>CANJKZ010000117.1:2480000-3790000 GCA_947471745.1 Closterium sp. Naga37s-1 | reverse complement strand
CTTCTTGCGCGGCCCTTTGTCGGGGCCGCCTCCGCCGTTTTTTGGTCCCTTGGCCGTGGCCGTCTTGCCTTGGCCTCCCGTCTGCTTGTCGGTGTCGGTGCCGGAATTCTGCTGTTTCTTCTTTTTACCACCACGCTTCCTCCTCGGCTTTGGTCCCGCGGTAGTAGCAGCAACCTGCTTCCCCGTAGGATTCTTCTGCTTTAGATCAGCAGCAGCGGCCCGCGTCGGTTCCTGTACCTTAAGAGAAAGATCCTTCAGCAGCTTTTTCGATAGGCTGGCTTCAAGCTTCGCCAAAATTTCCTTGCGTAGCTTGTCCTCAACCTTCTTAATCCGCTTGTTTAGGATCTCCTCCAACGCAGGTTCGAGTTCCATCTCCTGCACCTCCTCCGATGCCGCAGCCTTCTTCAAATCCTCGTCAGCCTGCTTGCTCTGTCGTTCCAACTCCCGGATCGTGATGTCGTCCTTGGCGGAAACGATCTCAGACTGCGCCAAAACAATACAGCGTCCCTTGAGCAAACGAAACTTCTCCTTAGCGGCATCTGACACCACCAAGTCGGGATCTGAGCTTAGGCGCTTGATGTAGTCTTCCATTCGTGTCGCCAGAGTCGGGACAAGAGCAGTGATTGAACGCTGAATCTCCTCAACCTCTAATGCTTTAGCGGCGATAAACTCGGCGCAGGCTGGACGTGCGGCGCGCGATTATCCTCGGGGACCTCCTCTCAGTCTAGGAGGCATGAGCCAGCTCTCCGGCTAGTGACCTCCGCCAGCACTTCCTCATAACCAACACCACAGCCGGGCAGCTGGCTAAGTGGCCTGCAGCCGGGCTTACCACGCAACACCTCATGGACCCCGTGAAGTCCAGTGCGCATGCTCCTGCCGCGCACCACCCACCTCACCCGCCTGTTCAAGCCACCTGCTCCTAGAACCCACCCCACCCGCCTGTCCAAGCCACCTGCTCCTGGCACCCACCCTACTCGCCTGCTGCACCCAGCCTATCCGCTGCAGGTCCTGCCCTGCCCCTACCTGAACCGGCCACACGCCCCCCCTTTGCTCCCCCTTTGCCCAACAGGCTGTGCCTTTCTCTGGCCGCTCGTAGGCCCCTTGCGCTGCGCTGGTGGTAGACGCCCGGCCAAGCTGGCACTCACACATGATGGCAGGCCGGCTGGCTGGCTTGTGCGCCGGCCCAATGGGAAGGCGGCTGGTTTGTGCGCCGGCCCACAGCCCCGCGTACAGCGACTTGCGCTGGCCACCGGTTCCCACAGCCTCCTTGCAGACTGGCTCCTCCTGGCAGGGGCAAAGAGGGTGCGGGAGAGGGGTGGGGAAAATGCGTGGGGGAAAGGGGTGGGGGAGAGGGGTGGGAGAGAGGGAGGCGGGAGTAGGAAGGAGGGGTCAGGGAGAGGCGTAAGGAAGGGGTGTGGGGGAGTGGGGACGTGCACTGCCCACCGGACCCCACTGCATCCTCGGGGGCTGGCTCCTCCTGGCAGCAGCACGGGCCGGGTGGGCGGTGGCGGCGTGGGGAAGAGGTGGGGGGAGGGGTAAGGGAAGTGGAGAAAGGCATGGTGGAGTGTTGTGGGCGGGAGGAGTGGGGGAGAAGCGTTAGAGAGAGGCATGGGGGAGAGGGGTGGGGGAAAGGGGTGGCAAAGAACAGAGGAGAGAACCCCTACATCCTGCTTTTTAGACCTCACGTTCCTAAACCCTTCCATATCCCCCGTATCCCCCCCCCCCCCTCCTCCCCTCGCTCACCTGTAGGCGCGGCCACTCGCGCATGTCCTGCGCCATCACCTTTTATTTATTCCCCCGTCACCCTTAATCCACACTTCCCCTCCGTCCTGAGCCCTTATCGCTCACCCGTAGATGCGGCCATTCACGCATGTCCAACGCCAGGGCAGATGGGGCAGATGGGCGGGAGAAGTGCATAGAGCCTCGGATTGCTGCCCTCCGGCGCAAGAGGCGTGTGAGAGGACCTTAAGGCGCTCAAAAGCTGACTAGAAGACGTGTGAGGCGTCTCAAACGCTGACTAGAGGACGTTGCACCTCAAACGCTGATCCGAGGACGTAACAAAACGTCGTGCGCGTCACTGACGGGGAATTTTCGGCGAAGGATGGGTCGCATCGCAATGTCTGAAGGATTGCCTTTTAGCTTTCTCGAATTCTTCACGGCTCCGATTTTCGCAGCACATGACCAAACAAGACGAGCACCCAATTGGGCTTCCCAATGCTTCATCGAATTTCATTTGACGACGTACGTTCAGCCGCAGCCACAGCGGGATCGGCTTACGGCGAGAAATACGTCTGCACCACTCGCACGGCGTCGCTGGCAGTGGGAGCAGTTGACGGCCGCAGCACCGGCATCACCAGCCGAAGCAACAGTAGCAGTTGCGCGCCGTCTCGGCGCGAGGCGGGAGTGCGCCGCGGCATTTGCAGCAGCAGCGGCGGGAGCTGCGCACCGAGCGACGCGGGAGAGCGAGGTGGGAGAGCGACGATCAGGTTGGACGGAATCAAGACTGACAATGCCGCAACCTAGCAGCGGCTGGTGACATGGGCACGCGGACGACTCGTTACTGTGGCTGATAGTAGAGAATAATGTATTGGTGTAGCCTAAGGCTAGCGGGTACTGTGGTTTTTGAAACCACTACTGGCAACTGATAAAGCGAGTGCACTTGGTAGATTGGGGTTAGGGTGATGACGACGAATCCGTAATGCGGCGACGTGTGAATGGAAATGCCGATACGATTTCATGCTACTATAAACTGCCATCGATAAATTGGTACTATGCCTGAGCGGGTGGACTCGTGAAAGTGATCTAGCCGAATAGCGCTCGGAAATCAGGGTTGGATTCGAAGCTTTGATGATTATCGAACAGGGAACGTGATTCAGAAGCTTCTTTCACTACAACGAATCAAGCCTAGCCTTTCTCGACGACCACACCTAGGCCCAGTTCGGTAGGCATTATGGCCATTTTCGCCATTATGGGCATTTTTAACGGGCCCCCAAAAAATGGCGCTTGGGCATTTCCAGAAACAACTTCGAAACTGGACTGTAGCTGCAGTGCACCTTCGAGAAAATGGTATGAGTGTTCGGTTGGCATTAATTGAGTGTAGATTGATGGCATCAATCGAGATTCCGGGTTTCGCAGAAGGTGCTCGAAAGTTGCCTTGATGGATCGTGTCCTCATGTGATTGGCTGGCATATTTGACCAGTCACTTTTGATTGCCCCGAATCACTGATACCCCGCATGGTGCGGGGCCTCGAGGCCGCATGGTGCGGCGGATAAGAAAATGGGCACTTTGCCAGAGAAACTGGGTTCGTGGAAGATTCGGGCAGTTGAAAACGCCTGCAAAAAAAAGGGTGTTCGGGAGGCATTCCATTATTGTCTGGTTCGGCGATGATCCGCTTATATCGAGCCAAGATAACCCTTCACAAGCTTATCAAAGAAGGTTCCAGGGTGGTCGGTTTACTGTAGCCCATCCGCCGAGGCCCTTTTTTTAATGCCTACCGAACTGGGCCCTAGCCAGGCAAAAACCTCGGGTGACGAGGTTGGGGAAAGGCGGAACCGAAAGCTTCGGAAGCGGTACGAGTCATTTTGGGTGTCATCAATCTGACCGAGCCTCATCCCCGCTATGTTCGGGGCTTCATGTGATACCCTGATGTAAACAGATCTGGTATTCGAACGCAAGGCAACCGGACCGAACATCCCAGCGCAATTCGGTCGTCGGGACGGAATTGCCAGTGTCGTCGAGGGGGGTCGTCGGAGCCGGGCCTGACGAGGAAGGCAACCGACGCGCGTGCGGGCCCGCCAGCCTGGCCCAGGGCTGGGCCGAGCGCACGACCGCCGCCCCGCAACCCCGCTCCGAAAGTGAACAGCGCCCCACGTTACCGGGTGGGGTCGGCGAGCTGGCGACCCCTCGCGCGAGGGAAAGTAACCCTCGCGCGAAGGCAGCCCTCGGGTTCATGTTGCCCGCGAAGCCCTAGTAACCCTCGCGACCTGCCCGGCCGGGCAAGCGAGGGCCCGGCGAAATTCGGGTGCACCCCTCGGGACGATCGACAATCTCGCGATCCGATGCGATCCGACCCGTGTTCGCCCGTGAGTTCGCATCGGGTGCATGCGAAATTCAATTTCCGAACTGGCCGAAATCTAATTTCGCGCATCGCGGCGCACGGTTTTCGCGACCCGCTCCGAAATCGACACGTGTTGACCGCGCGCATGCAAAATTGCGTCCCCTCGCCGAGCGCAGCCAATGGAAGCGAAGTCGACGTGCTGGCTCGGCGGCGAAGGAGCACTCGTGCCACTCGTGCATGCGCCTGCCGAGCCTGGAACCAACCTGGGCGATGCCCCACCCGGCATGTGGGCCACCGACTCCCCTTTTCTTGGTGGAAGGAGGCATCGCTCCTCATTTTCGGCATCTCGTTTCCCTTTCAGCCTTTTTCCCATCTCTGCGCCTTCTCCCACATTCACGTCCCTTAGCCTGTAGCCGCTTCCCTTCCCCGCCATGGCGGCCGACCCGAAAGTCGGCGAAGTGACGCCGACTTCGCAGGACTTCCCTCTGTATCTCGACCTGGGTAGTGGACTCACTGCCACGCTCGAGGAACACGACTACGCCGTCCTCGTAGACCATAGGCTAGAGTTCAACGCCCGTTGATTGGGATTCGGCCTCAAGTGAGTGTCCGTATTGGGATGTCGGCGTCGACCTCTGGATACATTGCTGGTCGACGTTGTTAGGGTTGTCCCACGTCTTGGTCGGCGCTACTAGTTGAGGGTTTAGATCACTACTTGATGACGCACACAGCCGTAGGTCGGTGTAGGCACCGGATTCCGATTACTACAGTAGGTCGGTGCCCGCATCGGTCGGCGCCATTGATTCCCGTCAGTTGTCGGTTCCCGTCGCGACGGTGGTGCACCGTCGTACTATTGCCATCCCCGATCGGTGGTCGGTTCCAGAACCCACGTGTCCACCGTCGTGCCTTGCACCTCCTCAATCACCTCTACTACCCGTGCATGCGTGCAGGCACGCATGGATTCGCGCGGCGCCGGCCAACATGCGATTGTGGTCGATTGGACTCGGCCGGCTTCGGGCGGCGATGGGCCGGGAAGACCACTCATGCTTTGCTACGGTTTTCGACGCCGACGTAGCTGTTATCCCCCTGCATTCGAGGTGAGCCGGTTCGAAGTCATCATGGTGTGCCATGAACCCTATGTCGGTGCTCCGTTCTGAACGACGTCGTCGTGCCTTGCCTGTGCAGCATCGCACCGCTTCCAAGAGCACATTGCAGCGTCGTGGTCATCCTGTACCCCGGCGACTAGTTGTGGGCCGGGGGGGAGACGATCAGGACCTCGGTCCGACACTTTGACCCGCAGACCGTGAAGAAGTGGCACCGCGACGAGGCGATCCGCGTGCTGAAGTGAGCTCGATGGTGTAGTCGACGACGCATGCAATTTCGCCGCTGAGCGTAAATCAAGCGTACTGACGAAATGTGCCATGTTGCTTCAGGTTTTTCCGGGCGGCGGTCCTGGCCGAGCTCGGCCGCGATGGTAGGCAGTGGGAGTGGCCGAAGCCTTCTGATGAAGAGGTGGCGGACAGGCTCGCCGACTGCGATGAACCCGTTCGAGATGTGAGTTCCGATCGTTTTACCGTCCTAGCGCGATGCCATTGCCGACGTCGGTGCTCATCCTTGCGCTCTGCCCTGTTGTATGCAGAAAGTGCGCGACACCGTCCGGGACAACGACGCGGGCTCTGGCCTCCTATCAATGAGCGCGCTGTGCTGAATGGTGAAAAGTATGGATCGCCTGACCGGCGCCGACCGTCGCAGTGCGACCAGCATGGACAAGGTCCTCGTTTCGGGGTTGAAGGAGCTGCGGAATCGGATGATCACATTCATCAAGGAACACGTCGCTCGCAAACGGTCGGGCCATGTCGGAGTTGCTACCGACGCCTGTGACGACGCCGCCGCGGAGCCCCCTTCGGCATCCCAAGCAGTCGGTGTCGCCGACACCAGCGGAGAGGCCGGAGGCGGCATCGACAAGGCAGATGAGGAGGCAAGAAGGGCGGTGGCGCGGACCGCGGATCAGGAAGAGGAGGAGGAGGAGGATGACACCGATGATCAGGATGATAACGAGGAGGAGCGCGAGGAGCGTGAGCAGGGGCAGGAGGAGGAGGAGGAGGAGGAGGAGGAGGAGGAGGAGGAGGAGGAGGAGGAGGAGGAGGAGGAGGAGGAGGAGGTGGTGGTGGAGGAGTCGGGGGAGAAGCAGCAAGTGGGGGAGGAGGAGGTAGAGTTCCCCTGGGTCGAGTTCGAGGAGGAGGACGTGGAGGCCATGGCGGCGGCGGCCGTGGAGGGAACGGGTGGGAGGTCGGCGGATGGTGTGTACGAGGGAGGGGAGGGTGCCGACGTGGAGAAAGTCGGCGTGGAGGAGGCTCACGTGGGGAGTGAGGGGGTTGTGGTCGGCAATGTGGTTGGCGACGCGAAGGAGGATAACGCCGCGGCCCCGATGCAGACGGGCGTGGCAGGGCCTATCGAGCCCACCGCAGGGAACGCCGGGGTGGAACGCCGGGGTGGAGCGGTAGAGGCGGGCCGTCAACCCGGTTCCTCAGCAGCTGGTCGGCGGGCACCGCCGGCCGTCGTCGTGCAGCTGCGACAGGAGAACATGTGGTTGAGGGCTGAAAATGCTCGCCTGGAGACGGCGCTCGGAGTGGAGAGGGGTCGGGTGGACAGGTTTGCGTTGGGGATAGGCGGCCTCGTGGACAAGCTGAGGTCGTTGGCCGACCAGGTCGCCGCCTCCGACGCGGACACGTCGAGTCGGCTGATGGATGCGTCCTTGACCATGGCGACGACCGTCACGGAGAGAATCACCGCCGACATGGGTGAAGCATGGGATTCGATGAAGGCGTACGCCGAAAGGGCGGAGAGCTGGTTGGACGATCTCGAGAATCCGGAGGGGTTTATGGCAGCGCAACGTGCGACGGCGGTCGTCACCATGGGCAAACACGTGGAAGCGGTGGTGGGCGATGCGAGGAAGGGGTTGGAGGACTACATATCGAAGCACCTAGTCGCCGCGCAGACCAACATCGCCGCCGCGGTAACTCAACGCGTCGCCGTGCCGCCGCCCACGCCGCCCGCCCCACCGCCAGCCTTCCCGGACGAGCTCATGAAGGCTTTCAAGGCGGAAGTGTTGAAGGCGGTGACAGAGGCCACCCAGCATTCGTTTCTTGCGTCCGGGTTAAAGCTCATGACCGAGGTGATCGGCAATATGGCGCCTGGTCGGCGTGGGTCGTCGCCGTCGGCCAACGAGGCCGACAAGCAGGGCCAGAAAAGGGGGGGCGGCGGAGATGATGCGTTGAGCGTGAAGCGGAGCAAAGGAGCCGATGGGAGCCGCGGCGTCGGCCAGGTGGGTCCAGGCGACTCGCGGAGCAAGGGAGCCGATGGGAGCGGAGGTACGAGCGTGGTCGACCAGCTCAAGAAGAACGGGGCCAAGGTGATAAGGACGCACACCAAGGGCGATGGAATCAGGACTGCGGAGGGGGGCCCTGCCGACCAGGTTGCCGCTCAAGAGGCTGGACCAACAGCCCCGCCGTCGGTCGCCGAGAAGCCCCACAGTCTAGCAACCGCACCAACGGCGATAGATGGCGGCGCCAAAACCGTGAAGGGACCGTCTGTCGGGGTGGCGGGGACCACGTCGATTCCCCGCAAACCCCCTGCGGCTAGCAGCGCGCCGGTCGCCCCGTCAGCCGCCAACAACGATGGGCCGTCCCTTGCGGGTACTCCAGCACCAGCAGGCCCGTCTGCCGCCAAGGGCGACGAGGAGGATGCTGCGGCTAACCGCGCTGGTCCGTCCGCCCCAAAGGAGAACGCGCTCAGGGAAATGCTCCGCCGCATGGAGGCCCATTGCCAGGACGTGCAGCAGCCTCCCTTGGTCGGTGCCGCTCCGGCCAAAACAGCACGTCGCTCGGGCACTCCGCAGGTCGCCGCCACAACGTCCAGTGCCCCACCTACCGCGCCTATCATCGCCGCCCGTCCTCCTGTGGACCCAAAGTCCGCTTTGCTTCGCGCCCGGTTAGGCGCACGTACCGCGGCAGCGCCAGCACGGGCTCAGCCGGAAGCCAGCCGAAGCGCGACGCCGACGTCGGTAACCGTGGCTGCACCCACACTCGGTGCAGCTACTGTCGAGGCGGTGGCGGAGAAGGGCGTGAGTGCAGCGCTAGCCACCGGCGGCGGATCCGTTGACCCTGCACAGGCGGCGAAAGGCCACAACGACGCCGACATCGCTGCCATCCAGGACCTGTTGGAAGCGGTAAAACGCCCCGAGCAGCCCCCTGTTCTGGCCATCTCGGACTCGGCGCATGTGGAGCACTCGGCGAGTCCCCCCGGTAGTACAGCGGAGCCAAAGACAACCACTGCTGCTGTCGGCGCGGGAAAGGCGAAACGGAAGGGGACGGCCGACACAGGGAAAGGGAGGCCGAGCTCGCAGAGGAAAATACGGGCGACGTCGGCGACAAAGTCGGTGGAGAAAGAGAAGGAGAAGGAGAAGGAGAAGGAGAAGGAGAAGGAGAAAGAGAAGGAGAAGGAGAAGGAGAAGGAGAAGGAGAAGGAGAAGGAGAAGGAGAAGGAGAAGGAGAAGGAGAAGGAGAAGGAGAAGGAGAAGGAGAAGGAGAAGGAGAAGGAGAAGGAGGAGAGGAGGAGGAGGAGGAGGAGGAGGAGGAGGAGGAGGAGGAGGAGGAGGAGGAGGAGGAGGAGGAGGAGGAGGAGGAGGAGGAGGCGAAGGAGGAGGAGAAGGTGAAGCTGAAAGGACGGAAGGGTCATGGCATCCGCCACGACACCTCGGGCGACAAGCAAGGATGGGTGGGCGAGATTAAGGTCGCCGGGAACGAGAGTCGATACATCGGCAAGTCGCGCGACAAAATGGAGCTGGCGTACCTTCACTCGATTGTGTACCTCCTCTACGACGGTTACGTCAGCCCCATCCTCATGGCCGAGCTCACCCACTTGTCGGAAACCGATATGCAGCAGTGGAGGGCGGTGTGGGAGGAGGTCAGGTTCTTGCCGACTGGGATGTGGACGGTGATATGGGCACGGGGCGCGTTCCTGCCAAAGATACGGTAAGTCGGATACACGTCGGCCAAGTGATGACGTCGACGTCGGTGTCTCTAATGGTCGTCCAGTTTCGTGTGTTTGCGTGACAGGTTCGATGAGATTCTCGGCAGGTATAGTGCGTACAAGACATCAGGCGATGCGCACCACGACGCGCTCTTGCCGGCGATCTTGTTCCCCGTCGATGCCGACACGAAGGAAGGGCAGGAGAAGTCGGATGCAATGATGTCGGCCATGATAGATCGCGTGTCCTTGTGCGCTGCGTATGGGAAAGTCGCTGCTGCCGCGGCGAGGAAGGAGGGCGCCACGGATGAGACGACGGCGATGGTGGCACAGGCGCTATCGGCCTCCGCTTGCGCCCTGTGGTGCTTAGTCGAGGGCGACGCCGCCCAGGTAGCCGATGCTGTGCGCGAAGGGACGGCGGCGGCGATGGTGGTCGGTGCGAGCGAGAAGACCGCCGATGAGTTCAAGAAGGTCATGAAGGCGGTGCTGGAGGTTGCGATCGGCAGGCAGCAACCCCTCGGGGAGGTTGCGTACAACGTCGCACCCGCTGTGCAGTCTATCGCTCTGGAGAGGGCCTATCCGGGGATGGATGTTGAAGTCGAAGCCGAAGTGATCGCACGAGCGACGGTGGAGACCATGGCGTTCTGGGGAATGTGCCCCGTGGATGGGCCGAAACTCAAAAAGATCGGCATCGCGGTGCCGCTTGACGCGCAGATGGCCTACGATATCGAACACAGGGGGAGGAAGGGGCAGAGGGGCAAGCAGGGCAAGGACAGCTCGGGGAAGAAGGGGAGGAAGGGCAGAGCGGGCAAGGACAGCACGGCGGCGTAGTCGGCATAACATGCTGCCCTGGGCGGCAGGAGGGAGAGCAAGGAGGTCTGGTTGCTAGGGTGGCCTGGTATGGGCGGCGTCGATTGTGTAGTTTTCGTTTTGATTGCTTTTCGTTGTGCTTGCTTTTCGTTTGTGATTGCGTAGGTCTCTTGTTGGCTGTAACTTTTTGGTAGTGCATGTTAGCTTTGGGAGCGCCTGTAACTTGTAGGTAGTGCATGTGACTTTTTGGTTGTGCAGTCGGCGATGTCGACCTGAATCATGAATTGTACTCGGCGATGAACCATGTCGGCGTTTATGTTGGACTTTTTAGTATGATGGTCGGCGACAGGCCGCATTTAGAATTGTTGTATCATACATGTTCGTGTTGTTTCTCCGACTTCTAGAACGATATCAGCAGTACGTTTCGTTAAAGTCGACCACTATTACAGCATCATCAACCTACGCAAACACACATGCACCGGGGGGTCTTTATGCCGATTTCTTGCGCTTCGTCGGAGGACGCTGCGCAGGTGCTGTCTGCTTGGCCAAGTCGGCCTCGGTCTTCGGCATCTGCTCCTCCCAGGTGTCTGGAAACAGGCGGGCGACCCAAGTCCTCGGCTTCAGCTCGGTCGCCACCAGCGCACAGGCGAGGCGTAGCTTCGAGACCACCTTGGGGGCAAGCCCCTTGACGCCCATGCCATCCTTGGAATTCGTCGGTGCCGTTCCCGGGTTGAGCACCGTGAGGGCATCGCAGAAGGTCCCAATGCCTGGTGCCGCGATCTTGTTCAGTACATCGACAACTGCTTCGGTGTCGGCATCGCCGTCGCTCGCGCGTAGCTGGCGCACCGCATCCATGGCCTTCAGCATGCGGCGCACCCTCATGTTGAGTGCACCCTGCGTCGCGCCTTTGAGGAGGGTGTGGCGGTCGATGAACCCCGGCTCGGCGACCCTGTCGCAAAGACGACGGGTGTCATTGGCGGAGGCGGAGTTCCAGAGGCGCCAAGCGTCCCGCACGGTCTTTGCCTCCCTCCAAGGTTGCACCACGTTGAGCTCGTAACTAGCCTCCTCTTCCGTCTGAGGGGGTGGCGGGGGTTTCGCATCCCCTCTCTTGGCTCCGTCTCCCGTGTTGGCCGAATCCGCGGAGCCACCCTCGCTCGGAGCTTGCTCGGTCGCCGGCGGCGGAGACTCCGGCACTCTCCGTGCTTCTGACACACGGAGTGCCTCGGTGAGTCGAGCAAGCTCGGCGGTGAGCGACGCGATGGTGTCGTTTTGCATCTCGATCTTCTCCTGAAGGTCGAGCTTCTCGAGCGCGGAGCGCTCCATCTCCTTCTTCAGCGTCTCCTTGAGGGACATGTTGTGATACTGGGTGTCCATGCGGACGGAGATTTCCTGCAATGGTATGCGGAAAGGCGACAAGAGTTCAGAATTCACCGGTATTTGAACGACGCCGACAAAGTCGGCACCTCACCTCTGGCTGAATCTGTGTCGGGTCCCGGCGCTTTTTGATCGTCTCGGTGTCGACTGACTCGACCTTCTTCGCCCAGTGCTGGAAGAGGGCAATCCGGCAGAGCTTGGAACCTTGGACGTACGGGTGCCACGGTGTGCGGACGAGCTTCACCGCGAGGTCCTCGGCGACGATGCGTCGGAACATCAGGAGGGTGCGCAAGAAGTGCATGGCGGCTTTGTCGGCGTCGCTCCCGTTGACAGCACGCGTTTCCGCCTGCAAGTCGGCAAGTGATGTGGGTTAGTAGGGTGTTGGGCAGCCAACTAGGCCATGGCGACTGAATGACATTGTCGGCGTCGCTTAACATACATCGCGCAGCGTAGCATCCACGCCGGGGAAGATGTGCTCGCCGAGGATGTCCAAGAGTTTGACGGAGGGCTCAACCCTGCTGCGACCCAAGAAGTAGTCTTGCTTGAATCCCGAGTAGCCGGCCTTCCTCATCACCACCCCAACGGGAATGGCTGTGATGTACGCACGCGTCATCTTGTCGAGAGCCCAGTGTCCCAGCTCGGCGATCTCGGCGCGCGGCGTCCCTTCGATGGCTAGCTCCTGCGCACCTCCAGCGCGCGCGGCGTGCACGTTCCTTTTGCATAACACCTTGTTGGTCGTCCACATCTGCCGAGTCCAACGTTGGTGGCTGGCGGCGGAGAGCTCCTCTTGCTCCTTGTCGTTCTTGGCGAAGAAGAGATGCTTCTTGTACCAGCGTTCGCGTTCAGTGGTGTCAAGCGGCGGAAGGAAGTCGACGCCGGAGAACTGACCGATCTTGTCGAGGATGAAGTGCAACCACAGGCCGGTCTCGCCGACGGCGCACAACTCTGCTTCCAGGTGTCGTGCCGCGTAGCTCTGCTGAAGACGGGCATCCTTGGAAGTCTTCGAGTTACGCGCGGCGATCACCATGACGACAGGCTGGCTATCCGGGTTCACCGACGAGGTGCTCGCCAGTTGGTACAAGAAGACGTCGGGGAGCGTGATCTCGCGGATGCTGGCGCCGCGCAGGAGAGAGTGGTGGGAGAGTAGCGTGAGCACCTTGACGAGCAGGAATCTCCACAGCGTCTGCGACGGAGTGGTTGATCGCGGGTTCCATGCCGCCGCCGCCCATGTTGGCAGCACCTTCATCATGATCTCGCGGAACTATTCGGCGGTGTAGGTATCGCCGATGGTGCCGCGTCGACGGTCGGCGCAATTCCTGAACACAAAGCCACAGGGTATAGTTAGTTGGTGCGGCGTCGACTTCAGCTTGACGAGGACTGAGGGTGGCGGTGTCGACCAACTTACTTGAGGTCCCTCTCGTTCTTGGTGCGGACGTTGAACCGCACCTCCGATCTGACCACCGAGATCTCCCTCATGATGCCCAGCTCCTTCTCCCGGTACAGCGTTGCCTCCACCCTCGCCGCCATCTGGCATGCCTTTATGCGCCCGAGGATCGTGTGCACCGTTGTCGATCCCACAGGCGTGGCCTTGTTCCCCTTCTCGGTCTGGTCAACAATGAGGTTACACTCACGGCTCATTTGCTTCACGTAGGCGCGCAGGCGGGTTTCGGTGACCCTAGGGCCGTGCAGCCAGATGTACCGTCGGGGGACCTCGGCCTCGTTGCACCAATCCTTTTTCTTGTTGGCGCGGATGTAGTGGCCGATCTCGTCGACGTGCCTAAGTCGGTGCTCATGGGGTAGCTTGTCGCGTATCTACTTCAGCATCCTAGCCGCCCACTTCTTGTAGTGGTAGATGAACGAGGTGTACAGCCTGAGCGTGCTATTCTTCTCCAAGGTTTGTAGGTGGCGTAGTGCGTTCATGACGAGCACGTCGATGCTGGAGTACACCATGTCGTCCACTACGAAGTCTGTCGCCTTCCACTGTTCGCGTGGCACCGCCATGTTCTGCTCGTCCTCGTCCTCGTCCTGTTCGAGCATGTCATGTATGTATTCATACTTCTGCCTAAGGCGTTCTTCCAAGGTGCGCGGATTCGTGCTACGAGGAGGACGCTCGTCGAATTCGTCGTCGCTCTCTTCCTCGTCGTCGCTCTCTTCCGCGCCGGCCGGCACCGACGAAGGTCCAGGCTGACCATCCGGCGTCAGCACCGCCTTCTTCGTAAACTCCCCTATCAGCGGTTTCAGTATGTCCTTGGTGTACTCCCCTTCGGGAATCTGAGTCAGTTTGTCAAGATCGTATAGCAACTTCAGCGTCTCTTCGGGGGCAGAGGACGGATTGTGGTCGGTGGGGGCACCGACGTCGGCCATGTCGACGTCGGCCATGACCGCTCGTATATTGCTCTACCTTTGGCCCTGTGCGAGGTAAAGGTTGGACCACCAGAGACGGTATTGAATCACGGGTGCGGTGTACGCCCTAAGCGTCCTGCGTTCGTCTTCCTCGAATTCCCGCTCAAGTGCTTCTAACTCAGCGGCGATCTCGAGTCGTTCCAGCTGCGCTTTGATGTCGGCGTCTACAGAATCGGCAGGAGGTGGGATGGGTTGCGGCTGTTGGGCACTAGGCCGTCCTCTGGCCATGCGTCGCCGACTCAGTGAGGTGGTGTGGGACCGTCGTGATCTATTCGAACCCCTCCGACTTGCTGGCCTAGATCCTCCTAAGGCGAAGTCGACGACCAGTGGTCGACCTCAACACCGACCTGGTTCGTCTATGCCAGGTCGACGCGAAGGGTGCCGACGGGACCGTCGTGTCGGCGCTCGAGTAACCTACACATGCAGAGATAGCGAGGCTCGGAAAAAAATCTAAGTGCCAGGGGGCGCACAAAAGCATGAGAGAAACACGAAGCTGACAGGCAGAATGAGAGCATTGCGCATGGTCAAGGAGGGGTATGGTTGCGAGTGACTGCCCACCTGCCGCGCTCCACGCAACCCTCTTTGCAAGCGCCGCTGTCCATGTGTATGACGTGCCACGATCGATGCATGGCTAGTTTCACGCCGCTCTGCACTCAATGACCCCCCCGCCTGTGCCTTGCCACGGTGGAATTCACGTGCGCCACGTGCTATTGGCCAATCACTAGGTCCACTCTCCTGAAATGCCCTAGCGGCCTGCTTTCCCGCGCAAACGTTATCGACATGTGCATACCCGCGTGGCATCCGGTTGATCGACGCCGACATTCCCTGGGTCTTGGATTCTCTTCACCTAGACATGTTTGGGCCCGATCAGATTACGACGCGTGGTCCCGGCTGCTGCGGTTGGATCTTAGGGCGACACCGACATCCCTAAAGGCGGGTCCAATTTCCCGCGATCTCTGACTGTCTAGGTGGTCGACACCTGTACGTGCCCCCGCAAGTCGATTTTCGCCGCGTGGACGTTGGTTACATTTTTCATGGGCGCGCCGTCTTCCCGCGCAACAAAATTTGACAAGGGGTGCGACGCGTGGCCACGTCGCTGCCGTCGTGGCACCTCTCGATTTAGAGGTTCGATCGCGATCGTCCCTGTTAGGCCACGTGGCAGAAATCGCGGCTCGACGCTCGACGTGTCGAGCTGCGATTTCTTGTCCGCTGAGATATCCTTCTCGGGTTTCTCTCAGCGAAACCCGAGGTCGTCAGGCTGTCGACAATCCCGAGGGCCGAAGGGGCCCGGAGGACTGCCAGGTCGCCCCAGTTTGCCACTCGGAGGTCGTCAGGAGTTCGTCAGTCCCGAGGCCCCCCCTTGTCCTATCGCAACCGCGAAATTGGGCGGCAGTTTTCGTCGGCTGAGGTATATCTTCCCTCCTCTACGATCTCCGCCTCCACCTCAATCGGGCACCTCGGGGTAGAAGTCACATGTTTACCAGCCGAGCTTGGCGTGCCTGACGTACATCCTTTGCTTCGGCACGGGAAAGCTAGAGTAGCCGTACCAGAACTTGGCAAGGTCAAATTTCCGATGACCGAAAAATTTCTGAAATTCTCTCGAAGGGAAATATTTCCGCACTTCTGCACGGAGGGTCGTCTGTCGAGGAGATGTCGCTCCTCTGCAGAAAAGTTTTCTGCAGATGCGCCCTTCTCTTCGGCGGGTTCCTCTACGGCTGCACCCAACTTTCGCTTCGGCGAAGATGCCCTCCGCTGCAGAGAACAACGAACCTCCGCTCTCCTCTCATTCCTCTGCAACGCCATTGCCTTTTCGACACCCCTCTCTCCCTTCCAGTCTTTCTCATCCCTCTGCAACGTCATTGCGTTTTCTCAACACCCTTCTCTCCCTTCCGCTCTCTTATCATCCCGCAGTGCATCTCTCGTGTTCGCTCCACCATAGCAAGTCTCTACCGGCGACTCGACCATCACTACCGTGGCAAACCCCCACCTAGGCTGTTCACGCCATACTCTGGCGTTCGCTTTCACAAGCGCGACGAAGCACTCTTATGGTTGTGAGATTGTCGCGGGTAGCATAATGTCGCGGCATCGTGAGGCTGTGATCGTAGATCTACCAATCCGATCGCGAATTCTGCGATCAAGGACCACACAGCGACGATCATTTTATATAATGTGCGGGATAAGATGCGAGAGGGGTCAGGACCGGCGGCGTGTGCATGCGGGAGCATGGCGACAGCTGCAACTATGAGCAGAGGCTGGAGAATATCCTTGCTCGCACACACACAGCAGTGCCGTAGCTCTGGTCTCCACGTCCTGAGAGGAGATGGGTGTGAGTCACAGAAGAGAGACCGCGTGAAGGGAATGTAGGTGGGTTCGGATATGGATGCGCGAACTTCATTCAAACGCGCTGCTTTCGCCAAACACATGTAACCTGAAACAACATTCCATATTCTCTCGTTAAGAGAATATGGAGAAGGCACTTCTCATTTCTTCCGCAAAGCTGTTTCCAGGTTGCCTTGGTGGAAACCACCAAAGCTAAATTGTCACTGTCGCAAATCCTTTTCGCCGATTTCGTCCTGCTCGCAAAACCACCCTGCTCGCTGCTTTGGTTTCTAGAACTGGCAGAACCTAAAAATTCAAGACAGTCCTCGATGTCGCTATTAGAACTTGCACGAAGGTCCTCCCATGGCGACGGCTTGGTCAAACGACGCTCGGCTTGCTAAAGATCTGCGTTGGGAGGGTATGCATGGCGTGATGAACTTGCAGATCGGTACTAACGCGGCCACCATGGACCTGTATACCTTCGTTACGGCTATTAGCTTAGTAGCGCACGCGATCCGCCGCGGAAGTTCGCTACCCTTGAATTCCCTTCCGACGCTGACTGCTTGAGGCATTTTATGCTGGCAGAACCGTTATTATTGGTGAATGGCTTCGTTCGTTCCGGAAGCCGTTACCCGCATAGCAAACCCTAAGTCAAAACACCTTGATTCCGTTGAAACATAGATCCCATGGCTTTTAATATCCGATTCAGGGTCCCAGCGGGTCTACTTCGACTCGAATCAAGCGAGCCCGGAAGCCAAGATGCGTGCACCAGCAGTGGCAACGTCGCCAGCAGCTTCGCCGACAGCCATATGGACGTTCAACTCGCCATTTCTCCAATTGAGTTGCTCGAATCGGTCTTCAACAGGCTCTTTCAGTCCCATCTTTCCAACTGCTGCCTGCCGTCCGATCCACGTCAGCAGGGAGCACGAGGATGCAGAGGAAATAGATTCGGGGTTGGAAAGCAGCAGGTTCGGTTCATGGTTCTAGGTCAGGTTGTGTACCTCTCTTCCCACTCCACTGTGGAGCAAGCGAAGCTGAAACCCGGATCCACCATCAGAGTGCTTCCTGTGAGAACTGCGCTTGGAGGCGGAAAGGGGAATGCGAAGGCCAAGGAGGGAGGTGACGAGGGTGTGACTGGCCCTGCCTCTGCACCTGCTGCGAACTTGCCTCCTACTGCTGCTGCTCCTCCTCCTCCTTCTGCAACTCCCGCTGCTGCACCTGCTGCTGCCAAGCCTCCTGCCACGGCTGCTCCAGTCGCTGTACCTGCTGCTGCCGAGCCTCCTACCACGGCTGCTCCGGTTGCTGCACCTGCTGCTGCCAAGCCTCCTGCCACGGCTGCTGCACCTGCTGCTGCCAAGCCTCCTGCCACAGCTGCTCTGGTCGCTGCACATGCTGCTGCTGCCAAGCCTCCTGCCACGGCTGCTTCGGTTGCTGCACCTGCTGCTGCCAAGCCTCCTGCCACGGCTGCTCCGGTTGCTGCACCTCCTGCTGCCAAGCCTCCTGCCACGGCTGCTCCGGTTGCTGCACCTCCTGCTGCCAAGCCTCCTGCCACAGCTGCTCTGGTCTTTGCACCTGCTGCTGCTGCCACGCCTCCTGCCACGGCTGCTCCGGTTGCTGCACCTCCTGCTGCCAAGCTTCCTGCCACAGCTGCTCTGGTCTTTGCACCTGCTGCTGCTGCCACGCCTCCTGCCACGGCTGCTCCGGTTGCTACACCCGCTGCTATTGCTGTCAGCAGGCCATGTGGAATTGACTACAGCAAGTGGGACCACATCGGATCCAGCAGCAGCAGAGGCACAAGAGGGAGCGCTGGTGGAAGGGAAACGGCTCGAAATCCTGGCGGAACATGTTCTGGTGGTGGTGGTGTCTCCAAGGGAATTCTCGCCATTCGAGATGAAATTTGGAAGAATCGCAAGGAGATGGTGAGAAGGTGGAAGTTTGACGGGCGGAGGGGCTTATGGAGACACGAGGCTTATGAAATGAAAGCGCAGAAGGGGCAAGGTGAGGAGTCAGGTGGGAAGGTGCAGCTGGTTCCTCGGGCGGACATGGTGCATTATCTGGACGTCAACGACGGCTGGGGAGGTGCTGAGTGCGAGAGCTGCTTGGAGCGCGCAGTGTGCTACCTGGCCCAGTGCGAGGTGTACTTCGCCAACGTCGCTCTCCTGCGCGATGAACTGCGCAAGGTGGAGCTGCCCTCCGTTCCCTTGGCGCTGGGACTCCCAACAGGACTGCCGAGCGCAATAGGAGGTCCAAGCACAAGGGGAGGCCCAAGCCCGGGCGGTGTCTCCCAAGCCAGGGCTGCTGTGGAGTTCTCCTCGAGGGTCACAGTGTTTGGGGAGGAGGGGCAGAAGGGGCAGGTTAAGGGCCAGGAGGGGCCTGACGTGCAGTGGTGCTGCAAGTGTGAGCTGGCGCCGTTGCTGTGTGCGGAAGCCATGGTCACTGAGTGGATGGCTGAGCCTCGTGTGGGCGTGCTCATGGACCTGGGGAGGATCAGATCACGCCTGCCTGTCATCCTCGCTGCTACAGGTGCTAGCAATAAAAAACAAAAGAGTTCGGTTCGCCCCCGAACATGTTCGGGCGAACAGAACCCCCGTTCGCCATTTTGCTCATCCCTAGGTGCCCCTGCTGTTGCTTCCTCCGCTGCTGCCCCTACTGCCCCTGCCTCTGCTGCTTCTTCCTCTGCCTCTGCTGCTTCTTCCTCTGCCTCTGCTGCTTCTTCCTCTGCCTCTGCTGCTTCTTCCTCTGCCTCTGCTGCTTCTTCATCTGCCTCTGCTGCTTCTTCCTCTGCCTCTGCTGCTTCTTCCTCTGCCTCTGCTGCTTCTTCCTCTGCCTCTGCTGCTTCTTTCCCTGCTCCTCCTGCGGTTCCTGCTCCTGCTGCTGCTGCAGCGTTTTCCTGTTGCTGGCGCTGCAGCAGCTGCTGGGCTGCCTACCGCCGTGCTGTCAGCTTCGCTGCCTTCCTCGTGCTTGTGGCGAGGTGGCCCCGTTTCGTGACTCTGTGGCAGGTGCGAAAAGAGACGCAGCAGGTGGCCTACCCAGCGATTTTGGCGGAGCTGGGGGCAGGCAGGCAGGCGGAGCAGGATTGCTTTGCGTCCATGCTGGTGCAGGTGCTGGGGGTGAAGGAGAGCGCTCATCTGAAGGAAGGGTTTGGTGTTCTCATGCAGAATCTGCTGTCAGGCGGGCTGGAGAAGGCGCATGCAGAGGAGAAGGGGAGAGGGGGAGCTGGTGGTGCAGCTTGGGGGGCCTATTTGAGGAGGCTTATTTGGGGTGCTGTTGGGGACTAGGGCGAGAATGGTCTGAAAGGGCGTGTGTGGGAGAGGTATGTGGATGGCATGGCTTGGATTCTAGAGCATGGAGGCGAGGAAGGAAGGGAGTTCAGGTGCAGCCACTGCAATGAGGGGGGGAGCAGCAGCAGCAGTGGCAATGGCAGTGGCAGCAGCAGCAACAGTGTGGGCAGTGGGATGGAAGGCAGGGATGTTCCCAAGGGCATGTACGTGAGTGGCTTGGGTGCCACTGACTTCGCCCTGGCTGTCGCATCAGTGTACTCGAGGCTGGAGACGCGCAAGGGCGAGGACTGCTTCTGCATCGATGCCAGCAACCCCCAGCAGACCCGCGTGGAGACTGCTGCGATTGAGGAGGCGAGGGATAGAGTGAGACGTGCGGGGCTGGCACGCGGGGTGAGTGAGAGAGCAGGAGGAGCAGGAGGGGCAGAAGGGGCAAAAGGAGCAGGGGGAGCAGGAGGGGCAGAAGGAACAAGAGGAGCAGGAGGATTGGCGTCTGATGCCACTGAGATGCATGTGAGCAGCACAGGGCTCGTGCCTGTCAACACCAACCCAGCTGTTGCTGTCGTGACGTATCAGGTTGGCTGTATCTTGCAGTGGGCCCGAATTTACGGCTCAAATACTACCTTAGAGAAGAATTGCTTCAAGGACAGCCCACAAGGCAAGGTCCTGCCCATGCGTCATCCACTTCGGGACCTACCGAGCCTGCTTCTCAGGTTCGGCGCCATCCCTGAGCCTCTGGACGGCAGGAGCTTCTCCTTGGAGTGGGAGGAGTGGCCTCAGGGCGAGGAAGCTGCTCTGAAGCTTCCTGACGACCCCAGTGCAAGGTGCTTTGGCCTGGGGATTCCGAAAGCCGATAAGAGGAGAGAGGAGAGTAAAGACAACCCCCCTGCCCAGTCGTCCAAGGCGGGAGGTAGGAGGAGGGATCGAAGGAACAAATGGCGTGGGGGAGAGCAGGGAGGCATGAAGAACCCACTCACTCGCACTCCCTCATCTCCTCCCACCACTAGCCACCGTCCCATCGTTCGCTGCGCAGCAGACGTGGAGTGTATTTTGGAGTTCGCGGCTGCCATGCTCACCCCACCGGACTGCTCCGAGTGCAAGAGGTGCATCAAGCGCTACACCTCCCACATCCCCTTCGTCACCCTCGTTGCCAACTTCGCCTACCGCCCCGCCAGCGTGCTGTTCTACCGCTTCCTCTCGGTCTTCCTGCCGCACTCCAAGGAGTTCAACAACCTCGTCCGCATGTTGGGCCTGGACCCCTTGCCCATGGGCGCCTCTCTGGAGGAAGAGAGGGAGAATCTTGAGCGCGTGCGGGAACAGGCAGAGCGTGTGCCCGTGGCGCTGCTGCTCAGCATTGCTTTGAGATGGCCCTGCCCCATTCTCGTCCCCGGTGGGTTTGAGAAGGACGGCACCCGGAGGCCATTGGAGGCGCAAGGGTGGGTTGGAGGAGGGAGGTTTTGGAGCCCGGGGGCCTTTGGGGATGGCGGGGGTGGCGAGGAGGATTGCTGGGATGATGGCGAGGTGTGGGCGGAGGTGTGGTCGTGGTGCGGTGCGGCGATGCTCGCTTGGCCGGCTTATGTGTCGGGGGGCAGTGAGACATGCAGAGGCAGACGGGAAGGGAAGGCGAGTGAGCCGTTGAGCCCTGAGGCGGTGTATGATCTCTGCCGGGGGACTGCCCACGTGCGGTACCGTGGAGACATGGAGGCGCAGGGTGGATCTGGCAGCAGGAGCAGCAGCAGGAGCAGGAGCAGCAGCAAGAGCAACAGCAAGGGCAGCAGCAGTGGCAGCAGCAGTAGCGGCAGTGAGAAGAAGGGAGAGAAAGGGGAGGAGGCGGCTTATCTGAAGGCATGGCCGGGGGGAGTGAATCTGGTGGCGTGTCTGCGAGAGCTGCTGCTGGGGGAGCCGTGCTACCGCCCTGCCTCCCCTGCTGCCCCTTTCACCCATCTTGCTGCTGGCAGCACATGTACCGGGCAGAACAGCACTGCCAGTGGTAATGCAGTACGTGGAGGCTCGGCTAGGCAGAGGCTAGTCAACGCAAAAAGGTGTGGCTGCGCTGGTTCTGGAGGGCTTGTGTGCGGTGCTTTGGGATGCGATATGGTGCTTGGAGATGTGGTGTGTATCTGCAGTCGGTGTGGCGTGGTGGCGTATTGCAGCAGAGAGTGCCAAAAGGCGGACTGGCCCTTCCACAAGCTTGTGTGCAAAACCTACTCCAGCAGCATGGTGAGTCACAAGCTCTGTTTCTGTGTGCAAGGTCAAGAGCCAGAACCAGTGACAAATCTAGCGTGGCATGGAAGGTGCTACCAACTAGTGAGGGGTATTGTGAGGCTAAGTGACCACAAGCACGTTTGGCATCTCAGTCGCTAGTGTTTAGGCGCCAAACGCTTCAAAGGCATGGTAAACGCTCGCCTGGGCAGGCCAAAATGTGTTCGGGCAAGGACAAAAAAGAATCCCCATAAGAATGGGGAGTGAGGGGGGGGGGGAGGGGGATGGGGGGAGTTAGGCCGCAGCATGCTACCGGAAGATAGGGATTACAAAATCCGTGCTCGTGATCGGAGTTGCTGCGTAGTTTTGTTGTGCTGGGGTTGAGTATAAGTTGGGGAGCTTTGGGGTTGGCCAGAGGTTTTATTGAGGCAAAACAGCCAACAAGCAACCTGGCAAGGTTCCAGTTTTAAAAAAGTGTCAAAACCTTTTGAGGTGAGTTATTGATGAGGTGTGATTAGCAAGTGAGTGGGTGAGAATGCGGGGTGATTGTGCACATACACAGGTGGTTCCATGGTGGAATTTCTCCTTGCTTCCCATGTATTGACAAAGATACATGTCTCGCTTCCCTAGGGGCATTGTATTCGCATTGGTTTGGAGTGGTCTCATGTGCTGCTTGCCGTTCGAAACGCCTCAAGTATTGACCCCACGTACTGCTTGCCTTTCTGTCCTCACATCGGTGGCAGCTGTCAGGAGTTTGGGGGTTCGTGTTTCTGCTCGTTGTCATATTCCTGCTATGGCACCTGCTGTGGTCGGCTCACTGAGGTTGGGAGCTTTCCTTGTTGCCGAGGTTGTTACTATGCCTGCTGTGCCATGCTACAATATGCAGTCGCCCCCTCCCGACTTTCCCCCTCTCCACCTTCCCTTGCCTTTCCCGCTTACCTCTTTCGTGTGGAAGTTGTCGCGTAGTATTGTTGATTTCATGCATTTCTCTTGGTCGGCGCCAGCGACACCCCTAATGCCAGCATCATGAGCTCTGACGATCCTTTTCGCTGGCTGTCCTCCTTGCAACAGATGGTCGCCCGCCGTGACCTCATTGCATTCCTTCCTTGTCGCATGGTTGTCTCTTTATTCTTCCTGGCTTCCTGGTGTGTGTGTGTGTGTATGTGTGTGTGTGTGTGTGTGTGTGTGTGTGTGTGTGTGTGTGTGTGTGTGTGTGTCTCTGTTTTTTTTTTTGTTACCCGCTCCTTTCCAGGGCCTATGATTCACTTTTAGGCATGTTAAGGCATCAGGGTCCCCCTGTGTAGAATCCCTGATAATCAGTGTCCCTAAAAAAAAAACCCTGAAAGTTCAGTGTTACCTAATAAAAATGTCTGATGCATCAGTGTTCCCTTTTTGTAAACGCTGATTTTACACTTCAAATACTAAAACACTAACTAGCTAGCTAGTAAGCATCGGCAACAGCAGAGCAGAGAGAGGGTTCAATAATCAATTACTCATCATCAGTGTCATCACTGCAGTTAGCCTCTGGTTCTTCCAGCTCCTCCTCATCTGCCTCCTTTCCCTTGCCGTTGCCACTGCCCTCCCCCTCTCTTGCTGGAGCCGCCGCAATTTGTCAAACATATGCATTTGTTACATTTCTGGGTAGGCTGTAGTGGGGTAGATACTGTGGGGTATAACCCCTTAGGGTTTCTCTCTTGTACCAACTCTCTCGATAGTCAATCCTCAATGCCTAAGTCTTCAACATGGTATCTAGAGCAGTAGGTCTTTTTAGGACCTAAGATTAGGGCCCACCGGTTACCGCGTTACCTCACCTGCCTGCCTGCCTTGCCTACTGCCCGCGCGCGCCTCGGCTGCACGTGCGCGGCCCCTTTTTTTTCCCGCGCGCGCCGCTTAAGCAGCCCGCGCAGCCCGTTTTCGGCCCCGCGCGCCGCGTTAGCTGCCCGCGCAGCCTGCTGCCGGCCAGCGCGCCGCCTAAGCCGCCCGCGCGCAGCCTGCTTAGGCCCCGCCCGCGCAGCCCGCCGCCGCACGCAGCACGCAGCCGCGCGCAGCCCGTCGCCACGCGCAGCCAGCAGCCGCGCGCAGCCCACAGCCGCGCGCAGCCCGCAGCCGCGCGTGCCCTGCCAGTGTGCCGCCCGTGAGCCACGCGCCTGCCTGTCTTAGCCTGCCTGGAGAGCCTGCCTTGAGTGCCTGCCTGACAAGAGCGCCTGCCTGCCTTGAGTGCCTGCCTGCCTTGAGCGCCTGCCTGCCTAGTGCGCCTGCTTGCCTTGAGTGCCTCCCTACTACGCGCATTTGCTTGCCCTGCACGCCATCTCCGCTGCCTTGCCTGCACTGCTACTATGGCGACGCTTAATGTGCTCGTGTTCGATCCAGACGGTCGTCCAGTAGAGTTCGCCACCTGGCTCGACGACCTACAACTGTTCCTCCTGACTGATGCCAAGGATGGTGTTTCCCTGTTCGATTACGTGTCTGGCACTGCCGTTGCTCCTGCTGACACTGAGACTGCTCTAGCCCGCTCCCAATGGCAGACCCGCGATGCTGCTGCGCGCCTAGCTATTCGCAACCATCTGCCGATCACAGAGCGAGCGCATTTTAGCCAGCACAAGACTGCCAAGGCACTGTACGAAGCTGTAGTTGCCCGCTACTCTTCCCCGGCCACTGCAGCCCTCGGTCGACTTATGCTACCCTACCTGTTCCCCGACCTGTCCTCGTTTACCACCGCTGAGGACCTCATCTCTCACCTACGCGCTAGTGACACTCGCCTTCGTGCCGCCCTTCCAGCCGAGTTCCTCGCAGAGAACCATCCCCCGATGTACTTTACTCTCTACTTCCTCATCACCCGCCTCCCTGACACTCTTCGCTCAGTCAGGGACCACTTCCTCGCCCTTGACCCCCATTCTCTCACTGTCGACGACCTCGAGAAGCACCTCCTAGCAGCCGAGAAGAACATTCTAGCTGTAGGTGCTGCTCGTGGTACTCCTCGCACTCCCCTCTTTGAGGGGTGCTCCCCCTCCCCTCTTACCCCCTCCTACGCCTCCGCAGCTGCTGCTGTCGACCTCCTCGGTGCTGAGCAGGTCGCAGTGGGAAGCGCAGCGGCTCCAGGGGAGGCAAGGGTGGCAGGGGTGGCGGACGTGGCGGTGGAGGGGGCGGTGGTGGAGGTGGCGGGGGAGGTGGAGGTGGTGGGGGTGGTCGTGGGGGTGGAGGTGGTAGTGGGGGCGGTGGTGGTGCCGGGAGCGGTGGCGGTGGCGGCGGCGGTGGTGGCGGAGGGGGGAGTGGTGGTGGCAGCGGTGGTGGGGGCTTGGGTGACACCAGTGGTGGCCAGGGGCAGCAGCAGCAGCAGCAGCAGCAGCAGCAGCAGCGTCAGCGCCAGACCCCCACTTCCCGGCAGCTTCTTGACTGGTATGCTGGGCGTGGGGCGTCTGGGGGTCCTGGTCGCTGCCCCTATATCATTCGCACAGGTCCCCGCGCTGGTCGCCAGTGCACAGGGTTTCACACTGAGTACCGCTGTTTTGCTCTGCTTAGCGACGCCTGGCGCGTCAAGTTTCCTGATGCTACTGAGTTCCCCAACTGGGCAGACCTGCTTAGGCGTGATGTACCTATCTTTGATCTTGACTATGAGGCTATTCTTGCTGCCATGTATGCATTGACTGTTAGTGCTGAGGGTGACTGCTACTTGTGTGTGCCGCCTGACCCAGGTATAGCCCCAGGTATAGCGCCTGTGGCACTAGGTGCTTGTGAGTCTGCTCCCCCTGGTACTGCGTCCGCACAGGCCTTGCACACCTTCACACTTGACTCTGGTGCTTCCCGCTGTTTCTTTCGCGACAGCACCACAGTCACTCCCCTCCCTGCACCTGTTCCTGTCTCGCTGGCTGACCCCTCTGGGGGCCCAGTGCTTGCACGGTCTTCCACTGTGCTTCCGTGTCCGGCGGTCCCGTATGGTGAGCTGTCTGGTCTCCACCTCCCCTCGTTCTCTACGAACTTGGTGAGCAACGCCGTCCTTCAGGATCACTGGGTTGACACCTTTACTCCTGGAGGACAGCGTGTGGCGATCTGCACTTGCTCCCGGACCGGCCGTCACCTGGCCACGTTCACACGTGCGCCTGGGTCTAGTCTGTACACCCTCACCACTGCGTCGCGCTACACCCCTTTGTCTCCCCAGCTGTACGCGTCTGCTCAGGTAGCTACCCAGTGTGAGTGTCGCCGACTGTCACACGACACTCTCCTGTGGCACCACCGCCTTGGTCACCCCTCCCTGCCTCGCCTTCGTAGCATGCACTCTCGCTTCCTGGTCTCTGGCCTTCCCAGCTCTCTCCCTGCCCTCCCTCCCTCGCCTGCGCCGCCCTGCATTCCTTGCGTCGAGGGGCGGCAGCGCGCCGCTCCTCACTCCTCCTCGTTCCCTCCCACAGAGGCTCCACTGCAGACTCTCCACCTGGACGTGTGGGGCCCGGCCCGCGTCCGTGGACAGGGCCACGAGCGGTACTTCCTGCTGGTCGTCGACGACTACACGCGTTACACCACGGTCTTCCCCTTGCGCAGCAAGGGGGAGGTCCCTGATGTTTTGATCCCCTGGATCCGCGCTGTTCGTCTCCAGCTCCGCGAGCGGTTCCAGTCGGACTTTCCTGTCCTGCGTCTGCACTCTGACAGAGGTGGTGAGTTCTCCTCAGACCTCTTGGCAGCCTTCTGTGCGGAGCACGGCATCCGCCAGACGTTCACGCTTCCGGCCTCTCCATAGCAGAATGGGGTTGCTGAGCGCCGCATTGGCTTAGTCATGGAGGTCGCTCGTACCTCCATGATCCATGCGGCTGCCCCCCATTTTCTGTGGTCGTTTGCGGTCCGGTACGCCGCGCATCAGCTCAACCTCTGGCCCCGTGTCTCCTTGCCGGAGACCTCGCCCACACTGCTGTGGACGGGGAAGGTTGGCGATGCGTCGCGTTTCCGGGTCTGGGGTGCTCGTGCCTTTGTCCGCGATACCACCGCGCCTAAGTCGTCAATGCCTAAGTCTTCAACACAATTTCCTCAATAGAAGGCGAGGAGCTGTCTTGATCTAGCACAGGCGCTGTAGGGGAGGCACACAACCCCTCATCTATGGGTTCGAAAGGAAAAAAATGGGCGGCGCGACCTGAGGTGCCTTTTCATGGTTGTCGATTTGGGCGAAGCTGGAAAAAAGGAGATCCAGGCCGGTAACAGCAGCGGAAACGTCATCTGCCGAACGACGATGCGCATCATCGCCTAGGTCGCCAGTAGTTACCAGCTCGTCCTGGGGGTCCGCCATAGCTTGCAGCGGTACTAACTTGCATCTAACTAGAAAGAGCAGAGCTTGGGAAACCACACGGCTGACTGCCTCTTGGTACACCAGGCAGGAACGGCAAGAAAACCCAAGAGGATGGCTGGAAATGATGGAGCAGAATGGGATGGGAGCCTCGATGGCAGGTAGCACGGCTGGGCGGCGTGGATGCATAAGTGGTTGCCAGCACGATCTGGACAAAACGGGCCACACGACCACAGGTGCAAGAAACCCTCGCACCGCACGCTGCCAGCATTGCTATGTTGCAACCGTGTGATTGGTCAACCCACGCAATGATGCAAAAGTGGGCAATGATCGTTCCACGCGCGCCAAATTCAGCAGCCCTCCAGGTGTAAAACACGGGGCAAATTTGTCTGGTACTCACCGCCAGGCTGTGCTGATACCGCGGGAATCTGAGATTCCCTGTACTTCTGGGCACCTACACTCAGCACGTGTAGAAATCGCATTCAGGGTCAGGTTCGTTACAACGTAAAGTGATCAGTGTCCCTTGGAAAAAAATCCTGAAAGATCAGAGTCATCTGGCACCTAAAGGCTGAAAAATCAGTCCCTAAAAAAAACGAACACTGAAACATCAGGATTGCTACAAAAAAATCCCTGAAAATCAGGAATTTCAGGGAAAAATTCCTGATAACGTAGGGCCTGCTCCTTTCTCCAACCTCGGGCAGAAGATCCTTAATTCTATTGCAGATGAGTTTCCAAACACCAATGATTACTGTTTGTGCCCCTGCCGCACGCACCATCTCTCGAACCAAACTGCTGGTGTGGTGGTTTCCAACCTGGGGATAGAGGGGACTACTCGGAAAAACAAGTACAAAATAAACCAAAACAAGGTCAGTAAATTGGGCAAGTTAGCAACCCATTAAATGATACGGTATATCTTGTCAAGGCTGGCTTTGGTGATTAGTCAAACAGAAGTACAACTAAACAACCTGATTGTAGATTCCTTCGGGTATGTAGAGATGGGACACATTGGTTACATGGCAGCCAAGCCTATTGTGACAGCAGCCATTCCGCGCTGAGCTGACAGCCACCGGTTACCATGCGACGACTCAGTGCACCACGGCACCCACCCTGCATGCCCCCTCTGGTAGAGCGAATCTGCGGAGGGACAAACATTGCAGGCAGGAATGCCTCTGAAGTTTGAAGGCCCAACATGGGCAGTGATGCAGCCAACACAGGTTAGGGAAAAAAAAAAAAAAGTTCAAGAGCGGGTTCTGTCGCCAAGAGAACAACCTGACAGCTACTGCAGGGTGATGACGCTGCCAAGGGCATATGAAATTGACCCCCTTACGGCAATCTTACTGAGAATCCTGGTGTGGTACCAAGGTTTTTGCACGGGTAGCATGGTGGAGAAATGGGTGGAGAGGGCAGGAAAAGGATGGCACAGTCAACAAATGAACATGCTGAAAATGGATCGTTACTACGCATAAGAAGACCTGGACCGGACCATACACCACACACAAGAGTGCGGGAGGGAGAAGGGCATTAGTAAAGACACACACGAAGACGCAAGGAGGAAAGTGAGTAACAGGGTACCACGGGATATCACGACATGGCATGACAAGCAACCACGTCTTCCTTGTCGTGTGGTGCAAAATTTCTAATTTCAAGAGATCATTTACAAGCAACCATGTCGCTTATCCAATGGGCCACTGCAGAGCCATCGACAGGAGCAATCAGTCTGGCGACCAGCCTTCGCTCCCACGCGCTGCACTCTCACGGTACAATCCCCTATTCACACGCTTACATACAGGAGAGTCGTGTCACTTTCGAAAAATCTCAAAGATGACACATGCTACATTCATTTTGTCAGGTGGGTGAGATTCTTGAATGTCCAGGATGTCCAGGAACTGAGCCCTCTGAAACGGAAAGGGTGGGAACTTGGGCCTTGACAGAGCGACCAGGGGCTGGTGTCTAGACACAGCGACAGGGGATAGGGCCTCGGCAAAAGAGCAGGGGGCTGGGCCGAAACATGAGCATGGGACTGCCCCTTCGGGTGGGCCTGCTTTGTATGCGGTGGCGAGGCTTAAGTTTCTCCGTGTTGGCGCCGCCATCCCTGCAGGCCCTGGCAGGGAACGCTCATGCCGCAGCTTGAGCTGGCTGCAGAGCTGGCTGCAGTAGTGGCACTCGCGACTTGACTTTGTGATAGTAGATGCATGTAGTGCTTCACTCACCTGCCCTGTGCTTCACTCACCTGCCCTGTGCTTCACTCACCTGCCCTGTGCTTCACTCACCTGCCCTGTGCTTCACTCACCTGCCCTGTGCTTCACTCACCTGCCCTGTGCTTCACTCACCTGCCCTGTGCTTCACTCACCTGCCCTGTGCTTCACTCACCTGCCCTGTGCTTCACTCACCTGCCCTGTGCTTCACTCACCTGCCCTGAGATTCACTCACCTGCCCTGAGATTCACTCACCTGCCCTGTGCTTCACTCACCTGCCCTGTGCTTCACTCACCTGCCCTGTGCTTCACTCACCTGCCCTGTGCTTCACTCACCTGCCCTGTGCTTCACTCACCTGCCCCGAGATTCACTCACCTGCCCTGTGCTTCACTCACCTGCCCTGTGCTTCACTCACCTGCCCTGTGCTTCACTCTCCTGCCCTGAGATTCACTCACCTGCCCTGAGATTCACTCACCTGCCCTGTGCTTCACTCACCTGCCCTGTGCTTCACTCACCTGCCCTGTGCTTCACTCACCTGCCCTGTGCTTCACTCACCTGCCCTGTGCTTCACTCACCTGCCCTGTGCTTCACTCACCTGCCCTGTGCTTCACTCACCTGCCCTGTGCTTCACTCACCTGCCCTGTGCTGCACTCACCTGCCCTGTGCTTCACTCACCTGCCCTGTGCTTCACTCACCTGCCCTGTGCTTCACTCACCTGCCCTGTGCTTCACTCACCTGCCCTGTGCTTCACTCACCTGCCCTGTGCTTCACTCACCTGCCCTGTGCTTCACTCACCTGCCCTGTGCTTCACTCACCTGCCCTGTGCTTCTCTCACCTGCCCTGTGCTTCACTCACCTGCCCTGTGCTTCACTCACCTGCCCTGTGCTTCACTCACCTGCCCTGTGCTTCACTCACCTGCCCTGTGCTTCACTCACCTGCCCTGTGCTTCACTCACCTGCCCTGTGCTTCACTCACCTGCCCTGTGCTTCACTCACCTGCCCTGTGCTGCACTCACCTGCCCTGTGCTTCACTCACCTGTCCTGTGCTTCACTCACCTGCCCTGTGCTTCACTCACCTGCCCTGTGCTTCACTCACCTGCCCTGTGCTTCACTCACCTGCCCTGTGCTTCACTCACCTGCCCTGTGCTTCACTCACCTGCCCTGTGCTTCACTCACCTGCCCTGTGCTTCACTCACCTGCCCTGTGCTGTACCGCTCCTGAGCTGTGGGAAGACGGATAAGGGGGAACACGGGCAAGGGGGAAAACGGACAAGGGGGAAAACGGACAAGGGGGAAAACGGACAAGGGGGAACACGGGCAAGGGGGAAAACGGACAAGGGGGAACACGGACAAGGGGGAACACGGACAAGGGGGAAAACGGACAAGGGGGAACACGGACAAGGGGGAAGACGGGCAAGGGGGAAAACGGACAAGGGGGAACACGGGCAAGGGGGAAAACGGACAAGGGGGAACACGGACAAGGGGGAACACGGACAAGGGGGAAAACGGACAAGGGGGAACACGGACAAGGGGGAACACGGACAAGGGGGACAAGGGGGAAAACGGACAAGGGGGAAAATGGACAAGGGGGACAAGGGGGAAAACGGACAAGGGGGAAAACGGACAAGGGGGAACACGGACAAGGGGGAACACGGGCAAGGGGGAAAACGGACAAGGGGGAACACGGACAAGGGGGAACACGGACAAGGGGGAAAACGGACAAGGGGGAACACGGACAAGGGGGAAGACGGGCAAGGGGGAAAACGGACAAGGGGGAACACGGGCAAGGGGGAAAACGGACAAGGGGGAACACGGACAAGGGGGAACACGGACAAGGGGGAAAACGGACAAGGGGGAACACGGACAAGGGGGAACACGGACAAGGGGGACAAGGGGGAAAACGGACAAGGGGGAAAATGGACAAGGGGGACAAGGGGGAAAACGGACAAGGGGGAAAACGGACAAGGGGGAACACGGACAAGGGGGAACACGGGCAAGGGGGAAAACGGACAAGGGGGAACACGGACAAGGGGGAACACGGACAAGGGGGACAAGGGGGAAGACGGACAAGGGGGAAGACGGACAAGGGGGAAGACGGACAAGGGGGAAAGCGGACAAGGGGGAACACGGACAAGGGGGAAAACGGACAAGGTGGAAAACGGACAAGGGGGAAAACGGAGAAAGGGGGAAAACGGAAGGGGGAAAACGGAAGGGGGAAAACGGATAAGGGGGGAAATGGATGAGGGGGAAAATGGATAAGGGGGAAAATGGATAAGGGGGAAAACGGAAGGGGTAAAATGGATAAGGGGGAAAACGGCGAAAGTGTCAGTGTTCACACGGTTACTCCCGGTCGTCTCACCATCGCCATCGGGCGACGATGAGGAAGGCAATGTAGATCGCCATTCGACCCACCATCGCCAACTGCTCACCGCGCAGTCCGACGCCTGCGATGATCGCGACGTTGACTTGCAACATGCAGCTGCGACGCGGCGCTACGACTTTCTCGGCACTCGCGGAGCAGCCAAGGCACCCGTGACGCTCGCTCAACTCGCCGCCGACATTACGGATGTCGGCCAGCAGTATTACCGTAGCGCTAATGATTACTGAGTCAAATCATAGGGAATCCAGACGACTGGGCAAAAATGACGTTCCTTTTGAGACCATCCTTCGAGATTACATCAGCAGAAACGGAAGAAGGACGAGGAAGGAATCATGGCCATTAGAGGCCCATTTCGCTGGGGGGAGCAAGAAATTGGCAGGAGGCTGCGGGAGGGAGGGCGGGAAAAAAGCGTATCCGCCAGTCTTTTCTCTGATGCGCCGTGTCAATTGCGCATTCGTTCTACTTGCGACGGCGGGGGGAGGGGGGGGGGGGGGGGGGGGGGAGTGGGGGGGGGGGGGAGGTGGGGGGTGTGGAGTGGATAAGGTGTGAGAGTGATGTATCCTTCGTAATTCGGACGTTAGACCACGTTCTGACATCCGATAACGAGTAGGAATCAGATGATGAGCATCACACGTTACTGTCATCTTGCCATATGATGTTTTAGCCAACTCAAACTTCGCACGACGGAACGCTGAACAGTAAACTCTATCTTATCGCTAGACCACTTGATGGTTCTAGATGGCGACAAGGTAGGTCGCGGGCTGAGCAGCTAATTAGCTATGTCACCAGGTCGGGAGGTCGCTGATGCTATTGCCATAATAATAAGCATGTTGGAAATATGAGTTGAGATCTTTGTATGCTGGGAGCATTATTCATCATTTGCAGTAGTGGCCATTAGGGTTTCGTTTCGTTCCGTTATTGCGATAGCCAATGAAGAGGTCGGTGTTCGTCAAACAGGGTCAGCCGCTGTCCTGATTCGTCTGACTACACGTACCTGGCGAGATCTTTTGCGAGATTTTTGGTAGTTCGACACTCCCTGCTGGCATGCCACACCACCACCTAAACTCACATTACCTTGGAGTTCGCGAGAGCCGGGTAACTCGACGATAATTTCGCATTTGTCGAGATCCTCACTCCACGGCTGAACGGAAGGTCGCAACTCCCGAATTTGACGATTTCTCAGCGATGTTGGCCTGTCGCAGCGACGAAGAAAATTGCGAAGCAGATCTTGGCAAGGAAAAATGGGACCTCATCTCCCACCCTCACCTCCTGCCACTCTCTCTCCTGCCAGATCCTCGATCTACTCGCTTCATTTACTTAGCTGCCACAGTAGTTTCGTAGTTGAACCGTCTACAAATGATTCACCCGTTTTTATTGACGCTTAAAATCACTGCTACTTGTAGTCGTTGCGCACAGCTTCACAAGCGATAGAATAACTACCGTTTCCTGGAAGCTTGGCGCACCACGATGGCAACGGCGCAGCTCAGTTTACTCATATTTCTGGCGTGTCTCGCCGTCGTTTTTCCAGTCCGCTGTGTCCCGTTCGCCGAGTCCCTAGGCGCCGTGGATTATCCAGTCTACCATGTCCCGTTCACCGAGTCCCAAGGTTCGTCTGCAGAACAAGAACTTCAAAGCTAGGCCGCGCGATGCGACAAGGCGTAGAATATAAGCAATATAATGCGATCATGCGCCAATATTCTCTCACCACATGAGGAAATTTTCCTCGTGCTCCCATCACACCTGTTTGCGACTGATGGTTTGAGCTGATCATTTTATCTCTTCTTCCCTCCCACTTCAGAAGCAGGGCGTTCCGTCCCTTATATAATTTCCTGTCTCCTGCTCGCCGCTCCTCTCCTCCTGCTTGTGCAACCAGTGCAACTCCTGCTGGCTGAATTCCGGCACCCATAGGGGTGGGAGTTTGATGTGTGGGTGGCTTTTTGCCATGGGTGGATGGAGCCAGGGCAAAGGCGTCGTGTACTACTTAGTCGTAGTAAAATCACTTGCCGTGCCTAATGTAATATAAGTTATATCACTTGCTGCGCGTAATGTAGTCTAATCACTAGTTGTGCTTATTTGATCTCTCCAGTGTACACCTTCTACTATGGATCAGTGACCACGTCATGCCCATGGTTCCATGTGCATAATGCTTATCGCTTAGCAGTTTCAGTGTTTCTGGGTAATTCACCATGTGTCCATTCCGCATTCATGTGGCGCAGGCTGATGAGGGAGGAAGAGAATGGTGCAACACACAGGTGATGAGAGTAGATTTTCCGTCCTCCGTTCTCTTCCCATCCTCTTCCCATCCTCTCCCTCTATCCTTCTCTTGCCCTCCTGTCCCCCCTCCCCCACCATCTGCCGCCAGCGCAAGTCCTGCTGGACTTGCAGCAGGCATGGAGGAGGAATTTCTCTGGGTGGGTGGCTGGGGGGGACTGCAGCTTAGCCCATGGTGTGTGGTGCGATGCCGAAGGCATGGTGTCTGCAATGTGAGAGCACCAACCCTAGCTTGTCTTGCATCCTCCATGTGAGCACCAACTCTTGCTGGTCTTTACTTAAGAGCCTTTGTTTTCTCTCTCGCTCCACCCTTTTGCGTGCTCTGTATTTGCTATTCAGTGAGTTTACCCTTGCTGACCATGCATTTCAGTGAGTGTACCCTTTCGAATCATCCCTCCTGTATGTGAAGTTAAGTTAAGGTTAATCAAGATTAAAAAACATATTCCACGGAGAGTTTGGAATGACCTCCCATCTGATGTTTGATGTTCCTATGTTTTACATCATTGGAGAAGTGGGGTTCCATAGAGGGAGATAGAGGTTAATCATGCCTAAGTCAGAGAATTAGTTTTGCATGCCGAGGGGAATAGAAATGTAACTGCAGCATGTTCGTGTGCGACAACAGTTCAGGTAGATCTTGTGAAGGGGAAGGGGGCGGAGGGGAGAAAATGGGTAAGTGGAAGGGGGAGGCGGCAGTGGTGTATATGGGAGGTGTGGAAAAGTTCGCAGTGAGTGTGCTGGGGGCCTGCTGGAGGGGTTGCTACGTGCTTGGAGTCCCATGCGAGACTCCGTGTGGGGACGAGATTCACACTTCGAGTGCCATTTATCAACAGCAAACGCAACGTCCATTTGAGAACGGAAGGCAGACATCTGTACGCCATTCTCGGTGTTAATGCTGGCTAATCTAGTACCTTATCAAACCCCCTTCAATCCTCCGGTTCCCTTCGTTTCCCTTGTGTTATGGCTCATGTTGAAAATATTTTAGTCCAGCAAAACACTACCGTAATGCACTCTAGGTTGCTATCATCTTCATGCATGTAAGCACAGGTGGACAACACATGGGCTGCACGGGCCTCTCCTTCTCAAATATCACCGAGACCACCCTTTTCTTTCATTCTTGACCCCGTTTCCTCATAAGATTTTAATGTTCCCCACCCATTCCATTCCACTGCCCACCAGCCGTCTGTACAACGTAGGCTTAACTGGATCCATTCCAGATTCCATCAGTGCCTTGTACGAGCTGACCTTTTTGTGAGTATGAGTGGGTGGGAGCATGCACATGAGTACGAGAATGTGAAGATGGGCATATGCAGAGATGAGCCTGAGCAAGGCATGAGCAATTGCCTACATACATGTGACCAACCAACTCGTGATGAGCTGGGGGCGACCATCATCGTATGATGGCCAGCCGGTGGCCAGCTTGTCATGAGCCCAAGGATGGCCCTGCCAGGTTCGTAGCGAACCTACCAGGGTCTTGAGCCAATTCTCCCATAAGGTGAAAATCGGTCGGGAACAAGACCAGTCTTACCAAACTGGCTAAACCTTCTCTCGTGTGCCCTGCAACAAGTTGACAAATCAGTGGTCATTGTGATCAGCCCAGCACAGCTCGAGAATCGTGGATTCCTGTTGCTTGGTTCCGCAGAGGTTGTGGACTCCCCGGGTCCGTTGCACGTTTACCTGCACGGAGTCGTTCAGCTCTGTTCGGCCAGGCCTGGGCCCGAATTGGGTTGTCATGAGCTGGTAACAATATCATGGCACCCTTGCCAGGTAGCGACATGTGCACGGATTAGCATTTCGCTGCGCTGGCAGATTCCTGCGGATCTGGCATTAGCATGGTTGAAGCAGGTGGCAGGCAGGATGATGCAATTCAAAATTTAATTGAATTGCGCCAACCGGGACTGAATTGGTTGGGTGAGAAGAGGGTGGGGACCTGGCCAGTTAAAGGTTTGACCTAAACCACACATGGTTTCCAGAAGTATGTGAAGAAGAATAAACTATTATAGCCCTAAACCCCATGCGTGGGTACCACTCTTGGCTAGAGCTGTGCTATGGAAAACTTGGAAGAGGCTACAACCAAGGCCGAGCAGAGTAGAGTATGGTCCAAGTCGAACAGGTTTAACTCAGACCCCCACTGGTTCTGTTCGATCCATGCGTCCAAGGTGCATCGAAACTTACGAAGAAACCTGGACAATTAGGTCATTTGGAAGAAGGAATGTCATGGTTCCTGCGTCTGGGCTTTCGCGCTCAGATCCGTGCAGATCTGGGATTTTATGCTAAATGTTGTTGCCGAACCGAACCCGAAAAAAAAGTTCAAGTGGAACTGCACTGTTTATGTTTCGACTCGAAGCTTCGACCACAATCGGCGAAGCTTGAACCCCAAACACCACCGTTTTGGTTTACCCGAACCAAACCGGTTTGGCTCGACTTTTGGGCCAGTTCGATCCAGTTCAAGCGGTACTTGCTCAAGCCTAGCTGCAGCTGAGGGCGTGTGGGAAACTAATGGCACAGAGTTTGATGTGTAGCAAAATTTCGAGCCTTCAAAATTTGTTTAGGCCGTTGGGGTTAGTAAACGTAGCTGTTTTTAATAAACGTTTAAGCGTGATAGGATTTGCGGCTCCTGCCACCATCTTAAGTCGACATATTATGCACTTTATTTTTGTCTCCCTCTCCTTATGTCTCCTATGTTCTACCACCTTCTGATTCGTTCTTTTTGTCTTCATCCGTGTACATGTGAAACCTCTGGCACACATTCACCATCAGAAATTATGATAGCAATACTTGGCCTGGGCATCTACTATTTGTCACTTTCATGGCAGTGATGTCAGTTCGAACAACCTCACTGGCCGTCTCCCTCCAACAGTGGGCAATCTCACTCTTCTTTATTACTTGTAAGGAATCTTTGCGTATTAACGTGTTGAACTTTCCACCAGTCTTAATATCAAGCATCTCGCAAAGTGGAGGTGTACAAGACAAGGTACCTACCTATGTAGGTGTTCCAATGGTGTAAGGCAGCCCAGGTTTTATTCCAGCCGCAGGTATGAAGTAAACAAGGTACCTTGTTTTGTTCGATCCATTCCATTTGGTTCCAGGCGCGTCGAACCTTGATCGATCTTGGTTCGTGTCAAGGCGGCAGATGTTTCATGCGGAAACCTGGACAATTAGGTCATTTGGAGGAAGGGATGTCATGGTTCGTGGGTCTGGGATTTCGTGCTCAGATCCTTGCAAATCTAGGAATTTATGCTAAATGCTGTTGCCCGAACCAGTTCAGGTGGGCAAATGTTTCGACTCGAAGCTTCGAACCCTAACACCATGGTTTTGGTTTGGCCCGAACCAAACCGGGTTGGCTCGAATTTTGGGCCAGTTCAATCCAGTTCAAGCGGTACTTGCTCAAGCCTAGCTGCAGCTGAGGGCGTGTGGGAAACTAATGGCACAGAGTTTGATGTGTAGCAAACGCTCTACGCTGTAAATGAAAGAATGAGCTGCAAGCAACTATGTCAATCCAAGTGTCATATATGTCCCACAGGACACGGGTGTCATAGTTCCCTGCTGGGAATCAATGGGTGTTGTCATAACGTGGACACCAACCCGGTTCTTCCAGCGTCTATTTGCAGTGTGGGCCACCCCGGCTTCAACAGCTCAGTTCCGGGCTAATTTGTCATAGCTGGCTGGTGAAAGAATAAGATCACTAACCGACAAGCCGGGCCTCGGCTTGTCAGGCAACTCAATAACTCGGGGCCAGCCGGCAGAGCAGGATTGCTGGCTCGGCTTACGGTGAATCGTGAACCCTAAACTGTTAAACCATACACCCTAAACCGTAAACCTGTTGAAATAGAATTATATCTATTGATAATATCTGCCTGTAGTGTACCTAGTGTAGTTCTCTTGTATGGTGGTGCACCTCTTTCATCTTTGCTTTGCTATATGTACCCACTGTGCTATAGTGAAGCCACCTCATTCTCACTTTCCTTGGTGACAATCCACTCGATACTCTTGGCCTAGGTCCTCCTAAACCCTAACGTTCTTATCTTGACATGGTATCAGAGCGAAGGTCTCGAGTTCGAATCCCGGTGTGTGCACCTCAGGCATCTCAGTGCGGTGTCAGAGGTCCACTTGAGATCCCCGAGTGATCCTAGGGAAGGATTACAGGCACGTTGGCCCGGGGGGTTATGGGAGCACTCACCCGCTACACAAACAAGCTCTTTTATCCCAGTGGTTTGTGGTTGAGATTCTGACAAAACTGTGGACCCTAAGGGGGCAGAGGAAAGGGCGAGAGGGAAGCGGCACAGGAAGGACAGGAAGGAGGAGCAAGAGGGGAGGGGAGTGAGAAGAACGTGGGAGTGGCTGAAGAGGGCACCACAGTGGGCTGTTAATGGCACGCGGTTGAGGAAGGGCGCGCGGCTGAAGCAGGGCACGTGGAGGAAGCAGGGTGCACAACGAAAGCTCAGTGTGCGGACTTCCCCGCTAGTTGCGCGCCCTTTCCTCTGCTCGTACCCTTGAGTGTATATCTCCAGCTATTGCCCTACGCTAATGTCATATATTTTTCTTCCTTGACATCCAGACTTTCTAACATCCTCCTTTCGGCTTTAGCATGATATCAAAGTAGGTTAGAGCGCACGGGTGAGGAGGAGGAGGTGCGCAAAGGGAAAGAGCTGGAATTTCGAGCTTTAGAAATTTGTTCAGGCCACTGGGGTTAGATAACGTAGCTGCATTCAATGAACGTTTAAGCGTGATAGGATTTGCGGCTTCTGCCACAATCGTAAGTTGATATATTATGCATTTTTTATTTGTCTCCCTCTCCTTATGTCTCTTACGTTCTACCACCTTCTGATTCGTTCTTTTGTCTTCATCACTGTACACGTGAAGCCTCTAGCATGCATGCACCATAGAAAATCATGATAGCATTGCTTTGGCCTGGACGTCTACTATTTGTGGTTTTCATGGCAGTGATGTCAGTTCGAACAACCTCACTGGCCGGCTCCCTCCAACAGTGGGCAATCTCACTCTCGTTATTTTGTAATGCATCTTTGCGTATTAACGTGTTGTATTTCCACCATTCTTAATATAATGCATCTCGCAAAGTGGAGGTGTACAAGGTACCGAGGTAGGTGTTTAAATGGTGTAACGCAGCCCATGTTTTATTCCAGCCACATGTATGAAGTAGACAAGGTCCAAAAGGCCAGGTTTTGGAATGGCCCGGCTCACAGCTATTGAACCAGGCTGGTCCACATCAATCCAGCCGAAAAAAAAAAGAGTATATTATACCAAATATTTCGACCTGGAAGACATCTTGACGTGGTAGAATATTGCATTGTGTGACCCTACCTCTCCAAAAGCAAACAGAGAGCATTTCCCATAGATGTGGAACCTGTTTGTGGTTTATAGCCTGAAAGCGCTCCATGTGCACATGCAGGGACATATCTGATACTGGAATCACATGCCCTCCTGACTACAGCAGCTGTGTGGTCCCACAGAACACTTCAAGTTTTTTTTGCAGGCAGTGTGGTTCCTTCTGCACCACATGTGTCAAGCCACCACCAGGTGAGACGCAGCTAGCTGCAATTTGTATTGCCTCGTGCTGAGTGCATGATCACTACATAGCCACCCACAGAACAAGCGTTTCTAGTGTCAGGCATCAGGTATCCTCATGATACGATTTTTTCACTTCTGTTGCATGCCTCCTCTTGAGCTTTACTGAAAAATACCTGTTTCAACCCTTCAATGCCTTCCTTTGCTACCTCTCACTGTGCAAAATGTGCCTGATGCCACATCCACTTTCACCAAGCCCACCGTCATCCCCATTTCTGATTTCCCTTTCCCTTCCTTATCTTTATCTTCCTATCCCATTTTTGTACCTGCCTCATTGACAGTGCCAAAACCTTCTCCAGCGCCAGCACCCTCCCAATCGCTAGCACCAGCACCTTCTCCACCTCCTCCCACTTCAACTCCTAATGCACCCTCCGCCTCTCCCTCCAAAGGAGGGGCGGTTTATCCAGTGAATCCATGGCTGGCATTTCTGCTGCTGGCGTTGTGGCTGTCCTCGTGTTGGTGCTATTGCTGAGCTGGCTGTTGTGGCAGCGATGCCGCACCGAAGAGGTAGCAGGAGGAGGGGATGGCAATGGTAATATTGGAGTAGGCTAGAGTTCACTCTGATACTTATCATGGTGTGATCTTGTTAGAGCAAGTTACAAATTTAGGTTCAGTTTAGTCATAGGTTTTACCTCTGATTGAACACATCATAATTGTAAGAGAAACTTGGGTTAGCATTGACACTTGCCGCAGCCGGGCTGGCCTGGTTCAGAAGAGGCCCGATCAACAAACAACAATAGATAATTCACCACACAAATACAAAGTCCTACAACACACCAACACGCACAGACAAATTAAGCAAAACCAAGGCAAATGGAAGGAATACTAAAGAGCATGGGGTGACCTGGGACGTGTAGATATGGAATTTGAGTACCCTCCCATGATCAAGGTGCCAGGGTACCAGGAAGGGGAGGCATAGGAAGAAGGACACAGGAGAGGAGGAGCGGGTGAAAGGACGCAGCGTAGGAAAGGCTCGTGGAAGGATACAGTGGAGGAAATGTGGGTGAAACGACAAGGCAGACCAGGTGGGGGCCGAGGGGCTGGGGTTTTGGGGACTGTGACAAGCTAGTCGGCCAACACTAACGGGCAGTTCTCACCACTAGGGCCAAGGAGGGAGAAGGGGCGGTGGCAAAGATTCACAGAAGGGCAGAGAGATGAGTCGGGGCGACGGGGTCATGGCCCTGTTGCTCCGGGCCACCTGCTCCGGCCACGTTCTCCACCAATCTGGCTCAGCCTCAGCCAGCGCTAGCTCGGTGCAGCTTCGGTTTGTCAAGGTTGTGTCTGTCCTTTAGAAGAACAGGTTGCGTGCCTGGCAGCAGAGAGGGAGGGTCGCTTCTGCTGCTGCAGGACCACGGGGATGGCCACAGGTGCCAATGAAGCAGCAGGAGGGCTGATGGTGGGGAGGTGTGAACGTGAATCAGGCTCACTTATTACTTCAAAAGGTACACAGGAGCAATTTGGCTAAGTGACGGTCCGTTGTGTTAATGAGAAGTAGTTTACCGACAGGCAGGTGAGCACTTCGGAAACAGGCATTACCACTACTTAAAAAGCCTGTCACCACTGCTGCCTACTCCCCACCACGGTTCTCCCTCTACCCCTCCCGCTCCTACCCCCTTCTCCCTCCCCCTCCTCCATCATTCCCACCCATTCCTCCCTCCCGCTCCTCCCCTCTCCTCCCTCCCTCTTCACCGTCTCTCCCCCTTCCCATTCCATCCCCTTCCTCCCTCCCGTTTCTCAGTGCCTACTTTTCACCCCACCCCCTCCACGCCCCTTCCTCTGACTCCCACCCCTCCGTGCTCCCTCACCGGCACACAGTATCCGATCCATCCTCCTACATGTTTCTTTTCCTCTACTTCGCTCACAGCTCCACCGTGCTCTACCTCAGTATCCTTTGGATTTCTGCCGCTGTGGTTTCATCTCCCAAGCCTCGCATCTCAATTTAGCCTTGCAGCCCAACTATCACCGCGTTACGCTACATGCTAGTCTCATCTCTATACGTTAACCATTCATGCCAATGTGCTCCATCTCTACATCCCTGGCCCTTGTCGCCTCCTGTGATAGATTCTGTCTTGTTTTTTTTGCCGCTGCCCCCTCCCTCCCATGCTTAAATCCTTATATGCGACTACTACCATTGGGTACATGCAGGGGCAGACCAGCCAGTGAATGGAAGATCGTGTGATGATGTGATGGGATGCTTGTGTGATGGTGTGATGTGATGATAAGATCAAGGGACTTGAGTCGTCCATATGGAAAGGGTCGATCCAAGAAAGGACGGGGTGGCGATGGCAGTGGTGGCTAGCCAGGTGACGATGCGAGCAAACACCTATAGGGTAGGTTCGAATCTGACCTCATTGCAGAGGTGAATGATCATTCATCGATGCTACTGGCTGGACTATGCGCACCTGGTGGGCGATTGCGGGAAGGGTGGTCAGGGAAAGAGGGAGGGAGAGAGCAGGGAGGTGGGAGACGTGGGGAGGGTGGAGAGTAGATTTGGGAGTAGGGAGAAAAGGGAGGAACGTTACCATGCAAGTGTATGGATTTAATTGCTCCTGATTTGTAGCTCGTGCGTCGTGCGTGCAGCTAAGAGAATTGGGGCCATGGTGGGGAGGACAGCCAATGAACTGCCCCAAGCTGTTGAACAGCAACCATTGTGGTGCAGGGCACATCCAAAGAAAGGGCGAGAGTGTGATGAAACGTTGGGGTATGGGTTGATGGGGTGAAGGGGAGATGGGATGATGCGATAATCGTGTGATGGGGAAATAGAATCATAGGGTGATGGACGATGAGATCATGGGGCGATGTGATCATGGGGCGATGTGATCATGGGGTGATGTGATCATGGGGTGATGAGATCATGGGGATCTGTAATCATGGGGTTATGTGATCATGGGGTTATGTAATTATGGGGTTTGTAATCATGGGGTAATGAGATCATGGGGTTACTGGAAAAACCAAGTTAGCTAGAGAAGGACTTAGGAGTAGAAGTTACATTATCTCAAGTGAGCTTGCAGGATATACATTCAAGAGAGCGATGAATCAGAAGCAAGATCTATATGGAACAGTGAGACATCTGGCCTAATGGGGTGAGTTGGACCAAGGACCCAACTGGCCTAGTGGGGTGAGTTGGACCAAGGACCCAACTGGCCTAGTGGGGTGAGTTGGACCAAGGACCCAACTGGCCTACTAGTGGGGTGAGTTGGACCAAGGACCCAACTGGCCTAGTGGGGTGAGTTGGACCAAGGACCCAACTGGCCTAGCGGGGTGAGTTGGACCAAGGACCCATCTGGCCTAGCGGGGTGAGTTGGACCAAGGACCCACCTGGCCTAGCGGGGTGAGTTGGACCAAGGACCCAACTGGCATAGCGGGGTGAGTTGGACCAAGGACCCAACTGGCCTAGCGGGGTGAGTTGGACCAAGGACCCAACTGGCCTAGCGGGGTGAGTTGGACCAAGGACCCAACTGGCCTAGCGGGGTGAGTTGGACCAAGGACCCAACTGGCCTAGTGGGGTGAGTTGGACCAAGCACCCAACTGGCCTAGTGGGGTGAGCTGGACCAAGGACCCAACTGGCCTAGTGGGGTGAGCTGGACCAAGGACCCAACTGGCCTAGTGGGGTGAGCTGGACCAAGGACCCAACTGGCCTGGCGGGGTGAGTTGGACCAAGGACCCAACTGGCCTGGCGGGGTGAGTTGGACCAAGGACCCAACTGGCCTAGGGGGGTGAGTTGGACCAAGGACCCAACTGGCCTAGTGGGGTGAGTTGGACCAAGGACCCAACTGGCCTAGTGGGGTGAGTTGGACCAAGGACCCAACTGGCCTAGTGGGGTGAGTTGGACCAAGGACCCAACTGGCCTAGTGGGGGCTGAGTTGGACCAAGGACCCAACTGGCCTAGTGGGGTGAGTTGGACTGCACCCTACTGTGGGAAGTTAGACACCATCCACCTGAGGTGTTTGGCCATCTCTGTAGAGCCGGCTGTCCTTCACAAGGGTAAACCAACACACCAAAGTTGGTCAGGTGTTATACATCTAGAATTGGGTTTACCTCAATCGGGGTGTTTACCCAGTCTACACCTTACACAAGAACTTGCAGGTATGATTACATAACGTAGAAAAATGGTGCAGTGGTGGGGCTGGCATGGGACCAACCACCTCGAGCTGACCAGGCTTGCATGCCGAGTCCTCACACAGCGTGTGTCTGCCCACACAGGGTGTGAGAGCAATTGGGCAGTGAGGGACTTTGTTCACACTGCACGTCGCAACAAGTTGGGGTCCGAGAAATGCAGGGCTATGTTGCAGCATACGCTCAGCAATTTTTTCGTTTCACGTATATGCGTTCACGTATAAACGCAAAAACGTGAAACGTGGACAAATGCGCGATACGGAAAGCCGGGCAGGCAAAAAAAAAAAAAAGTTTGCGCTTTTTCCGTACGCACGTATACCGACATTTCGGGTCGCGTTTTTCCAAACAGGGGACGTGCAAAACCGAGTCGCCACGTTCACCCCACGAACATCAACATTGCGCCCAATCACCCCCAACAACTCGTGACCAACCACAGCACGTCCCCCCACCCCCCAACCAATTCGTGGTAAGTATAATTGATTGACCTCACCTCAACACATTTCTCATCCAGTTGTCATCCCTGTTCAGTGTTGAGCTATGTCTACTCCAGTCCCTTCTCCCGACTCTCAGCCTTCTGGTCCGTCTACTCAGCCTACTGATCGTTCAGCCTCGACCTCGGAGGCGCAATGGCAAGAGGAGGATAGTACTCTTGTCGTTTTGAAGCATTTCAAGGTTCCCATCCGTCTGGACACACTCGGTGCTGTCCGCGTTTGCAAGTATTGCGCCATCGAGTTCAAGGGTGGTGCGTTTCGATGCGCTCAGCATCTCGCGAAATGGAAGGGACAGAGATCTCGCGACGTCCGCCTGTGCGCTAAGGTTCCGCCCGACGTGCGAGCGGCGTTGCGCGCGCATTACGAGAAGAAGGCAGCCAACCGCGACGAAAAAAGGCGGGCCGAGGATGCTGCGCTCGATGCTGTCGTGGGAGGTGCGAAGAAAGGCCGCATCACCGACTTCATTGGCGACGACGCGCAATGCAAGAAGGGCGATGCGGACAACTCCGTCTGTTTGTTCTTCGCCGGCTGTCGCAGGCGAACGTCATGCTGGTCAACGATTCGGGAGCGGTGTTTATCGAGGCTATCGACTACAACATGGAGTAAAAAACTGGCGGCTACATCGCGTCCCTCCTCCGGCCCATCATCGAGAAAGTGGGGCCCGAAAACGTAGTCGCCCTTTGCATGGACGGGGGCTCCAACTACGGGGCCGCCTGCAAGGAGCTGATGGCGGATTGGCCGCACATCAAGTACGTGCCGTGCGCTACGCACGTGCTCGACCTCCTGATGGAGGACGTGGGCAAAATCACGTGGTGCAAGGAGATAGTGGATAGATGCGGGGACATGATCACCTACGTCCGCAACCACCATTTCACCCGCAATTACCTGAGGAGTGGGGCGGTGAAGGGAGGAAAGGGGAAGCAGCTTGTGAAGCCGGCGGGGACCAGGTTCGGCACCAACTACATCGCCCTCTCAAGGCTCGTCCAGCTGCGGTCCACACTGTCGCAGATGGTGCTGAGCGAGGAGTACGCCAACTGGTCGGCGGGGGCTTGGAAGCTGACGGCGGATACGTTCCGCGGCCACGTCATGGACGACGCATGGTGGAAGAATGCTACCTACCTGGTGGAGCTATTGAAGATTCCGTTCAAGGTGATGCGGGCCACGGACAGCAGCGCGAAAGGCATGATGGGAACCATCTACGACCTTATGCTCCAGCTGACCGAGGACGTGAACGCCAAGCTGGAAGCGGGGGAGAAGATTGTGCCGCGGGCGGTTGCGGCTGACATTGGGAAGATTATTAGGCGCCGTTGGGACGAGAGCCTTGCTTGGGCTCTTCACGTCGTGGGGCGGGTCCTGAACCCGGCAAATCAGGAAGAGGGTATTTTCCGCAACGACGTGGAATGTACCCGCATCTTCAAGGCGTTCATCGCACGTCACTACGACGGCAAGACGTTCACCAACAAGGATTGTGAGGAGAGGCGGGCCTCTCTTGTTTTGCAGGAAAGGCTCACGGCCTTCCTCACCCTTGAAGGATCCTTCGGCCTCCCCGAGGCAATTGCCGACAGGGAGGCCGTGAAGGCGGGCAAGCACTCGATGGTGCAGTGGTGGGGATGGCACGGGACTGACCACCCCCACCTGGCCAGCCTTGCGTGCCGTGCCCTGACACAGCCGGTGTCGGCCTCGCCGTGTGAGCGCGGGTGGGCATCGTGGGAGTCGGTGCACACTGCCCGCCGCAACAAGCTAGGCTCGGAGAAGCCCCGAGACCTAGTTTTTGTGACCCACAACTGGCATGTGGTCCACAAGTATCACAAGAGGGGTGAGTCACTGGCGGTGCTTCCGGGCAACATCCCAGAACCCGGTCTGCCGGAGGGATACAACAAGGAGGAGGAAGGGGAGGAGGAGGAGGAGGGGGAGGGGGATGAAGCCGTGCTGGCCGATGAGTACGTGGAGTAAGAAAGGCAGCAGCAGCAGGGTAAGTGGTTAGGGGAGTAGGGGAGTTAGGGGATGTATCATTCAAGTAGTTGCTAGTATGTGTGTACTTGCACTGCATGTTTGTAATGGGGAAAAAAAGTTTCATACGTGGGGAAAAACCCAACTGTGACAGGTCACAATGAACATAGGCAACGTGACTCACCCCCTGATACTTTTTTTCCCCTGCCCGGGAACTATTTTTCCCCTGCCCGGGCGACCGTATTTCGAGCGTATCGTGGGGCGGAAATCCCCCGTCTCACGTACGTACGTGAGCGTATAGTTCGTACGCGACTGGTACGCCAGTCGCGTATTTTGCAACATAGATGCAGGGGCGTCGTGTTTGCTGCGGCACAACTGAAAAGTTGTGCACCACTTCATAAGGGAGATGAGGGGATGGGGGTTCTTTCAGGGAACATTTCTAAACCACCTGTCCCCGAGGGATTCAGAGAGGTTGAGGGTGAGGAGAGGAAGGAGGAGGAGGAGGGGGCTGATGACCTTCTGGCAGATGAGTAGGATTTGGGGTTTAGATGTTGGTGGAGAGTGATTTGTTGCATTGCATGCTTGTAATGGCCTAATTCTCATATATAGAAAACCTTTCACACCCCGACCAGAAACATTCAATACAAAAACCATCTAACCTTACCCGAGACCGATGGTTTTCCCCTACCCGACGGTTTTTACCCTGCCCCTCACAGCGTATTTAGAGCGTTTATAAAACTGGAGATCTGGCGTATCGGTTGTGCAGAGTACATACGCGACTGATACACCATAGACACTACTTTCCAACATAACCTTGAACAAGGGCAGCTCACGGGGCACGGGTTCAGCCAGGTGGGGTGAGAGCACAGGCATGGCTTCAACAAGGGCAGCTCACGGGGCACGGGTTCAGCAAGGTGGGGTGAGAGCACAGGCATGGCTTCAACAAGGCGGTGGAAGTCATCGGGTTGTGGTCAGTCAGCCAGGAGGCAGTCAGTCAGCCATGGTTCAGTCATTCAGTCAGCCCATGCTTCAGTCAGTCAGCCATGGGTCCGTCAGTCAGCGAATGGTCAGTCATTCAGTCAGGCCATGGGTCAGTCAGTCAACATTGGGTCGGTCAGTCAGCCATGGGTCAGTCAGTCAACCATGGGTAGGTCAGTCAGCCATGGATAGGTCAGTCAGCCCTGGGTCAGTCAGTCAGCCATGGGTAAGTCAGTCAGCCATGGGTCAGTCAAACAGCCATGGGTCAGTCAGTCAGCCAATGGTCAGTCAGTCAGCCATGGGTCAGTCAGTCAGCGAATGGTCAGTCATTCAGTCAAGCCATGGGTCAGTCAGTCAACATTGGGTCGATCAGTCAGCCATGGTTCAGTCAGTCAGCATGGGTCAGTCAGTCAACCATGGGTAGGTCAGTCAGGCATGGGTAGGTCAGTTAGCCGTGGGTCAGTCAGTCAGCCATGGGTCAGTCAGTCAGCCATGGGTTAGTCAGTCAGCCATGGGTCAGTCAGTCAGCCAATGGTCAGTCATTCAGCAGCCCATGGGTCAGTCAGTGAACCTTGGGTCAGTCAGTCCGTCATATGTCAGTCTGTCAGCCATGGTTCAGTCAGTTAGCATTGGGCCAGTCAGTCAGCATGGGTCATTCAGTCAACCATGGGTAGGTCAGTCAGCCATGGGTCAGTCAGGTCAGCCATGGGTCGTTCAGTCCTCCACAGAATTTTTTGAGTGCAGTGCTTTACGAGCCCGATGTTAGTTTCTGCCACAAAAAAGGCATATTATTTCTATCTAGAATCCCATGTTGTTTATGACTAAAATTATTCTACACGAGCGCACGACGTGTCATGCATTCAATAGCTGAGAAATTCAGAAAATGAGGTATGTTAAGCACAAAGTATGTGCCCATGAACAAGCCAAAGCTAGAAGTGTACTTAGCCCAATTGTCTCGTTCCATCCATCTGATCGCAAAAGATGTTACCAGTACCCCTTCTAAAACACCTACCAACATGCCCTATTTCCCCATGTATGTTTTCATATGGCACCAACCATTAGTACCAGTAAGGTGCATGCAAAAACAAACTTGATTACGTTGAAGAGCCACTTGGCATGCCCTCGCGCTCCGCACGGGCCATTTCAGCAGTGAAGCTGGAGGAGCCAATGGAACTTTTAATCTCCATGTCAATGCGAGATTTGGCCTCGCCCACATGGCTCTCCTTTGCTCCGAACGCTTCCTGCTTCAACTTCACCAGCTCTCCCAGCACTTGATTCATGGAGGGGCGAGAGGCTGCAGGCATGGCGGTGCAGGAGACGGCAAGGCGAGCCCAGCGCAGCACCAAGTCGTCCGGTGCGTACAATTAGGGGTCCTTAAAGGCCGATACAGCACCGGAGTCCACCAATGGGCCCACCTGTGAGGTTGAATGCATATACCACATGGAATTTGGTCATAGAAAAGGTTCAGAGTTTTACATTAAGAGAGAACCTGTGAAGAATTGTGGACAGCAACGCAGAGATGTGAATGATATGAGGAAGTTGAATGATAGGAAGGTGAATGATTTGAGTGCTACAAAGACTGAGAGCAGAATTATGGGAAGCTGAATCCCATCACATATACACGGTGAGGCAAAATCCCAAGTGTTTGTCTTTGTTAAACTTGGTCTTACTCATTCCATCATGTGTCCTGTTGGAAAAGTAGGTAAAGAAAACATGACCTGGTTTACAGATGTTTGGCTAAGGGCAACAAGAAGACCTTGTGAAATTGGTATTAGCAAGCTAATTCACCTGGCTTTCCCATACCTTGTGTTGCAAGATCTGCCAGCCTTGTATGCTGCTGTTCACTGTTTCTCACCCATTGTTTGAGATTGATATGGTTGTCCTCTGTTACATGCACAGCCTTGCGCGCCGTGATAACCACCAGCATCACCACACCAAAACTGCAACCCAGAATTAAGAATGGCATCATACTTGAAATCATGCTCAATTGTACTAACGTCTTTTAATCACATTGGTATGTTCATTCGTTTTCCCTATCATTGCACAAGGTATCGTCACCCAAGCCCCTATCTCAGGTAAACAAGCACCATCAAGCTACTGGATTGGTCAAACTTGCCTGGAAATGGCTTCCATGTCAGGCATGGACTTTCTTTGAGATGATGCAAAGGTAACGTAGAGCATTGCAAGCCCTAAACCCAAACCCTAATCGCATAAAAGATACAAAAACTGGGAGCCTGTCTGAATAGTACTCTCATGCCAATGTGCTCATCTGTTGAGATTCACGGTTTTCACATGCACCAATCTTCTCACCTGTGCACATCTGCTGCTGGAGTGGCCTTGTGAGAATTGAAATAGGCAGGGTCCACATAGCCTGGTGTTCCCATCACTCGAGTGGCAGCTACAGACGTTCCGATAGCGGTGCCCCCACCAAGCTTCACGAGCCCGAAGTCTGCAATTTTGACCTGCCCATGGACAACAACAGTACTAATGGATGCTATGCGATTTAAAACACTACTTGGTAGTTGCAAACGGATGGATAAGAGAGTAGGCATGTTTCACCACGTAAAGCCATGCTTAGAACTGCATTGACATGCCTGCATTTTTGCATCAAGGAGAATGTTTGCAGGCTTGATGTTGCGATGCACAATGCCGAAGTCATGAAGATACTGCAACCCCTTTGCTACTCCAATTAGAACGTCAAGCCGTTGACGAAGCGAAAGAGGGAGGGAGACACCAGCACCGATCCAGCTCTCAAGGTCGCTGTTGGGCATAAACTCATATACGAGAATCTGCTCCACGAGTCGTGTGGAAAGGTCGAGGACGATACAATAGCCCAACAGACGCACGAGATGCGGATGGTGCTTGCTTGCCATCTCTTTCACCTGAGAGAGAAAACAGTGATCAGATCAACGGAGAATAAATTATCGGACCACCAGTTATGCTTAGAGTTGGCAGAAGAAACTAACAAGAAATGCGCCACTAACATATCAACAGAAACTCACACCATGATACCTCTCTTTGGAAGTCGTTGGTGAGCACTCGAGCTCGTTTGACTGCCCAGGCTTGATTGCAATCGTGGGGCGACACACCCTTGTAGACATCCCCAAAGCTGCCACTTCCTATCCTGTTCCCTGTCAGAAATGAGAAGGAAGGAATGATTGAATTAGCAAGCAGGTGGGTACAAGTAGGAAAACCTAAAAGTGTTGTACCCCATATTGAATACCCCACTACAGCCTACACAGACTATGTCATATAAGTTTGACACACCCCCATAGGCAAAGTGGGGGAGAACAAGAGGTCACAAGACCAGTCAAGAAAAGCAAAACAAGCTCAGGGTGGATCACGACGTCACCACGCATTCTGAGCACAAGCGAATGGCCACAAGGCCAGTTCACATGCAGAGTTATATAAAGGAGAGCAAGCAGTACAGTGATCACAACCTAGCAAGTATAAGCATGCAGGTATATGTATAGAGATCACAGTACAAGCAAAGTCAAGAAGTGAGCAAGTGAGGCCAAGTAGGCACAAGGCCTAGAACAGTACAGAAACGCTGATGATCACAAGGCTGGAGTGCCTTGGTGAAGACATCAGCTGTGTTGGCCTGAGAGGCCACGTAGACAAGACGAAGCTGACCACGCTGCTGCAACTCTCGAGCAAGGAAGTAGCGCAGAGCGATGTGCTTCGTTCTGTGCTCCAGTCTGTGCTCCTGACACAAGGCAATCATGGCCTTGTTGTTGACGTACAGAACTGGAGGAGAACGAGGCGGCTCGCCCAAGTCGGTCAGCAGGTAGGTGAGCCAGCGTAACTCCTGTGCAGCCATGGCCCCTGCGTAGATATCAGCCTCACAACTGGAGCTGAGAACAGAAGACGAGCGGGTAGACCGCCACGAAACAGAGCCGGAGCCAAGGCTGAAGGTGTAACCCTGTGACGACCGCTGCGTAGCCAAGTCGTCAACCCAAGAAGCGTATGCGTGACCAGTGAAGACAACTCGAGCCCGTCCTCCAAGCACGAGCCCCATGCCCGACATACTGCACAAGTAGCGCATCACCCTCTTGGCGGCCTTCCAGTGCTCTGGTCGGTGTCTCCCGGGCGCAACGTAGCAAGCCAGGATGCTAAGAGGGTAAGCGAGGTCAGGTCGAGTGCAGGTCATCAGGTACATGAGGCAGCCCACAAGCTCTGGATACGGGCCACTCGGCTCTACGGACTCATCCGAAGGCAGAGCTGAGAGCGAGTGACCGGTAGGCAGAGGAGTGGCCTGTGGCGAGGAGTACTCGAAGCCGAAGCGCTGAAGTCCCTGCTGCACCATGTGTGACTGAGTCAAGGTAATGGTGCGCCGTGCTCTGTCCCGGGTGATCTGCAAGCCAAGATAGCTGCGCAGCTCACCCAGGTCTGTGCACGTGTGTCTGCAGCTCCGACTTCACGTGGGCCAGTCCATCAGTGTCAGCAGTGGCAAAGACCAAGTCGTCGACGTACACGAGGATGTAGAACGGCGGCAGAGAAGTGTCGGTGCGTAGAAACAGCGACGTGTCAGCAGTAGAAGGTGCAAACCCAAGAGCCGCAAGAGTCGTCCTCAGTGTGTCGTGCCACCCACGAGGCGCCTGGCGGAGACCGTAGACTGGCCGCCGGAGGCTCCACTGGGTACCAGCAGGAAACGACCCAGTGAAGCCCGGTGGGCGGCGCAGCCAGATCTCCTCGTGCAGGCTGCCCTGTAGGAAAGCAGTGCTGAAGTCAAGAGAGTGAAGCTCGTATTCACGCTGAGCGGCGACGTGCAGCAGAACCCGAAGAGTGGTCATCTTCGGGGTGGGGGAGAAGGTCTGGAAAAAAGTCAACTCCCTGTCGCTGACTGAAGCCACGTGCAACGTAACGCGCCTTGAAGACAGGCGGAGAACCTGGCGGCCGCTTCACCCTGAAAATCCACATGCCACTGACGATGTTCGCCCCAGGTGGGGGAACCTCGTCAACGTAAGTGCCTGTGGACTTCCAGGATGCCATCTCTGCGTCCATGGCTGTTTGCCACTGAGAGGAGTAGGGACCCTCAATCGCCTCTGCGTAAGAGCGCGGGGTCGGGATGTCTGGTGCATCCGGGTCTCCCTCAGGTGCAATCAGCATGGACACGAGATGAGGTACAGCAGCTACAAAGCACTCAAAGTCCTCCTGCCTGTCCTCAAGGACGTCCGTGCCAAGAGCACACTCACCCCCGACGGACAGAGGTCAGACAGTCTCAGACTCAGCAACACTAGCAGCGTAGTCTAGACGACAGGCGGCAGCAAAGTCAACAAGCTCAGCAACTAGGGCAGACGCAGCAGTGGACTCAAACGAAGGGTCAGTGACAACAGTAGCGAGAAGACGCGTGACTGTAGGACTGGCAGCACGAGCAAGGTCTGACGGCAGGTCAGCAACGTCAGGAAGAGAGGACACATGAGGAGACGGCAGAGGGACACGCTGTGGAGCAGTGGAAGGACGAAGTGCCATCTGGTGAGTGCCAGGGACAGCAGGAGGACGCTGACGCGGAACACGACGACCAGTGCGAACAGCGCAAACAGGCGACGCAGGACGAGACTCAGGCGACTCATGAGGAGACTCAGGCGATACAGGACGAGACTCAGGCTCACGACGCTCCGTAAGACCCCTAGTCGGCCCAGAGTAAGGAGAAGGACCAGGCAGTGGAGAGGCTAGCTGTAACTGCGACTGCGACTGGACAGGCTGTGGACACAGTAACGGAGGAGTAGGACCAGTAGAAGGCGGAGACCAAGAACCTGCTGAAGGAGGGGAACGAAGTACGGCCGCGGCCGCGCAGCGCCTCCTGAACCAGCAGAGACAGCACCAGTACCCCCAGCGCCAGGGTCTCCAGCTCCAACTCCCGCAGCACCACCAGCTCCAGCACGAGCAGCACCTCAAGCAGCAACAGCTCCAAATCCTGCAGCACCACCAGCTCCAGCAGCTCCAGTACCTCCTGTACGAGCACCTCCGGGACCAGCGGCTCCAGCACCTCCAGCAGCTCCAGCACCAGCAGTACCTCCAGCAGCTCCAGCCTCAGCAGCTCCAGTACCTCCAGTACGAGCACCTCCGGGACCAGCGACTCCAGCACCTCCAGTAGCTCCAGCACCAGCAGTACCCCCAGCAGGTCCAGCTCCAGCAGTTTCAGTACCTCCAGTTCGAGCACCTCCGGGACCAGCGACTCCAACACCTCCAGCAGCTCCAGCACTAGCAGTACCTCCAGCAGCTCCAGCTCCAGTAGCACCTCCAGCGGTAGGCCCCCCAGCTCCAGCAGCACGGCTACAGCGCCGAGCGTACCACTCGCGCAGCTGCTGTGGAGAGAGGGGCTCCCGCCGTGACAAGACACCCGGAGGACCTCCAGACTCAGCACGCTCAGGCTCAGCACCCCCAGGCTCAGCACGCTCAGGCTCAGCACCCCCAGACTCAGCACCCCCAGTCTCAGCACCCCCAGGATCCGCACGCTCAGGCTCAGCACCCCCAGGCTCCGCACCCTCAGACTCAGCAACCCCAGGCTCAGCACCCCCAGGCCCCGCACCCGCAGGCTCAGCACCCCTAGCAGCACCAGAGTCGACAGCTACCTCGACAGGCTCGACATGGTCTACCTGGGACACACCTGAGGGGGCAGGACCCTGAGGGGGGAGGGGGTCTACCGGAGGAGCACCTGGTGCTAGGAAGAGCGGCGTGGGGGGGAGAGGGGCAGTGCGGTAGGGAAAGAGACGGTAGTAAGATACCGACTCGTCAAACGTAACGTCCTGAGAGGACAGAACACGACGCGAGGTGGGGTGGTAAAACTGCCACCCAGGCGCGTCAGGGGGGAAGCCAAGGAAGACGCAGGGAACAGCACAGGAGGACAGCTTGTCCGCGGAAGAAGCGCGGACAAAAGCTCGAGATCCCCAGACACGGAACACAGACGCATCGCCAACCTTCCCCGTCCACCGCAGAGTAGGTGTGGTCTCCGGCAGGGAGACACGAGGCTGAAGGTTGATCTGATGCGCAGCGTACTGAACCGCGAACGGCCACAGAAAATGGGGAGCAGCCGCATGGATCATGGACGTACGAGCGACGTCCATGACCATGCCAATGCGGCGCTCAGCAATCCCATTTTGCTGTGGGGAGGCCGGAAGCGTGAACGTCTGGCGGATGCCCTCCGCACGACAGAAAGCCCTCAGAAGGTCGGAGGAAAACTCACCAGCTCTGTCTGAGTGCAGACGCAGAACAGGAAGGTCCGAGCCGAAACTCTCGCTGAGCTGGCGACGGGCAGCGCGGATCCAGTCGGTCAACACCTCAGTGACCTCACCCTTGCGGCGCAAGGGGAAGACTGTGGTGTAACGCGAGTAGTCTTCAACGACCAGCAGGAAGTAACGCTCGTGACCCTGTCCACGGACGCGGGCTGGGCCCCACACGTCCATGTGGAGAGTCTGCAGGGGAGCCTCTGTCGAAGGGAACTCGGAGGAGTGAGGAGCGGCGCGCTGCCGGCCCTCGACGCAAGGAACACAGGTAGGGGCAGGCCCCGGAGGAAGGGGAGGGAGGGACCGGGGGAGACCAGAGACAAGGGTACAGGAGGCCATACCTCGAAGACGAGGCAGGGAGGGGTGACCAAGGCGGTGGTGCCAAAGGAGAGTCTCGTGTGACAGAGGGCGACACGAGCAGGGGGCAGACGCCGGACTAGACCTGGACGCGGCAGCAAACACCTGACCAGACGCAGTAACCGGAGGAGAAGCAGTAGTCAGTGTGTACAGGCTCGACCCAAGCCGACGGGTGAACGTGGCCAGGTGGCGGCCCGTCCGAGAGCAAGTGCAGTGTGTCACACGCTGACCTCCAGGGGTGAACTGGTCAACCCACACGTCCTGGAGGTCAGCTCCACTCACCAAGTTCGTAGAGAACGAGGGGAGGTGGAGTCCCGACAGTAAGCCCGACGGGGCCGCAGGACACGGTAGAACCGTGGAGGAGTGCGCAAGGACTGGGCCCCCAGAGGGGTCAGCCAGGGAGACTGCAACCGGCCGACTGAGCGGCGTGAGTGTGGTGCTGTCGCGAAAGAAGGAGCGCGAAGCACCTGAGTCAAGTGTGAAGGTGTGCAAGGCCTCAGTAGGTGCAGTACCAGAGAGAGCAGACTCACCAGCACCTGGAGCAGCAGACTCACTAGCACCTGGAGCAGCAGACTCACTAGCACCTAGAGCAGCAGCCTCAATGCCCGGGTCGGGCGGAACACACAGGTAACAGTCACCCTCAGCACTATCAGTCACAGCATACATGGCAGCAAGGATAGCATCGAAATCAAGATCAAAGATAGCAACATTCTGCTTAAGCAGATCACCCCAGCGAGGGAGCTCAGCGCCGTCAGGAAACTGGGCGCGCCAGGCGTCAGTCAGGCGACCGAAGCAGCGCTGCGAAGTGTGGGGCAGTCCGCACGTCTCCCCACGGCGCCCGCCGGTGCGAAGAACGTAAGTACAGGGACCAGCACCCACAGACCTCCCACGCCCAGCGTACCACTCACGAAGCTGCTGGGGCGACAGGGTCTCACGGGAACGCGGCTGCTGCTGGCGCTGGCTACCGCCAAAGCCTCCACGCTGCGCGGCTCCACCTCGACCAGCACCACCGCCGCCGCCACCTCCACCGCCGCTGCCGCTGCCTCCACCACCCCCACCGCCGCCACCGACGCCCCCACTCCCGCCACCACCCCCACCTCCACCGCCACCCCCTCCGCCTCCTCCACCGCCTCCACCGCCGCCCCCACCATCCCCTCCACCACCCTTGCCCCCCTTGCCCTTGCCGTAGCGGCGCCTCCCACTAGGGGCAGACGTAGCCCCGACCTCCTCAGTGCCAACGAGGTCGACAGCAGCAGCAGAAGCAACAGAGGGGAGAAGGGGGACGGGGAAACACCCCTCAAAGAAAGGGGCGCAAGGGTCGCCGCGAGAAGCACCTACAGCAACGATACTCTTCTCAGCTGCAGTGAGGTGCTCCTCTAGCAGGTCGACGGTGAGCTCGGTGCGGCAAAGGGAGAGAAAGTGGTCCCTGACTGAAGAAAGGGAGTCAGGGAGACGGGTGACTAGGTAGTAGAGGGTGATGTACATGGGGGGGGGGGTTCTTGGCACAGAACTCAGTGGGAAGCGCAGCGCGGTAGCGGGCGTCACTAGTGCGGAGGTGAGTAATGTGGTCAGCGACTGTGGCAAAGGCGGCTAGGTCAGGGAACAGGTACGGCAGCATGAGGCGGCTGAGGGCAGCAGTGGCAGGGGAGGAGTAGCGCGCTACTACAGCGTCGTACAAAGACTGAGCAGTCTTGTACTGGCCAAAGTGCGCGCGCTCAGCAGACGGCAGGTGACTACGAACAGCAAGACGAGCAACAGCGTCACGAGTAGTCCACTGCGAGCAAACCGTACTATCAGCAGTGGCAGCAGGTGCAGGAGAGACACCGGACGTGTGATCGAAAAGGGAGACTCCGTCCTTAGAGTCGCACTGAAGAAAGAGCTGTAGGTCGTCTACCCAAACGTCGAAGTCAACCGCACGACCCTCAGCATCAAAGGTAAGAACATTGGGGCTAGCCATGGCGGCAGTAGCAGCAGTAGCAGCAGAAGCAGCAGTAGCAGCAGAAGCAGCAGTAGCAGCAGGAGCAGCGCGGGCAGGGCAATGCGGCTCGGCTGGGCGGCGCGGCTCGGTAGGGCGGCGCGGCTCGGCTGGGCGGCGCGGCTCGGCTGGGCGGCGCGGCTCGGCTGGGCGGCGCAGCTCGGCTGGGCGGCGCGAGTGCTTACCAGGGGCGGGTGCAGGGCAGGGCCGCAGCTGGCGGTTAGGTCAGGGCCGCGACTGGGGCGGATGTAGGGCAGGGCCGCGACGAGGCGGCGGCAGAGCAGGGCCGCGACAGGGCGGCAGCAGGGTAGGGCCGCAACTGGGCGGCGGTAGAGCAGGGCCGCGACGAGCGGCTGAGGGCAGGGCCGCGACGGGTGGCGGCAGGGCAGAGGCCACGACGGGCGGCGAGGTCAGGGCCGCGACGAGGGGCGGCAGACCAGGGCCGCGACGGGCGGCGAGGTCAGGCCGCGACGGGCGGCAAGGCAGGGCCGCGGGTGGCGGCAGGGAAGGGCCGCGACGAGGCGACGAGGTCAGGGCCGCGACGAGGCGGCGACAGGGTAGGGCCGCGACGGGCCGAGAAGGCAGGGCCGCGACGGGCGGCACTAGGGCAGGGCACGCGACGGCGCAGGTGAGGCAGGCGCGAGGCGCGCTTCGGGCAGGGCAGGAAAAAAAATAAATTTAATCGTGGTGGGCCCTAAAAAAAGTTCCCACTAGGGAACCTGCTCTGAAACCATGTCAAAAATGAGAACGAAAGAATGATTGAATTAGCAAGCAGGTGGGTACAAGTAGGAAAACCTAAAAGTGTTGTACCCCATACTGAATACCCCACTACAGCCTACACAGACTATGTCATATAAGTTTGACGCGGCGTTCGGCGAGGAGTGCGGCAGGGTGACCCGTTAGGCCCGCTACTGTTTGCCGCCGCCATCCAACCAACGCTTCTCCATGTCGCAATGGCCTTCACAGAGGTGGCAATCGTTGCATACGCGGATGATATTACGGTAGTGGGCCCCCCGGAAGCGGCAAGGAGAGCGTTCGACCTCCTTGTGAGCGGCCTGCAGCGCTGTGGCCTACGGTGCAACTTCTCGAAGTCATCAGCATGGGGACCAGGCATAGGAGACGGGGATATGGAGCTTCCAGAGGGTATTGAGGCGGAAGGTGGGGGAATCAGGGTGCTTGGCAGCCCTATAGGGACCCCGGAGTTCTGCGCGGCGTTTTTACGCGACAGCTTGACCAAGGCGGCGTCGTCCTGCGACCTCATTGGGCAGCTGCACCCACAACACGCACTGCTCCTCCTCTCCCGCTGCATTTCGAGGAGAATCTCCTACCTCCTTCGGACGACCCCGGCGCAACTACTGCCTCTCGATGACTGGCGGAGCTGGAGTGAGAGCTTACTGCGCACAGCCCTGGAAGCAGCAAAGATACACCCACAGACGGATGAGCTGGAACATAGCCTGACGTGGCGTCAGGCCACGTTGCCAGTCAGGCTTGGGGGTATCGGCCTTATTGACCCTGTATCGGAAGCGCCAGCGGCATACCTTTCATCAGTCAGTGCGGCACAGCTCCTCCTGCAGCAGCTCAACACACCGCGGGACCACGCCCTGGTTAGGGCCGCCACGCTCCTCTCGCCAGACCACACCTCGGCCAGGGGAGAGCCGTCCACTCTAGCGGAACTTGAGGCCTGCCTGCCGGAGGGAGCGAGATTGGTGTTGGGTGACTACCGCACTCAACTGAACACACAGCAGAACCTGCAGCAGCAGCTCTCAAACCACATCAACAGAGTGATAGCGGCGGAGCTGGTAGCAGACACGAGAATTGACAGACCTGGACCAGACAATGGCCACCCGCTGCGACTGTTGAGCCTACAGGGCACAGGGGCGGGTGACTGGCTGAACGCAATACCGACCCGGGCGGACCTCACGCTGGCGCCTGGGCAATTCTCACTGGCGCTAGGACTGCGCTTAGGCCTTCCCTTGCCCGTCACTGATCAATGCCCGTGCAACCGAGAACGGTCCGCCACTGCCGACAAAAGCCTACCCAATCACCTACTGCGATGCGGCGAGGGTGGGGACCGGACGAGGACGCACAATGCCCTGGTCTACGCGTGCCTGCGTATGGCAAAGGAAGCTAAGTATATGACCCTTTATGAGACAACAGTGTACTCTCCCCCTGTGGATAGGAAGAGGGCAGATCTGGCCGTTCGGGACCCGGAGACGTCAGAGACATGGGTGACTGATGTGACCGTAACAGACCCGGTACTACAGAGGCGGGACCTCGGGGCTACTAGGGCACCAGGGTGGGCGGCCGAGGAGGCGAGCATCGGCAAGCACAAACTTTACGAGGAAAGGCCGTCGTGCGTGGGATTCCTAGGACTAGCGGTGGAGACATACGGCGCGTTGGCGGCAGATACCGTCAGATTCTTCCGGATGTTAGCCACCAATGCGGCCAAACGAGGCTTCCGCCATGGCCCACAGACGACAGTAGCGGCGCGTCTCAATGCCCACTACCGCCAACGCTTCTCGGTTATGCTGCAACGATGCCAGGCAACAAGCCTACTCACGAAGTCAAACCGGGCAGCAGAGGCCTCCTCCCCACAAGCACCCACGGACCCGTGGGAGCCGAGGTTGGGGGACCTGTGGCAGGTGCTGGAGGACGGTGCAGGGGGCTGAGGGGCTACGAGGGATAGTTAGAGACAGACCAGAGGAGAGACGTGAGGAGGGGTGACAGGGGCTAGCGGCAGTGGTGAAGAGGAGGTGTGGGAGACAGGGGAGCGAGACCCGGTGGTGGCACTTTAGGTTTCCAGCAGGTTCTCAGTCTCATGTTGTGACCTTGCATGCTTGCTTGCCCCACATCCCCCTATTTACATGCCTAGGACGACCACTGCTCAGAGCTAGACCTTATCATGCCTGTCTGTTATATGCCAAATCAATGAAGGACTGCTTGAGAAGTTAGAGTAGCTACTGTGAAAGAAACAAGGGGACCTGGGATCCCCAACCACCTACTCTGGTTTGCTAATGACCCAGGAAGGACCAGCAAGCACCATGGCATCATTCGACTAATCCTGGAAAGTCGAGGTTAAAGCTGGAAAAATTGTATGCGATAAGATGTATCTGTCTCCGTGGTGAACAAGCTCACCGACCCTTACACACCATCAGCTGTGTGGCTGTTGAATGTCATGGAAATGAACCCCGGCCCAAAACTCCAGCCTGAATCTTCATCTTTACTCTTAAATTGAACCTGCCCAATTTGACATGTACCTGCTATTCTGAACTTGGTGGAACCAACCAATTCACTCACCGGTTCGAATCGGACCATTTGCATAGACCTTGAACTAGTTCGCATTCGAGTGAAAAAAAAAAAAAAAACAAAAAAAAAAAAAAAAAAAAAAAAAAAAAAAAAAAAAAAACACCTTTGGATTTGTCATTTAGTCATACGTATTTCACAAGAACAGACTGGATGTCGGGGCGATCGGAATGTGGGACATCATCGATGTTTACGTCCCCTTGAACATGCCACCGAACCACAACACCATTTGTAGTGAAAGTTACTGTGTTGTGTTGGAAGTCAAGGACAACCTCATTGGCTCTAAGCCAATCCACAAGGTCTCCGCCTACCAGTAATGAGGACATAAACATTAATGTTCTCGTTATAGCCTTGAATTTCCATATTGATACATGTCTCCCCTTTTCTTGGGACGATTTTATCGTCACGAAGACGAACGGGGCAAGACGGTCCTTTAACGAGGACCCCACGACTTCTGGCTCTGTTTTCATCCAAAAGAGAAACAGTCGCGCCCGTATCAACAAGAATCTTTGCTTCGTCCCCGTCTATTCGACCCACCAGCAATAAGTTTTGTTGATGCTTTGGTCGAATGGGGCATGCAACAATGCGAGTTGGTGGAAGGTAGTATGCCTTTACATTGTGTTTTGCTCGACCATATGATCGGCTGTCAGGCCACCACATGTGATATCCCGTATCCCATGCGGCAAGTACCGTCCATCCCTTAAGCATGGGAAAGTGTTTGCCTTTGATTGTGCAAGTCACCGGACTGATCGAAGTCAATAAGTGCTCTTGGGTGCAACGACCCACCAATTCCATCACGCAAGGCAACGCATCAATGTTGCAGCAAATGACAAATAATTTGTCTCTGTGTGTTTCGATAGACAGTTGTGTAAGTGGGTGCAGTAGAGGTAGAAAAACATAAATTTCACTCAAAGAAGAGGCACACAAACAAAGGACGTAAGCCTCATCACCTCGATCTACCTGTCCAGCTAGGTACCCACACCCTAGTTGGACTTGTGAAAATCTTGGTGCAAGCCTGAAGGTCCGGCACCCCCCTTCTTGTTCGCCTGCTATGACTTGCCAGAATTCTCAGCCTTTTTCAGCATACGGCACTGCCCCCTCGGATGACCAAACTTCTTGCAGTAGGTGCAAAAGGGAGTTCCATTCCTCTTGCTGGCCACCCTTGTGAAAGGGCTTCTTAGGCTGCGGCCCATTCTGCTGGCTCTGCGGCTGGAAAGGCCTCTTCTTCCAAGGGCCCTTCCCATTAGAAGGCTGCGCCGCATTGTTCTGGCCACTAGGGCCTTCATCCCCGCCCTGCAGGTGACCCTTGGCAGCACTAAGGCAGGTACGGACGCTCACGTCGAGCTCAATGACAGCTGTTTTGAGCTCCTTATACTGCGCTTGCAGTGTCGTGCAGGTCGATTCAAGGATGATGCACGTAGCATTCAGCTGCTTCAAAGTTGCCTCAAGGCGCTTGATCTGGTTGGACTTGAGGCCAAGAGCCCTCCTACTTTTACGAGCCTCGGCGGAAGCTGTGTCAAGCTGAGCCTTGATAGTTTCGATTGAAACTTTCTGCGGAGCAACTTGAGCCTCAAGCTCATTGACCCTGCGCTTGCTCGACCACTGTGGATCGAAGTTTTTCAAACTCCTCCGGAAATTTGTTATCCGTGTCGAGATCATCAAGCTCTTCCTGTTCTCGATTCTCTTCCTGGTTTCCCATTGCTTCTTCCTCTTCCACAGGAAGGTCCCCTATGATGTCCTCAGCATCAAGGCCAAGGTCAGGAAATTCTTCCTGTTCCTCAACTGAGGTCATAGGGACATCCTCCCTTGGTGCTTCCTCATTAGGAGGGGCCATAGAGGAGTTATTAGGAGTTGGAGATGAAATATGATCTCGATAAGAGTCCTCTATCGCTCAAAGTCATAGGCAATAAATTCTGAAAGAAAACCAGAAATCTTTTGAGTATATCAATATTCTCACAAAGAGAAATTTACGTAAAAAAAGTTAAGAGAGGGTTCCTCAAACTGCTCAAAGGGCAAGTTAAGAGGAATCTTTTTAGCAAATCTATTAGATCTGTAATACTCGGCTATTATAATAACAGCAATGAGTCTTCCACCAAGAAGGTGGGCAGAGAATAAATTCTCTTAAAGTCATTGAAAATCCATGAAGGAATCCTTAGAAGAGATCCTTGAAAACATCTTTTGATCTTGAGAGTTTCTCAACTCTTCTCTTAAGAGCTTGAGACTATTCTAGATCTAAGATATAGAAACTCCTAAATAACAAAATCTAGTAAGCCATACAAGGCCAATGATAACCAATGCTTTGAATACCAGATGTAACACGGGCTTATAAGGAAACGCCCTTAAAAGTTGATACGCCCTAATGCTATCCTTGAGTCTTGAAGAGTTGATAGGTGAGGCCTTGAGAGTGGAAGGGTAGCTTCACGAAGAGAGTTGCTAATGCATAGAGCACTTGTGAGGAAGAAATCTTGTACTTGGAGAAAATATCCCATTTTCAATTTGGTTAAAGCTGCGGTCTACATACTTGGAGCAGCTGGGGAGGGAGAGATAATCACTTGAAAACAGGGTTACTTTGTGCCTGCGGGAACCCCTGCGGAAAAACCAACAATCGAGGCGGAAGTGTTGGGGGGGTCTGGGGGGTCAGGTTAGAAATTGACCCACTCCAAACCAGTATGTATACCAAAACAGAAGGGCTGACGGGAGCCCCGCTTCACTCGACAGCTAGCCTCCAACACGTAGGGACTAGAATTCATAGCCAACAGTCGCGTTTGGAAGCCAGCAGCGCCCAGCCCTCCCACGACGTTTTAGCGACACAGTCCGCACCGACCGCAGGCCTTTTATCTCAACCGCGCTCACCAATCCCCCTTTCCCGCTACGCCCTCTCTGCCGCATTTCTCCAACGCACGTTGCATCGCGTTCTGCTCTCCGCGCGTCGCCTACTTCTGCTCATCACGGGACCCCGCTGCGAGTGCTTCGTGCTCCACGCTTGGTTGCGTTGGCGCGTCTTGCCGCGCTTAGGGTTGGCGCTTTCGCATAGTAGCCGATCACCACATTTCGCGAGAGCTCGTCGCCGCTACGCGACAAGGCAGTGAGCTCGTAATTTCGCTCAGAATGAAAAATTCCGCCTCATTCAGCGGCGGAATTGTTGCATTCCCGACGTATTGCATTCGTCCGCGCAGCACGGCCAGAATCGTGGGCCATCAGCTCAGCGCTAGCGCGGTCAGGTTCTAGCACATTGCTCCCAATTTCCACCGCCCCATTCATCGTATCGCTCAATATATCCCCTTTTTGCACGCCTCTTACAGCTTACACTTTCCCTTTCCCGCTATCCGCTGTAGGCCTTAGCAGCATTCACATCCCGCTTGCCAGGCCCGCCTAGCGCATTCAAGACCCGCCATCCGCGCGCCTCAACAGGCAGTCGCAACTAGCCACGAAACTCAGTGACCAATTTCAACGGGAGCAACAAATCCCTTCATGCCCCCACCGCGTACTCAGATCATTCACCTCACGCACACCGCACCACCTGCTCATTCACCACCATTTTTCCCTCTCTCCTGTCAGCCTTATGCCGCGCGCACCCAGAATCCAGGGGTCCTTTCTTTTTCCGTCCCTTCCTCAGCCCGCCTTCATCCCACAAACATCGCCCCATCCTTGCATCTCTGCCTTATTTCGCTCTCCCTTATTTATGACGGCGTGCATCACCACCCTCCATCATCTCTGCCGTATCCACTCCGTAGCTCCCTCCTTGCCGTTACTCTCGTTTTAGCCTCTCCCATTATCTCTCTTCTCCCTAATCGTCACGCACCCTTCCCCCTCTGTCCCTTGCGCCTCCCTTGCGCTCCTCTTGGCCCGCCTTGCGCCCTCACGCTTACCTTACCTCCCACCCCCCACCCCCCTCCCCGACCACATGCGAGCATCTCATATCTCCACCACGCTCCCTTCTATCCCCTCTCGTCTCTCTGCCATGCTACCTCTCGGTTCTCCGCCATGCTCCCTTCTCTCCCCTCCCCCCCTGTGATCCTCCCTTGCTCCATTCTCTCCCATCCCATATATCCGCCTTGCACCGTTCTCTCCCCTCTCGTCTCTCTGCCTTGCTCCCTTCTATCCCCTCTCGTCGCTCCGTCTTGCTCCCTGTCTCCCCCCCCTGTGACCCTCCCTTGCCCCCTTCTCTCCCCTCTCATATCTCCGCCTTGCGCCCTTCTATCCTCTCCCATATCCGCCTTGCTCCCTTCTATCCTCTCCCATATCCGCCTTGCGCCCTTCTATCCTCTCCCATATCCGCCATGCTCCCTTCTATCCTCTCCCATATCCGCCTTGCTCCCTTCTATCCTCTCCCATATCCGCCTTGCGCCCTTCTATCCTCTCCCATATCCGCCTTGCTCCCTTCTATCCTCTCCCATATCCGCCTTGCTCCCTTCTATCCTCTCCCATATCCGCCTTGCGCCCTTCTATCCTCTCCCATATCCGCCTTGCTCCCTTCTATCCTCTCCCATATCTGCCTTGCGCCCTTCTATCCTCTCCCATATCCGCCTTGCTCCCTTCTATCCTCTCCCATATCCGCCTTGCGCCCTTCTATCCTCTCCCATATCCGCCTTGCTCCCTTCTATCCTCTCCCATATCCGCCTTGCTCCCTTCCATCCCCTATCGTCTCTCTGCCATGCTCCCTTTTATACCATCTCGTCTCACCGCCTTGCTCCCATCTCTCCCCACCTGTGCCCCTCCCTTGCTCCATTCTCTCCGCTCTCATATCTCCTCCTTGCTCTCTTCACTCCCCTCTTGTCTCTCTGCCTTGTTCCCTTCTCTCCCCTGTAATATCTCTGCCTTGCCTATGTAGGCTAAACCCAGTTTTCCCTCTCCCTATCCCTATTCCCCCAGAAAATTCCCTTCTCTCCTCATGTGCCCATTGTTGTCTCGCTGTCGGCTTGCCCATCATCCCACTCTCCCCATCCGCAGTTAACCATCTCCCTCCCAGCTCATGAGACGGATGTGTGGCGTAGGGGCAGGGCGTTGACTCGTATGGTAATCACCTCGTTAGAGACCCTGCCATTTCCATAGTGGCGAATGCGCGGTGACGCGGTAGAGAGTGGGGTAAGAGAGGGTGGGGCACCAGAGAGAGTTGCAGCAGTAGCGGGGCAGTAGAGGCTGCAGGAGCACATGGAGGGCCGGCTGAGATGGAGGGGGCTGAGGGAGGGGCTTTTGAACAGAGGGGCGGCAGATGGAGGGGCAGCAGGGGGCGGGCCAGCAGAGCGAGGGGCGGCTGAGGGTCTGGGCAGAGTGGGTAGGTGGGGCAGAGTATATGCAGCGGATGGTGTGGCGTGGGGGAGGCTTACCATACGCTCCCTTCCTGCGTTATAGCGATGCAACTTGGAGAGGTTGCCTTCCTACCTATGTGGATGGGATGGGGTGGCGATTGGAGTGCTGTGGGGCAAGGCCCTGCCTGTTTGATATCATGGGGGTGTAGGTTCACGGCCATGCTTCTGTGCATGCAAACAACGTTTCCCAAAAGCTACAACCTGGCAATGGCTCCTATCAAGGGACAAACGCTTGATGTACAGTTTCATTCCACTACTTGTTTCATAGCCTTTCATGCAGTTGTGTAGCACATGTCGAACTCAATATCCTGTGTGTCACTTACTAATGCCATTACAAACAGTAGACCCATGTCCGAGGGTTATACAACCAAGTAAGCCATCGCTTTACGAACAAGGCACATGCTCCCTTCACCGCTTGCATCATGCCATGCAGCAAGCTAGTGGAAGAGAGGGTGCCACTGACGGCGAGGGTGGAAGGGTGATTGGAAGCGGCACTTGATAGGGCTCCACTCAAGCGGCACCTGCTACAACCTGGCTCCACTCAAGGAGACATGGGGAGGCAGGGAGGTGAGATGGGGAGGAAGGGGCACAGTGAAGGGTAGCGGGGAGGTGGGAGGAAGACAAGGGGAGGAGAGGATGACAGGGGTGAGAGAGGAGGACAGGGGGGAGAGAGGATGACAGGGGGGAGAGAGGATGACAGGGGGGAGAGAGGAGGACAGGGGGGAGAGAGGATGACAGGGGGGAGAGAGGAGGACAGGGGGAAGAGAGGAGGACAGGGGGTAGAGAGGATGACAGGGGGGAGAGAGGAGGACAGGGGGGAGAGAGGGGGACAAGGGGGGGAGGAGGACAGGGGGGAGGAGGACAAGGTGGGGAGAGGATGGCAGAGGGGAGCGAGGAAGACAGAGGAAGAGAGAGGATGATAGAAGGGAGAGAGGATGGCACAGTAGAGAGAGGAGAATAGGGGGGGGAGAGTAGGACAGGGGTGAGAGAGGAGGACATGGGGGACAGAGGAGAGCGGGGATGGGAAACGGGGGGTAGGGAAACGGGGGTAAGGGAGACGGGGGGGAGGGGAAAGGGGGGACGGGAAAAGGGGGGACCGGAAAAAGGAGGGACTGGAAGTGGGGGGATGTGAAACGGGGGGAAGGGAGACGGGAGGAAGGGAAGCGAGGGGAAGAGAAACGGTGGTAGGGGAACAGGGGGGACGAGAAAAGGGGGGTCGGGAAGTGGGGGGGAGGGGAACAGGGGGAAGGGAAACGGGGGAGAGGGTTATGGGGGGAATGGAAATGGGGGGAAGGGAAATGGGGGGACGGGAGGACGGGCTAATGGAGGAGAGGAAGGGTGTAGAGAGGGTAGGACGGGATGAGAGGGGAGGACGGGAGCACGATAAAGCAAAGGCAGCTAGTCGTGAGACGGAGTGCAAAATAAGAGACCATGTGACACAATAGCAACACTGTATCCAGCGGAATGGAGCATGAGTGTGGCAAACAGGACCTGGAAGCAAAGTGTGGGCGCCGCCATGAAGTAGTAGAGGTTGCGCACCCTGAGGCTCATCGGGTTTGCACCATCGACGCCAGGGGAGTGGACTGGACGGGGAGGGGATAGGAGGGGGGTGAGAGGAGGACAGTGGGGACGGAGGAGTGGGGGGGGACGGAGGACAGGAGGGAGAGAGGAGGACAGGGGGGAGATGGGGAGACAGGACAGGGGGGAGAGAGGAGGACAGGGGGGAGAGGGGGGGACAGGACAGGGGGGAGAGAGGGGCCCAGGACAGGGGGGAGAGGGGAGGACAGGGGGAGAGAGGAGGACAGGGGGAGAGAGGAGGACACGGGGGAGAGAAGGGGACAGGACAGGGGGAGAGAGGCGGGCAGAAAGGAGAGTGGGGAGGCAAGGCGGCGATGAGTGGGGAGGTGACACGGACAGGATGGGAAGCAGCGCGGAGGCGACTTTGGCGAGGAGGCGAGAGGGTGAGGAGGATGCGACGAGGCGGATGCTGCCGATGAGGCAACGTGGCGCGTAGGTTGGTCCGTTCGCGATACGGCGAGGTGGCAGCGAGGCTGCTACTACCCGAATGGGTCGCTCACATGGCGACGCGACGAGCAGGCGTTGACGCGGTGAGGATGCCGCAATGTGGCGAACAGACTGCTGCGTAGATGCGACGACGCAGCGATGTTGCAAAGAGACGTGGCAGGCAACGCTACGGGCGGCGGCGTGGAGGTGCGAGGGGGGCGGATTAGGAGATGCGACGAGGGCGATTGGGAGATGCGACGAGGGGGAAGGCCGACAGAGGGGAGAGAGGATGACGGATTGGGGAAGGAGGACAGGGGGGAGAGAGGATGACAGGGGGGGGAAGGAGGACAGGGGGGAGAGAGTATGACGGGGGGGGGAAAGGAGGACATGGGGGAGAGAGGATGACGGGGGGGGGGAAGGAGGACAGGGGGGAGAGAGGATGACAGGGGGGGGAAGGAGGACAGGGGGGAGAGAGGATGACGGGGGGGGGGAAAGGAGGACAGGGGGGAGAGAGGATGACGTGGGGGGGGAAGGAGGACAGGGGGGAGAGAGGATGACGGGGGGGGGAAAGGAGGACAGGGGGGAGAGAGGATGACAGGGGGGGAAGGAGGACAGGGGGGAGAGAGGATGACAGGGGGGGGAAGGAGGACAGGGGGGAGAGAGGATGACAGGGGGGGGGAGGAGGACAGTGGGGAGAGAGGATGACAGGGGGGGGAAGGAGGACAGGGGGGAGAGAGGATGACAGGGGGGGGAAGGAGGACAGGGGGGAGAGAGGATGACAGGGGGGGAAAGGAGGACAGGGGGGAGAGAGGATGACAGGGGGGGGAAGGAGGACAGGGGGGAGAGAGGATGACAGGGGGGGAAAGGAGGACAGGGGGGAGAGAGGATGACAGGGGGGGGAAGGAGGACAGGGGGGAGAGAGGATGACGGGGGGGGGGAGGAGGACATGGGGGAGAGAGGATGACTGGGGGGGGATGAGGGAGGTGTGCAAGTCAGGTGTGCTAGAAATGGGCAGAGGAGCAGGGGATTGGAGGGATGAGGAGGAAATGCGCGGATTCGTGTGAGCGCAGTTGAGTGCACGATGCACTTCCCTCCCGTTACCCGCACTCGCCACGCCTCTGCCCCTCGCACCCTCGCTGCTGCCACGGGACTACTGCCACCTCACTCACTACGCACTCACCACTACTGGAGGGCGGCTCCGAAGAGGTTCGGAGGGATGAGGAAAGGCTGGCGCGTGAATGGGCGCATCTCGCGCACCTCGTCAAACGTGCAGATGGCGGTTCCGTGGCGGTGACGAGGCTGCAGGCGCGGGTGGCTGATGGGGGGAGGGGAAAAACCAAGGGAAAGTAGTGGGGAAATGGGGAAGAAAATGGTGAAACGAGGGGAAGGAGGGATGGGAATGAGGGCATGGAGGGGGGAAATGGGGGGAAGGAGCGGGGGACATGTGGGAAAGAAGGGGGAGAGGGAAGGGAGGAGATAGATTGAGCTGAGAGAGGGGTTGGGGGGGATAGGAAGATGGGAGTGAGGGACGGGAGGACATAGGAGGAGGAGGTGCGATTTGGGGGAAAAGGGAGGTGCGACCTGGGGGAAAACGACGTGCGATATGGGGGAAAAGGGAGGTGCGACCTGGGGGTAAACGGAGGTGCGATATGGGAGAAATGGGAGGTCCTTTGGTGGGGGAAAACGGAGGTGCGATATGGGGGAAAAGGGAGGTGCGTTTTCGTCGTTCGCGGAGGTGCGATATGGGGGAAAAGGGAGGTGCGTTTTCGTCGTTCGCGGAGGTGCGATATGGGGGAAAAGGGAATGCGATCTGGGGTAAAACGGAGGTGCGATATGGGGGTAAAGGGAGGTGCGACCTGGGGGAAAACGGAGGTGCGATTTGGGGGAAAGGGAGGTGCGAATTGGAGGGAAACGGGTGAGGCTACTCGCGGGAATCGCGGCTCATAGCGTGGGGGCGGGAATCAGTCGCCGCGAGCGGGAATCGCGGCTCTACATACTTGGGCGTGAAGTAGGCGCTACGGTACGCGCAGCTGGCCAGAATCGTGGATGTGAGCGGGTTGGCGCTAAACATACTGCACGCTACACGCTGCTAGCAGGAATCGCGGCTATCACAGTGGCTGCGTGAAACTGACACTACATCCGTCGCCACATCATCCCAAAAATGGGGCTGATCGAAACCTACCGTGAAGCTACTATTTAGTTACTTCTCGGTTGTTGTCCAGGAAACAACTTTCTAGTTACTAGCGAACCTACTGTCTGGTGGTGATGCGAGGTTGGGCTGCTCCGAACGTAAACATACGGGAGAGTTACTTTGTGGCAGGAATGAACTTGTGTGCAGCGAAGTCCCCACGATTACACACGAAAAGCAGTAACTCTGCTTTTGCGACTGATGCGGCTTACACCCATTTGAACACGAAAAGCCGAGTAACATCGCGTTCCCTGAGCTGTGACCTTTTGACTGGCTGGGAAGTCATGTTTGCACTGGGTTGCGTCGAATGAGCGCATTTCGCGCCAAACACTGACAGAGACTTTGTCTTGTTTATCATTGGTCAAGTATACGACACCTGTCAAGCATAAACCGAACAGGTCAGACAACACGACCGAACCTGGGGATTACACGTTTCAGCAAAGGGCACAAGGCAAATGCACGCTTGTGCAACACGTCGCAGTAATTTTCTTGGGGTTTGCTGACGTGTGCATCTAGTGCGTCCCCAAGTGTCGCTATATTATTGACGCAGAGAAAGTGTGTGTTACAGTTACGTTGTTGTTGATAGGGTAACATTTATTTAGCTTTTTTGTTTATTCCTACAATTGTTTTTATATGTTTTGTACTGGTTCTATTTATGCATATAATTTAAATTACTCATGCATTATTAATACGATTATTTATTGCTAATACTACGCAACAGGGTTTCTGAACAAATTACTACGACACACAGACTACGACGCAAACACTGCTGCAAACACATGGCATCCTACGCTTTCCAAAAGGTGAGGCTTAGGGACCTTGCAACCCAGGCAACCCTGCGCATGAGATAAACACCCTCTCGGTGGTTGCATTGAATTTCCAAGCAGCCTTATCAGCCTCCCACCACGGGCCCGTAATTGCGCTCCTATTCTGAACGGCGAACGCGACGGCGTTGTGGACCTTCGAATGATGAATCGTCAATGCATTTCGGTTGTCAACCGGGCTACGCGGCATTTCTTCACCGTTGATCAACTTGTATTCGACCTGCAACAAGAAATGGGTTGGGGTGATTATAACGTATGTCAAAAACCAGCATCGCGACACTGCAACTAGACAAAACACCTTGTTAACACAACCACCCCATGGCTCAACATACCCCCAGCAGAAAAAAGGCAAGTTGCTTGAATCGGAGCACCACAAAGGAGTGCCCCGGCCTCTGGAACGAGTAGAATACTGCAGTTGTAAAGAAGTCCGTTGAGAAGGGCAGCCCATCGTCATTGAAGTGCCACTTCAGCAAGCCCCATGAAATCGCATCTACTCAACAGTGGAGGTGATAATGGGGGGAGAAAATATGCGTTGGTGGATGCAATAGATTGAGTGGGTGGGGGCAGGTGTTTTGAGCGGAGAAATGAGGGTGAGAGGCGCTGCATAAACACACAGAAATGGCTGGCACTGCAGTGGCGTTAAACATGTGCCTGCTGGAAGTGGACAAGCTAGAAGGACTACAGCAGGGTACAAGGGGGGGAAGGGGCAGGGTTAGTAGGAAGCACTAGGGTTTAGCAGTGAAACACACATGTAAGCCAGGTGCACTACAGTAGGGTTCAGGTGTTCCTGCTGGAACGGGGAAGGTGGGGGCACAAGGGAGGGAGGGGCTGGTTTTAATGAGACACCATGGCCTTGTGAATCACGCAAGGTGCCCTCCAGTTTGCCCTCAGGTGCGCCTGCTGGAATGGGGAAGGTGGGGACACAAGGGAGAGAGCTGCTGGTTAGAACAAGGCACACAGCCCTTGCTGAGAAGCCCGCAAAAATGGCAGGTGCCCTCCAGTTTGCCCTCAGGTGCGCCTGCTGGAATGGGGAAGGTGGGCGCGCAAGGGAGGGAGCTGCTGGTTAGAACGAGGCACATGGCCCTTGCTAAGAAGCCCGCAAATATGGCTGGTGCCCTCCAGTTTGCCCTCAGGTGCGCCTGCTGGAATGGGGAAGGTCGGGGCGCAAGGGAGGGTGCTGCTGGTTAGAACGAGGCACACGGCCCACACTTTGAAACCCACAGGGAGGGCAGGTGCCCTCCAGTTTGCCCTCAGGTGCGCCTGCTGGAATGGGGAAGGTGGGGACACAAAGGAGGGTGCTGCTGGTTAGAACGAGGCACACGGCCCACACTTTGAAACCCACAGGGAGGGCAGGTGCCCTCCAGTTTGCCCTCAGGTGCGCCTGCTGGAATGGGGAAGGTGGGGACACAAAGGAGGGTGCTGCTGGTTAGAATGAGGCACACGGCCCACACTTTGAAACCCACAGGGAGGGCAGGTGCCCTCCAGTTTGCCCTCAGGTGCGCCTGCTGGAATGGGGAAGGTGGGGGCACAAGGGAGGGAGGGGCTGGTTTTAATGAGACACCATGGCCTTGTGAATCACGCAAGGTGCCCTCCAGTTTGCCCTCAGGTGCGCCTGCTGGAATGGGGAAGGTGGGGACACAAGGGAGAGAGCTGCTGGTTAGAACAAGGCACACAGCCCTTGCTGAGAAGCCCGCAAAAATGGCAGGTGCCCTCCAGTTTGCCCTCAGGTGCGCCTGCTGGAATGGGGAAGGTGGGGGCGCAAGGGAGTGAGGGGCTGGTTTTAATGAGACACCATTGCCTTGAAAATCACGCAAGGTGCCCTCCAGTTTGCCCTCAGGTGCGCCTGCAGGAATGGGGAAGGTGGGCGCGCAAGGGAGGGAGCTGCTGGTTAGAACGAGGCACATGGCCCTTGCTGAGAAGCCCGCAAAAATGGCTGGTGCCCTCCAGTTTGCCCTCAGGTGCGCCTGCTGGAATGGGGAAGGTGGGCGCGCAAGGGAGGGAGCTGCTGGTTAGAACGAGGCACATGGCCCTTGCTGAGAAGCCCGCAAATATGGCTGGTGCCCTCCAGTTTGCCCTCAGGTGCGCCTGCTGGAATGGGGAAGGTGGGCGCGCAAGGGAGGGAGCTGCTGGTTAGAACGAGGCACATGGCCCTTGCTGAGAAGCCCGCAAAAATGGCTGGTGCCCTCCAGTTTGCCCTCAGGTGCGCCTGCTGGAATGGGGAAGGTGGGGGCGCAAGGGAGGGAGCTGCTGGTTAGAACGAGGCACATGGCCCTTGCTGAGAAGCCCGCAAATATAGCTGGTGCCCTCCAGTTTGCCCTCAGGTGCGCCTGCTGGAATGGGGAAGGTGGGGGCGCAAGGGAGGGAGCTGCTGGTTAGAACGAGGCACATGGCCCTTGCTGAGAAGCCCGCAAATATGGCTGGTGCCCTCCAGTTTGCCCTCAGGTGCGCCTGCTGGAATGGGGAAGGTGGGCGCGCAAGGGAGGGAGCTGCTGGTTAGAACGAGGCACATGGCCCACAATGTGAAACCCGCTAAAATGGCAACGGTTGGGGTTTTTTGCCCTCAGGTGCGCCTGCTGGAACGGGAAGGTGGGGGCACAAGAGAGGGAGCGGCTGGTTAGAACGAGGCACATGGCCCACACTTTGAAACCCACAGATATGGCAGGTGCGCTGCAGGTTGCCAGCAGGTGTGCCTGCTGGAAAGGGAAGGAAGGGGCACAAGGGAGTTCGGGCTTTGTGAGAACGAGGCACAAGGGTCTGTATGGTCCCGCAACAATGGCAGGTGCACTGCAGTGGCAAAAGAGGGGGTGAGACAGGCGTGGGGGGTAAGAAAGAAGGCGTGGGTTGGGCTTCGTCTTACCAGCAGCATGCTCGGCACAAAAGGCTCCAGGAGAGAGGGTTCCGACCACTTCCCTCCCGCGATCCGGTCGAGCAATGCGGATGTTGAAGTGCTCGTACAGCATCACACGGCCCATTGTGTGGACCTTGTTGCGGGCATCCTGCTGCTGCTTTCGGAGGTGGCCCGGGCGCGTTTTCTCGTTCTCCATGACCAGCCGCACTTTCGCCACGTAGTCAGCGTCGGTGATATCGATAGCGGTGCAAAGTGCGGTGATGTTGGTGTCTCGCGGCGTCCAATACTCAAGGTCGACATCGGGCGTCTCGAAGTACATGATTTCCACTGCACGCTTCGCCGCTCCCTGACGCCGGAGCAAGGGGGGTTTAGGGTGGAAGGGGGGAAAGATGAAAGGGAGGGGAGTGGAGGGCAGTGGCGGGGAAGGGGTTGGGGGAGGCGGGAGCTTTGGATGATGGGGCGGATTGGGATACGTGTGAGGTGAAGAGGCACAAGGGAAGGCGCATATGCATAACACACATGCTGCTGGATGGTTCCATTCTAATTTAGAAGGGTTCACGCGAACTACCTCCACAACAAGCATGCACTCTAACCAACGGACCTTAAAACCGTTGTGCATGTCGGGGACGCCCGCCAAGGCGGCGGCGTAGCGGTGAGCCCACGTCAGCTGCATGCTTGACAGTTGTTGCAGGTCCAGTATGACGCCTCGCTTGTGCGCCAGCTTCACCGCGTTTTGGATGGCATTTCGGTTCGGCTCCACACGAAGGACGCTGGGGACCGGTGGCAGCATAGTAGCAGCTGCCACGCCGTTATTGCGCGTTGCGTTCCCACCCGCACCTGCCTGCCCGCTCCCATCCGCCGGCGCATCCTCGGCTTGGCCAATGTCAGGGGAGTTTGCCGGGTTGCTGCTGCCCTCTCCTCCATTGTTGGGCGGTGAGTTCGTTGCAGCCCGCTGCATGTTGCGTCGCTCGTTCTCATAATCCATAAGGCGGCGCCGGAACTCACGGTTCTCCCTTTGCGTGTCCTCGAATTCGGCTCGAGTAACACTGTCGATGATCTCGTTCCCCTCCTCTGCATCGGGATCTGCCGACAACAGCACAAATCCAGGATTGGGCATTTCAGGCTCAATCTCCGGAAACCCTTCGGGATCCGCAGGTTGGTCATATTCTTCTTGGTCTTCGTCATCACTCAGATCAAAGCCCGTGAAAGGCCTCGATGAGTTTGGCTGCTGCTGTACATGGTCATTGAGTGGGGATGGAAGAGCTGATGAAGCCTGCTGCTGATGCAGAGGCGCCGTGGGCTGCTGCTGATGCAGAGGCGCCGTGGGCTGCTGCTGATGCAGAGGCGCCGTGGGCTGCTGCTGATGCAGAGGCGACGTGGGCTGCTGCTGATGCAGAGGCGCCGTGGGCTGCTGCTGATGCAGAGGCGCCGTGGGCTGCTGCTGATGCAGAGGCGACGTGGGCTGCTGCTGATGCAGAGGCGCCGTGGGCTGCTGCTGATGCAGAGGCGCCGTGGGCTGCTGCTGATGCAGAGGCGCCGTGGGCTGCTGCTGATGCAGAGGCGCCGTGGGCTGCTGCTGATGCAAAGGCGCCGTGGGCTGCTGCTGATGCAGAGTTGTTGATGGCTGCTGCTGATGCAGAGTTGCTGACGGGTGCTGCTGATGCAGAGGCGACGTGGGCTGCTGCTGATGCAAAGGCGCCGTGGGCTGCTGCTGATGCAGAGGCGCCATGGGCTGCTGCTGATGCAGAGGCGACGTGGGCTGCTGCTGATGCAGAGGCGACGTGGGCTGCTGCTGATGCAGAGGCGACGTGGGCTGCTGCTGATGCAGAGGCGCCGTGGGCTGCTGCTGATGCAGAGGCGCCGTGGGCTGCTGCTGATGCAGAGGCGCCGTGGGCTGCTGCTGATGCAGAGTTGTTGACGGCTGCTGCTGATGCAGAGTTGCTGACGGCTGCTGCTGATGCAGAGTTGCTGACGGCTGCTGCTGATGCAGAGTTGCTGACGGCTGCTGCTGATGCAGAGTTGCTGACGGCTGCTGCTGATGCAGAGTTGCTGACGGCTGCTGCTGATGCAGAGTTGCTGACGGCTGCTGCTGCTGCAGGGGCGATGTGGGTTGCTGCGCGTGATGAGAAAGAGACGACGTCCCGTGCTGTTGCAGCCCATTGGCATGCTGATGCAGAGTTGAGGGCGGCTGCTGCAGATGCTGGCTATCACCAGGCAAAGAAGATGCAGAGTTCAGCTGATGCTGCAGCCCATTGGCTTGCTGAGACAGGAAGGGCGGTGGGTGCTGCTGATCCTGGCCTTGTGTCCCCAAGTGCTGCAGAGCTACACCGACTGGTCTGGCACCAGGCGGCACAGTAGCGCGCCTCCCACCACTGCGGCGTCCGACAACGGTCCGCACAGAGTTCGATGTTGTTGAAGCGGGCAGTTGTGTCGATCCCAGTAGCGAGGTGAGAGACACCATCCGTTCGCCTGCACAAAATGCAGCACGAATGGCGTCAGATGCGGAACAAGGGCTAAAGGACTGGCACATCAAGGACTGCAACCGTGAAATGCAAGGCTCACACTTTGAACGATACGGAAATGGAAGGCTCACCAGTAGTGGGCGTGGTGGAAGCAGCTGCACCGGCCGAAATTCCAGCAGGGGGCTGACCTAGGATACGGACTGATTCCAGTGCTGCTGCGAACCTGCTGTGCTGTCCTTTAGTGGGTCGATCTGAGCGTCGTGGTCCTGAGGATGCCATAGTAGAGGAAAAACAACTTTGGTCAGTTTGGAAAACTGACTGAAAGTATGTTTTCCCATTCTATTTATAGGGAACGCTGCTTAGATTAACCACGAGATCAACCTAAGCTCAGCTAGCAGATCATCACGATTAACGATAGGCTAGTTGATCAAAGGCGTCATGGTTCAGAGAGGTGTAGAGTGGCATCGACCATCTCTGATTCAAATTTCGAAAGTTTAAGAAAGGAGGCTCACGTAACTGCTCCGCGGTCGTGTCTGTGGTGTCGCGCGCGGGGTACTTTAGCAGGAGCGTGACTCAACCGAGACAGACGAGTGCATTGCTGAGTTGTCTCGGGTACAACTCAGCAATGCCTTTCGAAACCCCATTGGTGTGGGGAGAGGTGAGCTAGGGTTTCACGCTATGGTCGCTATTGCCTGGCAAGCTTGGTCCCTACACGGGGTCGTTTTGCAGCAAGGCCACACAAACGGTGTGGGTAAGGTATAAGGTCGAGCCGCTAACGACCCTGAACAACTTCGAACTCACTAGAAACTGGCAAATCGAGAAGAATAAAATGTCATGCTTAAATTGATCTCTAAAAAAAAAAACACTTCTCAATGTTGCCTTAATAGTAGCCACAAATTTGTCTAAGTGTTGCAAGTGGTATGATTGCAATTGATTAGGTTCATTGAGCCCCTCTGATTTTGAGTAAGTAACCTACTTCATCTCGTTGGCTGTTGTGATGCTCCCACTGCAAACATGTGTCGATAACTGTTCAGGGATCATAATCATGTTTCTTGTAGTCAACAATATCAGAGATCTTACGAACGGTGGAATGGGAAAGTCAATTCCATTGCCATAGAACCTGGTTTGGGCTCTTTTGCACAACTACGCAGCATGTAACGCTTGTTTGTGCGTCGGATGGCCTGAAACTGTGCAAGGACTGGCCGGTACGCTACATGTCACCGTTTTGTCGTTTTGTTGTTTTCTTTAGCACCATTTCTTCACATATTCAGTTATTTCACTCAATTCCGTTGCCATAGAAACTGGTTTGGGCTCTTTCGCTCAACTACGCAGCACGTGACGCTTGTTTGTGCGTCGGATGGCCTGAAACTGTGCAAGGACTGGCCGGTACGCAACATGTCGCCGTTCCATCATTTGGTTGTTTTTTTTAGCACCAATTCTTCACATATTCAGCTAGTTCACTCAATTCCCTTGCCATAGAAACTAGTTTGGGCTCTTTCGCTCAACTACGCAGCACGTGACGCTTGTTTGTGCGTCGGATGGCCTGAAACTGTGCAAGGACTGGCCGGTACGCAACATGTCACCGTTTTGTCATTTGGTTGTTTTTTTTAGCACCATTTCTTCACAGGTTCAGTTAGTTCACTCAATTACATTGCCATAGAAACTGGTTCGGGCTCTTTCGTTCAACTACGCAGCACGTGACGCTTGTTTGTGCGTCGGATGGCCTGAAGCTGTGCAAGGACTGGACGGTACGCAAGATGTCACCGTTGTCATTTGGTTGTTTTTTTTAGCACCATCTCTTCACAGATTCTGTTGGTTCACACTATTCCCTTGCCATTGGATTTGGGCTCATTCGCACATCTACGCAGCACGTGACGCTTGCTTGTGCGTCTGATCGCCTGAAACAGTGCAAGGACAGCCCAGCGCGCAACATGTCACCGTTTCGTCGTTTGGTTGCTTTTTTGGGGACCATTTCAACGCAGATTCTGTTAGTTCACAATATTCTCTTGCCATTGGTACTGGTTTGGGCTCAATCACACAACTATGCAGCACCAGGCGCTTGTCTCTGCGTCTGATCGCCTGAAACAGTGCAAGGACAGCCCAGCGCACAACATGTCACCGTTTCGTCGTTTGGTTGTTTTTGTTAGCACCATTTCTTCACACGTTCTCTTAGTTCACACTATTCCCTTGCTATTGGAACTGGTTTGACCTCATTCGCACAACTATGCAGCACGTGACGCTCGTTTGTGCGTTTGATCGCCTGAAATAGTGCAAGGACAGCCCAACGCGCAACATGTCACCGTTTCGTCGTTTGATTGCTTTTTTGGGGATAATTTCAACGCAGATTCTGTTAGTTCACAACATTCCCTTGCCATTGGTACTGGTTTGGGCTCACTCGCACAACTACGCAGCACCAGGCGCTTGTTTCTGCGTCTGATCGCCTGAAACAGTGCAAGGACAGCCCAGCGCACAACATGTCACCGTTTCGTCGTTTGGTTGCTTTTGTTAGCACCATTTCTTCACAGTTTCTCTTAGTCCACACTATTCCCTTGCCATTGGAACTGGTTTGACCTCATTCGCACAACTATGCAGCACGTGACGCTCGTTTGTGCGTCTGATCGCCTGAAACAGTGCAAGGACAGCCCAGCGCGCAACATGTCACCGTTTCGTCGTTTGATTGCTTTTTTGGGGACCATCAACGCAGATTCTGTTAGTTCACAATATTCCCTTGCCATTGGTACTGGTTTGGGCTCACTCGCACAACTACGCAGCACCAGGCGCTTGTTTCTGCGTCTGATCGCCTGCAACAGTGCAAGGACAGCCCAGCGCACAACATGTCACCGTTTCGTCATTTGGTTGCTTTTGTTAGCACCATTTCTTCACAGTTTCTCTTAGTCCACACTATTCCCTTGCCATTGGAACTGGTTTGACCTCATTCGCACAACTATGCAGCACGTGACGCTCGTTTGTGCGTCTGATCGCCTGAAACAGTGCAAGGACAGCCCAGCGCGCAACATGTCACCGTTTCGTCGTTTGATTGCTTTTTTGGGGACCATCAACGCAGATTCTGTTAGTTCACAATATTCCCTTGCCATTGGTACTGGTTTGGGCTCACTCGCACAACTACGCAGCACCAGGCGCTTGTTTCTGCGTCTAATCGCCTGAAACAGTGCAAGGACAGCCCAGCGCACAACATGTCACCGTTTCGTCGTTTGGTTGCTTTTGTTAGCACCATTTCTTCACAGTTTCTCTTAATCCACACTATTCCCTTGCCATTGGAACTGGTTTGACCTCATTTGCACAACTATGCAGCACGTGACGCTCGTTTGTGCGTCTGATCGCCTGAAACAGTGCAAGGACAGCCCAGCGCGCAACATGTCACCGTTTCGTCGTTTGATTGCTTTTTTGGGGACCATCAACGCAGATTCTGTTAGTTCACAATATTCCCTTGCCATTGGTACTGGTTTGGGCTCACTCGCACAACTACGCAGCACCAGGCGCTTGTTTCTGCGTCTAATCGCCTGAAACAGTGCAAGGACAGCCCAGCGCACAACATGTCACCGTTTCGTCATTTGGTTGCTTTTGTTAGCACCATTTCTTCACAGTTTCTCTTAGTCCACACTATTCCCTTGCCATTGGAACTGGTTTGACCTCATTCGCACAACTATGCAGCACGTGACGCTCGTTTGTGTGTCTGATCGCCTGAAACAGTGCAAGGACAGCCCAGCGCGCAACATGTCACCGTTTCGTCGCTTGATTGCTTTTTTGGGGACCATTTCAACGCAGATTCTGTTAGTTCACAACATTCCCTTGCCATTGGTACTGGTTTGGGCTCACTCGCACAACTACGCAGCACCAGGCGCTTGTTTCTGCGTCTGATCGCCTGAAACAGTGCAAGGACAGCCCAGCGCACAACATGTCACCGTTTCATCGTTTGGTTGCTTTTGTTAGCACCATTTCTTCACAGTTTCTCTTAGTCCACACTATTCCCTTGCCATTGGAACTGGTTTGACCTCATTCGCACAACTGTGCAGCACGTGACGCTCGTTTGTGCGTCTGATCGCCTGAAACAGTGCAAGGACAGCCCAGCGCACAACATGTCACCGTTTCGTCGTTTGGTTGCTTTTGTTAGCACCATTTCTTCACAGTTTCTCTTAGTTCACACTATTCCCTTGCCATTGGAACTGGTTTGACCTCATTCGCACAACTATGCAGCACGTGACGCTCGTTTGTGCGTCTGATCGCCTGAAACAGTGCAAGGACAGCCCAGCGCACAACATGTCACCGTTTCGTCGTTTGGTTGATTTTGTTAGCACAATTTCTTCACAGATTCTGTTAGTTCACACTAATCCCTTTCCATTGGAACTGGTTTGACCTCACTCACACAACTATGTAGCACGTACAGATCCAGGCCTGCAAACGCACGAACAAGCGTCATGAGCTGCGTAGTTGTGCAAACGACCCCAAACCAGTTCCGTTGGCTAGAGAAAATGATGTATTAGGGTACTGTGTGAAGAAATAGTGGTAAGAAATGCATCCAAACGTTGGCGAGGCAACATGTAGCGCACAGGCCTATCATTGCACAGATCCAGGCCAGCAAACGCACGAACAAGCGTCACGAGCTGCGCACTTGTGCCAACGAGCCCAAACCAGTTCCTGTGGCTAGGGAATGAGATGTACTAGGGTACTGTGTGAAGAAATAGTGGTAAAAAATGCATCCGACGTTGGCGAGGCAATATGTTGCGCACAGGCATATCCTTGCACAGATTCAGGCCAGCAAACGCACGAACAAGCGTCACGAGCAGCGTACTTGTGCCAACGAGCCCAAACCAGTTCCTGTGGCTAGGGATGGAGATGTATTAGGGTACTGTGTGAAGAAATAGTGGTAAAAAATGCATCCAGACGTTGGCGAGGCAACATGTTGCGCACAGGCATATCCTTGCACAGATTCAGGCCAGCAAACGCACGAACAAGCGTCACGAGCTGCGCACTTGTGCCAACGAGCCCAAACCAGTTCCTGTGGCTAGGGAATGAGATGTACTAGGGTAATGTGTGAAGAAATAGTTGTAAAAAATGCATCAAGACGTTGGCGAGGCAACATGTTGCGCACAGGACTATCCTTGCTCAGATTCAGGCCAGCAAACGCACGAACAAGCGTCGTGAGCTGCGTAGTTGTGCAAATGAGCCCAAACCCGTTCCTGTGGCTAGCGAATGAGATGTATTAGGGTACTGTGTGAAGAAATAGTGGTAAAAAATGCATCCAGACGTTGGCGAGGCAACATGTTGCGTACATGACTATCCTTGCTCAGATTCAGGCCAGCAAACGCACGAACAAGCGTCACGAGCTGCGTAGTTGTGCCAACGAGCCCAAACCTGTTCCTGTGGCTAGCGAATGAGATGTATTAGGGTACTGTGTGAAGAAATAGTGGTAAAAAATGCATCCAGACGTTGGCTAGGCAAAATGTTGCTCACAGGCATATCCTTGCACAAGTTCAGGACAGCAAACGCACGAACAAGCGTCACGAGCTGCGTAGTTGTGCCAACGAGCCCAAACCAGTTCCAGTGGCTAGGTAATAAGATGTATTAGGGTACTGTGTGATGAAATAGTGGTAAAAAACGCATCCAGACGTTGGCGAGGCAACATGTTGCGCACAGGCCTATCCTTGCTCAGATTCAGACCAGCAAACGCACGAACAAGCGTCACGAGCAGCGTACTTGTGCCAACGAGCCCAAACCAGTTCCTGTGGCTAGGGAATGAGATGTTATAGGGTACTGTGTGAAGAAATAGTGGTAAAAACTGCATCCAGACGTTGGCGAGGCAACATGTTGCGCACAGGGCTATCCTTGCTCAGATTCAGGCCTGCAAACGCACGAACAAGCGTCACGGGCTGCGTAGTTGTGCCAACGAGCCCAAAACCGTTCCTGTGGCTAGTGAATGAGATGTATTAGGGTACTGTGTGAAGAAATAGTGGTAAAAAATGCATCCAGACGTTGGCTAGGCAAAATGTTGCTCACAGACATATCCTTGCACAAGTTCAAGACAGCAAACGTACGAACAAGCGTTACGAGCTGCGTAGTTGTGCCAATGTGCCCAACCCAGTTCACGTGGCTAGGGAGTGAGATGTACTAGGGTACTGTGTGAAGAAATAGTGGTTAAAAACGCATCCAAACGTTGGCGAGGCAACATGTTGCGCACAGGCCTATCCTTGCACAGATTCAGGCAAGCAAACGCACGAACAAGCGTCACGAGCAGCGTACTTGTGCCAACGAGCCCAAACCAGTTCCTGTGGCTAGGGAATGAGATTTAATAGGGTACTGTGTGAAGAAATAGTGGTAAAAAATGCATCCAGACGTTGGCGAGGCAACATGTTGCGCACAGGCCTATCCTTGATCAGATTCAGGCCTGCAAACGCACGAACAAGCGTCACGAGCTGCGTAGTTGTGCCAACGAGCCCAAACCAGTTCCTGTGGCTAGATAATAAGTGGTAATAGGGAACTGTGAAAAGAAATAGTGGTAACAAATGCATCCAGACGTTGGCGAGGCAACATGTTGCGCACAGGCCTATCCTTGCTCAGATTCAGGCCAGCAAACGCACGAACAAGCGTCACGAGCTGCGTAGTTGTGCCAACGAGCCCAAACCTGTTCCTGTGGCTAGCGAATGAGATGTATTAGGGTACTGTGTGAAGAAATAGTGGTAAAAAATGCATCCAGACGTTGGCTAGGCAAAATGTTGCTCACAGGCATATCCTTGCACAAGTTCAGGACAACAAACGCACGAACAAGCGTCACGAGCTGCGTAGTTGTGCCAACGAGCCCAAACCAGTTCCTGTGGCTAGGGATTGAGATGTACTAGGGTACTGTGTGAAGAAATAGTGGCCAAAATGCATCCTGACGTTGGCGAGGCAACATGTTGTGCACAGGCCTATCCTTGCTCAGTTTCAGGCGAGCAAACGCACGAATAAGCGTCACGAGCTGCATAGTTGTGCCAACGTGCCCAAACCAGTTCCTGTGGCTAGAGAATAAGTGGTACTAGGGAACTGTGTAAAGAAATAGTGGTAACAAATGCTTCCAGTTGTTGGCGAGGCAACATGTTGCGCGCAGGCCTATCCTTGCTCAGATTCAGGCTAGCAAACGCACGAACAAGCGTCAGGAGCTGTGTAGTTGTGCCAACGAGCCCAAACCAGTTCCTATGGCTAGGGATTGAGATGTATTAGGGTACTGTGTGATGAAATAGTGGTAAAAAATGCATCCAGACGTTGGCGAGGCAACATGTTGCGCACAGGCATATCCTTGCACATATTCAGGCCAGCAAACGCACGAACAAGCGTCACGAACTGCGTAGTTGTGCAACGAGCCCAAACCAGTTCCTGTGGCTAGGGAATAAGATGTACTAGAGTTTTAAATGTATATATTGTGTTAGGAAATTAACAATAAAGTTCTGGCATTGTACTTGTAGAATTATAGCAAATCACTGCTCACATATTTTCCAGATTATTGAAACCTCCAAAAAAACATTTTCCACCCAATAATAATTGATCTAATCATCCCTGACTGACATTCATTGTTAAGTCAGTTTACATTTGTAACATTTATGTTTCAACACATCCATATTAACAACAGTAGACTTCTAAAACTATGCTGAGGTGCACTGTTTTGAAACAAAGCAGATAGGCTAGGGAGGTTCGGATTGGCGAACTCAAAAACCTACCGCGAAGTAACTTCGAACTCATCCAACCCTAGTTCCGAAATCTAGGAAAACCTACCCCATAGTTACCTGTCAGCTACCCAACCTACTAGCAACATACTCTCATCCACCCGCACACAAAGTTAACTTTTTCAAACATACTGCACACCCCAACCCATTTTTGGGATGATGCGAATTTCGCGGCGGTTTGCGACGGTGGCGTGCATTATTCTGATGCGCGGCTGCGTGAAGCTGACACTACAGCATGACCCACAGGCGAATTTCGAGGCGGTGAGCACGGTGGCGTGCATTATTCTGATGCGCTACCTGCTGCTAGTACGGGGATTCGCAGGCTAGAGCAGTTTGGCAGTACTGCTCTCTCTGGCCAGCGTTTTCTGTTGCGCTTGGGTGTTTGTGTTGGGCGCAGGATCTTCCGAATTTTCGCGGTGTACTTCCGCCAAACAAACTTCGCCCACGAAATTGTTTCTCATGGCCAACGCTGTTTGAAATCCTCGCACAGGTGATTGGGGTGGCAGCTCACTTCGCTCTCGAACCAGCGTGCGCCAAAGGGTGTGCAGTTAGATTGGCCCCAAAAAAACCCTTTTAGTATGTAGACCGCAGCTTTAATTGGAAGTTGGGGGTTGAGAATGAGCATGGTTAGCTCAAACCCCTCCTAGACCTCCTTGGTGAGCTCCACCTCCTCCATGGCAACAAGGGCAATGACTCCTAGGGGCGAGTTTGCTTAGGTTGCATATTGGTTGGATTTGCAACCAATGAGAGCAACACAATTGTGATAACAATTTTTTGGTTAGAGAGCAACTTGTAACAGCAATGTTCAATTGCTATTGGTTGGAATTCCAACCAATGTGGAGGTTGGGTTGGTTCCCAACCTTGTTTGTCTTTTGGTGGGTGGTTGTCCACAATTGTGGACCAATCACCATTCATCCCCTCCAACCCTTCATTCCCGTAAGTCGTTATCTTAAGTAGGTAGCGCTTTAGAGAGCTATAACTAGAATAGTAGCTAGGGTAGGTAGGTGATGTGTTACACTGAGAGACTAGCTGAGACACTTCAAACGATGCGAACCTCGGAATGGTGATTTTCACTCGAGATGATGCGATGGCTTCGAAAAAAGTAGCGAGAGCGGGCGGTAAAAAGACGAGAAGATAAGATACCGGGAGGAGGGAGATGAAGTCATTATATGTGCTATTGATAAGTAGTTAGCCAAGCGACTCGTACATTCGGCGGAAACTAAAATGGTGGGCCTGCCATCTGAGCAGCACTCAAGTATTTTATGACAGTAGTTCTGCTAGACGGTTTTCCTCGGCCGGGTTATCGGACTCACCTCATTCAACAATGGTTGTACGAAGGTGACGAATGAGCACCTGTAGGGGAAAAGGTGGTGTGCAAATGTCGGTCAAGCGAAAGAAAGGTGGAATGCGAACGTTGTTTAGAATGTGTAACAGGTATGTCACGAATGTTATGAGTTGTACAACAGAGTTGCGCAGAATAACGAATTACGAGGCTATGACTCAATGAACTGATAATACAATGAAGGCACGTGCTAATATAGTGACTACCCTAGCTAGGAGGAAACCTTGTGAAAACGAGGTTGGGTGTAGGTTTGGCGAGTGGAAATCCGAAGGCAAAGCGAAGCAGCCTCGGCATTGTGGATGTCGGCCGAACGTGCGAACTATGAAAGGTTGTACGCGTAGCAATCAACCCTGATAAGGAAAAGTAAATTTCCTTACACTACCCCCTCCTTTTAGAAAGGTAGTCAATATCCGCAGCTCGCTTGCGGGCGAGGTAATCACCAAGAAGCGGGGAAGCTTCAAGCGAGGCGGATGGCTAGAAAGTCCACGTGGCGGCCAGAGGCGTCGAGCCGAACATGATGCGCCAAAATTTTCGACGGGTCGAGTGTCGGTTCCGGGACAGGACGAGCTGTCGGGGCGGCTCTGGCGGGCAATGTCCATCGTTGCGAACACGAACTTGCGAAGAAGGCTGACATGGAAGGTGTCGTGCACACGCCAATCGTCGGGTAGCTGCAGCTTCGCGGTGACAGGTGTCACCATCTTGAGGATGCGAAAAGGTCCACAAAATCGTGGCCGTAGCTTGGACGAGCCGGGCATGCGAAGGTTCTTCGTGTCGAGTAGCACTAGTTGCCCAGCTGTCATAATAAGTTCTCGTTGCAGTAGGTCCGTATTTTTACGGGCAGTAGTGTTAGCCTTGCGGATGGCATCGGCTGCTTTTTTACGGATCTTCCGGAGTTCAGTCACAAAGTGTTGTGACCTGGGGACCGGGTTGTCGGGTGTAGTCGTGGTTGGCACCACCGGGTCCATCCAGTAATTCAAGAAGAACGGGGAGTGATTAGTCGTGCTGGATGGAGCGTTGTTGTACGCAAACTTGCTCACCTTGTCTTGTGCCTACCTTGACTCACTTGCTCACCCCTTGACCTTGTTTGTACTGTTGCATATATATATACACCTGCTCTTGCTTGTCTAGCCTTATATATATATGTAATCCTGCATGTGAACTGGCCTTGTGGCCTTGAACTTGTGCTCGGAATGTGTGGTGACTTTGTGATCCACCCTGAGCTTGCTTTGCTTTGCTTGACTGGTCTTGTGACCCCTTGTTCTCCCCCACTTTGCCTATGGGGGTGTGTCAGATTTATATGACATAGCTACTGTAGGCTATAGTGGGGTAGCACATATGGGGTACAGTTTTCTAGGGTTTACATTTGTACCCAACTTTCCCTTAGTCAACCCATTCTCGTTTCTATTTTCACACACGTAACGCTACACGTCAGAGGATGAGTCAGGCAAGTCATACTGACGGTGCAACATTTTCTGGGTGAATAGTCCCGTAAGTAGCGGGATCGAGTGGGTGATCAGTACTGCAGCGGATTGAACTATTGGGCGGGTAAGGGCGTCTGAGATGTTATTCGCCCCCTTCTTATACGTGATGCGGTAGGTGAAATGCGACTCCATGTAGTCGAGCCACCAGAGCTGTCGTGGATTGAGGTTCAACTGTGCGCGGAGATACTGTAGCGATTTATGGTTTGTACGAACAGTGACGTCGGCTCTTGTCAGGTAGCATCGCCAGAGCTTGTAAGCATGGACGATTGCGAGAATTTCCTTGTCATATATCGGGTAGTTTTGCTTGGCTGCGTGTAGCTTGCGTGACTCGTAGGCAATCGGTTGCAGACCGTTGCCAAAATCTTTGAGGAGTACAGCGCCGATAGCAAAATCCGAGGCGTCGGTTACAACTTCGAACGGCTTCTATGGGTCGGCGATGCACAGAACCGGAGAGGACACCATAAAGTTTTTCAACTCCTGGAATGCCGCCTGGAATGCCGCCTCAGCCTCCTCCCCCCACACAAAATTCCTGTCCTTGTGCAGCAGGTCGGTCAGTGGGCCGGTTATCCCCACCAGATTCGGGATAAACCGCCGCACGTAATTCACGAATCCCAGAAAACTTTGGAGTTCCGTGACATTCGTCGGGGACTTCCACTCCTGTATGGTCTCTATCTTCGCCGGGTCAATTTTAATGCCGTCGCAGGAGATTACACGTCCCAAAAACTCCAATTCCTGCTTAAAAATCTCGCGCTTAGAACCCTTGGTGGTGAGGCGGTTGTCGTGTAGCCGTTTAAAGGTCGCGGAAGTGTTGGTCGCATGTCCTGCTAAAAAATCAAACTATCATTCAAGTAGACGATAACGCACTTGTCGAGAAGATCGCGAAACACCCTGTTCGTGGTCAGCTGAAAAGGCGAAGGCGCGTTTATGAGGCCGAACGCCATCACAGTTAACTCGCAGGTTCCGTAGCGGGTTCGAAACGCGGTCTTGTGACAATCGTCGACGAAGATCCGAATTTGATGGTAACCGCCACGTAAGTCGACTTTCGAGAAGTAGCGAGCGCCGCAAAGTTGGTCGAGGAGGTTGTCGGTGCGTGGGATGGGATAGCGAGATTTAATAGTAACCCGGTTGAGCGCGCGATACTCGATGCACATGCGAAGGCCGCCGTCCTTTTTCGGCGTGAACAGAATCGGGGCTGTGAAGAGAGATGCACTGTGCCTGATAAAACCCTTCTCCAATAGTCCGTCAATTTGGCTTCGCAGCTCCTTGAGGTATGGCTGATTCAACCGCCACTGTGTAAGAACAGTCGGTTGCGCGTCGGGCTCCAGCTGAATTTTGTGGTCCTCGGGGCGTTCAAGTGGCAGCCCAGGTGGCAGATCGTCGGGGAAATTGTCGGGGTATTGTCGAACAAGCTTTGCTAAATCAGGCGGTACGGCTGCGCACAGCTTCTCGATGTCCTTTCCCTCCATGTCGGTTGCCAACTCGCGCAAACGCACAGCGAACAGTTGCGCGCCTCGGTTGAAATGTCGGGCAATAGTGATGGCTTTGATGCGGAGATTGACGCTACAACGGTGGGAGCTAGACTACGGGTTTGGCACCAGTTGTGTGAGTGATCATAGCTTTGCCTGCGTTCTCTAGCACTTGCGTATTCACGGGAAGGATTGGCAAAGTTGAGGTCCGTCGATGCCGCCCGACTACGTTCCTGGAAGATGTACGGCTGGCAGAGTCTACAGATGCGCCGATGCAGTGGGCGAGGGCAGGTTCTCGGGAGGGAAACCGTTTTCGCGGCCAAAACCAACGGGCCACAATCAACGTTGTCCATGCACCCGACCGCCCCTTTACGGGGTTGTGTTATAATTGTGGGAAGCCGGGTCATATGTCGAGAGAATGCCCCAAGAAAACGCCGGCGAAGAGGAACGACGGGAAGGAGCAGGGAAAAGGGACAAGTCGGTAATTAACGAGCCCCTTACTGACTATGCTCCGTCGCCCAAACACCAACATCGCCACCGAGTCGTGGTTGCGATTCATGCAATCGATCTCACTCGGCCGAATAACAGGGATAATCATGTGGATCACCCTGTGCTGGTCGTTGGCACGGTGTTGAAGAAATCTAAAAAATTGTTCGTCGATGGCGGGGCTAGCCATAGACTCCAACTTGGCGACAGAAAAAAAAAATGCAAGCTGCAGCTTGACCGGTGTCTGCCCGAAATCGACGCTCGCCTCGTGGATGGGATGCCTCTGGCGATACTGGAAGAAACACGGATGGTGCGGATCGAATACGGTGACGATTTTTGCTTCAACATGAAGGTTCTCGTGACAACGTTGGACGGCTGCGACATGCTCCTGGGACGTAATTGGCTGCAAAAACACAACCCGATCATCAACTGGATGACGGGATCGTGCAGCATCAGCAAGCACGAGGGGCTCATTAAGTTGCGTGCATGGACCCCAGACTACATCCAAGCCCCGTGCGTCAAATTTTGACGGGAATTGGTTGTTGGCCCCGCCCTCGCTTGGGCGAAGCCGACTTAGTGGTCGGGTGCGCGGGAGGTGCGGCCGACCATCTGCAGAGGACGACGCATGCAGGTCGTCGGAGTTGGTCAACCTGCAGGTGACCGCTGTGATGCCCCCGACGATGGGGAGCCGGCGACCTAGTTCGACAGGGGAGGTCGACGAAGCAGCTCGTCGACCAGCGTGGGACTTGCGAGCAGCTGTCGAAGATGGGAGCTCGACGGCAGCGGCTGCCCAAGTTGGTCGACGGAGGAGACCGTCGACCAGGGTGGTCTTCGACGGTGTGGTGGTCGACGAGGGCGGTTGTCGACTAAGGCACTGGGTGGTCGGCCCGGTCGACCAGGTAACCTCCTCGACGAGGTTCTGCGGAGGCACGCGAAGCTCGTCGAGACTGTGATGGCGAATGCGATCTCGGGCTGGTATCCCGAGGTCGACGTGTAGCTTCTGGAGCAACTCTCGGCACGTGGCCGACCTGGCACCTGCGCGACGATAGAGAACGTGCTCGACCGTCGCCGCGCACCTGCACTACTGTCACCTGCGGATGCAACGCTGGCGGGCCGCTCGGCTGCAGCGTTGGCAAGCCGCCTTGGTGCAGCGTTGGCAAGCTGCCGACTTGCTCTGTTGGCAGGTCGCTCTTATGCAATGCTGGCGCGGTGCCTCTACGCAACGCGGGCAGATTTCGACCTTGCTGCGCTGGCGGTCGACCAGCTTGCCTGCTTGGTTGTTAGGCTCTGATGTAGTCATTGTTACCTTTGCTATTGCTATCATTCTGTATCTCATATTTAAGGCCGCTGATGTATTTATCCAACTGCTCTGGCTCCGACATGTTGTCCACTTGGTCGGCAAGTGCCATGAATGACGCCGTGTAGTCTTGAGCAGAAGCCAACTGCGACCAGGCACGCAGCTTCATACGAGCTTGCTCCGAGGCGGATACGTGCTCGAAACAATCCTTGCATGCTTGACAGCTGCTGCAAATCGAGAATGGTACCCCGCTGGTGGGACGTTTTAACAGTGTTGATGATAGAAGTTCGATTCGGCTCCAACATCATCATTCTCGGAAACTGCTGCAGAAGCGTATTCGCAGCTACACCGTTGGGTTACGCGGCGGCCGGTTCTGCCCCCATAGGGCCGTTCCGAGCCTCCGGCGTTCCGGTGGTATGCGCATTGCCCGGGCTAGGGGGGTCGCCCGTCTCCTCAGTACTGCCATTGTTCGGTGCGGTAGCAGCGGCTCGCTCAAGTCGGCGGTTTTTTTTTTCACTCTCCATGAGGCGGCGATGTAGCTCACGGTTCTGCCTTTGAGAAGCATCGTACTCCGACCGGCTGATGAAGTCCACTTCATCATCAGCTCCATTGTCATTATCTAAAGGCTCGAAACCAAACTCAGGTACCGTTGGCTCTGTCACTGGGAGGTTGTCATGATCCGCTGGCTGATCATACTCCTCCATCTCGTCCTCGTGAGCACACCCATATGTAGGCTGCCCCCCCGAGACCTGCTGCTGCTGCTCGCCAATGGTCGGGGAAGGCAGTCCAAAGCCCGGCTGCTGCTGCTGCTACTGCTAAAAAGGTCACAGAAGGCAGTGCAGAGGTGGGCTGCTGCTGCTGCTGCCCAAAGGTCGGCGTAGGCAGACCAGTAGCTGCCTGCTGCTGCTCCTGCTGCCCAAAGGTCGGGGAAAAGCGTACAGAGGTGGGCTGCTGCTGCTGCTGCACAAAGGTCGGAGAAACGCGTGCAGAGGTGGGCTGCTGCTGCTGCTGCTGCTCAAAGGTCGGGGAAGGCAGTGCAAAGGTGGGCTGCTGCTGCTGCTGCTGCCCAAAGGTCGGGGTAGGCAGACCAGTAGTTGCCTGCTGCTGCTCCTGCTGCCCAAAGGTCAGGGAAACGCATGTAGAGGAGGGCTGCTGCTGCTGCTGCATAGAGGTCGGGGAAGGCAGTGCAGAGGTGGGCTGCTGCTGCTGCTGCACAAAGGTCGAGGAAGGTAGTGTAGAGGTGGGCTGCTGCTGCTGCACAAAGGTCGGGGAAGGTAGTGCAGAGGTGGGCTGCATCTGCTGCTGCACAAAGGTGCGGGAAGGCAGACCAGTAGTTGCAACAAGCTGCTCCTCCTGCCCAAAGGTCGGGGAAACGCGTGCAGAGGTGGGCTGCTGCTGCTGCTGCCCAAAGGACAGGTAAGTGAATCCAGCAGCTGTCGGCTGCTGCTGCTACCCAAAGGTCAGAGAAACGAGTGCAGAGGTGGGATGCTGCTGCCCAAAGCACAGGGAAGTGAATCTAGCTGCTGACTGCTGCTTCTGCTTCCCAAAGGTCGGGGAAGGCAGACCTGCGGTGTGCTGCTGCTGCTGCTCCTGCCCACGGAGCCTGCCACCAGGCGCCCCAGGTACACGCCGCGAACCGGTGTGGCGTCCCACTGCAGTTGGTGTCGGAAAGGAAGGGTTGCTTGATGACGCTGTGTGATTTGGCGCTCCCTGTCAAACTATACTTGTTATAGGTTGTTAGTCTAGTCTAGGTATTACAGTGAGTTATGCAGTAGAGGGTACAACCCCCTTTAGGGTTAGCTATATGTTTCCTTGTACTGCTTCGTTCTAGTCATTCATTCTTGCGGTTCTCTCTTTGACATGGTATCAGAGCTTAGTTCGTTCCCATGGGCCCACCTCCGCATGCCCCATTCGTTGCTCGCTCTTTTTATGGTTATGTCAGATCATCGCTCGATAGCCGCCCGTAGCGTGCTCGCCGCCCGTTGTGAGGGCACGGCAACAGCAGCAGCAGCAGCAGCAACAGCAGCAGCAGCAGCAGCAGCAGGAGCAGTCTCAGTCGGAGCGTCAGGAGAGAGTAGAGGAGGAGTCACAGCCGCACCAGGAGAGAGTAGAGGAGGAGTCATGACCGCAGCAGCAGGTGGAGTTGCAGGCACCAGGAGAGAGTAGAGGAGGAGTCCCGGCCGCCGCAGCAGGTGCAGTCGCGGCCGCAGCAGGAGATGGTAGAGGAGGAGTCACGCCGCAGCAGCAGGTGCAGTTGCAGCCGCGACAGGAGAGTGTAGAGGAGGAGTCACGGCCGCCAGACCTCCCACTCCCACTCAAACTCCTCCTGTCTGTCCTCAAGGACGTCCGTGCCAAGAGCACACTCACCCCCGATGGACGGAGGACAGACAGACTCAGACTCAGCAACAAGGCTAGCGGCGTAGTCTAGACGACAGGCAGCAGCAAAGTCAACAAGCTCAGCAACTAGAGCAGACGCAGCAGTGGACTCAAAGGAAGGGTCAGTGACAACAGTGGCGAGGAAACGCGTGACAGTAGGACTGGCAGCACGAAGGGAGTCAGACTCCGGGTCCGGACCGTCAGGAAGAGAGGACGCAGGAGGAGACGGCAGAGGGACACGCTGTGGAGCAGTGGAAGGACGCAGAGTCATATAGTGAGTGCCAGGGACAGGAGGAGGACGCTCACGCGGAACACGACGACCAGTGCGGACAGCGCGGACAGCGCGGACAGGCGACTCTGGACGAGACTCAGGCGACGCAGGACGAGACTCAGGCTCACGACGCTCCGTAAGACCTCTAGTCGGCCCAGCGTAAGGAGAAGGACCAGGCAGTGGGGAGGCTGGCTGTAACTGTGACTGCGACTGGACAGGTGGTGGACTCAGTCGGGGAGGAGTAGGACCAGTAGAGGGCGGGAGGCCAAGAACTTGCTGAAGGAGTGGAACGTAGTACGGCCGGGCCGCGCAGAACCGCCCAGAACCGCCCAGAACCGCCCAGAACCGCCCAGAACCGTTCCCCACCGCCAGAACCAGCAGCAGCTTAGGCTGCCGCCAGAACCAGCAGCAGCATAGGCTGCCCCCAGCAGAACCAGCAGCAGCATAGGCTGCCCCGAGCAGAACCAGCAGCAGCATAGGCTGCCCCCAGCAAAACCAGCAACAGCATAGGTTGCCCCACCAGCAGATCCAGCAGCAGCACAGGCTGCCCCCCAGCAGAACCAGCTGCAGCATTAGCTGTAGCAAGCAACCGCTCCTAGCCGCTCCCCACCGCGCTCGGCCGTCTCTAGCGCCTACCATGGCGTGTGCTAGAGTTCTGCAGCAGCAGCAGGGTCAGCCGCAGCCACAGCAGCTACAGCACTCCCGGCAGTGGGGACCTGAGGGTCCTAGGAGTACCGGCCGCAGCAGCGGCTCAGCCGGTAGTGGGCGCGACGTCGGTCCCTGCGGGTACCGGATCCTGACTGGCCCGGGTGCTGGCACCACCTGCTGGAGTCCTTACCACTCTGCGTCCCGCTGCTACCGTCGCCTCGTTGACCTCCACCGTGAGCGTTTTGGTCCCCACGCTATTACACCGCACTGGCCCTCACGTCTTCGCGAGCGCACTGCTGCACCAGTTGAGTTTCACCTACCTGGTCTAGGACCTCTCCCGGCTGCACGAGTAGAGACATGTGTTTCGAGTCTTGGTGCATGTGTTATTTCCAGCCCAGCCGCCTCTGAGCGTCTTTGTGTAGGAGCTGTTGCTACCACTAGTGTAACACCAGCCTTTGTCGCTGATTGTGGTGGACGACTACTCCCGCTACACCATGGTTTTCCCCTTGCGACGGAAGGCCGACGTGCCTACCGTCCTCGTTTGACGAGTCTGTCTGTTACTACAGGAGTCGCCCCCACCGAGGTACTGAGGTCTTTTCCCCCCCGCTGTTCCTCACTCTTGAGCCCCCCCCAGGCGCCCGGGTAGCCCCCCCCCCCCCTTCGCATCCTGCCCCGTCAGGTGTGTCGCACGTCACTCCGCCGTCGTCCCCCCCGCAGCGTACAGTCCATGTCGTGTCTGGGGTTGCGGGAGGTGCAGTTGCGGAGGGTGAGGATGCTGGGGCTGCTGGAGCTGGTGGTGTCGAATCTGGGGGTGCAGGGGGTGTGGGCGTGGAGGTCACTCCCGTGGAGGAAACGGTAGCCTCGACTCGGAGGCCTCGCCCCGCGTCACCCCCTGGCTTCCCGTCCGTCCCGCAGTTCCCTCCTCGTTCTTCTCTGCGGCCGGTTGCTGCGGAGCCTGGGGGTGTTCCTGCGGGAGGTACTGGAGGCCCCGGGGGTGTCGGTGGTGGAGGTGCTGGTTGTGGGGGTGCTGGAGCTGGAGGCACTGGCACTGTGGCGCCTACACCGCGCACTGTACGTTTCCTGACCCGTGAGCAGCGTCTCCTCCGGTTGGAGAGGGAGGAGCGTGAGCGGTTTGAGTGTGCACAGCAGCAGCAGTAGCAGCAGCAGCAGCAGGAGCAGGAGCAGGAGCAGTCTCAGTCGTAGCGGCAGGAGAGAGTAGAGGAGGAGCCACAGCAGCAGCAGGAGAGAGCAGAGGAGGGGTCACGACTGCAGCAGCAGGTGCAGTTGCAGCCGCAGCAGGAGAGAGAGTAGAGGAGGAGTCACGAGTGCAGCAGCAGGTGCAGTTGTAGTCGCGGCAGGAGAGAGTAGAGGAGTCATGGCCACACCAGGAGAGGGTAGAGCAGGAGTCCCGCCCGCAGCAGCAGGTGCAGTTACAGACACAGCAGGAGAGAGTAGAGGAGGAGTCACGGCCGCAGCAGGAGAGGGTAGCGCAGGAGTCCCGGTCGCAGCAACGGGTGCAGCTGCAGCCGCAGCAGGAGAGGGCAGAGGAGGAGCCACAGGAGCAGCAGCAGGGGCAGGTACCGTTATAGCAGACTCCAGATGAGGCGGAGCAGCAGCGACAGCGACTGCGCGACCTGCCCGACCCAGCACCTGCACGCTTTGTTCGTGGTCCCCTACCGTCCCCTCCTGTCCAGTCCCTTTCCTCGTCTCAGTGGACTCGTCGTTCTCCCCTCAGTCGTGCTGTGTCTCCAGAGACCCGTCGGTCTCGTTACTGTGCAGACGGCCCGTTTCACCTTGTTCTCCCCTCTCGTGTTCCACCTCCTTCAGTCCTTCCACAGCCTCCTGAGTCGTCCCTCACTGTGCTTCACGACCCGTTGTCCGACTACCTCCGTGCCTCCCGTCCTGTCGTCTCCCGTGTTTTGTCCGCGTTGGTCACTCACCTGACTGCACCCCTGTCGTCTGTCTCAGCACTTGTTACCACTGTCGCTAGCTTTGCCTCTTCCCACCGCCTTGACTACGCCGCTCACCTGGTGAGTGGCCCTGCTCGTTCTCCGTCCTCTGGGGGTGCTCCTGTCTTTCCCCTGGAGGTCCTAGAGGACAGGCAGTTCGAGCTTGGTTTCCTTGCGGCCGCTATTCTCATCTCTGCGCCATGCTGCTTGCCCCTGAGGGGGATCCACACGCCCTTGACATCCCGACCCCTCGCACACACGCTGAGGCGGTCTCAAGACCTTGGGCCTCGTACTGGATAGCAGCTGAGGAGGCAGAGATGGCATCTTATAGGTCCACATGCACCTACGTCGACGCCGTTCCGCCACCTGGGGCGAACGTTGTCAGTGGCATGTGGCTCTACAAGGTGAAGCGGCCGCCTGGATCACCACCAGTGTTCAAGGCACGTTACGTGGCGAGAGGCTTCAGTCAGCGAGAGGGGGTAGACTTCTTCCAGACCTTCGCTCCCACCCCAAAGATGACCACTCTTCGGGTGTTGCTGCATATTGCCGCACAGCGCGACTACGAGTTGCACTCCTTGGACTTCTCCACCGCGTTCCTTCAGGGACGAGTAGATCTGGCTGCGTCGTCGCCTGGCTTCACTGGCACTTTCCTTCCTGGGACCCAGTGGCAGCTGCGTCGACCGGTCTACGGCCTGCGCCAGGCTCCCCGCGAGTGGCACGACACGCTACGCACGACTCTTGCAGCGCTTGACTTCTTTCCGTCTTCTACCGGCCCGTCGCTGTTCGTCCGCCGTGGCTCGACCCCGTTCTTTGTTCTGGTCTACGTTGACGACCTGGTCTTTGCCACTTGTTATAGTCACAATAGGCTTGAATGTGCCTAAAACGAAAGATAGAGAGCACAGACGGATTTCTGCACAGCGGCTTCAAACGTTGATAGCGTTCTGCTCACAGCTGCAAATGACTTCATTCAAATTGGATCTGGAGCGTCTTCACGTCGTCTACAATTAGCAATTTAGATTGCACGATTTAATAAAGAATTGACGACACAGCGTTGGTTTGAATGAACGGTACTATGGCAGCCACTATAGTCTTAGAACACAAGATAGGAAGAGTTACGAGTTGGCGACAGTGGCGGCGAGGCAAGCAGTGGAGAGATTGAGTCCGTTGCTATGGGTGATAAGGGTGTCGCAGCTGCGTGCGATGGTGTGGTTCCTGCGACAGTATCCCAAGTCAAGGGTCTTCAACAGGCGCCGACGGCTGCTTACACGGTGTCTCGGGCTGATACACTTTCTAAGACTGCTGCTGATGCGGCTGCCGCTGCTGCTGCTGCTGCTGACATCGGGGCCATGGCAATCGACAGCATGGGTTCTGGTTCGGTGATAGCAGGGAGCCTTCACAGGCAGTCTGATCCAGGGGTTGATGGAGAAGCAGCGTTTCCCGCAGCACAACGCAAGGAGCCGGCGGGGCCAGAAGCACAAGTGAGCGCAGTTCGATGTGGGAGCGCCCAGCAGGCAGGTGAAGCCCCGGCAGCAGGTGGTGCTGGAGAGCAGCAGCGTACAGCTCGACTTCTTCCCCCTGGCGAGCTCCCTACAGTGACAGCGGCTGTGGCAGTGGGAGAATTGGGGGCAGCGAGGTGCAGGGTACTGGAGCGTGGTGATGCTATTGCCACTGATGGCGCTGCTGGCGCTGCTGCTGCTGCTGCTGCTGCTGCTGGCACTGGTGGCACTGATGGTGTTGTCGATATGCAAGGGGGTGAATCCGGCTGTGCTGCGGCTGTGGCGAAGCCATCGCACGAAGGCCTGATGTGTGCTGTGACGCCGCCGGATCTTGATGGCACCATGGCAGTGGCAGGATTGCCGAATCCAGTGGCGCCCACAACATCGCCAGATGCTTCCGCTGCGGATAACACTGCTGCTGCTGTTCCTTCTGCAGCTGCTAATGTTGAAGTTGATGTTGGTGCTGCTATTGGCGAGGCCAGAAGTGCGTCGTTCCCCTGTCCTCCTCCTGCTGTTGCTAACACCTCACCAACAGATCCCGCTGCTGCGATGCCTGTCGTCTCCGGTCCTGCCGCTATCGATTCCACCAAGCCCACTGCCAGTGCGGCCAACACCGTCAAAAACCGCAATCCTAACACCAACAGTGCCGCCGCCAACATCGCCGGTGCTACCAACACCACTGGTACAGCCGGTACTGTCGCCAACACCACCGGCAATCCCACAGCGGGCTCGCAGCTGCTCCCATTCAACACGGAGCGAGTGGAGAGCGTGTACGCGCTGGCGAGCGAGGAGCTAGGCCGGGGCGAGTTCGGCGTGGTGCGCACGTGCATGCACCGCACCACCGGGCAGCTCTTCGCGTGCAAATCCCTGGACAAAGCCCGGCTGCGGGAGAGCTCACGCGTGGAGGACCTAGAGATGGAGCTGTACTGCATGGGCATCATGCCGCGCCATGGGAACGTCGTGCAGCTCGCGAGCGTGCACGAGGACGAGAGGGCCGTGCATCTTGTGATGGAGCTCTGCGATGGGGGGGATCTGTTTGAGCTGATAGCCAAGGCGGGGCGGCTGCCGGAGGTGTTTGCTGCGTGGATGTTCCGCCAGGCTGTTGAGGCCGTAGCGTTTTGTCATGAGTACAACATCGCGCATCTGGATATCAAGCCGGAGAATCTGCTCATTCGGACCAAGAGGAACCTGCCTGGGGGGGGCGTCGGCGGGGGCGTCGGCGGCGGCGTCGGTGGCTCTTGCGGCCATGGGTGTGGCCCAGCAGCAGCAGCTGCAGCAGCAGGAGATACCAATTGTGGCCCCTCACAGCTCCACACAATCACCAGCAGTGGCAGCCGCTGCACCTGCAGCAGCAGCTGCTGCAGTGCCTCCCTCAGTTCCCGTCAACCGTCTCTCCACCCCCTCCACGCCAGCCACTCCCTTGGCGACTGGTATCGCTGCCACCCTCACTGCCACTGCTGCTGTCACACTCCCTGCTGGCACTGACAGCAGGGCTGCAGCCGATGGGGATAGTGCTTCTGCACCTTCTGCTGAAGCTCCTTCCACTGGTCTCGTTCCTCCTCCTCCTCCTCCTCCCCCCTCCTCCTCTTGCTGCTGTTGCTGAAGGCCCTGTTGCTGATGACGGTACGACAAGTTCTCCATCAAGTGACCAAGGCCTGCAAGCCTCTTCTGCTCCCATGCATGCTGCCGCTGCTGCTCCTCCCCCTTCTGCTGCTGATGCTCCTGGCGGTGCTGCTGCCTCTGAGTCTGCAACGCTTGCTGCTGCCGATTACAGCAGCTGCAAGCATGCACCACCGCTCCTCACCCCGGCTTCCACTACTGTGCCTCAATGCACGGGTGCTGCAGGCACAGACTCTGCCACAGCCGCACGCACCACCACTGCTGCTCCCACCACTTCTGGCATGGAGGGCATTCGTGTGAGCAGCACTGCCACCATCGGCACTGGCTTCACTAGTGGCGCTGGTGCTGCTGCTGCTGGTGTATCCATGGGTTTGGGAACCAGCATCGGCAGGGTCGGTAGCGCTGCCGCTGCCGCTGCTGCCGCCGCTGCTGCTGCTGTTCCTGGTAGCAGTGGAGGAGGAGGAGAAGGAGGAGGGTGTGGAAGCGCAGCGCCGGCGTGTCTGGCGGGGATAGAAGTGAAGCTGGCGGATTTCGGGCAGGCGGTGGTGCTGTCGCCTGGGAGCACAGCGCATGGGCTGGCAGGGTCATCGTTCTACATGGCGCCAGAGGTCGTCAAGGGGCGCCAGTACGGGCTCTCTGCTGATGTGTGGAGCCTCGGTGTGCTGCTCTATGTCATGCTTGCAGGTGAGATGGGGCGTGCCTGGTGCTGTTGGTGAGGTAAAGCGTGGTGGTGGTGCTTGTGCTGGTGCAGCTGTTGGGGGATTGGTGGGGTGGGGTCTGGGGTTCGGCGGGCTTGTCGCCAAGCTTCTAAATGTCTGTTTCCAGCATCACAACATGTTAAGGCCGAAGCATTCCTATCCCAGCCCTCAACGTCCTTCACCATCCCTTTCTCCTGTGCCTCCCTTTCCTCCGCATATGCACCCCCCACCCCCCACCCGTCCAACCACACCAGGCTACCTGCCATTCTACGGGGAATCCCTCCGTCACATCTTCCTCACCATCTGCTCGTCCGACCCCGACTTCTCCTCGCCGCCCTGGCCCTCGCTCTCCCTAGCCTGCAAGCACCTGCTGCGCTCCATGCTCCACCGCGACCCCCTCCGCCGCCCCTCCGCCCGCCAGCTCCTCTCTCACCCCTGGTTCTCCTGCGCGCTCCTCCCCCTCTCGCCCCCCTCCGTGCCTCGCTGCCTCTCCCCGTTCTCCTCGCCATCTTCCTATTCCCGCCTCTCCCCTCACTCCTCTCGCCCCTCGCTTGCCCCCCTCTCGCCCCTCTCACCCCTCTCGCGCTATTCAATCTCCACCAATCCGCTGGCTACCAAACCACTCACCAGCAAGCACTTGAATGGACAGCCATCCTCCTCACCGCTGCTCATGTCCCTTTTTCCGGGAGTAACTCCCCCGTCTCCTTCCTCCTGCCTCTCGCCCTTCACCTCCTCGCCCTTCACCTCCTCGCCCTTCTCGACGTCCCCATATTCCTCCTCCCACTTCCCCTCACCACCGTTCTCCTCCTCCTCATCCTCCTCCCATTATTCCTCCCGTCTGTCCTCCTCCTTCCCTCACCTCTTTCCAACTCTCCAATCCTTAGGTCCTACGTCCTCCCCTTCCGCATACCCTTTATCTTCCTCCCCCGCACCTCCATCCATGTCCCACGCTTTCCTCCCCAACCCCAACACCCCTCTCGCGCCCTACCACTCATCTCGCTTCCACCCGAGCTTCCCGCTTTCCACGGGGGCAGCAGCTGCGGCCGCAGCGGCCACTGCTGCTGCTGCTGTGGCGGCGGGGGCGTCACATGTGCCGTTGCGTGGAGTGGATGTGCGCTTGGATGTTGATCCGCTCCTCCCTCGCCTTGCTGCTCACCCATCTCTCTTCCATCCTCCTCCCCCTGCTGCTGCTCCTACTGCTCCTGCTTCTACTGCTCCTGCTCCTCCTGCTCCTGCTCCTCCTGCTCCTGCTCCTCCTGCTGCTGCTCCTCCTGCTGTTGCTGCGGCTGCTGCAGCAGCTGCTGCTACTGCTCCTGCACCTGCGGTGCATGTATCTCCTGCAATTCCGACCACTGCTGGTGTTGCTTCTGCCACAGCAGCAGTCACACCATCAGGACCCTCGGCCACCGCCACAACACCTCATATTGCTGCTGCTATCACTGACCCTGCAACAATCACTGCCACTGAAAATACTCGTGCTATTGCCGCTGCCAGTGCTGCTGGTCAGGCGGCTGTTGCTGGTAAGGCGGCTGTTGCTGGTAAGGCGGATGAGGTCTCCCCTTCCTCTTCTTCTTCTCCTCCTCCTGCTGTTGATGCTCCTGCTGCGCCATCTTCCAGTGATCCTGAGGCACAGCTTTTCTCCTCAGTGCTCCTTGAAACTGCGCAGCAGCTTCCTGCTCTGGTGAACAGGGAGGATGGGACGTGGCAGGCGGGGTTGAAGGAGGGGAAGGAGGCGAATGAGGGGAAGTGGGATTGCGCATACGGTCTGCTCGATACTGCTGGCGTGGGTGATGCGAATGCTTTCGTGGATGAATGCGGGATGAAGTATAGCATAAGTGGGTATCTAGATGCGGTTCTGGATGCAGCAGCTGGTGATGAAGTGGCTGGGGATGGAGAGTCAGATGGAGGGGATGGTGCTGGAGGGAAGATTGATGGGGTGGCGTGCATGGGTGCAGCAGGTGGGGAAGGGTGCTTCGATGCTGTTGCTGCTGCTGCTGCTGCTGGGACTGACTGTGCCAGTGGCCCACCAGCAGCTACAGCAGCTCCAGCTCCAACTCCCGCAGCAGCTCCAGTCCCAGTAGCTCCAGTACCTCCAGTACGAGCACCTCCAGGACCAGCGGCTCCAGCAGCTCCAGCACTAGCAGCACCTCCAGCAGCTCCAGCACCAGCACCAGCAGCACCTCCAGCAGCTCCAGCACCAGCAGCACCTCCAGCAGCTCCAGCACCAGTAGCACCACCAGCAGCACCAGCAGCAGCAGCACCTCCAGCAGCTCCAGCACCAGCAGCACCTCCAGCAGCACCACCAGCAGCTCCAGCACCAGCAGCACCTCCAGCAGCTCCAGCACCAGCAGCACCTCCAGAAGCACCACCAGCAGCTCCAGCACCTGGAGCACCTCCAGCAGCACCCCCAGCAGCTCCAGCACCAGCAGCACCTCCACCAGCAGGTCCCCCAGCTCCAGCAGCACGGCTACAGCGCCGAGCGTACCACTCACGAAGCTGCCGTGGAGAGAGTGGCTCCCGCCGCGACGGGACACTCGGAGGACCTCCAGTCTCAGCACCCCCAGGCACAGCACCCCCAGGCGCAGCACCCCCAGACTCAGCAACCCCAGGCTCAGCACCCCCAGGCTCAGCACCCCCAGGCGCAGCACCCCTAGCAGCACCAGAGTCAACAGCTACCTCAACAGGCTCGACTGCGTCTACCTGAGACACACCTGAGGGGGCAGGACCCTGAGGGGGGAGGGGGTCTATTGGAGGAGTACCTGGCGCGAGGAAGAGCGGCGGGGGGGGAAGGGGGGCAGTGCGGTAGGGGAAGAGACGGTAGTAAGGAACCGACTCGTCAAACGTGACGTCCTGAGAGGACAGAACACGGCGCGAGGTGGGGTGGTAAAACTGGCAACCAGGCGCGTCAGGGGGGAAGCCAAGGAAGACATAGGGAACGGCACAGGAGGACAGCTTGTCCGCAGACAAGTCGCGGACGAAAGCTCAAGATCCCCAGACACGGAACGCAGACGCATCGCCAACCTTCCCCGTCCACCGCAGAGTGGGGGAGGTCTCCGGCATGGAGACCCGGGGCTGGAGGTTGATCTGATGCGCCGCGTATTGAACCGCGAACGGCCACAGAAAATGGGGAGCAGCCGCATGGATCATGGACGTACGAGCGACATCCATGACCATGCCAATGCGGCGCTCAGCAATCCCATTTTGCTGTGGAGAGGCCGGAAGCGTGAACGTCTGGCGGATGCCCTCCGCACGACAGAAAGCTCGCAGAAGGTCAGAGGAAAACTCTCCACCTCTGTCCGAGTGCAGACGCAGAACAGGAAAGTCCGAGCCGAAACTCTCTCTGAGCTGGAGACGAGCAGCGCGGATCCAGTCGATCAACACCTCAGTGACCTCACCCTTGCGGCGCAAGGGGAAGACTGTGGTGTAACGCGAGTAGTCGTCAACAACCAGCAGGAAGTAACGCTCGTGACCCTGTCCACGGACGCGGGCTGGGCCCCACACGTTCATGTGAAGAGTCTGCAGGGGAGCCTCTGTCGGGGGAAACTCGGAGGAGTGAGGAGCGGCGCGCTGCCGGCCCTCGACGCAGGGGACGCAGGTAGGGGCAGGCCCCGGAGGAAGGGGTGGGAGGGACTCAGGAAGACCGGAGACCAGGACACGGGAGGCCATGCCTCGAAGACGAGGCAGGGAGGGGTGACCAAGGCGGTGGTGCCAAAGGAGAGTCTCGTGAGCCAGGAGGCGACACGAGCAGGGAGCAGACTCAGGGCCAGACCGGGACGCTGCAGCAAACACCTGACCCGACGCGGCTACCTGACCAGGAGGAGACTCAGTGGTAAGGGTGTACAGGCTGGACCCTGGCCGACGGGTGAACGTGGCCAAGTGGCGGCCCGTCCGAGCACACGTGCAGTGCGTCACACGCTGGTAGGCAGGGGTGAACTGGTGAACACCCCCATCCTGAAGATCAGCACCCGCCACCAGGTTCGTAGAGAACGTGGGGAGGTGAAGACCAGACAGCGAGCCGGACGGAGCCGCAGGACACGGAAGGACAGTGGAGGAACGGGCCACAACTGGTCCCCCAGAGGGGTCAGCCAGAGAGACTGCCACTGGCCGACTGAGCGGCGAGAGTGTGGTGCAGTCGCGAAAGAAGGAGCGGGAAGCACCCGAGTCAAGAGTGAACGTGTGCAAGACCTGAGCCGACGCGGTACCTGAGAGAGCAGCCTCACCAGCACCTGGAGCAGCAGACTCACTAGCACCTAGAGCAGCAGTCTCAATGCCCGGGTCGGGCGGAACACACAGGTAACAGTCACCCTCAGCACTAATAGACACAGCATACATAGCAGCAAGGATAGCATCATAATCAAGATCAAAGATAGCAACCCCCGACTTAAGCAGAATATCCCAGCGAGGGATCTCAGTGGAGCCAGGGAACTGTGTACGCCAGGCGTCAGTCAGGCGGCCGAAGCAGCGTGGTGTGGTGTGTGGGCCGCCGCACGTCTCTCCAGTGCGGTCGCCGGTGCGAAGAACGTAGGTGCAGGGACCAGCACCCCCAGACCTCCCACGCCCATCATACCACTCACGAAGCTGCTGAGGCGACGGGGTCTCACGGGAGCGCTGCTGCTGCTGGCGCTGGCCACCGCTAGAGCCTCCCCGCTGCCCACCATCGCCCCCGCCACCCCCACCTCCTCCGCCGCCGCCGCCACCTCCACCCCCACTCCCGCTGCCTCCGCCGCCTCCACCTCCACCGCCGCCACCGGAGCCCCCACTCCCGCCACCACTCCCACCTCCACCCCCACCCCCTCCGCCTCCTCCACCGCCACCACCGCCGCCCCCGCCATCCCCTCCACCCCCCTTGCCCCCCTTGCCCTTGCCCCAGCGGCGCTTCCCACTAGGGGCAGACGCAGTGCCGACCGACTCGGTGCCAACGAGGTCGACAGCAGCAGCAGAGGCAACAGAGGGCAAAAGAGGGACGGGGGAGCACCCCTCAAAGAAAGGGGCACGAGGGTCACCACGAGAGGCTCCTACAGCGACTATACTCTTCTCAGCTGCAAGGAGGCGCTCCTTGAGGAGGTCAATGGTGAGCGTGGTGGGGCAAAGGGAGAGGAAGTGGTCCCTGACCGAGCAAAGGGAGTCAGGGAGCCGGGTGACGAGGTAGTAGAGAGTGATGTACATAGGGGGGGGGGTTCTTGGCGCAGAACTCGGCAGGGAGCGCAGCGCGGTAGCGGGTGTCACTAGTGCGGAGGTGCGTAATGAGGTCAGCGACTGTGGCAAAAGCGGCTAGGTCAGGAAAAAGGTACGGTAGCATGAGGCGGCTAAGGGCAGCAGTGGCAGGGGAGGAGTAGCGCGCAACAACAGCAGTGTACAGAGTGCTAGCAGTCTTGTACTGGCTAAAGTGTGCGCGCTCAGCAGACGGCAGGTGACTACGGAGAGCAAGACGGGCAGCAGCATCGCGTGTGATCCACTGTGAGCGAACAGTACTATCAGCATCGGCAGCAGGGGCAGCACGGGCGCCAGAAGTGAGATCAAACAGTGAGATACCATCCTTGCTATCGCACTGCATAAACAGCTGCAGATCATCAACCCATACCTCAAAATCGACCGCTCGACCCTCAGCATCGAAGGTGAGTACATTAGGGTTTGCCATAGCAGCAGGAGCAGCAGCAGTGGCCTAGTGGCAGCAGCAGCAGTAGCAGCGCGACTCGGCAGGGCGGCGTGGTTCGGTAGGGCGGCTCGGCTAGGCAGGGCGGCGCGGGTGCGGCGGTGCACTTACCAGTGGCGGAAGTGGTGGGCCGCTACTGGCGGGGCTGTGCCGGGGCGCGTCGGCAGAGCAGGGGGGGGGGCGCCACAAGGAGAGGCCGCGGCGAGGCGGCAAGGCAGGGCCGGGACAGGCGCGTCGGCAGGGCGGCTGCAGGCTCGGCAGCAGCAGCAGGGCCGCTACGGTGGCAGCTGCTGCTGTAGCAGGGACGGCGACGGCAGCTGCTGCAGGGACGGCAGCTGCTGCAGGGACGGCGACGACGGGACGGCAGAGCCACTACGGCGGCAGCAGGGGCGACGGCAGCTGCTGCAGGGGCGGCGACGACGGGGCGGCAGAGCCGCGAAGGGCCGCGAATGGGCCGCGAAGGGCCGTGAGGGGGCCGCGAAGGGCCGCGAAGGGGCCGCGAAGGGCCGTGAGGGGGCCGCGAAGGGCCGCGAAGGGGCCGCGAAGGGCCGCAAGAGGGGCCGCGAAGGGCCGAGAAGGGGCCGCGAAGGGGCCGTAAGGGGCGCGACGGGCCGCTAAGGGCAGGGCACGCGACGGGAGGGCAGGCGCACGGGGCGCAACTAAGGCAGGCGCGAAGCGCGCTTCGGGCAGGTAAGGAAAAAAAAAGATTTTCGTAGTGGTGGGCCCTAAAAAAAAAAAAACCGGTCCCACTAGGGAACCCGCTCTATACCATGTGAGAGAAATACGAAGAATGAATTGACTAGGAATGAGTTGGGTACAAAATGGGGAAACCTAGAAATGTTGTACCCCCTATTGTCTAACCCACTACAGCCTAAACAGACTATAACATAAGTTTGACATAATCTAATAAACTGAATCACATTGTTCTCACTTAAGTGGCATCATAAATGTTTCCATGTGGTGGTGTTCTATTCTTTGCACATGCTTAACAAAAAGGACAGCCAGTTGTCCTAGGTCTTTGTGTGCTGGACATGGACATGATGCTATCCTTGTACATATGTTTGAGGGACCACTGGGATCCATTGAAGCCCATTTGGCATATGATATGGAATAGTAAACGCCTGTTGGAAAATGACATGCTGAAAGAGGACCTATCATCATACTTTCGTGGTCACTGTGGCATGTGATATGGAATAGTAAACGCCTGTTGGAAAATGACATGCTGAAAGAGGACCTATCATCATAATTTCGTGGTCACTGTGGCATGTGATTTGGAATAGTAAACGCTTGTTGGAAAATGACATGCTGAAAGAGGACCTATCATCATACTTTGGTGGTCACAATCAAGCCTATAGCCTCCCATGTGATATTGTTTGTTTTAATTACGAGAAAAGAAACTACCACGGCGTAACTACGAAATCGCTTGGCCATGGGCCATGGCGGAAGTCGATCTAGAATATGGGGCTCATCTGTTGAGTGGAGAGGGATTGGTGTGGGGAGAAAAAATGAGATGTGAAAAACGGGAGTGGGAGTTGGTGAGAAGGAGGGGGAGGAGGAGGCCAGCCCAGCGCAGCCCATTCACATCAGAGGTGACATTTCGAGTTGGGGAAGGGGTTCCGCACGAACGGGGACGTTTTCGTGTGCCGAATCCCAACCCTAATCTGTGCGGACAAAAAATAAACACTTGAAATAATTTCACATTTAATAAAAAATCGAGTGTTTGGCAGAATCAATGTTATAAGTGCATGTCATGTAACAGTTAAACAAGAGATTCGGGCAGGAGGAAAACATCAGTTGAAAATGGAACGGCAGTTGAGATGAGAGCGCCACCACTGTTGCGGGCGATCGCGGCAATGCCAATGTCAAGATACAGTAACTTTCCACCGCCTAGGGAAGAAAGACAAAACAGAGGGGAGGGCGAAATGCCAAAACGAAATTGCTAAACAGTGAGAATACTGTAGTGCGAGAGTGCATTGCAAAATCGTGCGTGTCCCCATGTGAAACGAATATATGGTCTAAATTGACGGTTAGGGGGGTGACAGATGACATAAGTGACACTGAAAAACAAAAACCAAAAGGTTCCTGCTTGCCTGATGTGGCAAGCCAGCTCGCAAAACGCGCGGAAGCGCGATGCACTCACTTGGTCGTGTCGAGTCGGAAGCTGGTAAAATGACTGCATTGAAGGCTGTAAACTTGCAACGCGCTCAAGAGGAGTTCGGTTAGCCCGCCCCCCTCCCGTTTTCCCCCCAAAGGGGGGAATTCTGATCCCCCAAGGGGGGGAATACTAATCCCCCCAGGGGGAGAAATTGCGGTTTTCTAGATAATCCCGATCTGCCACGTCACCCGATCGCCACATCACCCGATCCGCCAAGTCACCCTATTCGCCACGTCACCATATCCGCCTCGTCACCCGATCCGCCACGTCACCCCATCCGCCACGTCACTCCACCAATGTTCTTGTTCGCATTCGACACAAAACCTCGTCCAATCGAATGGTATTTTCTCCCACTCTTTTAGAAATGAACCAGGCTCAAATGAATAGTGACCCCGTTCTTGCTGAGCACAGGGCACCCTCCCGAAACAGTGCCAGACTTTCAAAATGGCCCTCTTTTCATAATTTTACGTGCTTGCTTTAATGAAGAAAAGGAATGATGAAGGGATGAAAATAACGGTAGCAAACATCGAGCAAATGAGATTTATTGATTCGAGTACGTGGAAATTATAAAATATGTACGAAATTTAGTTTTATAAACTCTTTATCCGTCATCACACGAAGTTTGTCCAAATTCTTCACAATCATCAGCCGACCGCGGGCGCGCCGCCCTTCTCGCGGCCCGCGGGCGCGCGTGCGCCGCCCTCCCCGCGGTCCGCGGGCGCGCGCGCCGCCCTCCCCGCGGCCCGCGGGCACGCCTGGCTGCTACCAAGTGGCGCGGTTGTGAGTGCAGTGAGAGGGGAGGTCGGAGGGGGGAGGGGAAGTTTTGCGTACTCGTTGACATGTTTTCTAGATATTCCGCCTTCCCCATTTTGTCCCATCCCCCTCTCGTTCCCCCTGGCAGTGACGTGGCGTGACGCTGCTGGTGACATGGCATGGCGCTGCCCGCAGTGACGTGGCGTTGCGTGACGTGGCGCTGCCGTGGCGCCGCTGACGGTGATGTGGCGCTGCCGACGGGGACTGGCTCTGTCGATGGTGACGTGGCGTTGCCGAGGGTGACGTGGCGCTGCCGAGGGTGACATGGCGCTGCCGACTGTGACATGGCGCTGCCGACGGTGACGTGGCTCTACCGACGGTGACGTGGCGCTGCCGAGGGTGACGTGACACTGCCGAGGGTGACGTGGCACTGCCGAGGGTGACGTGGCGCTGCCGAGGGTGACGTGGCGCTGCCGAGGTGATGTGGCGCTGCCGAGGGTGACGTGGCGCTGCCGAGGGTGACGTGGAGCTGCCGAGGGTGACGTGGAGCTGCTGAGGGTGACGTGGAGCTGCCGACGGTGACGTGGCGCTTCCGGCCGTGACGTGGCGCTGCTGACGGTGACGTGGCTCTACCGAGGGTTACGCGGCGCTGCCGAGGGTGACGTGGCTCTGCAGAGGGTGGCGTGGTGCTGCCGACGGTGACGTGGCGCTGCCGACGGTGACGTGGCGCTTCCGGCCGTGACGTGGCACTGCTGACGGTGACATGGCCCTACCGAGGTTGACGTGGCGCTGCCGAGGGTGACGTGGCTCTACCGAGGGTGACATGGGGCTGCCGAGGGTGACGAAGCGTTGTCGACGGTGACGTGGCGCTGCCGACAGTGACGTGGCTCTACCGAGGGTGACGTGGCGCTGCCGAGGTTGACGTGGCGCTGCTGAGGGTGACGTGGCGCTGCCGACGGTGACGTGGCGCTGGCGACGGTGACGTGGCACTGCCGAGGGTGACGTGGCGCTGCCGACGGTGACATGGCGATGAGGAGGGTGACGTGGCGCTGCCGAGGGTGACATGGCGCTGCCGAGGGTGACGTGGCGCTGCCGAGGGTGACGTGGCGCTGCGGAGGGTGACGCGGCGCTGCCGACGGTGACGTGGCGCTGCCGACAGTGGCGTGGTGCTTCCAGGCCGTAACGTGGCGCATCCTCCCCCTCTCCCCTCTCCCCTCCCTGCCCCGCACCCTCCATGTCCCAATGTGGTCCGAGGATGCAGTGGTGGGGTGCAAGGAGGGAGGTAGAGGAGGAGTGCTCCTACTGTTCAAATGCCGTAAATGTGACACTAGGTGTGTGCCTCACATACCCACCAGTGAGGCGATGCGGCATCAAAACTTTGGGTGTGGGGTCCCGCAAGGCTGGCCATCTTCTCCAAGCCTTACTGAAAGACGTAAGGGAACCATGTGCTATATAGACACTGTCTAGTTTTGTAAAATTGATGCTGCAATTCTTAGTCCAGTGCACTTCAAGCGTCATATGGGGGGCAATACTCTTGCAATCCAGGACTGGGCCCCCAGAGGGGTCAGCCAAAGAGACAGCAACAGGTGCAGGGAGCAGTGTGAGTGCGGTACTGTCGCGAAAGAAACAACGGGAAGCACCTGAGTCAAGCGTGAAGGTGTGCAAGGCCTCAGCCGGCGCAGTACCAGAGAGAGCAGACGCACTAGCACCTAGAGCAGCAGACTCACCAGCACCTAGAGCAGCGACCTCTATACCTGGGTCGGGCGGCATACACAGGTAACAGTCACCCTCAGCACTAACAATCAGTGCATACATGGCAGAGAGGATAGCATCATAGTCAAGAGCAAAGATATCCACACCCTGCCTAAGCAGCTCTGCCCAGTGGGGGGGCTCAGCCGCGTCGGGAAACTCTGCGCGAAAGGCGTCGGTAAGATGGGAAAAGCAGTGGTGCTGTGTGTGAGGCTGCCCGCATATCTGACCAGAGCGGTCACCTGTGCGAATGACATACGGGCAGCGACCACCACCCCCAGCCGCCCCACGATGAGCAAACCACTCACGTAGATCCTGAGACGAAAGGGGCTGACGCTGCTGCTGCTGCCTCTGACCACCTCCAAGGCCTCCCCTCTGGCTGGTACCACCCCGGCCGCCACCACTGCCACTGCCTCCACTGCCACTGCCGCCACCACTGCCGCCTCCACCACTCCCACTGCCGCCACCACCGCCGCCACCTCCACCTCCACCCCCACCACCACTACCTCCGCCACCGCCGCCCCCTCCACCGCCTCCACCGCCTCCACCACCGCCTCCACCTCTGCCACCCCCACCGCCCCTGCCTCCCCTGCCCCTGCCGCTGCGGCGCCTCCCACTAGGGGCAGACGCAGCTCCTACCTCCTCAGCACGAAGGTAGTCAACAGCTGCAGCAGAGGCGACGGAGGGGACCAGGGGGGAGGGCGAACACCCCTCAAAGAAGGGAGTGCGAGGAGTGCCACGAGAAGCGCCTACAGCGACTATGCTAGTCTCAGCTGCTAGGAGGTGCTTCTTGAGCAGGTCGATAGTGAGGTCGGTGGGGTCAAGGGCTAGAAGGAGGTCCCTGACAGCGCTAAGAGAGTCAGGGAGGCGGGTGACTATGAAGTAGAGAGTGATGTACATGGGAGGAGGGTTCTTGGAGAGAAACTCGGCGGGAAGCGCAGCGCGGTAGCGAGTGTCACTAGTGCGAAGGTGAGTGACGAGGTCGGCTACTATGGCAAAGGCGGACAGCTCTGGGAACAGGTAGGGCAGGAGAAGGCGGCCTAGAGCAGCAGTGGCCGGGGAGGAGTAACGAGCGACTACAGCGTCGTGCAGTGCTTTCGCAGTCTTATGTTGTCCGAAGTGAGCGCGTTCGGTTAACGGCAGGTGGTTGCGAACGGCTAAGCGAGCAGCAGCGTCACGAGTAAGCCACTGTGAGCGAGTCGTACTGTCAGCTGTGGCGGCAGGGGCGAGAGAGGTGCCAGACGTGAGGTCAAACAGTGAAACTCCGTCCTTGGAATCGCTCAGTAAGAACAGCTGTAAGTCGTCGAGCCACGTATCGAACTCTATCGGGCGGCCCTCCGGATCGAACGTGAGGACACTGAGCGTGGCCATATCGGGCAGAGTGGTCGGGCGCGCTAGCAGGAGAGCAGCACGCAGGCAGGGCTAGGCAGGCGGGCGCGCTAGCAGCAGGGCAGCGCGCAGGCAAGGCAAGGCAGGGCGGCGCAGGGCGACGCAGCAGCAAGCGGCGCGCGGCAGGGCAGGGCGCATGGCAGGGCAGGGCGCGCGGCGGCGCGGCGCGCGGACAAGGCAGGACGGCGCGGCGGCGCGGCTCGCGGGCAGGGCAGGGCGCGCGGCGGCGCGGCGCGCGGGCAGGGCAGGGCGCGCGGGCAGGGCAGGGCGCACGGCGGCGCGGCGCGCGGGCAGGGCATTGCGCGCGGCGGCTCGGCGCGCGGGCAGGGCAGGGCGCTCGGCGGCGCGGCGCGCGGGCAGGGCAGGGCGCACGGCAGCACGGCGCGTGGGCAGGGCATAGCGCACGGCGGCGCGGCGCGCGGGCAGGGCAGGGCGCTCGGCGGCGCGATGCGCGGGCAGGGCAGGGCGCGCGGCGGCGCGGCGCGTGGGCAGGGCAGGGCGCACGGCGGAGCGGCGTGCGGGCAGGGCAGGGCGCGCTGCGGCAGGCGGCGCGACGGCGCGCGGGCAAACAGGGCGCGCTGCAGCGGGCGGCGCGCGGGCAAAGCAGAGCGCGCTGCGGCGGGCGGCGCGCGGGCAGGGCAGGGCGTGCGCAGGCAGCGCGACGCAGGGCAGGGCAGGGCAGGGCGGCGCGATCACGGCGGCGCGACGGGTGGGGTAGCGCTACTCGGTGGGCCCTAAAAAACGGTCCTAGGCTAGGACCTGCTCTAAAACCATGTTAGCAGAATAAACGAGAATGAATGAACTAGAAAGCAGGTGGGTACAAGTAGCAAACCCTAATTGTGTTGTACCCCATATGGGCTACCCCACTATAGCCTACACAATAAGCAGCATATAAGTTTGACAGGAAGAGCTCATTGGGTGCGTTTGGGCTCCTAAAGAGATGCCTAAGGTGTAGACGCACTGAGGTGTGGTGGACTTGTGATCGCACACCAGATGTTGGCCAGGAGGCAAAAAAGAGTCCCTAGATGCCGTGGCTAACCAGAACGGTGTTGGGAGCCTATGTGATCAGTGGTTGCGGACATCAGACGTTAGAGTCGATTTCGCGCAACATTGGGGGTTTCGATCCTAGCGGTAGGAACGTTTTACTCATACCTGAAGAGTCCTTATGGTCTATGTGCGACTATAATACAACAGAGTGCGTTATCTATGGCAAAGGTAAGAAGGGATGTTATGGCCAGGGATGATGCCAAGGTATGGATTACAACTGATGGGTGATGGTCGCAAGCGAGAGAAGGTGAATGGTGTATGGTTTCGTTGATGGATACAGAGACGCGCAAGGTGCTCCACTGTGTTACAGTTAACAAGTGAAATGAAGGAATTTCCTTGACAGCAATGGAGAAGTTGGCTGTTGAGCGAGACATGCGTAACCTGGCAGTTTTTGGGTTTAAGGTGGACGTGTGATAACGGATGGGGGAACTTGTTCTAAAAGGGTGTTGGCATCGTTGGGTTTGGAGCATAAGCAAGACGTGTGGCATATGGCGAGGACCCTAATGAAAGATGACTCGATGATTGATGAGGAGGCCACGACCATAGAGGATCTATGGCACTTTAAAGAGAAGCTGTTGGTCCATTTGCTGGACCAAAACCCAATGTTTCGTCAACTAGAGATGCGCTCTTCAGAGCAGTATGTGGCGACCTTGATGGTATTGAGTACAGGACCACGGATGTGTGGGAGGCGTCGTACAAGCACCCAGATTTGCAACGAGTGGTTGTGCAGATGGGCGGGCCAGCTACGGAACTAGACCAGGTTATTGCAGCTACAGCTACGTTTGATGGCTCCACATAAGCGGCGGATGAGGGAGATGCATCAATTGATGGAGAATGTATCGTTTTTTAGGACGTGGGCAAGATGTTCGCCAGTCATCCCCACCCTGTGCACAGGATCCGCCCATCGTCGTATGCATCGTCGTTACTGGCACAGGAGGTTGCGGGGCAATCGAACATGGTGGTAGCGACATTGGACTTCGGGGCAGACATGACGGAGCAAGGTGGGATGCTCCATCCAACTCCGTGAAGGCGGCCAGTATTTCTTTGTATTCCCGCCCTTTCTGTTCATTCGTCCTAAAAAAATGTTGTATTGAAAAAACACAAAACCTTCACAATTTGAGTATGAGTTCGTCTATCTGATCTTTTTTGCCTAGGACATTCTATACGATCTCGATGCTCTCTAACAATACTTTTTACCTAAATGATTGCCCATTATCCCCATGAATCGTGTGTAGAGGAGGTTGCGGCTGCTCGTGCAAAGATTCAGGAAGTCAAAGATTGTGGTTGGTGGAACAACATGGGTGACCCCTCATTGCGCAGACCGTTCATGCCGCCCTGGAAACAGCTTCGGAGCCACCCACACAGTTAGTATTCCACGAGGTACAGCTTACACACCCCACCCTGAAACAAATATACTGACTCCCCATATTCCCTTTGATACTCATTGGGTCCCTCGCTCGTACTCCTTCTCTTGGTTGCCCCATTTCCCCCCAGGCAGTGTCCGTACCGTGGTCTTTTCTCCATCTTATGCTTTAGAACCTCTGCCCCACCCGGCCCCACCAACACCGATAGGAATATGCCTTCCATTCCATTCCATTTCTCTGCCTCCCAGCTCTTCCCCCGCCCCCCCCCCCCCCCTCCTTGTATGGGTTCTTCCTCGGGACCAGCAAATTAGCTATCACATAAACCATTTCTCACAAAGCCCACCTCCCCCAGATTTCACTCATAGCCTACCAGCCCAAATTTCACTTACAGCCTACCCACCAGCCCAGATATCACTCATAGCCAAATCTCCAGCCCATGTTTCACTCATAGCCTACCCACCAGCCCAAAGTTTACTTATAGCCTACCAGCCTAGGTTTCACTCGTAGTCTACCCACCAACCCAGATTTCACTCACAGCCTATCCACCAGCCCACATATCACTTATAGCTTATCCACCAGACCAGATTTCACTCACAGCCTATCCACCAGCCCATATTTTGCTCATAGCCTACCCACCAACCCATGTTGCACTCACAGCCTAGCCTACCGACCAGCCCAGATTTCAGTCAGCCCACCAGTCCATATTTCACTCACAGCCTATCCACCAGCCCAGAGTTCACTCATATCCAATCCACTATCCCAAATTTCACTCACAGCCGTCTGGGGAATTTCGATTATTGCCACGTGACTGTTCATACGCGTGATTTCGGCCGAAATTCTTATACCGAATTCGCGAAGGTTTTATTCCCGACTGTTTCCGATGCACCGGACATTCGCGTAACATCCTGGTTACTGGCCTTGTATTGTGCCTATATATAGCCATGTAGTGTACCAAGGATTCATCATTAGATTATGAGACCAATCCTTCAATCCTCACACCTAGTAATCAGTTCTTCAACTGCTAAAAACCAGCCTGAAAAAAAAAAAAAAAAAAAAAAAAAAAAACCGCAAAGGCGACAAAACAAAACGCCGATTGGGGTACGTAAATTAGTTCAGTGTAATTTTCGAAGTCCTACACGAACGGTTCTGAACAGGCATGGAGGGGCAAGGCGACAACTTCGTACATAAAATCGCCACATTTCGTGCCAAACAGGAGCAGACTCGCGTGACGCTTCAACGACTCAAGGCGTGAATCGCGAACTAGTCAGCACTCGCCACAGCAGCAGTGAATGCAGTAGCGATGCCAGCATCAGCGGCAGCAACACCGACACTACAACCTGCAATATCGGCACCAGCTATAGTGAATCTCGAAGCAGCTCGTTTGAGGCTGCTGGAGGCGTTCGATCCGAGCGCGAAAGGGAGCGACGTCTGTAGATTCATCGCTACAGTCGAAATATTTTTAGAGGCCATTAGATGCACGAACCTAACACACGACGCGATGAGGATTCGGCTCGCAGCGACATTATTACGAGGCCCTGTCAAGAAGACTGAACGAGAATGGATGAACTAGAAACAAGGTGGGTACAAGTACTAACCCTAATTGGGTTGTACCCCATATGGGCTACTCCACTACAGCCTACACAACATAATAGTTTGACACATCCCCATAGGCAAAGTGGGGGAGAACAAGGGGTCACAAGACCAGTCAAGAAAAGCAAAGCAAGCTCAAGGTGGATCACGAAGTCACCACACACTCTGAGCACAAGCAAATGGCCACAAGGCCAGTTCACATGCAGAGTTATATAATGGAGAACAAGCAGTACAGTGATCAAAACCTAGCAAGTGTAAGCATGCAGGTATATTTATATAGATCACAGTACAAGTAAAGTCAAGAAGTGAGCAAGTGAGACCAAGTAGGCACAAGGCCTAAAACAGTACAGAAACGCTGATGATCACAAGGCTGAAGTGCCTTGGTGAAGATATCAGCAGTGTTGGCCCGAGAGGCCACGTAAGCAAGACGAAGCTGACCACGCTGCTGCAACTCTCGAGCAAGGAAGTAACGCAGAGCGATGTGCTTCGTCCTGTGCTCCTGACACAAGGCAATCATGGCCTTGTTGTCGACGTACAGAACTGGAGGAGAACGAGGCGTCTCGCCCAAGTCGGTCAGCAGGTAGGTGAGCCAGCGTAACTCCTGTGCAGCCATGGCCCCTACGTAGATCTCAGCCTCACAACTGGAACTGAGAACAGAAGACGAGCGGGTAGACCGCCAAGAAACAGAGCCGGAGCCAAGGCTGAAAGTGTAACCCTGTGACGACCGCTGCGTAGCCAAGTCGTCAACCCAAGAAGCGTCTGCGTGTCCAGTGAGGACAACTCGGCCCCGTCCTCCAAGCACGAGCCCCATGCCCGACGTACTGCACAAGTAGTGCAACACCCTCTTAGCGGCCTCCCAGTGCTTTGGTCGGTGTCTCCCGGGTGCAACGTAGCGTGCCAGGATGCTAAGAGGGTAGGCAAGGTCAGGTCGAGTGCAGGTCATCAGGTACATGAGGCATCCCACAAGCTCTGGAGACGGGCCACTCGGCTCTACGGACTCGTCCGAAGGTGGAGCTGAGAGCAAGTGACCAATAGGCAGAGGAGTGGATTGTGGCGAGGAGTACGTGAAGCGGAAGTGCTGAAGTACCTGCTGCACCATGTGTGACTGAGTCAAGGTAATGGTGTGCCGTGCTCCGTCTCGGGTGATCTGCAAGCCAAGATAGCTGCACAGCTCACCCAGGTCTGTGCACGTGTGTCTCTTCTGCAGCTCCGACTTCACTAGGGCCAGTCCCTCAGTGTCAGCAGTGGCAATGACCCAAGTCGTCGACGTACACGAGGATGTAGAACGGCGGCAGCGAAGTGTCGGTGCGTATAGACATCGACGGGTCAGCAGTCGAAGGAGCAAACCCAAGAGCCGCAAGCGTCATCCTCAGTGTGTCGTGCCACTCGCGAGGTGCCTGGCGGAGACCGTAGACTGGCCGTCGGAGGCTCCACTGGGTACTTGCAGGAAACGACCCAGTGAAGCCAGGTGGGCGGCGCAGCCAGATCTCTTCGTGCAAGCTGCCCTGTACGAAAGTTGTGCTGAAGTCAAGAGAGTGAAGCTCGTAGTCACGCTGAGCGGCGACGTGCAGCAGCACCCGAAGAGTGGTCATCTTTGAGGTAGGGGAGAAGGTCTGGAAGAAGTCAACTCCCTGTCGCTGACTGAAGCCTCGTGCAACGTAACGCGCCTTGAAGACAGGCGGAGAACTTGGCGGCCGCTTCACCCTGAAAATCCACATGCCATCGACTATATTTGCCCCAGAAGGGGGAATTGCGTCGACGTATGTGCCTGTGGACTTCCAGAATGCCATCTCTGCGTCCATGGCTGTCTGCCACTGAGAGGAGTTGGGACCCGTAATCGCCTCTGCCTAAGAGCGCGGGGTCGGGATGTCTGGTGCATCCGGGTCTCCCTCAGGTGCAATCAGCATGGACACGAGATGGGGTACAGCAGCTGCAAAACACTCAAACTCCTCCTGCCTGTAATCAAGGACGTCCGTGCCAAGAGCACACTCACCCCCGATGGACGGAGGACAGTCAGACTCAGACTCAGCAACAAGACTAGCGGCGTAGTCGAGACGACAGGCAGCAGCAAAGTCAATAAGCTCAGCAACGAGGGCAGACACAGCAGTGGACCCAAACGAAGGGTTAGTGACAACAGTGGCTAGCAGACGAGTGACAGTAGGACTGGCAGCACGAGCAAGGTCAGACGTAGGTTCAGGAACGTCAGGAAGAGAGGACGCAGGAGGAGACGGCAGAGGGACACGCTGTGGAACAGAGGAAGGACGAATTGCCATAGGGTGCGTGCCGGGGACAGGAGGAGGACGCTGACGCGAAACTCGACGACCAGTGCGAACAGCGCGAACAGGCGAGGCAGGACGAGACACAGGCTCACGACGCTCTGTAAGACCTCCTGTCTGCTCAATGTAGGGAGAAGGAGCAGGCAGTGGGGAGGCTGGCTGTAAGTGCGACTGCGACTGGTCAGGCGGTGGACACAGGAAGGGAGGAGTAAGGCTAGTAGAAGACGGGAGACCAAGAACCTGTTGAAGCAGTGGAACGAAGTACGGTCGCGGCCGCACAGTGCCTCCAGAACCAGCACCGACAGCACCAGCAACCCAGGGCCAGCACCTCCAGCTCCAGGGTCTCCAGCTCCAGGGACTCTAGCTCCAACGCCCGCAGCACCACCAGCTCCAGCAGCTCCAGTACCTCCAGTACGAGAACCTCCGGGACCAGCGGCTCCAGCACCTCCAACACCTCCAAGACCAGCAGCTCCAGCACCTCCGGTACCTCCAGCTCCAGCGCCTCCAGCCCCAGAGTCTCCAGCTCCAGCGCCTGCAGTACCACCGGCTCGAGCAGCTCCAGTACCTCCAGTACGAGCACCTCTGGGACCAGCAGCTCCAGCACCTCCAGGACCAGCAGCTCCAGGGTCTCCAACTCTAGGGCCTCCAACGGCAGGCCCCCCAGCTCTAGCAGCGCCACGCCGAAGGCTCCAGCGCCGAGCAAACCACTCGCGCAAGTGCGGTGGAGAGAGAGGCTCCCGCCGGGACGAGGCAACCGTATGACGACCAGCTGACAAAGTACCTCCAGGCTCAGCACGCGCAGGCTCAGCACCCCCAGGCTCAGCACCCCCAGGCTCCGCACGCTCAGGCTCAGCACCCCCAGGCTCCGCACCCTCAGACTCAGCAACCCCAGGCTCAGCACCCCCAGGCTCCGCACGCTCAGGCTCAGCACCCCCAGATGCAGCACCCCTAGCAGCACCACCCCCAGCAGCACTAGAGTCGACAGCTACCTCGACAGGCTCGATAGGGTCTACTTGAGACACACCTGAGGGAGCAGAACCCTGAGGGGGGAGGGGGTCTACCGGAGGAGGACCTGGTGCGAGGAAGAGCGGCGGGGGGGGGGGGGGGGAGAGGGGCAGTGCGGTAGGGGGAGAGACGGTAAAAGGGAACCGACTCGTCAAGCGTGACATCCTGAGAGGGCAGGACACGGCGCGAGGTGGGGTGGTAAAACTGCCAGCCAGGCGCATCAGGGGGAAAGCCAAGGAAGACGCAGGGAATGGCGCGGGGGGAGAGCTTGTCCGCGGAGGTATCGCGGACAAAGGCACGAGAGCCCCAGACCCGGAACACCGACGCATCGCCAACCTCTCCCGTCCAACGCAGTGTCGGCGAGGTCTCCGGCAAGGAGACACGGGGCCAGAGGTTGAGCTGATGCGCAGCGTACCGGACCGCAAACGGCCACAGAAAATGGGGGGCAGCCGCATGGATCATGGAGGTACGAGCGACCTCCATGACTAAGCCAATGTGGCGCTCAGCAACCCCATTCTACTGCGGAGAGGCCAGAAGCGTGAACGACTGGCGAATGCCCTCCCCCCGACAAAAGTCCTGCAAGAGGTCGGAGGCAAACACACCACCTCTGTCAGAGTGCAGACGCAGGACAGGAAGGTCCGTGTCGAACCGCTCGCGGAGCTGGAGACGGACAGCGCGGATCCAAGGGATCAAAATATCAGGGACCTTTCCCTTGCTGCGCAAGGGGAAGACCATGGTGTAACGCGAGTAGTCGTCAACAACCAGCAGAAAGTATCGCTCGCAGCCCTGTCCACAGACGCGGGCTGGGCCCCACACGTCCATGTGGAGAGTCAACAGGGGAGCATTTGTTGGGGGAAACGAGGAGGAGTGAGGAGCGGCGCGCTGCCGCCCCTCGACACAGGGAAGGCAGGGAGGGGCAGGCGAGGTCGGGAGGGGAGGCAGAGACCTGGGAAGACCAGAGACAAGGAGACGGGAGTGCATGCCACGAAGGCGTGGCAGGGAGGGGTGACCAAGGCGGTGGTGCCAAAGGAGAGTCTGGTGCGACAGGGCGCGACACGAGCAAGGGGCTGCAAGCTGATCTGACGCGGACGCTGACGCAGCTACCTGAGGAGGCTCAATAGTCAGTGTGTACAGGCTCGACCCAGGCCGACGGGTGAACGTAGCCAGGTGACGGCCCGTCCGTGTACACGTGCAGATCGACACACGCTGACCCCCAGGAGTGGTGGTGGTGACCATCGCATCCTGGAGGGCAGCGGAACTCACCAAGTTCGTAGAGAACGAGGGGAGGTGAAGACCTGAGAGTGAGCCGGACAGAACCGCCGGACACGGGAGAACAGTAGAGGATCGGGCAAGAACTGGGCCCCCTGAGAGGTCAGCCAGTCTGACAGCAACAGGTGCAGGGAGTGGTGTGACTGTAGTACTGTCGCGAAAGAAACAACGGGAAGCACCTCAGTCAAGCGTGAAGGTGTGCAAGGCCTCAGCAGGCGCAGTACCAGAGAGAGCAGACTCACTAGCACCTAGAGCAGTAGCCTCTATACCTGGGTCGGGCGGCACACACAGGTATCAGTCACCCTCAACACTAACAGTCAATGCATACATGGCAGCAAGGATAGCATCACATTCAAGAGCAAAGATATCCACACCTTGCCTAAGCAGCTCTAGCCAGCGGGGGAGCTCAGCCGCGTCGCCAAACTCTCCACGACAGGCATCGCTCAGACAGGAGAAGTAGCGGGACTGTGTGTGAACAACTGTCCCGCAAGTCTGACCAGCCCGATCACCTGTGCGAATGACGTACGGGCAGCGAGCATTACTCCGAGACGCCCCACGCTGAGCGTACCACTCACGAAGCTGCTGGGGCGTAAGGGTCTCGCGTGGATGCCGCTGCAGCTGCATCTGGCCACTGCCAGAAACTCCCCACTGAACAGCTCCACGGCGACTGCTACTACGGCCGCCGCCACCACTCCTCCTAGCGTACCACTCACGAAGCTGCTGGGGCGTGAGGGTCTCGCGCGGACGCCGCTGGAGCTGCATCTGGCCACTGCCAGAAACTCCCCACCGAACAGCTCCACCGAGACTGCCACTACGGCCGCCGCCACCACTCCCACTGCTGCCACCAACGTCGCCACCACTCCCACCGCTACCACGAAGAGACGTCATAGCGGGCAAATCAAGGAGGCGTGCGACTAGCACGGCAACACACAGGGAAGGCAGGGCGGCGAGCAGGCACTACGGTAGGTCGGGGCGGCGCACGGTCAGGGAAGGGCGGCGCGCGGCCAGAGCAGGGCGGCGCGCTGCAAGTAGGGCGGCGCGTGGGCAGGGGAGGGCGCGCGGGCAGGCAAGGGCAGCGCGCGGGCTGCAAGGGGGGGGCTGCGCGCGGGCAGGAAAGGGGCGGCGCGCGGGCCCTAGGGTGACGCGACGGGCAGGGCAGGGGCGGCGCGTGGGCCCTAGGGCGACGCGACGGGCAGGGCAGGGCGTCGCGCGGGTCCTAGGGCGACGCGACGGGCAGGGCAAGGCGTCGAGCGGGTCCTAGAGCGACGCGACGGGCAGGGCAGGGCGTCGCGCGGGTCCTAGGACGACGCGACAGGCAGGGCAGGGCGTCGCGCGGGTCCTAGGGCGACGCGACGGGCAGGGCAGGCAGGCGCGCGGCCAGCAGGGCGGCACGCCGGGCAAGTCAGGGCGGCGCGGCAGCCAGCAGGGTGGCGCGAGGGCAGGGCAGGACGGCGCGGCAGCCAGCAGGGCGGCGCGCGGGCAGGGCAGGGCAGCGCGACTGGTGGGGCAGCACGACGGGTAGGGTAGGGCGCTACGAACGGGGTAACGCACTACAAGCAGGGAACTATTCGGTGGGCCCTAAAAAAAAAACGGTCCAGGAACAGGACCTGCTCTGAAACCATGTCAAGAAGACTGAACGAGAATGGATGAACTAGAAACAAGGTGGGTACAAGTACTAACCCTAATTGGATTGTACCCCATATGGGCTACCCCATTACAGCCTACAGAACCCACAACATAATAGTCTGACAGGCCCGGCACTCGAGTGGATCTACACTAGTGAAATATGAGGCGAGGGGTCGTGGGCGCGGTTTTGGGCAGCCTTAATTCAACGTTTCGAGCCTATTAATAGTTCAAACATGGCGCGGCAGCAAATTCACCGACACCGACAATTCGGCGGTGTGGCACGGTACACACAGCAGAATAAATGACTTAACAGAGGGCGAGAAAATTCAAGCGTACTCAATCCCCTACTCGCCCGTCATCACATCACTGAGCGCGAATTGCTCACTAGTCAACGGGCTGGTTTGGCAGCACGGGGCATAGGCTTGCCCGTTCGGACAGGTTCCATACCTGCTGACCCTTGTTGTGGATGCATCATATGAGGAAATGGCTGCCACTTCAAGCATTGGGAAAATTCCCCTGGTTTTGCGAACATTGGTGCTGAGGAAGAATGGCGCCTGACTCTCCCGCCAGTTTAGGGGCACTTTCTGTTAGAATCTAAGGATGAAGTACAAGTAGGAAACCCTACTTGTAGGAAACAAGTAGGAAACCCTAAGTTTGTTGTACCCCCTAAGGCTAAACCCACTATAGCCTACACAATATAAACATATAATGTTTGACACACCCCCATAGGCTAAGTGGGGGAGAGCAAGGGGTCACAAGACCAGTCAAAGCAAAGCAAAACAAGCTCAGGGTGGATCTCAAGGATGCCACACAAATTCCGAGCACAAGCAAGTGGTCACAAGACCAGTTCACATGCAGTTTGATAATATAACAAGAGGTACAGTGATCACAACCTAGCAAGTGTAAGCATGCAGGTATATATATAGAGATCACAGTACAAGCAGAGTCAAGAAGTGAGCAAGTGAGGGACAGTAGGCACAAGGCCTAGAACAGTACAGAAACGCTGATGATCACAAGGCTGAAGCGCCTTGGTGAACACATCAGCAGTGTTGGCCCGAGTGGCCACGTACGAAAGACGAAGCTAACCACGCTGCTGCAGCTCTCGAGCAAGGAAGTAGCGCAGAGCGATGTGCTTCGTTCTGTGCTCCAGTCTGTGCTCCTGACACAAGGCAAGGGCGGCCTTGTTGTCGACGTACAGCACTGGAGGAGAACGAGGCCGCTCTCCCAGGTCGGTCAGCAGGTAGGTGAGCCAGCGTAGCTCCTGTGCAGCCATGGCTGTGGCGTAGATCTCAGCCTCACAACTGGAGCTGAGAACTGAAGACGAGCGTGTAGAACGCCAAGAAACTGAGCCAGAGCCAATGCTGAAGGTGTAACCCTGAGACGACCGCTGAGTAGCCTGGTCGTCAGCCCAAGAAGCGTCTGAGTGTCCAGTGAGGACAACGTCGCGCCGTCCTCCAAGCACAAGCCCCATGCCCGACGTACTGCACAAGTAGCGCAACACCCTCTTAGCGGCATCCATGTGCTCCTTCCGGTGACGGCCAGGAGCGACATAGCGTGCTAGGATGCTAAGAGGGTATGCAAGGTCAGGTCGAGTGCAGGTCATTAGGTACATGAGGCAGCCCACAAGCTCTGGATACGGGCCACTCGGCTCTACGGACTCATCCGAAGGCAGAGCTGAGAGCGAGTGACCGGTAGGCAGAGGAGTGGGCTGAGGCGAGGAGTACGTGAAGCGGAAGCGCTGAAGGACCTGATGCACCATGTATGACTAAGTCAAGGTGATTGTGCGCTGTGCTCTGTCCCGGGTGATCCGCAAGCCAAGATAGCTTGTCAGCTCACCCAGGTCTGTGCACGTGTGTCTCTTCTGCAGCTCCGACTTCACGTGGGCGAGTGCCTCAGTGCGAGCGGGAGAAAAGTTGGGAGAAGCCTACGAGCCAAAAGAAGGGACGGGAGGCGGACAGCGAAGGATGGCGCCCTTCAGAGAGCGCGAGGGCGGGCCGAGCGGATATTAGAGGAGCGCCTCCTGGCAAGGAACGGAGGACGAGACAGCGGTGCAGAGGTGGCGTTATATACAGCTGCCAAAGATTGAAGTGTCTGGAAGGTTCTTGGGAGATGTGAAGTGAGGGCCGTCGCTGAAGAGTTACGTCATGCAGTTGGAAAACCTGCAGTCGCGGTGGGAGAAGGATAGATTTGACCCGGCGGAGTTCTTTCGTGGGCTGGCGAATACGCTCGCAGGGGAAGCGGAGACGTACTATTGGATGTCGAGGAAGGAGCTCCTGCAGTGGGCGGCGGAGCGAGCGCCGGGAGAGCGAGATCCACAGCACGGTTCCTTGCAATGCTGCGAGAGCAATTTCCGCTGCAGACAGCTGACCTAGTCGTGGAGTTCCGCGAGTTCCGACGCCGGAATGGAGAATCACTGCTGGCGTATTACGGCAGGCTAATGGAGTTGAGTGAGGACATGAATTGTCAGGACAAGGGAAGATTGGTGGGAAAGTTTCTGAACGGCCTGCACGCGGATCTGAGGCAGGATGTGGAGGTGCGGGTTTTTGACGTGGGACCGGAGGCAACCTTGAAGGAATCGTACGAGATCTTGAAGAGGGAGGAGACCGGCAGGCGGCTATACGAGGTCGAGCGGAGGGCTGAACGCGGGCCGGAACGACGACGCCCAGCATGGACGGCGGCGCCCGCATATCCAGGGCCGGAGATGAGGTCGCGAGGAGACGAGCGGAGGTGCCATAACTGTGGCCAGCCTGGTCACATGCGGAGAGATTGCCGCAACCCTTCAGCATGCTCACTGTGCGGAGACCGCTCTCATCTGCGCAGGGAGTGCTCGGAAGCGCCACTGTGTGAACGCTGTGGGAGACGGAGGCACATGGAGGCAGACTGGTACTTTAACCGGAAGGATCGGCGGGGAGGAGAAGAGCCGGAGGACAAACAGGAAGGCACAATTAACAGCACTGGAAGGCAAGGAAGAGCGCCAGCCGGCGATGTTGGCGCAAGAGAAGGAGGAAAGGAGCGACCCGGCGTTCATGCTGATGGCGAGGCCGGCCAGGGATCGAGAAGAATTGGGGCTAAGGAGCCGGGCACGCAGAGAACTATTCTGGCAGGACGAAAGGCGAGAAGATGGGCCGAGGTGCATGGCGACAGAAGAGGATGGAGAGGAACAGACATAATTCAGGCATCCGTTGGAGCGGATGGAGTATCGGGCCACGGTTTTGACGATCCAGCCAGGCGCGGTGACGCTAGGAGGGTTGGAGGCACCACAAGCTATAGTGGACACGGGGGCGGCGCACGTGCTGATCGGAAAACGACTGGCAGATAAGCTACAGCTAAAACAGCCGGGGCGCTTGGTGCGGGAAGGATACCTGCTAATGACCGCGGAAGGGGGAGAGGCGAAGTTGATGCCGAGGACAAGGAAACCGATGGCACTGGTGCTAAACCCAAGCAAGCCGGAGGAGTGCGTGTTATAAGTATGCTGCGGGGTGTCAGAGTCCGGGGACTTTGATCTGCTCATAGGGGTAGAATTCTTGTACGGCGTGGGGTCAACAATCTGTATGTCGGAGGAGAAGGTGGAGTACCGTGTGCGCTTCTGGGAGCATACGGGGCCCATCGGCTCGTTGCCGATTCGGTTCGTGCGGAGAGAACCCCGAGAAGCATTCCAGTGCACAGAAGCGGATGTGAGAGAGGAGCTAGGGGTGCCGGCGTGGCAAGATTTGCCAAGAACCAGAGTCCGACTGCCAGACAGAGACGAGCCAGAGACGCCGCTGAAGGAACTGTGTCTGAACACGAAGCCCCTGTTGGGACATACAGTGGTTTTGGAGCGTCCGGAGGAATCGGCACTGGATTGGCAGCAATGCTGGAGGCGGGAGCATACGTAGACAAGTGGATGTCAAATAATATATATTTGTATTAACTGCCTGTAGCATAATCTAGTGTAGTTATCTTGCCTGTTAGGAGGTGCACCTCTTGTTCTTGTTCTCTTGCCTATATGTTCCTTGTTTGCTATAGTGAAATCATTCCATTCTCTCGACTCCCTCCTTGGCACAATCTACTCAATACCCCCTTGGCCTAGGCTACTAAGCCTAGGCCCTACTCCTAACTATGGCTCCTAAACCTAAGCCTAGTTTCCTAGGTGCTTAGTGTTTCAACATGGTATTAGAGCTGTACGATCCTCTACCTACTACGCTTCCGCTCATGGGCCCCTCTGCCCGTTTTTTTCTGCCTGTCGATTTTCTGCCCGTCGGTTTTCTGCCCGTCGGTTTTCTGCCCGTCGCGCGCCCCGGGCGCGCGTCGATTTTCTGCTCGTCGCGCGCCCCGGGCGTGCGGCGATTTCGTCCCCGTCGCGCGCCCCGGACGCGCGACGGTTTCCTGCCCGTCACGCGCCCCTGGCGTGCGACGGTTCTCTGCCCGTCGCGCGCCCCGGGCGTGCGACGGTTTCTGCCCGTCGCGCGCCCCGGGCGTGCGACGGTTTCTGCCCGTCACGAGCCCTGGACGCCCGACGGGTCCTGCCCGCCAGCGCGCCCTGCTGTCGCCCACGCACCTCCTACCCCGCCCCCCCCCTTCCCCTTCATCACCCTGCTGCGCGTGCGGCAGTTGGGGGGAGGGTATGGGGGTGGCCTCTCTCCCACTGCTGCAGCTGCTGCTGAGGGGGGGAGGGTGTGGTGGGTGCCGAGGGAGTGTGGGGGGACGAGTGATGGGGGTGACGGAGAGTGGAGGGCGAGGGGGTGGCAGGAGAGGATTTGCAGCACCAGCCCCCTCCTTCCCCCCTCTCTTCTCTCAGTTTCCAGCCGAGGACCCGCGCGAGCCGCCCCTGCAGCAGCCCACGGCCCGCCCCTGCAGCAGCCCGCGACGCCGCCCCAGGACCCGCGCGAGCCGCCCCTGCAGCTGCCCGCGCGCTGCCCTCCCTCGCAGGCCACGCGCGGGCCTGCCTTACACCTGCAGCAGCCGCCCCTGCAGCTGCCCTTGGAGCAGCCGCCCCTGGACCCTGCAGCAGCCGCCCCTGGCCCCTGGAGCAGCCGCCCGTGGTGCAGCCGCACTGTCTCACCCGCGCCCTCGTGCGCTCTACTGCTGCTACTGTTTCTGCCGCCGCCAGCGCCCTCGTGCGCTCTGCCGCGACCCGCGCCCTCGTGCGCACTGCGGCTGCCCGCGCCCTCGTGCGCTATGCTGCTGCCTTTGCTTCTGCTACCTGCTGCTGGGGCCTGCAGGTGCTGCCGTCGAGCCGCTGCTGTCCTGCTGCACGTTGCAGCCACAGAGCCTGCTCCTCAGGCGACATGCCGCCCCTTCCCCTGCTACTGTTACTGCCGCTGCCAGCGCCCTCGTGCGCTCTGCCGCGGCCCGCGCCCTCGTGCGCTCTACTGCTGCTACTGCTGCTACTGTTCTGCCGCTGCCAGCGCTCTCGTGCACTCTGCCGCGGCCCGCGCCCTCGTGCGCTCTGTTCTGCTCTGCCGCCCTTCCCCCCCCCCCCCCCCCCCCCCCTCCTTTCGCTCCCATTGCTGCAGCTGCCGCTGGGGGGGAGGGTGTGAGGGTGAGGGGGAGCCGGGGGAGTGGCACTGGGGTGGCGGGTGTGAGACCGACCAGCAGCCGTCCCTCCACCTCTCCTCTCTCCCCCCCCCCCCCCCCCCTTGCTGCTCCTGCAGCAGTGGGGTGGGGGCAGGGGGGGGGGGGGGGGGGGTGAGGGGATGGAGGGGGTGACCAGCCAGCGCCAGCCCGCCTCCTCTCTTTCCCTGCTGCCCCTTTGCTGCCGTACATGTTCTGCTGTCTTGCCTACTGCCACTTTACTCTGCTTGGTGTACCCCTTCCGGGGGTGTTTCTGCACATGGTTATTTGCTGCACGCAGCCTAGTTTCCTAGGTGCTTAGTGTTTCAACAGTGGATACTGGTGGAAAAGGATTCGGAGGCAGTGAAGATGGCGTGGTGGCATGTGGAGCAACTGCAGCGGTGGTATCCTTATCAATTCACGACGGGGGCATTAGAGGCAAGCACGGAAAGTCAAGGGAGCGACATCGGAGACGTGGATGAGGCGGTGATAAGGCGATGGGGAAGAATTGACATAGTGATCGCAGGCTGGGAATGCCAGGGGTACTCACGCAAGGGGGAGGGGGCAGGCATGCGAGACGAGCAAAGTCGGCTCTTCAGGGAGCTTGTAAGGGTGCTTAAGCTGATAAAAAGGATCCAAGGAGACGTCTTGTACATCGTGGAGAACGTGGACATGGAGGGAGATGTTAGGGAGCAGGTACAAGTGGCGCATGAAGAGGTGACTGCGGAGCTGGGGCCGGGAGTAGCGTGTGATTCGGCACAGGCGGGAAGCCGCACGCATAGGGTTCGAAGGTACTTAACAAACGGGGCAACGGAAGCAGCCCTGCGCTACCGCCTGTCGCTAATGGAACGACCCGTTCCGCTCCTGGTGGAAGATGGGAGAGAAAGCTGCAGAAGGCAACGGCGGTGAGGCCACAGACGGCCAGGGCAACAGCTTAGGAGACCATGGCAAGATCAATGTTTGGGGAGTTTGAAGAGGCCGAGCGGGCGCAGCAGACCTTGGGCCATCCGGTCGAGAGGAGGTGGATCTACCCGTGGGATGAGAAGGAAGAAGACTACTAGCCGTACGCAGAGCAGGCAGAGATAATGCTGCCAGGGACCCGGGAAGAGGAGATGGTGGACTCGAAAAGGGAGGACTTTAGCTGGCTGGAAGAGGCGATAGAAGAAACGAGGCGGCGGGAGAGTTATGAAAGGGAGTTCGGGCGCCCAACGCTGTCGGACCCCTCGATGGACTTCGCGCTGATGGCGAGCACCAGGGAGCCAAAGAGCCAGGAGCCGGCAAAGCAAGCCGAGCAGACGACCGGGGGAGCGGAGATAGGAGGAGGGCCAGCAGCAGAGGAAGGGAAAGAACAGGGCGGAGAAACACTCAAACGGGCAGAGAAGGAAAAGAAGGAATGGGAAATTGGAGAAGGGTTGACAGAAGAGGACGCCGCGAGGATGAAGGAGGTGCTGAGGCAGCACAGGGCGGCGTTTGCCTTCTCTTTGAAGGAAAAGGGGCGCTGTAAGGTGGCGGAGATTACCATTGACCTGACGACAGACATACCGGTGTATCACCGACGCAGAAGGATGACAGCGGAGGAGATACGGGTGTGTACCGAGAAGTGCCAGGAGTTGCTGGACGCAGGATTGATCAGGCGTTCCACATCAGAGTATGCAGCAGCGACGGTGGTAGCGGAAAGGATGGACCTGACGGGGAAGGTGCTGTCGAAGTGGATGTGCGGGGACTACAGGGGCCTTAACAAGGTGACGATCATGAAGCGGTATCAGACCCCAATGTCGTATGAGATATTCGATAAGTGAGACAGGAAGCGTGATGATGAAAAGATCAACAATCTTCAGCTCCCGTAGGCTTCTCAGCTCTCCGACGGCTTCCGGAAGCTCGCAACGATAGCATCCCTACATCTCAAGACTCGTGAGGGAAGACAGGTTGGTGACGGAATCCGGAAGGAGCTGGTCCTGGCAGCAATGCAGCCTGGGAGTCTCCAGACTTGCAAGGGCCCTAACGTCCTCTGGCGAGCACAAACTCAGTAGGTCTGAGATGCGAGCGCCTTGAGAGCCGTGAGGCAGCAGAACCCTGCTGGCAGCTTCTCAAGGGAGTGGCAACGAATTAGAAAATGTGACTCAAGATGAGACGACTGAAGGAAGGAGGTAGTTTGGTGAAATGCAAACGCTCCAGCACCAGCAGTTTGAGGGCAGACAGGTGACCAAAAGTGTTGGGTAAGACTATTAGGACTAAAAACAATAAGGTTTTCCAAACGGCTCAAAGACGTGAAGCTTTCAGGCAGGTGAGTGAAACGATCTCACTGGTTGATGGTCAGCTTGCAAAGGCATGGCAGCATGTCTCCAATACCGTTAGGAAGGCTCTCCAACTCACTGAGGTTGCTGATCAGCAGCTCTTCTAGGCCAGTGAACGGCGATGCTGATCAGCAAGAGTTGGACTTCACTGAGCCCAATCGTCAGCTTCGTCACCACGCAGACACTCGCAAGTGCCTCGAGAAGAGCCTTCACTTGCGGGTCTCCAAGACTCACGCTGGAACCCGAACTCGTCTCGTCCGTCATGGCGTAGGCTTGAAGTTGCTCTTCTTCCTCCACTTAGCGACGAGTAGTGCACGCCCGTTTTCCACGACGAGTAGCGCACGCCAGTTCGCCTTCTCCAAGCTCTGATACCACTTGTTAGGATCGTAGACGCCTTAGTCGACAAAAGTCTGCTTGCTGATGCCGATTGCGTTCTCCTCGTTCTCACAATTTCAACGATATGCGCAGCGTTTAATTCTGTCAACGTTTCACTAGTTAATCACTAGTGCTTCGCGGGGCCTTAACGGGCCGTTGACGAGGCCTTAACGGAATTCGGGTCACCCCCCTCAACTGGGCCAGAGGTGTCAGAGGAGACCTCGACTGGCTCAACCAAGGGGGACGGGTCAACCTGAGACACACCTGAGGGAGCAGGACCCTGAGGGGGGAGTGGGGCTACCGGGGGGGGGGTCGGAGACTAGTGCGAGAGGCGGGAGGGGCACGGGTGAACTACGGTGGGGGTGGAGGCGGTAGAAGCAGACAGACTCGTCAAAGGTGACGTCATGGGAGGAGAGAACACGACGAGAACCCGGGTGGTAAAACTGCCAGCCCGAGGCGTCGGTAGGGAAGCCAAGGAAGACGCAGCGAAGAGTGCGGGGAGAGAGCTTCCCCGCGGGGGGGTCGCAAACAAACGAAAGAGCACCCCAGACCTGAAACGGCGACGCATCACCAACCTCGGCCGTCCACCGCAGAGTGGGAGAGGTCTCCGGGTGGGAGACACGGGGCCAGAGGTTGAGTTGCACAGCAGCATATCGGCCCGCAAACGACCACAGAAAATGGGGAGCAGCCGCATGGACGATGGAGGTGCGAGCAACCTCCATCACCAAGCCAATGCGGCGCTCTGCAATCCCATTTTGCTGTGGAGAGGCCGGAAGCGTGAACGTCTGGCGGATGCCCTCAGCGCCACAAAATTCCTCGTGGAGGCCGGAGGAAAACTCACCACCTCGGTCAAAGTGCAGTCGCAGGACCGGGAGGTCCTGCTGAAACCGAGCACTGAGCTGGCGACGGACAGCACGGATCCAGCGGATCAGAACACTGCGGATCTCCGCTTTGCTTTGCAGGGGGAAGACCGTAGTGTAGCGCGTGTAGTCCTCTACAACCAGCAAGAAGTAGCGCTCTCCGCCCTGTCCAGGGACTCAGGCTGGACCCCACACGTCCATGTGGAGGGTCTGCAGAGGAGCTGTGGTCGGAGGAAACGAGGAGGAGTGAGGAGCGGCGTGCTGCCGCCCCTCGACGCAGGGAAGACACGGCGGTGCAAGCGACCTCGGGAGCGGGGGCAGGGACCTGGGAAGCCCAGAGGCAAGGAGACGGGAGTGCATGCCACGAAGGCGTGGCAAGGAGGGGTGGCCAAGACGGTGGTGCCAGAGGAGAGTCTGGTGCGTGAGGAGACGACACGAGCAAGACGCAGCGACCTCAACTGACGCAGCTACCTGACCTGACTCAGCTACCAGTGCAGACTCAGTGGCCAGTGTGTACAGGCCAGACCCAGGCCTCCGAGTGAACATGGCGAGGTGCTCACCAGTGCGCGAGTCCGTACAGATCGCCACTAGCTCGCCTCCAGGCTGGGTGACAGTGACCCACTGGTCCTGGAGGACAGAAGTAGCAACCAAGTTCTTAGCGAACGAGGGGAGGTGGAGACCATTAAGGAGGCCGGAAGGGGCCGCCGGACAAGGGAGAACAGTGGCGCCACGCGCGACTACCGGGCCCCCGGAGGGGTCGGCCAGTGTGACAGGGACAGGGACTGTGAGCGGTGTGACTGTGGTGCTATCGCGGAAGAAGCAACGAGACGCGCCTGAGTCGAGAATAAAAGTGTGCAAGGCCTCCTCAGGCTCTGCACCTGTGCTAGCTGAGTCAAAAGCACCAAGACTAGCAGCCTCTACTCTAGCAACTCTGGGCACACACGAGTAACAGTCCCCCTCAACACTAGCAGAAGCAGCATACATTGCACACATGCCAGCATGGATCACGTCCCAAACATAAGCAAAGACATCGATGTCCTTCTTCAGCAAAGCTAACCAGTCTGGAGTCTTCATCTGCTCACCATGCTCCGCACGATACAGATCATCGAGGCGAAAGAAGCAGCGAGACTCCGTGTGATCAGTGCGGGTGCAAGCCGCGCCAGGCTGACCTGTGCGACGGATGTACCCACAGCGAGCTGGGCCACCCGAGCTGCCACGCCTGACTGCCCACTCCCGAAGCTGCTGCGGCGAGAGCTGCAGCTGTCCACGCCCAGAGCCGCCTCCACCACCGGCTGCACCACCAGACGTAGCAGTGCGCATAGTCGAGCCTCCAGCTCCACCCCCTCCAGTTCCACCCCGAGTGCCACCCCCGCCCCCTCCACCACCCCCACTGCTCCCACCACCCCCTCCACCTCCACTGCCGCCACCGCCTCCTCCTCCCCCACCACCTCCACCACGACCGCCCCCGCCACTACCACCGCCACCCCCACCTCCCCCACCACCCCCACCCTTGCCCCCCTTGCCCTTGCCGCTCTTGCGCCTCCCAGCAGGAGCACACGCAGCACCAACCTCCTCAGCACCAAGGAAGTCGACAGCAGCAGCAGAGGCAACAGAGGACACGAGCAGGGAGGGGGAGCACCCCTCGAAGACGGAGGGGAGGGGAGTGCCACGGGAGGCAGCTACAGCAAGGGCAGCAGACTCAGCCTCTAAGAGGCGTTTCTCAAACGAGTCTATGGTGACTTTGGTGGGGTCGAGAGAGAGGAAGTGATCACGAACAGCACGAAGCGTGTCAGGGAGGCGAGTCGTGAGAAAGTAGAGGGTGAGGTACATGGGGGGCTTGTTCTCAGCCAGAAAGTCGGCATATAGAGCAGCACGGTAACGGGTGTCAAGAGAGCGCAGGTGCGTGATGAGCTCAGGAAAGAGGAACTATACCGCAAGGCGGCCTATCGTGGCAGAAGACGGGGAGGAATAGCGTTTGACTACAGCGTCGTAAAGCGCTTTGGTCGTCTTAAGCTGGCGAAAATGAGTGCGTTGGTCGAGCGGAATGTGATTACGAACAGCAAGGGCTGCACTGGCGTCACGAACGGTCCACTGAGAACAAACTTTATGGTCTGTGGACTCAGTAGGGCTAGCGAGGGACCCGGAGGTATGCTCAAACAGTGAGATATCTGTCAACGAGGTAACGGAATTATGAATGATGAAATCAAGGGCATACAAGGGTTGATATAGCAAACCCTAACCCTAGTGCTAGGACAAATGTAATGCAATGTAGAACACCTAGACTAAACTAACAAACTATAACAATTGTAGTTTGACACACCCCCATAGTCTAGGTGACGGTAGTCCTGTGGAAAGCAACACATAGTCTACAATCAAGGGTCACAGGACCAGTCAGCAAGAGCAAGCAACGGTCACAAGACCAGTTCACAAGAACAAAACAAGGCTCGGGGTGGATCTCAAGATCAACACACAGTCCGAGAACAAACAAGAGGCCACATGGCCAGTCCACATGCAAGCAAATATAGAAGATGCAAGAATACAAGACATGCATGACAAGCATCTCTACGAAAGCAAGGGGCCACAAGGCCAGTCCAGAAGCAGATATATATGAGATATAGTGAGATGCAAGAGGACAAGACAAAGCATCTCTACGCAAGCAAGTGCGGGCCGGTAGACACAAGGCCTAGCTGGGTGCAGAAACGCTGGTGGTCACAAGGCGGCAACGCTTTGGTGAAGATATCTGCCGTGTTGGCCTCAGAGACCACACGTCGCACGCGTGCCTGGCCACGCTGCTGCAACTCTCGCAGAAGGAAGTAACGAATCTGGATGTACTTCGCCTTCCCAACCAGTCCGGGCTCCTCGCACAACAGGATAGCGGACCTGTTGTCGGCGAACAAGACTGGGGGAGAGCGAGGTCGCTCACCAAGGTCGGTGAGGAGGAAAGACAACCAGCGAAGCTCCTGGGCGGCCATGGCCGCAGCGCACACCTCTGCCTCACAGCTGGAACTAGAGATGGACGACGCCCGAGTCGACCTCCATGAAACAGCTCCGGTCCCAAGGCTGAAGCAGTAACCCTGTGTAGACCGCAGCGACTCTGCATCGTCGGCCCACGACGAGTCTGAGAAACCTGTAAGTGTAACTGGCTGCTTCCCTCCAAGGACAAGTCCCATGCCTGATGTATTCGCCACATACTTCGCCACCCTCTTAGCAGCGTACCAGTGGGAAGGTCGGTGTCTCCCAAGCGCAACAAAGCGCGCAAGGACGCTAAGAGGGTAAGCTAGGCCAGGGCGAGTACAGGTCATCAGGTACATGAGACAACCCACCAGCTCAGGATATGGACCAGTGGACTCAAATGGCTCGTCCGAAGGTGGAGCCGTGAGCCCATGATCCACAGCAAGAGGGGTGGGCTCTACCTTGGAGAACGGGAAGCAAAACCGCGTGAGGATCTGCTCGACCATATGCGACTGCGTCAGCGTAATTGTGCGAGTTGCCCTGTCCCTGGTGATCTGCAGGCCAAGGTAGCGCTGCAGCTCACCAAGGTCAGTGCAAGTGTGTCTCCTCTGCAATTCCTCCTTCACGGAGGCCAGTGCGTGTCGGTCGGGAGTGGTGTTGGTGCAACCCTACGGTTTGCACTCGGCTTGTTGTCCGTGTGCGTGAATGTGTGTGTGTATGGAATGGTATGAGGGCATGGGATAATATATATTTCATGCTTATAATTGTGTGTGAATGTTGAGTCATGATGTCGAGTGTGTGTGTCGAGTCAATAGCGAGTTATCGCTAGACGCGTGTTACGCGGTCGTTTGTGTCTCGCGCGCGGTTTCTATTTTGTCGTGCGCGGTTTCTATTTTGTCCTGTGTCGAACGTTCGGCGTGTCGCAGGTGTGTGCAGCAGACCCATCAAGAACTCAAGGATGAGTTTGTGATGAAGAGCCCGAGCCTTGGTGTCAAGCCTCAAGTGATTTCGAAGCTTGCCAAAAGGGTACACCTCAAGATATTGAAGATAGTTACATTACTTTGTGTAGTGTAACATTTCACTTGGTGTAGGCCCTAGTGAAGGGTAGTTTCGAGACCCTTCGCGGTTTTGAACGGTTTTGGGCGATTCTGGGCGGTCCTGGACGGTCCTGGGCGGTTCTGGACGGTTCTGGGCTGTCCTGGACGCGGTTCTGGACGGTTCTGGACGGTCCTGGACGGTCCTGGGCGGTTCTGGACGGTTCTGGACTGTCGGACTGTCCTGGACAGTCCAGGGCGGCCCTGGACGGTCCTGGGCGGTCTTGGAGGGCTGGTAGCAGCCGAAGCTGGCGGACTGCAGGGCGTACGGGGAGGGGACGCGACGGGGCTGGCGGACAGGGCTGGCGGACGGGGCTGGCGGACGGGGCTGGCGACGGGGCTGGCGACGGGGCTGGCGACGGGGCTGGCGACGGGGCTGGCGACGGGGGCGCGACGGGGCTGGCGTACGGAGCTGGCGGATTGCAGGGCGGCGGGGAGGGGACGCGACGGGTAGGGAAAGGGGAGGCGACGGGGAGACGACGGGGAAGGGACGCGACGGGGAGGCGACGGGGAAGGGACGCGACGGGGAAGGGACGCGACGGGGAGGCGACGGGGAAGGGACGCGACGGGGAGGCGACGGGGAAGGGACGCGACGGGGAGGGACGCGCGATTTGGGGGCCCGCGGGGGCCTTCCTAGGTCGCGATGTGGGGGGACCCGCGGGGGTCCTTCTAGCGTGCGATTCGGGGGCCCGCGGGGGCCTTCCTAGGTCGCGACGTGGGGGGGACCCGCGGGGGTCCTTCTAGCGCGCGATTCGGGGGCCCGCGGGGGCCTTCCTAGGTCGCGACGTGGGGGGACCCGCGGGGGTCCTTCTAGCGCGCGATTCGGGGGCCCGCGGGGGCCTTCCTAGGTCGCGACGTGGGGGACCCGCGGGGGTCCTTCTAACTCGCGATTCGGGGACCCGCGGGGGTCTCTCTCTAGCGCGTGATTCGACGGGGGGGGGGGGGGGGGGGGGGGGGGGGAGTGGGGGGCTGGCGCTAAGGGGTGACGGGGCACTACGGGTAACGCGTTACTAACGGCGAGCACAGGGCGGTGGGCCCATGGGAATTGAACTGCTCTATACCATGTCAACGAGGTAACGGAATAATGAATGATGAAATCAAGGGCATACAAGGGTTGATATAGCAAACCCTAACCCTAGTGCTGGGACAAATGTAACGCAATGTAGAACACCTAGACTAAACTAACAAACTATACAATTATAGTTTGACAATATCCTCCCTAGTGACGCTCTTAAGGAACCACTCTAAGTCCTCGAGCCAGTTCTCAAATCCGATCGGGTTCCCCTCGGCATCAAAGGTGAGCAAGGTAGAAGTAGCCATAGCAGCAGTAGCGGCAGTGGCAGCAGCAGCAGCGCTTAGCAGCAGCAGCAGGGCAGTGCGGCTAAGCAAGGGCAGGGCAGCGCGGCTCGGGCAAGGCGGCGCGGCTCGGGCAGGGCGGCGCGGCTCGGGCAGGGCACAGCGCAGCAGCGCATGCAGTAGCAGCAGTGGCAGCAGCGCGCTTAGCAGCAGCAGCAGCGCTTAGCAGCAGCAGCAGCGCTTAGCAGCAGCAGTAGCGCATGCAGCAGTAGCAGCTGCAGAAGTGACAGCAGCAGCAGCGCGGACGGGCAGGGAGCAGACAGGGTGCGCGTGGGGTGCGCGCGGGCAGGGCGCAGGCTGCTGGCGGGCAGCGCGTTTGCGGGGCAGGGCAGCGCGTGGGTGGGCAAAGCGCACAGGCGGGGCCGGCAAAGCGCGTGCGGGCAGCGCGCGGGTGGGCAGCAGGGTGCGCGTGCAGAGCGCGCCGGCAGGCAGGGCGGCGCAGCTGCAAGTAGAGCGCGTGCGGGCAGGGCGGCGCTCAGGCAGGGCAGCGGGGCACGCGGAATGGGCAGCGGGGCAGCGGGGCTAGGCAATAAAAATCGACGCGCCTAGGGCGCGTTTTGGGCAGGATAAAACCGTGACGCGCCTAGGGGCGCGATTCGGGCAGGAAATAACGGTGGGCCCTTTTAAAAATCTGGTCCTAAGGACCTAATGGCTCTTAATACCATGTTAGAGGATGAGGCAACAAGAATGAGTGATGATTAGGTTGAAGATGGGGTACAAGTATAGTGACGAGATGGGGAATGTACCCCCTGAGGCTAGAACCTATATAGCCTACAGATATATGTTATCATATAAGTTTTGACAAAACGCTAAAATAGGGCTACCATACTCATTTTCGGAAAATACAAACGAGTACATCGAACATCACACCATACCAACCGCGAATCCAAATTCACCAATCACATCCATCCTACACGTCGAGCTGGCCGATGTCACTTGCGTTGAGCGAGTTCATGCCACCATCAGTAAACTACGAGGTATAGGAGTTCGCTCAACTCAACAGGTACACCGTTGATTTCAAGCCGACTCCTGTGATAATTGTACGAGGTTTAGGGATTGCGCCAAAGTAGCATGGTAGTGTCAGATTCGTTAAGCGGTTCAAAAGTTGGCCGTACTTTGCAACCCCAACCACAAAAGTTGCAGCACACTCAGCCCACCCGAACATAAAAGTTGTTCCCGCTACCAGAAGAAACAAGGGGCGAGCTTGTGCACAGCAAGCCATCAAAGTCACCGCTAGAGCTGTCACTGCATAGGGAAATCCCGTGTCGCTGGTTGACACGGCGCTGGCCTTTAATGGAGGTTCGACGGAGCCGCTTGACAACTTCGTCGTTTTCCACCCCAACACGTTCACGAACGTCGCGCGGACTAATGCTTATCTCCGCCGCAGTGCGAACGTACGCCTGCGTCACTGCTCGCACCACGCTTCGGCGACATCGCAGGTCGCGATAAATAGGACCTTCAGGCATCGAATCCGGAGCCGTTGGCGCACCCGCAATCATTGCCGCAACGCCCGAGGGTCAACCAATGACCGACAGGAGGCGCTCGTCACAAGCAACGTAGTCCGTTGTGTGCATGAAGCCAATCGCCCCCTTCGAAAAGCGGTTAATAAAGACCTGCAGCTGGACCAGTTGTTGAATGAGGGGCTCACGAGTGACGGCCATTGGGGGATATTCCGTGAGGTGGAGGAGCGTGCGCCACGCCATGGGCATAACGCCAGATCGGGCCCAGGTGAGATGCATCGCCCAAGCTGGTGTTTCACGCCAAGACTCACCAACCCATACTAACATATTCTCATATGCCACTATAGGCATTAATCATTTGGCACGCCATTCGGCGTCCCCGGTGACAAAGCCTAGGTAGCGGGAACGGAATGTTGTTTTGAACATTTCGATCACGACGTTGAACCACGGAAAGTTCACAGGGTTAACAACACCGCCGATGTGAACAATGATGGTGTTTGAGAGCTCCTGCATCAAAAACAAAACCCTAAACATTACTGTCTCCTTACACGACTAGTCCAATGTGTGATGCGTCGAGCTGGAAACGAGGACAGGTGCCTTCTTCTTGTGGGTTAAGCGATCTCCGTTGAAATCGTCAATGTACTCGATGAAGAATTGCGTCAAGAAAAGCGAAATGGCCCCCCGGGGCCCCTCCCCGGAGGGCGGCGGGGGCGGGCGCGGGCCGGCGGGGGCGCCCCCCCCTCCCCCCCCCCCCCCCGGGGGGCGGCGGGGGCGGGCGCGGGCCGGCGGGGGCGGAGGCGGGGCCCCCCCCGGGGGCGGCGGGGGCGGGAGCGGGCCGGCGGGGGCGGGGGCGGGGGCCCCCCCCGGGGGCGGCGGGGGCGGGCGCGGGCCGGAGGGGGCGGAGGCGGGCCCCCCCCCGGGGGCGGCGGGGGCGGGCGCGGACCGGCGGGGGCGGGGGCGGGGGCCCCCCCCGGGGGCGGCGGGGGCGGGCGCGGGCCCGCGGGGGCGAGGGCGGGGGCCCCCCCCGGGGGCGGCGGGGGCGGGCGCGGACCCGCGGGGGCGGGGGCCCCCCGGGGGCGCCGGAAAAGCGATCTTTTTCTCTTTTCTTGGTCTGTTGCGTTTGCCCACCGATATGCGTCCACGTTGATTGATGGGGAATCCGACCACGTCTGACCCGAGTATGACCTAACGCCTCAGCCTGGGTCCGGCTGTCCCACCACGGATATTAGCCGTTCAGTCCCTAACTCAAGGGGATCCCTCACTTCGGGAATAGGCTTCATCGTCTATCTGGACCAGCACCGGCCAGCTATTGTTAGGTGCACACTGGGAACGATGGCAAAATCCCTTATAATATCAACGGAGAGATACAAGGTAGCAACGGAAAGCGAACAATTGAATGATTATCATACTCTCAGAATGGCTCTACTCTTGCGAACCATTGAATGATTATCATACTCTCAGAATGGCTCTACTCTTATACTACAGGATCTAACTATTTTAATGGACGGTTATTTCGTTCCCACATGCGGCTTGAGCAACCGCATGTAACCTCCGTGCATCTTCGCTGTAGTCGATTGTATTCGGTTTGGCAACCGTTTTCAACCTCCTGCCGTTTGGACTTCCTCGGTTGATCCTGCATGCATCCGGACCAGCTGATTCATGCCCATATCGGTCCAAGCGGCTTTAGCAACCGCAAGAAACCTTCGTTGACGCGGGAATATGATTCGTCGCGGCAGTTGTAACTCCAGCCGCTTAAGCTTTCGACGTCCCGTCGAAACTAGGTGGAATTACAGCTTTTGACATCTTGTCGAAGTTGATCGGGAGTCCGGCTATCGGCATCTCATCGAAGTCGATTGGAAACACGGTCAGTGGCACCCAGTCGAAACTGATTGGGAACGTACGATAGACCGGTTTGTTGCATTCGCCTTTGACCCAGTTGCTGTAGCTGGTTGCTGGGCGTCCTTGGTTGTCAAACAGAACTTCTCCGTCTTCGATTTGATCATCGGAGGGGAGATCTACGTGGCCCCCAAGTTCGGAGGTGTCGACTATCATGACGTTGAACCCAAATTTCTGCTTCAAATCCACAGGTGTCAGGTCCCCGTGGTCGGGTTGCTCTCTTGGGGCGACCAGGTAAAGTGGTGAGTCGGGACGATCGAGCTCCATGAGAACGAAAGTTGACTTGGGAAACTGCGAGCTGGGTAGCTCTCAAAGGAATTGACGATGAAGGAATAAACGATGAAGAAATTGACGATGCAAATGAAGAATGACCTCTGAGTCAAGCCCTCCCTTCTTATAGAGCTCTATTCTCTCCTTCTGGGGCACTGTCAGATGGGTTGGGGTTGCTAGAGGGTCATTTGGAGGTTGCGGCTTGGGGAGTTGGTGCATGGCGGCTCGGACGGTTATGTTTCGGGCTGTAGGATGAAGCGTCGCTGGGCAAGGGGTGAAAGCCTTATCCTGGCGATGGCGATTCGGGGCGCTTACGCCTCAGGTTGGCAGATGAAGCGTTGTAGGGCGAGGGGTGAAATCCTGACCCTATAGATGCTTTGTCGGTAAGCGAAATAACGGCTCGTGGCGGTTGCACTTCGGGGTGGAAGTTGAGTCGTTGCGGGGTGAGGGGTGAAATCCTAACCCCGGCGATGTCTTGTCGGTTTTAATGATGGGCCAGGGGTGATTCCCATACCCCGTCTTCTCGTGAGGGTTGCGATGCTAGGCCAGGGGTGAAATCCGGCTTTGTGGAATTCTTTTGGTTGAAATACTGCCACGATGTTGCCTTTTTGCAGATGGAGGTTGACGCGATTCGGCTGCCGAATCAGAAGTGAAACTCGATGCTCTGGCAGTTGCAGTTGCAGCAGGGTGGTGGTGCATGAACGGTCAGGCGGTTTGGTCTCGCTTGGCTATAATTGACGATCGGCCTTCTTGGTTGACTCGTGACCCAGTTGTTGCAGTTACTTCTCCTGCAGTTATTCGCGTTGGGGTCGCATGGAGGATGTGGGTGTTGAATCGTTGTCCTCCGACTAATTCTGTCCCTTCAGCCAATTGTCGCGTATGCTAGCGGCTTCGGACTTGATCACCCGAAGTTGAGAAGATCGACATCATCCTCAACACCCTGAACGGTAGCCCCCTCATACGGGCCGAAGCCCAGGATTTCAAGACGGTCGAGGCCTTCAAGAAGGCGTTCAGAAAACGATATATGTCCAACGCCGACAGTGACATCATCGGCTATATGCATACCGGGGCAGAGCGCCTTAGGCCTCCTGGATCACTTTCGGCAAGTCACTTCGGGATTGAAGGAATACACCGAATTTGGGACCGTGCGCCACTACATCAATGCACTAACCGACACCGTCATGCTCGAGCGGATTCTCTCCAAGGTTCCGAAAACCTTGGCTGAAGTAGAAGAGGCGATCCAATACTTCTCGGTGTATGATGGGCCCACCAAGGACAATAAAAAGGTCTCGTTCCAAGAGGAGCCCAAGAATGGAGCAGATCTTCTTGCAGAAGAAATGAAGAAACTGCGCATTCACCTCATGGACCAGTCCCGTCGTCCTCCGGAACAACAGACTTATGATAGGAAGACCGGCCCGATCACGTGCCACGTCTGTAAGGCACCAGGACATTTCGCCCGTGAATGCCCGAACATGAGAATGACCCATCCGAGCAATATGATGCAGACCATGGCGGAGAAATCCCCCATAGCTGCCTTCCTTGAGGCCGATGCGGAGGCCTACGCGCTGACCGGAGCCAAACGCACCCGACAGAACCCGATCCAACACCCTCAGGGATGGACGGTGGAGGAAGCGCAGGAAGAGATCCGCCGTCGTGCCGAAGCAGAATCGGCGCCTGCTCGACGGTTCGTCTCTCGTTCCAGCGACCCGACCACCCGATATCTGCCCATCGAACAACTGAAGAAAACCAAGGCAGACATCAGTCTTTGGATTTACCTGAGCGATTGCTCTCGTGCTCGCAAGGAGCTGATCGAGGTGCTGCAGACGCTACCCGATGATGCAGCAGCACCTCCGGTTTCCGGACCATCAGCCAGCACCCCGATGGCTACTAATGTATACGCTCAGCCATCGTATGCGGTGCAGAAAGAAACCCCAAAGCTGAATATGGCGTCGTATTCAGTTGTTCAGTGCCCGATGCAGATAGGCCGGCACAGCATCACGGCGATAGTCGACTCCGGAGCGTCAACCACGACCCTGTCCCACGTGGTGGTTCGACGGCTCGGACTGCTCGACTACCTGGAAAAATGGAACATCGAGTTCATGACATCGAGTGGAGACAAGTCCAAGCCATAGGCCGTCCTCCGCAACGTCCCGATTCAAGTGGGGTCGTTGACCCTCCCCATCGACGTGCCGGTGACCAGAGCAATTAGCTATGACATGCTCCTCGGCAACGATTGGTTGGTGCCCGCCGGAGCTTCCATCAACTTCGGCGACAAAACCCTCACGTATCAGCTCAACCCGCAAGAGGTCGAAACCATTCCGATCGTCTGTGGAAAGACGACCGACAGTCATTCCCAGTTCATGGCGTTGGAGCACCTGGATGACAACGAGGCTTCTGATTCAGGGTCCGATGCTTCTGAAGCTGATTGGGACGACGAGTATGTGGATTATCCCGACGATCCCGATGGTGACATGAGACAGGACGACTCCGATACGATCCTGCTCGACAGCTATTATGCTCTCAAGACTCAAGGTCCAGCAGACGACCATGAGACGGTCCACCCCGACATCCCAGCCCCGGTCGGACCAGAGCTGAATGCAGAGCAGAAAGGACAGCTCAAGGAGCTGTTAACCGAATTCCAGCCAATCTTTGCAACCAAGGCGGAGCAGATAGGACTCTATCCCCACCTGCAGCTGCACATCGAGACGACCACCGAGAACCCGATAGCACATAAGCCCTACCGCGCAGCCCCAGCAGAAAGAGAGCTGATCGAGAAGGAGGTCCGTACTCTCCTGGAACAAGGGTTATCCGGCCATCACATAGCCCGTGGGCCGCCCTTTGCCTCGTTATACCAAACAAGGACTTCGGGATCAGGGTCGTCATCGACTACCAGAAGCTGAATGCGATCACCAAGAGCGCGGATCGGTTTCTCCTCCCAAGGATCGATGAGATCCTGGACAGGCTTCGAGGGGCACGATATTTTACGATCCTGGACATCAAGTCGGCCTACTGCAACATTGCGGTAGCCGAACAAGACAACCCCAAGACAGCATTTGTCACACCGAATGGGCTCTACGAGTTCACTCGCATGCCATTCGGACTCAAGAAAGCGCCTGCTACCTGGCAGCGATTCATCATGTGAGTCTTCAGTGACCTGTCGTTCATTATCGCTTATTTGGACGACGCGGTCATCTGGTCGACTACCTGGGAGGAGCACCTCGGCCATATCAAGCTCGCTATGCGCCGAATCCAAGAGCACTCTCTCCTGCTCAAGGTCAATAAATGCAATTTCGGGTTCGATAAGACCATATTTGGGGCACATAATCAGCTGGGACGGAGTGGCACCCGACCCAGAGAAGATTCGAGCCGTTCATGACTGGCAGCAGCTAGAGACGGTGAAGCAGGTCCGCGGATTCCTCGGCCTCGCTTCATACTACCGGCGATTTATCCGGGTGGTTTTCCAAGATTGCCAACCCCATCAACCAAGTGCTCAAGAAAGACGCGGTGTTCGAGTGGACCGACGACTGCAAAGAGGCGTTTGACAAGCTTAAGAACACCTTGACCAGCACGCCGATCCTCGTCTACCCCGACTTCACAAAGCCCTTCAAACTCCAGACTGACTTCTCTGCCGAGGCATTGGGCGCCATTCTCGCTCAACGCGACGACCAGAACCTGGAACACGTGGTGGACATCCCATGACCTCACAGGGAAGCTCGCCCGTTGGAGCCTTCGTCTGCAAGAGTTCGATTTTGAGATACAGTACAAGGCGGACGCTTCTCACCGAAACGTCGACGCCTTTAGTCGAACTGTCCTTCCCTCGTTCATGACGGTTGACTTTTCTCCTAACAAAGAAGAGGAGTCGGAAGGATCCCGCCAGTAAGAGGGTCCTCAGGTCGGGCGTCGCTTCATCGTCCCAAACGTCCGACCCTGCATCACCACTGCGATGAGGCAGTCGGATCTACTCGGGGGTACAACCGACAGTTATTGACAAGCAAGATTCCATTCGAGAAAATTAGCCCTTGACGGGCGATGAAACCCGCTTCTCAATAAAAAGAGAGAATTCCCAGTACGGAACAAAGGAGGAGCCAAGAGTCAACCAACCGCTTCTCCAAATCCAGTTGTAATTTGGAGACGCGATCGGCCAGATGCTAATAACTTCGGGTGATCAAGACCAAAGCCTTCAGCATACGTGACAATTGGCTGAAGGAACAGTCGGAGGATAACGATTCAACACCCACATCCTCCATGCGACCCCGACGCGACTAACTGCCGGAGAAGTAACTGCAACAACTGGGTCACGAGTCAACCGAGAGGTTAACCGTCAATTACAGCCGAGCGAGACCAAACCGCCTGATTGTTCATGCACCACCACCTTGCTGCAACTGCAACTGCCAGAGCATCGGGTTTCACTCAGCCGAATCGTGTCAACCTCCATCTACAACCGCCAGAGCTTTGGATTTCACTCCTAGTCTAGCAGTCGAGACGACTCAACTTCCATCTGCAAACCGCCAACATCGCTTCCATCTGCAAACCGCCAACATCGTGGCATCATTTCACTAAAGGGAATTCTTCAAGGCCGGATTTCACCCCTGGCCTAGCATCGCAACCCTCAGGAGAAGACGGGGTATGGGAATCACCCCTGGCCCATCATTAAAATTGATAAGACATCGTCGGGGTTAGGTTTTCACCCCTCATCCCGCAACGCTTCATCTCCGCGCTCGAAGTGCAACCGCCTCAAGCAGCCGTCACCGGGATTAGGCTTTCACCCCTTACCTCGCAACGACTCCACTTCCAGCCCGAAGCGCAACCGCCACGAGCCGTTATTTCGCTAACCGACAAAGCATCTACAGGGTCAGGATTTCACCCCTCGCCCTACAACGCTTCATCTGCCAACCCGAGGCGTAACCGCCCCGAATCGCCATCGCCAGGATAAGACGAGCTTCATCCTACAGCCCGAAACATAACCGTCCGAGCCGCCATGCACCAACTCCCCAAGCCGCAACCTCCAAATGACCCTTTAGCAACCCCAACCCATCTGACAGAGCCCCAGAGGGAGAGAATAGAGCTCTATAAGAAGGGAGGGCTCGACTCAGAGGTCATTCTTCATTTGCATCGTCAATTTCTTCATCGTCAATTCCTTCATCGTCAAGCGGCGGGAGTTACAACTGTAACGGCAATTGGTCTGCCGCGACGAATCATATTCCCGAGTCAACGAAGGTTTCTTGCGGTTGCTAAAGCCGCTTGGACCGATATGGGCATGAATCAGCCGGTTCGGATGCATGCAGGATCAACCGAGGAAGTCCAAACGGCAGGAGGTTGGAAACGGTTGCCAAATCGAATGCAACGAGGATGCACGGATGTTACATGCGGTTACTCAAGCCGCATGTGGGAACGGAATAACCGTCTATTAGAATAGTCGGATCCCGTAGTATAAGAGTAGAGCCATTCTGAGAGTAAGATAATCATTTAATGGTTCGCTTTCCGCTGTTACTCTGTATCTCCCCGTTGATATTATAAAGGACTCTGCAATCGTTCCCAGTGTGCACCTAACAATAGCTGATCGGTGCTGGTCCAGATAGACGGTGAAACTTTTTCCCCCAGTGAGGGATCCCCTTGAGTTAGGGACTGAACGGCTAATATCCGTGGTGGGACAGCCAGACCCAGACTGAGGCGTTAGGTCATACCCGGGTCAGACGTGGTCGGATTCCCCATCTGTCAACGTGGACGCATATCGGTGGGCATACGCAACAGACCAAGAAAAGAGAAAAAGATCGCTTTTTCGGTAACAACTGGCCCGCGGGCGCGGGGGCCCCCCGGGGGCGCCGGGGGCGGGCGCGGGCCCGCGGGGGCGGGGGCCCCCCGAGGGCGCCGGGGGCGGGCGCGGGCCCGCGGGGGCGGGGGCCCCCCCGGGGGCGCCGGGGGCGGGCGCGGGCCCGCGGGGGCGGGGGCCCCCCCGGAGGCGCCGGGGGCGGGGGCCCCCCCGGAGGCGCCGGGGGCGGGCGCGGGCCCGCGGGGGCGCCGGGGGCGAGCGGGGGCCCCCCGGGGGCGGGGGCTCCCCGGGGGCGGCGGGAGCGGGCGCGGGCTTGCGGGGGCGAGGGCCCCGGGAGCGGGCGCGGGCCCGCGGGGGCGGGGTCCCCCGGGAGCCGTGACAGGCAGCCCCTAAGCTTACAAGTGTCAATCGTTTTTATGACCCTTATTGGAATGATGGGTTGTGTTGTGCACCTTTATTTTACAAAGCGTTTGTTTTTAGCCCCCTAAGTCTCCCTACCCCAAAACCACCCAAAACCGTTCCAAATTGGCCAAGTCGATATTCCAGGGGGGTCAAAATGGACTTTCATGGGAGGATATGGGGTCAAATGCATTTTTATCGGAGCATATGCGGTCAAATTGGACTTCCAACTAGAGATATTATAAAGCAGGGTTTAGGCCCCAATCTCCAAGCCCAAACAACGGGGGGGGGGGGAGGGGGGGGGGGGGTCAAAACCAGAAATGCAGGGGGTATAAGGTTTGTTCCATAAATCCAGGGGGGTTGAAGGTTTATACCAGTGGTGAATGGGGGAAAACCAAAGGTGAATGAGGAAACAGAGGTGATTGGGGAAAGGATAGTAGTGATTGGGGGAAACAAAATAGATGATTGGGGAAGAACAGAGGCGAGATGAGAGGGAAAAAACAGAGGTGAAAGGGGGAAACCAGAGGTGAGAGGTTGAAAAGACAGAGGTGCAGGGGGAAAATCAGAGTTGAGTGGTTGAAAACGAGAGGTGATTGGGGAAAACGAGAGGTGAGTGGGGGAAAAAACAAAGGCGAAACGGGAAAACCAGAGGTGAATGGGGGAAATCAGAGGAGAGATGGGAAGGAAAAAACAGAGACGAATGGGGAAACTGAGGCGATGTGGGAAAAGATAGAGGTGATTGGGGGAAACAAAAAAATGTGACTGGGGAAAAACAGAGGTGATTCGGGGGACAACAGAGTTGAGTTGGTGAAAAACAGAGGTGAGATGAGAGGGGAAAAGCAGAGGTGAATGGGGGAAACCAGAGCTGAGTGGGGGAAAGAACAAAGGTGAAAAGGGGGAAAAACCGAGGTGAATTGGGGAAAGAACAAAGGTGAAAGGGGAAAACTAGAGGTGAGTGGGGGAAAAAACAGAGGTGGATGGGGGGGAGCAGAGGTGAATGGGGGAAAGCAGAGGTGAGATGAGGGGAAAAACAGAGGTGAATTGGAAACCAGAGGTGATTGGGGGAAAAACAGAGGTGACAGGCGATTGGGGAAAAAACAGAGGTGAGAGATGATTAGGGAAAAAAATTGAGGTGAGAGGTGATTAGGGGAAAAAACAGAGGTGAGAGGTGATTAGGGAAAAAACAGAGGTGAGAGGTGATTAGGGAAAAAATGGAGGTGAGAGGGGATTGGGGAATAAACAGAGGTGAGAGGTGATTAGGGAAAAAAACAGAGGTGAGAGGTGATTGGGGGAAACAGAGGTAAGTGGTGGAATCAGATGTGAGTGGGGAAGGGACAGAGGTGAGTGGAGAGGGGACAGAGGTGAGTGGGGAAGGGGCAGAGGTGAGTGGGGAAGGGACAGAGGTGAGTGGGGAAGGGACAGAGGTGAAAACGAGCCGAGCTCACCCCAACATCGCCGCTGCCCGCGTGTCGCCCTCGCCGCCGCTGTCCGCGTGTCGCTCGGATCAGCCGCGACAGCGGCAAAGCATCCGCTGTGTGGCGCACCAGCAGCGCTTGACCCGCAGTTGCCGCTCGCCGCTGCTCGCTCGCGCTTGCCGCTGCGCGCTGCCCGAACACGGCCAGTTCGAGCAATGAGAGCTGGTAGCAGCAATCACACAGCGCCGAAACCCTTCATCCCCACCCCACGGCTGGGCTGTCACCTGCGAGGAGGGAGGGGGCAGGCGTAGTGGATAGGGCGGGGTGAAGCCTTGACGGGCGGAGTGCGAGGGAGAGAGGCATTGCGAGGGGCGGGGGGATGGGACGGACAGCGGGACTCACCACGAGGGCGACGCCAGCAGCAGCCACAGCGTGCCGCAGCGACGACGCTCGCTGCTGGCCTTGCGCGCTCCCCATAGCCCGCGGAGGCCAGCAGCGCAGCAGCCGCCACATACGTGCGACCCACCATGTGCAGCGCAGCGCACTCAAACGGCGTCGTGAGCAGGCCGCAGGAGCGTGCTTCAGGCGCCGACACTTGGCATCAAGAGACCCCCCCCCTTGGCATCTCACACGCGCCAAGAGCAGGCGGCACAAGGGCTCCAATGGCCGCGTCCTGCAGGCGAGGAATGCGGGAAACGGGAGGGAGAAAAGACGAGCTTAAGATGAAGTTGGAGGAAACGACGAGCTTAACGCAGGGGAAACGACGAGCTTAACGCAGGGGAAACGACGAGATAAAAACAGGGAAAGCAACGGGATAAAGGCAGAGAAAGCGACGAGATAAAAACAGGGAAAGCGACGAGATAAAAACAGGAAAAACGACGAGATAAAAACCAGGGAGAGCGACGATATGAAAACAGGGAAAGCGGCGAGATAAAATTAGGGAAACGACGAGACCAAAGTATGAGGAGCGACGAGCTCAAAATAGGGGAAAGCAAGAGCTCAAAGCACGGGAAAGCAAGAGCTCAAAGCACGGGAAAGCAAGAGCTCAAAGCATGGGGAGCGACAAAGCAAAAGGCCGATGGCGACGCGGCTGCTTGCCTGCGTTTGTGAAAAGAAACGGGAGATGCCACAGCAGCGCGCCATCCGCGTGAGCAGCGTGGCATCTGCGTCTCGATCGACCGATCTAGTGCGCCAGTGCTATCGTCGCTCCCCATGAGTCGCCAGCTTCTGTCACGGCGCGGTCACTTGAAGCGGCAGCTGTTTAGTGCGCCATTGGCGAAGCAGCGGCTCTTGGCGCGCAAGTAGTGAATCAATGGCTCACGGGCGCACCAGCAATGAATCGACGGCTGATTTACGCGCCAGCAGTGAATGAACGGTTGATTGGCGCGCCATCAACGTAATAGTCGCTGATTGGCGCGCCAGCAACGAAATGGCCTCTTTTGCCACAAGGCATCGAAACCGCGTCTGGCGACAGCAAAGCAAGGCAGATGGCAATGCGGAACGACGGCAGCGCAAGAAAAGGCAAGGCAGGCGCCCACGACGGCGTGCAGTAGTTAGAGTTTAGACTAGTAGTAGAGACTAGAGAATTAACTAACTAGCTTCGAAAAAGAATTGAGTAGATCGTCGTGGGTGGGTGGTGTATTTGTGTGTGATGTGTGAGTTAGGGTCGTGGGTTGGCTTGGGGCTGGTTGGATGGGGGTGAAGGTTTCCTGTCAACTCGTTAGGTTTTTCCCCAACGAAACCCTTATCTAACAAAACGCGGCTGGGAGCAAAAAAAGCGCGCATTGCTAATTAAATGAATAATTTAGAAATATATTTCTAAATTTAATGATTGTGACAAGATTCGGAAAGGGGGAATGCAATAAGGCATTCCCCTCTTATCCCTCGGCAAGTCCACAGACCTGCAACCTAGTCTCATTTCATCCATCTCATTTTGAGTTGGCACACACACTCCTCCTATGCGGAGATCTAGATCTGTTCAACCCTCAACCCTGCTCAACGACGTTCTTACTGCTAGACTTAACGAGATGGCGAGCGGATTCGTTTCCGCTATTAACGGACGTCCTCCCGCTGCTCGAATTAATACCAGGAGTTCTTCTCGGCGTGGGTCCCCTCGGCGAGAAGATGATCGAATTTCGACTTCTGGGAGGGACCGGTCCCGTTCGCCACGAAATGAGTCTCGCGCAGCAGTAACAGCGCTCGATTTAATTGGCGCAGTAGTTCGCGGAGCGAATCGTCGAAACGACGATGATCGTGCTCCAACTTCCCCGGCGGGCGCACGTAGCAATCTTCCCGAGGAACGCCCTCAGCAGGGATCTCGTGCAAGATCCCGTGATCCTGCCAGCGCGAATGACGCGGGAGCAGAATTTCGTCAGGGACGAAATGTCGAAGCCCTTGCTGCAAATCGCGGCAATCGCAATGATGGATCGCCTGGATTTTCCATCCAGGATAACCGCCCTGTGGTCGCGGCAGCTACTGTTACAGCCCCTCAGGGGCGCGCGTCAGGCCAGGAGAGGCAAGCGACAGTGGAGCGTGGGCCCGCGGCTGAAACTGTACAGGCCCCTCAGGGACGTGCGCCAGTCCGAGAAAGGCACGCGCCAGAGGAGCAGGGGCCTCGAGGACCTGCTGCATCAGCGCGTGTGGCGAATATTTCGCCTGGCAAAAATTCGCGACGCCCGTTGCAGCAGAATCTTGACGAAATCGGGACGGCGCCTGCTGCTGCTCGCCCGGATTTCGCCACGATGCTGGGGAATCTCGACGAATCTACCCAGGCGAATCTTCTCCAGATCCTGACGCAACTTTCTGGAGTCCCAGGCAGACGCGTTTTAGAGCGCCCCGTTTCTCCAGCGCCGGCGAACGTTCGAGCTACACCCTCGCGGAGTGACAATACGGACTATCGGCATCTCAATAATCCGCCACACAATGTCGACGCTCTCCACCACATGTCGGAGCTATTGGCGATGCTCCAGCGCATTCACGCCAACGGCAGGCCGGCCCCTCCAGAAATCCTCGCCCAGCAACTCGCCATGTCGAAGCTCCCGAGGCGGCCGCGGAAGAGGAGGACGGCGAGCACGGCATTTTCAAGGAAGCGAACGAAGGTAACGGCCTTCGCTCCCTCCCGCACGCTCATCCTCCGCACTCCTCATCAACGCTCATTCCAATTCCCCCAGCACGTCCCCAACTGCGATCTGCACTCGTTAAGAGCGACGGTGTTCGTACTCAAATGTTTGGTTTTGAAATGATTCAAATTATTGCTCGTCATGCATTGAGTGTTTTGCCCTCCGAGGGAAGCGAGCAAGCGGCCCTCTATATTAAAGAGATCGAACAAGAGGCCGAGGAAAAGATTATGTTCCTATTTACCGCCGACCAACGCGGTTTTGACGTGGCCAATGTGGCCCTAAAGATTAAATACGGGGAAGTCGTTGAGGACAAAACGGTGAAATCCGCCGCTCAAATTGTGGCGTCGATGAAAAAGAGTCGCCCCAATCGTAACCCCTCCTTCCCACAGCGGTTCAACCAGAATAACAGCGGCAGGGGTAATGGTGACCGCTCTTGGAACAAGTGGTGTCGCGACGGGGATGGACGTTGTTTCATTTGCCGCAAAGCGGACCATGGCTTTGCTCAATGCCCCCAGCGCGAGCAAGGGGCGAATCAGCTTGCGCGCATAGTTTGATTGTTTGCTTTGCATCTCTTGAAAGAGACATCTTTTGGCGAACACGGAAATGTTTAATGATGAGCAGTTTATAAGATTTGATAAAGGGAGAATTGCTTTACATGTTAAATGCTTGAAATGAAGCTTGTTATCCTTATATCTTCCTCGCCACGTAAGGCAAGCCCGATATACACATATACTTTCTTGCATTGAATTGCGGACACCCATCCTCCAGGCACACTTACCCGCTCCGCGCTTTCCCATCCAACCCAAACTTATATGCGCGGTCGGTTACGAGGTTGCGTAACATGGTGGTCCATGTGGTGTGACATCAGTTACATAATTTCTATCATCTCGCGCGGTTATCAGTTACCATGGTTGAATACCGAGCCCACACCTCGCCGTGCACCAAACCACCCTGGCGTGGCCCAGCATATAGACTTCACCACGGAGGCAATTGCCGAGCTTGTAGCCACGGGGGCGGCACGCGCTATTTCGTCTCGAACAGAAAATACATGTTCTAGTCCGTTGAACGTAGTCGCACAACCGACCAAGAAGCGGCTCATCCTCGACTTGAGGCACGTGAACGGTTTTTTACGCACGTCTAAATTTCGCTGGATAGCAATGCGCGACTTTTTTTGCTCCCAACCGCGTTTTGTTAGGTAAGGGTCTTGTTGGGGCAAAACCTAATGACGACTGCATTGCAGCCTCCTTGCAGAGTCTTGTCACAATCTGTACATTGCATTGGTTACCACTCCTTTTGGGGCGTTTGCAACTTGCTGGGGGTGCTTGGAGAGCGCCCCTTGTTTCCAATTTCGAAAATCCCACCCACCTCAAGAAACGCCTGGTACAGAATCAAGGATTGCGAAAGCGCTCAACCTGCCAATGTACAGCTACGAACGTCAAGATGCGCTCGCGCCAAGCAGAGGGCGCGATGTACTTGCAGCCCAACGAAGTCTGCATTCATTTACAGCCACGCGCACATGCAAAAAATCACATTGGGATCATACAAAGAGGACAGTAAATCTAGTCGTGGGCGCGATGATGACAGCATTGCACCATACTCATACAAACGAAGGATGACTGGCCTACAAAGCGCAGTTCGTCGTGGGCGCGATGACAGCATTACACCACAATCACACAAGCGAGACTTGACTCGCCCACAAAACGTAGTCAGTTCCGGTACGTAGTCAAGTTTTTGAGCTAACACGCACCGATTTGCAACACGCACCTACGTTATTACGCCAATTTACAGCCACTGCATCTATAATTTACAGTTCATACTACAAAGTCTATGTTAGAGGAAAGTGGGAAACAATGTGGCCGTTCAATTGCACCTTTTTATTATATGCTTACATATTGCGCGCGTATAATTCTATGTCCATAATTCAACCAACGAATTCTGATCCCAAGCAACACAGTTATTAATCGACGACGTGGAAATAGGCGGGGATGACGTGGACAATGGCGGCTATGATACAGACAGTGACGGCGATGACGTGGACAGTGACGGCGATGATGCGGACAGTGACGGCGATGACGCTGACAGTGACGGCGATGACGTGGACAGGGGCGGCGATGCCGTAGACAGTTGCGGCGATCCCGTTGACTCTGTCAGCGATGACATGGACTATAGCGGCGATGAGGTGGATTGAGTCAGCAATGACTTGGACAGAGGCGGCGATGGCGTGGACAGGGGCGGGGATGAAGTGGACTGTAGCGGCGATTACTTGGACTGTGTCACTACGGGCAGCGCCACGCGTCGTCACGTCACTATGGGCAGCACAACACGTCGCCACGTCACTGGGGGCTGCGCCACGCGTCGCCATGTCACTACGGGGAGCGCCACGAGTCGCCACGTCTCTACGCGCAACGCCATGCCTCGCCATGTTAGTACGGGCAGCGCCACGCCTCGCCACGTCACTACGGGCAGCGCCACGCCTCGCCAAGTCACTGCCGGCAGCTCCACGCCTTGCCACGTCACTACGGACAGCGCCACGTATCGCCACGTCTCTAAGGGCAGCGCCACGCCTCGCCACGTCAATACAAGCAGCGCCACGCCTCGCCACGTAACTACGGGCAGCGCCACGCGTCGCCACGTCACTACGGGCAGCGTCAAGCATCGCCACGTCACTGCCGGCATCTCCACGCCTCGTCACGTCACTACGGACAGCGCTACGCGTCGCCACGTCACTACGGGCAGTGCCACGCCTCGCCACGTCACTAAGGGCAGCGCCACGCCTCGCCACGTCACTACGGGCAGCGTCACGCGTCACCACGTCACTTCGGGCAGCTCCACGCCTCGCCACTTCACTACAGGTAGCTCCACGCCTCGCCATATTACTCCGGGCAGCGCCACGCGTCACCACGTCACTACGGGCAGCGCCACGCCTCGCCACGTCACTACGGGCAGCGCCACATGTCGCCACGTCACTACGGGCAGCGCCACGCCTCGCCACGTCACTGCCGGCAGCGTCACGCGTCGCCACGTCATTACCGGCAGCGCCACGCGTCGCCACGTCACCACGTCCAGCGCCACGCGTCGCCACGCCACCACGGGCAGCGCCACGCGTCGCCACGTCACTAATTGCAGCGCCACGCGTAGCCACGTCACTAAGGGCAGCGCCACGCCTCGCCACGTCACTACGGGCAGCGCCACGTCGCCACCCATACAGGTGAGCGGGAACAACTTGTTTCACAGCTGTTTGCTTCACTGTTGTTTCACTGCTGTTTGCTTCACTGCTATTTGCTTCACCGTTGCATCACTGATGTTTGCTTCACCGAATGGTTTAACTGCTGCTTGCTTCACCGTTGTTTCACTGCTGCTTGCTTCACCGTTTTTTCACTGCTGTTTGTTTCACCGTTGTTCCACTGCTGATTGCTTCACCGTTGTTTCACTGCTGTTTGCTTCACTGTCGTTCCACTTCTGTTTGCTTCACCGTTGTTTCACTGCTGTTCGCTTGACTGTCGTTCCACTGCTGTTTGCTTCACCATTGTTTCACTAGTGTTTGATTCACCGTTGTTTCACTGCTATTTGCTTCAAGGATGTTTCGCTTTTGTTTGCTTCGGTGTTGTTTCACTGCTGCTTGCTTCGCTGTTGTGTCAGTGCTGTTTGCTCCACTGTTGCTTCACTGCTGTTCAATATTTCAAAAGGCTCTTTTTTACAAGGCTGATTTTTCAGAGTGACATAGTGTACACAACCTGATGAAGAAGAGTGGTTTCATGTACCACACTGACGAGTTTTGAGTCTTTTGCCCTTTTGCGAGATTAGAAGGATTCCTTGAAGTAAGAGAGTTTATAGGGAAACACTGAACACAATAACGTGACATATAAGTTGTCCCAGTTGGTTAACTCTTCAAAACACGAGGTCTTGTGTTGATTCCTGTCGCGAATGGAGTTTTAGGGATAACACTGATAAAAAATGTTTTTTTTTCTACCACCCTTATAGAAAGACCAAATACAACAAAGTATTACTGTTGACTACTATTGGGACTAGAAACCTCTAAGCACACCTTTAATTAACACTAGATTGTCCCCACGGGGTCACCTCCAAGGGTCCTCGGGTGCCTGGTAAAACCAGCCCCTAACCAAGGGTCCGTGTTTGTAGAGGGATTTCCCAAGTGTTAAAACGTTCGTGTGCACTAGAGTGCTCCCAAGCTCCGTTGCGCAGCGGTAGTTGACTGATTGGCTCGTGTGCAGATAATTCTCCTCGTCAATACATCGATAGAGAAATGTTCATTCACAAAAGGTTGATCACAAACAAACGCAAGCACAAATTTTTACTAACCCACCAAAAGCGAAAGCTAACAACCCACCAAAATGATAGCTAGAAACATACTCCGAAATGCCAACTTTCACCATGCGAAATCAGTAGGAACATACTTGCCCACACTCAATTCTATGGGCCATACTTGCTCGTGAACGCTCGTGGACGCTCGTGGCGTTTCGTGGCGACAACTTGTGACAGCTCATGAAATAACATGATCAATTCGTGTTACGATTTCGTCGGAATTCTTCTCGCTTATTTCGCACAAGCTTCGAATGTAGTCGCGCGCTTCACGAAACACCCTGTGGCGAATTTCCTCTCAGAGAATGAAGACAAAACACTCGTGGGTCCAGCAAAATCTGTGAAATAAACAAGGAATGAGAATGACTAAGGGAAAGTTGGGGTACAAATACAAACCCTAGGAAAACTATACCCCATATGTGCTACCCCACTATAGCCTACAGTATCTATGTCATATAAATCTGACACACCCCCATAGGCAAAGTGGGGGAGAACAAGGGGTCACAAGACCAGTCAAGCAAAACAAAACAAGCTCAGGGTGGATCACAAAGTCACCACACATTCCGAGCACAAGTTCAAGGCCACAAGGCCAGTTCACATGCAGGAGTACACATATATATATAAAGGCTAGACAAGCAAGAACAGGTATATGTATATGTAACAGTACAAGCAAGGTCAAGAGGTGAGCAAGTGAGGCAAGGTAGGCACAAGGCCCAGCTGAGAACAGAAGCGCTGATGGTCACAAGGCGCAAGCGCCTTGGTGAAGATATCAGCAGTGTTGGCCTCAGAGGCCACGTACGCAAGACGCAGCTGACCACGCTGCTGCAGCTCACGAGCAAGAAAGTAGCGGAGAGCAATGTGCTTCGTTCTGTGCTCCAGTCGCTGCTCCCGACACAAGGCCAGCATGGCCTTGTTGTCTACGTACAGCACTGGAGGAGAACGAGGCAGCTCTCCGAGGTCAGTCAGCAGGTAGGTGAGCCAGCGAAGCTCCTGTGCAGCCATGGCTCCTGCGTAGATCTCAGCCTCACAACTGGAGCCGAGAACAGAAGACGAGCGGGTAGCCCGCCACGAAACAGAGCCGGAACCAAGGCTGAAGGTGTAACCCTGTGACGACCGCTGCGTAGCCTGGTCGTCAGCCCAAGAAGCGTCTGCGTGCCCAGTAAGGACCACTGGACTCTGCCCTCCAAGCACAAGCCCCATGCCCGACGTACTGCACAAGTAGCGCAACACCCTCTTCGCTGCAGCCATGTGCTCCGGTCTGTGTCTCCCAGGAGCAACATAGCGTGCAAGAATGCTAAGAGGGTATGCAAGGTCAGGTCGTGTGCAGGTCATCAGGTACATGAGGCAGCCAACAAGCTCTGGGTACGGGCCACTCGACTCTACGGACTCATCCGAAGGCAGAGCAGAGAGCGAGTGGCGAGTAGGCAGAGGAGTGGCCTGAGGCGAGGAGTACGTGAAGCCAAAGCGCTGAAGGACCTGCTGCACCATGTGTGACTGAGTCAGGGTAATGGTGCGGCGTGCTCTGTCCTGAGTGATCTGCAAGCCAAGGTAGCTGCGCAGTTCACCCAGGTCAGTGCACGTGTGTCTCTTCTGCAGCTCGGACTTCACGTGGAGTGTCAGCTATGGCAAAGACCAAGTCGTCGACGTACACGAGGATGTAGAACGGCGGCAAAGAAGTGTCGGTGCGCAGAAACAGCGACGGGTCGGCAGTAGAGGGAGCAAACCCAAGAGCCGCAAGTGTAGTCCTCAGTGTGTCGTGCCACTCACGCGGTGCCTGGCGGAGACCGTAGACTGGCCGCCGTAGGCTCCACTGGGTGCCAGGAGGAAAAGACCCAGTGAAGCCAGGTGGGCGACGCAGCCAGATCTCCTCGTGCAGGCTGCCCTGCAAGAAAGCAGTGCTGAAGTCAAGAGAGTGTAGCTCGTAGTCACGGTGAGCAGCTACGTGCAGCAGTACCCGAAGAGTGGTCATCTTCGGGGTGGGAGAGAAGGTCTGAAAGTAGTCAACTCCCTGCCGCTGACTGAAGCCACGAGCCACGTAACGCGCCTTGAAGACAGGCGGAGAACCCGGCGGTCGCTTCACCCTGAAAATCCACATGCCACTGACGATGTTCGCCCCAGGAGGGGGAACAGCGTCAACGTAGGTGCCTGTGGACTTCCAGGAAGCCATCTCTGCGTCCATAGCTGCCTGCCACTGAGAGGAGTAGGGACCCTCTATCGCCTCCGCGTAGGAGCGCGGAGTCGGGATGTCAAGTGCATCCGGGTCTCCCTCAGGGGTAAGCAGTACGGACACGAGATGAGGTGAAGCAGCGGCCAAGCACTGGAACTCCTCCTGCCTGTCCTCAAGGACGTCCGTGCCAAGGGCACACTCACCCCCGACGGACGGAGGACAGACAGACTCAGACTCAGCAACAAGACTGGCGACGTAGTCTAGGCGACAGCGAGCAGCAAAGTCGACGAGCTCAGCAACTAGGGCAGACGCAGCAGTGGACTCAAAGGAAGGGTCAGTGACAACAGTAGCAAGGAGACGCGTGACAGTAGGACTGGCAGCACGAAGAGAGTCCGACTCCGGGTCGGCAAGAGCAGGAAGAGAAGACTCAGGAGGAGAAGGCAAAGGGGCACGCAGAGGAGCAGTGGACGGACGCAGAGACATCCGGTGCGTGCCAGGGACAGGAGGAGGACGCTGACGCGAACCGCGACCACTAGTGCGAGCAGCACGGACAGGCGACGCAGGGCGAGACGCAGGCTCACGACGCTCAGCAAGACCTCCAGTAGGACCAGTGTAGGGAGACGGAGCAGGCAGTGGGGAGGCCGGCTGTAACTGTAACTGCGACGGGACAGGCTGTGGACACTCTAAGGGAGGAGGAGGACCAGTAGAAGGCGGGAGACCAAGAACCTGCTGAAGGAGCGGAACGAAGTACGGCCGAGGCCGCGCGGCGACTCCAGACACAGCAGGGACAGCACCAGTACCCCCAGCGGCAGCACCAGCGCCAGCAGCACCTCCAGCTCCAGCACCTCCAGCTCCAGTACCTCCAGCAGCACCAGCAGTACCCACAGCAGGACCGCCTCCAGGACCGACAGCAGTAGCCTCCTCGCCAACACCCGCAGCAACTCCAGCTCCAGAAGTACCCGCAGGTCCAGCAGCTCCAGTACTCCCAGTACGAGCACCTCCGGGACCCGTGGCACCAGCTCTCTCAGCAGCAACAGAACCCCCAGTACCCGCAGCACCTCCAGCTCCAGCAGCTCGCCTCCAGCGCCGGGCAAACCACTCACGCAGCTCCTGGGGAGAGAGTGGCTCCCGGCGAGAAGGAGCACCCGGAGAACCGCCAGGCACAGCACCACCAGGCGTAGCACCCCCAGGCTCAGTACCTCCAGGCGTAGCACCCCCAGGCTCAGCACCTCCAGGCGTAGCACCCCCAGGCTCAGCACTCCCAGAGTCAGCACCCACACGCTCAGCACCCCCAGAGTCAGCACCCCCTGGCTCAGCACCCTCAGCAGCACCAGAGTCACCAGCGACCTCGACAGGCTCAACAGCGTCTACCTGGGACACACCTGAAGGGGCAGGACCCTGAGGGGGGAGGGGGTCTACCGGGGGGGGACCTGGTACAAGAAAGAGCGGTGGCGGGGGGAGGGACGGAGTGCGGTAGGGGAAGAGGCGGTAGTAGGGGACCGACTCGTCGAACGTGACGTCCTGGGAGGACAGAACACGGCGAGAGGTGGGGTGGTAGAACTGCCACCCTGGGGCGTCAGGGGGGAAACCCAGGAAGACGCAAGGAGCAGCACGAGGGGACAGCTTGTCCGCAGACAAGTCGCGTACAAACGCCCGAGATCCCCAGACACGGAACGCAGACGCATCGCCAACCTTCCCCGTCCACAGCAAGGCTGGGGAGGTCTCCGGCATGGAGACCCTGGGCTGAAGGTTGATCTGATGCGCCGCGTACCTAACCGCAAACGTCCACAGAAAATGGGGGGCAGCCGCATGCATCATGGACGTACGGGCGACGTCCATGACCATGCCAATGCGGCGCTCAGCAATCCCATTTTGCTGTGGAGAGTCCGGAAGCGTGAAGGTCTGGCGGATGCCTCGTGCACGACAGTAGGCTCGCAGAAGGCCAGAGGAGAACTCTCCGCCTCTGTCAGAGTGCAGACGCAGAACAGGAAAGTCCGAGCCGAAGCTCTGCCTGAGCTGGAGACGAGCTGCGCGGATCCAGTCGATCAACACCGCAGTGACATCACCCTTGCTGCGCAAGGGGAAGACTGTGGTGTAACGCGAGTAGTCGTCAACCACCAGCAGGAAGTAGCGCTCGTGACCCTGTCCACGGACGCGGGCCGGGCCCCACACGTCCATGTGAAGCGTCTGCAGCGGGGCCTCTGTCGGAGGAAACTGGGAGGAGTGAGGGGCAGCCCGCTGCCGCCCCTCGACACAGGGGACGCAGGTAGGGCCAGGCCCCGGAGGAAGGGGAGGGAGGGACCGGGGAAGACCAGAGACAAGGACACGGGAGGCCATGCCTCGGAGACGAAGGAGGGAGGGGTGACCAAGGCGGTGGTGCCAGAGGAGAGTCTCGTGAGACAGGAGGCGACACGAACAGGGGGCAGACTCAGGACCAGACCTGGACGCTGCAGCAAACACCTGACCCGACGCAGCTACCTGACCAGACGCAGTGACTGGAGGAGACGCAGTGGTCAGGGTGTACAGGCTCGACCCCGGCCGACGTGTAAATGTGGCCAGGTGTCGGCCTGTCCGAGCGTCCGTGCAGTGGGTCACCCGCTGACTCGCAGGAGTGAACTGGTGAACCCCCGCATCCTGTAGGTCAGCACCACTCACCAAGTTCGTAGAGAACGAGGGGAGGTAAAGACCAGACAGGGTGCCAGAGGGGGCCGCCGGACACGGGAGGACAGTGGAGAAGTGAGCAAGGACAGGACCCCCAGAGGGGTCTGCCAGAGAGACTGCAACTGGCCGGCCAAGCGGCGTGAGTGTGGTGCGGTCTCGAAAGAAGGAGCGAGAAGCCCCCGAGTCAAGGGTGAAGGTGTGGGAGGCCGAAGCCGACGCAGAACCTGAGAGAGCAGACTCACCAGTACCTGAGGGAGCAGACGCACCTAGAGCAGCAGCCTCGCTAGCACCTAGAGCAGCAGCCTCACCAGTACCTAGAGCAGCAGACTCAATGCCCGGGTCGGGCGGAAAGCACCGGTAACAGTCAGCCTCATCACTAATAGTCACAGTATACATGGCAGCAAGAATAGCATCAAAGTCAAGGTCAAAGACAGCTACACCCGCCCTAGACAGCTCACCCCAGCGGGGGATCTCAGTGGCCTCAGGGAACTGGTGACGCCAAGCGTCCGTCTGGCGGCCAAAGCAGCGCTGGGTGGAGTGCGCACCCCAGCACTGCTCACCCGCGCGGTCGCCGGTGCGTAGGACGTAGGTGCACGGACCAGTACCCCCACCCCGCTGGCGTGCAGCGTACCACTCACGGAGCTGCTGAGGGGGGGGGATGTCACGAGTGCGCTGCTGCTGCTGCTGCTGCTGCTGCTGCTGCTGGCGCTGACCACCACCGGAGCCGACCCTCTGCGTAGCACCACCCCGACCCGCTCCACCTCCTCCGCCGCCGCCTCCTCCACCGCCGCCACCTCCGCTCCCACCGCCACCGCCGCCGCCGCCTCTGCCTCCACTGCCGCCACCGACCCCTCCACCCCCGCCACCACCCCCTCCGGCACTCCCACCCCCTCCACCGCCTCCACCGCCGCCTCCACCGCCCCCCGCTAGCTCCTCCAGTGCCCCTGCCCCCCTTGCCCTTGCCAGGGCGGCGTCTCCCGCTAGGGGTAGACGCCGCACCGACCGACTCAAGCCCAACGAGGTCGGCCGCAGCAGCAGAGGCAACAGAGGGCAAAAGGGGGGAGGGGGAACACCCCTCAAAGACGGGGGTGCGAGGGTCACCACGAGAGGCTCCTACAGCTACTATGCTCTTTTCTGCTGCTAGGAGCGCCTTCTCGAGGAGATCAACGGTGAGAGTGGTGGGGCAAACTGAGAGGAAGTGGTCCCTGACTACGCGAAGGGAGTCAGGGAGCCGGGTGACTATGTAGTAGAGGGTGATGTACATGGGGGGGGGGTTCTTGGCGCAGAACTCAGCAGGAAGGGCAGTGCGGTAGCGAGTGTCACTAGTGCGGAGGTGCGTAATGAGGTCAGCGACTGTGGGAAAGGCAGCAAGGTCAGGGAAGAGGTACGGTAGCATGAGGCGGCTCAGTGCAGCAGTGGCAGGGGAGGAGTAGCGCGCAACGACAGCGTCGTACAAGGTGTGAGCACTCTTGTACTGGCTAAAGTGTGCGCGCTCAGAGGTAGGCAGGTGGCGACGCACAGCAAGACGTGCAGCAGCATCGCGCGTGGCCCACTGTGAGCGAACAGTGGCGTCAGCATCAGCAGCGGGGGCAGGGGAGGCACCAGAAGTGAGGTCAAAGAGGGAGAGGCCGTCTGCTCTGTCGCACTGTAAGAAAAGCTGCAGGTCATCTATCCAGACGTCAAAGTCAATGGCCCGACCCTCAGCGTCAAAAGCGAGGACACTAGGGGTAGCCATAACAGCAGTAGACTAGCAGCGCAAATAGTAGGGTGAGGGCAGTGCTGTGAAAGAGGCGCTGCTCTTACCGGACAGGGCGGCTCGGGTGGCTCGGTTGCAGGGCGGCTCGGCGGCTCGGCTGCTCGGCGGCTCGGCTGCAGGGCGGCTCGGCGGCACGGCTGCTGGGCGGCTCGGCGGCTCGGCTGCTGGGCGGCTCGGCGGCTCGGCTGCTGGGCGGCTCGGCGGCTCGGCTTCTGGGCGGCTCGGCTGCCGGGCGGCTCGGGTGGCTCGGCTGCAGGGCGGCTCGGTGGCGTGGCTGCTGGGCGGCTCGGCGGCTCGGCTGCTTTGCAGTTCAGCAGCTCTGTTGCTGGGCAGCTTGGCGGCTCGGCTGCTGGGCAGCTCGGCGGCGCGGCTGTTGGGCGGCTCGGCTGCTGGGCGGCTCGGCTGCTGAGCGGCTCGGCGGGGCCGCTGAGAGGGCTGCGTCCGGGTCCGCTGGGAGGAGGCGGCGGGGCCACTGAGAAGAGGCGGCGGGGGCGCAATCACGGTAGCAGCGGCGGCGGCGGCGGCGGCTGTCTCAGCAGTAGCCGCGGCAGCTGTGACGACAGCAGTGGCGGCAGCCGCCACGGTAGCAGCGGCGGCAGCGATCACGGCAGCAGCGGAGGCGGCAGCAGCAGCACGCGCTACTGCAGCCGCGAGAGGGCGGCGACGAGGCCGCGAGGAGCGGCTGCAGGGCCGCGACGGGCTGCGACGCAGCCGGTAAGGGCGGCGGGGGGGTCCGCGAACGACGGCGACGGGGCCGCGAGAGGGAGGGCCGCAAGGGGCCGCTGAGGGCGGCGCGACGGGCTGTTCAGGGCGGCGCGACGGGCCGCTAGGGGGCGGCGACGGGGTCGCTAGGGGCCGTGAGAGAGGGTGGGCCGCCAAGGGCGGCGCGACGGGTCGCTAAGGGGAGAGCGGCACACAGGGCGCGCCTCGGGCTGGGGCGACTCGATCTCCGGGCAGGTAAAAAAAAAAAAAAATCAGTTGGTGGGCCCTAGGAACAGTTCCCACAGGGGAACCTGCTCTATACCAGGTGAAATAAACAAGGAATGAGAATGACTAAGGGAAAGTTGGGGTACAAATACAAACCCTAGGAAAACTATACCCCATATGTGCTACCCCACTATAGCCTACAGTATCTATGTCATATAAATCTGACAAAATCTCGCTGGCCCCACAAGGCACCCATGAAATCCCACGCGCGCTTGGCATTTTCCTCGAGCCACCACACTGCCACACTCGCGCGTGTGGCCACGAATTGCATTGTGGCCTCAGGCCGTGCGTGTGCCTTGACTGACACCCTTCGGTCCTTTTGGAGCTACCCACATGATTGCGCCATAAGCGCAACAGGGCTCGGGCTCATGGCCTCGAGCCTTGACCACCTCGCTAGGGCGATACTCCCTAAAGTCCCATGGACAAAACACGAAAATACAAGTGCACTCATGAGAACATTTTCAAACTATCATGTTGTGTAGGCTGTAGTGGGGTAGCCCATATGGGGTACAACCCAATTAGGGTTTGCTACTTGTACTCCTGCATGCTGTTAGTTTCACAGCAGACATTCTCGCTCATTCTGCTGACATGGATTCAGAGCAGGTCCTCTCCTAGGACCGTTTGTTCTAGGGCCCACCAGATAGCTCGCTGCCCGTGTCACGCTACCCCACCCGTCGCGCCGCCCTGCTAGTGCCGCGCTGCCCTGCCCTGCCCCGCGTCGCGCCGCTCGCGCACGCCCTGCCCTGATCGCTGCGCGCCGCCCCGCCCTGCTGGCCGTCGCGCCGCCCTGCCCTGCGCGCGCCATTCGTCACCGCGCCGCGCCGCCCTGCCCTGCCCGCGCGCCGCTCGTCGCCGTGCCGCGCCGCACTGCCCTGCCTGCGCGCCGCTCGTCGCCGCGCTGCGCCGCCCTGCCCTGCCCGCGCGCCGCTCGTCGCCACGCCGCGCCACCCTGCCCTGCCCGTGCGCAGCGCGCCGCCGCGCCGCCCTGCCCTGCCCGCGCGCCGCTCGTTGCCGCGCCGCCCTGCTCTACCCCCGCGCTGCTCGCCGCCGCGCCGCCCTGCCCTGCTCGCGCGCCGCTCGTCGCCGCGCCGCCGTGCCCTGCCCGCGCGCCGCTCGCCGCAGCGCCGCACTCCCCTGCCCGCGCGCCGCTCGCCCCGCGCCGCCCTGCCTTGCCCGCACGCCGCTCGCCGCCGCGCCGCCCTGCCTTGCCCACGCGCCACTCGCCGCCGCGCCGCCCTGCCCTACCCGCGCGCCGCCCTGCTGGCTGCCGCCCTGCCCTGCCCTGTCTGCGCGCCGCCCTGCTGGCCGCCGCCCTGCCCTGCCCTGCCTGCGTGCTGCCCTGCTGCTAGCGTGCCCCACTGCTCTGCCCGCTATGGCTACTCTCAGCGTCCTCACCTTTGATCCTGAGGGCCGTCGATTGAGTTCGATGCGTGGCTAGATGACCTGCAGCTGTACCTACTGAGCGACTCTAGGGACGGCGTTTCGTTGTCTGGAGCCTCTCTCGCCCCTCCCGCCACAGCTGACAGTGCGACTCGCTCACAGTGGCTTACCCGTGACGCTGCTGCTCGCCTAGCCGTTCGCAACCACCTGCCGTTAGCCGGACGCGCTCACTTTGGACAGCACAAGACTGCTAGAGCCCTGTACGACACTGTAGTCGCTCGTTACTCCTCCCCAGCCAGTGCTGCTCTAGGCCGCCTTCTACTGTCCTACCTGTTTCCCGAGCTGTCCGCCTTTGCCACAGTTGTCGATCTAGTCACTCACCTTCGCACTAGTGACACTCGCTACCGCGGCGCGCTTCCCGCCGAGTTCCTCGCCAAGAACCCCCCTCCCATGTACATCACTCTTTACTTCATCGTCACCCGCCTCCCTGACTCTCTTAGCGAAGTCAGGGACCTCCTTCTCGCCCTTGACCCCACAGACCTCATTGTCGACCTGCTCGAGAAGCACCTCCTTGCAGCTGAGACCAGCATAGTCGCTGTAGGCGCTTCTCGTGGCACTCCTCCCACTCCCTTCTTTGAGGGGTGTTCGCCCTCCCCCCTTGTCCCCTCAGTCGCTTCTGCTGCAGTTGTTGACTACCTTCGTGCTGAGGAGGTAGGAGCTGCGTCTGCTCCTAGTGGGTGGCGCCGCAGCGGCAGGGGCAAGGGAGGCAGGGGTGGTGGGGGTGGCAGCGGTGGAGGCGGTGGTGGGGGCGTTGGAGGCGGTGGAGGTGGCGGTGGTGGCGGAGGGAGTGGTGGTGGGGGTGGAGGCGTTGGTGGCGGCGGTGGTGGCGGCAGTGGGAGTGGTGGCGGCGGCAGTGGTGGTGGCAGTGGGAGTGGTGGCGGCGGCAGTGGTGGCGGCCGGGGTGGTACCGGTCAGAGGGGAGGCTTTGGCGGTGGTCAGAGGCAACATCAGCAACGTCAGCGTGAGACCCCTACGCCCCAGGAGCTTCGTGAGTAGTTTGCTGAGCGTGGGGCGTCTGGGGGTAGTGTTCGCTGCGAGTACGTCATTCGCACAGGTGACCGCACTGGTCAGACATGCGGGAAGGTTGGTCACACACAGTTCCGCTGCTTCTCCCGTCTTGACGACGCCTTTGGCGCAGAGTTTCCCGACGCAACTGAGCTCCCCCGCTGGGCAAAGCTGCTTAGGCAGGGTGTGGATATCTTTGCTCTTGATTATGATGCTATCGTTGCTGCCATGTATGCATTGACTGTTAGTGCTGAGGGTGACTGTTACCTGTGTATGCCGCCCGACCCAGGTATAGAGGCTGCAGCTCTAGGTGCTAGCGAGTCTGCGCTCCCTGGTACTGCGCCTGCTGCGGCCTTGCACACCTTCACGCTTGACTCAAGTGCTTCCCGCTGTTTCTTTCACGACAGTACCACAGTCACACCACTCCCTGCACCTGTTGCTGTCAGACTGGCTGACCCCTCGGGGGGGCCCAGTTCTTGCCCGTTCCTCCACTGTTCTCCCGTGTCCGGCGGTTCCGTCCGGCTCACTCTCAGGTCTTCACCTCCCCTCGTTCTCTACGAACTTGGTGAGTACCGCTGCCCTCCAGGATGCGATGGTCACTACCACCACTCCTGGGGGTAAGCGTGTGTCGATCTGCACGTGTACACGGACAGGCCGTCACCTGGCCACGTTCACCCGTCGGCCTGGGTCGAGTCTGTACACACTGACTACTGAGCCTCCTCAGGTAGCTGCGTCTGCGTCTGCGTCAGGTCAGCTAGCGGCCCCCCTGCTTGTGTCGCGCCCTGTCGCACCAGACGCTCCTTTGGCACCACCGCCTTGGTCACCCCTCCGTGCCACACCTCCGTGGCATGCACCCGTCTCCTTGTCTATGGTCTTCCCAGGTCTCTGCCTCCCCTCCCACCCTCGCCTGTTCCTCCCTGCCTTCCCTGTGTCGAGGGGCGGCAGCGCGCCGCTCCTCACTCCTCCTCGTTTCCCCCGACGACTGCTCCCCTGCAGACTCTCCACATGGACGTGTGGAGCCCAGCCCGCGTCCGTGGAAAGGGCGGTGAGCGCTATTTTCTGCTAGTTGTTGACGACTACTCGCGTTACACCACGGTCTTCCCCTTGCGCAGCAAGGGGGAGGTCCCTGATGTTTTGACCCCTTGGATCCACGCTGTCCGTCTCCAGCTCCGCGAGCGGTTCCACCCGGACCTTCCAGTCCTGCGTCTGCACTCTGACAGAGGTGGTGAGTTTTCTTCCGACCTCTTGCGGGACTTTTGTCGTGGGGAGGGCATTCTCCAGTCGTTCACGCTTCCGCCGTGTCCTGCCCTCTCAGGACGTCACGTTTGACGAGTCGGTTTCCTTTTACCGTCTCTTCCCCTACCGTACTGCCCCTCTCCTCCCCCCCCCCGCTCTTCCTCGCACCCGTTAGACCCCCTCTCCCCTCAGGGTCCTGCTCCCTCAGGTGTGTCTCAGGTAGACCCTGTCGAGCCTGTTGAGGTCGCTGTCGACTCTGGTGCTGCTGGGGGTGGTGTTGCTAGGGGTGCTGCGTCTGGGGGTGCTGAGCCTGAGCGTGCGGAGCCTGGGGGTGCTGAGCCTGAGCGTGCGGAGCCTGGGGGTGCTGAGCCTAGGGTTGCTGAGTCTGAGGGTGCGGAGCCTAGGGGTGCTGAGCCTGAGCGTGCGGAGCCTGGGGGTGCTGAGCCTAGGGTTGCTGAGTCTGAGGGTGCGGAGCCTAGGGGTGCTGAGCCTGAGCGTGCGGAGCCTGGGGGTGCTGAGCGTGGGGGTGCTGAGCCTGAGCGTGCTGAGCCTGGAGGTACTTTGTCTGCTGGAGGTCCTCTGGGTGCCTCGTCACGGCGGGAGCCTCTCTCTCCACCGCAGCTGCGCGAGTGGTTTGCTCGGCGCTGGAGCCTTCGTGCTGGAGCTGGGGGGGCTACCGCTGGAGGCCCTGGAGCTGCTGGTCCTGGAGGTGCTGGAGCCGCTGGTCCTGGAGGTGCTGGAGGTGCTGGAGCTACTGGTCCCGGAGGTTCTCATACAGGAGATACTAGAGCTGCTGGAGCTGGTGGTGCTGCAGGCGTTGGAGCTGGAGACCCTGGAGCTGGAGGTGCTGGCCCTGGGGGTGCTGGTACTGTCGGTGCTGGTTGTGGAGGCACTGTGCGGCCGCGATCGTACTTCGTTCCACTGCTTCAGCAAGTTCTTGGTCTCCCGTCTTCTACTGGCCTTACTCCTCCCTTACTGTGTCCACCACCTGACCAGTCGCAGCCGCAGTTACAGCCAGCCTCCCCACTGCCTGCTCCTTCTCCCTACACTGAGCAGATAGGAGGTCTTACGGAGCGTCGTGAGCGTGCGTCTCGTCCTGCCTCGCCTGTTCGCGCTGTTCGCACTGGTCGTCGTGTCCCGCGTCACCGTCCTCCTCCTGTCCCCGGCACGCACCATATGGCACTTCGTCCTTCCTATGTTCCACAGCGTGTCCCTCTGCCGTCTCCTCCTACGTCCTCTCTTCCTGACGTTCCTGACCCTACGTCCGGCCTTGCTCGTGCTGCCAGTCCTACTGTCACACGTCTTCTAGCCACTGTTGTCACTGACCCTTCGTTTGAGTCCACTGCTGCGTCTGCCCTAGTTGCTGAGCTTGTTGACTTTGCTGCCGCCTGTCGTCTCGACTACGCCGCTAGTCTTGTTGCTGAGTCTGAGTCTGCCTGTCCTCCGTCCGTCGGGGGTGAGTGTGCTCTTGGCACGGACGTCCTTGAGGACAGGCAGGAGGACTTTGAGTGTTTTGCAGCTGCTGTACCTCATCTCGTGTCCATGCTGATTGCACCCGAGGGAGACCCGGATGCACCAGACATCCTGACCCCGCGCTCTTACGCAGAGGCGATTACGGGTCCCTACTCCTCTCAGTGGAAGACAGCCATGGACGCAGAGATGGCATCCTAGAAGTCCACAGGCTCTTACGTCGACGCAGTTCCCCCTCCTGGGGCGAACATAGTCGATGGCATGTGGATTTTCAGGGTGAAGCGGCCGCCGGGTTCTCCGCCTGTCTTCAAGGCGCGTTACGTTGCACGAGGCTTCAGTCAGCGACAGGGAGTTGACTTCTTCCAGACATTCTCCCCTACCCCGAAGATGACCACTCTTCGGGTGCTGCTGCACGTCGCCACTCAGCGTGACTACGAGCTTCACTCTCTTGACTTCAGCACAGCTTTCTTACAGGGCAGCCTGCACGAGGAGATCTGGCTGCGCCGCCCACTTGGCTTCACTGGATCGTTTCCTGCAGGTACCCAGTGGAGTCTCCGGCGGCCAGTCTACGGTCTCCGCCAGGCGCCTCGCGAGTGGCACGACACACTGAGGACGACGCTTGCGGCTCTTCGGTTTGCTCCTTCGACTGCTGACCCGTCGCTGTTTCTACGCACTGACACTTCGCTGCCGCCGTTCTACATCATCGTGTACGTCGACGACTTGGTCTTTGCCACTGCTGACACTGAGGGACTGGCCCTAGTGGATTCGGAGCTGCAGAAGAGACACACGTGCACAGACCTGGGTGAGTTGCGCAGCTATCTTGGCTTGCAGATCACCCGGGACAGAGCACGGCGCCCCACTATCTTGACTCAGTCACAAATGGTGCAGCAGGTCCTTCACGAGATGAGGTACAGCAGCTGCAAAACACTCAAAGTCCTCCTGCCTGTCCTCAAGGACGTTCGTGCCAAGAGCACACTCACCCCCGACAGACGGAGGACAGACAGACTCAGACTCAGCAACAAGACTAGCGGCGTAGTCGAGGCGACAGGCGGCAGCAAAGTCAACAAGCTCAGCAACAAGGGCAGACGTAGCAGTGGACTCAAACGAAGGGTCAGTGACAACAGTGGCTAGAAGTCGTGTGACAGTAGGACTGGCAGCACGAGCAAGGTCTGACGGCAGGTCAGAGACGTCAGGAAGAGAGGACACATGAGGAGACGGCAGAGGGACACGCTGTGGAACAGAGGAAGTATGAAGTGCCATCTGGTGCGTGCCGGGGACAGGAGGAGGACGCTGATGCGGAACACGACGACCAGTGCGAACAGCGCGAACAGGCAAGGCAGGACGCGACGCAGGCTCACGACGCTCTGTAATACCTCCTGTCTGCTCAGTGTAAGGAGAAGGAGCAGGCAGTGGGGAGGCTGGCTGTAACTGCGGCTACGACTGGTCAGGCAGTGGACACAGTAAGGGAGGAGTAAGGCCAGTAGAAGGCGGGAGACCAAGAACCTGCTGAAGCAGTGGAACGAAGTACGGTCGCGGCCGCACAGTGCCTCCAGAACCAGCACCGACAGCACCAGCACCCCCAGGGCCAGCACCTCCAGCTCCAGGGTCTCCAGCTCCAACGCCTGCAGCACCACCAGCTCCAGCAGCTCCAGCACCTCCAGTACGAGTACCTCCGGGACCAGCGGCTCCGGCACCTCCAGCAGCTCCAGCTCCAACGCCTCCAGGTCCAACGCCTGCAGCACCTCCAGCTCCAGCAGCTCCAGTACCTCCAGTACGAACACGTCCGGGACCAGCGGCTCCAGCACCTCCAGCAGCTCCAGCTCCAGTGTCTCCAGCTCCAACGCCTGCAGTACCTCCAGCTCCAGCAGCTCCAGTACCTCCAGTACGAGCACCTCCGGGACCAGCGGCTCCAGCACCTCCAGCAGCTCCAGCTCCAGCGCCTCCAGCTCCAACGCCTGCAGCACCTCCAGCTCCAGCAGCTCCAGTACCTCCAGTACGAGCACCTCCGGGACCAGCGGCTCCAGCACCTCCAGCAGCTCCAGCTCCAGCGCCTTCAGCTCCAACGCCTGCAGCACCTCCAGCTCCAGCAACTCCAGTACCTCCAGTACGAGCACCTCCGGGACCAGCGGCTCCAGCACCTCCAACACCTCCAGGACCAGGGCCTCCAGCGGCAGGCCCCCCAGCTCCAGCAGCGCCACTCTGATTACTCCAGCGCCGAGCAAACCACTCGCGCAGCTGTGGTGGAGAGAGAGGCTCCCGCTGTGACGAGGCACCCGGAGAACCTCTAGTACCTCCAGCACCTCCAGGAGTAGTAGCTCCAACACCTCCGGCACCTCCAGGACCAGCAGCTCCAGTGCATCCAGCTCCAGGGCCTCCAGCAGCAGGCCCCCCAGCTCTAGCAGCGCCACTCCGAAGGCTCCAGCGCCGAGCAAACCACTCGCGCAGCTGCGGTGGAGAGAGAGTCTCCTGCCGTGACGAGGCACCCGGAGAACCTCCAACAGACAAAGTACCTCCAGGCGCAGCACGCTCAGGCTCAGCACCCCCAGGCTCAGCACCCCCAGGCTCCGCACGCTCAGGCTCAGCACCCCCCGGCTCCGCACGCTCAGGCTCAGCACCCCCTGGCCCCGCATGCTCACGCTCAGCACCCCCAGACGCAGCACCCCTAGCAGTACCACCCCCAGCAGCACAAGAGTCGACAGCAACCTTGACAGGCTCGACAGGGTCTACCTGAGACACACCTGAGGGAGAAGGACCCTGAGGGGGGAGGGGGTCTACCGGAGGAGGACCTGGTGCGAGGAAGAGCGGCGGGGGGGGGGGGGGAGAGGGGCAGTGCGGTAGGGGAAGAGACTGTAAAAGGGAACCGACTCGTCAAACGTGACGTCCTGAGAGGGTAGGACACGGCGCGAGGTGGGGTGGTAAAACTGCCAGCCAGGCGCGTCAGGGGGAAAGCCAAGGAAGACGCAAGAAATGGCGCAGGAGGAGAGCTTGCCCGCGGACGTATCGCGGACAAAGGCACGAGAGCCCCAGACCCGGAACACCGACGCATCGCCAACCTTCCCCGTCCAACGCAGTGTAGGCGAGGTCTGCGGCAAGGAGACACGGGGCCAGAGGTTGAGCTAATGCGCAGCGTACCGGACCGCAAACGGCCACAGAAAGTGGGGGGCAGCTGCATGGATCATGGAGGTACGAGCGACCTCCATGACTATGCCAATGCGGCGCTCAGCAACCCCATTCTGCTGCGGAGAGGCCGGAAGCGTGAACGACTGGAGAATGCCCTCCCCACGACATAAGTCCCGCAAGAGGTCGGAGGAAAACTCACCACCTCTGTCAGAGTGCAGACGCAGGACCGGGAGGTCCGTGTCGAACCGCTCGCGGAGCTGGAGACGGACAGCGCGGATCCAGGGGATCAAAACATCAGGGACCTCCCCCTTGGTGTGCAAGGGGAGGACCGTGGTGTAAGGCGAGTAGTCGTCAACAACCCGTAGAAAGTAGCGCTCGCGGCCCTGTCCACGGACGCGGGCTGGGCCCCACACGTCCATGAGGAGATTCTGCAGGGGAGAAGTCGTCGGGGGAAACGAGGAGGAGTGAGGAGCGGCGCGCTGCCGCCCCTCGACATAGGGAAGGGAGGGAGGGGCAGGCGAGGGTGGGAGTGGAGGCAGAGACCTGGGAAGACCAGAGACAAGGAGACGGGAGTGCATGCCACGGAGGCATGGCACGGGGGGGTGACCAAGGCGGTGGTGCCAAAGGAGCGTCCGGTTCGACTGGGCGCGACACGAGCAAGGGGCCGCTAGCTGACCTGGACGCAGCTACCTGGGGAGGCTCAGTAGTCATTGTGTACAGACTCGACCCAGGCCGATGGGTGAACGTGGCCAGGTGACGGCCAGTCCGGGAGCACGTACAGATCGCCACACGCTGTCCGCCAGGGGTGAAGGTATCAACCCATTCATCCTGAAGAACGGCGTTGCTCACCAAGTTCGTAGAGAACGAGGGGAGGTGAACACCTGACAGTGAGCCAGACGGAACCGCCGGACACGGGAGAACAGTGGAGGAACGTGCAAGAACTGGGCCCCCAGAGGGGTCAGCCAGAGAGACTGCAACAGGTGCAGGGAGTGGTGTGACTGTGGTACTGTCGCGAAAGAAACAGCGGGAAGCACCTGAGTCAAGCGTGAAGGTGTGCAAGGCCGCAGCAGGTGCAGTACCAGAGAGAGCAGACTCACTAGCACCTAGAGCAACAGACTCACTAGCACCTAGAGCAGCAGCCTCTATACCTGGGTCGGGCGGCACACACAGGTTACAGTCACCCTCAGCACTAAAAGTCAATGCATACATGGCAGTGAGGATAGCATCATAGTCAAGAGCAAAGATATCCACCCTCTGCCTAAGCAGCTCCAGCCAGCGGGGGAGCTCACCCGCGTCGCCAAACTCTGAACGCCAGGCGTCGCTCAGACAGGAGAAGCAGCGGGACTGTGTGTGACCAACTGTCCCGCAAGTCTGACCAGCCCGATCACCTGTGCGAATGACGTACGGGCAGCACGCTGAGCGAACCACTCACAAAGCTGCTGGGGCGTAAGGGTCTCGCTCGGACGCCGCTGCAGCTGCATCTGGCCACCGCCAGAAACTCCCCACTGAACAGGTCCACGGCGACTGCCACTACGGCCGCCGCCACTACTCCAACTAGCGAACCACTCACGAAGCTGCTGGGGCATGAGGGTCTCCCGCGGACACCGCTGGAGCTGCATCTGGCCACCGCCAGAAACTCCCCACCGAACAGCTCCACCGAGACTGCCACTACGGCCGCCGCCACCACTCCCACTGCTGCCACCACCGCCGCCACCACTCCCACCGCTACCACAAAGAGACGTCATAGCGGGCAAAAAAAGGAGGTGTGCGACCAGCACGGCAGTACGCAGGGAAGGCAGGGCGGCGAGCAGGCACTAGGGTAGGTCGGGGCGGCGCACGGTCAGGGAAGGGCGGTGCGCGGCCAGAGCAGGGCGGCGTGCTGCAAGTAGGGCGGCGCGCGGGCAGAGGAGGTCGCGCGGGCAGGCAAGGGCAGCGCACGGGCTGCAGAGGGCGGCGCACGGGCTGCCAAGGCGAACGCGACGGGCAGGGGCAGGGCGGAGCGCGGGCAGCAGGGCGGCGCGCGGGCTGCAGAGGGCGGCGCGCGGGCAGGCAGGGGCGGCGCGCGGACAGGCAGGGGCAGGGCGGACGGGCGACGCGGCGGACTGGGGCAGCCCGCACGGGCGACGCGACGGGCAGAGGCAGGGTGGACGGGCGACGCGACGGGCTGGGGCAGGCCGCACGAGCGACGCGACGGGCAGAGGCAGGGCGGACGGGCGACGCGACAGGCTGGGGCAGCCCGCACGAGCGACTCAACAGGCAGCAGGGGCACACGGGCGGCGCGACGCGACTGGCAGCAGGGGCGCACGGCGCGACGGGCAGCAGGGGCGCGCGACGCGACGGGCAGCAGGGGCGCACGGCGCGACATGCAGCAGGGGCGCGCGACGCGACAGGCAGCAGGGGCGCGCGACGTGACGGGCAGGGCGTGCGCAGTGCGGCGCGACGCGGGGCAGGGCAGGGCGTGCACGGGCAGCACGACGCAGGGCAGGGCGTGCACAGGGCGGCGCGACGTGGGGCAGGGCAGGGCGTGCGCGGGCAGCGCGACGCAGGGCAGGGCGTGCGCGGGGCGGCGCAACGCAGGGCAGGGCAGAGCGCGCGCTAGGCAGCGCAACGCTGGGCAGGGCAAGGCAGCGCGGCAGCCAGCAGGGCGGCGCGCGGCAGGGTAACGCGACTGGTGGGGCATCACGACGAACACGGTAGGGCGCTACGGGCAGGGTAACGCGCTACGGGCAGGGAACGATTCGGTGGGCCTTAAAAAAACGGTCCTAGGTCATGACCTGCTCTGAAACCATGTCAGAATCAGTAAGCGAGAATGAATGAACTAGCAGCATACAGGAGTACAGTAGCAAACCCTAATTGGGTTGTACCCCATATGGGCTAACCCACTACAGCCTACACAACATGCAACATGTAAGTTTGACAAATAGGCGGTAGGTTGACGTGCAAACCACATTTTGCACTCAACAATTATTACAAGAAAATGTACCATAAATCTTATCAAGAGGCCTGGTGACAGGCATCAGCATCGATGGGGCTCCGTTGATGGTGGGCAAGGACACTGGCCTTGTTGGAGAGGTGATTTTCAGACCTTGATTTCTGCTTTCATATGCTTTCTAAGACGATGCTTTTTATTTCGTCTGATCCCTCCCCCTCCCCCCCCCCCCCCCCCCCCAACCCCCCCCCCCCCCCCCCACCCCATCCCTCGCTCCCTCCAACTCAGCCCCCCCTTCAATGCCCTCGCTCCACTTCCAGGCACAGTCCAGTCCTTCTCCCCCTCCTCCCCCCCAGATCCCCCCTCCGAGTCCAGTCCCCTTCCCCATGTCCCTCGTCGTGTCTTATCCCAGCCCAGCCCCCCCCCCTTTCCTTCGAGTCCCTCCCTGCCTCCACCCACCATCCTGGTGGTCCCTCGCATCGTCCCTCATGCCACAGGCCCACAGGCCCTCTCGCCGCCCATTTTGACACACGTGTCAGCTAGCGGGCTGTCAGCGCTGCGTCAGCACCGCGTCAGCAGCGTATTCATTAACATCAAAAGTATTTGAGATCATGCTCGACAAGTGTATTGACTTAATCAGACCATGCAAAAAAAATTGTATGGCGAATCAGACAAAGCTCTTCCATTCGAATGAAAAATCAGACAAAAAAAAATGGACAGTCTGAACGTCAGACGAAACGATTTTGTTTTATTTTTTATTTTTTTCAACCGGGACTAAATCATAGTAAGAGCCCTTGTGTCCAGCTCCTTGAGAAGATTTGAACAAGAATGGATGAACTATGAAATGAAGTGAGTACAAATATGAAACCCTAATTGGTTGTACCCCCTATGGGATACCCCACTATAGCCTACACAACAGCATAAGCTATAATGTTCTGACACACCCCCATAGGCAAAGTGGGGGAGAACAAGGGGTCACAAGACCAGTCAAGCAAAGTAAAGCAAAGCAAGCTCAGGGTGGATCACAAAGTCACCACACAGTCCGAGCACAGGGTCAAGGCCACACGGCCAGTTCACATGCAAGAGTACACACATATATATAAAGCTAGACAAGCAAGAGCAGGTATATATATATGTGAGAGTACAGGCAAGATCAAGAGGAGAGCAAGTGAGGCAAGACGGGCACAAGACCCAGCTGAGTGCAGAAGCGCTGATGATCACAAGGCGGAAGTGCCTTGGTGAAGACATCAGCAGTGTTGGCCTCAGAGGCCACGTACGCAAGCCGCAACTGACCACGTTGCTGTAGCTCACGAGCAAGGAAGTAGCGGAGAGCAATGTGCTTTGTTCTGTGCTCCAGTCGCTGCTCTCGACACAAGGCCAGCATGGCCTTGTTGTCTACGTACAGGACTGGAGGAGAACGAGGCGGCTCTCCAAGGTCGGTCAGCAGGTAGGTGAGCCAGCGAAGCTCCTGTGCAGCCATGGCCCCGGCGTAGATCTCAGCCTCACAACTCGAGCCAAGAACAGAAGACGAGCGAGTAGCCCGCCACGAAACAGAGCCGGAACCAAGGCTGAAGGTGTAACCCTGTGACGACCGCTGCGTAGCCTGGTCGTCGGCCCAAGAAGCGTCCGCGTGCCCAGTGAGGACCACTGGACTCCGCCCTCCAAGCACTAGCCCCATGCCCGACGTACTGCACAAGTAGCGCAACACCCTCTTTGCTGCAGCCATGTGCTCTGGTCTGTGTCTCCCAGGAGCAACATAGCGTGCCAGAATGCTAAGAGGGTATGCAAGGTCAGGTCGTGTGCAGGTCATCAGGTACATGAGGCAGCCAACAAGCTCTGGGTACGGGCCACTCGACTCTACGGACTCATCCGAAGGCAGAGCTGAGAGCGAGTGGCGAGTAGACAGAGGAGTGGCCTGAGGCGAGGAGTACGTGAAGCCGAAGCGCTGAAGGACCTGCTGCACCATGTGTGACTGAGTCAGGGTAATGGTGCGGCGTGCTCTGTCCCGGGTGATCTGCAAGCCAAGGTAGCTGCGCAGTTCACCCAGGTCTGTGCACGTGTGTCTCTTCTGCAGCTCGGACTTCACGTAGGCGAGTCCAGCAGTGTCAGCTGTGGCAAAGACCAAGTCGTCGACGTACACGAGGATGTAGAACGGCGGCAGAGAGGTGTCGGTGCGTAGAAACAGCGACGGGTCGGCAGTAGAAGGAGCAAACCCAAGAGCCGCAAGTGTAGTCCTCAGTGTGTCGTGCCACTCACGTGGCGCCTGGCGGAGACCGTAGACTGGACGCCGGAGACTCCACTGGGTACCAGAAGGGAAAGACCCAGTGAAGCCAGGTGGGCGACGCAGCCAGATCTCCTCGTGCAGGCTGCCCTGCAAGAAAGCTGTGCTGAAGTCAAGAGAGTGCAGCTCGTAGTCACGGTGAGCAGCAACGTGCAGCAGTACCCGAAGAGTGGTCATCTTCGGGGTGGGGGAGAAGGTCTGAAAGTAGTCAACTCCCTGCCGCTGACTGAAGCCACGAGCCACGTAACGCGCCTTGAAGACAGGCGGAGAACCCGGCGGCCGCTTCACCCTGAAGATCCACATGCCACTGACGATGTTCGCCCCAGGAGGGGGGACAGCGTCAACGTAGGTGCCTGTGGACTTCCAGGAAGCCATCTCTGCATCCATAGCTGCCTGCCACTGAGAGGAGTAGGGACCCTCTATCGCCTCCGCGTAAGAGCGCGGAGTCGGGATGTCAAGTGCATCCGGGTCTCCCTCAGGGGTAAGCAGTACGGACACGAGATGAGGTGAGGCAGCTGCCAGACACTGGAACTCCTCCTGCCTGTCCTCAAGGACGTCCGTGCCAAGGGCACACTCACCCCCGACGGACGGAGGACAGACAGACTCAGACTCAGCGACAAGACTAGCAGCGTAGTCTAAGCGACAGCGAGCAGCAAAGTCGACGAGCTCAGTAACTAGAGCAGACGCAGCAGTAGACTCGAAAGAAGGGTCAGTGACAACAGTAGCAAGGAGACGCGTGACAGTAGGACTGGCAGCACGAAGAGAGTCCGACTCCGGGTCGGCAAGAGCAGGAAGAGAGGACTCAGGAGGAGAAGGCAAAGGGGCACGCAGAGGAGCAGTGGACGGACGCAGAGACATCCGGTGCGTGCCAGGGACAGGAGGAGGACGCTGACGCGAACCGCGACCACTAGTGCGAGCAGCACGGACAGGCGACGCAGGGCGAGACGCAGGCTCACGACGCTCAGCCAGACCTCCAGTAGGACTAGTGTAGGGAGAAGGAGCAGGCAAAGGGGAGGTAGGCTGCAACTCTAGCTGGGACGAGACAGGCTGTGGACACTCTAAGGGAGGAGGAGGACCAGTAGAAGGTGGAAGACCAAGAACCTGCTGCAGGAGTGGCACGAAGTACGGTCGAGGCCGCGCGGCGACGCTAGAAGCAGCAGGGACAGCACCAGAACCCTCAGCAGGAGCACCCGCTCCAGCAGCACCACCAGTAGCTCCAGAACCTCCAGCAGCACCAGGAGCACCCCCAGTAGGACTGCCAGCGGTAGTCTCAGCGCCAGCACCCTCAGCAGCACCAGCTCCAGTGCACCCAGGACGAGCACCTCTGGGACCCGCGACCGCAGCACCCTCAGCAGTCGAAGGACCTCCAGCACCAGCAGCACGCCTCCAGCGCCGGGCAAACCACTCACGCAGCTCCTGTGGAGAAAGTGGCTCCCGGCGAGACGAAGCACTCGGAGAACCTCCAGGCGGAGCACCTCCAGGCTCAGCACCCCCAGGCGTAGCACCCCTAGGCTCAGCACCCCCAGACGTAGCACCCCTAGGCTCAGCACCCCCAGGCTCAGCACCCCTAGGCTCAGCACCCCCAGGCTCAGCACCCCCAGGCTCAGCACCCCTAGGCTCAGCACCCCCAGGCTCAGCACCCCTAGGCTCAGCACCCCCAGACGTAGCACCCCCAGGCCCAGCACCCCTAGGCTCCGCACCCCCAGGTACAGCACCCCCAGCCTCAGCACCCTCAGCAGCACCAGAGTCACCAGTGACCTCGACAGGCTCGACTGCGTCTACCTGGGACACACCTGAAGGGGCAGGACCCTGAGGGGGGAGGGGGTCTACCTGGGGGGGACCTGGTACCAGGAAGAGTGGGGGTGGGGGGAGGGACGGAGTGCGGTAGGGGAAGAGGCGGTAGTAGGGGACCGACTCGTCAAACGTGACGTCCTGGGAGGACAGAACACGGCGAGAGGTGGGGTGGTAAAACTGCCACCCAGGCGCGTCAGGGGGGAACCCCAGGAAGACGCAAGGAGCAGCACGAGGGGATAGTTTGTCCGCAGACAGGTCGCGGACAAACGCCCGAGATCCCCAGACCCGGAACGCCGACGCATCGCCAACCTTCCCCGTCCACAGCAAGGCTGGGGAGGTCTCCGGCCTGGAGACCCTGGGGTGGAGGTTGATCTGATGCGCCGCGTACCTCACCGCAAACGGCCACAGAAAATGGGGGGCAGCCGCATGCATCATAGACGTACGAGCGACGTCCATGACCATGCCAATGCGGCGCTCAGCAATCCCATTTTGCTGCGGTGAGTCCGGAAGCGTGAAGGTCTGACGGATGCCCCGTGCACGACAGTAGGCACGCAGAAGGCCAGAGGAGAACTCTCCGCCTCTGTCCGAGTGCAGACGCAGAACAGGAAAGTCCTAGCCGAAGCTCTGCCTGAGCTGGAGACGAGCTGCGCGGATCCAGTCGATCAGCACCTCAGTGACATCACCCTTGCTGCGCAAGGGGAAGACTGTGGTGTAACGCGAGTAGTCGTCAACAACGAGCAGGAAGTAGCGCTCGTGACCCTGTCCACGGACGCGGGCTGGGCCCCACACGTCCATGTGAAGTGTCTGCAACGGGGCCTCTGTCGAAGGAAACTGGGAGGAGTGAGGGGCAGCACGCTGGCGCCCCTCGACACAGGGGACACAGGCAGGGCCAGGGCCCTGAGGAAGGGGAGGGAGGGACCGGGGGAGACCGGACACAAGAAGACGGGAGGCCATACCTCTGAGCCGAAGCAGAGAGGGGTGGCCAAGGCGGTGGTGCCAGAGGAGAGTCTCGTGAGACAGGAGACGACAGGAACAGGGGGCAGACTCAGGACCAGACCTGGACGCCGCAGCAAACACCTGACCCGACGTAACTACCCTACCAGACTCAGCAACTGGAGGAGACTCAGTGGTCAGAGTGTACAGGCTCGACCCCGGCTGACGGGTGAACGTAGCCAGGTGTCGGCCTGTGCCAGCCTCTGTACAGTGGGTCACTCTCTGACGTGCAGGAGTGAACTGGTGGACCCCCGCATCCTGTAGGTCAGCACCACTCACCAGGTTCGTAGAGAACGAGGGGAGGTAGAGACCAGACAGGGTGCCAAAGGGAGCCGCCGGACACGGGAGGACTGTGGAGAAGCGAGACAGGACAGGACCCCCAGAGGGGTCAGCCAGAGACACTGCAACCGGTCGACTCAGCGGTGTGAGTGTGGTGCGGTCCCGAAAGAAGGAGCGAGACGCCCCAGAGTCAAGGGTGAAGGTGAGGGAGGCGGAAGCCGACGCAGTACCTGAGAGCGCAGACTCACCAGTACCTGAGGACGCAGACACACGAGCACCTAGAGCAGCAGCGTCGCAAGCACCTAGGGCAGCAGCCTCACCAGGACCTAGAGCAGCAGTCTCAATGCCCGGATCGGGCGGGAAACACCGGTAACAGTCACCCTCATCACTAATAGACACAGCATACATGGCAGAGAGAATAGTATCAAAGTCAAGATCATAGATGGCAACACCCGCCCTAGACAGCTCGCCCCAGCGAGGGATCTCGGAGGCCTCCGGGAACTGGTGACGCCACGCGTCCGTCAGGCGGCCAAAGCAGCGCTGGGTGGGGTGGGCACCCCCACACTGCTCACCCACACGGTCGCCAGTGCGCAAAACGTAGGAGCACGGACCAAAACCCCCACCCCGCTGACGCGCAGTGTACCACTCACGAAGCTGCTGAGGGGACAGGGTGTCACGACCACGCTGCTGCTGCTGGCGCGAGCCACCACCGGAGCCACTCCTCTGCGAAGACCCGCGACCAGCACCACCGCCACCCCCGCCGCCTCCGACGCCTCCGCCGCCTCCGCTACTGCCGCCGCCTCCGCCTCCGCCGCCGCCTCCACCTCCGCCACCTCCGCCACCTCCGCTCCCACCGCCACCGCCGCCGCCACCTCCACCTCCACTGCCGCCACCGACCCCTCCACCCCAACCTCCACTCCCACCGCCACCCCCACTCCCCCAACTGCCGCCACCTCCACCTCCACCGCCCCCGCTCGCTCCTCCAGCACCCTTGCCCCCCTTGCCCTTGCCAGAGCGGCGTCTCCCGCTAGGGGCAGACGCCGCACCGACCGACTCAAGAACAAGGAGGTCGGCCGCAGCAGCAGAGGCAACAGAGGGCAGAAGGGGGGAGGGGGAACACCCCTCAAAGATGGGGGTGCGCGGGTCACCACGAGAGGCCCCTACAGCGACTATGCTCTTCTCGGCCGCTAGGAGGGACTTCTCGAGGAGGTCAACAGTGAGAGTGGTGGGACAGACAGAGAGAAAGTGGTCCCTGACTACGCGAAGGGAGTCAGGAAGGCGAGTGACTATGTAGTAAAGAGTGATGTACATGGGGGGGGAATTCCTTCGCCTTCCCGCCACCTCTTTTCTCGCTTGTTTTATCATCTGATTTCCCTGATTTGACATCTGGCTTCCCTGTTTTAGCCGGCTTACCGCCTTTTCCGCTACTCCCTCCTGCCTCCCCGCGCTCCTGCTCCCGCAGCCACGCTTCGAACGCCGCGTCGTCGTCGTCGTCGTCAGTGTAGACGGGTAGCCGTGAGCTTCGATTCGACCGGTTGGAGAACCGGCGGGATTGCAAGTCCCGCATCGCTTACCGGTCGCTTTAGGGACTCCCGGATCGCACGCAATCAGGTTTGGCGATTTCGAAGCCTGAAAATCCGCCGCAATCGCCGCTTACGGATTGATTGCGCGCATAACACGCGAAGGTATCAGACAGTTGGACGGGAATGGAGGAGATTAAGGACTACTTCCGATTTATGATGGTCATAGTGGGTAGTGCTATGTGACGTCATAGGTCCAGATCTGAAATGTCATATCATCTTCCGCATCAGCTGGTCGATGTCGTTGCCAGCCTTCGGCAGGAGATGATGCGGGATCCGTCCTGTAAAAAGACGTGCGAGTTGTTAGCTGTCAAAGAAGCGCAGCTGCGGGAGTATCAGGCTACGAAGAAGGAAAAACTGCACCTGTCGTCGGGGCTAAGGTTGGAGCTGAAAGGAGAGGTGGCGTCACGGCATCTGACGGCGATGGTGCAGGCGAGGAAAGCGAGCACACTGATTGCTGAGCTGCAGACGGCGAAGGGGGTTGTCTCCGGATCTCAGGAGATCTTGCGAGCAGCATCGGACTTCTTCGCGGACATCTTCGGAAAAGACCGGTGCCAGTTGGAGGAGAAATGGCGTCCCTGTAAAGACAAGTTGCTGAGGTCATGGGAGGCAGAGGAGTTAGCAGCTGACTGGACGGAAGATGAAGTAAAAAAGGCATTCGGAGCGATGGCGGCGAACAAGTCTCCGGGAAAAGACGGACTGCCGAAGGAGCTGTTTGAAGCCCATTGGGATCTGCTGGGGAAGGGCTTCATGGCGCTTGCCAAGGATTTTGCATCATCTGCGGTGCTCTCAACGGAGGTGAAGGAGGCGGTCACGATCCTGCTTCACAAAATGGGGGATAAGGATCAGCTTAACAATTACAGGCCTATTACGCTGCTCAACTTTACCTATAGGGTTCTGGCTTGGGTCATGGCGGACAGAATGAAGAGGGTTCTGAGCAGGGTGATATCGCCGGAGCAGTACGGTTTCTTACCAGGAAGGCGGCTGACAGACGCGGTGGGACTCGTAGCAGACATTATTGACACGGCGCGGAATGACAATGAGGATTGGTTCCTCTTACTGGTGGACTTCAAGAAAGCCTTTGACTCAGTCTCGCGCGGGTATCTCTTCCGAACAATGAGGGCAATGGGGTTCCCGGATCGGTTTGTGAAGTGGGTGGAAGGCCTGCATGAGGGAACACAAACACGACTGTTAGTGAATGGCTGGATGGGGGAAGGAGTTGAGGTGGTTTCCGGAGTCAGGCAAGGCTGTCCGCTGGCACCATACCTGTTCCTCTGTGCGGTCGAGCCGTTGGCGCAAACGGTCCTTAAACGGAAGCTGGGGATCAGCAAGGTGAGTGAGAGTTTGGCGTATATCGGCTACGCGGATGACACCACGCTGGTTCTGGAAGGAAAGCAGCAGATCGTCAGGGCAGAGCAGATACTGGAGAAATTTGAGCTGACATCAGGGCTAGCGACGAACCGTGACAAATCGGTTATCTTACCGCTTGGAAATAACCTCGGCAGGACGACCGGTCGGACGCATAGTTTCCGCTGAGCGAAAGCGGATGAGGGGGAGAAGCTGCTTGGGGTGTGGGTCACTCCGTCGGCTAGCTGCCTGCCAACGTGGGAGAAAACTCCGGAGGATATCTCGGGGAAGGTTAAGAAGTGGCAGCCGAATTTTCTGCCGACAGCGGCCCGGACGGCGGTGGTAAACAGCTACACGATGCCGAAAGCAGAATTTCAAGCACAGGTTTATCCGCCTCCGGCAAAACTGTGGGGAACGATTTCTAAGACCTTTGAGAACTTCGTGTCTGGGAACAAGGCAACGGTGGACAAGTGTTTCAGACTGTGGAGTAAGGATTTACTATACACGCCAAGGAAGATGGGTGGAGTGGGGGTGCATGACCCGGAGATGATTCTGGCGTGTCTCACGGCGCGAAGAGTGGGTCTGCTGGCGCTGGAGACGAATCAGTTGAAAAGGCACCTCATGACGCGGGCAGCAGATCTACCCATGGGCATTGAATCATTCTTCGCCCATGAGAAGCTGTTAAAACACTGGGAGGGGAAGAGCGTCCGCTGGAAAGTGGCCTGTGAGAATTTTATGAAGACACCGCTGGGAGTTCTCCCGGTAGCAAGCACTCGGGAAGCAGTGGAGGCTGAACGCATTATCTTCAACAAGCACCTACTGCTGAAGGGTACTACGCCGATCGGTGGACAGCAAGACGCGAAGCCGCTGTGGGAAAAACGCCTGGGAGATCTACTCCATCTAGATGGCAGTGGCACAACTATGCTGAAAGATTCAGCTACTCTGGAAAGGGAACTTGGCGGAAAAGGCCCCGCTAAGCTGGCAAAGAAGGCGTTTGAGGCTGCGCCGCAGGAGTGGAAGGATTTGCTGCTCAGCGCGTCACTCCAGGGAACACAGGCTAGCGGAACCATCACGGCTGGGCCTCGGCGGAGGTACCTCCCGGCGGGGCGCAAGCTCACGGACTTCCCCATCTTTGAAAACGGGGGAATTGCGCCACTGAAGTGGCTGAAGTTGCTCTGGAAAGAAGGGCAGAAACCATCTGCGAAGCAGCTGCTGTGGAAGGGCAGGTGGAACGGGCATATCAACTGGAAAAGGACTATCGCCATCCAAGACTCTCTGGTTACACCCAGCAGGCCGAGGGATGTGCTACTGCGTATTCACAACTTGAACCTGCAAGTGGGAGAGCGGGTGGCCTTCTTAAGCAGCAGGCCGGTCTGCCCGTACTGTGGAGAGGTCGAAACCCTAGAACACTGCCTCTACAGCTGCCCCAAGATTCAAGTGGTGACCTCTGCGCTTCAAAAAACCCTCCGCATGCTCAACAGCTCACGTGAGGTGGCTTCTCTGGGTGACCTGTTATTCCGGAAGGCGGGGTCCAGCACAGCATTTCCGGAAGCCACGATCACATCAATCACGTTGCATCAGCAGTGGGTAAAGCGCTGTGATGCAGTTTTCAGAGGGAAGAACTTTCGGACGAAGAAGGTGTTGCGACGCATTGAGACAGCTTTCCGTCTTCATGCAAGGATATACACGAGGTCTAGGGAGGCACAGTGGAGGAAGTGTCAGGGTACGATGCAAGAGGAGAAGGTTCGCCGCACACGGGAGAAGGAGGACAAGTTACTGTTTCGGATCAGGGACAAAGCATGCAAGTCGTGGACGTGGACGAAGGCTTTCACAAATATCTGGTTAGCACCGAGGATAGCTCACCAACCTCCTTAGAAGCTGCACCTGGGATGGCCATGTGGCAATCCCTCATGCACAGTTACGACTGTTATTGCTTATGTATGCTTGCTCTTTCGGTGTACATATCAATTACCTTAAAAAAAAAAAAAGGAATGAAAGATGGCATGTGCAACAGCGGCGTAATACACGGCAATGAAAGGACGTTTGGATGTTCAAGTAGTGGAGCGATCGCTACTGCGCCAGAGCGACAAACAGGCGATGAGAGAGCGCGACGTACGACGCCAAGAGAGCGTCGGGACTGCGACGAGAGAGCGACGGTTGACGACGAGAAGGCGACTGTTGACGGTGAAAAAACGACAGTAGACTACGATAAAGCGATAAAAAATGATTCGCGGCGATTGCGGAGAGCCGCGACAGCAGAGGCGCGGGGGGGGGCAGCACGGGCGCGCAGGCGGGGCTCCCGGCGGCGGCAGCGGCGGACACAGCAGCGGTGGCGGCGGCGCCAAGCGGCGGTGAAAGCACGCGCCGGTCGCGCTCCGCCTGGATAATTTCCTCGCCGCCGCCCCCCCACCCGGCGGCGGCACCTCTTCCGCCGCCACCGCCGCAACGTGCGCGCCTCTACAGCCGCCTTCGCGTGAATACGCGGGAAAAGGATCTACAGACGGCCGCGAAATTATCCAGGCGGAGTGACGGGTGAGGGGGAGCGCAGATGGGAGTGACGGGCGGAGGACGCGGAGGGGGAGGAGAGGCGGAGCGGGGAGGGGAGGCGCGGAGAGGGAGCGGGAAGTGAGGATGCGGGCGTGCGTGGCTTGGGTTTGACGGGAAGGAGGCGAGGGATGGGGATGGGTTAAGGAGGAGCAGGAGGGCTGAGGAGGGGTGCAGGGGCAGGCGGAGGGGTGGGGAAGGGCGGGAGAGAGGGAAGCAGGGAGAGCGCGCACAAGGAGCTCAAGGGGGGCCGCAGAGGGGGACGCGGGGGAGCCCGGGGGAGGGGGAGAGTCAAGAGTAGGGTCAGATGGGGAGAGGCGAGGGAGGGGTCAGAGAAGGGTGGGATGGAGGGCAAGGGGGGAGGAGGGGAGGGCGGTGGAAGAGGAGGAAGGGGAGTGCTTGGAAGAGGCGAGGGAAGGGGGCCATTCAACGCCAGTGAGCAACGCCAGTGAGCAACGCCAGTGAGCAACGCCAGTGAGCAACGCCAGTGAGCAACGCCAGTGAGCAACGCCAGTGAGCAACGCCAGTGAGCAACGCCAGTGAGCAACGCCAGTGAGCAACGCCATGGTGGCGACGCACACCTGTCGCCTTGCCTTGGTGATTGCATCCACACCCCTCGCTGCACCCATATCCATCCTCACACCCATTTCCTCTCTCACACCCATTTCCTCTCTCACACCCATTTCCTCTCTCACACCCATTTCCTCTCTCACACCCATTTCCTCCCGCACACCCATTTCCTCTCTCACACTCATTTCCTCCCGCACACCCATTTCCTTCCTCACACCTATTTCCTCCCTCACACTCATTTCCTCCCCCACACCCATTTCCTCCCTCACACCCATTTCCTCTCTCACACTCATTTCCTCCCTCACACCCATTTCCCCCCTCATACTCATTTCCTCCCTCACACCCATTTCCCCCCTCATGCTATTTCCTCCCTCACACCCATCCCCTCCCAACCCTCCACCCCATGTGCGCCCTTCCCCGTTTGCCCTCCCCCCAGGTGCGCCCTCCAGGTGGTCACACCCGAGCTCAACGCGCTGCGCTGGTGCACACACTGCCCACCCACCCTTCTCCCCTGCATCCCCACCCCATGCCCTGCCCGCCCTCTCCCTCACCCCCACCCAGGAACGCCCACAGGTGGTCACCCCGAATCATAAACACTGCAGGCCCACTCCAAACCCTTTCTCCATCCCCATGAGAAAGACCACGATGCTCATTGCACTAGTGGCTCCAGTGCTGGTCCATACCCCCCTCTTCCCGTCTTCCAAGCAGGTGGTCACACCCGAGCTTAATACACTGGCGACCACACTGCTGGCAGAGCTGCTACAATCCCACTGCTGTTCCCCTTCCCCCCATCTCTCCCCCCTTACGCCATGCTCCCCCCTCCCCTTTCCAGGTACGCCCACCAGGTGGTCACACCGAGCTCAATGCACTGCTGGCAGGGCTGGGTTCCTCCCCACCCAGGCTTGAAGGAGGGGCTGGCACCCCTTTCCTCCTCCCCCCCACCCTTCCCTGCTGCACGGCTGTCGCTCCTTCCCACCCCCACCAGGTACGCCCACAAGGTGGTCACACCCGACCCGAGCTCAATACGCTACGCTGCTGGCGGAGCTGCTGCGATTCCAAGTCAGGGCGTTTCAGGACGACCCAATCAAGGTGAGCCCTGGCCCCTGCACCCCTTGCTGTCACGTCAAGCTGCCACCCTCTCACCCACTCACCTCACAGTTCCCACCCTACTTTGCTCCCCCACCTCCGCCTCATGCTGAGCCCTGTCGTTGCACCATTTGCACCACTCCACCACTCCCCCACCTCGCCCCATTGCATGCGTGCAGGGTTCTGACAGGGAAAGAGATCCCTTCTTCCCCCCCCACAGTAACCCTCCACCTTCCCCATTCCCCCTCCCACTTAGATCCCCCACGGACAGGGAACGATGAGGCGCTAGCCGGGCTGAAGGAGGTGGGGCAGGCGGGCAGTGCGAGGCTGAAAATAACTTTCCTTCCGCCCTCCCCCGCCCCCAACCCCTCCCCAAACCCCCTCCCATGTATTCGCCCCAAGCACAGGGAACGATGAGGCGCTCTGTGCTAGCGGGTTTGAAGGAGGTGGGGCAGGCTGTGTGGGGCTCAGGGAGGTGGGGCAGGCTGTGTGGGGCTCAGGGAGGTGGGGCAGGCTGTGTGGGGCTCAGGGAGGTGGGGCAGGCTGTGTGGGGCTCAGGGAGGTGGGGCAGGCTGTGTGGGGCTCAGGGAGGTGGGGCAGGCTGTGTGGGGCTCAGGGAGGTGGGGCAGGCTGTGTGGGGCTCAGGGAGGTGGGGCGCCGCACGCACGCAGCATCGCCAGTTTAAACCAACACAACACTCTCTCCTACATTCCTTTCATAATTCGCTGTTGTTTTTCCCCTTTTTCCATCCCCTCCCTCCCCCCAACTCTGCACCTGCGTCGCTTACACCCACATTTTTGCCCGCTGGGACTCGTCCTCCCACAGCACGGGCGCACTGTTCACCAAGGCACCACCGTTCCCTCCCCATAACCTCACTCCCACGCCCCTGCTTCCCCCACGCCAACGCCTGCCCCTGCTGTGGCGGTGCACTGCTCACCCACGCGCTGTCCTTTCCTCTCCCCTTCCCACCTCACCCAACCCTTCCCCCGTCATCCCACCAGCTCCGCACCGCACCTGCTTCTCCTGAAATCCTCAATCCTGCACCGATTTCCCGCTTCTGCAACATGAACGCACTGTTCGCGGGGAACCTGCAGGCTGCTGACGCTGGGCACCGCACCGCTCCCAAGTCCAAGATTGGCAGCTTGCCAAGGCTGCAAGGCACCTTCCCTTCAACACCCATTACCCTCATCCGTTCCCCTTCACCCCTCCCTCGCCACCTCCACCCCCCACCTGTTTACCCTTTCCCACCTCTCCCCTTCCACCTTCCCCCCCGCCCCTCCCCTCCCCAGCTGCGCACCTACTTCTCGCACACCGACTTCTGCCCCACCGACTCCCACCCCCACGGGGCGCGGGCGCACTGCTGGTGGGGAGGCTGCTGACACGGCGGAAGTGCACGAGAGGCTGCAGGCATAGCTGGGCTTCTGGGTTCCCCTTGGCCATTTCCAAAGGACGGACGAGCAGAGGGAGAAGGAGGTGCGTTGTGATGAGTTTGGGTAGCTGGGTTGGACTGTTTGATGTTCAAAACGCACAGGCTGGGCGGGGCTGCTGGGTGCCCCGTGGCAGTCTTCTTCCCCACGGTCACTGGCAGGTCAGTGGCTGCAAATACGCAGCAGGTTTCGTAAATGCGTGGCTGAATAAGGCTGTGCGGCTGTGTTTCTCATACAGCAAATGCGGAATTAAGCAAGAGTGCCATCCCCCGCCTCCCATCACTCCTCGTCTCTTCCCCACCAAATTTACCAGCCTCTCCTGCTGGCCGTATGTGTTTTCTCTCTCATCCACACATGCTTCTCTTCTTCTGACTCTCCTGCTTCCTCCTCAGCTTTCCAATCACCCATCAGGTATGCATACTGCAGCCAGTAGCGTCTTTTTCTTGCCGTCTCGCCCTCAACCGTCTCACCGGCCTCGCTTGCTGACCTTTCATGCTGCTCTCTTCCCTAATGGATTGACCCGCCACCACTGCCACCCCCTCTGGTGTCAATCTCGACCATGCCCTCCCCATGACCAAAGCCATATGGCGTTGGGGAGTCGCCCCACCAAGCCCTCCCCTGGCCGTTGTGGGAGTTGGTGAACTGAGCGCTCCCCCCCCTTACCCCTCTCTTTCCCGCTTCTCTGCGGTCACCTCCGTATGGCCACAGATAAATGGAGGTCGAGAGCGCACATGGGAAGGTAGGCGCAAAAGTTTGTGCTTCGCATGTCTGCTCACACATGCCAGTCTAGTTATCGTATGCCCGCTGTTATTGTGGCTTCGGGTGGATGTTTATTACAACGAATAGGGTGCAACTGTGTGCCGTCAACAACAGCAAGAGCATCTTGTGAGAACTGTCACTAGTAGAAAGGTGTAGCTTGGTTCACATGCTTTCGACTGAAAAATGTGATCTGATTCTGTAAGGACGCTCTTCACGAAGCTTTCAAGAGCAGCGAAGGGCCAGGTACGTGGAAGGATGGAGAAGTGAAATGGTTCTGAAGGGAGCAGTTGGAGGGACAGATGGTCAGTGTGTGAGGAGGTGATGTGCCGCACCTTCCTGCCTATACTCCCTCTATGTATGCCTGTCCTTGCATCACTATACCCACTGCCTAATCCCATGCCTCACTAATTATCCATCTGCTCCAACATCCCCCCCCTCCCCCCAACCCCCAGCACCATCTTGTGACCTGCAGTATTCAAAGACTACAGCAGGCTCGATTCAGTGCCCAACGGCTTGGGCATGCTCACCAGGTTGAAGCACTTGGAACTGATTGTCTGTGAGAAGCCCACAGGTGACCCATGTCATTTGCCCAGCTCTCTTGGGCAGGCCGCCCCTCACACACATCTCCATGCTGGTAATCCGCTGTAGCTGCATGGGCTACCACTTTATCTGTGTTATATTCGTCATGTACAGTATATGCTTCGAACCTCTATCCTCTTGGCAACACGGTGTATTTAGAGACCAGACACTGTTACTGATTGTTCATTACATTCTCAGTACCTCGTACGTACATTCTCAGTACCGTATGTCAGAACATGGAAGCAGAAACAATATAACGTACTGTATGTGATGAGTGTGAAACAGAAGAGCCACACAAGACAACACTGAGCTTAGGATGCTTGGTAGACAGTTTACCTATTCGGGCCCCTCAACCTTAGATTCCCAAAAGATTCCACAACATACTCTGGCGTATCTTTAAGCATCTTGCAACGAGTTACCTCGAACTGCTTTAGCCTGGTAAGACTGTCCAGCCTCCTAGATAATGCACGAATGTCACATTGGTCAATCCTCAGACATTCAAGGTTCACGAGCGCTGAGACAGACTCCGGGAGCTTCTTGATTCCCAGGCAGCGCTGGATGTTCAACTCTCGCAGGTTTGTCAGCTCTCCCGGGTCCTCTGGCAGCTCAGCTCTCTTGCACAGGGCGAGTTCCATCCTTGTGAGTGAAACCAATCAGGCGAGAGAAGACAGAAGCAGCTGCTCTTGACCCATGAGAGAGAGCAAGTGTAGGTTGGTCAGCCCCCCGATCTCCTCTGAAATTGTCAACCGCGACGAATCCACGATGCATAGGGCTTTGAGCGATGTGAGAGCAGAAAAGCCTGGTGGCAGTTCTTGCAGCTCGCTGCAGCTGACCACAATCAGCACCTGCAGGGACTTGAGCCGGCACAAGGAGGCAGGGAGGTGGGCAAGCGCCAGGCGGTCCAGCACCAACGTCTTCAAGACGGGCAGATCTCCAAAATCTCCAGATAACTCGAGCAAATTGAAATTAGAGATTCTCAGACGCAGCAAGCAGGTGAGGGAAGTGAAGTGCTCGGGACGCTGATAGAAGGAGCAATCTTCGACTCTCAGCTCCTGGAGACACGGCATCAGCTCCCCAATGTCATCCGTGATTTCACTGCACAGGGAGATCCGCAGGTGATTCAGGCGGGAGCAGACAGATCCTGGCGGAAACAAGAAGTGAATATCCGGACATGGTATATCCAGAGACTCGAGGGATGACAACTGCGCGAAGGAGAAGGCACCAGGAGGCTGGACTCTGGAATTTCCACCAACTTTATGGGTAAACGAAAGGCTGGTGAGGTTTGGAAAGTGAGAAAGACTCGAAAGCTTTTGAGATTCCGAGGATAAGTGATGGGTGAAACGAGGTACAAGAGCTGAAACGCTGGTTAGAGAAAGTGATCGCAGCCGCACCAACTGAAAAAAAGAAGGCGGCAGGTAAAACGAGCTTGGCAGGAAGTCCAACGTCAGATGCTGCAGCTGAGTGCTGCGACGGAAGAAACTATCCACTTAACCGGTAGTCGATGTTGACGGCCCAGACGTAGCGCGTGTTGGCGTCTATGAACGTCATGGTATTTTGTTCGCCGTCGAGTCGCTGTAGATTATTTCGAGCGGCTTGTATCATTCGTAGCCCGGAGGTAAGTCTGGGAAGGGCTTGTGGGTGAGCGATGCGGTCGGGCAGATGATGCACGGCGGGTCGTCCGATGTTGCTTTAAGCGTGTCGCCACCGGGTAGAAGGAGTCCGCTTGTGTAAAAAACGGTAGCCTCGATTGAATTCTTGAGTCTGGCGTGTGATGGGTGTCTGAGTCGCTGGTGCCAGATTTCGGGAGTAGCGCGGTAGCCGACCGTTCTCTTGTAATACCTGTTTCTCCCCTCTTCCTCTTACTGTGGTGTTGCAGGTCTTTTGCCGGCGGCGGCGCGTACGTCAGCGGTGAAGGCTTGGGTGGACGCTTGTTCCAGGTCGACCTTGGAGATCCCGACGATGTCGTTCGTATCGGCGACATGAATAGAGTCGTCGGTAACTGGCAGGAGCTGTCGAGTCGGAGGCGGTGTTGCTTCTGGCCACTCGGAGGCAGGGAGTCCCTCCATTGGAATTCAATGGTAGAGGTACTCGTCGCCGGTGATTGAGATCAGTTGAGGTCCTGCTTTTTCTGGCGTCGGCTCCTCGGTTGGTTCAAGTAGTTCTGCTGCTTCACCAAAATCGTATATCATTCCTTCTGAGTCCTCCTGTTCTTCCTCTACAGGTTCGTAGGGGTATTGATCCGGAAGAGGAGGTCCGCCTCAGCTGGTGCCCCGCGTCGCCCAATATGGTCAGTTTCCGCCACGGCTTCAGGAAGAAGTGTCGGAGCTTCGGGATAAGGGCGTGGTGGTCCCTAGCCACTTTGAGAAGTTGACGCTCCCCAACCGCCTCCAGGGGGAACTCCCGGTGTTCGTGTTTCTGGCACTCCCCAGGCGCCAGTGGTGACACCGGTGTTGGTCCATCATGGGGCGGTGCCTCCTGTGCTTCCCCATCCTCTTATGTTGTTATGTGCCGCAGTTGCTGACACACCGCTGTCTAGCTATTCTTCCATTGATGGAGGTCCGGTGTCGCCGGGGGCGGAGGTTGAGGCTGTTGGGAGAGCAAGGGTGGGGCAGAGGCCATCTAGTCCAGGGCGCTCAAGATCGGTCTCTTCGGGGTGCGACCAAGTTGGTGTTTCCATGGGCGTTGTTTTCAGCAGAAGCATTCTGTCGGAATCACCGTCGTTTCCCTGCTACTCGAGGTTTAAGACGAAGACTCCGTCTTCGTCGACCGCTTTCCCGATGTAAGTCCTTTTATAAAATAGCTCGATGCATTTCTTTTGGCTGTTGTTTTGAATATCAACTCCGCACTTCATGAGTTGTGCTGCAGAGAGGAGGTTGAACTGAAGATCGGCGACGACCAGGACATCTCCGATGTGGATAGTGAAGTTGGCGCTCGATTGTTGTTAGCGACGGTGATTTCGCACGGTCATCGCATGCGCTTCGAGTTGCTAATGAATGTCATTGACCCTACCATGTGTTGTACGCAGCAGCTATCACGATACCACTTATTGAAGTTTTCGCGGCTCGCACGATGCTGGCGATCTTCGGAGTAATGATGCAGTCGAGGTCAACATAGAAGCCCGAGACGTCATTCTCGTGGGTTGCGGAAAACCCGGGAGGAGACTCAGGCGTGCTTGGAGGCAACTCGTAATCAGGTGGGAGAGTCGTCGGCCTGTCGCTCCAGAGTCCAATTGTAGGGTCGTTGTTCGGGCTTGGTGCGATGGGTACGATTGGTGTGATTATCGGGAATTGAACTCCGTCGTAATAGCGAATGCATCTGCGATCGCCATGCAGCTTAAAACTGTCCCTTTTCCCCTGTCCCTGGCAGATATGCGCACAGGAGCAAGCGAGGTACTTGCGACGGCAGGTGGCCATATGGTCACTGTTGCAGCTGGTGTTGAAGGAGGAGCTGACTGTTAGTGCTGTTGACCGGGTGAGTTGTTGTTGCGCCTTTTGATAGCAGCCTTTCGCTTGAAGCATCGATCCATAATGTGACCCGGTTTCTTGCAGTACTTGTAGAAGTACCCCTTCTTTTCGTGTGAATCCCCTTCAGTTGCGCCAGCGTAGAACACCATTTTTTCCCTTTTGCCGTTTCTCTCACTATACAGGTCGATCTCCTGCTGCTCGGAGAGGAGTGTGGCGCAGAGGGCGGCTTCGAAGACACCTCCTCGAGCACGGAGCAGCGATTTGCACTGTCGCCATGCTGGTCCTAGTTCGGAGAGGACTATACTGACGAGCATGGCGTCGGGGACGTTTCCGCCACACTTCTTAAACTGGTCGCGTAGATTTCGGCAACGATTAATATATGGTCCCGCTTTCTCCCCTTGAACCATTTCGGCAGATGTCAGCTGGCTTAACAAGTGACTCATGTTTACTGGATCTGTTGCCATGTAAGCGTTGCGCATGTATTCCCAAGACACTTGCGCGGGAGCGCACTCCGTCTTGAAGGAGCGGATGCCAAGCTGCTCGGAGGGAGAGAGATTGCGGAGAAGAACGGTGTACGCGATGAGAGACTCGTGGTAATACAGATTTTTCTCCTGGGGAGTTCCTTCCGCTGGAAAAGGAAGGTTCCCGTCGTAGTACATCCAGATCTGCGCGGTTGTCGCGAGGAGCTCGAACTCGAAGCTCCACGTGTAGAAGTCCTTGCCACCGAATGGGGTTGATGTCTTCAATTTTGATATTGTGAAAAAAATTTGTTACAGTGATGCTAACGCCTCTGATTGCGCATGTTGTTGGTTGTCTTGTGCTGGAGCCGAGCCTTGACGATTGTCAAAGGTGAAGGACCTTTTGGAGTTGACGCGCCGGTCTTCTCCTGAAGGAGGAAGTCCCGCAACTCCTCGAGCGTAGCTTGAGCCGTCGATGCTCATAGCTTGATGGCTCTCAAGAGCGTTGATGCGAGCGATGAGCTGCTCAACGACGCATTGGTTGTTGTTGTTGGTGGTGGGCCCGGGGAGTCTGCGGTTAGCTTTCCCTTCTGGAGCCATAGTGATGCAGCCTCTGTACTAGGTGTTGTAATAAGTAAGTTAATAAAGAGTTGTTCTAGGAAGAACAATGACTTAGCAAGCCTTATAATCCAACCGTGCTCTCATACCATGTTGATATAACCAAGAATCGAAGTGGATAGGATAAGGCTAGCTAAGTGTATGAGGAAGACAATGAAGTCTTCGAGTGACCTTGTTTAATAAGTTGAAGGACAACAAGATAATAAGAGCGTGTTCCTACACCTCGTATCAGACACACCTCGTATCAGCTTCGTGTGGTGAAATACGTTTCAGTGTGTTCGACTGCGGTCGGATGCGTTTTAGTGCGGTTCGACGCGAATCTGATACGAGGTTGCGTGGTATGAGGTCGTAGGAACTCGCTCTAATGGATAGCATTACATAGGAAATAAATAGCATTCCAAGCTAGCCATGTACTCCGAGGGGTACTGTCAAATAATGTTCATATGCATTGTTAGGTTTCTAGGCTATAGTGAGTTGCCCTTAGAGGGTACAACCTATCCTAGGTTAACTTTTGTATCCTCCTCGACTTTCTACCTCACACAATTCTCTCGACACTTCTTCCTAGCCTATTTTAAGATGGTAATAGAGTAGGTAAATTTTCTCCCTCCCACGCTTCCGCTCCCTCCCTTAGCCGGTCCCGAGGCGCCCGTCCCTTAGGCTCCGTTTCGTCGCGGGTAGGACGGCCCCCGCGGGCCTCGTTTTTCGTCGCGTTTAAAGGGCCCCGCTGGCCCCTCGTTTCGTCGTGCTCTAGAAGAGATCCCCCCCCCCCCCCCCCCCCCCCCCCCCCCCCCCCCCCCCACCCCCCGCGGGCCTGCGTTGTCGTACTTAGCCCGCAACAGCCGCGCGTGCACGCAGCAGGCACACACGCACCAGCAGCAGCAGCGCGCGCATTAGCCAGCGGCAGCCGTGCACGCCACTGCAGCATGCGCATTGCAGCAGCAGCGCTCGCATTGCAGCAGAAGCGCGTGCATTGCTGCAGCAGCGCGTGCATTGCTGCAGCAGCGCGTACATTGCTGCAGCAGCACGGCTAGGCAGCAGCACGTGTTACTGCAGCAGCAGGGCTAGGCAGCAGCTAGCCGCCAGCAGCTCGCCGCCAGCAGCAGCTAGCCGCCAGCAGCTAGCCGCCAGCAACTAGCCGCCATCAGCAGCTAGCCGCCAGCAGCAGCTAGCCGCCAGCTAGCCCCTCCCACCCGCCCACAGCCCCTTTCAACGCTCACAGCCCCTTCCAACCACTCACAGCCCCTTCCAACCGCTCACAGCCCCTTCCAACCGCTCACAGCCCCTTCCACCCGCTCACAGCCCCTTCCAACCGCTCACAGCCCCTTCCAACCGCTCACAGCCCCTCATCACGCGCGCACACCACCCAGGACCACCCGACCTCCATTGGTTCGACACTCGCGTCACTCATACTCATAGTATTTTGCACCGTCGCGGCTGGAGGCCGCTCCACTTAGCTGTTTAGGCTAGTCCTGACGTTGTTTGTTAGCTAGGTCTCTCCTCGCTTCGCCAGCCCCTCGAACGACTCTCCGGCTCCTCGATCGGCTCATCAGCCCTGCCTCCTCCAGCCGTCTGCTCCTAGCTCAGCTAGCTCCCAGCTCCGTTCGTTACTAGACTGGCGTTCCTAGCTCAGTTTTCCTCCGTGCTCCGGCAGCACCTCGCCTAGTCCCACCTGGCGCTCCTCGCTCCTAGTTCCGTTTGCTCCTAGCCTAGCGTCCAATATGGACTCCTCCCGCCGCCTTCGTTTCGATGCAGAGGGGCGCCCGATAGAGTTTGGCACTTGGCTCCGCCAGACTCAGCGCTATCTCACCAGTCAGCGCCGGGACGGCGCCACCCTGTACGCCCACGCGTCCGGCGCCCTCCAGGCACCACCGCATACCGAGCCCCTCCCTGCCGTGCCCCCCCCGACTTCGGAGGCGCAGGCGGACTACGCTCGTCTCGTCTTGGCGCGGGACGTTTGGGACTCCCGTGACACTGCGGCTGCACTCGCGCTGACCGAGATCCTTCCACCGACTGAGGCCGCTCACTTCGACCTGATAGAGACTGCGAAGGAGGTGTATGATGCTATTTCTGCACTCTATTCCACCCCTTCCTCTGCATCCCTCAGCCGCATCCTCATGCCGTTCGTGTTTCCCGACCTCGGCTCGTTTTCGACTGTCTCTGACCTAGCCACACACTTGCGCTCCCTTGTCGCAGTGGTGGCGGTGGCGGTGGTGCCCCAGGCGGAGGGAGCTCTGGAGGAGGTGCTGACCCGCCTGCTGGAGGTGGTTCGACCAGCGGTGGTGCGGGGCCCCAGCAGCAGCAGCCACAGCAGCAGCAGCCACAGCAGAGACAGCAGCAGCAGCAGGGACACCAGCAGTGGCAGGCACCACAGCAGTTTCAGTCGTGGGGATCCCTACTGCAGTGGGGTCCGCAGCAGCACTGGGGCCCTCCGCCACAGTGGGGACCTGGAGGACCCGGGAGCACTGGCCGCATCAGCAGCACTACCAGTTGGGCCCCTCGCCCCCCGCGGCGCGACACCGGCCCCTGCGACCACTGGTGCGTCACCGGACCGGGCAGTCCCTGTGTCTGCGGCCGCGACGACGACTTTGCAGCGCGGTGCTTCCGCCGCCTCGACGACCTCTACCGTGCACGCTGGGGTCCTGAGGCGACCACCCCGCGCTGGGCTCGCCTGCTAGCCCGTAAGATTCCTGTATTTGAACTGTCTATGGACGATGCTCGTCAGTATGCTTTGTATGCTGATGTTGACTATAGTGCTGATGGATATGTGTGCTCGCGTGTTCGTAGTCTAGGATGCTTGCCTCCTGTTTGTGTAGACCTGTGCCTCTCTAGTCTAGGTGCTTGTGTCTCTGCTCTAGGTGCTTGTGTAGCTTTCGGACCTGACACGCCTCCGGCTGAGGCGTCTCTGTCGTTCACGCTGGACTCTGGCGCGTCGCAGTGCTTCTTCCGCGACCACACGACCCTCACACCACTCCTTGCTCCGGTTCTGGTAGCTCTGGCTGATCCTTCTTCAGGACCAGCCGTTGCATGCAGCTCCACCACCCTCCCGTGCCCTGTGGTCCCCTCTGGTGTCCTGCACGGCCTCCACATCCCCTCGTTCACTTGGAACTTGGTGGGTGTTGGATACCTCCAGGACAGGGGGATCACCGTTACCTTTGTGGGGGGTGGGAGGACTGCGGTCTATACAGACGCCGCTACAGGTGCTGTTCCCGCCACGTTCATCAGGGAGTGGTCTCTATGTTCTCCACACCGAGCGCTCCCCGGTTGCTTCCTCCGCTCAGGTCGCTGCGTCCCCTCAGGTCCCAGTGTCTAGTCTGGTTGCTGTGTCTGGTCAGGTAGTGGTGTCTGGTCAGGTTGCTGCGTCTTGCTCCTGTCGGTCCCTCGCCCACCTGACCGTCTTGTGGCACCACCGCCTTGGCCACCTGTCGCTCCACCGCCTCCGCAGCATGGCCAGTCACAGTCTTGTCTCAGGTCTCCCGCGCGTCTTTCCGTCGCTCCCTCCCTCGCTTGCCCCACCCTGCACTCCTTGCGTCGCCGGCCGCCTGCGCGCCACTCCGCACTCCTCCTCCCTTTGTCCGGCCTCTGCTCCCTTCCCGACTCTCCACCTGGACGTCTGGGGCCCTGCCCCTACGCTGAAACCTGAGAGGGAGCGCTACTTTCTAGTGGTCGTTGACGACTACTCTAGGTACACCACGGTGTTTCCTCTCGCGAAGAAGTCTGAGGTGACTTCTACGCTGATCCGGTGGCTTCTGGCCACTGAGGGCACTCGTGGTAGTCGTGTTCGTTGTCTCCACTCCGACCGTGGGGGTGAGTTTCGCTCCGGCGTCCTTGCCGGGTTCTGCGACGAGCAGGGCATCAGACATTCCTGGACGCTGCCGGAGTCCTCACAGCAGAATGCGGTTGCTGAGCGCCGCATTGGCTTGGTCATGGACATCGCCCGCACGTCCATGATCCATGCCCGTGCGCCCCATTTTCTGTGGCCCTACGCGCTGCACTACGCCGCGCACCAGCTGAACCTCCAGCCGCGTGTCTCGCGGCCAGAGGTTTCACCGACCAGTCTTTGGACAGGGTCCCCTGGTGTTGGGTCGGCCTTTCATGTCTGGGGCTGCCTTGCGCTTGTCCACGACACCTCTGAGGACAAGCTCTCGGCTCGCGCCATCCCGAGTGTCTTCCTTGGTTTCCCGATGGGCTCTCCCGACTACTCCTTTTACCACCCGCCCCTCCACCAGTTTCTAGACTCTCGTGACGTCCGGTTTGACGAGTCAGTGTCCTACTACACCCAGTACCCCTGTGGAGGTCTCCCGTTTCCCCCTCCCCCCCTTTTCCTCGCACCCTCTCTTCCCCCTGCTCCCGCTCCTCCAGTACCCCCACCCCCCCCTGGTCCTGCCCCGTCAGGTGTGTCTCACGCTACCCCTCTACCCTCGGTCGCGCGTCAGGTAGCGTCTCCCTCCCCGCGGTCCTCCTCACAGTCCCCTCGGCAGCCTTCGGCACTTCCGCGACAGGTTACTGTGGACTCGGTTGGTGTTGGAGCTGGAGGTGCAGCCACTGGCGGTACTCGGTCTGGGGGTGCTCGTTCGAGGGGTGCTGGAGCTGGAGGTGCTGGCGCAGGTGGCGCTAGCCCTGGGGGTGCTGGAGCTGGAGGTGCTGGCACTGGAGGTGCTAGTTCTGGGGGTGCTGGTGCTGGAGGTACTGGCACTGGAGGTGCTGTGCTGGAGCTGGAGGTGCTGGCACTGGCGGTGCTAGTTCTGGGGGTGCTGGAGCAGGAGGTGCTGGCGCTGTAGGAGCTGGTACTAAGGAGACGGGAGCTGGAGGCTCGCCTACTGCGTCGCCCACTGCGCCTCCCCACCGCCACGACACCCGTTTCCAGGCCCTTCGCCGGCTTGAGCGCGAGGAGCACGAGCAGTTGGAGCAAGAGAGGCAGGAGCTGCAGCGGTTGGACCAGTAGCAGCAGCAGCAGCAGCAGCAGCAGCAGCCGCCGGAGCCGCCACTTTTGCAGCAGCTATTGCCCCCAGTGAGTGGCCTTCAGGCCCTTGGTCTTCCTTCCTCTCCTGCTGTTGACTCACAGTCTCCTACCGCGTACGGTCCTACGTTTCCTCCTCCAGACTCGACTCCGGCTGTTTTCTCTCCTCCTCAGTCACAGTTGCCTCCTCCTGTTGTCCGGCACGACTGGACCAGTCGTTGTCCTCCACGTGCTCGGCCCTCATCTCCTCTTGCCGACCTCCGCACCGTCTTGTTTCGTTCTCCTCCTCATCGTTCTCCGCCTGTGTCTGTTCTCCCCTCACCTCCTCAGTCGTATCTCACCGTTTCCTCTCACCCTATCACTGACTACTACCATGCTGCTCGCCCTGTTGTCTCTCGTGTTCTTGCTTCTCTTGTCACCGACCCTCGTGCCTCTCCGTCGTCTGTCTCGGCTCTTACTGCCGCTGTCGCTGACTTTGCTTCCACCCGCCGTCTTGACTACGCCACGCGTGTCGTGGCTGCTCCACAACCCCGTCCTCTGTCCGTCGGGGGTGAGTCTGCCCTTGGCTGTGACGTCCTAGAGGACAGGCAGTTTGAGCTGGAGTTCTTAGCAGCCGCTTCCCCTTCTCTCTGTGCCATGCTGCTTCCCCTTGAGGGAGACCCCGACGCCCTTGACATACCGACACCTCGCACGTACCGCGAGGCAGTGTCAGGGGAGTGGGCCTGTCAGTGGAAAGCGGCTATGGATGCAGAGTTAGCGTCTTGGAGATCCACAGGCACGTACGTCGACGCAGTTCCCCCTCCCAGGGCGAACGTTGTAGATGGCATGTGGCTCTTCAAGGTGAAGCGGCCGCCTGGTTCACCGCCTGTGTTCAAGGCGTGCTACGTGGCTAGGGGTTTCAGTCAGCGTGAGGGAAACTTCTTCCAGACCTTCGCCCCGACCCCGAAGATGACTACTAAGGCTATGGCGCACAATCCTAGCGAGCGGATTTGCGTTTAGTTGAGAATTGAAATTCGTAGTAAGTTCTCAAAGTGACGGATTTTGAGCAACAAGTGGCATCAGAGCGGGTAGTTGACTTCGAGACGACGAATCGTCATCAATTCTCAACCAATATTGACGAGCGAGACCCGTTTCTAGTAGCTCTTCTTGTGAGGTGGTCGAATCGCGTATAATTCGAAGTATTCAGCCAGTGACGGCGATTTTTGTAGAATTAAAAGATCGAGAAAAATCTTGTCCAAGCGATTTCTCAAGTGTCCACCGTTCATAAGGCCTCAGCATGGTTGATACGGACTCTGGAGGTGCTAATGGCGAGATGGCTAGAGGTAGAGAGGCTGGAGAGCAGGGGGGGAGTTGTTGGTGGTGGAGTGGGAACTCACCAACCAGCCAACCCTATGCTACCCTCTTCAACTAAACCGTCTCCAACAACCGTGGATCCAGTGAAGGCATTCTCTAAGGAGAAGTTCATGAGGGTGAACTATGAGCACTGGAGCTTCCGCATGAGGCTGATGTACACCCAATACAAGCTATTGGACTTGGTGGAGGGGAAGGAGAAGATGCCGGAGGCCGCTGAGCTGAAAGGAGTGTGGATGAAGCGCTCGTTCCACGCGTACATGCTCATAGTGCAAGCAGTTGGAGGATGACAACTTGACTCTTAGTACCAACCATACGGGTAAGTAACGCACTTACTCTTAGTACCAACCATACGGGTAAATATAACCCTTACTTTTAGTACCAACCATACGGGCAAGTAACGAACTTACTTTTAGTATCAACCATACGGGTAAGTAAGCACTTACTTTTAGTACCAACTATACGGCTAAATAACACACTTACTCTTAATACCATCCATAAAGGCAGGTAACCCACTTACTTTATGTACCAACCATACGGGAAAGTAAGCAGTTACTTTTAGTACCAACTATACAGGTAAATAACACTCTTACTCTTAGTACCAACCATACGGGTAAGAAACGCACTTACTCTTAGTTCCAACCATACAGGTAAGTAACACACTTACTCTTAGTACCAACCATATCGGTACATAACCCACTTACTCTTAGTACCAACCATACAGGTACGTAACGCACTTCCTCTTAGTGCAAACCATACGGGTACGTAACGTACTTATTCTTAGTACCAACCATACAGCTAAGCAACGCTCGTACTCTTATTACCAGCCATACGGGTACGTAACGCACTTCCACTTACAACGAACCTTACGGGTACCCTTCATATGGGCAAGTAGCGCACATACTCTTAGTACCGACCAAATGGGTACGTAACACACCTACTCTTACTACGAACCATATGGGTATGTAACGCGCTTACTCTTAGTACCAACCATACGGGCATGTAACGCACTTACACTTATTACCAACCATATGGGTAAGTATCGCACTTACTTTTACTACCAACCATACGGGTAAATAACACTTTTACTCTAAGTACCAACCATAGAAGCAAGTAACGCACACACTCTTAGTACCAACCATACGGGTAAGTAACGCACTGACTTTTAGTACCAACCATACGGGCAGGTAACGCACTTACTTTTAGTACCAACCATACGGGCAGGTAACGCACTTACTTTTAGTACCAACCATACGGGTGAGTAGCGCACTTACTCTCAGTACCAACCATACGGGTATGTAACGCACTTAATTTTAGTACCCACCATACGGGTAAATAACGCACTTACTCTTAGTACCAACCATACGGGAACGTAACGCACTTAGTCTTAGTACCGACTATACGGGTAAGTAACGCATCTAGTATTAGTACCAACCATACGAGTAAGTAGCGCTCTTACTCTTAGTACCAACCATACAGGCAAGTAACGCACCTACCCTTAATACCAACCATACGGGTAAGTAGCGCACTTACTTTTCGTACCAACCATACGGGTAAATAACGCACTTACTCTTAGTACCAACCATACGGGTAAACGCACTTAATCTTAGTACAAACCATACGGGTACGTAACGCACTTAATCTTAGTACCAACCATACGGGTAGGTAACGCACTTACTCTTAGTACTAACCATACTGTTAAGTAACGCTCTTACTCTTAGTACCAACTATACGGGTACGTAACGCTCTTACTATTAGTAACAACCATATGGGTAAGTATAGCCTCACTCTTAGTACCAACCATATGGGTAAGTAACGCACCGACTATTAGTACCAACCATATAGGTAAGTAACGCACTTATTCTTACTACCAACCATACACGTAAGTAACGCACTTACTCTTAGTCCCAACCATACGGGTACGTAACGCACTTACTGTTAGTACCACCATACGGGTAAGTAACGCACCTACTCTTAGTACCAACCATACGGGTACGTAACGCACTTACTGTTAGTACCAACCAAATAGGTACGTAAATCACTTACTCTTAGTACCATCTATAAGGGTAAGTAACACAATTACTCTTAGTACCAACCATACGGGAAAATAGCGCTCTAACTCTTAGTACCAACCATACGGGCAAGTAATGCATTTATTTTTAGTACCAACCATATGGGTAGGTAACGCACTTACTCTCAGTACCAGCCATACGGGTACGTAACGTACTTACTCTTAGTACCAACCATACTGGTACGTTACGTACTTACTCTTAGTATCAACCATGCGGGCAAGTAATTCACTTACCTTGAGTACCAACCATACGGGTACGTATCACACTTATGGGTAGGTGACGCTCTTACTCTTAGTACCAACCATATGGGTAAATGACGCTCTTAATCTAAGTACCGACCATACGGGAAAGTAACGCTCTTATTCTTACTCCCATCCATATGGGTATGTAACGCTCTTACTCTTAGTACCAAACGTATAGGTAAGTAACGCCCTTGCTCATACTATCAACCATATGGATATGTAACGCACTTACTCCTAGTACCAACTATGTGGGTAAGTAACACAGTTACTCTTAGTACCAACCATACGGGTAAGTAACGCAGTTACTATTTCTACCAACCATTCGGGTAGGTAACGCACTTACTGTTAGTACCAACCATACGGGTACGTAACGCACTTGCTGTTAGTACCAAACATACGGGTAAGTAACGCACTTGCTCTTAGTACCAACCATACAGTTAAGTAACGCTCTTAGTACCAAACATATGGGTACGTAACGCACTTACTCTTAGTACCAACCAAATAGGTACGTAAAGCACTTACTCTTAGTACCAACTATATCGGTAAGTAACGCTCTAACTGTTAGTACCAACCATACGGGCAAGTAACGCACATACCTTTAGTACCAACCATATGGGTAAGTAATGCATTTACTCTTTCTACCAACCATAAATGTAAGTAACGCACTTACTCTTCGTACCAGCCATACGGGTACGTAACGCACTTACTATTGGTACCAACCATACTGGTAAGTAACGCACTTACTCTTAGTACCAACCATGCGGGCAATTAACGCAGAGTACCAAACATACGGGTATGTAACGCACTTACTTTTAGTACCGACCATACGGGTACGAAACGCAGTTACACTTACTACCAACCTTACGGGTAAGTAACATACTTACTCTTATACCTTCCATACGGGCAAGTAGCGCACATACTCTTAGAACCAACCATACGGGTACGTAACGCACTTACACTTAGTACCAATCATTTGGGTAAGTAGCGCACTTAGTTTAACTACCAACCATACAAGCAAGGAATGAACTTACTCTTAGTACAAACCAGACGGGTAAGTAACGCACCTGCTTTTTGAACCAACCATACGAGAAAGTAACTCACTTACTCTTACTATCAACTATACGTGGTAGTAACGCACTTATTCTTAGCACCAACCATATGGGTACGCAACGCGCTTACTCTTAGTACCAACCAAATGGGTACGGAACGCATTTACTCTTAGGGCGTATCCCTGGGTGGTGGCAGGGCCACTGTAGATGGCATGCGGGAAATGCGCATGCCACGAATCTGTATATCGCGGGGTTGGTGTCAGAAAAAACCTAGCGCATGCGCCTCGCGAGTGATTGGTTGCGCGGAATTATGAAATTGTGGACCGGGTAACATGACCCAGTCGGTTGGTGTTGGTTCTTCAAATCAAGTGGGGGTGTAACCGCCTACGCGATGAGAGAGGTTTCGTGTCTGTGCTGTGATTGGTGGCTGCAATTCGGATGCGTTTGTCGCCAAATGTGTTTCGATTGCCACCAACTGCGAATCGCGCACGACTCGGGCCAAAAGTTGATGGCATGCGGGAAACCCGCATGCCATCAACAGTGCCAGCTACAGTGGCCCTGCCACCACCCAGGAATACGCCCTTAATACTAACTATACGTGTAAGTAACGCACTTACTCTTAGTACCAACCATATAGTCAAGTAACGCACTTATTCTTAGAACCAACCATATGGGTACGTAACGCACTTATGCTTAGTACTAACCAAATGGGTAAGGAACGCAATTACTTTTAGTACCGACCATACGGGTAAATAACGCATTTACTCTTAGTACCAACCTTACGGGTAAGTAACGAATTTACTCTTAGTACCAACCATACAGGTACGTAACGCACCTACTCTTACTACCAACCATATGTGTAAGTAACGCACTTACTCTTAGTACCAACCATACGGGCAACTAGCGCAGTTACTCCTAGTACCAACCATACAAGTAAGAAACGCACTTACTCTTTCCCAGGTTGATTCCCAAGGTCCCTGCTAGCTCTAGCTATTTATTCCTTCTCTGTTTTTACTCTGGACATAGTCAAATTTATTCAAGCGAATTCCTTCCTTTCTATGCGGTTCGATGGCGGAATGCTAGTACGCTAGCATTACGACACTAGGAACACGCTGTCCAATTTGTAACTCTGCAATGACAGAACTTTTTGCGAGGAGACTTGGCTCCTTTGAAAGCTCTTAGAGTGAGCTTCGATATAGCGCATTCTCAGCTTTATCCGATCGACGGTCTGCATGGTACGCTGCGCGACGTTCAAGTCCCTCTTGATATCTCTCTCTACAAACTCGGACCCGAGGATAGGGGCTGGTCTTGTACCAAGCACCCAGGGACCCTTGGAGGGGACCCCGAGGAGAGATTTTTAGTTGGATAACGTACTAATAGTTTGAGTTGATTAGGCCCTTACACCAACAACTCTTAGTACCAACCATACGGGTACCTAACGCACTTACTCTTAGTACCAACCATACGGGCAAGTACCGCACTTACCTTTAGTACCAACCATACGGGTATGTAATGCACTTACTTTTAATACCGACCATACGGGTAAGTAACGCACTTACTCTTAGTACCAACCATACGGGTAGGTAACGCACTTACTCTTAGTACCAACCATACAGATAAGTATCGAACTTACTCTTAGTACAGCCATACGTATACGTAACGTACTTACTGTTAGTACCAACCATACGTATATGTAACGCACTTGCTCTTAGTACCAACCATAATGTACTTACTCTTAGTACAAACCATATGGGTAAGTAACACACATACGCTTAGTACCAACCATACGGGTAAGTAGCGCACTTACTTTTAGTACCAACCATACGGGTAAATAACGCACTTACGCTTAGTACCATCCATACGGGTATGTAACGCACTTACTTCTAGTACCCACCATACTGGTAAGTAACGCACTTAGTCTTAGTACCAACCATACGGGTCAGTAGCACACTTACTCTTAGTACCAACCATACGGGTAAAAAACGCACATACTCATAGAACCAACCATACGGGTAAGTAACGCACTTACTCTTAGTACCAACCATACGGGCAAATAACGCACCTACTCCATACGGGCAAGTAACGCACTTACTCTTAGTACCAACCATACAGGTAAATAACGCACCTACTCTTAGTACCAACCATACGGCAAGTAACGCACTTGCTCTTAGTACCAACCATACGGGTAAGTAGCGCACTTACTCGTAGTACCAACCATACGGGTAAATGACGCACCTACTCTTAGTACCAACCATACGGGCAAGTAACGCACATACTCTTAGTACCAACCATACGGGTAAATAACGCACCTACTCTTAGTACCAACCATACGGGCAAGTAACGCACTTACTCTTAGTACTTTTGGTGTAAGGGCCTAATAAACTGAAGCTATTAAGACTTAATCAAACTCAAAACCCCTCCTTGGGGTCACCTCCAAGGGTCCTGGTACAAGACCAGCCCCTATCCTCGGGTCCGAGTTTGTAGAGAGAGGAGTCAAGAATGACTGAGCCAAAATAACGAGAGTACCTTGTACGTCGCGCAGCGTGCCGTGCAGACCGTCGATCGGATTAAGCTGAGAATTTGCTATATCGAAGCTCGCTTCAAGAGCTTTAAAATAAGTCAAATTGCCTCGTAAAAAGTTCTGCCATTACGGAGTTATGGCTCGGACAGCGTTGGCCTAGCGTCGTACTGCTAGCGTGCTAGCGTTGACTCGGTAGCATTCCGCCGTCGCACCGCGTAGAAACAAAATTCCAGCAAGGAAGGAATCCGCTTGAATCAATTTGACTATATTCAGATACAAACAGAGAAGGAATAAATAGCTTTAGCTACCAAGGACCTTGGGAATCAACCTGGGAACAACCAGGGATGATCCCAAATAATTCCAAGCAACAGAACCAACCTGGCTCGACAAAACAGCATGTGGTAGGTTGATAAACACCCTTTGGTTCTGTTTTTTCAACCTGGGAAAACAACAACCAGGTTCAGGTCCTAAAAACAGAACCTGTTTTGTCCTTGCCCAACCAGCCGAATTCTGGTTCTGCTAGTTTCCCCTGGCCCTGTAGCATGCAGATACAGACAAACAACATCCAACCTTCATCTAATTGTACCCCTATAGTGCCTGCCCTGCTACACTATAGTTAACCAAACAAAACAGTACAATTTTGAGTTGGACAAACTGAATCTGCGCATTCAAATCAACCGAACTGCAAAGCTTCTATCTTGGGTTCCTTTGCGAGCTCGTCCTTTCTGCTTGCACTGTTCATAGCGCGTACAATGTTGTGCCGAAGCGCACATTGCGCGAGTACCTGCAAATGCATCAAGCGAAAAATGTGAAAGCAAACAAACACACGAACATTCCATTCACACGCAAATGCATTCGCACACGCATACTCGTACAAACAGACGGCAGGATGTCGTGCAAAGTGAATTTGCACCCAACACACTCCCCCTCAGCCTGCCGGGCTGCATCCCCATAATTCCATTCTAGTTCATGCCCATTCCACCCATGCGCACACAACGCCAATGAGGCTCATCCGCAAGCCTCTTGGTGAGGAAGTCTGCTGGCTGCTGGTGAGTCTTGATATAGATCGGATTCACCGTTCCCCTATTCACCTCCTTGCGCAGCCAGTGCCACTTGATACGCATGTGTTTGTTCAGCCCATGAAGCGCAGTGTTTCTAGCCATCCCAAGAGCCCCTTTGCTGTCACAAAAGAGAGGTGTAGCAACTTTTTGCTCCTGGCCAATCTCCTCCAACAACCTCCTCAGCCAAATCACCTCCTTGACCCAGTGGAACAGCGCCATGTATTCAGATTCCACTGAAGAAAGTGCTGTCTCCGTTTGCTTCTTGGACCTCCAACTAACATGTCCTCCCCCAACCAAGCAGATGTATCCACCCACAGAAGAGGAATCTTCTTTCTCAGAAGCCGAAGTAGCATCGGTAAAGCACGTGAGAAAGAGCTTGCCTTCTCCGAGCCTCTCCCCCTTCTCCTTCAGCACCTCAACCCCCATTTGCTTCACCTGTGCAGATGCGGAGTATTGAACTCCAATGCTGGGATGCGAGTTCAAGTATTTCACCACGCGTTCAGCTGCATCCACCTGCTCCTCACATGGATTCTGCACCACCCTGGCCAGCTGCCCAACCGAGAATGAAATGTCGGGCCTCGTGTGAACAGCTCCATACAAGAGGCTGCCCACCAAGGACTGAAAATGCTGCTGCTCCTCGGCTTCAACCCCTTCATCCTCAGCAGCATTCACAAGCTTGAACTCAGCTGGCAAGGGAGTTGCAACCTTGCGCTCATTCTCAATCGCGTACTTCTCCCCCAGCTGCTTGATGAACTTTTTCTGGTGCAGCTTCAACCACCTGTGATCTGGATCCCTCTCCACGTGCATCCCAAGGTAGTACTTTACCTCCCCAAGGTTCTTGCACTTGAAATTCTCCATCAGCTGCTGCTGCACGTTCTGGATCCCCTTCATGCTGCTGCTGAAGAGAAGAATGTCGTCCACGTAGACCAGAAACATCACCAGATTCTCCTTCTCCCCCTTGAGGAAGAGGCTCTCATCACAGCTACTGGTCCTGAAACCTATCTCCTCCAAAGCAGCTGCCAACCTCTGGTACCAGCAGCGTGGCGCTTGCTTCAAGCCGTAGATTCACTTGTTGAGCTTGCACACCCTGCCCGTACCATCCTCATACCCAGGCGGCTGCGTCATGTACACCTCCTCCTCTAAAATCACATTGAGGAATGCTGTTGATATATTCATCTGAATGATGTATTTCCCACTAACGGCTGCATCTACCAACAAGACACGGGAGGTAGGGGGTTTGGTAGTGGGAGCAAAGATCTCATTAAATCCCTGGTTCTCCTTCTGCATTATCCCCTTAGCCACCAGCCTGCTATTGTAGATGGTGACCTGCCCCTTGTCATCGGTCTTGATCCTCAGCACCCACTTGCATTGTACCGCTTTTTTCCCCTCAGGCAGCACCACCAGATCCCAAGTCCCATTCTCTAGCTGGCTCTGGTACTCAGCATCCCTAGAAGCCAGCCACTTGTCCCTATCTGATCCAGCTAGTGCCTCCTCCATGCTAGCTGGTTCCTCTGGTGCAGGGGCAAGAAAACAAAATGCAGGCTCATCCTCCTCATCCGGTTTATATCCTTGAGGCAAAATCAGCAACGCCTCCTCGTTCCCAAGCTGCTGCTCTGCTACATCAGATCCTGCAGCCAGCTTCCTTGTCGCCATACGGGTGCGTCATGGCCTAGTGACGGGTGTTTCCCATCCCTTCACTATAACACCCTTCGGCTTCCTCCTTGATGGTAGTGTAGGAGCCTTAGCTATGCCCTGCTGCTGCTCTCCTCTCTCTGATCCAGCAGCTCCACTAGTGCTACCGCTAGTCTCCACACCATCTCCTCCACCAGCAGGTGCCTCCCCTGTACCTTCTCTCCATTACCACCCTCTACAGCTACCTCCTCTCCCTCCTCCCACACACTAGGAGTCAGGTCTAGCTGCATGGTGATCTGCTCCATCTCCTGAGAGACCTTGGCCTCTGGCTGTATCTTCCAGCCCCCATACATCAGGCCCTCAACAAACTTCACATCCCTGCTGTCAAACAACACGCCTTTGCGTGGTTCCCACAGCAGCCATCCCTCGCTCTCAGCAGCCAGCCCCAAATGCACACACCAGATTGCACTTGCCCCCAACTTACTTCGGTGCTTCTTGGGAACGTGGGCGACTGCCATGCAACCGAACACCCACAGCATGTCCACCGGCGGCTTCCTCCCCAACCACCTCTCCAATGGCACCCAAGATTCGTCATTGACCTTGGTGAGCACTCTGTTCCTAGCAACGGTAGCGTGCCGGACAGCATGGGGCCACATGGTGTTGCTCAGCCCAGATTCTATGAGCAGCGCCCTAGCTGTCTCTAGAATGGTCCGGTTCGCCCGTTCTGCTACACCGTTGGACTGTGGGGTGTAAGCCGTTGTTAGCTTCCTTTGGATGCCCTGCTTCTTAAGCCAAGCTGTCATTTCAGCTCCAAGGAACTCACCATCCGGATCTGTCCTGATCCGCTTCACCACACACTCTGCTTGGTTCTCCACGAACGGCAGCCAATCGTCCCGAATCGTGGAGGCGGCGTGGTCCTTCTGCTTCAGCGGATACGCCCACATCAGCCTGCTCCAATCATCCACTATGGTTAGGAAATACCGCTCCCCCTTGTGCCCTTGCACTGGCAGAGGCCCCACCAAGTCAATGTACACCAGCTCTAAAGGCTTCTTGCTCCTGCCAGCAACACTATGGAAGGGGAAACGGGTAAATTTGGATAGCAAGCAGATTTCACAGTTGTCATCGGGTGGCTGGCCGTTCAGCTTCAGACCCTTGACAGCTCCATCCTTCTCCAGCTGCTTCAGCAAAGGCATTGCCACATGCCCCAAGCGTCGGTGTGCCGTTGCCCAATCTGTCGCCCCAGATCTTGCCGACACTCTCACACCAACTGCTCCAAGGGCGTTGCACTCCCCCTGAGATGCAGACCCCTCTCTAGCCTGCCCCCCACCGTGCCACGTCAATGCCGGCAGCTGCCACATGGATCTGTACACGTCCTTACTCTCGTGCAGATCCCAAAGAACCCGATTGCCCAGCTGCCCCTTGTAAGTGCGTGCCCCATCCGTGTTAGTGCTCACCCCAGCCTTGGCAAGCTTACGGAGGGAGATCAGGTTGGCCTTAAGGTCCGGAACGAGGAGAAAATCGTGCAGCACCACCGGCTTGCCATCCGCTCCCTTAAATGCAGCTCGTCCCGCACCAGCCACCTTCAATGCGTGTCCAGAGGCAGAGCACACCTCAGAGATTGGTGCAGCGCGTAGGTCATCAAGCAGGTCCTTGCGACGCCCGTGTCCAACACCCTAAAGTCCAGGGGGTGCAGCTCCGCTCCAACCTTGGCAGAGCCGTCTCCTTGCTCCCCCTTGTCTCCAACATGGAAGCACTGGCCCGCGGCGCATTCCTTCTTCTTCTCAGCATCGCCGTTGCCCTTCGGGTTGATGTCGGACCAATCAGCGACCATGTTCGCGCCGTTTTTCTGGTTGCTCCGCGTGCCGACATCCTTATGGCGATTCTGGGGGGTCCATCCTTCGGGTTTTTTATGACACAATAACCAGGGATGCCCCTCCTTCTCACAATACCAGCAATTCCCTTTCATTTTGCCACCAGCACTCGATCTGCCCCCACGTCCATATTTCGCACCGCGACCCCAACCGGTACCTCCTAGTTGGTCGTTGGAGTCGTCGTCCTTCTTTGCCCCGCGTCCAGCACCACCGAAGCCACGTCCTCTGCCACGTCGGCTCCCTTGCATGCCGTAGCCGCTGCTGCCATCGTCTCCACCCCTCAGTTGGCAGCGACGGAAGTCCTCCTCCAGAATTTTTGTCCGCACCCACTCGAGCGTCCACAAGCTCTGGTTCTGCGGAAGGCTCAATCCGCTCGTGAATTGAAGCCACGATTCCGGCAGCAGCGAGAGCATCTTCACGCACTTGGTCTGCTCCGGGTAGGTGATTCCCGCGGTGGCCAACTTCGCATAGAGGTCGCGCATCTTGTCCAGGACAGGATGCACCGGCTCTCCCTCGCTCAGGCGCAACGCTGACAGCTCCCTCTCCAGCATTAACGTTGCAACGACGGAGGTCGGAGCGAGCAGCTCCCTCTCCAGCATTAACGTTGCAACGACAGAGGTCGGAGCGAGCAGCTCCACGCCTTCGGACCGCACTCAACCTCCGGCAGCAGGTGCATGACGTGGTGACGCTGGTTCAGCTCCAAACTCTGCGACATCAAGTAGTAGCCAGCTGAGGCGCGGTCGTCCCATTCTTCCTGCAGCGCGGGGTCACTCGGTCTAGGCTCCTCCCCAATCATTAGTTTCAGCAAACCGATCTGGCGGAAATAAAGTTGCATTTTCCAGGCCCAAACATCCTACCTTCATTTAATTGTACCCCTATAGTGCCTGCCCTGCTACACTATAGTTAACCAAACAAAACAGTACAATTTTGAGTCGGATAAACTGAATCTGCGCATTCAAATCAACCGAACTGCAAAGCTTCCATCTTGGGTTCCTTTGCAAGCTCGTCCTTTCTACTTGCACTGTTCATGGCGCGTACAATGTTGTGTCGAAGCATACGGGCACGTAATGCACTTACCTTTAGAGCAAACCATACGGGAATGTAATGCACTTATTCTTAGTACCAACCATACGGGTACGAAACACACTTACTCTTAGTACCAACCATACGGATAAGTAGCGCACTTACTCTTATTCCGATCCATATGGGTAAAAAACGCTCTTAATCTTAGTACCGACCATGCGCGCAAGTGACGCACCTACTTTTAGTACCAACCATACGGGTAAGTAAGGCACTTACTCTTACTACCAGCCATACAGATATGTAACGCACTTACTCTTAGTACCAACCATACGGATACGTAACGCACTTACTGCTAATACCAACCATACGAGTAAGTAACGCACTCACTTTTAGTACCAACCATACAGGCAGATAGCGCACTTACCTTTAGTACCAACCATACGGTCATGTAACGCACTTACAATTAGTACCGACCACACGGGTAAGTAACACACTTACTCTTAGTACCAACCATACGGGTACGTAACGCACTTGCTCTTAGTACCATCCATACGGGTACGTAACACGCTTACTCTGAGTACCAACCCATATAGGTAAGTAGCTCACATACTCTTAATACCAACCATACGGGTACGTAACGCATTTACTCTTACTATCAACCATGTGGATATGTAGCGCACTTACTCTTAGTACCAACTATGAGGGTAAGTAACACACTTACTCTTAGTACGAACCATACAGGTAGGTAACGCACATACTCTTCTTACCAACCATACAGGTAAGTAGCTCAGTTACGCTTAGTACCAACTATACGGGTAAGTAACACACTTACTCTTAATACCAACCATACGGGCAAATAACGCACTTCCCTTGGTACCAACCATACGGGTACGTAACGCACTTGCTCTTAGTACCATCCATACGGGTACGTAACACGCTTACTCTGAGTACCAACCCATATAGGTAAGTAGCTCACATACTCTTAATACCAACCATACGGGTACGTAACGCATTTACTCTTACTATCAACCATGTGGATATGTAGCGCACTTACTCTTAGTACCAACTATGAGGGTAAGTAACACACTTACTCTTAGTACCGATCATACAGGTTCGTAACGCACTTACACTTTGTACCATATGGGTAAGTAACGCACTTAGTTTTAGTACCAACCATATGGGTAAGTAGCGTACTTGCTTTTAGTACCCACCATATAGGTAAATAACGCTCTTACTCTTAGTACCAACCATACGGGTAAGTAACGCACTTACCTTTAGTACCAACCATACGGTTATGTAATGCACTTACGTTTAGTACCGACCATACGGATAAGTAACGCACTTACTCTTAATACCAACCATGTGGGTACTTAACGCTTATACTCTTAGTACCATCCATACGGGTAAATAACGCACTTACTTTTAGTACCAACCATACGGGCAAGTAACGCTCTTACTCTTAGTACCAATCATACGGGTACGTAACGCACGTATACTTCGTACCAACCAAATGGGTATGTAAAGCACTTATTCTTAGTACCAACCATAAGGGTAAGTAACGCACTTACTCTTAGTACCAACCATACGTCTAAGTAGCGCACTTACTCTTAGTACCAACCATACGGGTACGTAACGCAATTATTCTTAGTACCAACCATACAGGTAAGTAACGCACTTACTTTTAGTACCAATCAGACGGGTAAATAACGCTCTATCTCTTAGTACCAACCATACGGGCCAGTAACGCACTTTCCTTCAGTACCAACCATATGGGTAAGTAACGCACTTACTCTTACTACCAACCATACAGGTAAGTAACGCACATACTCTTAGTACCAACCATACTAGTAAGTAGCGCACTTACTCTTGGTACCAACCATATGGGTAAGTAGCGCACTTAGTCTTAGTACCAGCCATACAGGTAAGTAACGCACTTATTCGTAGTACTAACCGTATGGGTAAGTAACACACTTACTCTTAGTACGGACCATACGGGTAAATACTCACTTACTCTTAGTACCAACCATGCGGGTAAGTAGCGCACTTACTTTTAGTACCAACCATACGGGCAAGTAAACGCACTTACTCTTAATACAAATCATACGGGTAAGTAATGCACTTAATCTTACTACCAACCATACAGGTAACACTTACTCTTAGTACCAACCATACGGGTACGTAACGCACTGACTCTTAGTTCCAACTATACGGTAAGTAACGCACCTTACTTTTCGTACCAGCCATACGGATACGTCACTGACTCTTAGTACCAACCAAATGACGTAAAGCACTTACTCTTAGTACCAACCAAATGGGTACGTTGAAGCAAACGTTTCCCATCTCCAAATGCCACACTGTCATGAATAAGTACAGTTGTGCGCAACCATGAGCCTAGTTATGACGAGAAAAACATAAGTAAGAAACAAACGAAATGAATAGATGAAGCAAACACATTTCTGAAAAAATGTCGCGCGCCACTGCTCCACAATTCGGAAATCCTGCTAGCGCAAAACGCGATACGTACACCACACGTCCCAACCGTGAATCTTGCTAGCACCAGGTCGCGAAGCGTGCGCCACACGTCACAGCACCCCTAGCCGTGTCTCGATTGCAGCAGGCCGCGTAGCGTACACCACACGAGACCTTGCCCCCAGTCGCGAATTCAGCTAGCACTAGGTCGCGAAACGTATGCTTCACGCCAACGCGCCCACGGCCCCGAATCCCGCGAGCAACAGGTTAGCGTAGCGATTGCTTCACGTTTTCCTGCCCACAACAAATTTCCAGGTACGAGCGCGTCGTGAAGTGACGGTTTCACGCCATAGCTGCGATTTTTGCTAGGAGCAGGCACTCAAGTGAACGGTTGTAGCTTTCGCACATGACGAAGGACTCACTTTAGGAGCACGAATTGCAGTGGACGTCTTCTCGTGGCCGTGCGTGCAGCTGGTTTCCCTCGCTAGGAGCAGGAACTGCAGTGTGCGTTCCCTCGTTACCACGCGCACAACTAGGGTTTCTCCCGCTTGGAGCAGGATTAGCAGTGTACGGTTTCTTGTTACCCCGCCACACGAGCATACCGGGCTCCCTTGTTGCTAGGGGCCGGAACTGAAGAGCATGGAACTAGACGGACGCTACAGCATCCTCGACATGGCTGACTCGTAGCACGAGCACACACCCCCACAGGCACTGCATGGTGAGGCGGAAGCACATGCTGACCCAGACAGGCACTCAGGCACTAGCGCTCGGGAGTATGTAGCGCAGCCCCAAGCAAACACTCTCAAAAGGCCTTGGGAAGGCCTCACGCAGCCACTCCTCCGCGGTCTCCGGCGCCTGAGCTCGGTAGACCGACTTTGCTCGGAGGGGACACCATGCAAACGACACCGCGAGGCACCAGCCGCTCCCATGAGCACCAGCGACATGTTCGGTGTACCGCCGCTCTCAGGAACTTTGCAGCGGCTTAGTAATGGGGATGCTCAGCCTCCTTTGGCTGAGGCGCCACTCACAGTTTGTGAACAGCGGGAGGCTGCTGATACCCCACACACACCCTCGGTAGACCAGCAAGCATCGCCCAATTGCCCACACGCATCCTCTGGGCTGGTGAATGCACAAGACACCCGAGGGATACTAGGGCGTGGGCAGGAACCAGGTGACATGGGGATGGACAGGGCAGTGGTGGAGTGGGAGGCGCAACGCCGTCACTTACAGGAGCTGCATAATAGACGGCGGCGTGAGCTTTCATGTGGTGCCACGGCAACAGAGTCGCACGGCACTCTTGGACCTTCAGTGGGTCCTAGAAAGGCTCCACTTGGGCCGCGCCTGGCACGACGACAGGAGCTGAGGCGTTCGGCACGGGCGGTAGCCGACACGCGCAGTCGGCAAGAGTGGCCGACGGGAGAGCAGGAGGTGCTGACAGCGGGGAGGCAGGAGGTGCAGGATGAGGGTCGGGAGTGCGGGGCAGGTGGGCAGCAGGGGGCGACGGATGCAAACCTGCCGGAATTGGTGCCAAGGAGCCACCCGAGCCGTCTGGCGGAGGGACAGCTAGGCTTGCCGACAGAGGTCCAAGGGGAGATGTGTGTGAAGGAGCAGCGGGAGCGAGCGGGGCAAGGAGGGAAGCCACTGCGGGAGCAACCAGGAATGCAGCATGGCCTGTCGGTGGGTGAAGGGCTTGCTGCAGGGGAGATTAGCGGCCTAAATCCTTTCCCAAAGGCATGACCGGGGGCATTGCTGGAGGGACGGGCGGGAGCTGAGGAACATGCCTTTCTCTTTCCGAGCGTGCAAGGTATGCAGCCCGCGAGTACTACGCAAGAGGGTGTGCGCCGTCGGGGCCGCGGTCGTGGCCGTGGTGGGACAGCTCAACGAGGCCGCCTCGCAGGCCAGCAGGAGCAGCAGTCTGGGGGCCAGCGAGAACACCACTCAGGAGACCGGCATGAGCAGCGTCAACAGGACAGCCGGCAAGGGCGGGAGCCAAGCGTTCTGCAGGAGCAGCAGTTCGAAAGGCAACAACAGCGGTGTCAGCAGGGTGGGCTGCCACCACGCCAGCACGAGCAGCTGGGTGAAGGTCAGCGGGGTTGGCAGCCAAGGGAGCAGCAGAAACTGCGGCCTGGGGAGCAGCAGGAATTGCGGCCAGGGGTGCAGCAGGAACTGCAGGGGGGGGAGCAGCGGGGAATGCAGCCAGGAGAGCAGCAGGAACGGCAGCCAGGGGAACAGCAAAAACTGCAACAGGGGGAGCATCGGGAAACGCAGATGGGGAAAATGCAGATGGGGAAACAGCAAGGAATGAGGGTGGGGGAACAGCAAGAACAGCAGCCAGGGGAGCAGCAGGCACTGCAGATGTGGGAACAGCAGAAAATGCAGATGGGGGAACAGCAAGGAATGAGGATGGGGGACCAGCAAGAACGGCAGCCAGGAGAGCAGCAGGAACTGCAGATGGGGGAGCAGCAGGAAATGCAGCCTGAGGGGCAGCAGGAGCTGCAGCCGGGGGAGCAACAGAATCTGCAAATGGGGGAGCTGCAGGGAATGCAGCCAGGGGAGCAGCAAGAAAGACAGCCGGGGGAGCAGCAGGAAATGCAGCCAGGGGAGCAGCAGGAACTGTGGCTAGGTGGGCGGCACCCGGGGGAGCAGCAGGGGCAGCAGCTGGGCATCTGAGTGGGTGATACTCGGGGCGACAGAGTCATTGGTGTTGCGGGCCCACTTCAAGTAAGGCAACAGGATATGGAGACGGATTTGGTGCCTGTGTCACAGCTTTCGGGCCATGGAGGGGAGGACCGACAGGATCGTTTTGGTCCTTCTAAGGAGCTGCTAGCGGGGCGAAATTCTGGGCAGCAGGTAGGGGAAACGGACCAGAGAGGGCAGCTGCTGTGTGATCTGGACACACAGGCGCAGGGGCCCTTGGACAACCAACTGCCACGAGGCAAGGGCAGGTGGCGGCGCGGGGGCCAGGGCAGGCAGCAGTCGAGCAATCAGCAGCGTCACCAGGCTGAAGGCGGGCTGGGCCAGAAGAAAGCCCAGCGGCAGCAGGGGTCAGGGGCCCAGCAATCTGGGGATCAGCAGGTGCAGCAGCCTGGCGAGGATCAGGGGCAGCAGTCGGGGAGAGGGGTACAGAACAGGGAGCGGCAGGGGCAGCAGCCGGGGGTAAAGCCGGGGCTGCAGCCGGGCATGCAGCAGGAGCGGCAGCTACGGGAGCATCTGGGAAATCGGCAGGGGGGGCAGCATGGGCAGCAGCCGGGGGAGCAGCAGGGGCTGCAGCCGGGGGAACAGCAGAGGCACCAGCCAGGGGAGCAGCAGGGGCAGCAGCCGGGGGCAGCGCAGGGGCAACAGCCGGGGGAAAGCCTCACTCAGGGGGATGTCGGGATGGCAGCTTCGCCTGACACCACTCCACTCTCTCCGGCCCGTGTCCCATGCGAGTTCTGCTTCCACACTTTCCCGCTGGGTGGTGCGGCCTCCCGCCACATTGCTGCCTGTAAGGCAGCTTATGCCCAACGCCGAGCCCAAGCCCATAGTTCCTCCCCAAACCCGAGCGAGGCTGTGGAGATGGATCCTGTGCTAACACGGGATATTAGCGAGGAAGTTTGGGCGGCGGTGCCTTCATGGGACTGGGAGACTTTCTTCAGTGTCCATTCTGTGTCGGGCGAGCTCCTTCGTCGGATCCAGCAGCGGGCACGTTTGGGTGTGCTCGACGCGTTGTGCTGCATTCTTAAGTGACTCAAGGCTTCCCCTAGGGATGAAGCGGCGACGCTGATGTTCATGGCCTTCCCACGCCTTATCCTGGGAGTACCAGCGGAGGAGGGCGTCGGACGGAGGGCAGCCATAGTTGAGCGCCTGGGGAAGTTCTGGGAAGGGCAATGGCGACAGTTGTTCGAGGCCGCCACTACTGCATTGACCCCTGCGGCGCGACCTCTTACCTTCTCCTTACCTGAGCGAGATGCTGATGCTATCCGTTTGGCTCGATGTCGCACGAGGTGCCAGATGTGGGAGTGGAGTCGGGGACTGGCTTGCCTAACTGCGAGCAACTTGGCGCAGCCCTCTCAACTGACAGTGGACAGGCTGAAAGCAAAACACCCTGCCAGTGCGGTGGCAGTTCCTGAGTGGGTGGAGCATTTTCACATATACAGTTCCCGCCTTCCTCACCTCACTGGGGACGTCCTCAGCCATGCCATCCATTCGGCAGCACTCGGCTCTACGGACTTGTCCGAAGGTGGAGCTGAGAGCGAGTGGCCGGTAGCCAGAGGAGTGAGATGTGGCAAGGAGAACCGAAAGCGGAAGCGCTGAAGGACCTGGTGCACCATGTGTGACTGAGTCAGAGTGATGGTGCACCGTGCTCTGTCCCGGGTGATATGCAAGCCAAGATAGCTACGGAGCTCACCCAGGTCAGTGCAAGTGTGTCTTTTCTGCAGTTCCGCCTTCATAAGGGTCAGCGCCTCAGTGTCGGCAGTAGCACAGACCAAGTCGTCGACGTACACGAGGATGTAGAACGGCGGCAGAGTAGGGTCGGTGCGGAGAAACAGCGACGGGTCAGCAGTGGAAGGAGCAAACCCAAGATCCGCAAGTGTCATCCTCAGTGTGTCGTGCCACTCGCGGGGCGCCTGGCGGAGGCCGTAGACTGGCCGCCGGAGACTCCAGTGAGTACCCTCTGGAAACGACCCAGTGAAGCCAGGTGGGCGGCGCAGCCAGATCTCCTCGTGAAGGCTGCCCTGCAAGAAAGCTGTAGAGAAGTCGAGGGAGTGCAGCTCGTAGTCACGCTGTGCTGCAACGTGCAGCAACACCCGAAGAGTAGTCATCTTCGGGGTGGGGGAGAAGGTCTGGAAGTAGTCAACCCCCTGTCGCTGACTGAAGCCTCGAGCAACGTAACACGCCTTGAAGGCAGTTGGAGAACCCGGCGGCCGCTTCACTCTGAAAATCCACATGCCATCGACTATGTTCGCCCAGGAGGGGGGAACCTCGTCGACGTAGGTGCCTGTGGACTTCCAGGAAGCCATCTCTGCATCCATGGCTGTCTGCCACTGAGAGGAGTACTCACCCGTGATCGCCTCTGCGTAAGAGCGCGGGGTGGGGATGTCAAGTGCATCCGGGTCTCCCTAAGGGCAAAGCAGCATGGACGCGAAACGGGGTAAAGCGGCCGCGAGAAACTCAAGCTCAAACAGCCTGTCCTGAAGGACGTCACAGTCAAGGGCAAGCTCACCCCCGACGGACGGAGGACAGACAGACTCAGACTCAGTAACAAGGCTCGCGACGTAGTCGAGACGACTCCGAGCAGCAAAGTCGACTAGCTCAGTGACTAGGGAAAACGCAGCAGTAGACTCAAAGCCAGGGTCAGTGACGACAGTAGCGAGGAGACGAGTGACAGTAGGACTGGCAGCACGAGCAAGGTCGGACTCAGGGTCAGGAACGTCAGGAAGAGAGGACGCAGGAGGAGAAGGCAGGGCAACACGCTGTGGAACAGAGGAAGGACGAAGTGCCATAACGCGAGTGCCTGGGAGAGCAGGAGGACGAGGACGTGGGACACGACGAGCACGAACAGGTGTGGAAGCACAAGTCTCAGGCTCACGACACGCAGTCAGGGACGCAGTCACCTAAGCGTGAGGAGCAGGAGGAGGTAGCGGAGAGCCAGGCAGTAGCTGTGGCTGAGACTGGTCTGTCGGTGGACACAGAAGAGGTAGAGTGAGGCCAGTGGAAGACAGGAGACTAAGAACCTGGTGAAGGACCGAGTCAGGCGGTGGCAGGGACGACTGCGGCTGCGGGTAGAAAAACGGTCGGCGTGGCACAGTACCCGTACCGTCAGCCGCTCCAACAGCTCCAGCTCCAGCACGTCCAGCACCAGCAGCTCCAGCACCTCCAGCACCAGCAGCTGTAGCACCCCCAGAACCCGCGGTACCTCCAGCACCTCCTGCACCAGCAGCTCCAGCACCTCCAGCACGAGCAGCTCCAGTACCTCCAGTACCTCCAGCTCCAGAAGCTCCAGCACCCCCAGAACTAGCGGCACCTCCAGCACCAGCAGCTCCAGCACCTCCAGCACCAGCAGCACCTCCAGCACCTCCAGCACCAGCACCTCCAGCACCAGCAGCTCCAGTACCTCCAGCACCAGCAGCTCCAGCACCTCCAGTACCTCCAGCCGCTCTAGCACCTCCAGCAACAGCAGCTCCAGCAGCTCCAGTACCTCGAGCACCAGCAGCTCCAGCACCTCCAGCACCAGCAGCTCCAGCAGCTCCAGCACCTCCAGCACCTGCAGCTCCAGCAGCTCCAGCACCTCCAGCACCCCCAGAACCAGCGGCACCTCCAGCTCCAGCACCTCCAGCACCAGCAGCTCTAGCACCCCCAGAACCAGCACCCCCAGACTCAGCACCCCCAGAACCGGCACCCCCAGACTCAGCACCCCCAAAACCACCAGAGCCCACAGCGACAAGCTGCGGAGGCGGCGAAGACGGCCGAGGCGGAAAACCAGGAGGGGTCTCCAAGTGCGGGGAGTGGCGAGTGGCCGCCGTGTCGTCAGCCGCGGGGTCACCCCCCTCAGCTGGGCCAGAGGAGTTAGAGGAGACCTCCAAAGGCTCAACCAAGGGGGGTGGGTCGACCTGAGACACACCTGACGGAGCAGGACCCTGCGGGGGGAGGGGGTCTACCGGAGGAGGACCTGGGACTAGGAAGGGGGGCGGCCGGGAGAGCGGGGAAGACGTGTGCAGGTGGAGACGGTAGAAGCAGACCGACTCGTCAAACGTGACGTCCTGTGAAGACAGGACCCGGCGCGAGGCAGGGTGGTAAAACTGCCAGGGCGGGGCGTCCGTGGGGAAGCCAAGGAAGACACAGCGGAGAGTGCGAGGGGAGAGCTTGCTCGCGGCGGTATCGCGAACAAGGGAGAGCGCGCCCCAGACCCGAAACGCCGACGCATCGCCAACCTCCCCCGTCCAACGCAGTGTAGGCGAGGTCTCTGGCACAGAGACACGGGGCCAGAGGTTGAGCTGATGCGCGGCGTAACGGACCGCAAACGGCCACAGAAAATGGGGAGCATCCGCATGGATCATGGAGGTGCGAGCAACGTCCATGACTAAGCCAATGCGGAGCTCAGCAATCCCATTCTGCTGTGGAGAGGCCGGAAGCGTGAACGTCTGGCGGATGCCCTCCGCACGATAAAAGTCCCGAAGGACGACGGAGGAAAAATCACCGCCTCTGTCAGAGTGCGGCCGCAGGACCTGGAGGTCCTGCTCAAACTGAGCGCTCAGCTGGCGGCGAACAGTGATGATCCAGTCGATCAAAACTCCTCGGAGATCCGCCTTGCTCCGCAAGGGGAAGACCGTGGTGTATCGCGTGTAGTCGTCAACAATCAGCAAAAAGTAGCGCTCCTGATCCTGTCCACGGACGTGGGGTGGGCCCCACACGTCCATGTGGAGAGTCTGCAGAGGAGCAGTGGTCGGCGGAAACGAGGAGGAGTGAGGAGCGGCGCGCTGCCGCCCCTCGACGCAGGGAATGCGCGGCGTTGCAAGCGAGCGCGGGAGCGGGGGCAGGGACCTGGGGAGGCTAGAGACAAGGAGACGAGAGTGCATGCCACGCAAGCGTGGCAGGGAGGAGTGACCAAGACGGTGGTGCCAGAGGAGAGTCTGGTGCGAGAGTAGTCGGCACGAGCAAGACGCAGCTAACTGACCTGACGCAGCCACCTGTGCAGACGCAGCCACCTGACCTGACGCAGCAACATGTGTGGACGCAGTGGTCTGTGTGTACAGGCTAGACCCAGGGCTCCGGGTGAACGTGGCGAGGTGCTCGCCAGTGCGTGAGTCCGAACAAATCGCCACACGCTCACCTCCAGGAGTAAAGGTACTGACCAACTCGTCCTGGAGGACAGCGTTACTCACCAAGTTCTTAGAGAACGTGGGGATATGGAGACCGGACAGAGAACCGGAGGGGACTGCCGGACAAGGGAGCACAGCGGAGGCTCGTGCAACAACTGGGCCCCTAGAGGGGTCAGCCAGAGAGACTGGGACAGGTGCTGTGAGCGGTGTGACTGTGGTGCAATCGCGAAAGAAACAGCGAGACGCGCCTGAGTCAAGTGTGAAGGTGTGCAAAGCCTCAGCAGAAGCAGTACCTGCGGCAGCAGACTCACAAGCACCTAGAGCAGCAGCCTCTACACCAGCAGCGCGCGGCACACACGAGTAACAGTCACCCTCAACACTAGCAGCACCAGCATACATAGCATGGATTCCAGCATTGATCTTGGCAAAGTCAAGAGCAAACACATCTACCCCCTTCCCTAGCAACGCTAACCAGTTGGGGGGAGCCAGCTCATCTCCGTACTCGGTGCGCCAGGCATCCTCGAGACGACAGAAACAACGATACTCAGTGTGCCCGGTCTTCCCACAGGGCTCACCAGTCCTGGGCCCCGAGCGCCGAACGTACGGGCAACGAACATTGGCCCCAGTGGAGCCATGCTGAACCACCCACTCACGAAACTCCTGAGGGGTGCGTGGCTGCTGCTGCTGTCCACCCCTAGTGCCTCCGCCGCCACGAGCTGCACCACCAGTCGTTGTCCCAGAGCCTTCGCCCCTGCCAGCTCCACCACGACCTCCACCCGAGCCCCCTCCGCCCACTCCACCGCCTCCACCACCCCAGCCACCTCCACTGCCGCCACCACCGCCTCCACTCCCGCCACCACCACCGCCTCCACCCCCGCCACCACCACCGCCACCACCCCCTCCAGTGCCCCCCCCACCACCCTTACCCCCCTTGCCCTTGCTATTGCGGCGCCTCCCACTAGGAGCAGACGCAGCACCGACCTCCTAAGTACGCAAGAAGTCAACAGCAGCAGCAGTAGCAACGGAGGGCGCGATAAGGGAGGGAGAACACCCCTCAAAGAAGGGGGAGCGGGGAGTAGTGAGAGGCGACGCAGGAGGTGGCGGGAGAACAGACACAGGCGGAGCATGACGAGGACTAGAACGAAACAAGACACTGCAGAGGTCGTCAAAAGGAGACGAGGGACGAGCACGCGGAGGACAACGAGCGGTCCAGTCGTGCGGGAGAACAGGAGGAGGCGACTGTGACTGAGGAGGAGAGATAACATCCGGAGCCGGGACTGGAGGAGGAAACGTAGGACCGTACGCAGTATAAGAATGTGAGTGGACAGGAGGAGAGGAAGGAAGACCAAGGGCCCGAAGTTTACTCACTGGAGGGAACAGCTGCTGCAAAGGTGGCAGCTGCTGCTACTGCTGCTGCTGCTGCTGCGGCTGGTGCCGCTGCTGCTGCTGCTGCTGCGGCTGGTGCCGCTGCTGCTGCTGCTGCTGCTGCTCCTGCTGCTCTTGCTGGTCCAACTGCCGCAGCTCCTGCCTCTCATGCTCCAACCGCTCCTGCTCCTCGCGCTCAACCCGGCAAAGAGCCTGGAGACGCGTGTCGTAGCGGTAGGGAGGCGCAGTGGGCGCCGCAGTAGTCGTGCCTCCAGCACGAGTGTCCTCAGTACTAGAACCTCCAGTGCCAGCGCCTCCTGCACCAGCACCCCCAGAACTAGCGCCTCCAGCTCCAGCACCCCCAGGACTAGCACCTCCAGTGCCAGCACCTCCAGCTCCAGCACCCCCAGAATTAGCACCTCCAGTGCCAGCACCTCCAGCTCCAGCACCCCCAGAACTAGCACCTCCAAAGCCAGCACCTCCAGCTCCAGCACCCCTCGAACGAGCACCCCCAGACCGGGTACCTCCAGTGGCAGCACCTCCAGCTCCAACACCACCTGAGTCCACAGTCTGTCGTGGAAGTGCCGAAGGCTGCTGAGGCGACTGTGAGGAGGACTGCGGGGAGGGAGACGTAACCTGACGCGCGACCGAGGGTAGAGGGGTAGCGTGAGACACACCTAACGGGGCAGGACCAAGGGGGGGGGGGGGGGGGGGGGGGGGCGGGGGTACCGGAGGAGCGGGAGCAGGAGGAGGAGAGGGTGCGAGGAAAAGAGGAGGAGGGGGGACCGGGAGACCTCGACAGGGGTACCGGGTGTAGTAGGACACGGACTCGTCAAACCTGACGTCCCGGGAGTCGAGCAAACAGTGGAGGGGAGGGTGGTAAAACGAAAAGTCAGGAGAGTCCACCGGGAAACCAAGGAAGTCACTGGGGATGGCGCGAGCCGAGAGCTTATCCGCAAAGGTGTCGCGGACAAGCGCAAGGCAGCCCCATACGTGAAACTCCGACGCAACACCAGGTGACCTGATCCAAAGACTGGTTGGTGAATCCCCTGGTCGTGAGACACGAGGCCAGAGGTTCAGCTGGTGAGCGGCGTAGCGAACCGCGTAGGGCCACAGAAAATGGGGGGCATGGGCATGGATCATGGAGGTGCGGGCGATCTCCATGACCAAGCCAATGCGGCGCTCAGCAACCCCACTCTGCTGTGGGGACTCCGGAAGCGTCCAGGACTGTGTGATGCCCTGCTCGCCGCAGAACCCAGCAAGTACGTCAGAGCGGAACTCACCCCCTCGGTCGGAGTGGAGGCAACGGACACGACTACCACGAGTGCCCTCAGTGGCCAGAAGCCACCAGATCAGCGTAGAAGTCACCTCGGACTTCTTCGCGAGAGGAAACACCTTGGTGTACCTGGTGTAGTCGTCAACGACCACTAGGAAGTAGCGCTCCCGCTCGGGTCCAAGACGAGGGGCTGGGCCCCAGACGTCCAAGTGAAGGGTCTGGAAGGGAGCGGTGGCCGGACAAAGTGAGGAGGAGTGAGGAGTGGCTTGCAGCCGACCCTCGACGCAAGGAGTGCACGGCGGCGCAGGCGAACGGGGGAGCGACTCAAAGACCGTGGGAAACCTGAGACGAGACGCTGGCTGGCCATACTACGGAGGCGTGGGAGGGACGGTTGACCTAGACGGTGGTGCCACAAGACTGTCGAGTGAGAGAATGACCGACAAGAGCAAGACGCAACAACCTTACCTGAGGCAACTACCTGACCGAGCGCAATAACCTGACCAGACGCAGCTACCTGGGGGGGGCGGAGTGTGCAGGACGAAGAGACCTGAGTGGGGCTCCCTGGTGAATGTGGCAAGAACTGCCCCGGTGGAAGCGTCCGTACAGATCGCAGTCCTCCCGTGCGCAGGAAAAGTGACTAGGATCCCATGGTCCTGAAGGTATTCAACACCCACCAAGTTCCGAGAGAACGAGGGGATGTAGAGACCAGTGAGGACACCAGAGGGGACAGCCGGGCACGGGAGGGTGGTAGAACTTCGAGCGACAGCTGGTCCTGAAGTAAGATCAGCCAGTGCAACTGGGACCGGAGCTGCAAGAGGTGTGACAGTGGTGTGGTCGTGGAAGAAGCACTGGGACGCGCCAGAGTCCATCGTGAAGGAGAGTGACGCGTCAGCAGTTGTCACAGCTGCACTAGTAACTACACAAGCACCTACACTAGAAGCATAAGCATCTACACTAGCAACAGGCAAAGGACCTAAGCTGGGTACACGTAAGTCAAGAGATCCATACCTGACAGAATAATCAGCATCCATAGACATATCCAACATACGGTAACGACTACGAGACAGACCGGGCCAGATCAGGAGAACCGAGTCAGGCCCAAAACGCTCACGGTAGTGGTCGTCGAGGCGGCTGTAGCAGCGCAAAATAGAGTGGTCAGGACGCCAGCATGTAGTGCCAGCACGAGGGTCAGTCAGGATCCGGTACTGGCAGGGTCCAACGTCGCGGCCACCACGACTACCCCTCCAGCCGTTGGGGCAGACGCTCCCCGGACCACGAGGCCCCCACTGCTGCGGAGGGTGCCACTGCTGCGGAGAGTGCCACGGCTGCTGGGGTCCCCACTTCTGAAACTGCTGCTGTCCCTGCCACTGTAAGACCCGAGTGGACGCCATGGTAAAAGGCTAGCAGGGCAACAGGCGCGAGGAACTGCTAGAGCGGGAGTGGCTGGAGCTAGGAACGGCTGGAGGTAGAAACAGCTAGGACCGCCAGGCTAGAAACGGCTGGCACAAGGAGCGGCTGGAGCGAGGAGTGACAAGGGACTGTAGGCGGCTGGAGCTAGAACGGCTCGAGCGCGAACGGCTGGAGCTAGAACGGCTGGAGCTAGAACGGCTGGAGCTGAAACGGCTGGAACTAGAACTGTGAGAGTACGACGGCTTATGCTGGCTTTGCTAGCTTGCCTAGACTTTATTACGCTATATCTAGCTTGGGTTAATTTTATCATGCATAGATATGCTTGATTTCCTAGGTTAGGTGCATTCCTATATTTTATTATAGTTATAGCACCGAACCAGGTTACGTGTACCGAACTCAAGCCTATTTGGTTTCCACCGAATTGCTTTCTACTGAGTTCGGGAAGGTTCTGTTCGGGGCGCTTTGCGACCCTCAGAACATTCGCGTAGCACCTGGGTAACTGGCCTTGTGTCGAGACTATATATAGCCTCGTGTTGTACCCAGGTGAATGATTCAATTCAAACTCTCTTTTCTTAGCTCGATCCTAGATCCTCACACTTGGTAATCAGAGCCTGTTTACACGCGACAGTTTTTCGACCGCTAAAACCGAGTCTTCAAAAACCGCGGGGGCGACGCTGATAAACACCGATTTCGGGTACGTAAAACCGGTTCCGTGTTTTTCGCTCCTCCTCGTTTCGGTTTTTTCGAACGCGCAAAGTCAGGCATGGAGGGTCAAGGCGACAACTACGCGACGACGAGCGACATCGCCAGCCTTCGCACCGACATGGAACAGACGCAGGCGGCGATTCGGCGACTCGAGGCCCTTCTGACAAACCAATCCGCAGCCGCCACCGCAGCAGTCAATGCAGCTGCGAACGTAGCAGCGACAGCAGCTGCAGCAGTAGCGACACCGACTTTTCACGGACCGATGGCACCACCGATGCCGAACCTCGAAGCAGCTCGCCCGAGGCTCCCCGAAGCGTTCGATCCAAGCGCGAAAGGATATGACGTTCGACGTTTTGTGGCGACCCTCGAAATTTATTTCGAGGCCATTGGCTGTTCGACCCCGACACACGACGCAGCACGAATTCGGCTCGCAGCGACACTGTTGCGGGGACCAGCACTCGAGTGGATATATTACACTGACGTGGCCCGCGGGGAGAAATTGTGGCAGCAGTTCCGGGCGGATCTTATCGAACGCTTCGAACCAATCAACTCGGTCTACATGGCGCGGCAGCAGATTCACCGACACAAACAGTACGCAGCGTAGCGCAGTACACGCAGCAGATGGAATTATTGTTCAACCGAATCACTGACCTGACCGAAGGCGAAAAAATCCAGGCGTACACCGAAGGATTAAAAATGGAGATTCGACGGCAGGTGATTTCGGCGAACTACAGTAGCTACCGCGACATCGTACGGGCAGCTGAAAGGTACGACGCGTTGACACGAGGTCAACCCGACACACGACGCTACGGGCCAAACCGTACATTTGGCCCGGAGCGATCGGCACCCCCCACGTTCGCCGAACCGATGGAAATCGACAAATACGACGCGAAGCAGCAGCCGACAAAATGCGAATTTTGCGGCGCAGTGGGACATCAATATTTGTCGTGCTACAAGATGAAAAAAGCACGTGCGGCACTGCTGGGCAGCAACAGTGGAGCACCCCCGAAGTAAAAAAACGGGAATCGCCAGTAGCCGCGGATTGACCTGGCGATCGCGTAAAGATCCGAAAAGCAGAAAAAGGCGACGACGTGGCGACTTCGGAGCGGGTGAAAAAAGGAGAAAATGATGGCGCGAATATAAAACGTCATGACCGGCCGGCATCAGGGGAAATCGCCGAGGCGAATGGAGGCTCCGCGAAAAAAGACTCTGCACCGACCGGGAAACTCCAGCCGAACACCCACGAAAGTAAGAATTCGTTAAAAGTATCCTATAAAGATACTCTAACGAAGAATATTGCTTCTCGTGGTTTTCAAGCCTTTGAAAAAATTAGGGGAGATTTAGAGGCCAAGAAAAAGCCTTTAGAGATTATTCAGGTACCTGAGAAGTTGGGCAAAGTACTACGGAGCGTAAAAAAGGGTCGTGCGTTCCGTGGAGTTAATATTCTCTCCTCGCAGCACAGTGTTAAGGCTCCCCGTTGCCCACAGGTGAAGCCTACACAGCTGCAAAGGCTTAGAGGAAAATTCTAGGCTCAGGAGAAGTTATACAAGCCTCGGAAAAATCTTCCTACCCCCCAGGTGAAGTTGGAAGTAAAAAGTGCTGAGTCAGGTATAGGAAATAGGGAAGGTATTCATTTTGATGTACCCTATGATCCTATTAATGAGACCCTCTTTGGCTACTCAGCGCAGCAGAAACCACTACTCCTCGAGGTGTTATGCAATGGGCGACGCCTCCAGGCACTGGTGGACAGCGGTGCATCTCACTCGGTGTGTGACCGCGGAACATTGGAGAAAATTGGAGAGAAGGCGGTGGAGACCAAATTCTCGGCAACGATGGTAGACGGTACGAAGCTTCCCATCCACGGCGAAACTTCCCTTCAGCTGCATATAGGTGCGTTGAGGTGGAAGCCGAATCTACCAGTCACCAACATCAAAGGGTTAGATTTCATCTTGGGGCGAGATTTCCTAAAGCAGTTCAACCCCGAGATCGATTGGGTCAATAGCAAGGTGTGCATCTACAACAATGGGAAGCGGATAGAGCTACGAAGCTGGACGGATACATGGGATGTTCCTGAAACGACACTAGCACGGTTCGAACGGACGGTGAACGAGAGTAACACGGGTTACCTGGCACTGGTCATGGCAGCGGCAGAGGAGGAGAAGCCGAGTTCGGAGCTTCCTGCAGCAGTGAAGAAGGTCTTGGAGCAGTACAAGGATATAATGCCCGACGACCTACCTGCAGGCGTACCTCCAGCACGCACCCACGAGCACGAGATCGTGGAGGAACCAGGTGCGAAACCCGTCTCACGTGCACCATACCGACTGAGTCCGACCGAACTGACAGACATGAAGAAACAGATCGAATATTTACTGGACAGACAACTGATCCGCCCATCCACCTCTCCCTACGGTGCACCAGTTCTCTCCACTCCAAAACCAGACGGCAGTTTACGGATGTGCATCGACTACCGCACACTGAACAGACAGACAGTCAAAAACGAATATCCCATACCGCACATAAACGACCTACTGGATCAACTGCGTGGATCAACAGTATTTTCGAAGCTGGACCTACGGTCGGGTTACTGGCAGATCAAGATGGCAGACAACTCAGTCCACAAGACGGCGTTCCGTACTAGATACGGCTCCTACGAATACTTGGTGATGCCGTTCGGACTCTGCAACGCACCAGCAACGTTTCAGGCAGAGATGAATCACATCTTACGACCCCTACTGGAGGAGTGCGTAGTGGTGTACCTAGACGACATTCTTATCTACTCCAAGAACATGAAGGAGCACGTGGAGCATCTGCGGAAGGTGTTCGAGATCCTGCGGAAAAAAAAGTTCTACGTGAAGCTGTCAAAAAGCGACTTCGCCCTGAAGAAGGTGCAGTTTCTCGGACACATGGTGAGTGCCGAGGGCGTACACGTGGACCCGCGGAAGATCGAAGCCGTCAAGAAATGGAAAGTACCGGAGAACGTGAAGGAGTTGCAGCAGTTCCTAGGCTTCGCCAACTACTACAACAGGTTCGTGCCACAGTACGCTAAGATAGCAGTGCCACTGACCGACCTACTGAAAAAGGATACGCCCTACAAATGGGATACGCCTCATCAGCAAGCCATGGAGCAGTTACAGACAGCACTGACTACAGCACCAGTACTCATCCTACCGGACCCAGACAAGGACTACGTAGTTGAAGCAGACGCTAGTGACCAGGCAGTCGGAGCCGTACTGATGCAAGATCACGGGAACGGGTTACAGCCTATCGCCTACCTCAGAAAGAAGCTACACGGAGCAGAACTGAACTACCCCATACACGACAAGGAAGCCTTAGCCATCGTCGTAGCCTTCAAGGCGTGGAGGTGTTACCTAGAGGGAGCCAAGACTACAGTCTATACTGACCACTGCAATCTCAAATACCTGAAGTCGTAGCCGACGCTCTCACGACGACAGGTGCGGTGGGTGGACTTCTTGGAAACTCACTTCCACTATGACATCGTCTACAAGCCCGGGCTACACAACAAAGCAGACGCGTTGAGCCGCCCCGGACATGAAGCAGGCATCCAGCTCGACGGGATGAACCCTCTGCTCAAGGGTCTATTCCAACATGGGTACTCCGTGGACGCAGAGATCACTACAGCACAGACCAAGAAGCTGTTACACTGGGAGAAAGACTTAGCGGTAAGGAAGGGTTCAGGAAAGATTTGGGTACCGAATTACGCCCCGCTACGGCAGATCCTACTGGAGGAGTTTCACGACGTACCATACGCGGGACATTTCGGGAGCAACAAGACGTTAGCAGGGATAGCAAAGTATTACTACTGGCCCGGGATGGCAGCAGACGTGCAGCAGTTCGTCACCTCATGCGACACGTGCCAGCGGATGAAGAGTAGCAAGAAGAAAAAAGCAGGGTTACTTCAGCCTCTACCCGTACCGGAGCAGCCATGGCAAGTCGTTAGCCTCGACTTCATCACGGGACTTCCTTCGACCTCACGAGGGCATGATGCTATACTCGTGGTGATCGACAAGTTCTCTAAAATGGGTCATTTCATCCCGACCAACGCCACGGCTACAGCTGAAGCAACTGCTCGCCTCTTCTTCGACCGCATCATCACCATCCATGGCATCCCCGCTACACTCATCTCAGACAGAGACCCAAAATTCACGAGTAAGTTCTAGAAGGAGCTCATGGGACTGTTGGGGACAAAACTTGCAATGTCTTCAGCATACCATCCCCAGACTGACGGACAGACAGAGCGACTCAATCAAGTGGTTGAACAGTTACTGCGCACAGCTTGCAAAGACGACGTCACCCACTGGGACACACAGTTACCGACCCTAGAGTTCGCTTACAACAACGCGTCACATGCGACCACAGGGAAAACTCCTTTCTTCCTGTGTTACGGACGGGAACCACTTATACCACATCAGCCAACCACACCGGCACACGTCCAAGCCGCACATGAATTCGTCATCACCATGCAGCAGCTATGGGAGAAGACTCAACGACGTCTCACCACGATGCAGAACTCTCAGAAGCAGTATGCCGATCGCCAGCGACGTGATCACTCAGTAGCAGTCGGAGATCAGGTGCTTCTCGACACGCGCAACTTGAACCTGTCTCACCTACCATCCAAACTCCGGCCTCGCTTCTGTGGTCCTTTTCTCGTTGAGGCACAGGTGACACCAGTTACATTCCGCCTGCGCTTACCAAATACGTGGAAGCTTCACAATGCTTTCCATGTTCAGCTACTGAAACCCTACAAGGACCCCAACCAACAGTTCCAGGGACGGCAGCTACCACCACCACCACCTGTTCTCATACAGGATGAACCCGAGTACGAAGTGGAGCGCGTTCTCACTCATCGACGCCGCGGCGGCAAGACCCTCGAGTTCCTGATACGCTGGAAGGGATACGACCCCACTGAAGATAGTTGGGTTGCAGAAGCTGATATGGGCAACGCACGCCGTGCTCTCAAGGACTATCTTGTCAAGCAGAGTGTTTCTCATGCCACCCAGCTTTGAGGGGGGGACGTGTGAGAGTACGACGGCTTATGCTGGCTTTGCTAGCTTGCCTAGACTTTATTACGCTATATCTAGCTTGGGTTTATTTTATCATGCATAGATATGCTTGATTTCCTAGGAGGTGCATTCCTATATTTTATTATAGTTATAGCACCGAACCAGGTTACGTGTACCGAACTCAAGCCTATTCGGTTTCCACCGAATTGCTTTCTACTGAGTTCGGGAAGGTTCTGTTCGGAGCGCTTCGCGACCCTCAGAACATTCGCGTAACACCTGGGTAACTGGCCTTGTGTCGAGACTATATATAGCCTCGTGTTGTACCGAGGTGAATGATTCAATTCAAACTCTCTTTTCTGAGCTCGATCCTAGATCCTCACAAGAACGGCTGGAGCGAGAACGGCTGGAGCGAGAACGTCTGGAGCTAGAACGGCTGGAGCTAGAACGGCTGGAGCTAAAACGGCTGGAGCTAGAACGGCTGGAGCTAGAACGGCTGGAGCTAGAACGGCTGGAGCGAGAACGGCTGGAGCACAACTGGCTGGAGCTAGAAAACTGCGAGCTAGGGCCGGCTGGAGGTAGGAACGGCTGGAGCTAGAGACATGAAGTGCGGCTGTCGGTTGCCGCTAGTAGAGCGACTGGCAGTGGAAAGTACGTGCGGCAGTAGGGGCTGCCGTATGGGCGGCTACGGGATGTAGGCTATGCAGGTCGTCCGGCAGGCAGGAACGTGGGCGACAGTTGCAGGCCCCCACCCTAAACCCCCTTTTTTTTTTCCCGTTAGGGTTTCATTAATTAATTAATTATTTTTCTGGAGGTAAAGCGCTGCAAGGCGCGCTGCCTGCAGGGTGTGCTGCATGCGGGGCGCGCTACCCGCGGGGCACGCTACCCGCGCGGCGTGCTGCCTGCGGAGCACGCTACCCGCGGGGCGCGCTATCTGCGGGGCCCGATACCTACGGGCGCGCTAGCTGCTGGGCGCGATACCTGCGGGGCGCGCTACCTGCGGGGCGCAATACCTATGGGGCGCGCTACCTGTGGGGCGCGCTACCTGCGGGGCGCGCGGCCTACGAGGCGCACTGCCTGCGGGGCGCGCTGCCTAAGGTAGTGCGTGGCCACCTAAGGCAGTGCGCGTCAGCCTAAGGCAGCCTAAGGCAGAGAGCGGGGCAGCAGCCTAAGGCAGAGCGCGGGGCAGCCTAAGGCAGAGCACGGGGCAGCTTAAGGCAGAGTGCGGAGCAGCCTAAGGCAGAGCGCAGGGCAGCCTAAGGCAGAGCGCGGGGCAGCCTAAGGCAGAGCGCGGGGCAGCCTAAGGCACAACGCGGGGCAGCCTAAGGCACAGCGCGAGGCAGCCTAAGGCAGAGAACGGGGCAGCCTGTGGCAGAGAACGGGGGCGCGTTTCTCTGCTGGGTGGCGCGCACTACGTAGGCTAGGTGATTACGGAGCGACGGAGCGACTACGGAGCGGTGGAGCGGTACTAGGCTAGGCTAGGCTAGGAGCGTACCTACTCATGATACCATCTCAAGAGTGATGCATAGCGGAATGTGTGAACTAGAAAGTGGATGGGGTACAAATGTGCAAACCTAAGAGCTGTACCCCCTAGAAGGCACCTCACTACAGCCTAACATTGTTATTACACTTTGACAGTTTGGGCTAGGTGCGGCGGAAGCAGGAAAAAAATGTCGTATACCATGTCAGAGAGTCGATAGAAAAGTTGGCTAGTATTACAATCCTAAACAGGACTTAGCGAAGGATCGTCTCAGGGTTGATCGCAGGTTGAGTTGTTGCAGCAGAAGTGTTGATCCCAGGTCATAGTGAATGTAAATGACTGAGATAATAAGAACATGCATACATCGGGTTTATATAGGAATACAAAGGAATACGAAACGACCTAGACTAGCCATGTATTCTAAGGGGTACATTCCCTTATTGCAGCGAGGTTCAAACCGTGCGGCACGGGAACCCGTTTCAAACCTGTTCCCGCTCTTTTCACTTCAAATGTTTCTGCTTGCATCGGTCTTGATCTGACGGTTGCTGGTGTCGCTTCGACTCTTCTGACTCCTCGACTTCGTACTCGGTAGAGTCAGCTCCTGCACCGTACAGGAATGCTTTCTCATTAAGTTTCATATTCTAACACTCCCCTTCATTCCTGCACGTGTCGGGGGCTGACTCGCTTGACTACTCCGGTCAGATTGGAGCAGTGCTGGTCACCACAAAAAACCTTGGTTTTTGAAGGGGGGTCGAAGGGGGGTACAGTTCAGGTGTTTTGGTTGGCGAAGTTCCGAACAAAATCGCGACCAATGACGGGACGAAATCGGACCGCGTTTGTTTGTCGGAGTTAGAAATCAAATTCGCGACTCCAGTACATTGTCGTTTATTTGGAGCGTGCCAAATTTGTTGTAAATTTGTAATGAGTTTTCTTAGCTTTGACTTAAGTAAAATGTGACTGTGGATAAATTTGCTGGCCATTTTATTACAAGATAAATGCATCACATCTGATACTTATTAAGGAGATAGGTACTGTCCAGATGCTCCATTTTGCCCGCTCCCCCGCTGGCTCTTTTGACCCTCTCTGGCCCCCTTGCCCGTTTCCCACCGCCCGTCTCCCATCCCTCCCCACCCCCACCCTCCCCGCGTTTGATCTCTCCCCACTTTGCCCCGTGCTCCTTTCATCCCTGCGCTAACAATCTCCACTCCCTTCCTCTCATGTGTCCGCTCCCTGCCCCTGGTTTCTCATACCCCTTACCCTTGATTTCTCCCCTCCCTGCCCTTCGCTACTTTTCATCGTGCCTCTCCTTGCTTCCCTCCCCGCCCGTCCTTTCTCCGCGCCTTGCCTTTTACTTGATCCCTCTCCGCCCATAACTTTCCCCTCGCTACCCTCTCCTCTCCCCATCCCTGCTGTCCTCTTACATCACAAAAATCCTTGGTTTTTGAAGGGGCTTCGAAGGGGGTACAGTTCAGGTGTTTTGGTTGGCGAAGCTCCGAAACCAAATCGCGACCAATCACGGGACGAAATCGGACCGCGTTTGTTCGTCGGAGTTGGAAATCGAATTCGCGATGCCGGTACATTGTCGTTTAATTGGAGCTTGCCAAATTTGTTGTAAATTTGTAATTGATTTTCTTACCTTTGACTTCAGTAAAATGTGACTGTGGATAAATATGCTGGCCATTTTATTACAAGATAAATGCATCACATTTGATACTTATTAAGGAGATAGGTACTGTCCAGATGGAATGCCTTCACCACATGGACGTGGCGGAGCAGCGCTTCAATCGGAATCACGGAGTATGCATACATTCCTGTCGTCCACTTGAGGCGAAGGCATCCAGTTGCAGCATCCTCTCTGCTTGCATTCCAATATCTAATGTAAGCCAGCTCCTCCCTCTCTCCACGTATTTTTGTATGGAACAACAGAAGCAACCTTGCATACCACTCCTCTCTCCGACCATACCTTACACCCTCCACTGCAACATCCGAGTACCACGGCCTCTCAAAATAGTCTGGCGTCGCCCGAACGAAGTGAGAAACTCTTGAGAAGCTGGCGTCGTCTACCGCAGGGATTGCGAGCGATGCATGGGCCTGCATAACAATGGTTGTTAGTCATCAATGATACGAGCCAGGCAAATGATGGTTGAAAGCATAAACATTAAAGTACTTACTCGAATCTTGGTGACGCATCTGGCATAACGTATTAGCGCATCCTTGAGGGCAGCTTGGGCACCAGGGTGTTGCTTGGCCCACTTCCTTGCAAACCAGTTTGTGGAGGTGGGTTCTTCTGGTAACTCTACAAGGAGGAAGTATGACCCCTTGATAAGAGTCCGTGTGTCGGTCTCAATTGCCTGCCAACATATGATAATGATTTTATTACATTCTGCATTCATATCCATGCAACTCAAGCACTAAACATGTTTACCTGCCGCATGGCGGTGTCCCGGCCAGCAGGATCGTCCACCGGCACCACATCCGGAATGCGCCTAGCATGAAACTTCATGATCTGCCCATCTACATTGCGCTTGTTGGACCGACGGTATATCCTCTTTACCAACGGTCCGTGCAAGTGCTCGAACATGTTGGTGCTGAACTCGGTCACATGACCCGCTCGTAGTTTCCTATCAAAGTTTAGCAGCAACATCCTCACAAGATTGCCTACTACAAGAGCACATATGGTGTAGCCAGGCATTCATTCCATGCACAGTGGTTAACATGCATGATATTAGTACCGAGAGATCATCTTCTTCAGCTCCCGGAGGGACCGCTCAGTGTGCCCCATCGGCTGGGAGCAGAGGAGGTACCAGCCAAGATAGGCACGAACGGCATCCATATGGGGCTGGCGAAGCAGGCCTGCAAAAACAAAAACCATGACCAGCAAAATTCATAGTGCACAGTAAAGGGGAGGGTGAGCACAGATGGTGTGAGGAGTTGGGACAAGGAGTGGCAGTATGAGCACACTGGTTCAGGGGCGGTGGTGACGAGCACCAGGGAATGGAGGACGGGGCAGTCGGCTGGGGGTGTGTTGTAACATGGATTCTGCATGCTGTGTGTTTAGGGTGCAGCCTATAAGCACAGGAAGATAACATGCAAGGGCTTTCATACCTGCATGACGGCCCTGTGCTCATAGGCCGCGACACATGCTCCGGTCTCAAAGTAGGCGCTCTCCGGCAGGCGCATGTGATTCAGGCGCGTGCGGTCGCGAATGAGAGACAAGCGCCTGCCCATACGGACCAATTCAACGGCGGCACAGATCCAGAAACATGTCAGTAGTAGTTTTGCTTTGAGTAGATGTGAACAAGAGCAGGAATCCAATGCACAAAAACACTGACCTGTCCATCTGCTTCACACGCCGCTTCTTCATCTTGCGCACGACAGCCATAATGTGGCTCATGATGCCCAGGTCCGCCTGGTGCATGATGTCAGGCATGACAACGAGGTAGGGATTGCCCCATGCGGTCCCTGAGACATCCCACTTCCAGAGCACACACTGGAAATGGGGATGTAATGGGGAATGGAGGAGACTTGTGAGACCCGGGCAGCCAACGTAAACAACATGTGGGGTGATTTCAATGGGGCAGAGCACATCTGACCATTCCTGGGGGTTTAGGAGTGCATAGACTGCACAGTAGCCCGGGAAGCAGGTCCCTCACCTCAACAGGGTAGGTCGAGTAGGTCTTGCACGGGTTGTCCTGGTTAGTTGTCATCCCAGCCGCCTCGTTAACGATCCATTGCTGCTGTTCAGGCGTGCGCGGCGTGTTCCGTGCCTTGACAACAACCAGATGCTCCTGGTGTAGCACGGGGGTGTGGGATGGGATACAAAGGTAAGGGTGGTGAGTTTATGGGTTCTATCAGGCGACATTTAAACGACAATGTATTTGAAGGCGCGCACATGGCATGTAACCTCACCTTTGCAGCATAGCAGATGCTGCACGGCATCCGCGATCCATGCGAGAGTGTGCAACTGATCTTGCCGCTCTCGGGGTAGTCGCACACCCAGGTGTACAGCAGGGGCCGCACGGTTTGCCAATCACCGAAAGGGTCCCTGAGACGGAACCCGCTGCAAGGAACAGGTAGAGTGGCAACAGGAATTCGGAGGACGGCTTTGTGCATGTACAAAGAGGGGCAAAGGGGACTGCTACATACAGAGACGCTTTGCATACTATGCAGGTGATTGGGTGACGACATAGCAAGATGCAAACCGAGTACGGACCTTTCCATGCCATCGAGAAGCGGTTGCAGCACGGTGATGACGCATCGCTGGAAGAGCATCACCTTCTCCACGGCAGACATTGCAGAAGGGGGAGGGCAAGTAGCGTGTGCCCGGCTTTCTCCCATCGCTTGGCCTGGGAGATGTTGGCAAGCGTCATCATGAGCGGCCACGCCTTCTTCCGGCCGTTGTTGCTCATGTGCGTCACATCCGAATATAGGATGATTCCCCCCACGACTTCGGTCCATCCGAAGTGTTCCTGCAATGCACGACAAGGCGGCAACGGACACACGGTCAAACACCACCAAGGTAACTTGTCGCCAAGCGGATTAAACCACCTTCATAGCATGTGCAACGAACATGACACACTCAAGATGCTCCAGACACATCAGCGCAGCAACGGAGGCATGAGCACGGATCGTGTTTTGGGTGGCAACGGGGTATTTCCTTACCTGAGCATCATTCCACCACGTTCCTGTTTCTGGCGTGGTATAGCGACGGTCGCCTGTGTCAGGGTCCTCATCGACACGCGCCTTGAGCTTGAAGCCGGGCGCGTTGTTGGGATGCCCAAACAGTTCAGCGAATGCCTGGTGTACGGTGGCGAAGGCAGGAGAGAAGAGGGGCATGGTTAGTGGCGTTGAAGGTGGGTCAGATCTCATACAAGGATAACGAAGATAACTTTATACAAGCACCACATGGTTGCCGCATCAGCATTTCACTGCCAAGGATTCAGAATCGGCTTACCTGAGCTGAGTTCTGGAAGAGCAGGCGCTGTGGCGGATGACCGTCAATCTCGAAGGTCGCCACCGACCATCCGCGATTGAGCCCTGCCAAGTGCTCCATCTCGAACCGCTCCAGATCCTTGCAGTTCCGGAGCTCCGAGGTCACACGAGGCGCAAGGCCGGGCTCTACCACGAGCTGAAGCACGCCATTGATGTCAACCTCCGCCATTCCCATTCCGCCATTCACGCGCCGAACGAAATGCAGCATCTTCAACGAGAGCGGATTGAGGGGCGTAGCATCGCTCTGTCCGGAGATGATTGTCGGCGGCGAGGCATGACTCTCTTCAGGCTGGCTCTCAGGATGCTCACTCGTGTCAGCTGCAGGTGTTCCTGGTGGCGGTTGATGTTCATCTTCAGGAGCCCCCTCGTTCACAGCCGAGGGTGTTTCGTCTTCGTCAGCTTCAGGCACGCGAGGAGGACCGCTCACACTGACGGTGTTAGATGCGTTAGACGCGGTAGGTGAACCGGGAGCAGCGGGAGCGTCCGAGAGAATGTCGTGGTCGAATAGCAGTGCGTGTAGACCGGCGGACGGTGCAGATCGCGAGGGCCTTGCGACGGCAGAAAGCCCTTGACAAGGGGTCCGCCGTGACTTATGGCCGCCATAAACTTGGGCGTTGGGGAACCATCTGTTGCAGAACTCGCAGACAACGCCTGGCAAAGAGCCCATGTATTACGGATCCGTCTAAGAGTGGAGAAATGGAGTATGAAGCAACTAGCCAGTTTGAAGTTTGTGAACGCATTAAGTACACGGTCAATGAAGGCTGTGACTGCAACACGGTCATCGCCAAAGCGCGAATTGTCCATGGTGGCTTGGATCTCTGCACGACTGGCACTTGAGCGTGGCGCTAGTGTTAGGGTTTGGCTAACAATGGTCGAGCAGCGCGGCCGTGACAAGGCACGATACAGACCGCCCACAGCACGGCATTTCCCTTTCCTACAAGGCGTGTCGCCCCTTTTAGAGCGACCACGACGTGAGCAGGGCCTTATGCACTGGAGTATAGCACGCTTGGTCGCGAGTGTGCGTCGCGAGCACGGTGAGAAGTACGTGCCTCTTGATTCAAAACTTGGGTTTTTGAATCGTGCGTGAGAGTCGAGGGGGATGAGGAAGAGAGGGAAGAGATCTGTTTGGTGCTGTGATTCTTTCGAGAGTCGCTATAGGGGGGAAAACGCAATCACGTAGGTGAGCCCAAAGTGGTGCGCACCTCTAGAGCCTTAATCCAAACCAGGTAATGACAATGTACAGTTACATTTTACATAGAAACTCAATTCATTTATAATTATTTTACAACCATACTTTAGGGCCTGCTCATAAACAACCCCTAATTTGTTAGAGATTATGGACGGAGTCTATGTAGAATAGGGACCGAAATTACTCAAAATCGTTGAACTAAAATTCTGGACAGAAACGTCGAGTTCACAAGAAACGGCGTCGATGAAAGGTTCACCGTCAAAACTCAGATATGTTGCAGCCCTCGTCCGTGGCTACAATTCCCAATTTGAATCGTACGAAAAGGTGAAGTATTTCTTGAGTTATGAATTTCGGCGCACCAGGGGGTATGCTGCCATAGCAACTGAACTCAATCACAATTAACTCACAAGATGCCACACAAGAAAGTTAGAGTAGCAATACACCAGGTAGGACGGGAGAGGAAGACGAGAGGGAAGGTCCCCAAGGAGTCCCCAACCAAGGAAACCCCATACCACACAATTTCCCTCCCTATAGGCACCCAACTTTCACCCTTGTCATTTTCCCAACCTCCCAAATCAACCTCACCCAACTTGGCCACACTTGCCAACCTGGTTTGGCTTTTCCAAACCACATGGCAGCAACTACAGTAGAAGTGACGAATTTCCCAACCCCCAAAAGTCTGTACCCCATATTGAGTTACTCCGCAAATTCCCATAGTCGTCGCATCACAATCAAAACTTCGAACGATCATATCTTTCTCGTTATTGCTCCGATTGAGGCGATCCTTGGTTCGTCGGAAAGCTCTTGAGCAGAAGAGTCATTTGAGATATCTGCTCAAGCAGAATAACATACACACACACCCAGAGAATCCAAACCACACCAAACACAAATTCTTGCACAAGCTCACACCACGCAACGCACGAACATATGATGGGAGGCAGACAGACGTGAATGCAAATGATAGCATCACATGACAAACTCCCCCTCTGGCTGCCTAACATCATCCCACATGCCACAACTCAAAAATACACCCTCAATGCACACTCATTCCAGCAAGCTTCATCCCCTTCCAATGCTCAGGTTCAGCCAGGCGCCTGGTTAGAATGTCAGCCGCCTGCTGATGGGTCTTCACGATCTCCAGCCGCACCTCCTTGTCCAGGAGCCTCCTCACCCAATGCCACTTAGGCCTGATGTGTTTGGTCAGCCCATGAAGACAAGCATTCTTGGCCAGCTTCACTGCCGACTCATTGTCACAGAACATCACGGTCGGCTCCCTCTGACCAACACCGATCTCCTCTAACAAACGCCTCAGCCACACCACTTCCTTTGCCCCATGATGAAGGGCCATGTACTCGGTCTCACACGAGGACAGCCCCACCTCGTTCTGCTTCTTGCTGCGCCAGCTCACTGCACCACCTCCAAACAGGCACACACAGCCTCCAATGCTGGTGCCATCCGCCTTCATAGAGTTAAAACTGGCGTCGGTGTAGCAAGTCAAGAGCATCTCCCCCTTGCCCAGATCAGCAGCACCCCGCTGCTGCCTTTGCCTCACAGCACTGTACTCCAAGCCCACTGATGCTGTAGCAATCACATAGCGGACCAACCTCTTGGCCGCTCTCATGACTGGGGCGGGAGACCACACTGGCAAGCCTAGATGTAGCAAAGGCAATGTCAGGCCGCGTGTGGTTAGCCGCATAGTTGAGTGCCCCAACCATGGAATGAAACAGCTTCCTGTCACTCTCACCCACCACCTCCTCATCAGCACAGGGCTCCACAGTGAACCCCGAAGGCAGTGGGGTGGCTGGCTTTCCTCCATCTTGCAGCCCATACTTCTCAGCCAGCCCCTCACAATACTTCCTCTGGTGCAACCTCAACACTCCCTTGTCAAGGTCTCTCTCCACATGCATCCCAAGATAATACTTCACATCTCCTATCTTCGAGCACTTGAACTGCATCTCCAGCATCTCCTCCACACGATCAATCATCGCAGACGACTCAGAGAAGAGCAGGATGTCGTCCACGTACACCAGGAGCATGAGGAACTCGTCCTTCTCTTGCAGCAGGAACAGGCTGTGATCACACTCGCTCTTCTTGAATCCCCCAGCCAGCAGTGTCTCCTCCAGCTTGTGGTACCATGCGCGAGGAGCCTGCTTCAAGCCATAGATGGCCTTCTTTAGCCTGCACACCCTGCCGCTCCCATCATCCAACCCCTCAGGCTGCTGCATGTACAGCTCCTCCAGAATGATACCATTGAGGAAGGCAGTAGTTATGTCTATCTGCTTAATCATCCATCCACGGTTTGCAGCCGTTGCCAACGACACCCTCAGTGTCGTCCCTTTCCCCACAGGAGCAAAGATATCGTCGAAGTCCTTCCCCTTTGTCTGCTGAAACCCCTTAGCCACAAGCCTTGACTTGTACCGCGTCAGCTCCCCATCAGGTCCATACTTTTGCCTGAATATCAGCTTTGAAGAGATTGCCTTCTTCCTAGGAGGCAGCTCACACAACTCCCAGGTCTCATTCTCCAAAAGAGAGTCATACTCCTCCTTCAAACTCTGCTTCCACTTTTCAGCATCGGGCCCGCTCAATGCCTCAGCTAGCGTCTTGGGCTCAGGGACGGCTGCCCAGTAGCAGTGTGCTATCTCATCTTCATCACACTGCTCAGCCACACTCCCAGCTCGTACCACCTTTGGCTTTCCAAAACTAGGATAGGTCAGCCTGTTAGGAGGGCGCACATCCCTCCTAGGACGGTCATGCGGACGTTGGTCACGTGGTGGAGCATCCTGCTGCTGCTGCTGCTGCTGCTGCTGCTGCTGCTGCTGCTGCTGCTGCTGCTGCTGCTGCTGCTGCTGCTGCTGTTGCTGCTGCTGCTGCTGCTGCTGCTGCTGTTGCTGCTGCTGCTGCTGCTGCTGCTGCTGCTCCTCCACCTCAGGTTCTCCCCCATCCTCAGTCACCCCAGAGATCTCCTCCTCTGAGATAGTGACCTGCACTTGCCTCGAAGGCCGCTGCACCTCATCAGCCTCAATGATCAGCGGTGTAGTAGGAAGCTTCTGCTGCTGCTGCTTCCACTCCTTGTAGTACAAGGACTCAAGGAACTTCACATCCCTTGACACGGTCAGCTGCTGGCTGGTCAAGTCCCATATCAACCAGCCCTTGTGATCCTTAGCAAGCCCCCCATCTCCCAGAAGCTTCCAGCTTTCCGCTCTTCTCCTTAGGCACATGAAACACAACCATGCACCCGAATGCTCCAGCATGTTGACTGCTGGTGCACTCCCATACCACTTGGTGTAGGGGACCCACTGCTTGTCCCCCACAGTCGCCAGCACCCTGTGTTTCACAAGGGCGACCTGCCGCAGTGCAGTCACCCAAAACGGATCCGGCAGCCCTGCACGCCCAAGAAGGGTGCGAGCACCTTCCTGCAGGGTTCGGTTGAACCGCTCAGCCACGCCATTCTGCTGTGGGTTGTAGGGCATTGTGAGCTGATGCTGGATCTCCTTCTTCTTCAGCACCGCCTCAAATTCATTGCCAACGAACTCTCCTCCGTTATCGGTGCGGATCACCTTCACCTTGTGTCCGCTCTCCCTTTGAGCTCTCGGCATCCACTCCTTAAGAACAGCCGCTGCCACCTCCCCCTTGGTCTTGAGAGGGTACACCCACACCGCACGCGTGTGGTCGTCCACAATGGTCAAGAAGTAGCGGCTGCCCGAGAGAGAAGGGGCCCTCGTAGGGCCCACCACATCCATGTGCACAAGCGCGAGCGGGGCCTTGGCTGGTCCTGTGCTGCTGCTGAAGGGAAACTTCGTGAACTTTGTCTCAAGGCATGTAGGGCAGCTCCCAATCTCCTGTGCTGCCCCTTTCACCTCCAACCCCTTCAAGCTCCCATCCTTGACCAACTTCTGCTGCATACGAATGTTGATGTGACACAGCCTCTCGTGCCACGTCTCCCAATCGGCCTCACCACTCCCAGATGAAGCCTTTGCCCATGCAGCTGTCGCATCCACACCAGCAACCACCTCACCATGTGGTTGCTGTGGCTGCTGCACCTTCTTGACCGCATCCAGGGCCCCATCAGTTGGTGCAGTCTCCTCTCCTCCTGCAGTTGCCTTTGTCGTTGGTGCTGCCACTGCCGTTGCTGGAGGTTTCCCGTTCCAAGGGATGATGGGCAGCTGCCACAGGTCCTTGATGCAGCTGCTCTTCTCCTCCAAATCCCACAGCAGCAACTTCCCAAGCTTTGCACGGCAGCTGGTTGGGCCGAACGTAACTTTGGCTTTGCTCTTCTGCAGCCGGCGCACAGAGAGGAGGTTAGCGGACAAACCTTCGACCAGCAGGACATTCCCCAGCCCCACAAGCTCCCCATTGGCTCCCATTACCTTGGCATTCCCAACTCCAATCACAGGGAGCAAAGCACCTGAAGCGGCAGCCACAAACTCGATCTTCCCAGGGGGCTTTACCTCGTCAAGCAAATCTGCCCGTGGGGTCATGTGCCTTGTGCAACCTGAATCTATCACCCAGTGAGTGAGGGGGTGCATCACAACCTTCCCAACTGAACCCACATCATCCTCACTCCCTTTCACATCCTCAACCATGAAGAACATCCCAGGGTCGGCTTTACCTTGTGCACCATCACCTTGTGCACCTGAACCTTGCACAGCGCCACCTCGTGCACGTTCACCACTTGGCGGCTTCATGCCTGGGGGCGCCCATCCCTCAGGTCGGCTGAAACACTTGAACCATGGATGTCCAGCCTTCTTGCAGTACCAGCACTCTCCCTCCATTCGGGTACTCCCCCTGCCTCCAGAGCTCACATGCCCCTCATTATAGTCACTTCGGCCTCTCCCTCTGCCAAAGCCTCTTCCACGGCCTCGGCCTCTCCCACCCCCTCTTCCTCTGCTGCCTCCTGCAGCTCCATACCGCTCAGTAGTTTTGTTGGTAGCACCACCTCCCGTGTGGCGCATGCGGAAGTCCTCCTGCAGAATCTGCTACCGTAGCCACTCAGGCGTCCACTGGTCCTGCTGAGTGTTGAGGGTGGGGATGAGGTTGTCCCATGTGTTGTCAAGTACCGAGATGATCTTGGTGCACTGCTACATCTGCAACACATTGCTGCCCGCTGCTGCCATCCTCGCGTAGGTGTCCTTAATCTTGTCCAATACTGGCTTCACATCATCTCCCGGTCGCATGCAGAGAGCAGCCAGCTCCTTCTCCAACACAATCACCATCGGCAGCGTGTTGGGCTGAATCACGTCGCGTAGCAGCTTCCACGCCTTCGGTCCGGAATCATCCAACTCCACCAAATCCTTGATGTGCTGGAACATGTCGTTGTTGACCGATTGTAGGATGAGGTCGTACAGCACCGCGCTCTTCTCAATCCACCGATCGCGAACATCGCCTTCCTCCGGCATCTTCTCTTCTCCCATCGCAAGTTTCAGCAGCTTGTAGCGCTTAAACGCACTCCGCATCCGCTCGCTCCATTCCTCATAGTTGGAGCCATCCAATGCCTCAATCTTGGATGGTGGCGGCTCATTCTTCTTCTCAGCTGTATCTCCACTCCCTTGATTCATCTCCTCTGCTCCCAATCGCAGGTTCGAGCTCCCTCTTTGCTGTCCACACCGAAGTCCCACTCAATTTCCACAAGTGTCGGCGCCAACGAAATTTCGGCAGAGTTTCCCCTTAGCGGAAGTCACATGCAACCTCTAGAACTCCACTTAGGCACGCCCACAGGCCATGGTGGGTCTAGGAGGGTCTTCACACCTCAGTAGACTCGTCACAAAGTCCTTAATCAGCTCTGATACTACTTGTTAGAGATTAAGGACGGAGTCTATGTAGAATAGGGACCGAAATTACTCAAAATCGTTGAACTATAATTCTGGACAGAAACGTCGAGTTCACCAAACTCAGATATGTTGCAGCCCTCGTCCGTGGCTACAATTCCCAATTTGAATCGTACAAAAAGGTGAAGTATTTCTTGAGTTATGAATTTCGGCGCACTAGGGGGTATGCTGCCATATCAACTTAACTCAATCACAATTAACTCACAAGATGCCACACAAGAAAGTTAGAGTTGCAATAAACCAGGTAGGAGGGGAGAGGAGTACGAGAGGGAAGGTCCCCAAGGAGTCCCCAACCAAGGAAACCCCATACCACACAATTTCCCTCCCTATAGGCACCCAACTTCCACCCTTGTCATTTTCCCAACCTCCCAAATCAACCTCACCCAACTTGGCCACACTTGCCAACCTGGTTTGGCTTTTCCCAACCACATGGCAGCAACTACAGTAGAAGTGACGAATTTCCCAACCCCCAAAAGTCTGTACCCCATATTGAGTCACTCCGCAAATTCCCATAGTCGCGGCATCACAATCAAAACTTCGAACGATCATATCTTTCTCGTTCTTGCTCCGATTGAAGCGATCCTTGGTTCGTCGGAAAGCTCTTGAGCAGAAGTCATTTCAGATATCTGCTCAAGTAGAATAACATCCACACACACTCAGAGAATCCAAACCACACCAAACACAAATTCTTGCACACGCTCACACCTCGCAACGCACGAACATATGATGGGAGGCAGACAGACGTGAATGCAAATGATAGCATCACATAACATAATTGACAACGGCAGTGTTTGTAAACCCTCCCAGTTCTCTAATGTGGTCTGAAAACATACGGGAAGTACCCAACAACTCTGTGCCCTAACGTAAGATTGTTGCATGAACCGAATATGTATATCGTCACTTCTCAAGAGGTTTAGTGGACCTTTATGCACCGTGCTGAATGTCCATGCAACAATTGAGCCCAATCCAATACAATAACACAACGGTTTCAGCGTCGGATGCAAACCAAACCCTTGATTGCTGCATCATCGCCCTGTCGAAACATGGCTGTCGACAACACATCACCGCTTGTGCGTTAGCCGTTGGGTTCACACCACACCCTTTATGGACCATGTTGAAGGTCCGTGCAAGAATTGAGCCCAATCCAATACCATACCACAACGGTTTCACGATGACTTGCAACACATGGGCCTGAACGCTGCAACGTCGCCTTGTCGAGACATGGCTGTCGATAACGCATCACCGCTTGTGCTTTATCCGTGTGCTTCATACCACTCCCTTTATGCACCTTATTGAAGGTCCATGCAAGAATTGAGCCCAATCCAATACCTTACCACAACGGTTTCACCATGTCGCGCAACACATGGGCCTGAACGCTGCAACGTCGCCCTTTCAAAACATGGCTGTTGATAACGCATCACCGCTTGTGATTTAGCCCTGTGCTTCATACCACACCCTTTATGCACCTTGATGAAGGTCCATGCAAGAATTGAGCCCAATCCAATACCATACCACAACCGTTTCACGATGACTTGCAACACATGGGCCTGAACGCTGCAACGTCGCCCTGTCGAGACATGGCTGTCGATAACGCATCACCGCTTGTGATTTAGCCTTTTGCATCATACCACTCCCTTTATGCACCTTGATGAAGGTCCATGCAAGAATTGAGCCCAATCCAATACCATACCACAACGGTTTCACCATGTCGCGCAACACATGGGCCTGAACGCTGTAACGTCGCCCTGTCGACACATGGCTGTCGATAACGCATCACCGCTTGTGATTTAGCCCTGTGCTTCATACCACTCCCTTTATGCACTTTGATGAAGGTCCATGCAAGAATTGAGCCCAATCCAATACCATACCACAACCGTTTCACCATGTCGCGCAACACATGGGCCTGAACGCTGCAACGTCGCCCTGTCGAAACATGGCTGTCGATAACGCATCACCGCTTGTGCTTTAGCCCTGTGCTTCATACCACTACCTTTATGCACCTTGTTGAAGGTCCACGCAAGAATTGAGCCCAATCCAATACCATACCACAACGGTTTAACCATGTCGCGCAACACATGGGCCTGAACGCTGCAACGTCTCCCTGTCGACACATGGCTGTCGATAACGCATCACCGCTTGTGCTTTAGCCCTGTGCTTCATAACACTCCCTTTATGCACCTTGATGAAGGTCCATGCAAGAATTGAGCCCAATCGAATACCATACCACAACGGTTTAACCATGTCGCGCAACACATGGGCCTGAACGCTGCAACGTCTCCCTGTCGACACATGGCTGTCGATAACGCATCACCGCTTGTGCTTTAGCCCTATGCTTCATACCACTCCCATTATGCACCTTGTTGAAGGTCCACGCAAGAATTGAGCCCAATCCAACACCATACCACAATGGTTTCACCATGTCGCGCAACACATGGGCCTGAACGCTGCAACGTCGCCCTGTCGAGACATGGCTGTCGATAACGCATCACCGCTTGTGCTTTATCCCTGTGCTTCATACCACTCCCTTTATGCACCTTGTTGAAGTTCCATGCAAGAATTGAGCCCAATCCAACGCCATACCGCAACGGTTTCACCATGTCGCGCAACACATGGGCCTGAACGCTGCAACGTCGCCCTGTCGAGACATGGCTGTCGATAACGCATCACCGCTTGTGCTTTAGCCCTGTGCTTCATACCACTCCCTTTATGCACCTTGTTGAAGGTCCATGCAAGACTTGAGCCCAATCCAATACCATACCACAACGGTTTCACCATGTCGCGCAACACATGGGCCTGAACGCTGCAACGTCGCCCTGTCGAAACATGGCTGTCGGTAACACATCACCGCTTGAGCGTTAGCCCTGTGCTTCATACCACCCCCTTTATGCACCTTGTTGAAGGTCCATGCAAGAGTTGTGCCCAATACAATACCATACCACAACTGTTTCCCGTTTGGCACTAGTGATCGTCGTGTTAGAATATCGTCCAGGGTTTAGTAACCGTTGTGGCATAGCCTACGTGTGCTTAGTACAATTGTCAGAAGTAATTGTTCTGGACGCTCTTTGTGTGTGTGACATGAGACAAACCCACTACCTTACTACAACCCCATACTATTACATTAGCAACGAATGCCTTGATGATTGTATTTGTTGTAGTTCTGAATTTTATTTAGCTTGTATGTGCAACGTTGTTCGTTCGCGTCAGCACTGTACTTTGCAGGGTTTAGGTTACATTCGCTCTAGTGGTTCATAAACCGTTCTAGCATGTGCAGTGATTGATGCGTTGGCAACACTGATTGGCCGACGCATCTCAAACGACCCCTCCCGCAACACAAGCACCAGCCAAGCGGTACATCCGCCATTGAAGCGGCTGTGATCGAGCGGCGAGTGGGTTTATGATCGGGTGGCTAAACGTACACTGTCCGATCTAGCCTGATCTGATTACAGTCATCTCTCTAGTCTCGCAAGCCACCCCAACCACCCTCGTGCCCCACCCACCTGCTTCCGTCACCCTCTGGCCCACAACTTTGATGCTACTCGCTGTTTGACAAAGGCGTTTCCAGATCGCCCGTGACTCACTAGTCGACTAAGTAATGGGCCGTAGCTCTGTGCGTAGTGACTACTATTTCGTTAGATTCCTTTGCGGTTCCCCTAGGAAACCGGCTCAACCGTTCCGCACGTTAGAAATTAGCATTCGTACTACAACCATGACACGTGCAACTCGGCAAAAAGAAAAGGAGGAGGAACATGCCGGACGACGCGCGACAAGGAGGCTGTCTCTTCAGACCGATCGGGAGGGTGGTGGCGGATCTAAAGCTACTAATGCGTCCGCCGCGCGTGGCAGTCAACAGAAAAACGTGGCGGGAAAAAAGGCCGCGCTTGGACAGGAGAGGTCCGGGAAGAAGGCGGAAGACAAGGGGAAGCAACCAACGCCACGCAAGCGTATTTCTACCATGAAAAAAGATGCGGATGTTGCCTCTGGTGGAACCGAGCCCGGCCCGACTAACGACGGCACCATCGGCGGCAAAGAAAATCCGGGGCGAGGGAGTGTGAGTCTTGCAGTCCCGTCGGCGGAGAGAGAGGGCTCGACGACAGGGGGAAACCACGGCGACGCTCCCCGCGCCGAGCATGCCGCAACCCAGGAGTCCGAGGCGGAGGCATCGCAACACCATCTGACGCTGCTCCAGCCGACCGTGGTCGAAGTTTCTGCTGCCGTGGTAGATAAGCACAAGGCGGGGGAGCACGATTCTATGGAGGATCCTAAATACGGCATCGCCGAGGTCCGTGGCTCTCCTCCTTCTGGTGAACGTGGGAGGCGTAGGCAGAGGAAGAGCGATGGGGAGGAAGAGTATGACACCGCCGTGGCCGGGGACATCACTACGCGGGCGAAGAGGCGGCAGACGACAGGCAGTGCTGACGACGCCGGTGGTGCGGAAGTTGGGACAATGCGAGGCGCCAGGGAAGCAAGTGGCAAGGCGACGGGTCATGCCTTGCGCCAGAAGGGCCGACCCGGAGCGAGGAAAACATCCGGCGGAAGGAGGGGCAAGCAAGCAGCGAGGGGGAAGAGGCCGAAACGGGGCGAAGAAGACCCTGATGATGCGGAGGAGGAGGATGAGGGGGATGAGGGGGATGAGGAGGAGGAGGCTGATGAGGAGGAGGATGAGGAGGAGAGGAGGATGAAGAGGATGCGGAAGAGGAGGACGCGGATGTTGGGGAGGAGGAAAAAGATGAGAATGATGATGAGGAGGACGAAGAGGAGGAGGAGGACGAGGAGGACGAGGAGGGGGGCGACGAGGATGAGGAGGATGAGGAGGAGGAGGAGGAGGAGGAGGAGGAGGAGGAGGAGGAGGAGGAGGAGAAGGAGGAGGAGGAGGAGGAGGAGGAGGGGGGCGACGAGGATGAGGAGGATGAGGAGGAGGAGGAGGAGGAGGAGGAGGAGGAGGAGGAGGAGGAGGAGGAGGAGGAGGAGGAGGAGGAGGACGAGGAGGAGGAGGAGGAGGATGAGGAGGAAGGGGCGGAAGAGGAAGAGGAGGAGGATGTGGTGGCAGTGAAGGGACGGGGCGGGCGAGGCAGACGGGGGAGTGGTACAGGGAAGGTGGGGGGCCGGACTCGCCATTCCCGAAAACGCGGGGCAGTTGACGGACCGCGTGGCGAAGCAGCGGGCAAATCGAAGGCGCGTAAAGTGAAGGTCGAAACTGAAGGGGGTGGTAAAAAGCAAGGGAGCCAGGGCGCAAAAGGGGATGGAGAAGGAAAGGGTGGCCGCGCCAAAGGGGTTTCAGTGGGTTCCGGCAAGAAAGAACATGTCGGTAAACGTCGCAGCGGCCGCCAAAGCACCCCGCGGAAAGGTGGCAACGAGAAGGCGCAGGCAGCAAAAAAACCGAAGGGACAGCAGCGAGGTAAGCACTGTGGCCCATACACATGGCGTGGCTGTCGTACTCTCTGCTCAACCGTGCCAATTAACACCATTCTGCACATTGTTTCTCCCCTGCAGGGAAGGACAAGGTCGACAAATCTGCAAAGCAAGGTAAGGCCTCTTTTTACAAAACAGTACCCTGCTAAACCCGATTTAGATTCAAACCGCTGCTCGTATGCATGCATGTGTGCCCCTGTATTGAACGTAATCGACTCCAACTCTGTGCTCCTGCTCCTTATAAATCTCAGCCCCTCGTGTTACAGGCATTGGGTCACCGGTAAGCGTGCAACAGATGCAGCTAACGAAGGGGGCCGGAAGAGAGAGTGTTACCCCGCTATCCACAGGAGCCCCAAGGTTCTACACGCCATACTCCGGCCCGTCTAAAGTCGCTGCTACAGCACCCGGCGCACCAAGAGGAGAGGAAACCGAATCCCCTCCACCAGGCCACGTCACGCACTCCCCACTCGCCTCACCCTCATACCCATATCGGCAGCTCCACGCTTCTCCTGTCCGGGGCAGGGCGGTCTCCCCCCTCGCCGGTCCTTCGCGCGGGCATGAGCCAAGCACTTCTGCCAATCCCTTCCCTGAGCTGCCCTTTTCCCGCCAGCGTGATAGTGTGAGGGCACAGGGGACTGGTGCAGAAGACGTTGATCCCCTTGGCCAGAGGGGGGATTCTTCACACCCTGTTCCCAATCTCATGGGTGCCCTAGGTGAAAGTGCGGAGCACGAGCAGTTTGTTACACGGGAGGAGTTCCGGGCGCTACGGTCTGAGATGTACGCCATGTTTGCTCAGCTCGGCCTGCGTCGTGGAGCACCTGCCAGTTATGCCGGGGGGTCCGCAGTGGTGCCTATGGCTGGTACCCCGCCGCCGATAAGTGCCGTGGACAAGGCACGAGTGCTAGTGTTGCAGGAGACAAACCCATTCCCGGTATGTGGCGGGCCAAATGGGGCGGGTTGGGGTTGACGTGGCAACCAGGGCGGGGTTGGGGATGACGTGGCGGTTTTGGAGGGTACAAGGGAGCGGCGCATGACGAGGCGACGCGTGTTAGGTGGGTGGGGGGTGACGTGGCTTGGGGTGGGGGAGGGTGACGTGGCAAGTGGGGCGGGTTGTTGGTGGATGTGGCGGATGCAGGAGGGTGTGACGTGGCGGAAGGTGAGGGTTGGGGATGACGTGGCGGTTATGGAGGGTACAATGGAGCGACGCATGACGAGGCGAGGCGTGTCAAGGGGGTGGGGGGTGACGTGGCTTGGGGTGGGGGGTTGTGATGTGGCAAGTGGGGCGAGTTGTTGGTGGACGTGGCGGATGTTGGAGGGTGTGACGTGGCGGAAGGTGAGGGTTGGGGATGACGTGGCGGTTTGAAAGGGTACACGGGAGCGGCGCATGACGAAGCGAGGCGTGTCAGGTGGGTGGGGGGTGACGTGGCTTGTGGTAGGGGGGTGTGACGTGGCAAGTGGGGCGGGTTGATGGTGGACGTGGCGGATGCAGGAGGGTGTGACGTGGCGGAAGGTGAGGGTTGAAGATGACGTGGCGGTTTGGATGGGTACAAGAGAGCGGTTCATGACGAGGCGACGCGTTTCAGGTGGGTGGGGGGTGACGTGGTTTGGGGTGGGGGGGTGTGACGTGGCAAGTGGGGCGGGTTGTTGGTGGACGTGGCGGATGCAGGAGGGTGTGACGTGGCGGACGGTGAGGGTTGGGGATGACGTGGCGGATTGAAAGGGTACACGGGAGCGGCGCATGACGAAGCGAGGCGTGTCAAGTGGGTGGGGGGTGACGTGGCTTGTGGTAGGGGGGTGTGACGTGGCAAGTTCACACAGTGTTGCTAATCACCATCCTGTGGTCACGCGGCCACAATCATAACTGCTGGTTTCTCTCTCCCATGTCGTGTTGTATACCCTACACCCCTGCGCATAAGAAAGCCTACTTAGTGACCTCTCAGCTCTTGTTTCTGAACCCGCCGGGAAAAATACAGTACTACCCTGCACCGGAGGAAGTGTTCAATGCGTTCTCTGTCCACTTGTCTGCAGAAGGGCTTGAGTCAATGAAGCTGCTGTGGTTGCACAATGACAAGTCAACCATGGGAGTCTTCAACCACCAGATGTTGTCAACAAGGTCAACAATCAACTCCACCCTCAGGCGAGCAGCATACACCGGCATGGGCCTTGCCGATTTCAGCCATCTCGTGGATAGCCTGCCCACTGAGCTACACCCAACGAGGTGGTTCCACGACGAGCAACTCCTAGCCGAGTACAGAGATGGTATGTGCAACTCGAAAACACCATATGCCCCACCATATGCCAGTTGGCAGCTACATATCACCGTGCGATGTGGCTCACCCTGACTCTCATCCCCCCACTTGATTTCTCTGCACCCCCTTTCCAACCCATACCGTCCCTGCCAAAATGCAAAACAGTGGGCCCTCAACTGGCACTTTGACAAGGCCACCGGGACGCCCTTCAGCAACCCCTTGTTCGCTTATGCGTTCAAGCTCTCCTTCAAGAGGGGCGGGGTCGTGTTCACCAAGTTCAAGAGCCGCATGGTGCCATGGGGCCTGTTTTCGGTAAGGATGTAGATATGTGTTTGTACCCCCATGCCTCATCCCCCATGCCTCGACTGTACTTCAGCTAAATCCCTGGTCGACTAAGCCTTTGCAGTTACGTAGATAGTGACGACTGAATCACCGCTTTCAGTTGGCTCCTTTACCCGTAACCCCCCCTCCTCATAAAGCATCCACCCAACCCTACACCACATTGCAGATCGAATGGCCCCTTCTGCAGGATAAGCGTCGCAAGCGAATTAGTAGCCAGCCGGAACAAAACAGGCCAGACTACTTGGAGTGGTGCGAAAAGGTCAAACAGATGATCCACTTTGCTGTCGTGGAGCGGAGGATCCCCCACGATCCGGCTATGGGTGCGTTCGTCTTCCCGAACAAGTTCCTCATCGACGATGGCGACGTTGGAGAGGTCGTCCTTGCCCACCGGGCGCCACCTCGTGCACGTTCACCACTTGGCGGCTTCATGCCTGGGGGCGCCCATCCCTCAGGTCGGCTGAAACACTTGAACCATGGATGTCCAGCCTTCTTGCAGTACCAGCACTCTCCCTCCATTCGGGTACTCCCCCTGCCTCCAGAGCTCCCATGCCCCTCATTATAGTCACCTCGGCCTCTCCCTCTGCCAAAGCCTCTTCCACGGCCTCGGCCTCTCCCACCCCCTCTTCCTCTGCTGCCTCCTGCAGCTCCATACCGCTCAGTAGTTTTGTTGGTAGCACCACCTCCCGTGTGGCGCATGCGGAAGTCCTCCTGCAGAATCTGCTGCCGTAGCCACTCAGGCGTCCACTGGTCCTGCTGAGTGTTGAGGGTGGGGATGAGGTTGTCCCATGTGTTGTCAAGTACCGAGATGATCTTGGTGCACTGCTACATCTGCAACACATTGCTGCCCGCTGCTGCCATCCTCGCGTAGGTGTCCTTAATCTTGTCCAATACTGGCTTCACATCATCTCCCGGTCGCATGCAGAGAGCAGCCAGCTCCTTCTCCAACACAATCACCATCGGCAGCGTGTTGGGCTGAATCACGTCGCGTAGCAGCTTCCACGCCTTCGGTCCGGAATCATCCAACTCCACCAAATCCTTGATGTGCTGGAACATGTCGTTGTTGACCGATTGTAGGATGAGGTCGTACAGCACCGCGCTCTTCTCAATCCACCGATCGCGAACATCGCCTTCCTCCGGCATCTTCTCTTCTCCCATCGCAAGTTTCAGCAGCTTGTAGCGCTTAAACGCACTCCGCATCCGCTCGCTCCATTCCTCATAGTTGGAGCCATCCAATGCCTCAATCTTGGATGGTGGCGGCTCATTCCTCTTCTCAGCTGTATCTCCACTCCCTTGATTCATCTCCTCTGCTCCCAATCGCAGGTTCGAGCTCCCTCTTTGCTGTCCACACCGAAGTCCCACTCAATTTCCACAAGTGTCGGCGCCAACGAAATTTCGGCAGAGTTTCCCCTTAGCGGAAGTCACATGCAACCTCTAGAACTCCACTTAGGCACGCCCACAGGCCATGGTGGGTCTAGGAGGGTCTTCACACCTCAGTAGACTCGTCACAAAGTCCTTAATCAGCTCTGATACTACTTGTTAGAGATTAAGGACGGAGTCTATGTAGAATAGGGACCGAAATTACTCAAAATCGTTGAACTATAATTCTGGACAGAAACGTCGAGTTCACCAAACTCAGATATGTTGCAGCCCTCGTCCGTGGCTACAATTCCCAATTTGAATCGTACAAAAAGGTGAAGTATTTCTTGAGTTATGAATTTCGGCGCACTAGGGGGTATGCTGCCATATCAACTTAACTCAATCACAATTAACTCACAAGATGCCACACAAGAAAGTTAGAGTTGCAATAAACCAGGTAGGAGGGGAGAGGAGTACGAGAGGGAAGGTCCCCAAGGAGTCCCCAACCAAGGAAACCCCATACCACACAATTTCCCTCCCTATAGGCACCCAACTTCCACCCTTGTCATTTTCCCAACCTCCCAAATCAACCTCACCCAACTTGGCCACACTTGCCAACCTGGTTTGGCTTTTCCCAACCACATGGCAGCAACTACAGTAGAAGTGACGAATTTCCCAACCCCCAAAAGTCTGTACCCCATATTGAGTCACTCCGCAAATTCCCATAGTCGCGGCATCACAATCAAAACTTCGAACGATCATATCTTTCTCGTTCTTGCTCCGATTGAAGCGATCCTTGGTTCGTCGGAAAGCTCTTGAGCAGAAGTCATTTCAGATATCTGCTCAAGTAGAATAACATCCACACACACTCAGAGAATCCAAACCACACCAAACACAAATTCTTGCACACGCTCACACCTCGCAACGCACGAACATATGATGGGAGGCAGACAGACGTGAATGCAAATGATAGCATCACATAACATAATTGACAACGGCAGTGTTTGTAAACCCTCCCAGTTCTCTAATGTGGTCTGAAAACATACGGGAAGTACCCAACAACTCTGTGCCCTAACGTAAGATTGTTGCATGAACCGAATATGTATATCGTCACTTCTCAAGAGGTTTAGTGGACCTTTATGCACCGTGCTGAATGTCCATGCAACAATTGAGCCCAATCCAATACAATAACACAACGGTTTCAGCGTCGGATGCAAACCAAACCCTTGATTGCTGCATCATCGCCCTGTCGAAACATGGCTGTCGACAACACATCACCGCTTGTGCGTTAGCCGTTGGGTTCACACCACACCCTTTATGGACCATGTTGAAGGTCCGTGCAAGAATTGAGCCCAATCCAATACCATACCACAACGGTTTCACGATGACTTGCAACACATGGGCCTGAACGCTGCAACGTCGCCTTGTCGAGACATGGCTGTCGATAACGCATCACCGCTTGTGCTTTATCCGTGTGCTTCATACCACTCCCTTTATGCACCTTATTGAAGGTCCATGCAAGAATTGAGCCCAATCCAATACCTTACCACAACGGTTTCACCATGTCGCGCAACACATGGGCCTGAACGCTGCAACGTCGCCCTTTCAAAACATGGCTGTTGATAACGCATCACCGCTTGTGATTTAGCCCTGTGCTTCATACCACACCCTTTATGCACCTTGATGAAGGTCCATGCAAGAATTGAGCCCAATCCAATACCATACCACAACCGTTTCACGATGACTTGCAACACATGGGCCTGAACGCTGCAACGTCGCCCTGTCGAGACATGGCTGTCGATAACGCATCACCGCTTGTGATTTAGCCTTTTGCATCATACCACTCCCTTTATGCACCTTGATGAAGGTCCATGCAAGAATTGAGCCCAATCCAATACCATACCACAACGGTTTCACCATGTCGCGCAACACATGGGCCTGAACGCTGTAACGTCGCCCTGTCGACACATGGCTGTCGATAACGCATCACCGCTTGTGATTTAGCCCTGTGCTTCATACCACTCCCTTTATGCACTTTGATGAAGGTCCATGCAAGAATTGAGCCCAATCCAATACCATACCACAACCGTTTCACCATGTCGCGCAACACATGGGCCTGAACGCTGCAACGTCGCCCTGTCGAAACATGGCTGTCGATAACGCATCACCGCTTGTGCTTTAGCCCTGTGCTTCATACCACTACCTTTATGCACCTTGTTGAAGGTCCACGCAAGAATTGAGCCCAATCCAATACCATACCACAACGGTTTAACCATGTCGCGCAACACATGGGCCTGAACGCTGCAACGTCTCCCTGTCGACACATGGCTGTCGATAACGCATCACCGCTTGTGCTTTAGCCCTGTGCTTCATAACACTCCCTTTATGCACCTTGATGAAGGTCCATGCAAGAATTGAGCCCAATCGAATACCATACCACAACGGTTTAACCATGTCGCGCAACACATGGGCCTGAACGCTGCAACGTCTCCCTGTCGACACATGGCTGTCGATAACGCATCACCGCTTGTGCTTTAGCCCTATGCTTCATACCACTCCCATTATGCACCTTGTTGAAGGTCCACGCAAGAATTGAGCCCAATCCAACACCATACCACAATGGTTTCACCATGTCGCGCAACACATGGGCCTGAACGCTGCAACGTCGCCCTGTCGAGACATGGCTGTCGATAACGCATCACCGCTTGTGCTTTATCCCTGTGCTTCATACCACTCCCTTTATGCACCTTGTTGAAGTTCCATGCAAGAATTGAGCCCAATCCAACGCCATACCGCAACGGTTTCACCATGTCGCGCAACACATGGGCCTGAACGCTGCAACGTCGCCCTGTCGAGACATGGCTGTCGATAACGCATCACCGCTTGTGCTTTAGCCCTGTGCTTCATACCACTCCCTTTATGCACCTTGTTGAAGGTCCATGCAAGACTTGAGCCCAATCCAATACCATACCACAACGGTTTCACCATGTCGCGCAACACATGGGCCTGAACGCTGCAACGTCGCCCTGTCGAAACATGGCTGTCTGTAACACATCACCGCTTGAGCGTTAGCCCTGTGCTTCATACCACCCCCTTTATGCACCTTGTTGAAGGTCCATGCAAGAGTTGTGCCCAATACAATACCATACCACAACTGTTTCCCGTTTGGCACTAGTGATCGTCGTGTTAGAATATCGTCCAGGGTTTAGTAACCGTTGTGGCATAGCCTACGTGTGCTTAGTACAATTGTCAGAAGTAATTGTTCTGGACGCTCTTTGTGTGTGTGACATGAGACAAACCCACTACCTTACTACAACCCCATACTATTACATTAGCAACGAATGCCTTGATGATTGTATTTGTTGTAGTTCTGAATTTTATTTAGCTTGTATGTGCAACGTTGTTCGTTCGCGTCAGCACTGTACTTTGCAGGGTTTAGGTTACATTCGCTCTAGTGGTTCATAAACCGTTCTAGCATGTGCAGTGATTGATGCGTTGGCAACACTGATTGGCCGACGCATCTCAAACGACCCCTCCCGCAACACAAGCACCAGCCAAGCGGTACATCCGCCATTGAAGCGGCTGTGATCGAGCGGCGAGTGGGTTTATGATCGGGTGGCTAAACGTACACTGTCCGATCTAGCCTGATCTGATTACAGTCATCTCTCTAGTCTCGCAAGCCACCCCAACCACCCTCGTGCCCCACCCACCTGCTTCCGTCACCCTCTGGCCCACAACTTTGATGCTACTCGCTGTTTGACAAAGGCGTTTCCAGATCGCCCGTGACTCACTAGTCGACTAAGTAATGGGCCGTAGCTCTGTGCGTAGTGACTACTATTTCGTTAGATTCCTTTGCGGTTCCCCTAGGAAACCGGCTCAACCGTTCCGCACGTTAGAAATTAGCATTCGTACTACAACCATGACACGTGCAACTCGGCAAAAAGAAAAGGAGGAGGAACATGCCGGACGACGCGCGACAAGGAGGCTGTCTCTTCAGACCGATCGGGAGGGTGGTGGCGGATCTAAAGCTACTAATGCGTCCGCCGCGCGTGGCAGTCAACAGAAAAACGTGGCGGGAAAAAAGGCCGCGCTTGGACAGGAGAGGTCCGGGAAGAAGGCGGAAGACAAGGGGAAGCAACCAACGCCACGCAAGCGTATTTCTACCATGAAAAAAGATGCGGATGTTGCCTCTGGTGGAACCGAGCCCGGCCCGACTAACGACGGCACCATCGGCGGCAAAGAAAATCCGGGGCGAGGGAGTGTGAGTCTTGCAGTCCCGTCGGCGGAGAGAGAGGGCTCGACGACAGGGGGAAACCACGGCGACGCTCCCCGCGCCGAGCATGCCGCAACCCAGGAGTCCGAGGCGGAGGCATCGCAACACCATCTGACGCTGCTCCAGCCGACCGTGGTCGAAGTTTCTGCTGCCGTGGTAGATAAGCACAAGGCGGGGGAGCACGATTCTATGGAGGATCCTAAATACGGCATCGCCGAGGTCCGTGGCTCTCCTCCTTCTGGTGAACGTGGGAGGCGTAGGCAGAGGAAGAGCGATGGGGAGGAAGAGTATGACACCGCCGTGGCCGGGGACATCACTACGCGGGCGAAGAGGCGGCAGACGACAGGCAGTGCTGACGACGCCGGTGGTGCGGAAGTTGGGACAATGCGAGGCGCCAGGGAAGCAAGTGGCAAGGCGACGGGTCATGCCTTGCGCCAGAAGGGCCGACCCGGAGCGAGGAAAACATCCGGCGGAAGGAGGGGCAAGCAAGCAGCGAGGGGGAAGAGGCCGAAACGGGGCGAAGAAGACCCTGATGATGCGGAGGAGGAGGATGAGGGGGATGAGGGGGATGAGGAGGAGGAGGCTGATGAGGAGGAGGATGAGGAGGAGAGGAGGATGAAGAGGATGCGGAAGAGGAGGACGCGGATGTTGGGGAGGAGGAAAAAGATGAGAATGATGATGAGGAGGACGAAGAGGAGGAGGAGGACGAGGAGGACGAGGAGGGGGGCGACGAGGATGAGGAGGATGAGGAGGAGGAGGAGGAGGAGGAGGAGGAGGAGGAGGAGGAGGAGGAGGAGGAGGAGGAGGGGGGCGACGAGGATGAGGAGGATGAGGAGGAGGAGGAGGAGGAGGAGGAGGAGGAGGAGGAGGAGGAGGAGGACGAGGAGGAGGAGGAGGAGGATGAGGAGGAAGGGGCGGAAGAGGAAGAGGAGGAGGATGTGGTGGCAGTGAAGGGACGGGGCGGGCGAGGCAGACGGGGGAGTGGTACAGGGAAGGTGGGGGGCCGGACTCGCCATTCCCGAAAACGCGGGGCAGTTGACGGACCGCGTGGCGAAGCAGCGGGCAAATCGAAGGCGCGTAAAGTGAAGGTCGAAACTGAAGGGGGTGGTAAAAAGCAAGGGAGCCAGGGCGCAAAAGGGGATGGAGAAGGAAAGGGTGGCCGCGCCAAAGGGGTTTCAGTGGGTTCCGGCAAGAAAGAACATGTCGGTAAACGTCGCAGCGGCCGCCAAAGCACCCCGCGGAAAGGTGGCAACGAGAAGGCGCAGGCAGCAAAAAAACCGAAGGGACAGCAGCGAGGTAAGCACTGTGGCCCATACACATGGCGTGGCTGTCGTACTCTCTGCTCAACCGTGCCAATTAACACCATTCTGCACATTGTTTCTCCCCTGCAGGGAAGGACAAGGTCGACAAATCTGCAAAGCAAGGTAAGGCCTCTTTTTACAAAACAGTACCCTGCTAAACCCGATTTCGATTCAAACCGCTGCTCGTATGCATGCATGTGTGCCCCTGTATTGAACGTAATCGACTCCAACTCTGTGCTCCTGCTCCTTATAAATCTCAGCCCCTCGTGTTACAGGCATTGGGTCACCGGTAAGCGTGCAACAGATGCAGCTAACGAAGGGGGCCGGAAGAGAGAGTGTTACCCCGCTATCCACAGGAGCCCCAAGGTTCTACACGCCATACTCCGGCCCGTCTAAAGTCGCTGCTACAGCACCCGGCGTACCAAGAGGAGAGGAAACCGAATCCCCTCCACCAGGCCACGTCACGCACTCCCCACTCGCCTCACCCTCATACCCATATCGGCAGCTCCACGCTTCTCCTGTCCGGGGCAGGGCGGTCTCCCCCCTCGCCGGTCCTTCGCGCGGGCATGAGCCAAGCACTTCTGCCAATCCCTTCCCTGAGCTGCCCTTTTCCCGCCAGCGTGATAGTGTGAGGGCACAGGGGACTGGTGCAGAAGACGTTGATCCCCTTGGCCAGAGGGGGGATTCTTCACACCCTGTTCCCAATCTCATGGGTGCCCTAGGTGAAAGTGCGGAGCACGAGCAGTTTGTTACACGGGAGGAGTTCCGGGCGCTACGGTCTGAGATGTACGCCATGTTTGCTCAGCTCGGCCTGCGTCGTGGAGCACCTGCCAGTTATGCCGGGGGGTCCGCAGTGGTGCCTATGGCTGGTACCCCGCCGCCGATAAGTGCCGTGGACAAGGCACGAGTGCTAGTGTTGCAGGAGACAAACCCATTCCCGGTATGTGGCGGGCCAAATGGGGCGGGTTGGGGTTGACGTGGCAACCAGGGCGGGGTTGGGGATGACGTGGCGGTTTTGGAGGGTACAAGGGAGCGGCGCATGACGAGGCGACGCGTGTTAGGTGGGTGGGGGGTGACGTGGCTTGGGGTGGGGGAGGGTGACGTGGCAAGTGGGGCGGGTTGTTGGTGGATGTGGCGGATGCAGGAGGGTGTGACGTGGCGGAAGGTGAGGGTTGGGGATGACGTGGCGGTTATGGAGGGTACAATGGAGCGACGCATGACGAGGCGAGGCGTGTCAAGGGGGTGGGGGGTGACGTGGCTTGGGGTGGGGGGTTGTGATGTGGCAAGTGGGGCGAGTTGTTGGTGGACGTGGCGGATGCAGGAGGGTGTGACGTGGCGGAAGGTGAGGGTTGGGGATGACGTGGCGGTTTGAAAGGGTACACGGGAGCGGCGCATGACGAAGCGAGGCGTGTCAGGTGGGTGGGGGGTGACGTGGCTTGTGGTAGGGGGGTGTGACGTGGCAAGTGGGGCGGGTTGATGGTGGACGTGGCGGATGCAGGAGGGTGTGACGTGGCGGAAGGTGAGGGTTGAAGATGACGTGGCGGTTTGGATGGGTACAAGAGAGCGGTTCATGACGAGGCGACGCGTTTCAGGTGGGTGGGGGGTGACGTGGTTTGGGGTGGGGGGGTGTGACGTGGCAAGTGGGGCGGGTTGTTGGTGGACGTGGCGGATGCAGGAGGGTGTGACGTGGCGGACGGTGAGGGTTGGGGATGACGTGGCGGATTGAAAGGGTACACGGGAGCGGCGCATGACGAAGCGAGGCGTGTCAAGTGGGTGGGGGGTGACGTGGCTTGTGGTAGGGGGGTGTGACGTGGCAAGTTCACACAGTGTTGCTAATCACCATCCTGTGGTCACGCGGCCACAATCATAACTGCTGGTTTCTCTCTCCCATGTCGTGTTGTATACCCTACACCCCTGCGCATAAGAAAGCCTACTTAGTGACCTCTCAGCTCTTGTTTCTGAACCCGCCGGGAAAAATACAGTACTACCCTGCACCGGAGGAAGTGTTCAATGCGTTCTCTGTCCACTTGTCTGCAGAAGGGCTTGAGTCAATGAAGCTGCTGTGGTTGCACAATGACAAGTCAACCATGGGAGTCTTCAACCACCAGATGTTGTCAACAAGGTCAACAATCAACTCCACCCTCAGGCGAGCAGCATACACCGGCATGGGCCTTGCCGATTTCAGCCATCTCGTGGATAGCCTGCCCACTGAGCTACACCCAACGAGGTGGTTCCACGACGAGCAACTCCTAGCCGAGTACAGAGATGGTATGTGCAACTCGAAAACACCATATGCCCCACCATATGCCAGTTGGCAGCTACATATCACCGTGCGATGTGGCTCACCCTGACTCTCATCCCCCCACTTGATTTCTCTGCACCCCCTTTCCAACCCATACCGTCCCTGCCAAAATGCAAAACAGTGGGCCCTCAACTGGCACTTTGACAAGGCCACCGGGACGCCCTTCAGCAACCCCTTGTTCGCTTATGCGTTCAAGCTCTCCTTCAAGAGGGGCGGGGTCGTGTTCACCAAGTTCAAGAGCCGCATGGTGCCATGGGGCCTGTTTTCGGTAAGGATGTAGATATGTGTTTGTACCCCCATGCCTCATCCCCCATGCCTCGACTGTACTTCAGCTAAATCCCTGGTCGACTAAGCCTTTGCAGTTACGTAGATAGTGACGACTGAATCACCGCTTTCAGTTGGCTCCTTTACCCGTAACCCCCCCTCCTCATAAAGCATCCACCCAACCCTACACCACATTGCAGATCGAATGGCCCCTTCTGCAGGATAAGCGTCGCAAGCGAATTAGTAGCCAGCCGGAACAAAACAGGCCAGACTACTTGGAGTGGTGCGAAAAGGTCAAACAGATGATCCACTTTGCTGTCGTGGAGCGGAGGATCCCCCACGATCCGGCTATGGGTGCGTTCGTCTTCCCGAACAAGTTCCTCATCGACGATGGCGACGTTGGAGAGGTCGTCCTTGCCCACCGGGCGCTTGCAAGGCCCGACAGTGCGTAGGCTATTTGACCTGGTGCTAAGATTGCTTGTTGCTAGAATGCAGAATAATGGTTGTTGTAAACCGGAATAATAAATGTAATTTTGAAATCCTCAATATCCAAAATGAACAAAAACAGAATGTAGTTTTGAATAATTTGGTCACGAATTTGCACCAGAACGGATTGCGCCCGAATGTCATCCGGAAAAGCCCGCGTGCCAATTTGGAACTCGACCCGAGCCAAACCTTGTCGCGAGATGTGTCTGGGAGCTCCTATCAAATGACTCCAACCGTCGGTCCAAATTGGTTCAGATTTTTTTTTACGCGAACACAATCAAAATCAAAATTCGTCCAAACTCTTCACCACGCTGCTCGACGACGCTGAGGCCGACGTCGACCTACATGAGCTCGACCACGACGTGCACGCCGACCCCAATCACCGCTAGGACATCGCGACGATGACGGTGAAGGAGGCGTTGGCGAGCTGGGAGGGCAAGGCGGTGAAGGCTGCTATGGACGAGGAGATCCGCAGCCTCATCGGCATGGGCATGTGGGAGCTGGTCGAACGCACGCGCGGTGTGAACATCATGAAGAACAGGTGGGTGCTGATGACGAAGTACCACATCGACGACACCCGCAAGAAGGCGCGCTTGGTCGTGAAGGGCTTCACGCAGGAGTACGGCGCCGACTACGACGAGACGTATGCGCCGATCGGGAGTTACGTCACGCTGAGGATCTTCCTCAGCATCGTCGCCGTCCTGGACCTAAATCTGATGCAGCTTGACGTGAAGAACGCCTTCCCGCAGAGCAAACTCGACAGAGTGCAGTACCAGCCCGACTACGATGACGACGGGACCGGCCGGGTGTGCAAGCTGCTGAAGAGTCTGTACGAGCTGAAGCAGTCGCCACTGTTGTGGTACAAAGCGCTCGACGACGTGCTGACTGGCGCCGACTGGAAGAAGAGCCAGGTCGATGAGACGCTGTACTTCAAGGTCGGCGACGACGGAGAGACGTGCTGGGTGCTCGTCTACGTCGACGACCTGCTCGCCGCCAGCAGCAGCACCGCAATGCGGAGCTGAAGGAGCTGCTGGAGGCCGCCTTTGAGCTGCGCGAGATCAGCCCCGTCCAGAAGTACCTTGGGCTGGAGATCGTGCGCGACCGACCGGCGAGGAAAGGTGTGGTTGCACCAGCAATCGTACGTCGACAAGTTGTGCAGGCGCTTCATCGACGAGGAGCAGACCGGGCGGATCCCGAAGACACCGTTCTTCGTCGACGCCTACGCCGAGCTGACGTTCGACGACGAGGATGCTCAGGCGCGCGAGGAGGAGGAGTACCGGCAGAAGGTCGGCTCGCTGCAGTTCGCGGCGACAACGACGAGGCCGGACATTGCTTTCGCGTGCAGCAAGCTGGGAAGCGGCCTCACGGTGAGGAGCGACCAGCACTGGCGCGAGGTCGACCGCTGCCTCGCCAATCTCGCCGACACCCGTGACGACGCCCTGGAGTTCGGCGGCGGACCAGAGTCGCTGAGTTTGGTCGGCTACGTGGACGCCGACGACGCCGGCGACAAGTAGAACAGGACGAGCACGGGCGGCTACCTGTTCGTCTTCGAAGGGGCCGCCGTCTCCTGGTCGAGCCAATGCATCAAGCGCGTGACTCTTTCGTCGACCGAGTCGGAGTATGTGGCGGCAACCGAAGCTGGCAAGGAGGGATGCCGACTTCGCTTTCTCCTCGCCGAGTTCCAGCTGCTGGATGCTGGGACGCCGACTGTCCTTCGTGTGGACAACACGTCGGCCATCACGGTCGCTGACGGCTTGGGGCTGAAGGGCAACCTCTAGCACATGGAGCGACGCTACGCCTGGCTGCAGCAGATGATGAAACTCGGGAAGTACGTACTGCGGTACATCCCGACCACCGAGCAGCCGGCCGAGTGCGCCTGGCCGACGTCGGCGATGGGGACGATGACGTGCATGCCTTTCTGCATGGCAGGTGCGGTGACGGCGCGCTATGTGTTGGGTGCACGCTGAAGACGAGTTTTCTCCTTGTAGTTCTGCCGTGCGGGTTGGAGGCCCAAGCGTGAGCGCGACAGGGGAGTTTTAATGGGAATTGGGTGTTGGCCCCGCCCTCGCTTGGGCGAAGCCAACCTTGTGGTCGGGTGCGCTGGAGGTGCGGCCGACCGTTCTGCAGAGGTCGACGCCGGGGTGAGCGTGCAGGTCGACAGGGTGGTCGACCTGCAGGTGACCGCTGCAATGCCGCAGTCGACATGAGCCGGTGGTCTATTTCGACAGAGAGGTCGACGAGGGTGGTCGTCGACCTGCACGGGACTGTCGAGGAGTCGTCGACGAGGGGTATTCTACGGCAGCAGCTGACCGAGCTGGTCGACGAAGGGGACCGTCGACCAGGATTGTCCTCGACGGAAGAAGTGGTCGACGAGGGAGGTCGTCGACCAGGGCGACAGGTGGTCGACCCGGTCGACCAGGTAACCTGCTCGACGAGGTTCTGCGGAGGCACGCGAACGTCGTCGAGGCCACGATGGCGAAGGCAACTTCGGGCTGGTTTCCCGAAGCCAATGTGGCTCATCAGACGCAGACAGTAGCCGAAATGACACGTGACGGTGCATGTCAGGCCAATCGTATGCGAGCACCTGCAAGCGTGCGCGCTGCTGTCATCTACGGGTGCAACGCTGGACGGCCGCTTTGCTGCAGCGTTGGCACGCCGTCGACTTGCTCTGTTGGCAGGCCGCCTTTCTGCAGCGCTGGCGCGGCTCCTCTATGCAACGCTGGCAGGCTGTCGACCATGCTGCGCTGGCGGTCGACCAGCTGCCCTGCTAGGTTGCTAGGCTCTCATGTCGTTATTCTTGGCATTGTCATTGCGATCATTCTGTAATGAAACGTTCCCTAGTGAAACACTTGCCAAATTGCTCTGTGAACACACAAGTACTAGAGAACGCTAAGGAACGCTACGATCACTCCTAGAACCTGTGCCTTCCACTGTAGTCCAGCTCCCGGTTACTTACCCGTATAGTGGGTACTAAGAGTAAGTGCTTACTTGCCCGTATGGTTGGTAATAAGAGTAGGTGCGTTACTTACCCATATGGTTGATAGTAAGAGTCAGTACGTTACTTACCTGTATGGTTGGTACTAAGAGTAAGAGCGTTACTTACCCATTCGGTTGGTAAAAGAAGAAGGGCGTTATTTACCGGTATGGTTGGTACTGGGAGTTAGTACGCTACTTGCCCGTATGGTTGGTACTAAGGGTAGGTCCGTTACTTCCCCATATGGCTGGTACTAAGAGTAAGTGCTTTACTTACCCGTATGGTTTGTACTAACAATAAGTGCGCTAATTACCCGCATGGATGGTACTAAAATTAAGTGCGTTACTTACCCGTATGGTTGGTACTAAGAGTAAGAGCGTTATTTACCCGTATGGTTGGTACTAATAGTGCTTTACTTACCCATTTGGTTGGTAGCAGAGTAAGTGCGTTATTTACCCGTATGGTTGGTACTAAAAGTTAGTGCGCTACTTGCCCGTGTGGTTTGTACTAAGAGTAAGTGCATTACCTCCCCAAATGGTTAGTACAAAGAGTAAGTGCGTTACTTACCCATGGTACTAAGAGTAAGTGCGTTACTTACCCGTTTGGTTGGTTCAAGAGTAAGTACGTTATTGACCCATATGGTTGGTACTAAGAGTTAGTGCGTTACTTCCTTATATGGAAGGTACTAAGAGTATGTGCTTTACTTACCCGTATGGTTTGTACTAACAATATGTGCGTTATTTACCCGTATGGTTGATACTAAGAGTAAGTACGTTACTTGCCCGTATGGCTAATACTAAGAGTAAGAGCGAAATTTACCCGTATACTTGGTACTAAGAGTAAGTGTGTTACTTGGCCGTATGGTTGGTAATAAGAGTAGGTGCGTTACTTACCCATATGGTTGGTAATAAGAGTCAGTACGTTACTTACCTGTATGGTTGGTTCTAAAAGTACGAGCATTACTTACCCGTATGGTTGGTACTAAGAGTAAGTGTTTTACTTACCCATTTGGTTGGTACTAAGAGTAAGTGCGTTATTTACCCGTATGGTTGGTACTAAGAGTTTGAGCGCTACTTACGTGTATGATTGGTACTAAAATAAGTGCGCTACTTCCCCATAATTAATTTTGCACGATACCCTGCCGTTTGATTGTACAAGTATGTGTATGCGAATGCATTTGCGTGTGAATGGTGTGTTCGTGTGTTTGTTGCTTTCGCAATTTTCGCTTGATGCATTTGCAGGTACTCGCGCATTGTGTGCTTCGGCACAACATTGTACGCGCTATGAACAGTGCAAGCAAAAAGGAGGAACTTGCAAAAGAACCCAAGATGGAAGCTTTGCAGTTCGGTTCATTTGTCTTCGCGGATTCAGTTTTATCCAACTCCGAATTGTACTATTTTGTTTGGTTAACTATAGTGTACCAGGGCAGGCACTATAGGGGTACAATTTAGGTGAAGGTTGGATGTTGTTTGTCTGTATCTGCATGCTACAGGGCCAGGGGAAACCAGCGGAACCAGCATTTGGCTGGTTGGGCAAAGACAAAACAGGTTTTGTTTGAAGGACCTGAACCTGGTTGTTGTTTTCCCAGGTTGGAAAAGCAGAACCAGAGGTTGTTTACCAACCTACCACCTGCTGTTCTGTCCAGCCAGGTTGGTTCTGTTGCTTGGAACTATTTGGGATCATCCCTGGTTGGTCCCAGGTTGATTCCCAATCGTATTCCTTCCTTGCTGGAATTTCGTTTCTATGCGGTTCGACGGCAGAATGCTACCGAGTCAACGCTAGTACGCTAGCATTACGACGCTCGGGACACGCTGTCCAATTCGTAACTCTGCAATGGCAGAACGTTTCGCGAGGCAACTTGGTTAATTTTAAAGCTCTTGGAGTGAGCTTCGACTTAGAAAACTCTCAGCTTAATTCAATTGACGATCTGCACGGCGCGCTGCGCGACGTTCAATGTACTCTTGCTGTTTTGACTAAGTCCCCCTCGATCCTACTCTCTACATACTCGGACCCGAAGATAGGGGCTGGTCTTTTACCAAGCACCCAGGGACCCTTGGAGGTGACCCCGAGGAGAGGTTTTATGTTGGATAACGTCTTAATAGTTTGAGTTTATTAGGCCCTTACCCTAAACAAGCTGGTATCAGAGCTGCGTTATATCGATCCTCGTTATAGGTAGCTATGGCGGGAAAGGATTCGGCGGGAGCAAGTGAATCTTCAGCCCAAGATCGTAGCGGTAGCCAAGATTCTGGTGTTTCGGCGCCAAGGGGAGCACGAACAAACCAGGGCTCGCTGATCAAAGAGGTGCTGAAAAACTTCACCGTCGAGAAGTTCAATGGTGAGAGCTACGATGATTGGGCCTGGAAAATGCTATTATATTTCCGTCAGATCGGTTTGCTGAAACTAATGATTGGGAAGGAGCCTAGACCGAGTGACCCCGCGCTGCAGGAAGATTGGGACGAGCGCGCCTCGGCTGGCTACTACTTGATGTCCCAGAGTTTGGAGCTGAACCAGCGACACCACGTCATGCACTTGCTGCCGGAGGTTGAGTGCGGTCCGAAGGTGTGGACCGTGCTGAAGGAGCTACATGCCCCTACCTCCATCGCCGCAACGTTCATGATGGAGAGGGAGCTGTCCATGTTGCGCCTGAGCGAGGGAGAGCCGGTGCAACCTGTTTTGGACAAGATGCGCGACCTCTATGGGAAGTTGGCGACCGCGGGAATCACCTACCAAGTGCCTGAAGATGCTCTCGCTGCTGCCGGAGCTGTGGCTTCAATACACGAGCGGTTTGAGCCTGCCGCAGAACCAGAGCTTGTGGACGCTCGATTGGGTGCGGACGAAGATTCTAGAGGAGGACTTCCGTCTCCACCAACTGAGAGGTGGTGACGACGGCAGCGGCGGCTACGGCATGCAAGGGAGCCGACATGGCAGAGGACGTGGCTTTCGTTGTGCTGGTCGCGGTGCAAAGAAGGACGACGACTCCAACGACCAAAATGGAGGTACCGGTTGGGGTCGCGGTGGGAAATCTGGACGTGGGGGAAGATCGGGTGCTGGTGGCAAAATGAAAGGGCATTGTGAGAAGGAGGGGCATGCCTGGTTCTTGTGCTATAAGAAACCCGAATGATGGACCCCCCAGAATCGCCATCAGAATGGCGGCGCGCGGAGCAACCAGAAAAGCGGCGCGAACATGGTCGCAGATTCGTCTGACGACAACCCGAAAGGCAAAGGCTGTGCCGAGAAGAAAAAGGAGCGCATCGCAGGGCAGTTCTTCCATGTTGGAGACGAGGGGGAGCAAGGAGATGGTTCTGCCAAGGTCGGAGCAGAATTACACCCCCTCGACCATTGGGTGTTGGACACGGGTGCTGCGTGGACGATGACGCCGCTCAAGGACCTGCTGGACGATGTACGTGCTGCACCGATCTCTGAGGTGTGCTCTGCATCTAGACATGCGCTGAAGGTGGTTCGTGCGGGACGAGCTGCGATTAAGGGAGCATATGGCAAGCCGGTGGTGCTGCACGACGTTCTGCTCGTCCCCGACCTCAAGGCCAACCTCATCTCCCTCCGTAAGCTTGCCAAGGCTGGGGTGAGCACAAGCACGGATAGGGGACGCACTTACAAGGGGCAGCTGAGCAATCGGGTGCTTTCGGATCTGCACGAGAGTAAGGACGTGTACAGATCCATGTGGCAGCTGCCGGCATTGGCGTGGCTCGGCGAGGGGCAGGCTAGAGAGAGGTCTGCGTCCCAGGGGGAGTGCAACGCCGTGGGAGCCGTTCGTGTGAAAGTGTCGGCCAGATCTGGGGAGACCGATTGGGCAACGGCACACCGACGCTTGGGGCATGTGGCAATGCCTTTGCTGAAGTAGCTGGAGAAGGATTGGGCCGTTAAGGGCTTGAAGCTGAACGGCCAGCCACCAGATGAGAACTGTGAAATTTGCCTACTTTTAAAATTCACCCGTTTCCCCTTCCATAGTGTGGCTGGCAGGAGCAAGAAGCCTTTGGAGCTGGTCCACATGGACTTGGTGGGGCCGCTGCCGGTTCAGGGGCACAAGGGGGAGCGGTACTTCCTGACCATTGAAAATTACTGGAGCAGGCTCATGTGGGCATACCCGCTGAAACAGAAAGACCACGCCGCCTCCACGGTACGGGACGATTGGCTGTCGTTCGTGGAGAAGCAAGCGGAGTGTGTGGTGAAGCGGATCATGACAGACCGGGATGGTGAGTTCCTTGGAGCTGAGATGACGGCCTGGCTTAAGAAGCAGGGCATCCAGAGGGAGCTGACCACGGCCTACACCCCAAAGTCTAACGGTGTAGCAGAACGGGCAAACCAGACCATTCTAGAGATAGCCAGGGCGCTGCTCATAGAATCTGGACTGGGCAACTCCATGTGGCCCCACGCTGTCCGGCACGCTACAGTCGCTAGGAACAGGGTGCTCTCCAAGGTTGGGGATGACTCCTGGGTGCCGTTGGAGAGGTGGTTTGGGAGGAAGCCGCCGGTGGACATGCTGCGGGTATTCTGTTGCATGGCAGTCGCCCACGTCCCCAAAGTCTACCGAAGTAAGTTGGGGGCAAGTGCAATCTGGTGTGTGCATTTGGGGCTGGCTGCTGAGAGCGAGGGATGGCTGCTGTGGGAACCATCCAAGGGTGTCCTGTTTGACAGCAGGGATGTGAAATTCATTGACGGCATGATGTATGGGTGCTGGGAGAAACAGCCGGGGGCCAAGGTGTCCCAGCAGATGGAGCAGATCACCATGCAGCCGGACCTGACTCCTAGTGTATGGGAGGAGGGAGAGGAGGCATCTGCAGAGGGTGGTGATGGAGAGAAGGTACAGGAGGCACCTGCTGGTGGAGAAGATGGTGTGGAGACTAGCGGTAGCACTAGTGGAGCTGCTAGATCTGAGGGAGGAGAGCAGCAGCAGGGCAAAGCTAAGGCTCCTACACTACCAAGGAGGAAGCCGAAAGGTAGTGAGGGGATGGGAAACACCCGTCACAAGGCCGGGACGTAACCGCATGGAAAAAGGAAGCTGGCTGCAGGATCTGATGTAGCAGAGCAGCAGCTTGGGAACGAGGAGGCCATGCTAATTTTGCCTCATGGCTATGACCCGGATGAGGAGGACGAACCTGCCTACTGTTTTCTTGCCCCTGCATCAGAGGAACCAGCTAGCATGGAGAAGGCACTAGCTGGACCAGATAGGGATAAGTGGCTGGCTTCTAGAAATGCTGAGTACCAGAGCCAGCTGGAGAATAGGACATGGGATCTGGTGGTGCTGCCTGAGGGGAAGAAAGCGGTACCGATGACAAGGGACAGGTCACCATCTAGAAGAGCAGGCTGGTGGCTAAGGGGTTTCAGCAGAAGGAGAAGCATGCTTAAATGAGATCTTTGCTCCCACTGCTAAACCCCCTACCCTCCGTATTTTTGTTGGCAGATGCAGCCGTTAGTGGAAAGTACATCATTCAGATGGATATATCAACGGCCTTCCTCTATAGGATTTTAGAGGAGGAGGTGTACATGACGCAGCCACCTGGGTATGAGGATGGTACGGGCAGGGTGTGCAAGCTCAACAAGTCCATCTACGGCTTTAAGCAAGCGCCACGCTGCTGGTACCAGAAGTTGGCAGCTGCTCTAGAGGAGATGGGATTCAGGACCAGCAGCTGTGGTGAGAGTCTCTTTCTGAAAGGAGAGAAGGAGAAGCTGGTGATGTTTCTGGTCTACGTGGCCGACATTCTTCTCTCAAGCAGCAGCATGAAGGAGATCCAGAACGTGCAGCAGCAGCTGATCGAGAACTTCAAGTGACTCCTGGGGAGGTAAATTACTACCTCGGGATGCACGTGGAGAGGGATCTGGATCACGGGTGGTTGAAGCTGCACCAGGAGAAGTTCATCAAGCAGCTGGGGGAGAAGTATGGGATTGAGAATTGGCGCAAAGTTGAAACTCCCCTGCTAGCTGAAACCAAGCTTGTGAAAGCTGCTGAGAATGAAGGGGTTGAAGCCGAGGAGCAGCAGCATTTCCAGTCCTTGGTGGGCAGCCTCTTGTATGCAGCAGTTCACATTAGGCCCGACATCTCATTCTCGGTTGGGCAGCTGGCCAGGGTGGTGCAGAATCCATCTGAGGAGCAGGTGGATGCAGCTGAACGTGTGGTGAAGTACCTGAACTCTCACCCAAGCATTGGAGTTCAATACTCCGCATCAACACAGGTGAAGCAGAAAGGGGTTGAGTTGCTGAAGGAAAAGGGGGAGAGGCTTGGAGAAGGCAAGCTCTTTCTCACTTGCTTTACCGGTGCTACTTGGGCTTCTGAGAAGGAGGATTCCTCTTCTGTGGGAGGATACATCTGCCTGGTTGGGGGAGGACCCGTTACTTGGAGGTCCAAGAAGCAGACTGAGACGGCACTCTCCTCTCTAGAATCATATTACATGGCGATGTTCAATGGGGTAAAGGGGGTGATTTGACTTAGGAGGCTGTTAGAGGAGATTGGCCAGGAGTAGAAGGTTGCTACTGCAAAGAGTCACTCTACAACGGGAGCTGGACTACGGGGGAAGGCACGGGTTCCAGGAGTGATCGTAGCGTTCCTTAGCGTTCTCTAGCACTTGTGCGTTCACAGAGCAATTTGGCAAGAGTTTCACTAGGGAACGTTTCATTACAGAATGATCGCAATGACAATGCCAAGAATAACTACATCAGAGCCTAGCAACCTAGCAGGGCAGCTGGTCGACCGCCAGCGCAGCATGGTCGACAGCCTGCCAGCGTTGCGTAGAGGAGCCGCGCCAGCGCTGCAGAAAGGCGGCCTGCCAACAGAGCAGGTCGACGGCGTGCCAACGCTGCAACAAAGCGGCCGTCCAGCGTTGCACCCGTAGATGACAGCAGCGCGCATGCTCGCAGGTGCTCGCAGACGATTGGCCTGACATGCACCGTCACGTGTCATGTCAGCTGCTGTCTGCGCCTGATGAGCCACATCGACTTCGGAATACCAGCCCGAAGTTGCCTTCGCCATCGTGGCCTCGACCACGTTCGCGTGCCTCTGCAGAACCTCGTCGAGCAGGTTACCTGGTCGACCGGGTCGACCACCTGTCGCCCTGGGCGACGACCTCCCTCGTCGACCACTTCTTCCGTCGAGGACAATCCTGGTCGACGGTCCCCTTCGTCGACCAGCTCGGTTCGCTGCTGCCGTCGAAGACCCCTCGTCGACGGCTCTTCGACAGTCCCGTGCAGGTCGACGACCACCCTCGTCGACCTCCCCGTCGAAATAGAACACCGGCTCACGTCGACTGCGGCATTGCAGCGGTCACCTGCAGGTCGACCACCCTGTCGACCTGCACGCCTACCCCGGCGTCGACCTCTGCAGAACGGTCGGCCGCACCTCCCGCGCACCCGACCACAAGGTCGGCTTCGCCCAAGCGAGGGCGGGGCCAACACCCAATTCCCGTCAACAGTTACACCGTTGTTTTGTGATAGCAAGGGGGCTCTTGGGATGGCCATGAACGCTGTGCTTCATGGGCTGAACAAGCACATGCGCATCAACTGGCACTGGCTGCGTAAGGAGGTGAAGAGGGATACGGTGAATCCGATCTACATCAAGACACACCAGCAGCCAACAGACTTCCTCACCAAGAGGCTTGCGGGTGAGCCTCATTGGCGTTGTATGCGCATGAGTGGAATGAGCATGAACTAGCATGGAATGATGGGGATGCAGCCGGCAGGCTGAGGGGGAGTGTGTTGGGTGCAAATAAACTTTATACGACACCCTGCTGTCTGATTGTACGAGTATGTGTATGCGAATTCATTTGCGTGTGAATGGTGTGTTCGTGTGTTTGTTTGCTTTCGCAATTTTCACTTGATGCATTTGCAGGTACTCGCGCAATGTGCGCTTCGGCACAACATTGTACGCGCTATGAACAGTGCAAGCAGAAAGGACGAGCTCCTAAAGGAACCCAAGATGGAATCTTTGCAGTTCGGTTCATTTGAATGCGCAGATTCAGTTTTATCCAACTCAGAATTGTACTATTTTGTTTGGTTAACTATAGTGTAGCAGGGCAGGCACTATAGGGGTACAAGTAGGTAAAGGTTGGATGTTGTTTGTCTGTGTGTGCATGCTACAGGGTCAGGGGGGACCAGGGGAACCACAATTTGTGTTGGGTGCAAATTCACATTGCACGACATCCTGCTGACTGTTTGTATGAGTATGCGTGTGCGAATGCATTTGTGTGAGAATGGAATGTTCGTGTGCTTTCGCAATTTTTGCTTGAAGCATTTGCAGGTACTCGCGCTATGTGCGCTTCGGCACAACATCGTACGCGTTATGAACAGTGCAAGCAGAAAGGACGAGCTCGCAAAGGAACCCAAGATGGAAGCTTTGCAGTTCGGTTCATTTGGATGCGCAGATTCAGTTATATCCAACTCGAAATTGTACTGTTTTGTTTGGCTGACTATAGTGTAGCAGAACAGGCACTATAGGTGAAGGTTGGATGTTATTCGTCTTTATCTGCATGCTACAGGGCCAGGGGAAACCAGCGGAACCAGAATTTGGCTGGTTGGGCAAAGACAAAAGAGGTTCTGTTTTAGGACCTGAACCTGGTTGTTGTTTTCCCAGGTTGGAAAAACATAACCAGAGGTTGTTTACCAACCTACCACCTGCTGTTTTGTCCAGCCAGGTTGGTTCTGTTGCTTAGAATTATTTGGGATCATCCCTGGTTGTTCCCAGGTTGATTCCCAAGGTCCTTGCTAGCTAGAACTATTAATTCCTTCTCTGTTTGTACCTGGATATAGTGAAACTGTTTGTTCCTTTCCTTGCTGGAATTTCGTTTCTACGCGGTGCGACAGCAGAATGCTACTGAGTCAACGCTAGCACGCTAGCACTACGACGCTAGGCAAGCGCTGTCCGAGCCATAACTTTGTAATGGCAGAACTTTTCGGGAGGCAACTTGGCTCATTTTAAAGCTCTTGGAGCGAGCTTCGATATAGCAAATTCTCAGCTTAATCCGATCGACGGTCTGCACGATACGCTGCGCGACGATCAAGGTACTCTTGCTAATTTGGCTAAGTCATTCTTGACTCCTCTCTCTACAAACTCGGACCCAAGGATAGGGGCTGGTCTTGTACCAGGCACCCAATGACCCTTGGAGGTGACCCCGAGGAGAGGTCTTAAGTTTGATTAAGTCATAATAGCCTGAGTTTATTAGGCCCTTACACCAACAAGCTCGTATCAGAGCTGCGTTATAGCGATCCTCGTTATAGTAGCTATGGCGGGAAATACCTTGGCAGGAGCTGGTGAATCTTCAGCCTAAGATCGTAGCGGCAGCCAAGATTCTGGTGTTTCGGCGCCAAGGGTAGGGCGAACAAACCAGGGCTCGTTGATCAAGGAGGTGCTGAAGAACTTCACCGTCGAGAAGTTCAATGGTGGGGGCTATGATGATTGGGCCTGGAAAATGCAATAATATTTCCGTCAGATTGGATTGCTGATACTAATGATTGGGGAGGAGATTAGACCGAGTGACCCCGCGCTGCAGGAAAAATGGGACGAGCGCTCCTCGGCTGGCTACTGCTTAATGTCGCAGAGTTTGGAGCTGAACCAGCGATACCACGTCATGCACCTGCTGCCGTAGGATAAGTGCAGTCCGAAGGCGTGGACCATGTTGAAAGAGCTGCACGCCCCAACCTCCGTTGTCGCAACGTTGATGCTGGAGAGGGAGCTGTCCCGTTGCGCCTGAGCGAGGGAGAGCCGGTGCAACCTGTCCTGGACAAGATGCGCGACCTCTATGCAAAGTTGGCGACCGCGGGAATCACCTACCCGGAGCAGACCAAATGCTTGAAGATGCTCTCGCTGCTGCCAGAATCGTGGCTTCAATTCACGAACTGATTGAGCCTTCCGCAGAACCAGATCTTGTGGGCGCTCTGGTAGGTGCGGACGAAGATTCTGGAGGAGGACTTCCGTCGCCGCCAACTGAGGGGTGGAGACGACGGCAGCAGCGACTACGGGATGCAAGGGAGCCGACGTGGCAGAGGACGTGGCTTCGGTGGTGCTGGACGCGGTGCAAAGAAGGACGACGACTCCAACGACCAACAGGGAGGTACCGGTTGGGGTCGTGGTGCGAAATCTGGACGTGGGGGTAAATCGGGTGAAGGTGGCAAAATGAAAGGGAGTTGCTGGTATTGTGAGAAGGAGGGGGATCCCTGGTTCTTGTGTTATAAGAAACCCGAAGGTTGGACCCCCCAGAATCGTCACCAGGATGGCGGTGCGCGGAGGAACCAGAAAAACGGCGCGAACATGGTCGCTGATTCGTCCGACGACAACCCGAAAGGCAACGGCGGTGCTGAGAAGAAGAAGGAGCGCACGGCGGGCGAGTTCTTCCATGTGGGAGACAATGGGTAGCAAGGAGACGGCTCTGCCCAGGTTGGAGCTGTTGGTGTAAGGGCCTAATAAACTCAGGCTATTAAGACGTTATCCAACTTAAAACCTCTCCTCGGGGTCACCTCCAAGGGTCCCTGGGTGCTTGGTACAAGACCAGCCCCTATCCTCGGGTCCGAGTATGTAGAGAGAGGGATCAAGAGGGACTTAGTCAAAACAGCAAGAGTACCTTGAACGTCGCGCAGCGTGCCGTGCAGACCGTCGATCGGATTAAGCTGAGAACTCGCTATATCGAAGCTCACTCTAAGAGCTTTCAAAAGAGCCAAGTTGCCTCGCGAAAAGTTCTGCCATTACGAAGTTATGGCTCGGACAGCGTTTGCCTAGCGTCGTAGTGCTAGTGTACTAGCGTTGACTCGGTAGCATTCCGCCGTCGCACCGCGTAGAAACGAAATTCCAGCAAGGAAGGAATTCGCTTGAATCAATTTCACTATATCCAGGTACAAACAGAGAAGGAATAAATAGTTCTAGCTAGCAAGGACCTTGGGAATCAACCTGGGAACAACCAGGGATGATCCCAAATAATTCCAAGCAACAGAACCAACCTGGCTGGACAAAACAGCAGGTGGTAGGTTGGTAAACAACCTCTGGTTATGTTTTTCCAACCTGGGAAAACAACAACCAGGTTCAGGTCCTCAAAACAGAACCTGTTTTGTCTTTGCCCAACCAGCCAAATGCTGGTTCCGCTGGTTTCCCCTGGCCCTGTAGCATGCAGATACAGACAAACAACATCCAACCTTCACCTAAATTGTACCCCTATAGTGCCTGCCCTGCTACACTATAGTCAACCAAACAAAACAGTACAATTTCGAGTTGGATAGAACTGAATCTGCGCAATCAATTCAACCGAACTGCAAAGCGTCCATCTTGGGTTCCTTTGCGAGCTCGTCCTTTCTGCTTGCACTGTTCATAGCGCGTACAATGTTGTGCCGAAGCGCACATTGCGCGAGTACCTGCAAATGCATCAAGCGAAAATTGCGAAAGCAAACAAACACACGAACATTCCATTCACACCCAAATGCATTCGCACACGCATACTCGTACAAACAGACGGCAGGATGTCGTGCAATGTGAATTTGCACCCAGCAGGAGCAGAGCTGCACGCCCTGGACTTTTGGGTGTTGGACACGGGTGCCGCGTGGACGATGACGCCGCGCAAGGAGCTGCTTGACGACCTATGCGCTGCACCGATCAAGGAGGTTTGCTCTGCCTCGGGACACGCGTTGAAGGTGGCTGGTGCGGGACGAGCTACGTTTAAGGGAGCGGATGGCAAGCCGGTGGTGCTGCACGACGTTCTGCTCATCCCCGACCTTAAGGCGAATCTGATTTCCCTCCGTAAGCTTGCAAAGGCTGGGGTGAGCACTAGCACGGATGGGGCACGCACTTACAAGGGGCAGCTGGGAAATCGGGTGCTTTGGGATCTGCATGAGAGTAAGGACGTGTACAGATCCATCTGGCAGCTGCCGGCGTTGGCGTGGCACGGTGGGGGGCAGGCTATAGAGGGGCCTACATCCCAGGGGGGGTGCAACGCCGTTGGAGGGGTTGGTGTGAGAGTGTTGGCCAGGACTAGGGAGACAGATTGGGCAATGGCACACCGACGTTTGGGGCATGTGGCAATGCCCTTGTTGAAGCTGCTAGAGAAGGATGGAGCCGTCAAGGGTTTGAAGCTGAACGGACAGCCATGCGATGACAACTGTGAAATCTGTTTGCTCTCAAAATTCACCCGTTTCCCCTTCCATAGCGTGGCTGGCAGGAGCAAGAAGCCTTTGGAGCTGGTCCGCATAGACTTGGTGGGGCCGCTGCCGCCTCAGGGGCATAAGGGGGAGCGGTATTTCCTCACGATTGTGGATGACTGGAGCAGGCTTATGTGGGCATACTTGCTGCAGCAGAAGGACCACACTGCCTCCACGGTGCGAGATGATTGGCTGCCATTCGTGGAGAAGCAAGCGGAGTCTGTGGTGAAGCGGATTACGACAGACCGGGGTGGTGAGTTTCTTGAGGCTGAGATGACGGCCTGGCTTAAGAAGCAGGGCATCCAGAGGGAGCTGACCACGGCTTACACCCCACAGTCCAACGGTGTAGCAGAATGGGCGAACCGGACCATTCTGGAGACAGCTAGGGCGCTGCTCATAAAATCAGGGATGGGCAATTCCATGTGGCCCCATGCTGTCCGGCACGCTACCGTGGCTAGGAACAGGGTGGTCACTAAGGTTGGTGATGACTCGTGGGTGCCGTTGGAGAGGTGGCTTCGGAGGAAGCCGCCGGTGGACATGCTGAGGGTGTTCGGTTGCATGGCAGTCGCCCACGTCCCCAAGTTGTATCGAAGTAAGTTGGGGGCGAGTGCAATCTGGTGTGAGCATTTGGGGCTGGCTGATGAGAGCAAGGGATGGCTACTGTGGAACCACGCAAGGGTGTGTTGTTTGACAGCAGGGATGTGAAGGTTGTTGAGGGCCTGATGTATGAGGGCTGGAAGAAACAGCCGGAGGCCAAGGTATCACAGGAGATGGAGCAGATCACCATGCAGCTGGACCTTACACCTAGTGTGTGGGAGGAGGGAGATGAGGCAGCTGTAGAGGGTGGTGATGGAGAGAGGGTACAGGAGGCACCTGCTGGTGGAGGAGGTGGTGTAGAGGCTAGTGGTAGCACTAGTGGAGCTGCTGGACCTGAGGGTGAGCAGCAGCAGGGCAAAGCTAAGGCTCCTACACTACCACAAAGGAGGAAGCCGAAGGGTGTCGTTATGAAGGGGTGAGAGACACCCGTCTCTAGGCCAGGACGTACCCGTATGGCCACTATGAAGCTGGCTGCATGAGCTGATGCAGCAGAGCAGCAGCTGGGGAACGAAGAGGCGTTGCTGATTTTGCCTCGAGGCTATGACCCGGATGAGGAGGACGAGCATGCGTACTGTTTTCTTGCCCCTGCACGAGTGGAACTAGCTAGCATGGAGGAGGCATTAGCTGGACCAGATAGAGAAAAGTGGCTGGCTTCTAGGGATGCTGAGTACCGGAGCCTGCAAGAGAATTGGACTTGGGAACTGGTGGTGCTGCCTGAGGGGAAGAAAGCGGTACAATGCAAGTGGGTGCTGAGAATCAAGACCGATGACAAGGGGCAGGTCACCATCTACAAGAGTAGGCTGGTGGCTAAGGGGTTTATGCAGAAGGAGAAGCAGGACTTCAGTGAGATCTTTGCTCCCACTGCCAAACCCCCTACCCCCCGTGTCTTGTTGGCAGATGCAGCCGTTAGTGGGAAATTCATCATTCAGATTGGCCAGGAGCAGAAGGTTGCTACGCCGCTGTTTTGTGATAGCAAGGGGGCTCTTGGGATGGCCAGGAACGCTGTGCTTCATGGGCTGAACAAGCACATGCGTATCAAGTGGCACTGGCTGCATAAGGAGGTGAAGAGGGGGACGGTGAATCTGATCTACATCAAGACTCACCAGCAGCCAGCAGACTTCCTCACCAAGAGGCTTGCGGATGAGCCTGATTGGCGTTTTGTGCGCATGAGTGGAATGAGCATGAAATAGCATGGAATGATGAGGATGCAGCCGACAGGCTGAGGGGGAGTGTGTTGGGTGTAAATTCACATTGCACGACATCTTGCCGTCTGTTTGTATTAGTATCCGTGTGCAAATGCATTTGTGTGTGAATGGAATGTTCGTGTGCTTTCGCAATTTTTTCTTGAAGCATTTGCAGTTACTCGCGCAATGTGCGCTTCGGCACAACATCGTATGTGCTATGATCAGTGCAAGCAGAAAGGACGAGCTCGCAAAGGAACCCAAGATGGAAGCTTTGCAGTTCGGTTCATTTGGATGCGCAGATTCAGTTATATCCAACTCGAAATTGTACTGTTTTAGTTGGCTGACTATAGTGTAGCAGGACAGGCACTATATGGGTACAATTGGGTGAAAGTTGGATGTTGTTTGTCTGTATCTGCATGCTACAGGGCCAGGGGAAACCAGCGGAACCAGCATTTTGGCTGGTTGGGCAAAGACAAAAGAGGTTCTGGTTTTAGGACCTGAACCTGGTTGTTGTTTTCCCAGGTTGGAAAAACAGAACCAGAGGTTGTTTACCAACCTACCACCTGCTGTTTTGCCCAGCCAGGTTGGTTCTGTTGCTTGGAACTAATATGGATCATCCCTGGTTGTTCCCAGGTTGATTCCCAGGGTCCCTGCTAGCTCTAGCTATATATTCTTTCTCTGTTTGTACTCTGGACATATTCAAATTGATTCAAGCGCATTCCTTCCTTGCAGGAATTTCGTTTCTATGCGGTTCGACGGCGGAATGCTACCGATTCAACGCTAGTACGCTAGCATTACGACGCTAGGGACACGCTTTCGAATTCGTAACTCTGCAAAGGCAGAACTTTTCGTGAGGCAACTTGGTTTATTTTAAAGCTCTTGGAGTGAGCTTCGACATAGCAAACTCTCAGCTTAATTCGATCGAATATGTGCACGGTACGCTGCGCGACGTTCAAGGTACTCACGCTGTTTTGACTAAGTCCCTCTTGATCCCTCTCTCTACATACTCGGACACGAGGATAGGGGCTGGTCTTGTACCAAACACTCAGGGACCCTTAGAGGTGACCCCGAGGAGAGGTTTTATGTTGGATAACGTCTTAATGGTTTGAGTTTATTAGGCCCTTACACCAACAGTTGGTACTAAGAGTAAGAGCCTAACTCACCCGTATGGTTGGTACTAAGATTTAATCCTTTACTTCCCCATTTGGTTGGTAAAAGAGTAGGTACGTTATTTACCCGTATGGTCGGTACTAAGAGTAAGCGCATTACTTCCCCATATGGTTGGTACAAAGAGTAAGTGCATTAGGTACTCGTATACTTGGTTCTAAGCATAAGAGTGTTACTTACCGTGTGGTTGGTACTAAGAGTAAGAGCGTTACTTACCCATATGGTTGGTACTAAGAGTAAGTGCACTACTTACCCCTTTAATTGGTACAAGAGTAAATGCGTTATTTACCCATATGGTTGGTACTAAGAGTTAGTGCGCTGCTTGTCCGTATGGTTGGTACAAAGAGTAAGTGCGTTACTAAGAGTAAGAGCGATACTTACCCGTATCGTTGGTATTAAGAGTAAGTACTTTACATACCCATATGGTTGGTACTAAGATTAAATGCTTTACTTACCCGTATGGTTGGTACTAACAATAAGTGCGTTATTTACCCGTATGGATGGTACTAAAAGTAAGTGCGATACTTACCCATATGGTTGGTACTAAGAGTAACTTGCCCGTATGGTTAGTGCTTAGAGTAAGTGCGTGGTTTACCCGTATGGTTGGTACTAAGAGTTAGTGCGCTACTTACCGGTATGGTTGGTACTAAGAGTAAGTGCTTTACTTACCCATTTGTTGGTACTAAGAAGAAGTGTGTTATTTTACCCGTATCGTTGGTACTAAGAGTTAGTGCGTTACTTGCCCGTATAGTTGGTACTATGAGTAAGTGCGCTACTTGCCTGTATGGTTGGTAATAAGAGTAGGTGCGTTGCTTACCCATATGGTTGGTAGTAAGAGTCGGTGCGTTACATACCCGTATGGTTGGTCCTAAGAGTAAGGGCGTTACCCGTATGGTTGGCACTAAGAGTAAGTGCTTTACTTACCTATTTGGTTGGTACTAAAATTAAGTACGTTATTTATCCGTATGGTTGGTACTAATAGTTAGTGCGCTACTTGCCCGTATGTATTATGTGATGCTATCATTTGCATTCACGTCTGTCTACCTCCCATCATATGTTCGTGCGTTGCATGCTTAGTGTGAGCGTGTGCACGAATTTGTGTTTGGTGTGGTTTGGATTTTCTGAGTGTGTGTGAATGTCATTTTGTTTGAGCAGATATCTGACTTTATCTCTCTGTTCAATAGCTTTCCGACGAACCAAGAATCGTCGCGATCGGAGCAAGAACGACAAAGTTAAGATCGTTCGAAGTTGTGATTGTGATGGGGTATTTGGTAGAGTTACCCTATATGGGGTATAGACTTTTGGCATTTGGGGAAATTCGTCACTTCTACTGTAGTTGCTGCCAAGTGGTTGGGAGAAGCCAAAGCAGGTTGGAAAGTGTGGCCAATTTGAGGTGAGGTGGATGGCATGGGTTGGGAAAGTGACAAAGGTCAAAGTTGGGTTCCTATAGGGAGGGGATTTGATGTGCTTATGGGGTTTCCTTGGTTGGGAGTTCCCTAGGGACCTTCCCTTTCTTCCTCCTCATCCTCCTACCTGGTTTCTAGCTACTCTAATTCTCTTGTGTGGTTCTTGGTTGAAGTATTGGGATTGAGTTAAGTTTCAGCTCTAGCATACCCCCCAGTGCGCCGTAATTCATAACTCGAGTTTTACTTCACCTATTGATACGATTCAAATTGGGAATTGTAGCCACGGTCTAGAGCTACAACATATCTGAAATTTGGTGAAGTTTCAACGGTGCAGAATTATAGTCCAACGATTTTGAGTTACTTCGGCCCCTAAACGTCCTAGACTCCGTCCTTGATCCTATTAGTATGGTCGGTACTAAGAGTGGGAGCGTCATTTACCCATATGGTTGGTACTAAGAATACGTGCTTTAAATACCCATATGGTTGGTACTAAGAGTAAGTGCTTCACTTACCCGTATGGTTGGTACTAACAATATGTGCGTTATTTACCTGTATGGATGGTACTTAAAATAAGTGCATTACTTGCCCGTATGGTTGCTACTAAGAGTAAGAGCGCTACTTACCCGTATGGTTGGTACTAAGAGTAAGTGTTTTACTTACCCATTTGGTTAGTACTAAGAGTAAATGCGTACCCGTATGGTTGGTACTAAGAGTTGGTGTGCTACTTGCCCATATGGTTGGTATTATGAATACGTGCGCTACTTCTTCATATGTTTGGTACAAAGAGAAAGTGCGTTACGTACCCGTATGGTTGGTACTAAGAGTAATTGCGTTACTTCCCCATATGGTTGGTACTAAGAGTAAGTGCTTTAATAACCCATATGTTTGGTACTAAAAGTAGGTGCGTTACTTTATCCGTATGGTTGGTAGTAACAATAAGAGCGTTATTTACCCGTATGGACGGTATCAATAGTAAGTGTTTTACTTACCCGTATGGTTGGTTCTAAGAGTAAGCGCGCTCTTTCCCGCATGGTTGGTACCAAGAGTATGTGCTTTACTTACCCATTTGGTTGAAACTAAGAAGAGAAGTATGTTATTTTACCCGTATGGTTGGTACTAAGAGTTAGTGCGTTACTTGCCCGTATAGTTGGTACTATGAGTAAGTGCATTACTTGCCTGTATGGTTGGTAATAAGAGTAGGTGGGTTACTTACCCATATAGTTGGTAGTAAGAGTCGGTGCGTTACATACCCTTATGGTTGGTCCTAAGAGTAAGGGTGCCTGTATGGTTGGCACTAAGAGTAAGTGCTTTACTTACCCATTTGGTTGGTAGTAAGAGTAAGTACGTTATTTTTCCGTATGGTTGGTACTAAGAGTAAGTGCGCTACTTACCCATATGGTTGGTGCTAAGAGTAAGTGCGTTACGTACCCGTATGGTTTGTACTAACAGTAAGTGTGTTACTTACGTGTATGGTGTATGGTGTAAGGGCCTAATAAACTCAAGCTATTGAGACTTAATCCAACTTAAAACATCTAAGGGTCCCTGTTAGTAGAGAGAGGGATCAAGAGGGACTTAGTCAAAAAAACAAGAGAACCTTGAACGTCGCGCAGCATACCGTGCAGACCGTCGAACAACGTAGAAACGAAATTTTAGCAAGAAGGAATTCGCTTGATTCGATTTGACTATATCTAGAGTTCAAACAGAAATAAATAGCTCTAGCTACCAAGGACCTTGGGAATCAACCTGGGAACAACCAGGGATGATCCTAAATAAATCCAAGCAACAGAACCAACCTGGCTGGACAAAACAGCAGGTCGTAGGTTGGTAAATAACATCTGGTTCTGTTTTTCCAACCTGTGAAAACAACAACCAGGTTCAGGTCCTAAAAACAGAACCTCTTTTGTCCTTGCCCAACCAGCCAAATTCTGGTTCTGCTAGTTTCCCCTGGCCCTGTAGCTTGCAGATACAGACAAACAACATCCAACCTTCACCTAATTGTACCCCTATAGTGCCAGCCCTGCTACATTTTAGTGAACCAAACAGAACAGTACAAGACTTACCTGTACGGTTGGTACTAAGGGTAAGCACGTTACTTACCCAATTGGTTGGTACTATGAGTAAGTTTGTTGCTTACCTGTATGGTTGATACTAAGAGTAAGTGCAATACATACCAGTATAGTTAGTTCTAAGCGTTACTGTGTTACTTACCCATATGGCTGGTACTAAGAGTAAGTGCGTTACTTACCCGTATCGTTTGTACTAAAAGTAAGTACGTTGTTTCTCCGTATGGTTGGTACGAATAGTTAGTGCGCTACTTGCCCGTATGGTTGGTACTAAGAGTAAGTGCGCTACTTACCCATATGGTTGGTGCTAAGAGTAAGTGCGTTACGTACCCGTATGGTTTGTACTAACAGTAAGTGTGTTACTTAGGTGTATGGTGTTTGGTGTAAGGGCCTAATAAACTCAAGCTATTGAGACTTAATCCAACTTAAAACATCTAAGGGTCCCTGTTAGTAGAGAGAGGGATCAAGAGGGACTTAGTCAAAAAAACAAGAGAACCTTGAACGTCGCGCAGCATACCGTCCAGACCGTCGAACAACGTAGAAACAAAATTTTAGCAAGAAGGAATTCGCTTGATTCGATTTGACTATATCTAGAGTTCAAACAGAAATAAATAGCTCTAGCTACCAAGGACCTTGGGAATCAACCTGGGAACAACCAGGGATGATCCTAAATAAATCCAAGCAACAGAACCAAGCTGGCTGGACAAATCAGCAGGTCGTAGGTTGGTAAATAACCTCTGGTTCTGTTTTTCCAACCTGGGAAAACAACAACCAGGTTCAGGTCCTAAAAACAGAACCTGTTTAGTCCTTGCCCAACCAGCCAAATTCTGGTTCTGCTAGTTTCCCCTGGCCCTGTAGCTTGCAGATACAGACAAACAACATCCAATCTTCACCTAATTGTACCCCTATAATGCCAGCCCTGCTACATTTTAGTGAACCAAACAGAACAGTACAAGACTTACCTGTACGGTTGGTACTAAGGGTAAGCACGTTACTTACCCAATTGGTTGGTACTATGAGTAAGTTTGTTGCTTACCTGTATGGTTGATACTAAGAGTAAGTGCAATACATACCAGTATAGTTAGTTCTAAGCGTTACTGTGTTACTTACCCATATGGCTGGTACTAAGAGTAAGTGTGTTACTTACCCATATCGTTTGTACTAAAAGTAAGAGCGTTACTTACTCGTATGGTTGGTACTAAGAGTAAATGCGTTACAAACCTATTTTGTTAGTACTAAGAGTTTGTGCGTTACTTACCCATATGGTTGGTACTAAGAGTAATTGCGCTACTTTCCCGTATGGTTAGTACTAAGAGTACGTGTATTACTTATCCATATAGTTGGTACTCAGAACAAGTGCGTTACTTACCCGTATGGTTGGTACAAACAGTAAGTTAGTGACTTACCCATCTGGTTGTCACTAAAAGTAAGTGCGTTACTTGCCCATTTGATTGGTACTAAGAGTATGCGCATTACTTATGCATTTCGTTGGTACTAACAGTATGCTTGTTACTTACTTGTTTGGTTGGTACTTAGAGTAAGTGCTTTACTTACCTGTATGTTTGGTACTGGGAGTACGTGTGTTACTAACCCATTTGGTTGGAACTAAGAGTATGTCCGTTACTTATGCATTTCGTTGGTACTAAGAGTAAGCGCCTTACTTACTCATTTTGTCGGGACTAAGAGTAAGCGTGTTACATTCCCGTATGGTTGGTACTAAGAGTAAGAGCATTAGTAACCCGTATGGTTGGTACTAAGGGTAAGTGCATTACTTACCCGTATGGTAGGTACTACGAGTATGTGCATTACTTACCCATATGGTTCGTACTAAAAATAAGTGTGGTACTTTCCCGTTTGAATATTTGGTACTAAGAGTAAGTGCATTAGATACCCATATAGTCGGTACTAAGCGTAACTGCGTTACTTACCTGCATGGTTGGTTCTAAGAGTAACTGCGTTAATTACCCGTATTGTTGGTACTACAAGTAAGAGCGTCATTTACTCGTATGGTTGGTACTAAGGGTAAATGCGTTACTTACCTGTATGGTTGGTACTAATAGTACTTGTATTACATACCCATAAAGTTGGTACGAAGAGTAAGAGCGATACTGACTCTTTTGGTGGGTACAAAAAGATAGTGCATTACTTAGGCATATGGTATGTACTAAGAGTAAGTGCGTTACTTACCCGTGTCGTTGATAATAAGACTAAATGCGTTACTTACCCATATGGTTGGCACTAAGAGTAAGTATGATACCTTCCCGTATGGTTGGTACTAAGAGTACGTGTATTACTTACCCATGTAGTTGGTACTAAGAGTAAGTGTGACTTACACGTATGGTTGGTACTAAGAGTAAGTGCGTTACCTTCTCGTGTGGTTGGTACTAACAGTACGTGTATTACTTACTAGTATAGTTGGTACTAAGCGTAACTGTGTAACTTACCTGTATGGTTGAGACTAAGAGTAAGCGCATTACTTACCCATATGGTTGGTACTAAAAGTTTGTGCATTACTTACTCGTATCGTTGGTACTAAGAGTAACCGCGTTACTAACCCATTTGTTTGGTATAAAGATTAAGAGCGTTACTTACCCATATCTAGCTACTGCTGCTGCGACCACCGCTGCTGCTGCTGCTGTTGTCACGTCGACATGGCAATCTAACAGGGGCGGCATGGGCAGCAGGGTAGCAAGGGCGGCACGAGCAGTAGTCTAGTAGGAGCGACAGCGGCTAAGGGTGGCAAAGGCCGGCGAAAGGCGACTAGAGGCCGGCGATGGCATCAAATGGGCGGCCAAGAACAGCAAAGGGCAGCAAATTGCAGCGAAGGGTGGCAACGGGAAGCGATGGGCGGCTAGAAGGCGACCAGGGTGGCAAATGGGCGGCCACGGGCAGCAGAGGGCAGCACATGGTGGTTAAGGGTGGCCTATGCTGCTGCTGGCATGCTGGCGGCAGCCTATGCTTCTGCTAGCACATTATTAGCGGCCTACGTTGCTACTGCGCTGCTGGCGGCGTCCTAAGCTACTGCTGGCGCACTAGTGAAGGTCTATGTTGCTGCTGGCGCACTAGTAGAAGGTCTACGCTGCTGCTGGCACTGGTGGCGGCAGCCTGGCGCGCTGCTAGCACTCCTGGAGCGCTGCTGGCGCGCTGCTAGCTGCTGCATGCGGCTGCAGGCCCACTGGTGGCGGCCTGCCACGCTGCTAGCGCTGATGGCGTGTAGCTGGCGTGTTGTTAGCTGCTGCTGGCGGCTGCTGGCACGCTGGCAGCGGCTGGCTGCTGCTGCTAGAGCGCGTCTATGGTCGGCCAACGGGGCGATGCGCGGGACAGAGGTAGCGGAGCACGCGGCGGGGCAGCGAGGCGCGCGACGGGGCAGCGGGGCGCGTGGGTGACGGGACAGCTAGGGCGCGCGACGTGACGGGCATCGGGGTGCAAGACGTCACGGGCTGCAAGGCGCGCGACGTGACGGGCAGCGGGGCGCGCGACGGGACGGACAGCAGGGCGCGCGAAGTTACGGGCAGCGGGGCGCGCTATGGTGATGGGGTGGGCAAAGGCGCTACGGGAAACGGGCGGGGAAAGGGTGGCCGACGGGCGGCGGCGCTACTTGCGAGCAACGGGCGGCAGACGTACGAAACCCTAAAACCGCGTACCGGGGAGCAACAAGCCGCAGACGATCGAAACCCTAATTGACGGAGGCGTAGGCAACGGAGCGAGAAAACGTCGAGGCGCGAGTGACGAAGAATCTAACCCTAAAAGATGCGAGGGCGAGCGACACGCAAGTGACGGGCGAGAGGAAGCGCGGGCCTAACCTATCTGATACCATGTGAGAAGTAGAACTGAACAGAATTACAAGTAGGATGGCATAAAGGTTTATATCAACCAAACATGTACCCTCTATAGTATGCCCCAGCATATGCAACCTAGCCTACAAAAAATATAACAAATATCGTTTGAGAGGTTGTGCCATCGGTTCTTACTGTATGCTGTGGTCGTGCGATCGCTGAGGTGGTGGCAATCCCTCGGGTAGGTCATCAGGGAATGTTTTCCTGATATCGCTTAAGAAGTCTTGCCAAGTTATCCGGTACGTCGACGTGCAGTTTCTGTAAATCACTTGGCTGCTTTGCTGCCTCGGCTTCTCGGACGTCAACAGCGTACAGTCAGCTCTGCCGCTACAGCGCGTTTCATCGTGATAGCATTGACCCGAACCAACGAAGACTCAGGCGAGCTCCAGCGAGGTAGGACGATGGTGTTACCGTTTACTCGCACGCTGTAGTTGACCGTCATCCAGTGTATCCGCGTGTTATGTCGTCGCAGCCAATCACGTCCAAGTAAAAATGTATGTTCCGTCGAGGGTTGTTGCCAGCATTTCCTAGGTGAATGCAAAGTTACCCCGCAACGGATCCGTATTCAGCCCACGAGTTCCCGTTTTGCCAGTGGCGTGCCATCGACCAGCCTTGAGTCGATTTCGGGTAAGCATCAATTCATTGGCAATTGCTGTTTGCGGGTCGTGGTGGTATTGTTTAAGCTGTAACTAGCTCTTCCGCCACACAATTAAGTCTGTGTGAATTTCCCGCTGAGCAGTATGGGGCCGTCTACCATTGTACCCTCCTTGTTCATCCGAGTGTGATCGACTGCATGTCACTCGGTAAGGGCCGGTTGGGTTGGGCGAGCGGCGGTGTCTTGTAGAGGGCACGGTTGCTACTGACTTCCAGTGTTTCCGTGCTGCTTAGACTGCTTATGCTGCTCGGCTCCCTTATCCCCCTTAGCCTCTTGACATTTGTTTTTGCGGTGCCCTTTGAACGGTACCGCAGCATCATTCACGGCGACGGCGCGTATCGTGGCGTGCTCGTTCGTCCCACGAGCCCGGTGTCCCCAATTCTTGTAGGACCCCAATTCCGATGTCATTTAAAGCCCAAGACCTTAATTACTCAACGGAAGTCAACTGAGTATTTCTAGGTTCGGCAGGCAGGCAGTTGGAGGTTCGGATGGGTTGAGTGACAGGCGAAGCCTCAAAAACAGAGTGCGAGAGAAAGCAGTTCGCAACAAACTGTGCACTTGTAAAAAGCAACGTGCCAGGATAACTGTGCACAGTTTGAGCAGGCACACTTGCACTCGAACTAACATATTTGTTGTTTACCTCCTTTAGCAGGGCGCGACCTTAGATTCTAGACAAACTAATCACAGTCAAAGGGAGCGAATGTGGGTGTGGACTGTACCGGTGAAGCGCGATGTTTGCTGAGAAGAGCGCATTAACGTTATATAGCCAATGCGCACGTGGGGTAGCGAGACACATCGAGGGCTGAATTGGCGTCAAGTGCACTCTAAAAGTATAGGCAAATACTCGGGCACTCTACAACGCTCGCTTCCCATAGGTCACAGGGAGGAAGTATCCATCGTCCGCGGTGCGAAGCTCTCTTACGCCGCCCGTCGGTGTCGATTAGACTCCCATGCACTAGAGGCGCTCTCACCTCCCTCCTTATAAAGTCGCAGCTTCCTTGCGCGGAAGCTCTCGTTTTGCATTCCACGAACAGGCATTGTCGCGCGATCACTCTCCACGCCCTTATCCCTCCCTGCTGCACACGCGTCCACTCCTATCGTCCACCGCAACTCTCAACTTCCCTTCAGGGTCGCCAGTACTACCTGCCTCCCCTTTCACAGCCAGGTAATACCTCCCCCCTTACGTAGCCAGGATTGACCTTCCTTGCCTTACACAGCCATGTACGTACTACCGTCCTCCGCTCACGTAACCACCTTTAGGCCTTCCTCCCCTCACACAGCAGGTAATACCGTCCTCCCCTAGCTCAGCCACGTCACCATCGCACAGCCACCCATCTCTCCACGCCCACTCATCAAACGTACCTCGCATATCCCAGTCCTCCATTCCATTCTTCCCTCCTTCAACACTCTCTCCCTGGCTCCTCATTCTTGCACGCAGCCATATACGCCCTGACTGCCCGCACGCTCCCAGGTACGCCCCGCCCTGCCCCACTGACCCCTGCCACACGTATTATGCGAGGTAAAGAAGCCTCCCCACTTCGTCGCCCTCACATCCTCAGTTGGGTCGCCCGCTCCCATGCTACATTAGGTCGGGTGATGCTGGCGACAGGAACAGAGAACTGGGGTTTTATCCCTCCCACCAACATCAAACACCACCCCACCGTTCGGCCAGCTCAACCACTCACCAACGGCCAGCTCAACCACTCCCCAACGGCCAGCCCAACCACTCACCAACGGCCAGCTCAGCCACCCATATTCCCAACCATCGCCCCTTGTCCATGAGCCCGCCTTTCTAGCACCCTTCATCGCTTCGTCGTTTACCATTGCTTCCCTTTCTCCCTACATCCTATCCCCTCGCACTTCCTTCCTCCCTTCCTCCCTTCCTTCATGCTTCTCGCGCTCTCTCTCTCCCTGCCTCAGTGTATCTGTACATACCTACCATCCGTTCCTCATTCCCATTCATCCACCCTTCCGCAGTACTTTTCCCCCTCGCACTCACATCCCATCCCGCTGCACTCACATCCCATCCCGCTGCCCTCACATCCCATCCCGCTGCCCTCACATCCCATCCCGCCGCCCTCACATCCCGTCTCGCCGCCCTCACATCCCATCCCGCCGCCCTCACACCCCATTCCGCCACCTCTCCTCCCGTCACGTCGCTCTCACTGCCCTTCCCGTCGTCGTTGCTTCCCCCGTTCCCCACCACCCCCCACTTGCCCCCCCCCCCCCCCCCTCCCCCCCCCTCCCCCGCGCCCACATTTCTTTCCCAACAGCCCAGTCTGCCCCTCCCAGAGCTCTCGCAGCCACTTTCTCTGCCCCACCTTTCACTTATCGCCTGGTAACAAGCTTCCCCACATTCCTCAGTTTCTTCCTTCCATGCATCCTCTGTAGCCTCTGGGACAACCATCCCCCTTTTTCACCCACCCACCCCACCTCTGTTTTCCCCGTCCAACCTACCGCAAATCGCTCCCGAACACCTTTCCTCTGTCCGTTATCCCAACCACACCTCCTCTGTTTCCCCCTACCTCCATGCGTGATGGTCCTTGCTTCCGCCACGCCTACGTTTTAGAAAAGCACCCTTTCACTGTTTGCGCGGGCCAAAGTTCCCCTTGGGCCTTTCCTACCCATGGCCCTCAATGCCCACCCGGTCGCACTCGCAAGCCACCACCCCTTCTCCCCCCCCCCCCCCCCCCCCCTCACCCACGTTTTCCATTCCAACAGTCCAGGCTGACCCTCCCAGTGCCTGCGACGATGTCCTCACTCCTCGCTTCACATCCCATCCCGCCGCCCTCACCTCCCTTCCCGTCGCCTTCGCTTCCCCCTTCCTACGCCCAAATTTCCTTGCCGACATGTCAGGCTGCCACTCCTAGAGTTCTCTGCAAAAATCATCACCAGACCTCCGCTTTCACAAACGCAACTTTCACATATCGCATGGTAAGAATCTTCCCTTTGTCGTTTCCCCACCAGGTCGCCCACCATTTGGCGCACCCTACCATTCACCCCCGCACACAACCGCCCATACAATCATCCCGCCTCCATACCCCTTGTAGTCCCCTCCTCCAAAAGTCAATCTTCCGCTCTTTTATCACGTCCGCCCTTCTACTATACCTCCATTACACCATTATCCGGCTTCCCCCGTCCTACCTTCCTCTGTTTTCCCCGTCCTACCTTCCTCCGTTTTATCCCTTCCACCAATCCCAGCTTACTCCCTTCCCCCATTCCCCTGTTCATTTCTTTCTTGCATTCATCTGTTTATCGCCTCCAGACCCATCCTCTGTTATCCCCTTCCACCATTCCCTTGGCAGATTCGACCTTCCTCCATTCTCCCCTTGCATGCCGTCCACCTGTTGTATCCCTACCACCATTCCCATGTTTCTCCCTTCCCCCATGCTTATGCACTATTCATCAAACATTCCTCGGTTTATCCCTTGCACCCATCCATTGCTTTATACACAAGCCATCCTCCTTTTCAGCCCCATGTTTCTCTCACTGCCTTTGTCCACGCTACCTTGCCTCCCATCCTCCTTACGATCTAGGATCCGATGGCGGATCATCCAGCTTCGAGGGTGTGCAGCTTGTTTAACCAGCGTCATTGTACTGTCCACTGGAAACTCAGGGCCCCTGTTTGCTACCTGCGTGTGGGGCTTAGCGTGCTTATGCCTGACAACAAATTGGCTACACATAATGATCTATTATCAGTCTACATGCAAGCTGCGCCACATGTCACAGAGAGACTAATGAGAGGAGCAACACGCAGGTAACCATGGGGAACATGGGTGAGGGTCTGAGATGAGTAATGCACATAATCTACTGTGCCTTTCGTTAATATGCTTGAATGCTTTTGCCACAGGTGCTGGCCCTGGAGGAGAGAGATCTGGCCAGGTTGTGAATTTGCATCTTGAGTCTGAATCGAAGGCGTTCTGGAATCGCATGGGGAGAGGGACCACAACAGTGGAGGATCTGCTTGCGAGGCCAGATAGGAAGCTGAAGGGCGTAGAGTTTAACTTTCCAAAGTGGGAGAGAGGAGAAAACGGCGAGCCAAGAAGAGTTGGAGCAAACGGATGGGGCGGAGCGCGCAACAAGTCGCGGCGGCAGGCCATTCTGTGGAAGGTAAGAGCTTTCATAGGCACTCGTTTAGAGCATGTGTTATGCGTTTGAGAGATGGCTCTGCTTTCGGATGAGTATCGTACCTCACTCCGGCCCACTGGCCTGAATGATGTTCCCCCCGGCCCTGCCCAGACTGAAACGCCCCAATGCCCTGCTATTCTCCCTTGCCCACCCATAGTGCTGCTCTTGCCCTCCTTTAGTTGCGTTCTCTTCCCCCAGCCCCCCTCCCCCGCACCGCCCTGAATTCTGTTCATGCCCGCCCTGCCCTGAATTCACTTCCCCCCCTCCTTCCCTTGAATACACTCCCCCCTGCCCTGCCTTGAACTCTGTTCCCCCCTACCCTGCCCTGTTCTCTGATAACCCCCCGCCTTGCCCGGAACCCTGGTCCCTCCCCCGCCCTGCCTCGTATTCCCTTCCCCCCCCCTGCCCTGCCTTGAATCCTCTTCTTCCCCGCCCCGTCCTGAATCCACTTCCCCATCACCCTGTCTTGACTTCTGCACTCTGTTATTTGCGAAACGTTTACTACTCCCCCATGCCCGGCCCTGAATGCTCTTCCCCCGTGCCCTACCCAGAATGCACTACCCGCCGGCCTGAACCCTGAATTTTGTCCCACCGCATGAAATCTTCGCCCACATAAGCCTTGCATGCAGATGAGGAAGTCCCTACACCGTGCTCCTCGGCTGACAACCTGGATGGAGTTGAAGGGGTGGGCGTCGAAGATGGTACACAACCGAGTGGCGCTCAAGCGAGCGAACACAGCAGCGGCAGGCCTGAGGGGCAAAACAGGTACAAGCCAATTCTATTATTTGTTGGAAATTTTACTCTTACAACAAACTCTCACTTCTTGATGAGACTTAGAGTAGTACGTGCACACGCTGATAATTCTACCCGACTATTGGATTCCGTTTTTTATTCTATGCTTGCAGAATGGATGCAGGCAGTGTGACGCACAAGCGTCGTTGGCCGCGTGGTTGGCCAAGCCCCCCAAATTGGGTGGATTTTTCAACGGACATGGTCTGTCTTCTCGATCCGAGCGTGATGGTATCGTTCTTTTGTGGTCGGGCCTTACGCACTTGCGTGAAGTCAGGGTGCAAAGGTGCAATGCAACTAGAGTCGTGGAAACGGTCATGGGCATGCCTAGGGTTGATGTGGTTGTGCAATGTGTGCTCAGCCAAAGAGGAGTTCTGGTCAAGTAGTCGAGTGAGGGATGACTTACCACCTAACAAGCGTGGTCCACGTAGTCCGCCCCTGATGGGTAAGCTTATTGGTGCATTCGCTCTTGCCGGGATCGGGTATCTGCAGATGTGGGAGGTATGTCGCACAGTCGGCGTGCCTAGGCCAGGGCACGAGACATATTACAAGTGTTTGAAGGGAGATGATGGATTGTGGGGTATAATAATAGTCCAGGCCAGTCAAAACATGTTGCGCGTGCGTACAAGCATGTCGTTGCGTCCAGGTCCAAGGTGGTTATGTGTCGACGGGAGGTTTTCACAGGTGCGAGAGGCGAGGCATTGTACCGTAACATTCATAGATAGAGAGAGTAGGAAAATCATGCTCTACAAGAACACAAAAAAACATAGGGATGACCGAGCATCTGTTAAGCTCGAGAAGATTGCTTTTGACCAGGGTATGGACGAGCTTGAAGGTGATGGGTTTCGTGTGGATGGCATTATAACGGATGAGGTTAGCAGTTTCAAAGGTGCTGCTCGAGACAGAGGGCTGTGCCATCAACTGGACTGGTGGCACAAGTGTGGGACAGAGATTAGAAGTTTCCATTCGGAGGTACAGGATGCTACAAGGAAGGTGGGTGCGGTGGCAGCTGCAACCACGTGTGAAGATTTGTACTTGATCACCAAAGTCAAGTTATTGGCTTGGTTGCGAGGCGCATCCAGCGCATCCAGTGATGGAACGGAGCTCGGTATGAGCTCGGGGAAGAAAGAGCTCATACAGGAAGTGTGCAGACGGCGTGGTTGAGCGTTCAAAGATATGGAGCCTGCCGATGCAAAGTGGTTACACCTTGAGCTCCAGCAAGTGCTGCAAAGTCGGGGTGATGGGAGCGCAAGACCGGTCAACATAGAGGTGCAAGGGGAGGCATTACCTGATGGCATGGCTCAACCTCAATCACGGGGCGAGCTTGGAGATGGGGGGGTGGAGAATACGGATGGTACACGTGATGAGACGGCCACAGTATTTAGTACAGTGGCCGGATGTGGCTGAGCTATGGGGCTACGACGCGCATCCAATATATGGAATACGGCCGTCGTCGCATGCCTCTATGGTGCTCATACGGGCCTGGAATGGGGATGAGGGTGAGTTACCATCCACTGTTTCCCTTCCTCCCTTTCCCTGTTTCTCCCTTCGAACCATCCACTGTTCTTCCCTACCTACCTACCCTCTGTAAGCCCTGTTTTCATTTTCCTCGCTTCCTCTGTTTGATTACTCTCCTTGTCTTCCTCGATTTTCCCTTCCTCTGATAAACCCTTCCTTTGATTTTCCCTTCCTCTGTTCCCTCCTTCCTCCATCCCACCAGTCCACCGTTTGTCTGTTTTACCCTTCCGTCATCCCTTCTACTGATCTCCCCTTTCTTTGTTCCTCTTTTCCATCTCTACCACCCTTCCAATGCTTTTCCTTTCATCACGTCATCTGCTCTCTCCTTCCGTCCCACCTTACTTTTCCCCTTCCGGCATTCCTCTGGTTCTTACGTCCACTAACCCTCAGATTCTCCATTGCATCCATCCTCTGATTCTTTTGGCTTCCACTGTTTTTGCCCCTCCGCCCCATGCCATCCTCCATACCTCTCCCTCGCCATGCGTTCATCATCTTCCACCAATCCTCGTATTCTGTTATTCCATCCCGCTCATCTTATTACACCTACTTTTCACCCCAACCATACTTTGGTAGGTGCAGGCGCCCAAGATGGGGTTCCGGAAGAGACGGCGCCCGGAAACGTAGGAGGCAGCCAAGCCACTTCAGATAGGGCTGGTGAGAGAATCGGCGCCGGAGCACCTATCCTCTGTTCGTCCGTTTTGCCCTCTCGTCCTCATTTCCATTCATGTGGTTTCCCCCCTTGTTCATTTCCTATTTGAGATCTACCTACGTATCCTCTGTTTTGAAGCTTTGTCTCCCTTCCTCTGTCTCGTCCATTTCGCCATACCTCTGGCTCTCTCGCCTCCCATTCCCTGTTCCTCCGTCTTCCATACGTCTGATTTCCCCTCCTTTGTTCCTCTCTTCCATCCCTACTACCCTTCCAACGCATTTTCATTCATCACGTCATCTGCTCTCTCCTTCCGTCCCTCCTAAGTTTTCCCCTTCCTGCATTCCTCTGGTTTTTCCGTCCACTAACCCTCAGATTTTCTATAGGCATCCACTCTCTGATTGTTCTCGCTTCCACTGTTTTTGCCTCTCTGCCCCCTGCCATCCTCCATACCTCTCCCTCGCCATGTGTTCATCATCTGCCACCAATCCTCGCATTCTGTTTTACCATCCCGCTTACACTTCACCCCAATCATACTTTGGTAGGTGCAGGCGAGCAAGATGGGGCCCGAGAAGAGACGGCGCCCGGTAACGTAGGAGGCAGACAAGCCACTTCAGATAGGGCTGGTGAGAACATCGGCGCGGAAGCAACTGCAGTAGACGGAACTCCTAGGAGGTGGGGACGGCGAAGGCAACGTAGAAGAACACGCCGAGGACATGTAGACGGCGTCAACGGTGAGGGTGCGATTGAAGCGAGGGCAAAGGAGGTGACGGTTGCTGACCATCTTGGTGTGCATTTTTATCACTGTATGATGCGCTCAGGAGTGTTGGCAAGGGAGGGAAACACTCGGTCTTGTGAAGATGTCTCAGCCGAACTATGCCTTGCGGCGGATCATTTTGCTGGAGATCATTTTCGGTGCAATAGGGGCGGATCCGTAGCACCGAGATGTGTCACTGAAAACTGGGGTGAGGAGAGTGCAGTATATCTACCAAACTCTACGACTCATTTAGCGGTGCGCGAGTGGTGTCACAGGCATCTTAGTCCAGAAAAGGTCGCATGCATTGTGGAGGGTGAACTCCATGAATGAATCATTTCACTCTCTCATCATCAAATATGCGCCGAAACGCATTCTATTCAAGGATAGTTACGACCCGCGAATCGCATTGACGGCTCTCCACAGGAACAACACCATGGACCGTGTTGTTCGAGCATATGTCACTCGTGTGAGACATCTGACAAGAATGAGACGAGGACGGAGGGATCGGGTGCTTGGCCCGATGGATTGGACTTGGGTCGACGATGTTTTGGGGGAGTGGCAGCGACCATTTATGGAATCAAGGGCGGAGGGCGGAGTATCCGCCGACATCAGTGGTACTCCAGTCCCACAAGGGATGGCGGGGGGGAGTCACCACAAGCAGAATCTCCTGCAGCGCCTGAGACACCCCACGGGCTTCCGGTTGGATCGGGAGTCACCCACACGACACATGTCAACATGCGTGGTGCCCGTCGTAGTTTATTTGGTAAGACTATTGCATTTTCCGCATCCAGTTGCCGCACTATAGTCTTCTTGTTTTTGGTGTTTCCTTTTCTTCTCACTTATTGTGTCTTTCAGGTGACTTGGCCTCGTCACCACGCTGATTTCGGGACGTCTGTCACGCCAACTTTCAGATCCTGGCGCAAACCTCTCGCGTTCTCAAATCTGTTGCGGTTGTACATCTACAGTGCATGCCCGTGTTCAAATCCTGGCGTCTCTTGGTCCTTCATATTTTGAACTCTCCACGTTTCATCGGCTGCGCTACCGGATAACAATAAAGTTGGCATTGCAAGGCATGGAACCGACTCTACGCCGGCATGCCTGAGACCTCAACAATGTAAACATGAAAGTCATGAACAGCTCCGAGTTTTGCAACTCCTATTTTCATTGTGTATTACAAGACACTCTCAATTTGCAAGCTTGAACCATACACATTGGCTAATTTGAACAGAGATGGCTGCCGTAGTTCCCTTCATATCAATGTACATACGCCTACTATGAATCATAACAATATACAGCGCATGTTCCTGAACGGTGGTAAGTAACATGGCTTCTTGCACGGTAAGGTTCACCTGCATATCCATACAAGGGAGGATGAGAGGAAGGGAGGATGAGAGGAAGGGAGGATGAGAGAAAGGGAGGATGAGAGGAAGGGAGGATGAGAGGAAGGGAGGATGAGAGGAAAGAAGGATGAGATGAAGGGCGGATGAGAGGAAAGGAGGATGAGATGAAGGGAGGATGAGAGAAAGGGAGGATGAGAGGAAAGGAGGACGAGAGGAAGAGAGGATGAGAGAAAAAGTGGATGAGAGGAAGGGAGGACGAGAGGAACGGCGGATGAGAGGGAGGGAGGATAAGAGGGAAGGAGGATGAGAGGAAGCGATGATGGGATGAAGGGAGGATGAGAGGAAGGGAGGATGCGAGGAAGGAAGGATGAGAGGAAGGGCGGATGAGAGGGAGGGTGGAAGAAGGGAAGGGAGGACGAGAGGAAGGGAGGATGAGAGGAAAGGAGGATGAGAAGGAAGGGCGGATGAGAGGGAGGGAGGATAAGAGGAAAGGAGGATGAGAGGAAGGGATGATGAGATGAAGGGAGGATGAGAGGAAGGGAGGATGCGAGGAAGGAAGGATGAGAGGAAGGGCGGATGAGAGGAAGGGGGGATGAGAGGGAGGGCGGTTGAGAGGGAGAGAGGATGAGACAAAGGGCGGATGAGAGGAAGGGAGGATGAGACGAAGGGAGGATGAGAGGAAGGGAGGATGAGAGGAAGGGAGGATGAGAGGAAAGGAGGATGAGAGGGAGGGAGGACGAGAGGAAGGGAGGATGAGAGGAAGGGAGGATGAAAGGAAGGGAGGATGAGAGGAAGGGCGGATGAGGGGGAGGGAGGACGAGAGGAAGGGTGGACGAGAGGAAGGGTGGATGAGATGAAGGGAGGATGAGAGGAAAGGAGGATGAGAGGGAGGGAGGACGAGAGGAAGGGAGGATGAGAGGAAGGGAGGATGAGAGGAAGGGAGGATGAGAGGAAGGGCGGATGAGGGGGAGGGAGGACGAGAGGAAGGGTGGACGAGAGGAAGGGTGGACGAGAGGAAGGGAGGACGAGAGGAAAGGAGGATGAGAAGGAAGGGTGGATAAGAGGGAGGGAGGATGAGAGGAAGGAGGATGTGAGGAAGGAAGGATGAGAGGAAGGGCGGATGAGAGGAAGGGCGGATGAGAGGGAGAGAGGATGAGAGAAAGAGAGGTTGAGAGGAAGGGAGGACGAGAGGAAGGGAGGATGAGAGGAAGGGAGGATGCAAGGAAGGAAGGATGAGAGGAAGGGCGGATGAGAGGGAGGGCGGAAGAAGGGAAGGGAGGACGAGAGGAAGGGAGGATGAGAGGAAAGGAGGATGAGAGGAAGGGAGGATGAGAGAAAGAGAGGATGAGAGGAAGGGAAGACGAGAGGAAGGGAGGATGAGAGGAACGGCGGATGAGAGGGAGGGAGGATAAGAGGGAAGGAGGATGAGAGGAAGCGATGATGAGATGAAGGAAGGGGAGGACGACTGTAGGGGAACGAACGAACAGAGTAAGGGAGGAGGGCAGGGTATAAGGGTGGAACGGGGGATAGGAGGATCCCTGGACCCTCTCTCCCTCCCCTCCGCCTCCCCTGCCCCGCACCAACCCCGCATCCCCTGCCCCGCCTCCCCCGCTCCCCTGCCGTGCCCCTTGCAGCACTGCGCTCCTTGCTGCCCGACTGCACGCGCCGCCGCGGCTGTGCGCCCAGCGTTCTGCTCCAAAGCCGCAGCAGCACCTGCCATACGTGCGGGGTTGGTGCAAGAGAGAGAAGGGTGGGTGCTGCTGACCACGCACCCTCCCACATCCCACCGCTCGCGAGTCACGACCCCATCCCTCGCGCTCGAGACCGGCCCGCCGTACGTCCGCGGCCAGGGTGGGTGAGAGGCAGGGGGGGAGGGAGAATGAGAGAGAAGGAAAGGAGGGTGCAAGGGTGGGGTGGTAGGAGTAGAGAAGGTGGCAATGGGGAGAGCGAGAGGGACCAAATGCGGCAATGGGAAGGGAAGCGACGACGAACCTAAAGACGATAGGCACGGATGAGAGGGTGGGCGGCGTGGGTGGAGAAGCGATGGTGATGAAGAGGGGGAACGTGATAGGCAGGGGAGTGATGACGACGTGGAGAGAGGTGGGAGGGAAGGGAGGTCGGCGGGGAGGGAAATTTCCAGGCGGCTGGGAGGACGATGGGAGGGGAAGCGTGGGCGACGGTGGGGGGAAGCGTGGGCGACGGTGGGGGGAAGCGTGTGCGACGGTGGGGGGAAGCGTGGGCGACGGTGGGGGGACGACTTGGTGACGGTAGGGGGAAGCGTGGGCGACGGTGGGGGAACGACTTGGTGACGGTGGGGGGAAGCGTGGGCGACGGTGGGGGGAAGCGTGGGCGACGGTGGGAGGAACCGTGGGCGACGGTGGGGGGAAGCGTGGATGACGGTAGGAGGAAGCGTGGGAGACGGTGGGAGGAAGTGTGGGCGACGATGGGGGTTGCGTGGGCGACGGTGGGGGGAAGCATGGGCGACGGTGGGGGGAAGCGTGGGCGACGGTGGGGGGAAGCGTGGGCGACGGTGGGAGGAACCGTGGGCGACGGTGGGGGGAAGCGTGGGCGACGGTGGGGGGAAGCGTGGGCGACGGTGGGAGGAACCGTGGGCGACGGTGGGGGGAAGCGTGGGCGACGGTGGGGGGAAGCGTGGGCGACGGTGGGAGGAACCGTGGGCGACGGTAGGGGGAAGCGTGGGCGACGTTCGGGGGAAGCGTGGGCGACGGTGGGGAGAACCGTGGGCGATGAGCTTCCCACCGTGAGGGAAGGTGGGGGAAGGCGTGAGCGACGATGTGGTGAAGCGTCGGTGAAGGCAGGAGGAAGCGTTCGCTGCGGTAAGGGGTAGCGTGCGCGTCGGTGGGGAGGAGCTTGGGCGACGGTGAGGGTTCGCGTGGGTGTGCGTGGGGGGGTGTGTGAGAGGCGGTGGGGGGAAGCGTGGGGAACGCGGAAGGCGATAGGGCCAAATGCGATGTCCGCGGGGTTGCGTTGCCAGGGCGAGCGAGTGAGAAAACGTGATACGCCACTAACATAGTTGCTGTCATCATGATAAGCTACGACCACCAATCCCGTCGGGGTTTCTATTTTGGCCGTAGGATATATTTTCCCTGGAGTTCTAAGGGTCCCGTAATGAAGGTGGAAGTGCTCGTGGCCTATGCTATATTGGCGTTTTATTCTGTCTCTTGGAACAATCTAAGAGTACTATGAGTACAAGCACGACCTGATTTACCATGTAGGCAAACTGTGCACACTTTGAGCGGTTGTTCCTTGTGGAGGGTGTTGTTGGGACTCTCGCCAACCACTCCTGCTCTGCTGAACAACTCAGTTGTTTTTTTGTATGCGATCTTTTCTGGTAACCAGCCTGGCTCAAGAGGTCAGCTGTGGGTTCGGTTGGCAAACTGTGCACAGTTTGCCTTTTTTTATTCTAATTCAGGTCTTGGGCTTTAAATTCATGACGTAGCGGAGAAGTATTTTTTGTGCGATTTCAGATTTCAGTCCCACGACGTAGCTCAACGCGCTTCTCCTCGTGCATGTATCCCACTTGCTCATACAGCGCCAGGAATCCATTAGTGTGGTCTTCCACGACGCCGCGGTTGGCTCGAACCTCCCGTGCAGGCCCGCACACCATGCATTACACGTGCGATACTGGGTTACTTCGCAATACGACAGTGCCCATGGTATCGTGGGTCCAGAAGGTCCCTCCTCTTGCTGTAGCGGCTCGTAGTTGTTCTGCGTAGTGACGATGACACGCTACGAATCTATGGTAGGTCCTCGCAATAACGACACGGTGTATCGAATTTTGGTCGCGTTCGACGTGACGTAGTTGGCATCAGGGCCTCATAAGTCAGCGAAAAAGGGCTGAAAAAAAAAAAAAAAAAAAAAAAAAAAAAAAAAAAAAAACGTCTAGATTTTAGTTTTATTTTATTTTATTTTTACCGAGGCTTATTTTCCAATCGTTTTGTTGGAACATGAAAATTTATCAGATTTCTATTGTCAAAAGGCATTTTTGTCTAATTTTCAATGTAATTTTTTTTACCAACTCTGATCTTTCACACTAACCCAAAACCGATTTGGAGCCCTGGTTGGCGAAGAAAACGTTCATAGTAAAAATCCACAATTGAACCGTTGGACCACCCCGTTGACTCGGGTCAAAGCACTGGGGACGCTGAGCCTGGAGTGGTATGGGTGATGCGATAGCCAAATCATCGTTTTTGTTTTGTAATGTTGACCCGACGACGGTCCCACGCAGTGATTCCGCCACAGTCGTTCCTCCGGGGTGTGTCGTCTCAGAATTAGGTAAGCGGAATGGTGTGACTACCGTCATCGCCCGGATATAAGACATATATGTCTTATCTCGTACACGGGCAAAAATGCTTGAGTTATCTTGTAAACGGGATGGTTTAGGGTGTCTTATAAGTCTTATAAATGGAAACTTTTTAAACTACTTAGAAATATTTTCCGTACTTCTTGAAAAAGAGTTTCTCATAATGAGTGTGGATGTTGCGAAGGTGCCACTTCGACAACCTCTGCCCGGGACGCCATGTTATGGAGAACACCTGCAGGGGCAAATTTGGTAGGTCCTGGGTCAGCGCGTGGAAGAATTCGCGCTTCGCAAGGGTAAAAATGTACGCGGTATTTCAACTTTCGCTATAATTTATTGAAGTTTCGATTATAAGACATATACGTCTTATCTCGTACACACAAATAGGTGTTTTATAATGAGGCTAGCCTGTTTATAAGAGACACCCGTATAGTAGACAACCCCTGTCTACTATTCAACACTGTCTTATATCCGGGTGATGACGGTAGCAAGGGTTGGGATACAAATACATAACCATAAAACAGTTGTACCCCCTATTGCATGCCTCACAATAGCCCACAAACATATGCAACATCTGACATGCCGTCCTATGTTTGCCGCACGTATCTTCGCGTGCGGCACCATTATTGGCGGCGGCTGCGCGTTGTCCCTCGATCTTGTGTCTGAACGGCGCTGTTGCTACCGGTGCTGCTTGTGGTGCTTGTCTTGGTACAGGATTTGCTGCGCTGTGGACTGAGCCTCGTTCTGTCGTCAGCGTATTTCTAGTGCGTTGTCTTGCAGTTGCGGCATTATCTCGTCCAGACGTTCGTGCGTGAGGTCGGCGACGTTAATGCGGTCGCCCATGTCGAAGGACATCGGTCGTGACTGCACGTGCTTACGAGGGAGCACGAGGGCAGCGGCTCCTAGTACTCTGAGTGGCGTCTATCCCTTTCAAGTGAAAAATCAATAGTTCGAGAGTTGCTGGTTGCGAAAAAATGCACGGTCCGAAGAAAGTGGCTCTGATAACCATGTGTTACAGGTGCAATTGAACGAGCAAGCGAGTGAAAATTGCACTAAAAAATCAAACGAGTACAAATGTGAGCGAATGCATGGACGAACATTTATAGCGAACAATTAAAACGGTAACGCGGTGTGTGCGAGCTATCTAGTGCGACGCTGGCAGCGAGGTTCGGGCTAGCCCCGAAGCGTAGGCCAACTCGGCTCGGTCCAGCAGTGCGAGGTTTGGCAAAATTGACTCGCGAAGTGGCGAACACCGTTAATTTGTATCAGGCAAAGATACAGTTCGTGTTGTACGCAGTGCTGAGGTGCGCAGTAAGGAATCCGAAAAAAACCATTACAGCTTATGGAATATCTTTTTTTTTTTGCGTCACAAATGCGCATATTGGGACAAAAATGTATATACCCCTCTTGGATGCCATGTCATGTGGAAGGCGTCAACCATTAACGATGTTTACTGTTGACGCGTCCAAAATGGGTGCGGGAATTCTAAAAAATGGTCACCAGAAAACCGCCGCATCATTCCCTTGCACCAATCTCTTCCTCAGAATCCCCCCAAATCCGCCAAACCAAACCTATCCGTCCTTGCCATAGTTAGTGTGTCAGCGACGAACATTTTCAGCCCTCCCGGAATGGGGGTTCGCACGTGCTCACATTGGGAGCGGATATGCCAACCTCGATATGCCAGCAAGAAGTGTTAGTAAACGGGGAGGCGGATTACTACGATCGACAATTGGGGTAGTACCCAAATGGGGCTCTCCCCCCTCAAATCCGCCATCCCACCTGTGCGTCCTTTCCAATCAACCCCTCCCGCAGCAGCAACTTTTCGCGCCTCCTTCGCCGCAAGCCTCGTTCGCGCTTATTCCCCATCACCATGGCTCTCACTGCCACTTCCGCGGGCCTTTCCGCCGTCAGCTATTCCGTCAGCAACCGCGCCGTCACAAGCGCAGCCCCGTCCGCGTCAACGTCCGCAACTTCCATCTCCGCTGCGCCACGCGCCTCCCTCGCCGCGACCCGCCGCGCCGCTGCTGCCCCGCGGGGCTCCTCGTGGCTGCGCGGATCTCCCGCCGTGCAGCTTCCGCCGCGCGGGCTTTCGGCGGGATCTCTCGGGGGAGCGATTAAGCCCGTGCGGAGAGGCGGTGGCGGTGGGGCGATGGCGGCGACTGCGGGATTGGGAGATGCCGCGGGGTTGACGGCAGCTGCGTACGGCTCTACGCTGCTGTTCGGCGGCCTCTTCGGATGTGAGCTGCTGCGCGCCGAGCCCAGCTGTCGAGCTAAGCGCCTCGCATGTGTGGAGGCGCCGTATGTTTCATGGAATTATAGATTTCGCATCAGTCTCTCCCGTGTCAGTTCATGGTCCCGAATCCGTTTCATTTCTCGCCCTTCCCCCCGTTCCCCCCGCCTCCGCCTCCCCTGCCTCCCCCTCGTTGTCCGTCACTCTTTCCGCCTCGTCCTCCCCCAGACAGCCGCTCGGGCTGCAAGTACTCGCTGGGAGGCGCGCTCACAGCCGCTGCTCTTTTCGCCACGGTGCGTTGAAGCAACGTTGAAGCAGCGCTGAACCAGCGCTGAAGCAGCGTTGCCCTTCATCTTTCGCTAATCCTTTTCCATGCCAAGTCCGCGTCTGCCACGGCTGACATAATCTGGTGTCTTCTCCATGCGCTGGCTTTCGCCACACAGCCAGCCAGCATGACTGCACCAGTCAAGTGAATCCCACTCAAGTCAACCAACCAGCCGCGCAGATTGGCTGCTGGCACCATTCAAGCAGCCCTGAGCAATCGACCGGAAGAAACACTGCTCCATGCTTGCCAACTCTTCTGCCGCATCCTCCTCCCACACTCACAAAATCCCCTTTGGATTCGCCGCCCTCCCCACCCCACCCCTCCCCTCCTCCACTCCCCCCCCCCCCCCCCCCCCCACCACCCGTCGGGCATGGCATGGCATGGGCAGGCCTTGTATCTCATGCAGAGCGCTCAGACGGAGTCTCTGGGCAACGCTTTGGGCTTTGGCGCTGGCCTGCTCTTCTGCGCGCTCTTTGGTCAGTCGCTTTCTACAATGCAATGCACACTCGCTTCTTCCTCCTACCCGCCCCCTCTTCCCTCTCCCCCACCCACACTCCACTTTTGCCTCTACATCTCTGTTCCCCAAGACCTCTCCCTCTCTCTCTTCCCCCCCACCCCCCCCCCCTCTCTCTCTCTCTCTCTCTCTCTCTCTCTCTCTCTCTCTCTCTCAAACGGTCCTTTTTTGGCCACTTGAATGCTGCCTTCGTCTCTTCCTTTGAAAGCACTCCAAGTACGTGCTGCTTCTCTTACTCCTCTCACCCATCTCCATCATCCCCAACCATCCCCCGCTTCCCACCACTACTACCACCACCACCGCCCCAATTTCCACCGCTCACGCCCCTGCAGCCGTCCGCCTCTTCCTCCCAGGAAAGAACATGCCCGTCGGCCCTCTTCTTGCCTTGAGTGCTGCGGCCACTGCTGTTTTTGCATCCGCCTACTTTGGCGTATGATTTTACAGGAGGAATCTGTAATTTTCGTGTTGGGTGCTGTAAAAACACTTTGCAATGCAACCTCAGCAGGGCTAGTTTCATAGGAGGCATGATGCAGAGTGGATTGGGAGGTGTAGGATAAGTCAGTGTGCGGCCTTGCGGCAATCCAAGTTGTAGCGTGCATTGTGGACAGGACTAAAAACGACATGATATTATAGGGTATGTCTTGTCAAACTATATCTATATGTATGTTTGATTGAAACTATTAGCTAGAAAAGGGTTAGGGTACATTCCGCTCTGGACATGTCCCAATCGTACATGTCACCACAAGCAGAATCTCCTGCAGCGCCTGAGACACCCCACGGGCTTCCGGTTGGATCGGGAGTCACCCACACGACACATGTCAACATGCGTGGTGCCCGTCGTAGTTTATTTGGTAAGACTATTGCATTTTCCGCATCCAGTTGCCGCACTATAGTCTTCTTGTTTTTGGTGTTTCCTTTTCTTCTCACTTATTGTGTCTTTCAGGTGACTTGGCCTCGTCACCACGCTGATTTCGGGACGTCTGTCACGCCAACTTTCAGATCCTGGCGCAAACCTCTCGCGTTCTCAAATCTGTTGCGGTTGTACATCTACAGTGCATGCCCGTCTTCAAATCCTGGCGTCTCTTGGTCCTTCATATTTTGAACTCTCCACGTTTCATCGGCTGCGCTACCGGATAACAATAAAGTTGGCATTGCAAGGCATGGAACCGACTCTACGCCGGCATGCCTGAGACCTCAACAATGTAAACATGAAAGTCATGAACAGCTCCGAGTTTTGCAACTCCTATTTTCATTGTGTATTACAAAACACTCTCAATTTGCAAGCTTGAACCATACACATTGGCTAATTTGAACAGAGATGGCTGCCGTAGTTCCCTTCATATCAATGTACATACGCCTACTATGAATCATAACAATATACAGCGCATGTTCCTGAACGGTGGTAAGTAACATGGCTTCTTGCACGGTAAGGTTCACCTGCATATCCATACAAGGGAGGATGAGAGGAAGGGAGGATGAGAGGAAGGGAGGATGAGAGAAAGGGAGGATGAGAGGAAGGGAGGATGAGAGGAAGGGAGGATGAGAGGAAAGGAGGATGAGATGAAGGGCGGATGAGAGGAAAGGAGGATGAGATGAAGGGAGGATGAGAGAAAGGGAGGATGAGAGGAAAGGAGGACGAGAGGAAGAGAGGATGAGAGAAAGAGTGGATGAGAGGAAGGGAGGACGAGAGGAACGGCGGATGAGAGGGAGGGAGGATAAGAGGGAAGGAGGATGAGAGGAAGCGATGATGGGATGAAGGGAGGATGAGAGGAAGGGAGGATGCGAGGAAGGAAGGATGAGAGGAAGGGCGGATGAGAGGGAGGGTGGAAGAAGGGAAGGGAGGACGAGAGGAAGGGAGGATGAGAGGAAAGGAGGATGAGAAGGAAGGGCGGATGAGAGGGAGGGAGGATAAGAGGAAAGGAGGATGAGAGGAAGGGATGATGAGATGAAGGGAGGATGAGAGGAAGGGAGGATGCGAGGAAGGAAGGATGAGAGGAAGGGCGGATGAGAGGAAGGGGGGATGAGAGGGAGGGCGGTTGAGAGGGAGAGAGGATGAGACAAAGGGCGGATGAGAGGAAGGGAGGATGAGACGAAGGGAGGATGAGAGGAAGGGAGGATGAGAGGAAGGGAGGATGAGAGGAAAGGAGGATGAGAGGGAGGGAGGACGAGAGGAAGGGAGGATGAGAGGAAGGGAGGATGAGAGGAAGGGAGGATGAGAGGAAGGGCGGATGAGGGGGAGGGAGGACGAGAGGAAGGGTGGACGAGAGGAAGGGTGGATGAGATGAAGGGAGGATGAGAGGAAAGGAGGATGAGAGGGAGGGAGGACGAGAGGAAGGGAGGATGAGAGGAAGGGAGGATGAGAGGAAGGGAGGATGAGAGGAAGGGCGGATGAGGGGGAGGGAGGACGAGAGGAAGGGTGGACGAGAGGAAGGGTGGACGAGAGGAAGGGAGGACGAGAGGAAAGGAGGATGAGAAGGAAGGGCGGATAAGAGGGAGGGAGGATGAGAGGAAGGAGGATGCGAGGAAGGAAGGATGAGAGGAAGGGCGGATGAGAGGAAGGGCGGATGAGAGGGAGAGAGGATGAGAGAAAGAGAGGTTGAGAGGAAGGGAGGACGAGAGGAAGGGAGGATGAGAGGAAGGGAGGATGCAAGGAAGGAAGGATGAGAGGAAGGGCGGATGAGAGGGAGGGCGGAAGAAGGGAAGGGAGGACGAGAGGAAGGGAGGATGAGAGGAAAGGAGGATGAGAGGAAGGGAGGATGAGAGAAAGAGAGGATGAGAGGAAGGGAAGACGAGAGGAAGGGAGGATGAGAGGAACGGCGGATGAGAGGGAGGGAGGATAAGAGGGAAGGAGGATGAGAGGAAGCGATGATGAGATGAAGGAAGGGGAGGACGACTGTAGGGGAACGAACGAACAGAGTAAGGGAGGAGGGCAGGGTATAAGGGTGGAACGGGGGATAGGAGGATCCCTGGACCCTCTCTCCCTCCCCTCCGCCTCCCCTGCCCCGCACCAACCTCGCATCCCCTGCCCCGCCTCCCCCGCTCCCCTGCCGTGCCCCTTGCAGCACTGCGCTCCTTGCTGCCCGACTGCACGCGCTGCCGCGGCTGTGCGCCCAGCGTTCTGCTCCAAAGCCGCAGCAGCACCTGCCATACGTGCGGGGTTGGTGCAAGAGAGAGAAGGGTGGGTGCTGCTGACCACGCACCCTCCCACATCCCACCGCTCGCGAGTCACGACCCCATCCCTCGCGCTCGAGACCGGCCCGCCATACGTCCGCGGCCAGGGTGGGTGAGAGGCAGGGGGGGAGGGAGAATGAGAGAGAAGGAAAGGAGGGTGCAAGGGTGGGGTGGTAGGAGTAGAGAAGGTGGCAATGGGGAGAGCGAGAGGGACCAAATGCGGCAATGGGAAGGGAAGCGACGACGAACCTAAAGACGATAGGCACGGATGAGAGGGTGGGCGGCGTGGGTGGAGAAGCGATGGTGATGAAGAGGGGGAACGTGATAGGCAGGGGAGTGATGACGACGTGGAGAGAGGTGGGAGGGAAGGGAGGTCGGCGGGGAGGGAAATTTCCAGGCGGCTGGGAGGACGATGGGAGGGGAAGCGTGGGCGACGGTGGGGGGAAGCGTGGGCGACGGTGGGGGGAAGCGTGTGCGATGGTGGGGGGAAGCGTGGGCGACGGTGGGGGGACGACTTGGTGACGGTGGGGGGAAGCGTGGGCGACGGTGGGGGGAAGCGTGGGCGACGGTGGGAGGAACCGTGGGCGACGGTGGGGGGAAGCGTGGATAACGGTAGGAGGAAGCGTGGGAGACGGTGGGAGGAAGTGTGGGCGACGATGGGGGTTGCGTGGGCGACGGTGGGGGGAAGCATGGGCGACGGTGGGGGGAAGCGTGGGCGACGGTGGGGGGAAGCGTGGGCGACGGTGGGAGGAACCGTGGGCGACGGTGGGGGGAAGCGTGGGCGACGGTGGGGGGAAGCGTGGGCGACGGTGGGAGGAACCGTGGGCGACGGTAGGGGGAAGCGTGGGCGACGTTGGGGGGAAGCGTGGGCGACGGTGGGGAGAACCGTGGGCGATGAGCTTCCCACCGTGAGGGAAGGTGGGGGAAGGCGTGAGCGACGATGTGGGGAAGCGTCGGTGAAGGCAGGAGGAAGCGTTCGCTGCGGTAAGGGGTAGCGTGCGCGTCGGTGGGGAGGAGCTTGGGCGACGGTGAGGGTTCGCGTGGGTGTGCGTGGGGGGGTGTGTGAGAGGCGGTGGGGGGAAGCGTGGGGAACGCGGAAGGCGATAGGGCCAAATGCGATGTCCGCGGGGTTGCGTTGCCAGGGCGAGCGAGTGAGAAAACGTGATACGCCACTAACATAGTTGCTGTCATCATGATAAGCTACGACCACCAATCCCGTCGGGGTTTCTATTTTGGCCGTAGGATATATTTTCCCTGGAGTTCTAAGGGTCCCGTAATGAAGGTGGAAGTGCTCGTGGCCTATGCTATATTGGCGTTTTATTCTGTCTCTTGGAACAATCTAAGAGTACTATGAGTACAAGCACGACCTGATTTACCATGTAGGCAAACTGTGCACACTTTGAGCGGTTGTTCCTTGTGGAGGGTGTTGTTGGGACTCTCGCCAACCACTCCTGCTCTGCTGAACAACTCAGTTGTTTTTTTGTATGCGATCTTTTCTGGTAACCAGCCTGGCTCAAGAGGTCAGCTGTGGGTTCGGTAGGCAAACTGTGCACAGTTTGCCTTTTTTTATTCTAATTCAGGTCTTGGGCTTTAAATTCATGACGTAGCGGAGAAGTATTTTTTGTGCGATTTCAGATTTCAGTCCCACGACGTAGCTCAACGCGCTTCTCCTCGTGCATGTATCCCACTTGCTCATACAGCGCCAGGAATCCATTAGTGTGGTCTTCCACGACGCCGCGGTTGGCTCGAACCTCCCGTGCAGGCCCGCACACCATGCATTACACGTGCGATACTGGGTTACTTCGCAATACGACAGTGCCCATGGTATCGTGGGTCCAGAAGGTCCCTCCTCTTGCTGTAGCGGCTCGTAGTTGTTCTGCGTAGTGACGATGACACGCTACGAATCTATGGTAGGTCCTGATAAGAAACAAGGAATGAATGAACTATGAATGAATTGGGTACAAGTACTAACCCTAATTGGGTTGTACCCCTTATGGGCTACCCCACTATAGCCTACACAATATGCATGAGCTATAATGTTCTGACACACCCCCATAGGCAAAGTGGGGGAGAACAAGGGGTCACAAGACCAGTCAAGCAAAGCAAAGCAAAGCAAGCTCAGGGTGGATCACAAAGTCACCACACATTCCGAGCACAAGTTCAAGGCCACAAGGCCAGTTCACATGCAGGAGTACATATATATAAAAAGACTAGACAAGCAAGAGCAGGTATATATATATGTAACAGTACAAGCAAGGTCAAGAGGTGAGCAAGTGAGGCAAGGTAGGCACAAGGCCCAGCTGAGTACAAAAGCGCTGATGGTCACAAGGCGCAAGCGCCTTGGTGAAGATATCAGCAGTGTTGGCCTCAGAGGCCACGTACGCAAGACGCAGCTGACCACGCTGCTGCAGCTCACGAGCAAGAAAGTAGCGGAGAGCAATGTGCTTCGTTCTGTGCTCCAGTCGCTGCTCCCGACACAAGGCCAGCATGGCCTTGTTGTCTACGTACAGCACTGGAGGAGAACGAGGTGGCTCTCCGAGGTCAGTCAGCAGGTAGGTGAGCCAGCGAAGCTCCTGTGCAGCCTTGGCTCCTGCGTAGATCTCAGCCTCACAACTGGAGCCGAGAACAGAAGACGAGCGAGTAGCCCGCCACGAAACAGAGCCGGAACCAAGGCTGAAGGTGTAACCCTGTGACGACCGCTGCGTAGCCTGGTCGTCAGCCCAAGAAGCGTCTGCGTGCCCAGTAAGGACCACTGGACTCTGCCCTCCAAGCACAAGCCCCATGCCCGACGTACTGCACAAGTAGCGCAACACCCTCTTCGCTGCAGCCATGTGCTCCGGTCTGTGTCTCCCAGGAGCAACATAGCGTGCGAGAATGCTAAGAGGGTATGCAAGGTCAGGTCGAGTGCAGGTCATCAGGTACATGAGGCAGCCAACAAGCTCTGGGTACGGGCCACTCGACTCTACGGACTCATCCGAAGGCAGAGCTGAGAGCGAGTGGCGAGTAGGCAGAGGAGTGGCCTGAGGCGAGGAGTACGTGAAGCCGAAGCGCTGAAGGACCTGCTGCACCATGTATGACTGAGTCAGGGTAATGGTGCGGCGTGCTCTGTCCCGAGTGATCTGCAGGCCAAGGTAGCTGCGCAGTTCACCCAGGTCAGTGCACGTGTGTCTCTTCTGCAGCTCGGACTTCACGTGGGCGAGTCCAGCAGTGTCAGCTGTGGCAAAGACCAAGTCGTCGACGTACACGAGGATGTAGAACGGCGGCAAAGAAGTGTCGGTGCGCAGAAACAGCGACGGGTCAGCAGTAGAGGGAGCAAACCCAAGAGCCGCAAGTGTAGTCCTCAGTGTGTCGTGCCACTCACGCGGTGCCTGGCGGAGACCGTAGACTGGCCGCCGTAGGCTCCACTGGGTGCCAGGAGGAAAAGACCCAGTGAAACCAGGAGGGCGACGCAGCCAGATCTCCTCGTGCAGGCTGCCCTGCAAGAAAGCAGTGCTGAAGTCAAAAGAGTGTAACTCGTAGTCACGGTGAGCAGCTACGTGCAGCAGTACCCGAAGAGTGGTCATCTTCGGGGTGGGAGAGAAGGTCTGAAAGTAGTCAACTCCCTGCCGCTGACTGAAGCCACGAGCCACGTAACGCGCCTTGAAGACAGGCGGAGAACCCGGTGGTCGCTTCACCCTGAAAATCCACATGCCACTGACGATGTTCGCCCCAGGAGGGGGAACAGCGTCAACGTAGGTGCCTGTGGACTTCCAGGAAGCCATCTCTGCGTCCATAGTTGCCTGCCACTGAGAGGAGTAGGGACCCTCTATCGCCTCCGCGTAAGAGCGCGGAGTCGGGATGTCAAGTGCATCCGGGTCTCCCTCAGGGGTAAGCAGTACGGACACGAGATGAGGTGAAGCAGCGGCCAAGCACTGGAACTCCTCCTGCCTGTCCTCAAGGACGTCCGTGCCAAGGGCACACTCACCCCCGACGGACGGAGGACAGACAGACTCAGACTCAGCAACAAGACTGGCGACGTAGTCTAGGCGACAGCGAGCAGCAAAGTCGACGAGCTCAGCAACTAGGGCAGACGCAGCAGTGGACTCAAAGGAAGGGTCAGTGACAACAGTAGCAAGGAGACGCGTGACAGTAGGACTGGCAGCACGAAGAGAGTCCGACTCCGGGTCGGCAAGAGCAGGAAGTGAAGACTCAGGAGGAGAAGGCAAAGGGGCACGCAGAGGAGCAGTGGACGGACGCAGAGACATCCGGTGCGTGCCAGGGACAGGAGGAGGACGCTGACGTGAACCACGACCACTAGTGCGAGCAGCACGGACAGGCGACGCAGGGCGAGACGCAGGCTCACGACGCTCAGCAAGACCTCCAGTAGGACCAGTGTAGGGAGACGGAGCAGGCAGTGGGGAGGAGGAGGACCAGTAGAAGGCGGGAGACCAAGAACCTGCTGAAGGAGCGGAACGAAGTACGGCCGAGGCCGCGCGGCGACTCCAGGCACAGCAGGGACAGCACCAGTACCCCCAGCGGCAGCACCAGCGCCAGCAGCACCTCCAGCTCCAGTACCTCCAGTAGCACCAGTAGCACCCCCAGTAGGACCGCCTCCAGGACCGACAGCAGTAGCCTCAGCGCCAACACCCGCAGCAGCTCCAGCTCCAGAAGTACCCGCAGGTCCAGTAGCTCCAGTACGCCCAGTACGAGCACCTCCGGGACCCGTGGCACCAGCACCCTCAGCAGCAACAGAAACTCCAGTACCCGCAGCTCCTCCAGCTCCAGCAGCTCGCCTCCAGCGCCGGGCAAACCACTCACGCAGCTCCTGTGGAGAGAGTGGCTCCCGGCGAGAAGAAGCACCCGGAGAACCGCCAGGCACAGCACCAGCAGGCCCAGCTCCCTCAGGCTCCGCACCCCCAGGCTCAGCACCTCCAGGCGTAGCACCCCCAGGCTCAGCACCCCCAGGCGTAGCACCCCCAGACTCAGCACCCCCAGGCTCAGCACCCCCAGTCGTAGTACCCTCAAGCTCAGCACCCCAAGGCGTAGCACCCACACGCTCAGTACCCCCAGAGTCAGCACTCCCAGGCTCAGCACCCTCAGCAGCACCAGAGTCACCAGCGACCTCGACAGGCTCAACAGCATCTACCTGGGACACACCTGAAGGGGCAGGACCCTGAGGGGGGAGGGGGTCTACCGGGGGGGGACCTGGTACAAGGAAGAGCGGTGGCGGGGGGAGGGACGGAGTACGGTAGGGGAAGAGGCGGTAGTAGGGGACCGACTCGTCGAATGTGACGTCCTGGGAGGACAGAACACGGCGAGAGGTGGGGTGGTAGAACTGCCACCCGGGGGCGTCAGGGGGGAAACCCAGGAAGACGCAAGGAGCAGCACGAGGGGACAGCTTGTCCGCAGACAAGTCGCGGACAAACGCCCGAGATCTCCAGACACGGAACGCAGACGCATCGCCAACCTTCCCCGTCCACAGTAAAGCTGGGGAGGTCTCCGGCATGGAGACCCGGGGCTGAAGGTTGATCTGATGCGCTGCGTACCGAACCGCAAACGGCCACAGAAAATGGGGGGCAGCCGCATGCATCATGGACGTACGGGCGACGTCCATGACCATGCCAATGCGGCGCTCAGCAATCCCATTTTGCTGTGGAGAGTCCGGAAGCGTGAAGGTCTGGCGGATGCCTCGTGCACGACAGTAGGCTCGCAGAAGGCCAGAGGAGAACTCTCCGCCTCTGTCAGAGTGCAGACGCAGAACAGGAAAGTCCGAGCTGAAGCTCCGCCTGAGCTGGAGACGAGCTGCGCGGATCCAGTCGATCAACACCTCAGTGACATCACCCTTGCTGCGCAAGGGGAAGACTGTGGTGTAACGCGAGTAGTCGTCAACCACCAGCAGGAAGTAGCGCTCGTGACCCTGTCCACGGACGCGGGCCGGGCCCCACACGTCCATGTGAAGCGTCTGCAGCGGGGCCTCTGTCGGAGGAAACTGGGAGGAGTGAGGGGTAGCCCGCTGTCGTCCCTCGACACAGGGGACGCAGGTAGGGCCAGGCCCCGGAGGAAGGGGAGGGAGGGACCGGGGAAGACCAGAGACAAGGACACGGGAGGCCATGCCTCGGAGACGAAGCAGGGAGGGGTGACCAAGGCGGTGGTGCCAGAGGAGAGTCTCGTGAGACAGGAGGCGACACGAACAGGGGGCAGACTCAGGACCAGACCTGGACGCTGCAGCAAACACCTGACCAGACGCAGCTACCTGACCAGACGCAGTGACTGGAGGAGACGCAGTGGTCAGGGTGTACAGGCTCGACCCCGGCCGACGGGTAAACGTGGCCAGGTGTCGGCCTGTCCGAGCGTCCGTGCAGTGGGTCACCCGCTGACTCGCAGGAGTGAACTGGTGAACCCCCGCATCCTGTAGGTCAGCACCACTTACCAAGTTCGTAGAGAACGAGGGAAGGTAAAGACCAGACAGGGTGCCAGAGGGGGCCGCCGGACACGGGAGGACAGTGGAGAAGTGAGCAAGGACAGGACCCCCAGAGGGGTCTGCCAGAGAGACTGCAACTGGCCGGTCAAGCGGCGTGAGTGTGGTGCGGTCTCGAAAGAAGGAGCGAGAAGCCCCCGAGTCAAGGGTGAAGGTGTGGGAGGCCGAAGCCGACGCAGAACCTGAGAGAGCAGACTCACCAGCACCTGAGGGAGCAGACGCACCTAGAGCAGCAGCCTCGCTAGCACCTAGAGCAGCAGCCTCACCAGTACCTAGAGCAGCAGTCTCAATGCCCGGGTCGGGCGGAAAACACCGGTAACAGTCACCCTCATCACTAATAGTCACAGTATACATGGCAGCAAGAATAGCATCAAAGTCAAGGTCAAAGACAGCTACACCCGCCCTAGACAGCTCACCCCAGCGGGGGATCTCAGTGGCCTCAGGGAACTGGTGACGCCAAGCGTCCGTCAGGCGGCCAAAGCAGCGCTGGGTGGAGTGCGCACCCCCGCACTGCTCACCCGCGCGGTCGCCGGTGCGTAGGACGTAGGTGCACGGGCCAGTACCCCCACCCCTCTGGCGTGCAGTGTACCACTCACGAAGCTGCTGTGGGGAGGGGATGTCACGAGTGCGCTGCTGCTGCTGCTGCTGCTGCTGGCGCTGACCACCACCGGAGCCGCCCCTCTGTGCAGCGCCACCCCGACCAGCTCCACCTCCTCCGCCGCCTCCTCCTCCACCGCCGCCACCTCCGCTCCCACCGCCACCGCCACCGCCGCCTCCGCCTCCACTGCCGCCACCGACACCTCCGCCCCCGCCACCACTCCCACCACCACCCCCACCCCCTCCACCGCCTCCACCGCTACCTCCACCGCCCCCGCTAGCTCCTCCAGTGCCCCTGCCCCCCTTGCCCTTGCCAGGGCGACGTCTCCCGCTAGGGGTAGACGCCCCACCGACCGACTCAAGCCCAACGAGGTCGGCCGCAGCAGCAGAGGCAACAGAGGGCAAAAGGGGGGAGGGGGAACACCCCTCAAAGATGGGGGTGCGAGGGTCACCACGAGAGGCTCCTACAGCGACTATGGTCTTCTCTGCTGCTAGGAGGGACTTCTCGAGGAGGTCAACGGTGAGAGTGGTGGGGCAAATGGAGAGGAAGTGGTCCCTGACTACGCGAAGGGAGTCAGGGAGCCGGGTGACTATGTAGTAGAGGGTGATGTACATGGGGGGGGGGTTCTTGGCGCAGAACTCAGCAGGAAGCGCAGCGCGGTAGCGAGTGTCACTAGTGCGGAGGTGCGTAATGAGGTCAGCGACTGTGGGAAAGGCAGCAAGGTCAAGGAAGAGGTACGGTAGCATGAGGCGGCTCAGTGCAGCAGTGGCAGGGGAGGAGTAGCGCGCAACTACAGCGTCGTACAAGGTCTGAGCACTCTTGTACTGGCTAAAGTGCGCACGCTCAGAGGTAGGCAGGTGGCGACGCACAGCAAGACGTGCAGCAGCATCGCGAGTGGCCCACTGGGAGCGAACAGTGGCGTCGGCATCAGCAGCAGGGGCAGGAGAGGCACCAGAGGTGAGGTCAAAGAGGGAGAGACCGTCTGCCCTATCGCACTGTAGGAAAAGCTGCAGGTCATCTACCCAGACGTCAAAGTCAATGGCCCGACCCTCAGCGTCAAAGGCGAGGACACTAGGGGTAGCCATGACAGCAGTAGACTAGCAGCGCTAACAGTAGGGTGAGGGCAGTGCAGGGACCGAGGCGCTGCACTTACCGGACAGGGCGACTCGGGTGGCTCAGCTGCTCGGCGGCTCGGCAACTCGGCGGCTCGGGCGGCTCGGGCGGCTCGGCGGTACGGCGGCTCGGCAGGCCCGGGCGGCTCAGGTGGCGCGGCGAGGCCGCGTGGGGAGCGGCGGCGGGGCCGAGTGGAGCGGCGTCGGCGGGTGCAGTCAGCTGCGGCAGGGACGGCGGCGGACGCTGCGGTAGGGGCGGCGACAGTGGGCCGGAGAGGGCGGTGCGAGGGGCCGCGTCGCGAGGAGCCGCGGAGGGCGGCGACGGGCCGTGAAGGGGCGGCGCGAGGGGCCGCGGAGGGCGGCGACGGGCCGTAGGGGGGCGTAAGGGGCCGCTGAGGGCGGTGCGAGGGGCCGACGGGCGGCGCGAGGGGCCGTAAGGGGCCGTAAGGGGCCGCGCGAGGGGCCGTAAGGGGCCGTAAGGGGCCGACGGGCGGCGCGAGGGGCCGTAAGGCGTCGCGTGAGGGGCCGTAAGGGGCCGCGCGAGGGGCCGTAAGGGGCCGTAAGGGGCCGTAAGGAGCCGCGCGAGGGGCCGTAAGGGGCCGTAAGGGGCCGACGGGCGGCACGAGGGGCCGCGCTAGGAGCCGTAAGGGGCCGTAAGGGGCCGACGGGCCGCGCTAGGGGCCGTAAGGGGCCGTAAGGGGCCGCGCTAGGGGCCGTAAGGGACGGCGCGAGGGGCCGTAAGGGGCCGCTAAGGGCGACGCGAGGGGCCGTGAGGGGTCGTGAGAGGGCGCGACTGTGGGAGCGAAGCGCGCTCCGGGCAGGAAAAAAAAAAAAAAATTCGTGGTGGGCCCTAGGAAGCGTTCCCACTAGGGAACCTGCTCGATACCATGATAAGAAACAAGGAATGAATGAACTATGAATGAATTGGGTACAAGTACTAACCCTAATTGGGTTGTACCCCTTATGGGCTACCCCACTATAGCCTACACAATATGCATGAGCTATAATGTTCTGACAGGTCCTCGCAGTAACGACACGGTGTATCGAATTTTGGTCGCGTTCGACGTGACGTAGTTGGCATCAGGGCCTCATAAGTCAGCGAAAAAGGGCTGAAAAAAAAAAAAAAAAAAAAAAAAAAAAAACACGTCAAGATTTTAGTTTTTTTTTTTTTTTTTCTTTTTTTACCGAGGCTTATTTTCCAATCGTTTTGTTGGAACATGAAAATTTATCAGATTTCTATTGTCAAAAGGCATTTTTGTCTAATTTTCAACGTAATTTTTTTTACCAACTCTGATCTTTCACACTAACCCAGAACCGATTTGGAGCCCTGGTTGGCGAAGAAAACGTTCATAGTAAAAATCCACAATTGAACCGTTGGACCACCCCGTTGACTCGGGTCAAAGCACTGGGGACGCTGAGCCTGGAGTGGTATGGGTGATGCGATAGCCAAATCATCGTTTTTGTTTTGTAATGTTGACCCGACGACGGTCCCACGCAGTGATTCCGCCACAGTCGTTCCTCCGGGGTGTGTCGTCTCAGAATTAGGTAAGCGGAATGGTGTGACTACCTGTCAGAATGTTATCTTATGCTCTAGCCTGTAGTGGGGCGCTCTATAGCGAGTACAACCCTTCTAGGGTTTGCTATTTGTATCCTCATTCTTGCTAGTGCAATCCTCTTCTTTCTTCTAAACTTTAACATGCTATCAGAGCAGGTCGATCCCCTTGGATCGATCCTGTGGGTGGGCTTACCACCTCCTAGCTTCCGCTGCAACTCCTACCACTACACTCGGTGCCGCACGCCCCGTGGCGTGTGGCAGTTTTCTTCCCGCCGTGCGCCCCGAGGCGCGCGGCGGTTTTCTTCCCGCCGTGCGCCCCGAGGCGCGCGGCGGTTTTCTGCCCGCCGTGCGCCCCGAGGCGCGCGGCGGTTCTCTGCCCGCTGTGCGCCCCGAGGCGCGCGGCGGGCTTCGGCCCCGTCAACCGTCGCGTCGCCCTCGGGAGGCGCCGCGACGGGCGACGGGGACCCGTTCATCGCCCCCCGTCGCCCGTCGTGGCCTGCGCGCGGCCCGTACAGGCAGCGCGCGACCCGTACGGGCTGCGCCAGGCCAGCGCGCGACCCGTACGGGCTGCGCCAGGCCCGCGCGCGACCCGTACGGGCTGCGCCAGGCCCGCGCGCCACCCGTACGGGCTGCGCCAGGCCCGCGCGCGGCCCGTACGGGCGGCGCCAGGCCCGCGCGCGGCTCAGGCCGCCTACGCGCGGTTCGGGCGACCCTACCAGGCCCGTGGTGGGCCCGCTCCTTGCTGCCCCTGCCCTCCCTACTGTCCCCCAGCGCTTCTACTCGTGCCCCACCCCTCCTACTCCCCATTCTCCTGTATTAGGGTTTGGGGGTGCGGGGTATGGGGGTGCACCCACTGTGTACTGTTCCCTGCTCCTCCTCCTCCTCCGTCTCCCTGTGCTGCAGCTGCCGCTGAGGGGGGGTGGACGTGTTGGAGCCGGTGGAGTGGTACTAAGGGGGGGTGAAGGGGGAGTGGAGCTAGCGGTGTAGCAGCGGGTATGTGCCAGGGGGGAGTGGGATAGTTTGGGGAAGCTGAATGGAGGTTGCCGTCGTGTCGCCAGCAGCACCTGTATTCCGGGGACTTCGTCCGGTAGCCCAGTCGTAGCCAGCTGTGCCAGCCGCCCGTGGGTCCGTTGCTCGTCTGCCGCTACTTTAGCCGCGGGGCCTGTTACTCCTGTATTCCGGGGACTTCGTCCGGTAGCCGCTGTGCCAGTCTGCCTCCTGTTGCCTGTGTGTCTGCAGCTTCAGCCGTCGCCTCCTATCTCCTCTCCTCTCACTCTCTCTCCTCCTCCTCACTTGCCCGCTGTGACTACCACTAGCTTTGCTCATAATTGTGAACTTAAACTATTGCTTCTTGAACTTGTGCTCAGAATGTGTGGTGACATTGTGATCCACCCTGAGCTTGTACTCCTTTGCTTACTCTGCTGATTACACCCCACTTTGGCTATGGGGGTGTGTCAGAATGTTATCTTATGCTCTAGCCTGTAGTGGGGTGCTCTATAGCGAGTACAACCCTTCTAGGGTTTGCTATTTGTATCCTCATTCTTGCTAGTGCAATCCTCTTCTTTCTTCTAAACTTTAACACTACCGTCATCGCCCGGATATAAGACATATATGTCTTATCTCGTACACGGGCAAAAATGCTTGAGTTATCTTGTAAACGGGATGGTTTAGGGTGTCTTATAAGTCTTATAAATGGAAACTTTTTAAACTACTTAGAAATATTTTCCGTACTTCTTGAAAAAGAGTTTCTCATAATGAGTGTGGATGTTGCGAAGGTGCCACTTCGACAACCTCTGCCCGGGACGCCACGTTATGGAGAACACCTGCAGGGGCAAATTTGGTAGGTCCTGGGTCAGCGCGTGGAAGAATTCGCGCTTCGCAAGGGTAAAAATGTACGCGGTATTTCAACTTTCGCTATAATTTATTGAAGTTTCGATTATAAGACATACGTCTTATCTCGTACACACAAATAGGTGTTTTATAATGAGGCTAGCCTGTTTATAAGAGACACCCGTATAGTAGACAACCCCTGTCTACTATTCAACACTGTCTTATATCCGGGTGATGACGGTAGCAAGGGTTGGGATACAAATACATAACCATAAAACAGTTGTACCCCCTATTGCATGCCTCACAATAGCCCACAAACATATGCAACATCTGACATGCCGTCCTATGTTTGCCGCACGTATCTTCGCGTGCGGCACCATTATTGGCGGCGGCTGCGCGTTGTCCCTCGATCTTGTGTCTGAACGGCGCTGTTGCTACCGGTGCTGCTTGTGGTGCTTGTCTTGGTACAGGATTTGCTGCGCTGTGGACTGAGCCTCGTTCTGTCGTCAGCGTATTTCTAGTGCGTTGTCTTGCAGTTGCGGCATTATCTCGTCCAGACGTTCGTGCGTGAGGTCGGCGACGTTAATGCGGTCGCCCATGTCGAAGGACATCGGTCGTGACTGCACGTGCTTACGAGGGAGCACGAGGGCAGCGGCTCCTAGTACTCTGAGTGGCGTCTATCCCTTTCAAGTGAAAAATCAATAGTTCGAGAGTTGCTGGTTGCGAAAAAATGCACGGTCCGAAGAAAGTGGCTCTGATAACCATGTGTTACAGGTGCAATTGAACGAGCAAGCGAGTGAAAATTGCACTAAAAAATCAAACGAGTACAAATGTGAGCGAATGCATGGACGAACATTTATAGCGAACAATTAAAACGGTAACGCGGTGTGTGCGAGCTATCTAGTGCGACGCTGGCAGCGAGGTTCGGGCTAGCCCCGAAGCGTAGGCCAACTCGGCTCGGTCCAGCAGTGCGAGGTTTGGCAAAATTGACTCGCGAAGTGGCGAACACCGTTAATTTGTATCAGGCAAAGATACAGTTCGTGTTGTACGCAGTGCTGAGGTGCGCAGTAAGGAATCCGAAAAAAACCATTACAGCTTATGGAATATCTTTTTTTTTTTGCGTCACAAATGCGCATATTGGGACAAAAATGTATATACCCCTCTTGGATGCCATGTCATGTGGAAGGCGTCAACCATTAACGATGTTTACTGTTGACGCGTCCAAAATGGGTGCGGGAATTCTAAAAAATGGTCACCAGAAAACCGCCGCATCATTCCCTTGCACCAATCTCTTCCTCAGAATCCCCCCAAATCCGCCAAACCAAACCTATCCGTCCTTGCCATAGTTAGTGTGTCAGCGACGAACATTTTCAGCCCTCCCGGAATGGGGGTTCGCACGTGCTCACATTGGGAGCGGATATGCCAACCTCGATATGCCAGCAAGAAGTGTTAGTAAACGGGGAGGCGGATTACTACGATCGACAATTGGGGTAGTACCCAAATGGGGCTCTCCCCCCTCAAATCCGCCATCCCACCTGTGCGTCCTTTCCAATCAACCCCTCCCGCAGCAGCAACTTTTCGCGCCTCCTTCGCCGCAAGCCTCGTTCGCGCTTATTCCCCATCACCATGGCTCTCACTGCCACTTCCGCGGGCCTTTCCGCCGTCAGCTATTCCGTCAGCAACCGCGCCGTCACAAGCGCAGCCCCGTCCGCGTCAACGTCCGCAACTTCCATCTCCGCTGCGCCACGCGCCTCCCTCGCCGCGACCCGCCGCGCCGCTGCTGCCCCGCGGGGCTCCTCGTGGCTGCGCGGATCTCCCGCCGTGCAGCTTCCGCCGCGCGGGCTTTCGGCGGGATCTCTCGGGGGAGCGATTAAGCCCGTGCGGAGAGGCGGTGGCGGTGGGGCGATGGCGGCGACTGCGGGATTGGGAGATGCCGCGGGGTTGACGGCAGCTGCGTACGGCTCTACGCTGCTGTTCGGCGGCCTCTTCGGATGTGAGCTGCTGCGCGCCGAGCCCAGCTGTCGAGCTAAGCGCCTCGCATGTGTGGAGGCGCCGTATGTTTCATGGAATTATAGATTTCGCATCAGTCTCTCCCGTGTCAGTTCATGGTCCCGAATCCGTTTCATTTCTCGCCCTTCCCCCCGTTCCCCCCGCCTCCGCCTCCCCTGCCTCCCCCTCGTTGTCCGTCACTCTTTCCGCCTCGTCCTCCCCCAGACAGCCGCTCGGGCTGCAAGTACTCGCTGGGAGGCGCGCTCACAGCCGCTGCTCTTTTCGCCACGGTGCGTTGAAGCAACGTTGAAGCAGAGCTGAACCAGCGCTGAAGCAGCGTTGCCCTTCATCTTTCGCTAATCCTTTTCCATGCCAAGTCCGCGTCTGCCACGGCTGACATAATCTGGTGTCTTCTCCATGCGCTGGCTTTCGCCACACAGCCAGCCAGCATGACTGCACCAGTCAAGTGAATCCCACTCAAGTCAACCAACCAGCCGCGCAGATTGGCTGCTGGCACCATTCAAGCAGCCCTGAGCAATCGACCGGAAGAAACACTGCTCCATGCTTGCCAACTCTTCTGCCGCATCCTCCTCCCACACTCACAAAATCCCCTTTGGATTCGCCGCCCTCCCCACCCCACCCCTCCCCTCCTCCACTCCCCCCCCCCCCCCCCCCCACCACCCGTCGGGCATGGCATGGCATGGGCAGGCCTTGTATCTCATGCAGAGCGCTCAGACGGAGTCTCTGGGCAACGCTTTGGGCTTTGGCGCTGGCCTGCTCTTCTGCGCGCTCTTTGGTCAGTCGCTTTCTACAATGCAATGCACACTCGCTTCTTCCTCCTACCCGCCCCCTCTTCCCTCTCCCCCACCCACACTCCACTTTTGCCTCTACATCTCTGTTCCCCAAGACCTCTCCCTCTCTCTCTTCCCCCCCACCCCCCCCCCCCCCCCTCTCTCTCTCTCTCTCTCTCTCTCTCTCTCTCTCTCTCTCTCTCTCTCAAACGGTCCTTTTTTGGCCACTTGAATGCTGCCTTCGTCTCTTCCTTTGAAAGCACTCCAAGTACGTGCTGCTTCTCTTACTCCTCTCACCCATCTCCATCATCCCCAACCATCCCCCGCTTCCCACCACTACTACCACCACCACCGCCCCAATTTCCACCGCTCACGCCCCTGCAGCCGTCCGCCTCTTCCTCCCAGGAAAGAACATGCCCGTCGGCCCTCTTCTTGCCTTGAGTGCTGCGGCCACTGCTGTTTTTGCATCCGCCTACTTTGGCGTATGATTTTACAGGAGGAATCTGTAATTTTCGTGTTGGGTGCTGTATAAACACTTTGCAATGCAACCTCAGCAGGGCTAGTTTCATAGGAGGCATGATGCAGAGTGGATTGGGAGGTGTAGGATAAGTCAGTGTGCGGCCTTGCGGCAATCCAAGTTGTAGCGTGCATTGTGGACAGGACTAAAAACGACATGATATTATAGGGTATGTCTTGTCAAACTATATCTATATGTATGTTTGATTGAAACTATTAGCTAGAAAAGGGTTAGGGTACATTCCGCTCTGGACATGTCCCAATCGTACATGTCCCAATCGATTTTACCGCACTGCATCTTATTAAACCGAATTACACCCTAGTTTCAAACATTGTCAAAATTTTCGCGTCTCTAGTTTAGTTCGGTTCGGAGCGGTGGAATCGATTGGGACATGTACGATTGGGACATGTCCAGAGCGGAATGTACCCTTAGGCTTTAAGCAATACAACATTTGTCAGAACATTATAGCTCATGCATATTGTGTAGGCTATAGTGGGGTAGCCCATAAGGGGTACAACCCAATCAGGGTTATTACTTGTACTCAATTCATTCATAGTTCATTCATTCCTTGTTTCTTCTCATGGTATCGAGCAGGTTCCCCCGTGGGAACTGTTCCTAGGGCCCACCGTTTTTTTTTCCTGCCCGGAGCGCACTCAGCCCCTGCCCGAGTCGCGCTCCCCTCTCTCGCGCCGCCCTAGCGGCCCCTTAGCGCCGCCCTCGCGGCCCCTTCGAGCCGCCCTCGCGGCTCTATCCGCCGCCCTTCGCGGCCCCTACTCCGCCGCCCTCGCGGCCCCGATCCGCCGCCCTCGCGGCCCCGATCCGCCGCCCTTCGCGGCCCCGATCCGCCGCCCTCGCGGCCCCTTCTCCGCCGCGCTCGCGGCCCCCTATCCGCCGCCCTCGCGGCCCCGCTCCGCCGCCCTCGCGGCCCCAATCCGCCGCCCTTCGCGGCCCCGATCCGCCGCCCTCGCGGCCCCGCTCCGCCGCCCTCGCGGCCCCGATCCGCCGCCCTTCGCGGCCCCGATCCGCCGCCCTCGCGGCCCCTCTTCTCCGCCGCGCTCGCGGCCCCTACTCCGCCGCCCTCGCGGCCCCGATCCGCCGCCTTCGCGGCCCCGATCCGCCGCCCTAGCGGCCTCCGGCCCCTGCTCCTACGGCCCCGGCGCCTGCTCCTACGGCCCCCGCGCCTACTCCTACGAGCAGCCCACCCGCCGAGCCGCCCAGCAACCGAGCAGCCCAGCCGCTGAGCCGCCGAGCCGCCCAGCAACTGAGCCGCCCAGCCGCCGAGCCGCTTAGCAGCCGAGCCGCCCAGCCGCCGAGCCGCCCAGCAGCCGAGCCGCCCAGCAGCCGAGCCGCCCTGCCGCCGATACGCCCAGCAGCCGAGCCGCCCAGCAGCCGAGCCGCCCCGCCGCCGAGCCGCCCAGCCGCCGAGCCGCCGAGTCGCCGAGCCGCCCTGCAGCCGAGCCGCCCGAACCGCCCTGTCCGGTAAGAGCAGCGCCTCTCTCACAGCACTGCCCTCACCCTACTGTTTGCACTGCTAGTCTACTGCCGTCATGGCTACCCCTAGTGTCCTCGCTTTTGACGCTGAGGGTTGGGCCATTGACTTTGACGTCTGGATAGATGACCTGCAGCTTTTCTTACAGTGCGACAGAGCAGACGGCCTCTCCCTCTTTGACCTCACTTCTGGTGCCTCTCCTGCCCCCGCTGCTGATGCTGACGCCACTGTTCGCTCACAGTGGGCCACGCGCGATGCTGCTGCACGTCTTGCTGTGCGTCGCCACCTACCTACCTCTGAGCGTGCGCACTTTAGCCAGTACAAGAGTGCTCAGACCTTGTACGACGCTGTAGTTGCACGCTACTCCTCCCCTGCCACTGCTGCACTGAGCCGCCTCATGCTACCGTACCTCTTCCCTGACCTTGCTGCCTTTCCCACAGTCGCTGACCTCATTACGCACCTCCGCACTAGTGACACTCGCTACCGCGCTGCGCTTCCTGCTGAGTTCTGCGCCAAGAACCCCCCCCCCATGTACATCACCCTCTACTACATAGTCACCCGTCTCCCTGACTCCCTTCGCGTAGTCAGGGACCACTTCCTCTCGGTTTGTCCCACCACTCTCACCGTTGACCTCCTCGAGAAGGCCCTCCTAGCAGCAGAAAAGAGCATAGTCGCTGTAGGAGCCTCTCGTGGTGACCCTCGCACCCCCATCTTTGAGGGGTGTTCCCCCTCCCCTCTTTTGCCCTCTGTTGCCTCTGCTGCTGCGGCCGACCTCGCTGGTTTGGAGTCGGTTGGGGCAGCGTCTACCCCTAGCGGGAGACGCCGCCCTGGCAGGGGCAAGGGGGGCAGGGGCGCTGGAGGAGCTAGCGGGGGCGGTGGAGGCGGCGGTGGAGGCGGTGGAGGAGGTGGGGGTGGCGGTGGGGGTGGTGGCGGAGGTGGAGGTGTAGGTGGCGGCAGTGGAGGCGCAGGCGGCAGCGGCGGTGGCGGAGGGAGCGGAGGTGGCGGCGGTGGAGGAGGAGGCGGCGGAGGAGGTGGAGCTGGTCGGGGTGGCGCTGCGCAGAGGGTCAGCTCCGGTGGTGGTCAGCGCCAGCAGCAGCAGCAGCAGCAGCGCACTCGTGACGTCCCCTCCCCTCAGCAGCTCCGTGAGTGGTACACTGCACGCCAGAGGGGTGGGGGTACTGGTCCGTGCACCTACGTCCTGCGCACCGGCGACCGCGCGGGTGAGCAGTGCGGGGGTGCGCACTCCACCCAGCGCTGCTTTGGCCGCCTGACGGACGCTTGGCGTCACCAGTTCCCTGAAGCCACTGAGATCCCCCGCTGGGGTGAGCTGTCTAGGGCGGGTGTAGCTGTCTTTGACCTTGACTTTGATGCTATTCTTGCTGCCATGTATACTGTGACTATTAGTGATGAGGGTGACTGTTACCGGTGTTTTCCGCCCGACCCGGGCATTGAGACTGCTGCTCTAGGTCCTGGTGAGGCTGCTGCTCTAGGTGCTAGCGAGGCTGCTGCTCTAGGTGCGTCTGCTCCCTCAGGTACTGGTGAGTCTGCTCTCTCAGGTTCTGCGTCGACTTCGGCCTCCCACACCTTTACCCTTGACTCGGGGGCTTCTCGCTCCTTCTTTCGAGACTGCACCACACTCACGCCACTTGGCCGGCCAGTTGCGGTCTCTCTGGCAGACCCCTCTGGGGGTCCTGTCCTTGCTCACTTCTCCACTGTCCTCCCGTGTCCGGCGGCCCCCTCTGGCACCCTGTCTGGTCTTTACCTCCCCTCGTTCTCTACGAACTTGGTGAGTGGTGCTGACCTACAGGATGCGGGGGTTCACCAGTTCACTCCTGCGAGTCAGCGGGTGACCCACTGCACGGACGCTCGGACAGGCCGACACCTGGCCACGTTTACCCGTCGGCCGGGGTCGAGCCTGTACACACTGACCACTGCGTCTCCTCCGGTCCCTGCGTCTGGTCAGGTAGCTGCGTCGGGTCAGGTGTTTGCTGCAGCGTCCAGGTCTGGTCCTGAGTCTGCCCCCTGCTCGTGTCGCCTCCTGTCTCACGAGACTCTCCTCTGGCACCACCGCCTTGGTCACCCCTCCCTGCTTCGTCTCCGAGGCATGGCCTCCCGTGTCCTTGTCTCTGGTCTTCCCCGGTCCCTCCCTCCACTTCCTCCGGGGCCTGGCCCTACCTGCGTCCCCTGTGTCGAGGGACGACAGCGGGCTACCCCTCACTCCTCCCAGTTTCCTCCGACAGAGGCCCCGCTGCAGACGCTTCACATGGACGTGTGGGGCCCGGCCCGCGTCCGTGGACAGGGTCACGAGCGCTACTTCCTGCTGGTGGTTGACGACTACTCGCGTTACACCACAGTCTTCCCCTTGCGCAGCAAGGGTGATGTCACTGAGGTGTTGATCGACTGGATCCGCGCAGCTCGTCTCCAGCTCAGGCGGAGCTTCGGCTCGGACTTTCCTGTTCTGCGTCTGCACTCTGACAGAGGAGGAGAGTTCTCCTCTGGCCTTCTGCGAGCCTACTGTTGTGCACGAGGCATCAGCCAGACCTTCACGCTTCCGGACTCTCCACAGCAAAATGGGATTGCTGAGCGCCGCATTGGCATGGTCATGGACGTCGCCCGTACGTCCATGATGCATGCGGCTGCCCCCCATTTTCTGTGGCCGTTTGCGGTTCGGTACGCGGCGCATCAGATCAACCTTCAGCCCAGGGTCTCCATGCCGGAGACCTCCCCAGCCTTGCTGTGGACGGGGAAGGTTGGCGATGCGTCTGCGTTCCGTGTCTGGGGATCTCGGGCGTTTGTCCGCGACTTGTCTGCGGACAAGCTGTCCCCTCGTGCTGCTCCTTGCGTCTTCCTGGGTTTCCCCCCTGACGCCCCAGGGTGGCAGTTCTACCACCCCACCTCTCGCCGTGTTCTGTCCTCCCAGGACGTCACGTTCGACGAGTCGGTCCCCTACTACCGCCTCTTCCCCTACCGCACTCCGTCCCTCCCCCCGCCACCGCTCTTCCTGGTACCAGGTCCCCCCCCGGTAGACCCCCTCCCCCCTCAGGGTCCTGCCCCTTCAGGTGTGTCCCAGGTAGACGCTGTTGAGCCTGTCGAGGTCGCTGGTGACTCTGGTGCTGCTGAGGGTGCTGAGCCTGGGAGTGCTGACTCTGGGGGTGCTGAGCGTGTGGGTGCTACGCCTGGGGGTGCTGAGCCTGAGGGTACTACGCCTGGGGGTGCTGAGCCTGGGGGTGCTGAGTCTAGGGGTGCTACGCCTGGGGGTGCTGCGTCTGGGGGTGCTGAGCCTGGGGGTGCTACGCCTGGAGGTGCTGAGCCTGGGGGTGCGGAGCCTGAGGGAGCTGGGCCTACTGGTGCTGTGCCTGGCGGTTCTCCGGGTGCTTCTTCTCGCCGGGAGCCACTCTCTCCACAGGAGCTGCGTGAGTGGTTTGCCCGGCGCTGGAGGCGAGCTGCTGGAGCTGGAGGAGCTGCGGGTACTGGAGTTTCTGTTGCTGCTGAGGGAGCTGGTGCCACGGGTCCCGGAGGTGCTCGTACTGGGCGTACTGGAGCTGCTGGACCTGCGGGTACTTCTGGAGCTGGAGCTGCTGCGGGTGTTGGCGCGGAGGCTACTGCTGTCGGTCCTGGAGGCGGTCCTGCTGGGGGTAGTGCTGGTGCTGCTGGGGGTACTTCTGGAGCTGGAGCTGCTTCTGGTGCTGGTGCTGCCACAGGGGGTGCTGGTGCTGTCCCTGCTGTGTCTGGAGTCGCCGCGCGGCCTCGGCCGTACTTCGTTCCGCTCCTTCAGCAGGTTCTTGGTCTCCCGTCTTCTACTGGTCCTCCTCCTCCCTTCGAGTGTCCACAGCCTGTCCCGTCGCAGTTACAGTTACAGCCGGCCTCCCCACTGCCTGCTCCGTCTCCCTACACTGGTCCTACTGGAGGTCTTGCTTAGCGTCGTGAGCCTGCGTCTCGCCCTGCGTCGCCTGTCCGTGCTGCTCGCACTAGTGGTCGCGGTTCGCGTCAGCGTCCTCCTCCTGTCCCTGGCACGCACCGGATGTCTCTGCGTCCGTCCACTGCTCCTCTGCGTGCCCCTTTGCCTTCTCCTCCTGAGTCTTCTCTTCCTGCTCTTGCCGACCCGGAGTCGGACTCTCTTCGTGCTGCCAGTCCTACTGTCACGCGTCTCCTTGCTACTGTTGTCACTGACCCTTCCTTTGAGTCCACTGCTGCGTCTGCCCTAGTTGCTGAGCTCTTCGACTTTGCTGCTCGCTGTCGCCTAGACTACGTCGCCAGTCTTGTTGCTGAGTCTGAGTCTGTCTGTCCTCCGTCCGTCGGGGGTGAGTGTGCCCTTGGCACGGACGTCCTTGAGGACAGGCAGGAGGAGTTCCAGTGCTTGGCCGCTGCTTCACCTCATCTCGTGTCCGTACTGCTTACCCCTGAGGGAGACCCGGATGCACTTGACATCCCGACTCCGCGCTCTTACGCGGAGGCGATAGAGGGTCCCTACTCCTCTCAGTGGCAGGCAGCTATGGACGCAGAGATGGCTTCCTGGAAGTCCACAGGCACCTACGTTGACGCTGTTCCCCCTCCTGGGGCGAACATCGTCAGTGGCATGTGGATTTTCAGGGTGAAGCGGCCGCCGGGTTCTCCGCCTGTCTTCAAGGCGCGTTACGTGGCTCGAGGCTTCAGTCAGCGGCAGGGAGTTGACTACTTTCAGAACTTCTCTCCCACCCCGAAGATGACCACTCTTCGGGTACTGCTGCACGTAGCTGCTCACCGTGACTACGAGCTACACTCTCTTGACTTCAGCACTGCTTTCTTGCAGGGCAGCCTGCACGAGGAGATCTGGCTGCGTCGTCCACCTGGTTTCACTGGGTCTTTTCCTCCTGGCACCCAGTGGAGCCTACGGCGGCCAGTCTACGGTCTCCGCCAGGCACCGCGTGAGTGGCACGACACACTGAGGACTACACTTGCGGCTCTTGGGTTTGCTCCCTCTACTGCCGACCCGTCGCTGTTTCTGCGCACCGACACTTCTTTGCCGCCGTTCTACATCCTCGTGTACGTCGACGACTTGGTCTTTGCCACAGCTGACACTGCTGGACTCGCCCACGTGAAGTCCGAGCTGCAGAAGAGACACACGTGCACTGACCTGGGTGAACTGCGCAACTACCTTGGCTTGCAGATCACTCGGGACAGAGCACGCCGCACCATTACCCTGACTCAGTCACACATGGTGCAGCAGGTCCTTCAGCGCTTCGGCTTCACGTACTCCTCGCCTCAGGCCACTCCTCTGCCTACTCGCCACTCGCTCTCAGCTCTGCCTTCGGATGAGTCCGTAGAGTCGAGTGGCCCGTACCCAGAGCTTGTTGGCTGCCTCATGTACTTGATGACCTGCACACGACCTGACCTTGCATACCCTCTTAGCATTCTCGCACGCTATGTTGCTCCTGGGAGACACAGACCGGAGCACATGGCTGCAGCGAAGAGGGTGTTGCGCTACTTGTGCAGTACGTCGGGCATGGGGCTTGTGCTTGGAGGGCAGAGTCCAGTGGTCCTTACTGGGCACGCAGACGCTTCTTGGGCTGACGACCAGGCTACGCAGCGGTCGTCACAGGGTTTCACCTTCAGCCTTGGTTCCGGCTCTGTTTCGTGGCGGGCTACTCGCTCGTCTTCTGTTCTCGGCTCCAGTTGTGAGGCTGAGATCTACGCAGGAGCCATGGCTGCACAGGAGCTTCGCTGGCTCACCTACCTGCTGACTGACCTCGGAGAGCCGCCTCGTTCTCCTCCAGTGCTGTACGTAGACAACAAGGCCATGCTGGCCTTGTGTCGGGAGCAGCGACTGGAGCACAGAACGAAGCACATTGCTCTCCGCTACTTTCTTGCTCGTGAGCTGCAGCAGCGTGGTCAGCTGCGTCTTGCGTACGTGGCCTCTGAGGCCAACACTGCTGATATCTTCACCAAGGCGCTTGCGCCTTGTGACCATCAGCGCTTCTGTACTCAGCTGGGCCTTGTGCCTACCTTGCCTCACTTGCTCACCTCTTGACCGTGCTTGTACTGTTACATATATATATACCTGCTCTTGCTTGTCTAGCCTTTTTTTATATATATGTACTCCTGCATGTGAACTGGCCTTGTGGCCTTGAACTTGTGCTCGGAATGTGTGGTGACTTTGTGATCCACCCTGAGCTTGCTTTGCTTTGCTTTACTTGACTGGTCTTGTGACCCCTTGTTCTCCCCCACTTTGCCTATGGGGGTGTGTCAGAACATTATAGCTCATGCATATTGTGTAGGCTATAGTGGGGTAGCCCATAAGGGGTACAACCCAATCAGGGTTATTACTTGTACTCAATTCATTCATTCCTTGTTTCTTCTCAACATTTTGTACTTGTTGCTAGTTGTTACAATATGAAACTTAATGAGAGCAATCCTGTACGGTGCAGGAGCCGAGCTGACTCTACCGAGTACGAAGTCGAGGAGTCAGAAGAGTCGAAGCGACACCAGCAACCGTCACATCAAGGCCGATGCAGGCAGAAACATTTGAAGTGAAAAGAGCGGGAACAGGTTTGAAACGGGTTCCCGCCAGGGCTCTTGCTAGGATTTAGGCCCGTCTGAAAAAGCCAAAGTAAAAAATCGTTCCGTCTAACGTTCAGACGGGCAAATTTTTATGGTCTGCTTTTTTAGACGAATGTTGGAGCTTTGTCTGATTTTCCAGACTATTTAATTTTCGTGGTCTGATTTAGCTAACACACTTGTCGAGCATAATCACATGTTTTTCCTGGTACGGTAATGAACACGCCACTGGCGCGTCGCTAAGTGTTGGGTAGCTGACAGGCGTGTGCCAAATTGGGCGGGGAGAGGGGCTGTCGGGGAATTGTATGCACGTGGCATCAGGAGTTGCGAGGAACCAAGACAAGTGCGCTCCCCAGCTCCTCCCCACTAACCCTGTTTTGGGTGTAGCTGAGCGTTTTGGCGCCCTTACCGGTCACGGGCGCACCCAAACTGAAAACTTGAAATCCGGGCTTGTGAAGAGTTTGCACTTACACTATCTTTTTTTCTGATAAAACGTGCAGTTATCTACTTGCACCGTGCTTGGTGTTATTGTGTTGGAGTTCTCTGTGGCCAACCAACTTAGCCAGCTGTAACCTGCGACCAGCTCGTATTGGACGCTAAGGGAAAATTCGGGTGCTCCAGAGCTGACTTAGCGGAGGGGAGGGGGGGGGGGGGATCAGGCAGAATTGGGGGGGGGTGGGTCCTACAACCGGAAACCAAAACTTTGAGACAGGGGAAGGCCTGGTTTGGGCCCTTAACCAGGCACTCAGTGGCACGGGTACAGTGCGAATCTAACACTTTATGCAGTCGAGCTGGAGCGAAAGTAGCCCGGAATGTTCAGGGCATTAAGGGCATATGCCCTTGAATCGACAGGCCTGGACTCGACGCGATGAGGGACATGGGGAAGCGGGCCAGGCTGGGAGAGGGGAGGGGACCTGGGGAGGACCTCAGGGTGGGGTGAAGGGGGAAAAGGGCTGGACTTGTCTTGGAAGAGGAGCGAGGGCATCGAAGGGGGGGCTGAGGGGAAGGAGCGAGGGATTTGGGGGGAAGAGGGGGTCGGTGTCAGACGAAAAGCAACTCGCTATCTGAAATTTCAGACCAAGTATAAAGCTAGCTCTGAAAAATCAGATGAACTAAAATCACTAGTCTTACGGATCAGACAAAATAAAAAGCACTGTCTTAAAAATCAGATGAAAGCAAAATTCAAGGTCTGAAAATCAGACCATCAGACCGATTTGATCTAACAACGAGAGCCCTGGTTCCCGCGCCGCACGGTTTGAACCTCGTTGCAATAAGGGAATGTACCCGTTAGAGTACATGGCTAGTCTAGGTCGTTTCGTATTCCTAAGTATTCTGTCAAATGTTATAATAGGTTCTTAGGCTACAGTGAGTAGCACTCTAGGGAGTACAACCCTTTTTAGGGTTGAGTACTTGTATCCCATCTTGCTAGTCCCGAACCATTCCGTTGCATTCTATTTCTGAGACGGTATCACGAGTAGGTTTAGAATCCTTGCCTAGCCTGGCCTAGCTCGCGCCCTCGAGCCCTCCGCGCCCTAGCGCGCCTCCGCGCCTTACGCGCCCTCCGTCACGCAGCGCCCTCCGCGCCCTAGCGCCCTCCGTCACGCGCCCTAGCGCCCTCCGTCACGCGCCCTAGCGGCCTCCACGCCCTAGCGCCCTCCGTCACGCGCCCTAGCGCCCTCCGCGCCCTAGCGCCCTCCGTCACGTGCCCTAGCGCCCTCCGCGCCTTACGCGCCCTCCGTCACGCGCCCAAGCGCCCTCCGCGCCCTAGCGCCCTCCGCGCCCTCCGTAACGCGCCCTCCGCGCCTCCGCGCCTAGCCCTCCCCTACGCGCCCTCTACGCCCTCCGTATCGCGCCTCCGCCCCAGCCCGTCGCGTAGCCCGTGCGTCCTACCCTAGCCCGTCGCGTAGCCCGTGCGCCCTACCCTAGCCCGTCGCGTAGCCCGTGCGCCCTGCCCCAGCTCGTCGCGTCGCCCGTGCGCCCTGTCCCAGCCCGTCGCGTAGCCCGTGCACCTTGCCCCAGCCGTCGCGTAGCCCGTGCGCCCTACCCTAGCCGGTCGCGTCGCCCGTGCGCCCTGCCCCAGCCCGTCGAGTAGCCCGTGCGCCCTGCCCCAGCCGTCGCGTAGCCCGTGCGCCCTACCCTAGTCCGTCGCGTAGCCCGTGCGCCCTGCCCCAGCTCGTCGCGTCGCCCGTGCGCCCTGGCTCAGCCCGTCGCGTCGCCCGTGCAGAGCAACGCGCGCCCCTGCAGTGCAGCGCGTGCTGACGTACAGGGCAGCGCGCGCCCTAGCAGAGCAGCGCACGCCACCCGGGCATAGCAGCGCGTGCCCCTGCCCAGGAACGCGCACCCCTGGCCAGACATGCGCGCCTCAGCACCTCACGTACCTTCCTAGCCGCCCACACCTCCTCCTAGCCGCCCACAAATCCTCCTAGCCGCCCACACCTCCTCCTAGCTGCCCACACATCCTCCTAGCCGCCCAGACCTCCTCCTAGCCGCCCACACCTCCTCCTAGCCGCCCACACCTCCTTCTAGCCGCCCACTGGCACCTCTCGCAGCGGCTCGCACCTCTAGCGCGCCACGGCCCGTAGCAGGCCGTTCTCGGGTTTCCTCACCGTCGGTTTTCCCGTTCTCTACCGTTCCTTCACTGGGTTCACCGTTCCGCCGCGGCTGGAGGCCGCTAATCCTCGCCTAGTTTCGCCTGGCGCTCCTAGTTGTTCTCGCTCCTCGCTCCAGCCGCTCCTCGAGCCCGTAATTTCTAGCCTGCCGTTTCTAGCTCCGGCCGTGTCTCACTCCAGCCGTTCCTGCTTCAGTCGCTTCTAGCTCAATTTGCTCCGTGCTCCGGTCGTTCCTCGCCTAGTTTCACCATGGCGTCCACTAGAGTTCTCCAGCAGCAGCGGCCGTTTCAGCAGTGGGAATCTCAGCAGCAGTTGCGCCCTCAGCAGCAGTGGCACCCTCAGCAGCAGTGGCGCCCTCAGCAGCAGTGGCGCCCTCAGCAGCCGTGGGGGCCTGGTGGTTCGGGTAGCGTTGGGTGCAGCAGCGGCCCAGCTAGCTGGGGGGCTCGTCGCGGTGGTCGCGACGTCGGCCCCTGCCAGTACCGGATCCTGACTGGCCCTGGTGCTGGCACTACCTGCTGGCGTCCTGACCACTCTGCACACCGCTGCTATAGTCGCCTCGACGACATTTACCGTGAGCGTTTTGGGTCTGAGTCGAGGCCACCGATCTGGCCCGGTCTCTCTCGTAGTGGTTACCCTGTGTTTGATATGTCTATGGATGCTGTTTTTTCTGTCATGTATGGGTCTCTTGGCTTGCGTGTACCCAGCTTAGGCTCTTTGCCTGTTGCTAGTGTAGGTACTTGTGCTTTTAGTGTAGGTGCTTGTGTAGTCACTAGTCCAGCCGCGATGACTGCTCCTTCACGCTGGACTCGGGCGCGTCGCATTGCTTCTTCCGCGACCACACCACTGTCACACCTCTTTCGGCTCCAGTCCCAGTTGCCCTGGCTGATCCTAGTTCAGGACCAGCAGTCGCTCGCACCTCGACCACTCTCCCGTGCCCGGCTGTCCCTTCTGGTTTCCTCACTGGTCTCTACATCCCCTCGTTCTCTCGGAACTTGGTGTGTGTTGGATACCTTCAGGACTGTGGGACCACAGTCACTTTTCCTGCGCACGGGAGGATGGCGATCTGTACTGACGCTTACACAGGGGCACTTCTTGCCACGTTCACCAGGGAGCCCCACTCAGGTCTCTTTGTTCAGCACACTACGTCTTTTCCGGTAGCAGAGTCCGGTCAGGTGACTGCGTCCCCCCAGGTAGCAGAGTCCGGTCAGGTTACTGCGTCCCCTCTGGTTGCTGTGTCTAGTCCGGTTGCTGCGTCTGGTCAGGTTGCTGCGTCTTGCTGATGTCGGTCTCTCGCCCACCCGACCGTCTTGGCCACTCGTCGATCCCCCGCCTCCGCAGCATGGCTACTCACAGTCTTGTCTCAGGTCTCCCGCGCATCTTTCCGTCGCTCCCTCCCTCGCTTGCTCCACCTTGCACTCCTTGCGTCGCCGGCCGCCTGTGCGCCACTCCGCACTCCTCCTCTCTTCGTCCGGCCACTGCTCCCTTCCAGACTCTCCACTTGGACGTCTGGGGCCCTGCCCCCACGCAGGGACCTGAGAGGGAGCGCTACTTTCTAGTGGTCGTTGACGACTACTCCAGGTACACCACGGTGTTTCCTCTCCCGAAGAAGTCCGAGGTGACTTCTACGCTGATCCGGTGGCTTCTGGCCACTGAGGGCACTCGTGGTAGTCGTGTCCGTTGTCTCCACTCCGACCGTGGGGGTGAGTTTCGCTCCGGCGTCCTTGCCGGGTTCTGCGGCGAGCAGGGCATCAGACAGTCCTGGACGCTGCCGGAGTCCCCACAGCAGAATGGGGTTGCTGAGCACCGCATTGGCTTGGTCATGGACATCGCCCGCACGTCCATGATCCATGCCCGTGCGCCCCATTTCTGTGGCCCTACGCGCTGCGCTACGCCGCGCACCAGCTGAACCTCCAGCCGCGTGTCTCGCGGCCAGAGGTTTCACCGACCAGCCTTTGGACTGGGTCCCCTGGTGTTGGGTCGGCCTTTCACGTCTGGGGCTGCCTTGCGCTTGTCCGCGACACCTCTGTGGACAAGCTCTCGGCTCGCTCCATCCCCTGTATCTTCTTTGGTTTCCCGGTGGGCTCTCCCGACTACTCCTTTTACCACCCGCCCATCCACCAGTTTCTCGACTCTCGTGACGTCCGGTTTGATTAGTCCGTTTCCTACTACACCCGGTACCCCTGTCGAGGTCTCCCGGTTCCCCCTCCCCCCCTCTTCCTCGCACCCTCTCTTCCCCCTGCTCCCGCTCCTCCGGCCCCCCCACCCCCACCTGGTCCTGCCCCGTCAGGTGTGTCTCACGCTACCCCTCTACCCTCGGTCGCGCGTCAGGTAGCGTCTCCCTCCCCGCAGTCCTCCTCACATTCCCCTCGGCAGCCTTCGGCACTTCCGCGACAGGTTACTGTGGACTCGGTTGGTGTTGGAGCTGGAGGTGCAGCCACTGGCGGTACTCGGTCAGGGGGTGCTCGTTCGAGGGGTGCTGGAGCTGGAGGTGCTGGCGCAGGTGGCGCTAGCTCTGGGGGTGCTGGAGCTGGAGGTTTTGGCACTGGAGGTGCTAGTTCTGGGGGTGCTGGAGCAGGAGGTGCTGGCGCAGGTGGCGCTAGTTCTGGGGGTGCTGGAGCTGGAGGTGCTGGCGCACGTGGCGCTAGTTCTGGGGGTGCTGGAGCTGGAGGTGCTGGCGCTGCTGGCGCTAGTTCTGGGGGTGCTGGAGCTAGAGGTGCTGGCGCTGCTGGCGCTAGTTCTGGGGGTGCTGGAGAAGGAGGTGCTGGCACTGTAGGAGCTGGTACTAAGGAGACAAGAGCTGGAGGCACGCCTACTACGCCTCCTCACTGCTACGACACACGTTTCCAGGCTCTTCGCCGGCTTGAGCGCGAGGAGCAGGAGCGGGTGGAGCTAGAGAGGCAGGAGCTGCAGCATTTGGACCAGCAGCAGCAGCAGCAGCAGCAGCAGCAGCAGCAGACGCCGCAGCCGCCACTTTTGCAGCAGCTGTTCCCTCCAGTGAGTGGCCTTCGGGCCCTTGGTCTTCCTTCCTCTCCTCCTGTCCACAATCAATCACCTACTGCGTACGGTCCTACGTTTCCTCCTGCGGACTCGACTCCGGCTGTTTTCTCTCCTCCTCAGTCACGGTCGTCTCCTCCTGTTGTCCCGCACGACTGGACCAGTCGTTGTCCTCCGCGTGCTCGACCCTCGTCTTGTCGACCTGCGCACTGTCTTGTTTCGTTCTCCTCCTCGTCGTTCTCCGCCTGTGTCTGTTCTCCCCTCACCTCCTCAGTCGTATCTCACCGTTTCCTCGCCATTTCCTCTCACCCTATCACTGACTACTACCGTGTTGCTCGCCCTGTTGTCTCCCGTGTTCTCGCCTCTCTTGTCACCGACCCTCGTGCCTCTCCTTCGTCTGTCCCGGCTCTTACTGCCGCTGTCGCTGACTTTGCTTCCACCCGCCGTCTTGACTACACCACGCGTGTGGTGGCTGCTCCACCTCCCCGTCCTCTGTCCGTCGGGGGTGAGTCTGCCCTTGGCTGTGACGTCCTAGAGGATAGGCAGTTTGAGTTGGAGTTCTTAGCAGCCGCTTCCCCCTCTCTCTGCGCCATGCTGCTGTCCCTTGAGGGAGACCCCGACGCCCTTGACATACCGACACCTCGCACGTACCGTGAGGCAGTGTCAGGGAAGTGGCTATGGATGCAGAGTTAACGTCTTGGAGATCCACAGGCACGTACGTCGACGCAGTTCCCCCTCCCAGGGCGAACGTTGTCGATGGCATGTGGCTCTTCAAGGTGAAGAGGCCGCCTGGTTCACCGCCTGTGTTCAAGGCGTGCTACGTGGCTAGGGGTTTCAGTCAGCGTGAGGGAGTTGACTTCTTCCAGACCTTCGCCCCGACCCCGAAGATGACTACTCTTCGGGTGTTACTGCACGTAGCAGCACAGCGTGACTACGAGCTGCACTCCCTTGACTTCTCCACTGCGTTTCTCCAGGGCCGCCTACACGAGGAGATCTGGCTGCACCGTCCTCCTAGCTTCACTGACACCTTCCCACCTGGGACCCAGTGGAGCCTGAGGCGGCCAGTCTACGGTCTCCGCCAGTCGCCCCGTGAGTGGCATGGCACTCTTCGCTCCACGCTTCGTGACCTTGGGTTTCGTCCTTCCTCTGCCGACCCGTCGCTGTTTGTTCACACTGGTTCCACTCCTTTCTTTATAGTAGTGTACGTCGACGACTTGGTCTTTGCTACAGCAGACAGGGCAGCTCCGACTGAGGTGAAATCCGAACTGCAGAAGAGACAAAAGTGCACCATCACCGAACTGACCTCGGTGAACTACAGCGCTACCTTGGCCTGCAGATCACCAGGGACAGAGCCGCTCGCACCATCACACTGACTCAGTCACTCATGGTGCAGCAGGTCCTTCGGCGGTTCGGGTTTCAGTTCTCCACCACACAGCCCACTCCTCTTGCCGTTGACCACCGACTCACTGGCCCTTTTCCCGACGAGCCCTTTGAGTCTAGTGGCCCCTACGCAGAGCTTGTGGGCTGCCTCATGTACCTGATGACTTGTACTCGGCCGGACCTCGCCTTTCCCCTCAGCGTACTCTCTCGCTTTGTTGCGACTGGGAGACACCGTCCAGTTCACTGGACAGCTGCTGTGAGGGTGGCGAAGTACCTGGCGACTACATCAGGCATGTGGCTTGTGCTTGGAGGGACACAGCCATTTGTGTTGACCGGTCACTGCGACTCTTCCTACGCTGACGACGTCGAGACTCAGCGCTCGAGTCAGGGGTACTGCTTCAGTATGGGTGCTGGTGCTGTGTCGTGGAGGTCTACACAGTCGTCGTCTGTGGCTACGTCCAGTGCAGAGGCAGAGATCTATGCTGGTGCCATGGCGGCACAGGAGCTTCGCTGGTTGACCTTCTTGCTCGCCGACCTTGGTGAGCGGCCTCGCTCTGCACCGACCTTGTACGCTGACAACAAGGCCATGATCCTCCTGTGTCGAGAGCCTCGACTGAAGAGCAGAGTGAAGCATATTGACGTGAGGTACTTCCTCCTGCGAGAGTTGCAGCGACGCGGCCAGACACGCTTGGACTTTGTGGCCTCAGAGGCCAACACTGCCGACGTCTTCACCAAGGCCTTGGCGCCTGGTGACCACCACAGGTTCTGTGTGCAGTTGGGGCTTGTTGAGGTAGGCCCTCGGTTGCTGTAGACTTGCTGTTTGCTCTGCTTGTTGTGCTTTGCTATATATATCCTAGTGAACTCTTGAACTGGCCTTGTGGCCGCTTGCTTGTGCTCGGAATTTGTGTGGCGTCCTTGAGATCCACCATGAGCTTGCCTTGCTTCTTGTATTGACTGGTCTTGTGACCGTTTGTTCACACTGCTTGCTTTGATGCCCCTCACTTTGCCTATGGGGGTGTGTCAAATGTTATTATAGGTTCTTAGGCTACAGTGAGTAGCACTCTAGGGAGTACAACCCTTTTTAGGGTTGAGTACTTGTATCCCATCTTGCTAGTCCCAAACCATTCCGTTGCATTCTATTTCTGAGATATTCCTATATAAATCCGATGTATGTGTGTTCTTATTATCTCAGTCATTTACATTCACTCTGATCTGAGGTCAACACTTCCGTTGCAACAACTCAACATGCGATCAACCCTGAGACGATCCTTCGCTACCGTCATCGCCCGGATAGAAGACATATATGTCTTATCTTATCACGGGGGATTGTAACATGGTATGAGAGCTACTCAGGGATTCTTCGCAACAACACTTCCGTAAAATTCGCCAAACCAAAATCTGGCGACTGGCACACGTTCCAAGACCAAGATGGGCGGAGGATCCGGAGGCCAAACGAATCTAACGGCTGAAGGACAGGCCAACCCAGCTGCGACAAATGAGGCGACAACTACGATCAGCACTGCCGCACTCGAGCAGCTCTTTCAACGATTATCAACTCGGAGAGGCGGTGGCGGTGGGGCGATGGCGGCGACTGCGGGATTGGGAGATGCCGCGGGGTTGACGGCAGCTGCGTACGGCTCTACGCTGCTGTTCGGCGGCCTCTTCGGATGTGAGCTGCTGCGCGCCGAGCCCAGCTGTCGAGCTAAGCGCCTCGCATGTGTGGAGGCGCCGTATGTTTCATGGAATTATAGATTTCGCATCAGTCTCTCCCGTGTCAGTTCATGGTCCCGAATCCGTTTCATTTCTCGCCCTTCCCCCCGTTCCCCCCGCCTCCGCCTCCCCTGCCTCCCCCTCGTTGTCCGTCACTCTTTCCGCCTCGTCCTCCCCCAGACAGCCGCTCGGGCTGCAAGTACTCGCTGGGAGGCGCGCTCACAGCCGCTGCTCTTTTCGCCACGGTGCGTTGAAGCAACGTTGAAGCAGCGCTGAAGCAGCGTTGCCCTTCATCTTTCGCTAATCCTTTTCCATGCCAAGTCCGCGTCTGCCACGGCTGACATAATCTGGTGTCTTCTCCATGCGCTGGCTTTCGCCACACAGCCAGCCAGCATGACTGCACCAGTCAAGTGAATCCCACTCAAGTCAACCAACCAGCCGCGCAGATTGGCTGCTGGCACCATTCAAGCAGCCCTGAGCAATCGACCGGAAGAAACACTGCTCCATGCTTGCCAACTCTTCTGCCGCATCCTCCTCCCACACTCACAAAATCCCCTTTGGATTCGCCGCCCTCCCCACCCCACCCCTCCCCTCCTCCACTCCCCCCCCCCCCCCCCCCCCCACCACCCGTCGGGCATGGCATGGCATGGGCAGGCCTTGTATCTCATGCAGAGCGCTCAGACGGAGTCTCTGGGCAACGCTTTGGGCTTTGGCGCTGGCCTGCTCTTCTGCGCGCTCTTTGGTCAGTCGCTTTCTACAATGCAATGCACACTCGCTTCTTCCTCCTACCCGCCCCCTCTTCCCTCTCCCCCACCCACACTCCACTTTTGCCTCTACATCTCTGTTCCCCAAGACCTCTCCCTCTCTCTCTTCCCCCCCACCCCCCCTCTCTCTCTCTCTCTCTCTCTCTCTCTCTCTCTCTCTCTCTCTCTCTCTCTCTCAAACGGTCCCTTTTTGGCCACTTGAATGCTGCCTTCGTCTCTTCCTTTGAAAGCACTCCAAGTACGTGCTGCTTCTCTTACTCCTCTCACCCATCTCCATCATCCCCAACCATCCCCCGCTTCCCACCACTACTACCACCACCACCGCCCCAATTTCCACCGCTCACGCCCCTGCAGCCGTCCGCCTCTTCCTCCCAGGAAAGAACATGCCCGTCGGCCCTCTTCTTGCCTTGAGTGCTGCGGCCACTGCTGTTTTTGCATCCGCCTACTTTGGCGTATGATTTTACAGGAGGAATCTGTAATTTTCGTGTTGGGTGCTGTAAAAACACTTTGCAATGCAACCTCAGCAGGGCTAGTTTCATAGGAGGCATGATGCAGAGTGGATTGGGAGGTGTAGGATAAGTCAGTGTGCGGCCTTGCGGCAATCCAAGTTGTAGCGTGCATTGTGGACAGGACTAAAAACGACATGATATTATAGGGTATGTCTTGTCAAACTATATCTATATGTATGTTTGATTGAAACTATCAGCTAGAAAAGGGTTAGGGTACATTCCGCTCTGGACATGTCCCAATCGTACATGTCCCAATCGATTCCACCGCACTGCATCTTATTAAACCGAATTACACCCTAGTTTCAAACATTGTCAAAATTTTCGCGTCTCTAGTTTAGTTCGGTTCGGAGCGGTGGAATCGATTGGGACATGTACGATTGGGACATGTCCAGAGCGGAATGTACCCTTAGGCTTTAAGCAATACAACATTTTGTACTTGTTGCTAGTTGTTACAATATGAAACTTAATGAGAGCAATCCTGTACGGTGCAGGAGCCGAGCTGACTCTACCGAGTACGAAGTCGAGGAGTCAGAAGAGTCGAAGCGACACCAGCAACCGTCACATCAAGGCCGATGCAGGCAGAAACATTTGAAGTGAAAAGAGCGGGAACAGGTTTGAAACGGGTTCCCGCCAGGGCTCTTGCTAGGATTTAGGCCCGTCTGAAAAAGCCAAAGTAAAAAATCGTTCCGTCTGACGTTCAGACGGGCAAATTTTTATGGTCTGCTTTTTTAGACGAATGTTGGAGCTTTGTCTGATTTTCCAGACTATTTAATTTTCGTGGTCTGATTTAGCTAACACACTTGTCGAGCATAATCACATGTTTTTCCTGGTACGGTAATGAACACGCCACTGGCGCGTCGCTAAGTGTTGGGTAGCTGACAGGCGTGTGCCAAATTGGGCGGGGAGAGGGGCTGTCGGGGAATTGTATGCACGTGGCATCAGGAGTTGCGAGGAACCAAGACAAGTGCGCTCCCCAGCTCCTCCCCACTAACCCTGTTTTGGGTGTAGCTGAGCGTTTTGGCGCCCTTACCGGTCACGGGCGCACCCAAACTGGAAACTTGAAATCCGGGCTTGTGAAGAGTTTGCACTTACACTATCTTTTTTTCTGATAAAACGTGTAGTTATCTACTTGCACCGTGCTTGGTGTTATTGTGTTGGAGTTCTCTGTGGCCAACCAACTTAGCCAGCTGTAACCTGCGACCAGCTCGTATTGGACGCTAAGGGAAAATTCGGGTGCTCCAGAGCTGACTTAGCGGAGGGGAGGGGGGGGGGGGGATCAGGCAGAATTGGGGGGGGTGGGTCCTACAACCGGAAACCAAAACTTTGAGACAGGGGAAGGCCTGGTTTGGGCCCTTAACCAGGCACTCAGTGGCACGGGTACAGTGCGAATCTAACACTTTATGCAGTCGAGCTGGAGCGAAAGTAGCCCGGAATGTTCAGGGCATTAAGGGCATATGCCCTTGAATCGACAGGCCTGGACTCGACGCGATGAGGGACATGGGGAAGCGGGCCAGGCTGGGAGAGGGGAGGGGACCTGGGGAGGACCTCAGGGTGGGGGGAAGGGGGAAAAGGGCTGGACTTGTCTTGGAAGAGGAGCGAGGGCATCGAAGGGGGGGCTGAGGGGAAGGAGCGAGGGATTTGGGGGGAAGAGGGGGTCGGTGTCAGACGAAAAGCAACTCGCTATCTGAAATTTCAGACCAAGTATAAAGCTAGCTCTGAAAAATCAGATGAACTAAAATCACTAGTCTTACGGATCAGACAAAATAAAAAGCACTGTCTTAAAAATCAGATGAAAGCAAAATTCAAGGTCTGAAAATCAGACCATCAGACCGATTTGATCTAACAACGAGAGCCCTGGTTCCCGCGCCGCACGGTTTGAACCTCGTTGCAATAAGGGAATGTACCCGTTAGAGTACATGGCTAGTCTAGGTCGTTTCGTATTCCTAAGTATTCTGTCAAATGTTATAATAGGTTCTTAGGCTACAGTGAGTAGCACTCTAGGGAGTACAACCCTTTTTAGGGTTGAGTACTTGTATCCCATCTTGCTAGTCCCGAACCATTCCGTTGCATTCTATTTCTGAGATGGTATCACGAGTAGGTTTAGAATCCTTGCCTAGCCTGGCCTAGCTCGCGCCCTCGAGCCCTCCGCGCCCTAGCGCACCTCCGCGCCTTACGCGCCCTCCGTCACGCAGCGCCCTCCGCGCCCTAGCGCCCTCCGTCACGCGCCCTAGCGCCCTCCGCGCCCTAGCGCCCTCCGTCACGCGCCCTAGCGGCCTCCGCGCCCTAGCGCCCTCCGTCACGCGCCCTAGCGCCCTCCGCGCCCTAGCGCCCTCCGTCACGCGCCCTAGCGCCCTCCGCGCCCTAGCGCCCTCCGTCACGCGCCCTAGCGCCCTCCGCGCCTTACGCGCCCTCCGTCACGCAGCGCCCTCCGCGCCCTAGCGCCCTCCGTCACGCGCCCTAGCGCCCTCCGTCACGCGCCCTAGCGGCCTCCGCGCCCTAGCGCCCTCCGTCACGCGCCCTAGCGCCCTCCGCGCCCTAGCGCCCTCCGTCACGTGCCCTAGCGCCCTCCGCGCCTTACGCGCCCTCCGTCACGCGCCCAAGCGCCCTCCGCGCCCTAGCGCCCTCCGCGCCCTCCGTAACGCGCCCTCCGCGCCTCCGCGCCTAGCCCTCCCCTACGCGCCCTCTACGCCCTCCGTATCGCGCCTCCGCCCCAGCCCGTCGCGTAGCCCGTGCGTCCTACCCTAGCCCGTCGCGTAGCCCGTGCGCCCTACCCTAGCCCGTCGCGTAGCCCGTGCGCCCTGCCCCAGCCCGTCGCGTCGCCCGTGCGCCCTGTCCCAGCCCGTCGCGTAGCCCGTGCACCTTGCCCCAGCCGTCGCGTAGCCCGTGCGCCCTACCCTAGCCGGTCGCGTCGCCCGTGCGCCCTGCCCCAGCCCGTCGAGTAGCCCGTGCGCCCTGCCCCAGCCGTCGCGTAGCCCGTGCGCCCTACCCTAGTCCGTCGCGTAGCCCGTGCGCCCTGCCCCAACTCGTCGCGTCGCCCGTGCGCCCTGGCTCAGCCCGTCGCGTCGCCCGTGCAGAGCAACGCGCGCCCCTGCAGTGCAGCGCGTGCTGACGTACAGGGCAGCGCGCGCCCTAGCAGAGCAGCGCGCGCCACCCGGGCATAGCAGCGCGTGCCCCTGCCCAGGAACGCGCACCCCTGGCCAGACATGCGCGCCTCAGCACCTCACGTACCTTCCTAGCCGCCCACACCTCCTCCTAGCCGCCCACAAATCCTCCTAGCCGCCCACACCTCCTCCTAGCTGCCCACACATCCTCCTAGCCGCCCAGACCTCCTCCTAGCCGCCCACACCTCCTCCTAGCCGCCCACACCTCCTTCTAGCCGCCCACTGGCACCTCTCGCAGCGGCTCGCACCTCTAGCGCGCCACGGCCCGTAGCAGGCCGTTCTCGGGTTTCCTCACCGTCGGTTTTCCCGTTCTCTACCGTTCCTTCACTGGGTTCACCGTTCCGCCGCGGCTGGAGGCCGCTAATCCTCGTCTAGTTTCGCCTGGCGCTCCTAGTTGTTCTCGCTCCTCGCTCCAGCCGCTCCTCGAGCCCGTAATTTCTAGCCTGCCATTTCTAGCTCCGGCCGTGTCTCACTCCAGCCGTTCCTGCTTCAGTCGCTTCTAGCTCAATTTGCTCCGTGCTCCGGTCGTTCCTCGCCTAGTTTCACCATGGCGTCCACTAGAGTTCTCCAGCAGCAGCGGCCGTTTCAGCAGTGGGAATCTCAGCAGCAGTTGCGCCCTCAGCAGCAGTGGCACCCTCAGCAGCAGTGGCGCCCTCAGCAGCAGTGGCGCCCTCAGCAGCCGTGGGGGCCTGGTGGTTCGGGTAGCGTTGGGTGCAGCAGCGGCCCAGCCAGCTGGGGGGCTCGTCGCGGTGGTCGCGACGTCGGCCTCTGCCAGTACCGGATCCTGACTGGCCCTGGTGCTGGCACTACCTGCTGGCGTCCTGACCACTCTGCACACCGCTGCTATAGTCGCCTCGACGACATTTACCGTGAGCGTTTTGGGTCTGAGTCGAGGCCACCGATCTGGCCCGGTCTCTCTCGTAGTGGTTACCCTGTGTTTGATATGTCTATGGATGCTGTTTTTTCTGTCATGTATGGGTCTCTTGGCTTGCGTGTACCCAGCTTAGGCTCTTTGCCTGTTGCTAGTGTAGGTACTTGTGCTTTTAGTGTAGGTGCTTGTGTAGTCACTAGTCCAGCCGCGATGACTGCTCCTTCACGCTGGACTAGGGCGCGTCGCATTGCTTCTTCCGCGACCACACCACTGTCACACCTCTTTCGGCTCCAGTCCCAGTTGCCCTGGCTGATCCTAGTTCAGGACCAGCAGTCGCTCGCACCTCGACCACTCTCCCGTGCCCGGCTGTCCCTTCTGGTTTCCTCACTGGTCTCTACATCCCCTCGTTCTCTCGAAACTTGGTGTGTGTTGGATACCTTCAGGACTGTGGGACCACAGTCACTTTTCCTGCGCACGGGAGGATGGCGATCTGTACTGACGCTTACACAGGGGCACTTCTTGCCACGTTCACCAGGGAGCCCCACTCAGGTCTCTTTGTTCAGCACACTACGTCTTTTCCGGTAGCAGAGTCCGGTCAGGTGACTGCGTCCCCCCAGGTAGCAGAGTCCGGTCAGGTTACTGCGTCCCCTCTGGTTGCTGTGTCTAGTCCGGTTGCTGCGTCTGGTCAGGTTGCTGCGTCTTGCTGATGTCGGTCTCTCGCCCACCCGACCGTCTTGGCCACTCGTCGATCCCCCGCCTCCGCAGCATGGCTACTCACAGTCTTGTCTCAGGTCTCCCGCGCATCTTTCCGTCGCTCCCTCCCTCGCTTGCTCCACCTTGCACTCCTTGCGTCGCCGGCCGCCTGTGCGCCACTCCGCACTCCTCCTCTCTTCGTCCGGCCACTGCTCCCTTCCAGACTCTCCACTTGGACGTCTGGGGCCCTGCCCCCACGCAGGGACCTGAGAGGGAGCGCTACTTTCTAGTGGTCGTTGACGACTACTCCAGGTACACCACGGTGTTTCCTCTCGCGAAGAAGTCCGAGGTGACTTCTACGCTGATCCGGTGGCTTCTGGCCACTGAGGGCACTCGTGGTAGTCGTGTCCGTTGTCTCCACTCCGACCGTGGGGGTGAGTTTCGCTCCGGCGTCCTTGCCGGGTTCTGCGGCGAGCAGGGCATCAGACAGTCCTGGACGCTGCCGGAGTCCCCACAGCAGAATGGGGTTGCTGAGCACCGCATTGGCTTGGTCATGGACATCGCCCGCACGTCCATGATCCATGCCCGTGCGCCCCATTTCTGTGGCCCTACGCGCTGCGCTACGCCGCGCACCAGCTGAACCTCCAGCCGCGTGTCTCGCGGCCAGAGGTTTCACCGACCAGCCTTTGGACTGGGTCCCCTGGTGTTGGGTCGGCCTTTCACGTCTGGGGCTGCCTTGCGCTTGTCCGCGACACCTCTGTGGACAAGCTCTCGGCTCGCACCATCCCCTGTATCTTCTTTGGTTTCCCGGTGGGCTCTCCCGACTACTCCTTTTACCACCCGCCCATCCACCAGTTTCTCGACTCTCGTGACGTCCGGTTTGATTAGTACGTTTCCTACTACACCCGGTACCCCTGTCGAGGTCTCCCGGTTCCCCCTCCCCCCCTCTTCCTCGCACCCTCTCTTCCCCCTGCTCCCGCTCCTCCGCCCCCCCACCCCCACCTGGTCCTGCCCCGTCAGGTGTGTCTCACGCTACCCCTCTACCCTCGGTCGCGCGTCAGGTAGCGTCTCCCTCCCCGCAGTCCTCCTCACATTCCCCTCGGCAGCCTTCGGCACTTCCGCGACAGGTTACTGTGGACTCGGTTGGTGTTGGAGCTGGAGGTGCAGCCACTGGCGGTACTCGGTCAGGGGGTGCTCGTTCGAGGGGTGCTGGAGCTGGAGGTGCTGGCGCAGGTGGCGCTAGCTCTGGGGGTGCTGGAGCTGGAGGTTTTGGCACTGGAGGTGCTAGTTCTGGGGGTGCTGGAGCAGGAGGTGCTGGCGCAGGTGGCGCTAGTTCTGGGGGTGCTGGAGCTGGAGGTGCTGGCGCACGTGGCGCTAGTTCTGGGGGTGCTGGAGCTGGAGGTGCTGGCGCTGCTGGCGCTAGTTCTGGGGGTGCTGGAGCTAGAGGTGCTGGCGCTGCTGGCGCTAGTTCTGGGGGTGCTGGAGAAGGAGGTGCTGGCACTGTAGGAGCTGGTACTAAGGAGACAAGAGCTGGAGGCACGCCTACTACGCCTCCTCACTGCTACGACACACGTTTCCAGGCTCTTCGCCGGCTTGAGCGCGAGGAGCAGGAGCGGGTGGAGCTAGAGAGGCAGGAGCTGCAGCATTTGGACCAGCACCAGCAGCAGTAGCAGCAGCAGCAGCAGCAGACGCCGCAGCCGCCACTTTTGCAGCAGCTGTTCCCTCCAGTGAGTGGCCTTCGGGCCCTTGGTCTTCCTTCCTCTCCTCCTGTCCACTCCCAATCACCTACTGCGTACGGTCCTACGTTTCCTCCTGCGGACTCGACTCCGGCTGTTTTCTCTCCTCCTCAGTCACGGTCGTCTCCTCCTGTTGTCCCGCACGACTGGACCAGTCGTTGTCCTCCGCGTGCTCGACCCTCGTCTTGCCGACCTGCGCACTGTCTTGTTTCGTTCTCCTCCTCGTCGTTCTCCGCCTGTGTCTGTTCTCCCCTCACCTCCTCAGTCGTATCTCACCGTTTCCTCGCCATTTCCTCTCACCCTATCACTGACTACTACCGTGTTGCTCGCCCTGTTGTCTCCCGTGTTCTCGCCTCTCTTGTCACCGACCCTCGTGCCTCTCCTTCGTCTGTCTCGGCTCTTACTGCCGCTGTCGCTGACTTTGCTTCCACCCGCCGTCTTGACTACACCACGCGTGTGGTGGCTGCTCCACCTCCCCGTCCTCTGTCCGTCGGGGGTGAGTCTGCCCTTGGCTGTGACGTCCTAGAGGATAGGCAGTTTGAGTTGGAGTTCTTAGCAGCCGCTTCCCCCTCTCTCTGCGCCATGCTGCTGTCCCTTGAGGGAGACCCCGACGCCCTTGACATACCGACACCTCGCACGTACCGTGAGGCAGTGTCAGGGAAGTGGCTATGGATGCAGAGTTAACGTCTTGGAGATCCACAGGCACGTACGTCGACGCAGTTCCCCCTCCCAGGGCGAACGTTGTCGATGGCATGTGGCTCTTCAAGGTGAAGAGGCCGCCTGGTTCACCGCCTGTGTTCAAGGCGTGCTACGTGGCTAGGGGTTTCAGTCAGCGTGAGGGAGTTGACTTCTTCCAGACCTTCGCCCCGACCCCGAAGATGACTAATCTTCGGGTGTTACTGCACGTAGCAGCACAGCGTGACTACGAGCTGCACTCCCTTGACTTCTCCACTGCGTTTCTCCAGGGCCGCCTACACGAGGAGATCTGGCTGCACCGTCCTCTTAGCTTCACTGACACCTTCCCACCTGGGACCCAGTGGAGCCTGAGGCGGCCAGTCTACGGTCTCCGCCAGTCGCCCCGTGAGTGGCATGGCACTCTTCGCTCCACGCTTCGTGACCTTGGGTTTCGTCCTTCCTCTGCCGACCCGTCGCTGTTTGTTCGCACTGGTTCCACTCCTTTCTTTATAGTAGTGTACGTCGACGACTTGGTCTTTCCTACAGCAGACAGGGCAGCTCCGACTGAGGTGAAATCCGAACTGCAGAAGAGACAAAAGTGCACCATCACCGAACTGACCTCGGTGAACTGCAGCGCTACCTTGGCCTGCAGATCACCAGGGACAGAGCCGCTCGCACCATCACACTGACTCAGTCACACATGGTGCAGCAGGTCCTTCGGCGGTTCGGGTTTCAGTTCTCCACCACACAGCCCACTCCTCTTGCCGTTGACCACCGACTCACTGGCCCTTTTCCCGACGAGCCCTTTGAGTCTAGTGGCCCCTACGCAGAGCTTGTGGGCTGCCTCATGTACCTGATGACTTGTACTCGGCCGGACCTCGCCTTTCCCCTCAGCGTACTCTCTCGCTTTGTTGCGACTGGGAGACACCGTCCAGTTCACTGGACAGCTGCTGTGAGGGTGGCGAAGTACCTGGCGACTACATCAGGCATGGGGCTTGTGCTTGGAGGGACACAGCCATTTGTGTTGACCGGTCACTGCGACTCTTCCTACGCTGACGACGTCGAGACTCAGCGCTCGAGTCAGGGGTACTGCTTCAGTATGGGTGCTGGTGCTGTGTCGTGGAGGTCTACACAGTCGTCGTCTGTGGCTACGTCCAGTGCAGAGGCAGAGATCTATGCTGGTGCCATGGCGGCACAGGTGCTTCGCTGGTTGACCTTCTTGCTCGCCGACCTTGGTGAGCGGCCTCGCTCTGCACCGACCTTGTACGCTGACAACAAGGCCATGATCCTCCTGTGTCGAGAGCCTCGACTGAAGAGCAGAGTGAAGCATATTGACGTGAGGTACTTCCTCCTGCGAGAGTTGCAGCGACGCGGCCAGACACGCTTGGACTTTGTGGCCTCAGAGGCCAACACTGCCGACGTCTTCACCAAGGCCTTGGCGCCTGGTGACCACCACAGGTTCTGTGTGCAGTTGGGGCTTGTTGAGGTAGGCCCTCGGTTGCTGTAGACTTGCTGTTTGCTCTGCTTGTTGTGCTTTGCTATATATATCCTAGTGAACTCTTGAACTGGCCTTGTGGCCGCTTGCTTGTGCTCGGAATTTGTGTGGCGTCCTTGAGATCCACCCTGAGCTTGCCTTGCTTCTTGTATTGACTGGTCTTCTGACCGTTTGTTCACACTGCTTGCTTTGATGCCCCTCACTTTGCCTATGGGGGTGTGTCAAATGTTATTATAGGTTCTTAGGCTACAGTGAGTAGCACTCTAGGGAGTACAACCCTTTTTAGGGTTGAGTACTTGTATCCCATCTTGCTAGTCCCAAACCATTCCGTTGCATTCTATTTCTGAGATATTCCTATATAAATCCGATGTATGCGTGTTCTTATTATCTCAGTCATTTACATTCACTCTGACCTGAGGTCAACACTTCCGTTGCAACAACTCAACATGCGATCAACCCTGAGACGATCCTTCGCTACCGTCATCGCCCGGATAGAAGACATATATGTCTTATCTTATCACGGGGGATTGTAACATGGTATGAGAGCTACTCAGGGATTCTTCGCAACAACACTTCCGTAAAATTCGCCAAACCAAAATCTGGCGACTGGCACACGTTCCAAGACCAAGATGGGCGGAGGATCCGGAGGCCAAACGAATCTAACGGCTGAAGGACAGGCCAACCCAGCTGCGACAAATGAGGCGACAACTACGATCAGCACTGCCGCACTCGAGCAGCTCTTTCAACGATTATCAACTCGGAGAGGCGGTGGCGGTGGGGCAATGGCGGCGACTGCGGGATTGGGAGATGCCGCGGGGTTGACGGCAGCTGCGTACGGCTCTACGCTGCTGTTCGGCGGCCTCTTCGGATGTGAGCTGCTGCGCGCCGAGCCCAGCTGTCGAGCTAAGCGCCTCGCATGTGTGGAGGCGCCGTATGTTTCATGGAATTATAGATTTCGCATCAGTCTCTCCCGTGTCAGTTCATGGTCCCGAATCCGTTTCATTTCTCGCCCTTCCCCCCGTTCCCCCCGCCTCCGCCTCCCCTGCCTCCCCCTCGTTGTCCGCCACTCTTTCCGCCTCGTCCTCCCCCAGACAGCCGCTCGGGCTGCAAGTACTCGCTGGGAGGCGCGCTCACAGCCGCTGCTCTTTTCGCCACGGTGCGTTGAAGCAACGTTGAAGCAGCGCTGAACCAGCGCTGAAGCAGCGTTGCCCTTCATCTTTCGCTAATCCTTTTCCATGCCAAGTCCGCGTCTGCCACGGCTGACATAATCTGGTGTCTTCTCCATGCGCTGGCTTTCGCCACACAGCCAGCCAGCATGACTGCACCAGTCAAGTGAATCCCACTCAAGTCAACCAACCAGCCGCGCAGATTGGCTGCTGGCACCATTCAAGCAGCCCTGAGCAATCGACCGGAAGAAACACTGCTCCATGCTTGCCAACTCTTCTGCCGCATCCTCCTCCCACACTCACAAAATCCCCTTTGGATTCGCCGCCCTCCCCACCCCACCCCTCCCCTCCTCCACTCCCCCCCCCCCCCCCCCCCCCCCCCACCACCCGTCGGGCATGGCATGGCATGGGCAGGCCTTGTATCTCATGCAGAGCGCTCAGACGGAGTCTCTGGGCAACGCTTTGGGCTTTGGCGCTGGCCTGCTCTTCTGCGCGCTCTTTGGTCAGTCGCTTTCTACAATGCAATGCACACTCGCTTCTTCCTCCTACCCGCCCCCTCTTCCCTCTCCCCCACCCACACTCCACTTTTGCCTCTACATCTCTGTTCCCCAAGACCTCTCCCTCTCTCTCTTCCCCCCCACCCCCCCTCTCTCTCTCTCTCTCTCTCTCTCTCTCTCTCTCTCTCTCTCTCTCTCTCAAACGGTCCTTTTTTGGCCACTTGAATGCTGCCTTCGTCTCTTCCTTTGAAAGCACTCCAAGTACGTGCTGCTTCTCTTACTCCTCTCACCCATCTCCATCATCCCCAACCATCCCCCGCTTCCCACCACTACTACCACCACCACCGCCCCAATTTCCACCGCTCACGCCCCTGCAGCCGTCCGCCTCTTCCTCCCAGGAAAGAACATGCCCGTCGGCCCTCTTCTTGCCTTGAGTGCTGCGGCCACTGCTGTTTTTGCATCCGCCTACTTTGGCGTATGATTTTACAGGAGGAATCTGTAATTTTCGTGCTGGGTGCTGTAAAAACACTTTGCAATGCAACCTCAGCAGGGCTAGTTTCATAGGAGGCATGATGCAGAGTGGATTGGGAGGTGTAGGATAAGTCAGTGTGCGGCCTTGCGGCAATCCAAGTTGTAGCGTGCATTGTGGACAGGACTAAAAACGACATGATATTATAGGGTATGTCTTGTCAAACTATATCTATATGTATGTTTGATTGAAACTATTAGCTAGAAAAGGGTTAGGGTACATTCCGCTCTGGACATGTCCCAATCGTACATGTCCCAATCGATTCCACCGCACTGCATCTTATTAAACCGAATTACACCCTAGTTTCAAACATTGTCAAAATTTTCGCGTCTCTAGTTTAGTTCGGTTCGGAGCGGTGGAATCGATTGGGACATGTACGATTGGGACATGTCCAGAGCGGAATGTACCCTTAGGCTTTAAGCAATACAACATTTTGTACTTGTTGCTAGTTGTTACAATATGAAACTTAATGAGAGCAATCCTGTACGGTGCAGGAGCCGAGCTGACTCTACCGAGTACGAAGTCGAGGAGTCAGAAGAGTCGAAGCGACACCAGCAACCGTCACATCAAGGCCGATGCAGGCAGAAACATTTGAAGTGAAAAGAGCGGGAACAGGTTTGAAACGGGTTCCCGCCAGGGCTCTTGCTAGGATTTAGGCCCGTCTGAAAAAGCCAAAGTAAAAAATCGTTCCGTCTGACGTTCAGACGGGCAAATTTTTATGGTCTGCTTTTTTAGACGAATGTTGGAGCTTTGTCTGATTTTCCAGACTATTTAATTTTCGTGGTCTGATTTAGCTAACACACTTGTCGAGCATAATCACATGTTTTTCCTGGTACGGTAATGAACACGCCACTGGCGCGTCGCTAAGTGTTGGGTAGCTGACAGGCGTGTGCCAAATTGGGCGGGGAGAGGGGCTGTCGGGGAATTGTATGCACGTGGCATCAGGAGTTGCGAGGAACCAAGACAAGTGCGCTCCCCAGCTCCTCCCCACTAACCCTGTTTTGGGTGTAGCTGAGCGTTTTGGCGCCCTTACCGGTCACGGGCGCACCCAAACTGGAAACTTGAAATCCGGGCTTGTGAAGAGTTTGCACTTACACTATCTTTTTTTCTGATAAAACGTGTAGTTATCTACTTGCACCGTGCTTGGTGTTATTGTGTTGGAGTTCTCTGTGGCCAACCAACTTAGCCAGCTGTAACCTGCGACCAGCTCGTATTGGACGCTAAGGGAAAATTCGGGTGCTCCAGAGCTGACTTAGCGGAGGGGAGGGGGGGGGGGGGGATCAGGCAGAATTGGGGGGGGTGGGTCCTACAACCGGAAACCAAAACTTTGAGTCAGGGGAAGGCCTGGTTTGGGCCCTTAACCAGGCACTCAGTGGCACGGGTACAGTGCGAATCTAACACTTTATGCAGTCGAGCTGGAGCGAAAGTAGCCCGGAATGTTCAGGGCATTAAGGGCATATGCCCTTGAATCGACAGGCCTGGACTCGACGCGATGAGGGACATGGGGAAGCGGGCCAGGCTGGGAGAGGGGAGGGGACCTGGGGAGGACCTCAGGGTGGGGGGAAGGGGGAAAAGGGCTGGACTTGTCTTGGAAGAGGAGCGAGGGCATCGAAGGGGGGGCTGAGGGGAAGGAGCGAGGGATTTGGGGGGAAGAGGGGGTCGGTGTCAGACGAAAAGCAACTCGCTATCTGAAATTTCAGACCAAGTATAAAGCTAGCTCTGAAAAATCAGATGAACTAAAATCACTAGTCTTACGGATCAGACAAAATAAAAAGCACTGTCTTAAAAATCAGATGAAAGCAAAATTCAAGGTCTGAAAATCAGACCATCAGACCGATTTGATCTAACAACGAGAGCCCTGGTTCCCGCGCCGCACGGTTTGAACCTCGTTGCAATAAGGGAATGTACCCGTTAGAGTACATGGCTAGTCTAGGTCGTTTCGTATTCCTAAGTATTCTGTCAAATGTTATAATAGGTTCTTAGGCTACAGTGAGTAGCACTCTAGGGAGTACAACCCTTTTTAGGGTTGAGTACTTGTATCCCATCTTGCTAGTCCCGAACCATTCCGTTGCATTCTATTTCTGAGATGGTATCACGAGTAGGTTTAGAATCCTTGCCTAGCCTGGCCTAGCTCGCGCCCTCGAGCCCTCCGCGCCCTAGCGCGCCTCCGCGCCTTACGCGCCCTCCGTCACGCAGCGCCCTCCGCGCCCTAGCGCCCTCCGTCACGCGCCCTAGCGCCCTCCGCGCCCTAGCGCCCTCCGTCACGCGCCCTAGCGGCCTCCGCGCCCTAGCGCCCTCCGTCACGCGCCCTAGCGCCCTCCGCGCCCTAGCGCCCTCCGTCACGCGCCCTAGCACCCTCCGCGCCTTACGCGCCCTCCGTCACGCGCCCAAGCGCCCTCCGCGCCCTAGCGCCCTCCGCGCCCTCCGTAACGCGCCCTCCGCGCCTCCGCGCCTAGCCCTCCCCTACGCGCCCTCTACGCCCTCCGTATCGCGCCTCCGCCCCAGCCCGTCGCGTAGCCCGTGCGTCCTACCCTAGCCCGTCGCGTAGCCCGTGCGCCATACCCTAGCCCGTCGCGTAGCCCGTGCGCCCTGCCCCAGCCCGTCGCGTCGCCCGTGCGCCCTGTCCCAGCCCGTCACGTAGCCCGTGCACCTTGCCCCAGCCGTCGCGTAGCCCGTGCGCCCTACCCTAGCCGGTCGCGTCGCCCGTGCGCCCTGCCCCAGCCCGTCGAGTAGCCCGTGCGCCCTGCCCCAGCCGTCGCGTAGCCCGTGCGCCCTACCCTAGTCCGTCGCGTAGCCCGTGCGCCCTGCCCCAGCTCGTCGCGTCGCCCGTGCGCCCTGGCTCAGCCCGTCGCGTCGCCCGTGCAGAGCAACGCGCGCCCCTGCAGTGCAGCGCGTGCTGACGTACAGGGCAGCGCGCGCCCTAGCAGAGCAGCGCGCGCCACCCGGGCATAGCAGCGCGTGCCCCTGCCCAGGAACGCGCACCCCTGGCCAGACATGCGCGCCTCAGCACCTCACGTACCTTCCTAGCCGCCCACACCTCCTCCTAGCCGCCCACAAATCCTCCTAGCCGCCCACACCTCCTCCTAGCTGCCCACACATCCTCCTAGCCGCCCAGACCTCCTCCTAGCCGCCCACACCTCCTCCTAGCCGCCCACACCTCCTTCTAGCCGCCCACTGGCACCTCTCGCAGCGGCTCGCACCTCTAGCGCGCCACGGCCCGTAGCAGGCCGTTCTCGGGTTTCCTCACCGTCGGTTTTCCCGTTCTCTACCGTTCCTTCACTGGGTTCACCGTTCCGCCGCGGCTGGAGGCCGCTAATCCTCGTCTAGTTTCGCCTGGCGCTCCTAGTTGTTCTCGCTCCTCGCTCCAGCCGCTCCTCGAGCCCGTAATTTCTAGCCTGCCGTTTCTAGCTCCGGCCGTGTCTCACTCCAGCCGTTCCTGCTTCAGTCGCTTCTAGCTCAATTTGCTCCGTGCTCCGGTCGTTCCTCGCCTAGTTTCACCATGGCGTCCACTAGATTTCTCCAGCAGCAGCGGCCGTTTCAGCAGTGGGAATCTCAGCAGCAGTTGCGCCCTCAGCAGCAGTGGCACCCTCAGCAGCAGTGGCGCCCTCAGCAGCAGTGGCGCCCTCAGCAGCCGTGGGGGCCTGGTGGTTCGGGTAGCGTTGGGTGCAGCAGCGGCCCAGCCAGCTGGGGGGCTCGTCGCGGTGGTCGCGACGTCGGCCCCTGCCAGTACCGGATCCTGACTGGCCCTGGTGCTGGCACTACCTGCTGGCGTCCTGACCACTCTGCACACCGCTGCTATAGTCGCCTCGACGACATTTACCGTGAGCGTTTTGGGTCTGAGTCGAGGCCACCGATCTGGCCCGGTCTCTCTCGTAGTGGTTACCCTGTGTTTGATATGTCTATGGATGCTGTTTTTTCTGTCATGTATGGGTCTCTTGGCTTGCGTGTACCCAGCTTAGGCTCTTTGCCTGTTGCTAGTGTAGGTACTTGTGCTTTTAGTGTAGGTGCTTGTGTAGTCACTAGTCCAGCCGCGATGACTGCTCCTTCACGCTGGACTCGGGCGCGTCGCATTGCTTCTTCCGCGACCACACCACTGTCACACCTCTTTCGGCTCCAGTCCCAGTTGCCCTGGCTGATCCTAGTTCAGGACCAGCAGTCGCTCGCACCTCGACCACTCTCCCGTGCCCGGCTGTCCCTTCTGGTTTCCTCACTGGTCTCTACATCCCCTCGTTCTCTCGGAACTTGGTGTGTGTTGGATACCTTCAGGACTGTGGAACCACAGTCACTTTTCCTGCGCACGGGAGGATGGCGATCTGTACTGACGCTTACACAGGGGCACTTCTTGCCACGTTCACCAGGGAGCCCCACTCAGGTCTCTTTGTTCAGCACACTACGTCTTTTCCGGTAGCAGAGTCCGGTCAGGTGACTGCGTCCCCCCAGGTAGCAGAGTCCGGTCAGGTTACTGCGTCCCCTCTGGTTGCTGTGTCTAGTCCGGTTGCTGCGTCTGGTCAGGTTGCTGCGTCTTGCTGATGTCGGTCTCTCGCCCACCCGACCGTCTTGGCCACTCGTCGATCCCCCGCCTCCGCAGCATGGCTACTCACAGTCTTGTCTCAGGTCTCCCGCGCATCTTTCCGTCGCTCCCTCCCTCGCTTGCTCCACCTTGCACTCCTTGCGTCGCCGGCCGCTTGTGCGCCACTCCGCACTCCTCCTCTCTTCGTCCGGCCACTGCTCCCTTCCAGACTCTCCACTTGGACGTCTGGGGCCCTGCCCCCACGCAGGGACCTGAGAGGGAGCGCTACTTTCTAGTGGTCGTTGACGACTACTCCAGGTACACCACGGTGTTTCCTCTCGCGAAGAAGTCCGAGGTGACTTCTACGCTGATCCGGTGGCTTCTGGCCACTGAGGGCACTCGTGGTAGTCGTGTCCGTTGTCTCCACTCCGACCGTGGGGGTGAGTTTCGCTCCGGCGTCCTTGCCGGGTTCTGCGGCGAGCAGGGCATCAGACAGTCCTGGACGCTGCCGGAGTCCCCACAGCAGAATGGGGTTGCTGAGCACCGCATTGGCTTGGTCATGAACATCGCCCGCACGTCCATGATCCATGCCCGTGCGCCCCATTTCTGTGGCCCTACGCGCTGCGCTACGCCGCGCACCAGCTGAACCTCCAGCCGCGTGTCTCGCGGCCAGAGGTTTCACCGACCAGCCTTTGGACTGGGTCCCCTGGTGTTGGGTCGGCCTTTCACGTCTGGGGCTGCCTTGCGCTTGTCCGCGACACCTCTGTGGACAAGCTCTCGGCTCGCACCATCCCCTGTATCTTCTTTGGTTTCCCGGTGGGCTCTCCCGACTACTCCTTTTACCACCCGCCCATCCACCAGTTTCTCGACTCTCGTGACGTCCGGTTTGATTAGTCCGTTTCCTACTACACCCGGTACCCCTGTCGAGGTCTCCCGGTTCCCCCTCCCCCCCTCTTCCTCGCACCCTCTCTTCCCCCTGCTCCCGCTCCTCCGGCCCCCCCACCCCCACCTGGTCCTGCCCCGTCAGGTGTGTCTCACGCTACCCCTCTACCCTCGGTCGCGCGTCAGGTAGCGTCTCCCTCCCCGCAGTCCTCCTCACATTCCCCTCGGCAGCCTTCGGCACTTCCGCGACAGGTTACTGTGGACTCGGTTGGTGTTGGAGCTGGAGGTGCAGCCACTGGCGGTACTCGGTCAGGGGGTGCTCGTTCGAGGGGTGCTGGAGCTGGAGGTGCTGGCGCAGGTGGCGCTAGCTCTGGGGGTGCTGGAGCTGGAGGTTTTGGCACTGGAGGTGCTAGTTCTGGGGGTGCTGGAGCAGGAGGTGCTGGCGCAGGTGGCGCTAGTTCTGGGGGTGCTGGAGCTGGAGGTGCTGGCGCACGTGGCGCTAGTTCTGGGGGTGCTGGAGCTGGAGGTGCTGGCGCTGCTGGCGCTAGTTCTGGGGGTGCTGGAGCTAGAGGTGCTGGCGCTGCTGGCGCTAGTTCTGGGGGTGCTGGAGAAGGAGGTGCTGGCACTGTAGGAGCTGGTACTAAGGAGACAAGAGCTGGAGGCACGCCTACTACGCCTCCTCACTGCTACGACACACGTTTCCAGGCTCTTCGCCGGCTTGAGCGCGAGGAGCAGGAGCGGGTGGAGCTAGAGAGGCAGGAGCTGCAGCATTTGGACCAGCAGCAGCAGCAGCAGCAGCAGCAGACGCCGCAGCCGCCACTTTTGCAGCAGCTGTTCCCTCCAGTGAGTGGCCTTCGGGCCCTTGGTCTTCCTTCCTCTCCTCCTGTCCACAATCAATCACCTACTGCGTACGGTCCTACGTTTCCTCCTGCGGACTCGACTCCGGCTGTTTTCTCTCCTCCTCAGTCACGGTCGTCTCCTCCTGTTGTCCCGCACGACTGGACCAGTCGTTGTCCTCCGCGTGCTCGACCCTCGTCTTGTCGACCTGCGCACTGTCTTGTTTCGTTCTCCTCCTCGTCGTTCTCCGCCTGTGTCTGTTCTCCCCTCACCTCCTCAGTCGTATCTCACCGTTTCCTCGCCATTTCCTCTCACCCTATCACTGACTACTACCGTGTTGCTCGCCCTGTTGTCTCCCGTGTTCTCGCCTCTCTTGTCACCGACCCTCGTGCCTCTCCTTCGTCTGTCTCGGCTCTTACTGCCGCTGTCGCTGACTTTGCTTCCACCCGCCGTCTTGACTACACCACGCGTGTGGTGGCTGCTCCACCTCCCCGTCCTCTGTCCGTCGGGGGTGAGTCTGCCCTTGGCTGTGACGTCCTAGAGGATAGGCAGTTTGAGTTGGAGTTCTTAGCAGCCGCTTCCCCCTCTCTCTGCGCCATGCTGCTGTCCCTTGAGGGAGACCCCGACGCCCTTGACATACCGACACCTCGCACGTACCGTGAGGCAGTGTCAGGGAAGTGGCTATGGATGCAGAGTTAACGTCTTGGAGATCCACAGGCACGTACGTCGACGCAGTTCCCCCTCCCAGGGCGAACGTTGTCGATGGCATGTGGCTCTTCAAGGTGAAGAGGCCGCCTGGTTCACCGCCTGTGTTCAAGGCGTGCTACGTGGCTAGGGGTTTCAGTCAGCGTGAGGGAGTTGACTTCTTCCAGACCTTCGCCCCGACCCCGAAGATGACTACTCTTCGGGTGTTACTGCACGTAGCAGCACAGCGTGACTACGAGCTGCACTCCCTTGACTTCTCCACTGCGTTTCTCCAGGGCCGCCTACACGAGGAGATCTGGCTGCACCGTCCTCCTAGCTTCACTGACACCTTCCCACCTGGGACCCAGTGGAGCCTGAGGCGGCCAGTCTACGGTCTCCGCCAGTCGCCCCGTGAGTGGCATGGCACTCTTCGCTCCACGCTTCGTGACCTTGGGTTTCGTCCTTCCTCTGCCGACCCGTCGCTGTTTGTTCGCACTGGTTCCACTCCTTTCTTTATAGTAGTGTACGTCGACGACTTGGTCTTTCCTACAGCAGACAGGGCAGCTCCGACTGAGGTGAAATCCGAACTGCAGAAGAGACAAAAGTGCACCATCACCGAACTGACCTCGGTGAACTGCAGCGCTACCTTGGCCTGCAGATCACCAGGGACAGAGCCGCTCGCACCATCACACTGACTCAGTCACACATGGTGCAGCAGGTCCTTCGGCGGTTCGGGTTTCAGTTCTCCACCACACAGCCCACTCCTCTTGCCGTTGACCACCGACTCACTGGCCCTTTTCCCGACGAGCCCTTTGAGTCTAGTGGCCCCTACGCAGAGCTTGTGGGCTGCCTCATGTACCTGATGACTTGTACTCGGCCGGACCTCGCCTTTCCCCTCAGCGTACTCTCTCGCTTTGTTGCGACTGGGAGACACCGTCCAGTTCACTGGACAGCTGCTGTGAGGGTGGCGAAGTACCTGGCGACTACATCAGGCATGGGGCTTGTGCTTGGAGGGACACAGCCATTTGTGTTGACCGGTCACTGCGACTCTTCCTACGCTGACGACGTCGAGACTCAGCGCTCGAGTCAGGGGTACTGCTTCAGTATGGGTGCTGGTGCTGTGTCGTGGAGGTCTACACAGTCGTCGTCTGTGGCCACGTCCAGTGCAGAGGCAGAGATCTATGCTGGTGCCATGGCGGCACAGGAGCTTCGCTGGTTGACCTTCTTGCTCGCCGACCTTGGTGAGCGGCCTCGCTCTGCACCGACCTTGTACGCTGACAACAAGGCCATGATCCTCCTGTGTCGAGAGCCTCGACTGAAGAGCAGAGTGAAGCATATTGACGTGAGGTACTTCCTCCTGCGAGAGTTGCAGCGACGCGGCCAGGCACGCTTGGACTTTGTGGCCTCAGAGGCCAACACTGCCGACGTCTTCACCAAGGCCTTGGCGCCTGGTGACCACCACAGGTTCTGTGTGCAGTTGGGGCTTGTTGAGGTAGGCCCTCGGTTGCTGTAGACTTGCTGTTTGCTCTGCTTGTTGTGCTTTGCTATATATATCCTAGTGAACTCTTGAACTGGCCTTGTGGCCGCTTGCTTGTGCTCGGAATTTGTGTGGCGTCCTTGAGATCCACCCTGAGCTTGCCTTGCTTCTTGTATTGACTGGTCTTGTGACCGTTTGTTCACACTGCTTGCTTTGATGCCCCTCACTTTGCCTATGGGGGTGTGTCAAATGTTATTATAGGTTCTTAGGCTACAGTGAGTAGCACTCTAGGGAGTACAACCCTTTTTAGGGTTGAGTACTTGTATCCCATCTTGCTAGTCCCAAACCATTCCGTTGCATTCTATTTCTGAGATATTCCTATATAAATCCGATGTATGTGTGTTCTTATTATCTCAGTCATTTACATTCACTCTGATCTGAGGTCAACACTTCCGTTGCAACAACTCAACATGCGATCAACCCTGAGACGATCCTTCGCTACCGTCATCGCCTGGATAGAAGACATATATGTCTTATCTTATCACGGGGGATTGTAACATGGTATGAGAGCTACTCAGGGATTCTTCGCAACAACACTTCCGTAAAATTCGCCAAACCAAAATCTGGCGACTGGCACACGTTCCAAGACCAAGATGGGCGGAGGATCCGGAGGCCAAACGAATCTAACGGCTGAAGGACAGGCCAACCCAGCTGCGACAAATGAGGCGACAACTACGATCAGCACTGCCGCACTCGAGCAGCTCTTTCAACGATTATCAGGAAGATATGGACTCGAGCAAGTCAAACTCCGCGCCACGACGGAACCAGCTCGCCTTCTACGCCGACAATCAAGAAGAGCGACGACAACCGAGGCGCCACTACTGCAAAATCTGCAAGATATTTGGACACTCAACGGACCGATGCAGGTATCGGTTCAACAATCGCCCCCGGAACCCCTCTCACCAAAACAACTGGGTCGGCCAACAAGATGCTCGACAGCAACCGCAACACCAAGCTCCCCGTCCACCTGCTCACAAACAACAGCAGCAGTCACAAGCGACTCAGACGGGAGCAACAAGAAACGTGATTGCGAACATGGCGACAAGGCGTCGCGCACGAGCTACGTCACCGGATGAAGAAGACGTACTCGCCAGCGAGCTAATTCAACCAGAAGTGGGGTACAACAACCCACTCACTGATGGACATTACTACTACGAAGATGAAGACCGTCAAGAATGGCACTTACCAATTCAACTGAGAGAAAGCCCGCCTCACCGTCATGATCAACGACCGGTTCCCTTGGGATGGCGAGAAGAAGAAAACTTCCTTATAGTCGATACACCGACCACTGTCACGCCGCGACTCGCGCTACTGCTGCGGAGGAATAACGCAGCCCACAACCAATGGTACCTGGACAGTTGCTGCGGTTAACACATGGTGGGATCAACACGCTACATCTCGAACCTCAGCCGCGCTCCCTCCACCTACGTTACCGTCGCCGACAACGGACAGCTGCGCGCGAATGCGCAAGGCATCATCGTGCTGCAAGCACGAGACAGCAACACTCATATTACCTCCAACGACGTACTGTACGTGCCGGATCTGCGCTTTAATCTGCTGTCCGCGGCACAACTCTTTGACCGCGGAGTCACGCTCACCACATATCCTTACACTCGCGATCTCATCCTCACCTTCGCTCCTCCCGACTCACCCGTCGAAACGCACAAGTATCTGGGATGAGCACGCTCAATCAACGGAGTCTACGTACTCGACTTCGACATACCTGACTGCAAGGCATCATCGGACGAACTGGTGGATCTCGTTCCGCTGACCTTCAAATTCGCAGACGAGAATTTCTGGAAACACCCCGATGGGCGGCCGTGGATCAAACGCAGCCCTCATCCGCACGAGATAAATCTGCACCAGCCTGGACCCGACGGACTCTGCACCACCCGTGTCACACCCACGGCAAGCCGCACGGAAGAAGTTAAGAGAGATTTCGCGGCAATCCAAGAAGCAGAAAGCGCCGAAGCAAAGCCAGAAGGCATGACAGAGATGGAACTTCGGCACCGAAAATGAAGAACTCGGCATGGCGGAACAAGAACGTCCAACACCAGCAGCGAAAACTATCCGCTGGATCCTGGAGGAAGCTACGATCGGAACGTTTGATGAAGAGAATCGACCGCGCCCTTACCCTCGCAACATCTACCGCACCATCGACAAGGAGTGGAAAGACCCGGACGTACCGGAGGAGCTCAGCGTCAAGGAGGAGGAAGGTAAAGCAAAGGCAGAAGAAAAGGAACGGCGTTACCAGGAGCGGCTCGCGGCCGGCTGGGACGAAGAATCTGCACGCGCTGGAGGTTGGGGAACTGACAACGATGGAGCCACATGGGGTTCCGCAACTGGTGCGTCAGGAACCGTTAGCGGCTGGGGAACTGGCGGAGGCGGCTGGGGAAACACCGAAAGCTGGGGACTCGTCGATCGTGCCCTCACCCAAGAAGAAGTCGAGGAAACAGAGAGAGAAACGGCCGACGAGCGAACCCCACCAAGGGTCGTAGTTCCTCTCGGGCGACCCTCTCAGAACCCACCATCACCGCCTCGTTCACCTGAAAACTGGGGCTGGACCTGGTCAGAGATTGAGGAGGGGAACGTACCACCAACTCCGCCCCGCGACGCGCACGGTCCAATCTCGCGCCCAGATCCCTTCGCCTGCTTTATCGAAGGCACCAGAACCCCGCTCAACATTATTCCCGATCACAATTTCCTCGCGCTCTACCTCACAATAACACCTGCAGAAGGAGAGACGCAGCAGAACCAGAAGCAGAGGAGGAGGAAGACGAAGCAGAACCAGGAGAGGAAGAAGGACTCGTACTACTAATCCCACATGAGACAGAAGTAGAGGCAGCCGAATACCACGCACGATACCTGCGCACCCCAGGAGTTCGCGCAGAAGATGATATCTGGCACCAGCGGCTCGGTCACCCCGCACGCCAGACGTTCAACAACTGCATCCGCGCCAAAGTCTTTCATCCAGGAGCGCTGCTGCAACCTGACGGCACGGAACCGCTCAGCACAACACAACCAACCACCTGCTCCATCTGCCCCACTGCTGCCCTCACATATCAAGCATATCCCTCGCTGGAGCCGAGCACCAATCGCTACAAGAGCTGCAGAAAGTCTACAGCGACTACATCGTGATAACCTACGGAAGAGTCAATGGTGAAGGCAACACCCTCACCTTCGTCGACACATACTCACGCTACGTCTGGATCGCCAACGTTGACGTCCGCTCCAAGGCCCCTGAGATCTTTCGCATCTGGCTGGCACACGCACAACGTGAATCAGGAAAGAAGCTGAAAATTTGGCAGACCGATGGCGCCAAGAAATTTCGCAGCAACGAGCTGCAAGGGTTTCTCACGGAGAAGGGGATCGAGCATCACATCTCACTCCCCTACGCTTACTAGCAGCAAGGCGTTGCAGAGCGGGTCAACCGCACTCTCATGACGAAAGTCCGCGCCCTCATGAATGAGTCTGGCCTACCCAAGCAGTACTGGCCGTACGCCATGAACCACGCCGTGAGACTGCACAAACTCCTTTCCACCACGGCGAACATAAGAAACCTCTCCCCGCACATGAAGTGGACTGGGACAAGGGGAGATACCTCCATGCTGAGGGTTTGGGGGTGCATGGTGCAGTACCGGCCGACATCCGCCACCATCGGCAAATTCACCGAACGCGCGCGCTGGGGAATTCACATGGGACTCAGCCATGAATACAAGGGCTGGTAAGTTCTGGATGTCAACACCAACAAGATCGTACCTGCGCGCGACATCCTCTTCTACGAGCGGCTCACCTTGGAGCAGTGGACTGCGGACCAGCGCAGCAACGTCGCACAAGCCTACGCCAACAACGGCCGCAGCTTTGCCTCGCCAGAAGATGAGGCAGCTGCAGCTCACCTTGACCGCGATCCCGCCGACGAACATCCCGGCGTACCTCCTCGCCCACGTGACGACGACGACGATGATGATGACGCTCCCGCGCCAGGACCATCACGACGCCACGACACTCCAAGCAGCTCGTCGCCAACACACGAGAGCGACGACGACGACGTGGTCGAGGTAACCACTCAGGAAGCTGAAGGCACGGCTAATGTCACAGGCCTTCAACTACTCGGCCTGCACACCGCTACCACTTCCTCTCCATGCATCACCGAGCCCAAGAATCCACAGGAGGCCCTCACAGGCCCACACGCCAAGGAGTGGCGTGAGGCGATGGATGCGGAACTGAAAGGACTGGAGTCACGCGACACGTGGGTCCTCGTCGATCGTGCAGCAGTGAAGGGGAGGAGGGTGCTAAGCGGAAAACGGTTTTTTCGCCTCAAGACCGCTGCTGACGGAACCATCGAACGCTTCAAAGCACGATGGGTCCTACGTGGTTACGACCAGCGCCACGGCATTGACTTCGACCAAACCTTCGCCCCCGTAAGCCGCCATACCTCTGTCCGAATTCTACTCGCCATCGCAGCCGCCAAACACCTACCACTGCAGCAGATCGACGTCAAGAACGCCTTTTTGTACGCGTTGGTCGACGCACTCCGTAAAACAACCACACACCTACGGGGAAGGAGACCCCAGGGTCTGTCAGCTGAAGAAATATCTCTACGGGATAAAGCAGGCGCCGCGTCTCTGGCAGCAGCATCTGCACAAAATACTCCTCGAGATTGGCTTCAGGCAGTTGCCGCACGACCCGGGAATGTACCGCCTCCACTTCAACGGCGACTACATCCTTCTGACAGTTTACGTCGATGACCTGCTTTACACCAGTACCTGCAACAAGCTTCTCAACCAGTTCGAGGCAAACCTAACGCAATGCGTTGACATCACCATCAACCACAAAGTCACGCAGTTCCTGGGGCTGAACATTACTTACGCGCCAGAAGCAATTCATCTGTCAGCTTCCAAGTACGCAGAACAGCTGGGGGAACGCTTCAAACTCTCGCCCGCACCACTCTCAACTCCCTACCGAACTCCCAGCGCCAACCACAAATCGGACAACAAACCTCTGTCGCCCGCAGGACTCCACCTTTACCAACAACAACTAGGGTGCCTGCTGTTTGCCTCCGTCACCTGCCGACTCGACCTATCGTACATCGCCAGCCAACTGGCACAGTACTCCCGCAAGCCAGTAGCAGAGAACCATCTGGACCTGGAGCGCGCCCTACAGTACTTCATATCCACACCTGACATCGGGCTCTCCTACTCCACGCTGACAACAACATCATTCAACCTCACCGGCTACGTGGACGCAGATCACGCTGCTGTCCCCGCCAATCGGCGGTCACGAACCGGCTTTGTCTTCCGCCTGGAGCCAACGGGCCCAATCTCCTAAAACTCGCAGAAGCAGGAACTGGTTGCCCTGTCATCAGCTGAAGCAGAGTACATCGCCTCAACAACTGCAGTTCGCGAAGGACTCTACCTGCAAGAGCTGCTACAGGAGGCGAAAATCCAAGCTTCGCCTACCTTTCGCCTTCACTGTGACAACCAGAGCGCCATCAAGATCGCGAACAAGCCAGTGTTTGTCAATCGAACGAAGCACATCGCGCTCTGGTAATTTTTCGTCAAGGATGAAATTGACCAGGGCAAGGTTGACCTCGCGTACTGCCCTTCCACCGAGATGGCAGCCGACTTCCTCACCAAGCGTGGAAGCTCAGCCGCTCCGGCGGCTTCCGACTTCGGCCTGAGAGTCGCAGTTCCGGCTTCTCGACCGGGACCTCCACCACGTCGTGTCAAACTATAATTCTATAGTTTGTGTAGTTCTAGTCTAGGTGTTCTCCCTTGTGTTATTTTGTGCTTGCACTAGGGTTAGGTTTTGCATATATGTTGTTTGTACTTTCTGTTTTAGTCAATTTTACATTGTGACATGGTATAGAGCTAGGTTAACCCTAGCGATATTTTCCCCTTAGGAAAAATCACTCGACTATCATGGGCCCACCTAGTCGCATCCCGTCCTAGACCGCCCGAAGCGCGCGTCCCGTAAACCCCCCCGTCGCCCGTCGCCCGTCGCTCGTTTCCCCCCGTCGACCGCGGCCAGATTATTTTTTTCCCGTCACCCGTCACCCGTCGCGGCAGTAGTTACCGGGACCCGCGGCCTTTCGTTAGCGGGCCTCGCGGCCCTTCGTTAGCGGGCCCCGCAGCCTTTCGACCGTGGGCCCCGAGGCCCCTTCGTTAGCGGGCCCCGCGGCCCCGTCGTTAGTCGCACGCACGCACAGCAGAAGCCGCGCGCACGAGCGACCCGTCGCCCCACCAGTTCCCCACCGTCGTAACCGCCGCCCCACCCATTAGACGCGGCCCCACCCGCTGCCTTACCCCCCGCCCGATCTGTTAGCCGTCGCCTCACCCGCGATCTGCCGCCCCATGAGCAGAAAACCGCCGCCACACCAGAAATCGGCCGCTCCAGGAACTGAAGCCCGCTGTTTTAACCGCCCCACCTGGTAACAGTCGCCCCAGACCTGTAGCCCGCCGCCCCAGCCATATCTACATTGTGACACGTCGCTGTCGGTAGACTCCTCTCCTGCTGACAACTGTTGGGTGCAAATTCACATTGCACGACATCCTGCCGTCTGTTTGTACAAGTATGCGTGTGTGAATGCATTTGGGTGTGAATGGAATGTTCGTATGTTTGTTTGCTTTCGCAATTTTCGCTTGATGCATTTGCAGGTACTCGTGCAATGTGCGCTTCGGCACAACATTGTACGCGCTATGAACAGTGCAAGCAGAAAGGACGAGCTCGCGAATGAACCCAAGATGGAAGCTTTGCAGTTCGGTTCATTTGGATGCGCAGATTCAGTTATATCCAACTCGAAATTGTACTGTTTTGTATGGTTAACTATAGTGTACCAGGGCAGGCACTATAGGGGTACAATTTAGGTGAAGGTTGGATGTTGTTTGTCTGGTTGGGGAAAGACAATACAGGTTCTGTTTTTAGGACCTGAACCTGGTTGTTGTTTTCCGAGGTTGGAAAAACAGAACCAGAGGTTGTTTACCAACCTACCACCTGCTGTTTTGTCCAGCCAGGTTGGTTCTGTTGCTTGGAATTATTTGGGATCATCCCTGGTTGTTCCCAGGTTGATTCCCAAGGTCCTTGTTAGCTAGAACTATTTGTTCCTTCTCTGTTTGTACCTGGAAATAGTCAATTTGATTCAAGCGAATTCCTTCCTTGCTGGAATTTCGTTTCTACGCGGTGTGACGGCGGAATGCTACCGAGTCACCGGAATGCTAGCACTACGATGCTAGGCCAACGTTGTCCGAGCCATAACTCCGTAATGGCAGAACTTTTTGCGAGGCAACTTGGCTTATTTTAAAGCTATTGGAACGAGCTTCGATATAGCAAATTCTCAGCTTAATCCGATCGACGGTCTGCACGGCACGCTGCGCGACGCACAAGGTACTCTCGTTATTCTGGCGAAGTCATTCTTGGTCCCTCTCTCTACAAACTCGGACCCGAAGATAGGGGCTGGTCTTGTACCAGGCACCCAAGGACCCTTGGAGGTGACCCCGAGGAGAGGTATTAAGTTTGATTAGGTCTTAATAACTTGAGTTTATTAGGCCCTTACACCATCAACAACTCCCTTTCATTATCGACATCCTCGTTGTCGACGAGCTGCTTCGCTATCGTTGGCCTTTCGACCTTCTGCTCCCCTCTCGTCGGCCCGCTTGCCGACTTCCCCGTCTGCTGCTCCCCTGTCGGCGGCACTTCTGCTGCCTCCTTCTGCACCTGCTCCCATGTTTGCTGCTCCCCTGTCGTAGACGGCTGCACAGCCTTGTCGACAAGCTTGGCCGCACGTCGACCGCCGGCGATGCCACTGGCCGGCGCCAGAGGCGACGCCTCAAGGCTCCTCTCATCGCCGGTGGTCGACAACGGTGACGGCACAAGCAGGTTGGCGACGAGAGGGGGGGGGGGGGAGAACTGTCTCGACGTCCTCGTCAACGGGCTCGTCGACCTCGACGAGCAACGGGAAAGTCGCGGTCAAGGTGTCCGTCGATGGGTGTGCCTGCGTCCGACCCGACGCCGGCCCATAATTCACCTTCCACACCTCCTGTGACAGCGTCTCGTAGAAGATGACCTCGACCGACGCGACGACCTTGTTGTCAGTGAAGTCGAGCACCTCCCAGCCCTTGCTTTCCGGTGACACCCCAAGGTGAAGTCCCCAGCGAGCCTTTGGCGCCATCTTCCCACCGCGCTGCTGCTCGGGGACCATAAACTGCACCATGCAGCCCCACACCCGCGCCAGCGTGAGATCGGGCTTCTTGCCGGTCAGCAGCTGGTACGGTGTCGTCCCCGGCGGCGTCGTCGACCGCTCCAAGCAGTTGCGCACCCAGACGGCCTGCCGCAGGGCGAGGAGCCACTAGAGGTGCTGCACGCCCATATGCAGCAGAATCGTCTGCACGGACTCGACGACCGTGCGCATCTCCTGCTCAGCCATGCCGTTTTGCTGCGGAGTGTACGGACAGGTCAGGTCGTGGACGATGCCCTTCCCGTCGACGAAGTCGGTGAATTCCCGCCCGAGGAACTCTCCTCCGCGGTCGGAGCGGAGCATCAGCACCGTCTTCTTCGTCTGCCGCTCCACCACGAGCAGCCACTTGTCGAACACCCGCAGCACGTCACTCTTCTTAGCGACCGGCTTCACCCACACAAATCGAGTGTGGAGGTCCTTCAGCAGGAGGAAATACAAGCTGTCGTCCTTGGCAGCCACACGGAATGGCCCGTACAAGTCAATGTGCATGACAGCCAGGGCCTCCTCGGCATCCGAGCCTTTGTCGGGGAAGGTGTGCCGCGCCAGCTTCCTGCCGACCCACGAGACACACGGCAAGTCAGCTCCGGTCGACAGCTTGATGTCGAGGCCGGTGGCGACTTCGTGCTTCGCCTAACTCTTGATCGTGCCGACGTTGACGTGAGCGAGCCTCGCGTGCCACCTGCCGGGCGTCGACTTCGTCGCTGAAGCGGTCGTCCGCAGAGCCACCACTTCGGTCGACTTTGCACCGGCTCCGTCGAGCAGTGGCGAAGGTCGGTGCAGAGGACACGACCAGTGTAGCGTGCTCGACCGAGTACCTCGCTTGCACTCGACACGAGCAGCATCTCGTCGCCGTCGTCCAGCAGCTTCACACCGCTCTCCTGCAGCTGGCCGGCTGACAGTAGGTTCGCCTGCACGCCCAGCATGTAGAGCACGTCAGGGATGAGGACCTACTTCCCGGCCTCCCCTTGCAGAGCGACGGTGCCACGACCCTCGATGGTCTGTAGAGCCCCGTTGAAGCCGCGCACTTGCTTCACGTCGCCGCTCGGCGCCATGTCGACGAAGACCTCCTGCGTCCCCATCAGGTGGTGTGAGCAACCGCTGTCGAGCAGCACCACCATCGGATTCGCTTGCACAGCGGCCGCGACCGCCTTGAAGTTCTCCCCGGCTTCCGGCGCAAGCGAAAGGGTCGGCTCCACAACGCCGACCATCGAGCACGACGCCTCCCCGTCGCCTCGGCCCTTGCCGCTGGAGGAGTCGACGTCCTTCGTCGGCGATGTCTTCATCGACGTCTGCTTCTCCTTGTGCGGCTTCTCATATCGACTTTGAAGATCGTTGGCCGACCTCCCGCAGCCTCCCTTGCGGTCGTCGTCGACGGAGTCGTCGCGGTCGGGACACTCGAAGCAGAGATGGCCGGGGTCGCCAGGACGAGCCCCGTGGGAGCGAGATCCGACGGCGCGGTTTCTAATGATGCTGCGTGAGCAGTTCCCGCTGCAAACGGCAGAGCGGGTGGTGGTCTCTCCTCTATTTCTGCCGACGGCGCAGGAATGATGCTGCGTGAGCAGCTTGAGAGATGAACAGAGATGAACTCCCATTCAGAGAGTTTCGACGACGAGACAGTGAGTCTCTCCTCGCGTACTACGGGTGGCTAGTGGAGCTCGGTGAAGATATGAACTGCCAAGTCCAAGGAAGGCCCATCAGTAAATTCCTGAATGGACTACTTGCGGATCTGAAGCGGGATGTGCAAGTGCGAGTGTTTTATCTGGGGCCGGAGGCTACGTTGAAGGAGGCGTATTAAGTGGTGAAGAGGGTGGAGACGGGCCGGCGGCGGTATGAGGTGGAGAGAACGGCAGAGCGAGGACCAGAGCGAAGGCGTCCGACATGGGTGGCATCGGCGGCGTACCAAGGAACGGAAGAACGCAGCAGGGTCGATAGCTGTAGGTGCCACAATTGCGGACAACGCGGCCATCTGCGAAGGGATTGCCGGAACCCTGCGGCTTGCTCATTATGCGGAGATCGTGCGCACATGCGCCGGGAATGTCCGGAACCACCAACATGCGCGCGGTGCGGCAGGCGCGGGGACCGTGAATGAGAGTGCTACGCCAGTCGTAGAGAACGTCGAGGAGGAGAGGAGGCGGGATTCGCCAAGCGACGATAGCTCGCTTAAGGGCGCAGCTGGCTGACCTAGAGGCAGGAGAAGAGAAGAGGCCGGCGATGATGGCTCAGGAGGAAGAAGAGACGGACAAGCCGGAGTTGATGTTGATGGCATCTTAACTTGGGAAGCGGGTTTAACAAGGGCCTAGGCTTAGTAGCATAGGCCAAGGAGGTATCGAGTGAGTTGAGCCAAGAGAAGTAAGAATGGTTGTGTTCACTATAGCACAGAGAGTACATATAGCAAACAAACAAAGAAAGGTGCACCACCTACAGGAAACAGCATAACTACACTACAACTACAAGTATATGCAGATATATAGAAATATATATAAAATATATATTCTAACACACCCCCATAACTTCATGCAGCAGGAGCTAGCGTAGCCTCACCCCATGAAGGGGTACACGTGGCGCAGTGGGAGACGACAAAGAGGTACGCGAGGAAGAGGAGGCGAGAGAGAGAGAGGAGAGATGTACATAGGAGGACGTAAGAGAGGGGGATGAGGAGAGGAGGTGCGGGGGCGTGCATGAGGGACAGCCCACTGCCGGCCGTCCCTCTCAACAACCCCCTTTTACGAAGGGGGGGTTGAGTGAGGGATGAGGAGAGGAGGTGGGGGGGCGTGCATGAGCGTGACAGCTCACTGCCGGCCAAGCCCTCTTAACAACCCCCAAATCCCCACCCCATTCAACCACCCCCCTGAACCTCACCCCCCCCTTTTCAGCCGCCCCCTGGAACCTCACCCCCTCCCCCCCACCCTCCCTCCAGACCCTTCCCAACCCAACCCACGTTAGTCCCTGCGAAAGCCCTACCGCCACCCCCTCAGCCCCCCCCCCTCAACGACAGACGCGGGAGTGAGCGAGAGGAGGAGGCAGCAGTTCTGCTCCTTCTCACAGCGGCAAAACCCCCTCCCCCACCCCCCGACCCCGCCACCTCCCCCCCACAGCAGCAGCCGCGAGAGGGGAGAGGCAGGGCCGAGGGTGGGGCTGCAGGGGCTCACGGCGGCCACCCCCTTCACGCCACCTCCCCTCCCCACAGCCGCAGTCGCGGAAGGGAAGGCGACGAGGAGGGGACGGGGAGGCGACGGGGAGGCGACGGGGAGGGGACGGGGACGCGACGGGGAGGTGACGGGGAGGGGACGGAGACGCGACGGGGAGGTGACGGGGAGGGGACGGGGACACGATGGGGAGGTGACGGGGAGGCGACGGGAAGGTGACGGGGAGGGGACGGGGAGGCGACGGGGAGGTTACGGGGAGGGGACGGGGAGGCAACGGGAAGGTGAAGGGGAGGGGACGGGGATGCGACGGGGAGGCGACGGGAAGGTGACGGGGAGGGGACGGGGAGGCGACGAGGAGGGGACGGAGAGGCGACGGGGAGGAGACAGGGATGCGACGGGGAGGAGACGGGGATGCGACGGGGAGGCGACGAGGAGGTGACTGAGAAACGGGGTGGGGGTCGCGGGGTGCTGGTGACGGGCGGCTGTGCTGGCGCTGACGCAGACGGCCGCCTCTGGTCCTGGCGAGCGTCGCTGGCGGGTCCATCAGCGAGCTCGGTGGCGGGCCTGTCGGCGGGTTCGTCGGCAGGCTATCCACGCGTGCGCTGGCAGATCCGTCGGCGGGTCCGTGGCGGGCCCGTCGGCGGGCTTGCTGACGTGCGCTCTGGCGGGTCCGTCGGCGTGCTCGCCATGGGCCGCGCACGCCATGGGCAAAACGCCACGAGCTGCGGGCGGACGGTGCGGGCTACTAGCTACGAGCGGGGGACGTGAGCATGACGGGTTGGTGGGCCCATAGTATTTGACAGGCTAGGAATGCTAGATCAATACCAAGTCACAATAGTATCTTAGCTTGGGAAGCTGGTTTAACAAGGGCCTAGGCTTAGTAGCTTAGGCCAAGGAGGTATCGAGTGAGTTGAGCCAAGGGAAGTGAGAATGGTTGAGTTCACTATAGCACAGATAGTACATATAGCAAACACGCAAAGAAAGGTGCACCACCTACAAGAAACAGCATAACTACACTACAAGGCCAGCGCGGAAATATACATTCTAACAAGGCCAGCGCGCGACCGAGAGGAGTTGGGGTTACGGAGTCATGCAAGGAGGGAGTTATTTCGGCAAGATGAAAGGCAGGAGGACGGACCGAGACGGCAAGCTAGCGAAGAAGGATGAGGAGGAAGGCGCAACATACCGGCATCCGCTGGAGCATATGGCGTGCCAGGCGACCGTGCTAACGATTGAGCCGGGAGCCATCACAGTGGGAGGTCTTGTGGCGCAGCAAGCGTTCGTGGATACCGGAGCAGCACATGTGCTGATTGGGAATTGGCTAGCGGAGAAGCTGCAGCTGCGGCAGCCGGGGCGACTGGTCGAGAAAGGATACCTGTTAATGGCAGCGGAGGGAGGAGAGGCAAAATGGATGCCAAAAACCAGGAGGCCAATGGCGTTGGTGCTGAACCCGAGTACGATGGAGGAGTGTCTGCTACTAGTGTTCTGCGAAGTGTCGGAGTCAAAAGATTTCGACTTGCTCATCGGAGTGGAGTTCCTGTATAGAGAAGGTTCCATGATTTGCATGTGGGAGGAGAAGGTGGAGTACAGATTCCGGTACTGGGACATGAGGGGCCCTATCGGAAAGCTCCCAGTCAAGTTCGTGCGGAGGGAGCCGAGGGAGGCATACCAGTGCAGTGAAGCGGAGCTGCGCGTGGAATTGGATGTATTGGACGAACGGAGTTTCTGAGGCCGCACTACGGTACCGATCGTCTCTCATGGAGAGGCCAGGACCGCTGCTAGTGCAAGACATCATAGAGCCGAGGAGGGTACCCGTTCCGGTGAGGCAGCCTGACCACCGGACGCAGTTCCCATGTAATAAAGTGGGCAAACCTCGGCAGGCATGGCCGACCTTGGTTTCCTTCGAAGGGGCGAGTGCCTTTGTGGAGCACGAGGGATTACCAGTGCCGGGAATGGTGTACGACAACGCCTCGCAAAGCCGGGAGGAGCCGACGGCGCTAGAGAGGGAGTTGGCCATGGGGTTCATGGAAGATGCGACGGCGCACCCAGAAGTGTCAGAGCAGGCCAGGAGGAGGGTTTCAGAATGTGTGAGAGAATAATGACTAGAAAGTGGAGTTACAAGGAAACTAGTACCAAACCCTAAACGGGTTGTACCCCTCAAAGGCTACTCCACTACAGCCCAGCAATACATGCATTATAATTTGACACACCCCCATAGGCAAAGTGGGGGATAGCAAGAATAACAAGCGGTCACAAGAACAGTCAAGAGAAGAAACAAAACAAAGCAAAGGGTGGATCTCAAGATCACCACACATTCCGAGCACAAGCAAGTGGCCAAAAGGAAAGTTCACACGCAGTGTTATAAGAGCACAAGCAGTACAATGATCAAAACCTAGCAAGAGTAAGCATGCAGATATTTAGATATATATATCACAATGTCAAGAGACAAGCAAGTGAGGCAGAGTAGGCACAAGGCCTAGAGCAGTGCAAAAATGCTGGTGATCACCAGACCCTAAGGCCTTGGTGAAGATATCAGCAGTGTTGGCCAGTGAGGCCACGTAAGCAAGGCGCAGCTGACCACGCTGCTACAGTACCCGAGCAAGAAAGTAACGAAGAGCAATGTGCTTCGTTATGTGCTCCAGTCTCTGCTCAGTCAATCATGGCCTTGTTGTCGACGCACGGAACTGGAGGAGAACGAGGCCGCTCACCCAAGTCAGTCAGCAAGTAGGTCAGCCAACTCCTGCGCAGCCATAGCCCCAGTGCAGATCTCGGCATCACAGCTGAAGCTAAGCACAGAAGACGAGCGAGTGGACCTCCACGAGACAAAACCAGTGCCGAGACTGAAAGTGTAACCTTGTGACGACCGCTGAGTCGCCTGGTCGTCAGCCCAAGAAGCGTCTGAGTGCCATGTGAGCACAACTGGGCCCGGTCCCCCAAGAACAAGCCCCATGCCTGATGTACTGCACAAGTAATGCAGTACCCTCGTAGCAGCCCGGTAGTGCTAATGGCGGTGTCTCCTGGGTGCAACGTAGAGCGCCAGGATGCTGAGAGGGTACGCGAGGTCAGGTCGAGCGCACGTCATCAGGTACATGAGGCAGCCCACAAGCGCTGGAGACGGACCACTCGGCTCTACGGACTCGTCTGAAGGTGGAGCTGAGAGCGAGTGGCTCGTAGGCAGAGGAGTGGACTGTGGCGAGGAGAACTGAAAGCGGAAGCGCTGAAGGACCTGCTGCACCATGTGTGACTGAGTTAGAGTGATGGTGCGCGCTGCTCAATTGCGGGTGATCTGCAAGCCAAGATAGCTCTGCAGCTCACCCAGGTCAGTGCAGGTGTGTCTCTTCTGCAGCTCCGCTTTCACAAGGGCCAGTGCCTTAGTGTCTGCAGTAGCAAAGACAAAGTCGTCGACGCAGACGAGGATGTAGAACGGCGGCAGAGAAGGGTCGGTGCGCAGAAACAGCAACGGGTCAGCAGTCGAAGGAGCAAAACCAAGAGCCGCAAGTGTCGTCCTCAGTGTGTTGTGCCACGTGGGGCGCCTGACAGAGACCGTAGACTGGCCGCCGGAGGCTCCACTGGGTACCCTCAGGAAACGACCCAGTGACGCCAGGTGGGTGGCGCAGCCAGATCTCCTCGTGGAGGCTTCCGTGCAAGAAAGCTGTCAAGAAGTCGAGGGAGTGCAACTCGTAGTTACGCTGTACTGGAACGTGCAGCAACACCAAAAGAGTTGTCATCTTCGGGGTGGGGGAGAAGGTCTGGAAGAAGTCGACCCCCTGACGCTGACTGAACCCTCGTGCAACGTAACGCGCCTTGAAGACAGGCGGGGAACCCGGCGGCTTCTTCACCCTGAAAATCCACATGCCATCGACTATGTTCGCCCCAGGAGGGGGAACTGCGTCGACATAGGTGCATGTGGACTTCCATGATGCCATCTCTGCGTCCATGGCTGTCTGCCACTGAGAGGAGTACTGACCCGTGATCGCCTCTGCATAAGAGCGCGGGGTCGGGATGTCAAGTGCATCCGGGTCTTGTTGGTGTAAGGGCCTAATAAACTCAGGCTATTAAGACGTTATCCAACTTAAAACCTCTCCTCGGGGTCACCTCCAAGGGTCCCTGGGTGCTTGGTACAAGACCAGCCCCTATCCTCGGGTCCGAGTATGTAGAGAGAGGGATCAAGAGGGACTTAGTAAAAACAGCAAGAGTACCTTGAACGTCGCGCAGCGTGCCGTGCAGACCGTCGATCGGATTAAGCTGAGAACTCGCTATATCGAAGCTCACTCTAAGAGCTTTCAAAAGAGCCAAGTTGCCTCGCGAAAAGTTCTGCCATTACGAAGTTATGGCTCGGACAGCGTTTGCCTAGCGTCGTAGTGCTAGCGTACTAGCGTTGACTCGGTAGCATTCCGCCGTCGCACCGCGTAGAAACGAAATTCCAGCAAGGAAGGAATTCGCTTGAATCAATTTCACTATATCCAGGTACAAACAGAGAAGGAATAAATAGTTCTAGCTAGCAAGGACCTTGGGAATAAACCTGGGAACAACCAGGGATGATCCCAAATAATTCCAAGCAACAGAACCAAGCTGGCTGGACAAAACAGCAGGTGGTAGGTTGGTAAACAACCTCTGGTTCTCCTTTCCAACCTGGGAAAACAACAACCAGGTTCAGGTCCTAAAAACAGAACCTGTTTTGTCTTTGCCCAACCAGCCAAGTGCTGGTTCGGCTGGTTTTCCCTGGCCCTGTAGCATACAGATACAGACAAAACCTTCACCTAAATTGTACCCCTATAGTGCCTGCCCTGCTACACTATAGTCAACCAAATAAAACAGTACAATTTCGAGTTGGATAGAACTGAATCAGCGCAATCAATTCAACCGAACTGCAAAGATTCCTTCTTGGGTTCCTTTGCGAGCTCGTCCTTTCTGCTTGCATTGTTCATAGCACGTACAATGTTGTGCCGAAGCGCACATTGCGCGAGTACCTGCAAATTGCATCAAGCGAAAATTGCGAAAGCAAACAAACACACGAACATTCCATTCACACCCAAATGCATTCGCACACGCATACTCGTACAAACAGACGGCAGGATGTCGTGCAATGTGAATTTGCACCCAACAGGTCTCCCTCAGGGGCAAGCAGCATGGCAGCGAGATGAGGTACAATAGCCACGAGACACTCCAGCTCAAACTGCCTGTCCTCAAGGACGTCACAGCCAAGGGCAAGCTCACCCCCGACGGACGGAGAACAGGCAGAGTCAGAAACAAGACTCGCGAAGTAGTCAAGGCGACACACAACAGCAAAGTCAACGAGCTCAGTGACTTCCTTGGGGACTTAAAAGTAGGGTCAGTGACAAGTGTGGCCAGACAACGAGTGACACTCGGACTAGCAGCACGAGCAAGGTCAGACTCAGGGTCAGGAACGTCAGGAAGAGAGGACGCTGTGTAACAGAGGAAGGACAAAGTGCCATCGTGTTAGTGCCTGGTACAGGTGGAGGACAAACACGACGAGCACGACGAGCAACAGGTGAGAAAGGACGCGACGCATGCTCTCGACGCTCAGTAGGAGCCGGTCAACTCAGTGTAACGAGAAGGAGCAGGCAGTGGGGAGTCAGGCGGTAATTGTGTCTGAGACGGGTCAGTCGGTGGACACAGAAGAGGAGGAGTAGGACCAGGGACAAACGACTCAGCAAAGTCAGACTGAAGACGAAGAACCTGGTGAAGTGCCGAGCCAGGTGGCGGCAGCGACGACTGCGGCTGCTCCCAGAAGAACGGTCGCCGCGGCCGCTGCTGCTCAGCAACCCCAGAGCGTCCACCTCCAGAACCTCCAGCACCTCCAGCTCCAGCACCTCCAGCACCAGAACCACCAGCACCAAAACTACCAGCACCTCCAGCTCCAGCACCTCCAGCACCAGAACCACCAGCACCTCCAGCTCCAGAACCTCCAGCACCAGAACCTCCAGCACCTCCAGATCCAGCACCTCCAGCTCCAGAACCTCCACCTCCAGCTCCAGAACCTCCAGCACCTCCAGCTCGAGCACCTCCAGCACCAGAACTACCAGCACCTCCAGCTCCAGCACCTCCAGCACCAGAACTACCAGCACCTCCAGCTCCAGCACCTCCAGCACCAAAACCTCCAGCGCCTCCAGATCCAGAACCTCCAGTACCTCCAGAACCTCCAGCAACTGACCCAAGAAGCGGCGGCGACGACTGCTGCTGCTCCCAGAAGAAGGGCCGTTGCGGCAGAGGGTGCAACGCACCCGCAGTGGCAACAATAGTAGTACCCTCGGCTCCACTACCACTAGAACGCTCAGCACCCCCAGAACCAGCACCCCCAGAAAGAGCACCCCCAGAACCAGCACCTCCGGAGGCACCACCCCCAGGACCAGTACCCTTAAAGCCCGCACCTCCAGCGTCACCACCCCCAACCGCACTAGAGTCAACAGCAACAGGCTGCAGAGGCGGCAAGACGGCCGAGGCGGAAAACCAGGAGGCTTCTCCGAGCGCGGAGAATGGCGAGAGACCGCCGTGTCGTCAGCAGCAGGGTCACCCCCCTTAGCCGGGCCAGCGGGGTCTGAGGAGACCTCCACAGGCTCAACCAAGGGGGGTGGTGCAACCTGAGACACACCTGAGGGAGCAGGACGCAAAAGGGGGGGGAGGGGGTCTACCGGGGGGTAACCTGGAACCAGGAAGAGGGGTGGGGGGGGGCACCAGGGAACTGCGGTGGGGGAAGAGACGGTAGCAGCAGACCGACTCGTCAAAGGTGACGTCGCGGGAGGACAGGACGCGACGCGTGACCGGGTGGTAAAAATGCCAGTCAGGCGCGTCGTTAGGAAAGCCAAGGAAGACGCAGCGAATGGTGCGACGAGAGAGCTTGCCCGCGGTAGAATCACGGACAAGGGCAAGCGAACCCTAGACCCGAAATGCCGACGCATCGCCAACCTCCCCGGTCCAAATCAGGGTATGCGAGGTCTCCGGCTGGGAGACACGGGGCCAGAGGTTGAGCTGATGCGCGGCGTATCGGACCGCAAACGGCCACAGAAAATGGGGAGCAGCCGCATGGACCATGGAGGTGCGAGCAAACCTCCATGATCAAGCCAATGCGGCGCTCAGCAATCCCATTCTGCTATGGAGAGGCCGGAAGCGTGAACGACTGGGTGATGTCCTCCTTACGACAAAATTCCTCAAGGAGACGGGAGGAAAACTCACCTCCACGGTCAGAGTGCAGACAGAGCACCGGGAGGTCGTGGTGGAACCGTGCGCTCAGCTAGCGGCGAACAGCGCGGATCCCAGGGATCAAAACAGCACGGACGTCTGTCTTGCGCTGCAAGGGAAACACGGTGGTGTAGCGCGTGAAGTCGTCAACGACCAGCAGAAAGTAGCGCTCCTGGTGCGGCCAGAGACGGGGGCGGGGCCCCACACGTCCATGTCCAGCGTCTGCAGAGGAGCAGTGGTCGGAGGAAACGAGGAGTGAGGAGCGGCACGCTGCCGCCCCTCGACACAGGGAGTGCACGGCGGCGCAAGCGACCGCGGGAGTGGGGGCAGGGACCTGGGGAGTCCAGAGACAAGGAGACGCGAGTGCATGCTGCGGAGGCGCGGCAGGGAGGGGTGACCAAGACGGTGGTGCCAGAGGAGGGAAGGACGCAGCTACCTGACCAGACACGGCCACCTGTGCAGACTCAATGTGCAGTGTGTACAGGCCAGACCCAGGCCTCCAAGTGAACGTGGCGAGGTGGTCGCCAGTCACTGTATCCGTACAGATCGCCCAGGAGTGGTGGTAGTGACCAACATATCCTGGAGGTGGAGACCTGTGAGGGAGCCAGAGGGGGCTTCCGGACACGGGAGAACAGTAGAGGCGCGTGCAACGACTGGGACAGAGGAGGGGTCGGCCAGGGTGACAGGGACATGTTCTGTGAGTGGTGTGACTGTGGTGCAGTCGCGGAAGAAGCAGCCAGATGCGCGTGAGTCCAGCGTGAAGGTGTGCAAAGGCTCCGCAGGAACTGCACCTGTGCTAGCAGACTCAGAAGCACCTACACTAACAGCCTCTACACTACCAGAACTAGGTACACAAGAATAATAATCACCCTCAGCACTAGCAGCAGCACAATACATAGCATACATGCCAGCAGAGATCTGGTCCCAATCAAGAGCAAACACATCAATGTTCTTCTTGAGTAATGCTAGCCAGTCAGGAAGCTTGGGCTTCTCACCAAACCCCGCCCGAAAGGCGTTGTCGAGGCGGAAGAAGCAGCGGCACTCAGTATGGCCCTGCCGGCCACAGACCTCTCCAGGGCGGCCCGTGCGTCGGCGGCACTGGCAGCGACCATCGCCTCCGGGGCCGCCTCGCCGGGCAACCCACTTACGAAGCTGCTGCGGCGAGAGAGTCTCCTGCTGACACTGCTGCTGCTGCTGCCGACCCCGAGAACCTCCGCCTCCACCACCAGCTGCACCACCAGACGCACCCGAGCCTCCACCCCCGCCAGCTCCACCCCGACCACTACCCGTGCCCCCTCCACCACCCCCACCACCGCCACCGCCACCACCCCCGCCACCGCCACCGCTGCCGCCGCCTCTACCACTCCCACCGCCCCCACCCTTCTTACGCCCACCCCTGCCGCTGCGCCTCCCACTAGGAGAAGACGCAGCACCGGCCTTCTCAGCACCAAGGAGGTCAACAGCAGCAGCAGAGGCAACAGCAGGCGCAAGGAGGGAAGGGGAGCACCCCTCAAAGAAGGAGGGGAGGGGAGCACTACGGGAGGCAGCTACAGCACAGGCGCTGGTCTCGGCCTCGAGAAGACGAGACTCAAATGAGGCGAGGGTGAGCTCAGTGGGGTCTAGGGAGAGGAAGTGGTCACAAACGGGGCTAAGAGAGTTAGGGAGGTGGGTAGTGAGGAAGTAGAGAGTGATGTACATTGGAGGGGGGTTCTCAGCCTGAAACTCTAGCTTGAGAGCAGCACGGTAGCGAGTATCAAGGGAGCAGAGGTGGGTCATGAGCTCAGCGACAGTGGGGAAGTCTGACAGATCAAGGAAGGAAACGGCAACAGAAGACGGCCTAGCGTGGCAGAAGAGGGGGAGGGGTAGCGCTTAACTACAGCGTCATAGAGTATTTTGACCGTTTTCAGCTGACGACAGTAAGGTCGCTGGTCGGCCGGGAGGTGGGAGCGGACTGCGAGCTGACCAGTGGCGTCGCGTGCTAACCACTGGGTGTGTGCAATGCGATCAGTCTTAAAACTCTGCTGCTGATCGTCAGCAGTGGTAGACCTAAGGGCAGTAGGCTCAGCAGGGGCAGAAAGGGAACCTGTCGTGTGTTCGAACAGTGAAGCGTCATCCTTGGTAACGCTCTGCAGGTACAGGTGGAGGTCTATCAGCCAGGACTCGAACTCCATCGGGCGACCCTCTGCGTCAAAGGTGAGCAGGGTAGGCGTCGCCATGGCAGGCAACGGCAGTAAGTGACAGTGGCGCAGAGGCAGCAGGGGCAGTGGGGACAGCAGCTGTTGGAGCAGCAGCAATGGCGGCTGTAGTGGCAGCGGCAGTTGTAGCGGCAGTTGCAGCGGCAGTGGCGGCGGCAGCTGTAGCAGTAGCGGCGGCAGCAGCTGCAAGGTCAGTGGCAGCGGCGGCTGTAGTAGCAGCGGCGGCGGCACCTGCAGCAGTGGCGGCGGCTGTAGCAGTAGCGGCAGCTGCTGTAGCGGCGGCAGCGGCGGCAGCGGCAGCAGCAGCGGCGGCAGCAGCTGCAGCAGCAAGAGCGACGGCTATAGCAGCGGCAGCAGCAAAGGTGGCAGCGGCAGCTGTAGCGGCTGCAGCAGAGGCGGCTGCAGCGGCGGCTGTAGCGGCTACAGTAGTGGCGGCTGTAGCTGCGGCTGTAACGGCAGCGGCTGCGGTAGCTGTAGCGGCTGCTGCAATGGCTGTAGCGGCAGCAGCAGCAGCTGTAGTGGCAGTCGCGGCGGCTGGGCAGCACTGCGCGGGGCAGCAGCGCGCAAGGCAGCGCCGCACAGGGCAGCAGCACGCGGCGCAGCAGCGTGCAGCGCAGCGCAATGGTGCGCAAGGCAGCGGGGCGTGCAGCGTGCGGGGCAGTGGGGCAGCGGGGCAGCGGGGCGCGCAGGTCAAGGGCGCGCGCAGCAGCAGCGCGCGTGGCAACGGCGCGCGGATCAGCGGGGCAGCGGGGCGCGCAGGACAAAGGCGCGCGCAGCAGCAGCGTGCGTAGCAATGGCGCGCGGGGCAGCGGGGCAGCGGGGCGCGCAGCAGCGGCGCGCGTGGTAACATCGCGCGGGGCAGCGGGGCAGCAGGGCGCGCGTAACAGTCGCGCGCGTGGCAGCAAAGCGCGCTAAGGGCAGCGCGTGAGGGGCAGCAAGGGGGGGGGGGTCGACTTAATCTAACCTAGGTTCGCCAGTAGGTCCGGTAGGCGATACTAACCTAGCCTCTGAAACCATATCAGAATGTGTGAGACAAGGAAACTAGTACCAAACTAGTACCAAACCCTAAACGGGTTGTACCCCACAAAGGCTGCCCCAATAGAGCCTACAGCAATACATGCATTATAATTTGACAGAGGGCACTGGGGAGAGCGATGGATCTCAACATGGTGCACTGGATGGGGGCGCCGATTTGGATGTATCACTCCCAAGCGCGTTGGGAGCGTAAACGGGATAAGGCCATAGCCGTACGGCCGCAGACGGCGCGGGTTGCAGCAAAGGAAGCACTAGCCAGGGCCATGCTGGGGGAGTTGGAGGAGAACGAGCAAGCGCAGCACACGCTCGGGCACCCAGTGGAGAGGAGGTGGGTCTACCCATGGGAGGAAGAGGAAGAGGTGCCGCAGCAATACGCGGATCAGGCAGAAATTTGTCTGCTGGGGATAAGGGAGTAGGAAGCGGTGGATAAGAAAAGGGAGGACTTTAGCGGGGTGGAAGAGGCGATTGAGCAACAGAGACGTCGAGAGAGCCATGAGTGGGAGTACGGCCCGGAAAGCCAGTGGGACTTTGCCCTCATGACGTGCACCAAGGAAGAAGAGAAGACGGAGCCGAAGGGCCAGGAGGAGAGGAAGCATGGGGGCAAGAGCCAGGAGCCAGGAAGCATGGGGGCCGAGAAGCACTTGGAGGCCAAGGAGAAGGAGTGGGAGATGGGCGATGGGATGTCAGAGGAAGATGCTAAGGAGCTACCGGAAGTGCTGAAGCAGCACCAACCTGCTTTTGCTTATTCACTGAAGGAGGTGGGGCGCTGCAAGGTGGCGGAGGTGACAATTGAATTGACACCGGAAATCCCGGTTTACCAGAGGCGCCGGAGGATGATGCCAAAGGAAGTAAAGGTGTGCCCCGAGAAATGCCAGGAGCTGCTGGAAGCAGGGTTGATACGGCGGTCAAACTCGGAATACGCGGCAACTACGGTGGTGGCCGCGCGTACGGGGAAGGTGCTTTCGAAACGCATGTGTGGAGATTACCGAGGCGAGGTAAACAAGGTCACGGTGATGAAGCGTTACCAAACACCGATGGCGGATGAAAATTTCGACCAACTAGCGGAGACGCAAGTGTTCTCTACCCTGGACCTGCGGCAGGGATTTAACCATATCCCCATCGCAGAAGTGGATAAGAAGAATACCTCTTTTCATGGGCCAGACGGGCAATATGAGTGGAACACGATGCCGTTCGGTCTGAATGTGCCTCGGCCGAGTTCCAGAGGATGATGGATCAGGTGCTGCGTGATGAGCCGAATGCAGCCTGCTATATAGATGATGTTATCATCTTCAGCACGGACAGCAAGTCCCAAGTCAAGGATGTGGAAGCTATGCTAAAGGCGCTCGAGGCGGCAGGGTTGACGTGTTATTCGGGAAAGTCCAAGTTTGGGCAGCTGACTGTGGAGTATCTGGGGTTTGAGGTGGAAGGGGCCAAGTTGGGGATTCAGCGGGCAAATGTGGAGGTACTGGATCGAGTGGCGGTGCTGAAGGACAAGAGCGCGCTGAGGGCGCTCTTGGGCTTCCTGAACTACTACAGGAAGTTCGTGCCAAACTTCAGCAGAAGGGCGACCCCACTGAACCGGCTGATGAGGGAAGATCAGAAGTGGGAGTGGGGACGGGAGCAGGAGGAAGCCGTACAGGACTTGATGGGAGCAGTGAAGAACGGAGCGGTCTTGGAGCTACCTAAGGCAGACCAACCGTTCATACTCTACACCAACAGGAGCAGTACATGTATGGAAGCAGTGCTGGCGCAAGTGAAGCAAGGAGTGGAGAAGGTCGTGGAGTTTGCTAGTCGGAGCTGCAATGCCACAGAGGCAAATTACTCGTCCGACGAAGGAGAGGGTCTGGCGGTGGAATGGGCGGTGAAGCACTTCCGAGTATATCTCCACGGTAGGAAGTTCACGTTGGTGATGGATCATCAGCCACTGCTGTGGCTGATGCAGACGCCGGACTAGACCGGCCGTAACGCGCGATGGGCTATGAAACTTCAAGAGTACGACTTCGAAAATAAACACAGGGCAGGGAAGTCCATGCAGCATGTAGACGGCTTGTCGCGGAACCCGCCGGAGGTACAGCCGTCTGCATGTCTGATGGCGTTGGCGAAACAAGGAGACCAAGAGAAGGAATTTTTGGTGTAAGGGCCTAATAAACTCAGGCTATTAAGACGTAATCCAACTTAAAACCTCTCCTCGGGGTCACCTCCAAGGGTCCCTGGGTGCTTGGTACAGGACCAGCCCCTATCATCGGGTCCGAGTATGTAGAGAGAGGGATCAAGAGGGACTTAGTCAAAACAGCAAGAGTACCTTGAACGTTGCGCAGCGTGCCGTGCAGACCGTCGATCGGATTAAGCTGAGAATTCGCTATATCGAAGCTCACTCTAAGAGCTTTGAAATAAACCAAGTTGCCTCGCGAAAAGTTCTGCCATTGCAAAGTTATGGCTCGGACAGCGTTTGCCTAGCGTCGTAGTGCTAGCGTGCTAGCATTGACTCGGTAGCATTCTGCCGTCGCACCGCGTAGAAACGAAATTCCAGCAAGGAAGGAATTCACTTGAATCAATTTCACTATATCCAGGTACAAACAGAGAAGGAATAAATAGTTCTAGCTAGCAAGGACCTTGGGAATCAACCTGGGAACAACCAGGGATGATCCCAAATAATTCCAAGCAACAGAACCAACCTGGCTGGACAAAACAGCAGGTGGTAGGTTGGTAAACAACCTCTGGTTCTGTTTTTCCAACCTGGGAAAACAACAACCAGGTTCAGGTCCTAAAAACAGAACCTGTTTTGTCTTTGCCCAACCAGCCAAATGCTGGTTCCGCTGGTTTCCCCTGGCCCTGTAGCATGCAGATACAGACAAACAACATCCAACCTTCACCTAAATTGTACCCCTATAGTGCCTGCCCTGCTACACTATAATTATCCAAACAAAACAGTACAATTTCGAGTTGGATAGAACTGAATCTGCGCAATCAATTCAACCGAACTGCAAAGCTTCCGTCTTGGGTTCCTTTGTGAGCTCGTCCATTATGCTTGCACTGTTCATAGCGCGTATAATGTTGTGCCGAAGCGCACATTGCGTGAGTACCTGCAAATGCATCAAGCGAAAATTGCGAAAGCAAACAAACACACGAACATTCCATTCACACCCAAATGCATTCGCACACGCATACTCGTACAAACAGACGGCACGATGTCGTGCAATGTGAATTTGCACCCAACACACTCCCCCTCAGCCTGCCGGCTGCATCCCCAACATACCATGCTAGTTCATGCTCATTCCATTCATGCGCACACAACGCCAATGAGGCTCATCCGCAAGCCTCTTGGTAAGGAAGTCTGCTGGCTGCAGGTGAGTCTTGATGTATTGGATTCACCGTCCCCCTCTTCACCTCCTTACGCAGCCAGTGCCACTTGATACGCATGTGCTTGTTCAGCCCATGAAGCACAGCGTTCCTGGCCATCCCAAGAGCCCCCTTGCTATCACAAAACAGCGGCGTAGCAACCTTCTGCTCCTGGCCAATCTCCTCTAACAGCCTCCTCAGCCAAATCACCTCCTTTACCCCATGGAACATCGCCATGTACTCTGATTCCACGGAAGAGAGTGCCGTCTCCGTCTGCTTCTTGGACCTCTAACTAACAGGTCCTCCCCCAACTACGCAGATGTATCCTCCCACAGATGAGGAATCCTCTTCTCAGAAGCCCATGTAGCATCGGTAAAGCAAGTGAGAAACAGCTTGCCTTCTCCAAGCCGCTCCCCCTTCTCTTTCAGCACCTCAACCCCTTTCTGCTTCACCTGTGCAGATGCGGAGTATTGAACTCCAATGCTTGGGTGAGAGTTCGGGTACTTCACCACACGCTCAGCTGCATCCACCTGCTCCTCTGATGGATTCTGCACCACCCTTGCCAGCTGCCCAACAGAGAAAGAGATGTCGGGCCTCGTGTGAACCGCTGCATACAAGAGGCTGCCCACCAAGGACTGAAATTTCTGCTGCTCCTCGGCTTCAACCCCTTCATCCTCTGCAGCCTTCACAAGCTTGAGTTCTGCTGGCACGGGAGTTGCAACCTTGCGCTCATTCTCAATCCCATACTTCTCCCCCAGCTCCTTGATGAACTTCTCCTGGTGCAGCTTCAACCACCTGTGATCTGGATCCCTCTCCACGTGCATCCGAGGTAGTACTTTACCTCCCCAAGGTTCTTGCACTTGAAGTTCTCCATCAGCTGCTGCTGCACTTTCTGGATCTCCTTCATGCTGCTGCTGAAGAGAAGAATGTCGTCCACGTATACCAGAAACATCACGCTCTTCTCCTTCTCCCCCTTGAGAAAGAGGCTCTTATGGCAGCTGCTGGTCCTGAATCCCATCTCCTCTAAAACAGCTGCCAACTTCTGGTACCAGCAGCGTGACGCTTGCTTCAATCCGTAGATTGACTTTTTCAGCTTGCACACCCTTCCCGTACCATCCTCATACCCAGGCGGCTGCGTAATGTACACATCCTCCTCTAAAATCCCATTGAGGAATGCCATTGATATATCCATCTGAATGATGAATTTCTCACTAACGGCTGCATCTGCCAACAAGACACGGAGGTTAGGGGGTTTGGCAGTGGGAGCAAAGATCTCATTGAAGTCCTGCTTCTCCTTCTGCATAAACCCCTTAGCCACCAGCCTACTCTTGTAGATGGTGACCTGTCCCTTGTCATCGGTCTTGATCCTTAGCACCCACTTGCACTGTACGGCTTTCTTCCCCTCAGGCAGCACCACCAGATCCCATGTCCCATTCTCTAGAAGGCTCTGGTACTCAGCATCCCTAGAAACCAGCCACTTCTCCCTATCTGGTCCAGCTAATGTCTCCTCCATGCTAGCTGGTTCCTCTGGTGCAGGGGCAAGAAAACAGTAGGCAGGTTTATCCTCCTCATCCGGGTCATAGCCATGTGGTAGAATCAGCAATGCCTCCTCATTCCCAAGCTGCTGCTCTGCTACATCAGCTCCTGCAGTCAGCTTCATAGTGGCCATACGGGTACGTCCTGGCCTAGACACGGGTGTCTCCCATTTCTTCATAACGACACCCTTCAGCTTCATCCATTGTGGTAGCTTAGGCACCTTAGCTTTGCCCTGTTGTTGTTCTCCTCCCTCAGATCCAGCAGCTTCCCTGGTGCTACCACTAGTCTCCACATCATCTCCTCCACCAGCAGGTGCCTCCTGCACCTTCTCTCCATCACCACCCTCTGCAGCTGCCTCCTCTCCCTCCTCCCACACACTAGGATTCAGGTCCAGCTGCATCGTGATCTGCTCCATCTGCTTGTACACCCTGGCCTCCGGCTGTTTCTCCCAGCTCCCATACATCATGCCCTCAACAAACTTCACATCCCTGCTGTCAAAAAACACACCCTTGCATGGTTCCCACAGCAGCCATCCTTTGCTCTCAGCAGCCAGCCCCAAATGCACACACCAGATTGCACTTGCCCCCAACTTACTTCGGTAGACCTTGGGGACGTGGGCGTCTGCCATGCAACCGAACACTCTCAGCATGTCCACCGGCGGCTTCCTCCCAAGCCACCTCTCCAACGGCACCTACGAGTTATCACCAACCTTAGTGAGCGCCCTGTTCCTAGCCACAGTTGCGTGCCGGACAGCATGGGGCCACATGGAATTGCCCACCCCTGATTCTATGAGCAGCGCCCTAGCTGTCTCCAGAATGGTCCGGTTCGCCCGTTCTGCTACACCGTTGGACTGTGGGGTGTAAGCCGTGGTCAGCTCCCTCTGAATGCCCTGCTTCTTAAGCCAGGCCGTCATCTCAGCTCCAAGGAACTCACCACCCCGGTCTGTCCTAATGCGCTTCACCACACACTTCGCTTGCTTCTCTACGAACGGCAGCCAATCTTCCCGTATCGTAGAGGCGGCGTGGTCCTTCTGCTTCAGCGGATATGCCCACATAAGCCTGCTCCAATTATCCACTATGGTCAGGAAGTACCGCTCCCACTTGTGTCCCTGAACCGGCAGCGGCCCCACCAAGTCCATGTGGACCAGCTCTAAAGGCTTCTTGCTCCTGCCAGCCACACTATGGAAGGGGAAACAGGTGAATTTGGATAGCAAGCAGATTTCACAGTTGTCATCAGGTGGCTGTCCGTTCAGCTTCAAGCCTTTAACGGCTCCATCCTTCTCTAGCTGCTTCAGCAAAGGCATTGCCACATGCCCCAAGCGTCGGTGTGCCGTTGCCCAATCCGTCTCCCCAGATCTGGCCGACACTTTCACACCAACGGCTCCCACGGCGTTGCACTCCCCTTGGGACGCAGACCCCTCTCTAGCCTGCCCCCCACCATGCCACGCCAATGCTGGCAGCTGCCACATGGATCTATACACATCCTTGCTCTCGTGCAGATCCCAAAGCACCCGGTTGCCCAGCTGCCCCTTGTAAGTGCGTGCCCCATCCGTGCTAGTACTCACCCCAGCCTTGGCGAGCTTACGGAGGGAGATGAGGTTGGCCTTGAAGTCGGGAACGAGGAGAACGTTGTGCAGCACCACCGGCTTGCCATCCGCTCCCTTAAATGCAGCTCGTCCCGCACCAGCCACCTTCAACGCGTGTCCAGAGGCAGAGTACACCTCAGAGATTGGTGCAAGCGTAGGTTGTCTAGCAGGTCCTTGCGCGGCGTCATCGTCCACGCAGCGCCCGTGTCCAACACCCAAAAGTCCAGGGGGTGCAGCTCTGCTCCAACCTTGGCAGAACCATCTCCTTGCTCCCCTTCGTCTCGAACATGGAAGAACTGGCCCGCGGTGCGCTCCTTTTTCTTCTCAGCACCGCCTTTGCCTTTCGGGTTGTCGTCGGACGAATCTGCGACCATGTTCGCGTCGATTTTCTGGTTGCTCCGAGCGCCGCCATCGTGATGGCGATTCTGGGGGGTCCATCCTTCGGGTTTCTTATAACACAAGAACCAGGGATGCCCCTCCTTCTCACAATACCAGCAGCTCCCTTTTATTTTGCCACCAGCGCCCGATCTGCCCCCACGTCCAGATTTCCCACCGCGACCCCAACCGGTACCTCCTTGTTGGTCGTTGGAGTCGTCGTCCTTCTTTGCACCGCGACCAGCACCACAGAAGCCACGTCCTCTGCCACGTTTGCCTCCTTGCATGCCGTAGCCGCTGCTGCCCTCGTCTCCACCCCTCAGTTGGCGGCGACGGAAGTCCTCCTCCAGAATCTTCGTCCGCACCCACTCGAGCGTCCACAAGCTCTGGTTCTGCGGCAGGCTCAATCCGCTCGTGTATTGCAGCCACGACTCCGGCAGCAGCGAGAGCATCTTCAAGCATTTGGTCTGCTCCGGGTAGGTGATTCCCGCGGTTGCCAGCTTCGCGTAGAGATCGCGCATCTTGTCCAGAACAGGTTGTACCGGCTCTCCCTCGCTCAGACGCAGCGCGGACAGCTCCCTCTCCATCATGAGCGTCGCGGCAACGGAGGTTGGGGCGTGCAGCTCCTTCAGCACGGCCCACGCCTTCGGACCGCACTTATCCTCCGGCAGCAGGTGCATGATGTGGTGTCGCTGGTTCAGCTCCAAACTCTGCGACATTAAGTAGTAGCCAGCCGAGGAGTGCTCGTCCCATTCTTCCTGCAGTGCGGGGTCACTCGGTCTAGGCTCTTCCCCAATCATTAGTTTCAGCAATCCAATCTGACGGAAACATAGTTGCATTTTCCAGGCCCAATCATCATAGCCTTCACCATTGAACTTCTCGACGGTGAAGTTTTTCAGCACCTCCTTGATCAGCGAGCCCTGGTTTGTTCGCGCTCCTCTTGGCGCCGAAACACCAGAATCTTGGCTGCCACTACGATCTTGGGCTGAAGATTCACTAGCTCCCGCCGAATCCTTTCCCGCCATAGCTACCTATAACGAGGATCGCTATAACGCAGCTCTGATACCAGCTTGTTGGTGTAAGGGCCTAATAAACTCAGGCTAAAAACGTAATCCAACTTAAAACCTCTCCTTGGGGTCACCTCCAAGGGTCCCTGGGTGCTTGGTACAGGACCAGCCCCTATCCTCGGGTCCGAGTATGTAGAGAGAGGGATCAAGAGGGACTTAGTCAGAACAGCAAGAGTACCTTGAACGTTGCGCAGCGTGTCGTGCAGACCGTCGATCGGATTAAGCTGAGAATTCGCTATATCGAAGCTCACTCTAAGAGCTTTAAAATGAACCAAGTTGCCTCGCGAAAAGTTCTGCCATTGCAAAGTTATGGCTCGGACAGCGTTTGCCTAGCGTCGTAGTGCTAGCGTGCTAGCATTGACTCGGTAGCATTCTGCCGTCGCACCGCGTAGAAACGAAATTCCAGCAAGGAAGGAATTCACTTGAATCAATTTCACTATATCAGGTACAAACAGAGAAGGAATAAATAGTTCTAGCTAGCAAGGACCTTGGGAATCAACCTGGGAACAACCAGGGATGATCCCAAATAATTCCAAGCAACAGAACCAACCTGGCTGGACAAAACAGCAGGTGGTAGGTTGGTAAACAACCTCTGGTTCTGTTTTTCCAACCTGAGAAAACAACAATCAGGTTCAGGTCCTAAAAACAGAACCTGTTTTGTCTTTGCCCAACCAGCCAAATGCTGGTTCTGCTGGTTTCCGCTGGCCCTGTAGCATGCAGATACAGACAAACAACATCCAACCTTCACCTAAATTGTACCCCTATAGTGCCTGCCCTGCTACACTATAATTAACCAAACAAAACAGTACAATTTCGAGTTGGATAGAACTGAATCTGCGCAATCAATTCAACCGAACTGCAAAGCTTCCATCTTGGGTTCCTTTGAGAGCTCGTCCTTTCTGCTTGCACTGTTCATAGCGCGTACAATGTTGTGCCGAAGCGCACATTGCGCGAGTACCTGCAAATGCATCAACCGAAAATTGGGAAAGCAAACAAACACACGAACATTCCATTCACACCCAAATGCATTCGCACACGCATACTCGTACAAACAGACGGCACGATGTCGTGCAATATGAATTTGCACCCAACAGGAATGAGGCGAGAGGAAGGGTGGACCAGCAGACATATGGGAAGACACGGAGGCGCTGGCATGGATTCAGGGGGCAACTGAGGAGGAGCAGTCTCAGCGATAGTGCGGGCGAGGGGAGCGTACTACCGATGGTTCAAGGGACAGGTGCAGCTGCAGACAGGGGAAGGTTGGAAGCATGTCCCAGCACCAGAAGAAAGGGAAGCCATCATACGGGAGGTGCATGGGAAGCTGGGGCACTACGGACAGGACTCAGCAGCTGGTGCAGACGGGCTGGTGGTGGGCTGGAATGCGGAAGCAGGTCAAGGAATGGGTGTGGCTGTGTGAAGCGTGTTGCAGGAACCGGGCAGTGATGGGGAGAGAGAAAGCAGAGCTGCAGCTGCTGCCCATTGTAAGCTTGGGCTACCGATGGTCACTGGACATTGCTGGAGAGCTGCCGGTCACGACAAAGAGAAGGAAATACTTCTGCTGATAGAGCATGTCTGCAAATGGGCGGAAGCTAAGGCCTTGGTGTATAAGACGGCAGAGGCAGTAGCTGAGGAAACGGTGATCACACGGCTTGGGGCATGTGGGGAAGTGCTGACAGATCAAAGCACAGATTTTAAAGGGGAATTCGATGCGCTGCTGAAAGCCAACGGCATCAGGCACCGCCTCACCTCACGTTACCACCGACAGAGGGACAGGCTGACGGAAAGGCTGGTACAGACAGTGAAGAAGGGTTTGCGAGCGTACGGGGAGGAGCACAAGCGGGACTGGGATAAGCAGTTGTGCTGGGTGATGGCGGGGTATCGTTTTCAAGGCGGCTCTCAAAGATGTTTCCCCGTACTATCTCCTTTTCGGGAAGGAGCCAGTGATGCCGGTCGAAGCACCAAAGCTGTTACTGGCTCAGCGGAGAAGTGGGTAGCCGTGGCGGATGCAAGGGCGGCTTATCTACGCCACCTTCTATCAGCAGCTATGGAGAACCTACACGTGGCCCAGCTCCGCGACGTTGAAAGGTATAAGCAGAGGCAGCAGGCGAAAAGCAGCGGCAGCGGGGCGAGGGTGCAGGAGGAGGAAGAGGTGTATCTTAAGCGACCGCGGAATGATGCGCTGGATGTTGGCCTCACTCAGCAGCACTGGAACGTGAAAGACGTGAAGCCCTCTGGAGTGATTGTTCTGGAGGACGGGAAAGGAAAGCGGGTGGCGGATCATGCGACAAATGTAGCCAGGATTCGCAGCGAGAGAGAGCGGCCCGGCCAGTCAGGTTCCGTGACGTGCTCGAGGACAGCGGCATTGCGTAATGGGAGGGGGCAGGAAGGAGTTGGACAAAGGTTGAGCAAGGACAAGGGCAAGGAGAAAGTGGGGTGAACTCGGCAGAGAGACACCTGAAGGGAAGGGGTCGGGTCAGAGGAAGGGAGAGGAAAGAATACAATGGAGGGAGAAGTAAGAAGAGATTCACAAGAGGGAATAACGTATCATCTGAGGAAGGGGGAGGGATTCCGACAGCTGTCAGAATACTGAAGTGATCACATAAGTATTCTGACAGAGGGAGGTATAGCGAGCCAAGGTTGGTACTTGCATATTTGTACATAAGCGAAGCGGTGTATAAGGCATCTGAGGTGCCCAGTGGTCAGGAGGGCGGGTAACTTGGCAGTGGAGGGTGGGAAGAAGCGAGCGGGAAGTTGGGGTGGCGAAGTTGGACGAGGCAGTCGGGCGGTAACTGGGCAGACGGTAAGAGGTTGGAGAAGCAGGTGGCGAATGGAATGTGTGTGTGGTGTGCATGTGGTTGTTTTCGTTTCCCTTGCAGACACCGAGTCCGGAAGGAGCTGGAAGTTATTGCCGCCAGCTGGAGAAGGCAGATTGAAGATCTGGGCGGCCTAGCTGAGGACTACTTCGTTATGTCAATGATGTTTCCTAGCCTAGGGTAGGAGTTGGTAGGCATAAGGGGAGGTTCCGGGCCATGGAACTTCCACTGCTTGTGTGTTTTTTATTGTTACTGGATTTTCTTATTTGAGGATAAGCTGTACCAGGCAAAGCCACAGCAACCAGTCTGATGGAGTAGGAAGGAGCCGAACTTAGGAAGGAGCTGAACAAAGGTTGAGCAAGGACAAGGGCAAGGAGAAAGTGGGGTGAAGTCGGCAGAGAGACACCCGAAAGGAAGGGGTGGGGTCCGAGGAAGGGAGAGGAAAGATTACAATGTAGGGAGAAGTAAGAAGAGAGCCACAAGAGGGAATAAGAGACCATCTGAGGAAGGGGGAGGGATTCCGACAACCCACGGAGTTCCTAGAGAACGAGGGGGCGTAGAAACCGGTTAGGACCCCAGAGGGGGCCATCGGACACGGGAGGGTAGTGGTGCTGTGAGCAACTAGAGGTCCCACTGTGAGGTCAGCTACGGTGGGGTGCGCAGCAGTGTGAGGTCAGTGCAGTCGCGAAAGAAACAGCTGAACGCCCCAGTGTCGAGCGTGAACGACAGAAATGCATGCAGTGTGGCCGAACCTGTGCAAGCTACCCTAGCAGGTACAGCACTAGCAACCTCTACAGCACCTAAGCTAGATAAACAAGAGTAATTACCCGAGCTCTCAACACTAGTGTCATCAGCATATATTACAGAGATAGGTATATACATTGCAAAGCAGCATGCAACTCTACTGCAGACATCTCAAGCAACTGCGCACCAACGGTGCGAGCCAGCGGGGCCCAGTCCGGGACGTGGCCCCCAAAGCCGTACTGTGTGCGGTAGCGGTCCGTGATCTGCGTAAAGCACTGACTCAGAGGGTGGAGGCGGCCACAGGGGGCGTCTCGACGTGACCCAGTCTGAACCCAGTACTAGCAAAGAGTGAAAGCTGGACCACACGACGACCAGCTGGACGGGCCACTGCTGCGTGCAGTGCTCCCTGGTCCTGCCAAACTCCACTGCTGCTGTGTGGGCCACTGCTGGACCTGCTGCGGCTGGTCCTGGAGATGTTGCTGCCGTGGCTGCTGCTGCTGCTGCTGCGGGTGCAGTTGCTGCTGTGGCTGCTGCTGCTGCTGCTGCTGTGGCTGCTGCCTGTGACGCCACACCCCCAGAGCCAGGACCTCCACCTCTACTACTGCCGGCACCGCCACCGCCTCCACTTCCTCCACCACCTCCACTCCCTCCACCTCCTCCACCACCACCCCCACCACCACCCCCACCACCACCCCCATTGCCACCACTACCTCCTCTTTTCTTATCTCCCTTCTTGCCCCCATTGTAGCCAAAGGCAACTGCTTCCACCTCTGTTGCCGTAGCAACAGAGGCCGAGTCCACAGAGGAGGCAAAGAAGGACGGGGCACACCCCTCAAAGATAGGGGGGAGGACATTACCAGTAGTGGCAGCAAGGGAGCGAGCAGGACCCTCTACTGCAAGGAGCTTCTCCTCAAAGAGCTTAACGGTGAGGGTCGGTGGGTCAACCGTGAGAAAGTAGTCGCGAGCAGTTTTGAAGCGGCCACGGAGACGGGAGGCTAGGAGGTACGGGGGGGAAGGGGGGGGTTCTTGGCAAGCAGGGCAGGGTCAGTAGGGCAGCATCAAGCGAGCGCAATTGCATGATCAGATCAGCCACCGTAGCGAACGACAGGAGATCAGGAAAGAGAAAGGGAATGATGTGGCTTCCTAGAGTCACAGTGCCCGGGGTGGAATAGCGAGTAATCACAGCCTTCAGCAGTGCAAGAGCCGTCTCCTCCTGAACAAAGTGATCCTGCTCAGTCAGCGGCAGCAGGTCAGTGATAGCAAGGATGGCTGCATTGTCACGTGCGGTCCAACGCCTAAGCTCAGTGCGAGCCTGGGCATAGGCAGTCTTGTCATTTGCTGACGCATCGTCACCAAGAGGTTTGGGAGGGGGAGGGGCTTTCAGCCCACCGACAGCATGCTCCGAAAGAGGGACATCGTTCTCGAGTCGGCTACCGAGGTAGAGCTTGAGCTTCCGCAGCCACGCAGGGAAGTCGACAAGACGCCCCTAAGGGTCGAACAGCAGAACATGAGCAGTCACCATAGCAGGGGCAGACGCATAGGGATAGAAAGACCCTCTATGCGGTCAGGTGCGGCTAAGAGCGGTCGGGTGGGGCTAGGGACAGCCGGGTGCGGCTAAGTGCGGTCGGGTGGGGCTAGGAGCGGCCTGGCGCGGTTGAGTGCGGTCAGGTGCGGTCGAGTGCGGTTGGGTGCGGCAGAGTGCGGTTGGGACATGTCTAGTGCGTAGGGAGTGGTCAGGTGCGGTAAGGAACGGTCTAGTGCGGTGGGGCGCTGCTAAGAGGGGTCAAGGAACGTGGGCGGGCGGCTGCTGCTGGCGCTCTAACTTGTGCTGCTGGTGCTAGCTGCTGCTGGCACTAGCTGCAGTTGGTGCTAGTTGCAGTTGGTGCTAGCTGCAGCGTTGCTGGCGGCACTCTGCTTTTGCTAGCATGCAACAGACGCAATGGCGGCGCACTACAGACGAGGGTGTTCGTGCTGGCGTTCTAGATGCGGGGCGACGGGGCGCGGGGTGCGGGGTGCGGGATGCGGAGTGCGGGGTGCATACGGGGTGCGGGATACGGGATGCGGGGTGCATACGGGCGGCGTTGTGGGGCGCGGCCGTGGGGCCTGCTAGCGTGGGGTCGAGGGGCCCGCTGACGAAAGGCCGCGGGGCCTGAAGGCGAGGGGCCGCGGGGCCTATTGACGTGGGCCGCGGGGCCTTCTAACGCGGGCCACAGGGCCGTCGAGCGAGGGCCGTCTGGCCCGCTAACGAAGGCCGTGGGGCCTGCTAACGTGGGGGCCGCGCGGCCTGCGCTCTGCGGTCAGGTGCGCACGCGAGTAACGGACGGGGGGCAACGGGCGACGGGGGGAACGGGCGACGGGCGACGGGGGGAACGGGCGACGGGCGACGGGCGACGGGGGGAACGGGCTACAGGCGACGTGCGACGGACGACGGGCTAACAAGCTCTAGGCAACGGGCGACAGGCTAGGACGAGGCGCGCGTTAGTACAGGGCACGATCTTGGTGGGCCCATGACAATCGAGAGGAAGATCGCTAGGGGAAACTCTAGCTAGGGTAAACCTAGCTCTATACCTGCTCGGCCAAACAGATGTTGGTCAGCCGCTGCTCCAGCTGGCCGATGTACAGGTCGTCGGTCGACTTGTACATGAACTGCCACGCTTGGTGGCCGGCGTCTACACAAAGTCAACACGGCTTCAGGGCGACCTGCTGGTTTCTCCCCCTTGCTGCCTCCGTCCATCCCTCCCCCCTCTCTTCACCCTCTGCCCACCCCTTTTTCTTGCCCTACACTGGCCCAGCCCCTGCCCTTTGCTGCTCCTCCCCTTGCCCCCGCGGTTGAACTCCCCTTGCCCCATCTATGTTCCGGATCCCCCACTGTTATAATCTTAAACTCCCACAGCGCTTGAATGGTGGCTTTCCAGCGTGTGCCTCCCCCCATCCAGTGCTTCAGTACAGAGGAATGCGCGTACACCGTGGCCAGGCCGAGCGGGAAGCCTGCCGCCCTCTCCCACAGCCAATTCCTTATAGGGTTCTGCTCTGCGACCGCCTTTCCTAGGATCTGGATCACTATGCTGTTGATCCTGTCTTTGGAGTTGATGACTCCCAGCCCCCCATCCTTCCTATCCCAGTAAGAGAGCTCATAGCTCCAGAGTATAAAGTGTCTGTCAGTAAGCGCTTTGCCACCCGAAATGTAATTGTGGCACAACCTCTTCACCTTCTTCCAGATATCGTGTAGCGAAGTGTAGACTTGCGCTTGGAAAAGAAGTATCCGCATCGCGGAGCTGTTTATGATGGTCACTCTTGCTGACGTCGATAGGTGCTTCGTCTCCCAACAGCTCAGCACCGTGCTCACCCGTTCGAAGCCTTATCCCAAGCCAGGCCGGGCGAACCACCTGACGTAAGCCACATCCAGGAGCCGCTCCGGTATGTATGTTTTGGCCATCCAAAAGGTGAGTTAACCGGCTGCAGCCGTCTCCGATTCTTCCCCGTCGGCATCAGCGTTGTCTTGTCTTGGTTTATCTTTAAACCCGAGATTGCCGCAAAATTGTCCAGCAGAGCCTTCGCCTCCTCCACCTGCTCCTTCCCCTTCAGGATAAGAGTTGTGTCGTCAGCATAACCCATATATGCGAGTTCTCTAATCCCCCTCTTCCTGACTCCCAGCTTTATCTACTTCTTGGCAGAGTGGTTCAATGGCGCAGAGGAAGAGGTATGGGGCGAGTGGGCACCCCTGCCGCACTCCTTTGCGCATCTCCACGCGTTCCCCCAACCAGCGTTGATCAGGAGCGACGTGGCCGCTCCCTCGTTGAGACCTTTCACCCACACCATAAAGTTCTCTGGGAATCCCATATTTATAAGTGTTTTGAACACGTACTCTCGTGACACCGAATCGTATGCTTTCTGGAAAACAACCAGAATCAGCAGCCAGTCCTCATCTCCTTCCACCGTGGCGTCGATCACGTCAGCGACCAGTGAGACTGCTTCCGCCAGACTCCTTCCCGGAAGGAAACCAAACTGGTTCGCTGAGATTATCCGCGGTAGGACCACCTTTATCCTGTTAGCCAGCACTTTCACTAGGATTTTGTAGAAAACCATCAGAAATGTGGTTGGTCGATGGTTGCCTAACAGCTCCCTGTCGCCCTTTCAAGTTCCTGATCTCCCACATCACTTCCGGCCAGAGGAGCTCCCAGTTGCGTTCGAAGAATTCCTTCGAAATTCCATCTTGCCCTGGCGACTTCTCCGGGGGTAAACCTTTGAGCGCCTCTTTTACCTCTTGCTCCATCCAGCCTCTGTAAACGCCTCTGTTCCGCTATTGGCCACAGCTCGCTGGAGGCGTCCAAAGGGGAGTCTGCGTACGCTTCTCTGAAGTATTCAGACGACGCCAGCAACACCCCCCTCGCCCCCTTGTGTTGTGTCCCTTTGAAGCATAACTCATTGATTTCAGCCCGACAGGAAACCAGACGGCGCCTCCCCTGCCAGCTCCGTAGTCATCCCTGCCAGCTCCGTAGTCATCCCTGCCAGCACGTGCAGTCGTTCCTTGTTACTGTCCTGGTACAGTTTGAGAGCTGCCTCCTGCTTCACCAGCTCCTCATATACATCCTGTGCCGATGGGTCGCTCATCATCCTCCACCTGAGCCCCTCCTCCTTTTTCTCGAGATGTGTCATGGTCGCTTTCACCCTCTTTGTCTCTTCTGCCACATACGCTCTCACGCTGGCTCGCGGGTTTGAAAGCAGCCGCTGCAAGCTCTGGTCTAGGTGGTCAGCTTATGCGTCCAACACCGCCGAGATGATGTTTTCGGTCCCTTCTACCCCTGCCTAGGATGCCTGAAGCCGCCAAAGACCTAGGCCGCTGTTGCCTGACGACGCTGACCTGAGAGTTACTGCTACATTTTACTTTCTTAAGATATCTTATTTATATATCGCTTCCTACTTGAGCTTCTACAAAATGTTTCTTTGGTTTTGTTAATTCCTTTCCCTTTTCTGCTTTGTAGTAATCGCTTCTCCATTTACTTATTATCCTTGCTGTTACTTGATATTTTTCTGCTAATAGTTTTGTATTGCAATTGGCTGCAAACCAGTGATCGGTCAAGCCGTAGGGGACCATTCTGTGCTTAGCCTCCGTGATGCAGCTGAGGAGAACATGGGATACTAACACTCTGTCAATCCTTGTGCTTGTCTTTGCAACCCTGGAGAAAAGAATGTACTATTTGCGACTCGGGTGCAGGGCACGAAAGGCATCCTGCAGATCCCACACCAAACAGATATGCAACAAACGCAGGTTCTCTGTTAGAGTTCCCAGCTTTGGGGACTTGTCCAGCTCCGGATCCGCTACAATATTGAAGTCACCTAGGAAGTGTTGGTGTAAGGGCCAAATAAACTCAGGCTATTATGACTTAATCAAACTTAAAACCTCTCCTCGGGGTCACCTCCAAGGGTCCTTGGGTGCCTGGTACAAGACCAGCCCCTATCCTCGGGTCCGAGTTTGAAGAGAGAGGAGTCAAGAATGACTTAGCCAAATTTGCAAGAGTACCTTGATCATCGCGCAGCGTATCGTGCAGACCGTCGATCGGATTAAGCTGATAATTTGCTATATCGAAGCTCGTTCCAATAGCTTTAAAATAAGCCAAGTTGCCTCGCGAAACGTTCTGCCATCACGGAGTTATGGCTCGGACAGCGTTGGCCTAGCGTCGTAGTGCTAGCGTACTTAGCGTTGACTCGGTAGCATTCCGCCGTCGCACCGCGTAGAAACGAAATTCCAGCAAGAGAGGAATTCGCTTGAATCAATTTGACTATATCCAGGTACAAACAGAGAAGAATTAAATAGTTCTAGCTAACAAGGACCTTGGGAATCAACCTGGGAACAACCAGGGATGATCCCAAATAATTCCAAGCAACAGAACCAAGCTGGCTGGACAAAACAGCAGGTGGTAGGTTGGTAAACAACCTCTGGTTCTCCTTTCCAACCTGGGAAAACAACAACCAGGTTCAGGTCCTAAAAACAGAACCTGTTTTGTCTTTGCCCAACCAGCCAAATGCTGGTTCCGCTGGTTTCCCCTGGCCCTGTAGCATGCAGATACAGACAAACAACATCCAACCTTCACCTAAATTGTACCCCTATAGTGCCTGCCCTGGTACACTATAGTTAACCATACAAAACAGTACAATTTCAAGTTGGATATAACTGAATCTGCGCAATCAATTCAACCGAACTGCAAAGCTTCCATCTTGGGTTCATTTGCGAGCTCGTCCTTTCTGCTTGCACTGTTCATAGCGCGTACAATGTTGTGCCGAAGTGCACATTGCGCGAGTACCTGCAAATGCATCAAGCGAAAATTGCGAAAGCAAACAAGCACACGAACATTCCATTCACACCCAAATGCATTCGCACACGCATACTCGTACAAACGGACGGCAGGATGTCGTGCAATGTGAATTTACACCCAACAGTAAGTAAGGCACTTACTCTTAGTACCATCCACACGGGAAAGTGAGGCACTTACTCTTAGTACCAACCACACGGGTAAGTAACTCACCTACTCTTATTACCAACCACACGGGTAAGTAACGCACTTACTCTTGGTACCAACCACACGGGTAAGCAACGCACTTACTCTTAGTACCAACCATACGGGTACGTAACGCACTTACTCTTAGTACCAACCACACGGGTAAGTAACGCACGTACTGTTAGTACCATCCACACAGGTAGGTGAGGCACTTACTCTAAGTTCCAACCATACGAGTACGTAACGCACTTATTATTGGTACCAACCATACGGGTAAGTAACGCACTTACTTTTAGTACCAACCACACGGGCAAGTAACGCAAATACTCCTAGTACCAACCATACGGGTACGTAACGCACTTACTCTTAGTACCAACCACACGGGTAAGTAACTCACTTACTCTTAGTACCAACCACACGGGTAAGTAACTCACCTACTCTTATTACCAACCACACGGGTAAGTAACGCACTTACTCTTGGTACCAACCACACGGGTAAGCAACGCACTTACTCTTAGTACCAACCATACGGGTACGTAACGCACTTACTCTTAGTACCAACCACACGGGTAAGTAACGCACGTACTGTTAGTACCATCCACACAGGTAGGTGAGGCACTTACTCTAAGTTCCAACCATACGAGTACGTAACGCACTTATTATTGGTACCAACCATACGGGTAAGTAACGCACTTACTTTTAGTACCAACCACACGGGCAAGTAACGCAAATACTCCTAGTACCAACCATACGGGTACGTAACGCACTTACTCTTAGTACCAACCACACGGGTAAGTAACTCACTTACTCTTGGTACCAACTATACGGGTAAGTAACGCACTTACTTTTAGTACCAACCATACGGGTAAGTAACGCACTTACTCATAGTACCATCCAGACGGGTAGGTAAAGCACTTACTCATAGTACCAACCACACGGGTAAGTAACACACTTCCTCTTAGTACCAACCACACGGGTAAGTAACGCACTTACTCCTGGTACCAACTACATGGATAAATAATGCACCTACTCTTGGTACCAACCACACGTATAAGTAACGCAGTTACTTTAAGTACCAACCACACGGGCAAGTAACGTACTTACTCTTAGTACCAACCACACGGGTACATAACGCTTTTACTCTTAGTACCAACCATACGGGAAAGTAACGCACTTACTCATAGTAACATCCAGACGGGTAGGTAACGCACTTACTCTTGGTACCAACTATACGGGTAAGTAACGCACTTACTCCTGGTACCTACCACACGGGTAAATAATGCACTTACTTTTAGTACCAACCATACGGGTAAGTAACGCACTTACTCATAGTACCATCCAGACGGGTAGGTAAAGCACTTACTCATAGTACCAACCACACGTATAAGTAACACACTTACTTTAAGTACCAACCACACGGGTAAATACTCGTGGTACTAACCACACTGGTAAGTACCGTACTTAATTGTGGTACCAACCATACGGGTAAGTCATGGGCTTACTCTCGGTACCAACCACACGGGTAAGTACTGCGTCTACTCTTAATACCAACCGCACTGGTAAGTAACGCACTTAGTCTTCGTACCAACCAGACGGGTAAGTACTGCATCTACTCTAAGTACTAACCACACTGGTAAGTAACGCACTTACTCTTAGTACCAACCACACGGGAAAGTGACGCATTTTTTCTTAGAACCAACCAGACGGGTAAGTAACGCACTTACTCTTAGTACCAACCAGATGGGTAAGTAACGCACTTACTCTTAGTACAAACCACACGGGTAAGTTACGCACTTTCTCTTAGCACCAACCACACGGGTAAGTGACGGGCTTATTCTTCGTACCAACCACACGGGTAAGTAACGCACTTACTCTTAGTACCAACCACATGGTTAAGTTCTGCATCTAGTCTAAGTACCAACTACACTGGTAAATAATGCATTTGGTCTTAGTACCAACCGTACGGGTAAGTGACGCACTTTTTCTTAGAACCAACCAGACGGGTAAGTAACGCATTTACTCTTAGTACCAACCAGACGGGAAAGTAACGCAGTTATTCTTAAATCCAACCACACGGGTAAGTAACGCACTTTTAGTTCCCACAATACGGACATGTAACGCACTTACTCTTAGTACCAACCAGATGGGAAAGTAACGCACTTACGCTTAGAACCAACAACACTGGTAAGTAACGCACTTACTCTTAGTACCAACCATACGGGTAAGGGACGGGCTTACTCTTAGTACTAACCACACGGGTAAGTACTTCATCTACTCTTAGTACCAACCACATGGTAAGTAACGCACTTACACTTAGTAGAAAACATACGGAAATTAACGCACGTACTCTTAGTACCAACCAGACGGGTAAGTAACGCACTTTTAGTTCCCACAATACGGATATGTAACGCACTTACTCTTAGTACCAACCAGACGGGTAAGTAACGCCCTACACGGATAGGTAACGCATTTACTCCTAGTACCAACCACAAGGGTAAGTAACGCACTTATACTTGGTACCAACAACACGGGCAAGTAACGCACTTACTCTTAGTAACCATACGAATAAGAAACGCTCTTACTCTTGGTACCAACTACTAAGGTAAGTAACGCGCTTACTCTAAGTACCAACCACACGGGTAAGTAACGCACTTACTCTGGGTACCAACCTCACGGGGAAGTAACGCACTAACTTTTAGTACCAACCATATGGGTAAATAACTCACCTACTCTAAGTACCAACCATACGGGTATGTAACGTACCTAATCTTAGTACCAATTACACAGGTAAGTAACGCACTTACTCTTGGTACCAACTACACAGGTAAGTAACGCACTTAGTCTTATTACCAACCATAGGGTAAGTAACGCACTTACTCTTTGTACCAACCACACGGGTAAGTAACGCACTTACTCTTACTACCAACCACACGGGTAAGTAACGCACTTACTCTTGGTACCAACTTCACGGGTAATTAACGCACTTCCTCTTAGTACCAACAACACGGGTAAGTAACTCACTTATACTTAGTACGAACCATACAGGTAAGGAACGCACTTACTCTTGGTACCAACTACACAGGTAACTAACGCACTTACTCTTATTACCGACCACACGGGTAAGTAACGCACTTACCATTGGTACCAACCACATGGGTAAGTAACGCACTTCCAGTACCAACCACACGGGTAAGTAACGCACCTACTCTTAGTACCAACCATACGAGTACGTAACGCACTTTTTCTTGGTACCAACCATACGGGTAAGTAACGCACATACTCTTAGTACCAACCACACGGGTAAGTAACGCACTTACTCTTGGTACCAACCACACGGGTAAGTAACGCACTTACTTTTAGTACCCACCACACGGGCAAGTAACGCACTTACTCTTAGTACCAACCATACGGGTACGTAACGCACTTTTTCTTAGTACCAACCACACGGGTAAGTAACGCACTTACTCTTGGTACCAACCACACGGGTAAGTAACGCACTTACTTTTAGTACCCACCACACGGGCAAGTAACGCACTTACTCTTAGTACCAACCATACGGGTACGTAACGCACTTACTCTTAGTACAATCCGCACAGGTAAGTGAGGTACTTACTCTTGGTACCAACCATACAGGTAAGTAACACACTTACTCTTAGTACCAACCATACGGATAAGTAACGCACATAATTTTAGTACCAACCACACGGGCAAGTAACGCACTTACTCTTAGTAACATCCACACGGGTAAGTGACGCACTTACTCTTAGTACCAACCATACGGGTACGTAACGCACTTACTCTTAGTACCAACCACACGGATAGGTAACGCATTTACTCCTAGTACCAACCACAAGGGTAAGTAACGCACTTATACTTGGTACCAACCACACGGGCAGGTAACGCACTTTCTCTCAAAACCAACCATACGGGTACGTAACGCACTTACTCTTAGTACCAACCACACGGGTGAGTAACCCTTTTACTCTTGGTACCAACTACTACGGTAAGTAACGCACTTACTCTGGGTACCAACCTCACGGGTAAGTAACGCACTTACTTTTAGTACCAACCATACGGGTAAATAACTCACCTACTCTAAGTACCAACCATACGGGTATGTAACGCACCTACTCTTAGTATCAATTACACAGGTAAGTAACGCACTTACTCTTGGTACCAACTAGACAGGTAACTAACGCACTTAATCTAAAGACCAACCACACGGGTAAGTAACGCACTTACTCTTGGTATGAACCACACGGGTAAGTAACGCAATTACTTTTAGTACCAACCACACGGGTAAGTAACGCACTTACACTTGGTACCAACCACATGGGTAAGTGACGCACTTAATTTTAGTACAAACCATACGTGTAAGTAACGCACTTACTCCTAGTACCAACCGCACAGGTAAGTAATTCACTTACCATTGGTACCAACTATACGGGTAAGTAACGCACTTACTCTTAGTACCAACCATACGGGTAAGTAACGCACTTACTCTTAGTACCAACCATACGGGTAAGTAACGCACTTAGTCATAGTACCATCCAGACGGGTAGGTAACGCACTTACTCTTGGTACCAACCACACGGGTAAGTAACACACTTCCTCTTAGTACCAACCACACGGGTAAGTAACGCACTTACTCCTGGTACCAACTACACGGGTAAATAATGCACTTACTCTTGGTACCAACCACACGGATAAGTAACGCACTTACTCTTGGTACCAACTACACAGGTCCCTTACGCACTTACTCTTATTACCAACCACACGGGTAAGTAACGTACTTGCTCTTAGTACCATCCACACGGGTAAGTGAGGCACTTACTCTTAGTACCAACCATACGAGTACGTAACGCACTTATTCTTGGTACCAACCACACGGGTAAGTAACGCACTTACTCTTAGTACCAATCACACGGGTAAGAAACCCACTTACTCTTGGTACCAACCATACGGGTAAGTAACTCACTTACTCTTAGTACCAACCACACGGGTAAGTAACGCACCTACTCATAGTACCATCCGCACGGGTAAGTGAGGCACTTACTCTTAGTCCCAACCATACGAGTACGTAACGCACTTATTCTTGGTACCAACCATACGGGTAAGTAACGCACTTACTCTTAGTACCAACCACACGGGTAAGTAACGCACTTACTCTTGCTACTAACCACAGGGGTAAGTAACGCACTTACTTTTAGTACCCACCACACGGGCAAATAACGCACTTACTCTTAGTACCAACCATACGGGTACGTAACGCACTTATTCTTAGTACAATCCGCACAGGTAAGTGAGGTACTTACTCTTGGTACCAACCATACGGGTAAGTAACACACTTACTCTTAGTACCAACCATATGGGTAAGTAACGCACTTACTTTTAGTACCAACCACACGGGCAAGTAACGCACTTACTCTTAGTAACATCCACACGGGTAAGTGACGCACTTACTCTTAGTACCAACCATACGGGTACGTAACGCACCTGCTCTTAGTACCAACCACACGGATAGGTAACGCATTTACTCCTAGTACCAACCACAAGGGTAAGTAACGCACTTATACTTGGTACCAACCACACGGGCAGGTAACGCACTTACTCTTATTAACCAACCATACGGGTACGTAACGCACTTACTCTTATTACCAACCACACGGGTAAGTAACGCACTTACTCTTGGTACCAACCACACGGGTAAGTTACGCACTTACTCTTACTACCAACCACACGGGTAAGTAACGCACTTACTCTTGGTACCAACTACACGGGTAATTAACGCACTTCCTCTTAGTACCAATTACACAGGTAACTAACGTACTTACTCTTAAGACCAACCACACGGGTAAGTAACGCACTTACTCTTGGTACCAACCACACGAGTAAGTAACGCAATTACTTTGAGTACCAGCCACACGGGCAAGTAACGCATTTACTCTTAGTACCAACCATACCGGTACGTAACGCACTTACACTTGGTACCAACCACACGGGTAAGTGACGCACTTACTATTGGTACCAACCACACAGATTAGTAACGCGCTTACTCTTAGTACCAACCACACGGGTAAGTAACGCACTTACTTTTAGTACAAACCATACGTGTAAGTAACGCACTTACTCCTAGTACCAACCACACGGGTAAGTAACGCACTTACTCTTGGTACCAACTATACGGGTAAGTAATGCACTTACTCTTAGTACCAACCATACGGGTAAGTAACGCACTTACTCTTAGTACCAACCATACGGTACGTAACGCACTTAGTCTTAGTACCAACCAGACGGGTAATAAACGCACTTACTTCTAGTACCAACCACACAAGCAAGTAACGCACTAACTTTTAGTACCAACCATACGGGTAAATAACTCACCTACTCTAAGTACCAACCATACGGGTATATAACGCACCTACTTGTATTACCAACCACACGGGTAAGTAACGCTCTTACCATTGGTACCAACCACATGGGTAAGTAACGCACTGACTCTTGGTACCAACCACACGGGTAAGTTACGCACTTACTCTTACTACCAACCACACGGGTAAGTAACGCACTTACTCTTGGTACCAACTACACGGGTAATTAACGCACTTCCTCTTAGTACCAACCACACGGGTAAGTAACTCACTTATACTTAGTACCAACCATACAGGTAAGTAACGCACTTACTCTTGGTACCAACTATACGGGTAAGTAACGCACTTCCTCTTAGAACCAAACACACGGGCAAGTAACGCACTTACTCTTAGTACCAATTACACAGGTAAGTAACGCACTTACTCTTGGTACCAACCACATGGGTAAGTAACGCACTTACCATTGGTACCAACCACATGGGTAAGTAACGCACTGATTCTTAGTACCAACCATACGGGTACGTAACACACTTCCAGTACCAACCACACGGGTAAGTAACGCACCTACTCTTAGTACCATCCGCACGGGTAAGTGAGGCACTTACTTTTAGTACCAACCATACGAGTACGTAACGCACTTATTCTTGGTACCAACCATACGGCTAAGTAACGCACTTACTTTTAGTACCCACCACACGGGCAAGTTACGCACTTACTCAAATTTACCAACCACACAGGTAAGTAACGCATGTACTCTTGGTACCAACCACACGGGTAAGTAACGCACTTACTTTTAGTACCCACCACACAGGCAAGTTACGCACTTACTCTCAGTACCAACCATACGGGTACGTAACGCACTTACTCTTAGTACAATCCGCACAGGTAAGTGAGGTACTTACTCTTAGTACCAACCATACGGGTAAGTAACGCAGTTACTTTTAGTACCAACCATACGGGCATGTAACGCACCTACTCTTAGTACCAACCACACGGATAGGTAACGCATTTACTCCTAGTACCAACCACAAGGGTAAGTAACGCACTTATACTTGGTACAAACCACACGGGCAAGTAACGCACTTTCTCTCAAAACCAACCATACGGGTACGTAACGCAATTACTCTTAGTACCAATCACACGGGTAAGTAACGCTCTTACTCTTGGTACCAACTACTAGGGTAAGTAACGCGTTTACTCTAAGTACCAACCACACGGGTAAGTAACGCACTTACTCTGGGTACCAACTTCATGGGTAAGTAACGCACTTACTTTTAGTACCAACCACACGGGCAAGTAACACACTTACTCTAAGTACCAACCATACCGGTACGTAACGCACTTACACTTGGTACCAACCACACAGGTAAGTGACGCACTTACTATTGGTACCAACCACATGGATTAGTAACGCGCTTACACTTAGTACCAACCACACGGGTAAGTAACGCACCTACTCTTGGTACCAACTATACGGGTAAGTAACGCACTTACTTTTAGTACAAACCACACGTGTAAGTAACGCACTTACTCCTAGTACCAACCACACGGGTAAGTAATGCACTTACTCTTGGTACCAACTGTACGGGTAAGTAACGCTCTTACTCTTAGTACCAACCATACGGGTAAGTAACACACTTCCTCTTAGTACCAACCACACGGGTAAGTAACACACTTCCTCTTAGTACCAACCACACGGGTAAGTAACGCACTTACTCTTCGTACCAACCACACGGATAAGTAACGCACTTACTCTTGGTACCAACTAAACAGGTCCCTTACGCACTTACTCTTAGTACCAACCACACGGGTAAGTAACGTACTTACTCTTAGTGCCAACCAGACGGGTAAGCACTTACACTTAGAACCAACCACACGGGTAAATGACGCAAATACTCTTGGTACCAACCATACGGGTTAGTGACGGGCTTACTCTCAGTACCAACCACACGGGTATGTACTGCATCTATTCTTAATAGAAACCACACTGGTAAGTAACGCACTTAGTCTTCGTACCAACCACACGGGTAAGTACTGCATCTAATCTAAGTACTAACCATACTGTTAAGTGACGCACTTTTTCTTAGAACCAACTAGACGGGTAAGTAACGCACTTACTCTTAGTACCAACCAGATGGGTAAGTAACGCACTTACTCTTAGTACCAACCACACGGGTAAGTTACGCACTTTCTCTTAGTACCAACCACACGGGTAAGTGACGGGTTTATTTTTCGTACCAACCACACGGGTAAGTAACGCACTTACTCTTAGTACCAACCACACGGTTAAGTACTGCATCTAGTCTAAGTACCAACCACACTGGTAAGTAATGCACTTTCTCTTAGTACCAACCATACCGGTACGTAACGCACTTACTCTTGGTACCAACCATACGGGTAAGTAACACACTTACTCTTAGACCCAACCACACGGGTAAGTAACGCACTTACTCTTAGTACCAACCACACGGGTGCGTAACGCACGTACTCTTGGTACCAACCACATGGGTAAGTAACGCATTTACTCCTGGTACGAACCACACGGGTAAGTGACGCACTTACTCTTAGTACCAACCATACGGGTACGTAACGCACTTACTCTTAGTACCAACTATACGGGTACGTAACACACTTATTTTTGGTACCAACCATACGGGTAAGTAACGCACTTTCTTTTAGTACCAACGACACGGGCAAGTAACGCACTTACTCTCAAAACCAAGCATACGGGGAAGTAACGCACTTACTCTTAGTACCAACCATTCGGATAAGTAACGCACTTACTCTTGGTACCAACCACACGGATAAGTAACGCACATATTTTAAGTACCAACCATACGGGCTAGTAACGCACTTACTCTTAGTACCAACTATACGGGTAAGTAACGCTCTTACTCTTAGTACCAACCATACAGGTAAGTAACGCGCTTACTCTTCGTACCAACTACACGGGTAAGTAACGCACTTCCTCTTAGTACCAACCACACGGGTAAGAAACTTACTTACTCTTAGTGAAAACGATACGGGTACGTAACGAACTTACTCTTAGTACCAACTATACGGGTAAGTAACGCACTTACTTTTAGTACCAACCACACGGGTAAGTAACGCACTTACTCTTAGTACCAAGCACACGGGTGCGTAATGCATTTACTGGAAGTACCAACCACACGGGTAAGTACTGCATCTGCTCTAAGTACCAACCACACGGGTAAGTGACGCACTTTTTCTTAGAACCAACCAGACGGGTAAGTAACGCCCTTTTAGTTCCCACAATACGGATATGTAACGCACTTACTCTTAGTACCAACCATACGGGTAAGTGACGCACTTTTTCTTAGAACCAACCAGACGGGTAAGTAACGCACTTACTCCTAGTACCAACCAAATGGGTAAGTAACGCACTTACTCTTAGTACCAACCATACGGGTAAGTGACGGGCTTACTCTCAGTACCAACCAGACGGGTAAGTACTGCATCTACTCTTAATACCAACCACACTGGTAAGTAACGCACTTAGTCTTCGTACCAACCACACGGGTAAGTACTGCATCTTATCTAAGTACTAACCATACTGGTAAGTGACGCACTTTTTCTTAGAACCAACCAGACGGATAAGTAACGCACTTACTTTTAGTACCAACCAGATGGGTAAGTAACGCACTTACTCTTTGTACCAGCCACACGGGTAAGTAACGCACTTTCAGTTCCCACATTACGGATATGTAACTCACTTACTCTTAGTACCAACCATACGGGTAAGTGATGCACTTTTTCTTAGAACCAACCAGACAGGTAAGTAGCGCACTTACTCTTAGTACCAACCAGATGGGTAAGTAACGCACTTACTCTTAGTACCAACCACACGGGTAAGTGACAGGCTTACTCTTCGTACCAATCACACGGGTAAGTACTGCATAACTCTAACTACCAACCATACGGGTAAGTGACGCAATTTTTCTTAGAACCAACCAGACGGGTAAGTAACGCACTTACTCTTAGTACCAACCAGATGAGAAAGTAACGCACTTACTCTTAGTACCAACCACACGGGTAAGTAACGCTCTTACTCTTAATACCAACCATACAGGTAAGTAACGCGCTTACTCTTCGTACCAACTACACGGGTAAGTAACGCACTTCCTCTTAGTACCAACCACACGGGTAAGAAACTTACTTACTCTTAGTGAAAACGATACGGGTACGTAACGAACTTACTCTTAGTACCAACTATACGGGTAAGTAACGCACTTACTTTTAGTACCAACCACACGGGTAAGTAACGCACTTACTCTTAGTACCAAGCACACGGGTGCGTAATGCATTTACAGGAAGTACCAACCACACGGGTAAGTACTGCATCTGCTCTAAGTACCAACCACACGGGTAAGTGACGCACTTTTTCTTAGAACCAACCAGACGGGTAAGTAACGCACTTTTAGTTCCCACAATACGGATATGTAACGCACTTTCGCTTAGTACCAACCACACGGGTATGTAACGCACTTACGCTTAATAGAAACCACACGGGTAAGTAACGCACTTACTCTTAGTACCAACCACACGGGTAAGTAACGCACTTACTCTTAGTACCAACCAGACGGGTTGTTGGTGTAAGGGCCTAATAAACTCAGGCTATTAAGACGTTATCCAACTTAAAACCTCTCCTCGGGGTCACCTCCAAGGGTCCCTGGGTGCTTGGTACAAGACCAGCTCCTATCCTCGGGTCCGAGTATGTAGAGAGAGGGATCAAGAGGGACTTAGTCAAAACAGCAAGAGTACCTTGAACGTCGCGCAGCGTGCCGTGCAGACCGTCGATCGGATTAAGCTGAGAACTCGCTATATCGAAGCTCACTCTAAGAGCTTTCAAAAGAGCCAAGTTGCCTCGCGAAAAGTTCTGCCATTACGAAGTTATGGCTCGGACAGCGTTTGCCTAGCGTCGTAGTGCTAGTGTACTAGCGTTGACTCAGTAGCATTCCGCCGTCGCACCGCGTAGAAACGAAATTCCAGCAAGGAAGGAATTCGCTTGAATCAATTTCACTATATCCAGGTACAAACAGAGAAGGAATAAATAGTTCTAGCTAGCAAGGACCTTGGGAATCAACCTGGGAACAACCAGGGATGATCCCATATAATTCCAAGCAACAGAACCAACCTGGCTGGACAAAACAGCAGGTGGTAGGTTGGTAAACAACCTCTGGTTATGTTTTTCCAACCTGGGAAAACAACAACCAGGTTCAGGTCCTAAAAACAGAACCTGTTTTGTCTTTGCCCAACCAGCCAAATGCTGGTTCCGCTGGTTTCCCCTGGCCCTATAGCATGCAGATACAGACAAACAACATCCAACCTTCACCTAAATTGTACCCCTATAGTGCCTGCCCTGCTACACTATAGTCAACCAAACAAAACAGTACAATTTCGAGTTGGATAGAACTGAATCTGCGCAATCAATTCAACCGAACTGCAAAGCGTCCATCTTGGGTTCCTTTGCGAGCTCGTCCTTTCTGCTTGCACTGTTCATAGCGCGTACATTGTTGTGCCGAAGCGCACATTGCGCGAGTACCTGCAAATGCATCAAGCAAAAATTGCGAAAGCAAACAAACACACGAACATTCCATTCACACCCAAATGCATTCGCACACGCATACTCGTACAAACAGACGGCAGGATGTCGTGCAATGTGAATTTGCACCCAACACACTCCCCCTCAGCCTGCCGGCTGCATCCTTAACATTCCATGCTAGTTCATGCTCATTCCACTCATGCGCACACAACGCCAATCAGGCTCATCCGCAAGCCTGTTGGTGAGGAAGTCTGCAGGCTGCTGGTGAGTCTTGATGTAGATCGGATTCACCGTCCCCCTCTTCACCTCCTTACGCAGCCAGTGCCACTTGATACGCATGTGCTTGTTCAGCCCATGAAGCACAGCGTTCCTGGCCATCCCAAGAGCCCCCTTGCTATCACAAAACAGCGGCGTAGCAACCTTCTGCTCCTGGCCAATCTCCTCTAATAGCCTCCTCAGCTAAATCACCTCCTTCACCCCATGGAACATCGCCATGTACTCCGATTCCACGGAAGATAGTGCCGTCTCCGTCCGCTTCTTGGACCTCCAACTAACAGGTCCTCCCCCAACTACGCAGATGTATCCTCCCACAGATGAGGAATCCTCCTTCTCAGAAGCCTACGTAGCATCGGTAAAGCAAGTGAGAAAGAGCTTGCCTTCCCCAAGTCGCTCCCCCTTCTCTTTCAGCACCTCAACCCCTTTCTGCTTCACCTGTGCAGATGCGGAGTATTGAACTCCAATGCTTGGGTGAGAGTTCAGGTACTTCACCACACGCTCAGCTGCATCCACCTGCTCCTCTGATGGATTCTGCACCACCCTTGCCAGCTGCCCAACAGAGAAAGAGATGTCGGGCCTCGTGTGAACCGCTGCATACAAGAGGCTGCCCACCAAGGACTGAAATTTCTGCTGCTCCTCGGCTTCAATCCCTTCATCCTCTGCAGCCTTCACAAGCTTGAGTTCTGCTGGCAGGGGAGTTGCAACCTTGCGCTCATTCTCAATCCCATACTTCTCCCCCAGCTCCTTGATGAACTTCTCCTGGTGCAGCTTCAACCACCTGTGATCTGGATCCCTCTCCACGTGCATCCCGAGGTAGTACTTTACCTCGCCAAGGTTCTTGCACTTGAAGTTCTCCATCAGCTGCTGCTGCACTTTCTGGATCTCCTTCATGCTGCTGCTGAAGAGAAGAATGTCGTCCACGTAGACCAGAAACATCACCAGCTTCTCCTTCTCCCCCTTGAGAAAGAGGCTCTCATCGCAGCTGCTGGTCCTGAATCCCATCTCCTCTAAAACAGCTGCCAACTTCTGGTACCAGCAGCGTGGCGCTTGCTTCAATCCGTAGATGGACTTTTTCAGCTTGCACACCCTGCCCGTACCATCCTCATACCCAGGCGGCTGCGTCATGTACACATCCTCCTCTAAAATCCCATTGAGGAATGCCGTTGATATATCCATCTGAATGATGAATTTCCCACTAACGGCTGAATCTGCCAACAAGACACGGAGGGTAGGGGGTTTGGCAGTGGGAGCAAAGATCTCATTGAAGTCCTGCTTCTCCTTCTGCATAAACCCCTTGGCCACCAGCCTACTCTTGTAGATGGTGACCTGTCCCTTGTCATCGGTCTTGATCCTTAGCACCCACTTGCACTGTACGGCTTTCTTCCCCTCAGGCAGCACCACCAGCTCCCATGTCCCATTCTCCAGCAGGCTCTGGTACTCAGCATCCCTGGAAACCAGCCACTTCTCCCTATCTGGTCCGGCTAATGCCTCCTCCATGCTAAATGGTTCCTCTGGTGCAGGGGCAAGAAAACAGTAGGCAGGTTCATCCTCCTCATCCGGGTCATAGCAATGCGGTAGAATCAGCAATGCCTCCTCATTCCCAAGCTGCTGCTCCGCTACACCTGATCCTGCAGTCAGCTTCTTAGTAGCCATACGGGTACGTCCTGGCCTGGAGACGGGTGTCTCCCATCCCTTCTTAGTTTTCCCCTGCTGCTGCTCTGCTCCCTCGGATCCAGCAGCTCCACTAGTGCTACCGCCAGTCTCCACACCATTTTCTCCACCAGCAGGTGCCTCCTGTACCCTCTCTCCATCACCATTCCCTGCAGCTGCCTCATCTCCCTCCTCCCACACACTAGGAGTCAGGTCCAGCTGCATGGTGATCTGCTCCATCTGCTGGGACACCCTGGCCTCCGGCTGTTTCTCCCAGCTCCCATACATCATGCCCTCAATGAATTTCACATCCCTGCTGTCAAACAACACCCTTGGATGGTTCCCACAGCAGCCATCCCTTGCTCTCAGCAGCCAGCCCCAAATGCACACACCAGATTGCACTTGCCCCCAACTTACTTCGGTGGACTTTGGGGACGTGGGCGACTGCCATGCAACGGAACACCCTCAGCATGTCCACCGGCGGCTTCCTCCCAAGCCACCTCTCCAACGGCACCCAGGAGTCATCCCCAACCTTGGAGAGAACCCTGTTCCTAGCAACCGTAGCGTGCCGGACAGCATGGGGCCACATGGAGTTGGCCAGCCCAGATTCTATTAGCAGCGCCCTAGCTGTCTCTAGAATGGTCCGGTTCGCCCGTTCTGCTACACCGTTGGACTGTGAGGTGTAAGCCGTGGTCAGCTCCCTCTGAATGCCCTGCTTCTTAAGCCAGGCCGTCATCTCAGCTCCAAGGAACTCACCACCCCGGTCTGTCCTAATCCGCTTCACCACACACTCCGCTTGCTTCTCTACGAACGGCAGCCAATCTTCCCGTATCGTAGAGGCGGCGTGGTCCTTCTGCTTCAGCGGATATGCCCACATAAGCCTGCTTCAATCATCCACTATGGTCAGAAAGTACCGCTCCCCTTTGTGTCCCTGAACCGGCAGCGGCCCCACCAAGTCCATGTGGACCAGCTCTAAATGCTTCTTGCTCCTGCCAGCCACACTATGGAAGGGGAAACGGGTGAATTTGGATAGCAAGCAGATTTCACAGTTGTCATCAGGTGGCTGTCCGTTCAGCTTCAAGCCTTTAACGGCTCCATCCTTCTCTAGCTGCTTCAGCAAAGGCATTGCCACATGCCCCAAGCGTCGGTGTGCCGTTGCCCAATCCGTCTCCCCAGATCTGGCCGACACTTTCACACCAACGGCTCCCACGGCGTTGCACTCCCCTTGGGGTGTAAGCCGTGGTCAGCTCCCTCTGGATGCCCTGCTTCTTAAGCCAGGCCGTCATCTCAGCTCCAAGGAACTCACCACCCCGATCTGTCCTGATCCGCTTCACTACACACTCCGCTTGCTTCTCCACGAACGGCAGCCAATCATCCCGTATCGTGGAGGCGGCCTGGTCCTTCTGCTTCAGCGGATACGCCCACATCAGCCTGCTCCAATCATCCACTATGGTCAAGAAGTACCGCTCCCCTTTGTGTCCCTGAACCGGCAGCGGCCCCACCAAGTCCATGTGGACCAGCTCTAAATGCTTCTTGATCCTGCCAGCCACACTATGGAAGGGGAAACGGGTGAATTTGGATAGCAAGCAGATTTCACAGTTGTCATCAGGTGGCTGGCCGCTCAGCTTCAGACCCTTGACGGCCCCATCCTTCTCCAGCTGCTTCAGCAAAGGCATTGCTACATGCCCCAAGCGTCGGTGTGCCGTTGCCCAATCTGTCTCCCCGGATCTGGCCGACACTCTCACACCAACCGCTCCAACAGCGTTGCACTCCCCCTGGGATGCAGACCTCTCTCTAGCCTGCCCCCCACCGGGCCACGCCAATGCCGGCAGCTGCCACATGGATCTATACACATCCTTGCTCTCGTGCAGATCCCAAAGCACCGGGTTGCCCAGCTGCCCCTTGTAAGTGCGTGCCCCATCCGTGCTAGTACTCACCCCAGCCTTGGCAAGCTTACGGAGGGAGATGAGGTTGGCCTTGAAGTCGGGAACGAGGAGAACGTTGTGCAGAACCACCGGCTTGCCATCCGCTCCCTTAAATGCAGCTCGTCCCGCACCAGCCACCTTCAACGCGTGTCCAGAGGCAGAGTACACCTCAGAGATTGGTGCAAGCGTAGGTTGTCTAGCAGGTCCTTGCGCGGCGTCATCGTCCACGCAGCGCCCGTGTCCAACACCCAAAAGTCCAGGGGATGCAGCTCTGCTCCAACCTTGGCAGAACCGTCTCCTTGCTCCCCCTCGTCTCCAACATGGAAGAACTGTCCCGCGGTGCGCTCCTTTTTCTTCTCAGCACCGCCTTTGCCTTTCGGGTTGTCGTCGGGCGAATCTGCGACCATGTTCGCGCCGCTTTTCTGGTTGCTCCGCGCGCCGCCATCCTGATGGCGATTCTGGGGGGTCCATCCTTCGGGTTTCTTATAACACAAGAACCAGGGATGCCCCTCCTTCTCACAATACCAGCAGCTCCCTTTCATTTTGCCACCAGCACCCGATCTGCCCCCACGTCCAGATTTCCCACCGCGACCCCAACCGGTACCTCCTAGTTGGTCGTTGGAGTCGTCGTCCTTCTTTGCACCGCGACCAGCACCACGGAAGCCACGTCCTCTGCCACGTTTGCCTCCTTGCATGCCGTAGCCGCTGCTGCCCTCGTCTCCACCCCTCAGTTGGCGGCGACGGAAGTCCTCCTCCAGAATCTCCGTCCGCACCCACTCGAGCGTCCACAAGCTCTGGTTCTGCGGCAGGCTCAATCCGCTCGTGTATTGCAGCCACGACTCCGGCAGCAGCGAGAGCATCTTTAAGCATTTGGTCTGCTCCGGGTAGGTGATTCCCGCGGTTGCCAGCTTCGCGTAGAGATCACGCATCTTGTCCAGAACAGGTTGCACCGGCTCTCCCTCGCTCAGGCGCAGCGCGGACAGCTCCCTCTCCATCATGAGCGTCGCGGCAACGGAGGTTGGGGCGTGCAGCTCCTTCAACACGGTCCACGCCTTCGGACCGCACTTATCCTCCGGCAGCAGGTGCATGACGTGGTGTCGCTGGTTCAGCTCCAAACTCTGCGACATTAAGTAGTAGCCAGCCGAGGAGCGCTCGTCCCATTCTTCCTGCAGCACGGGGTCACTCGGTCTAGGCTCCTCCCCAATCATTAGTTTCAGCAATCCAATCTGACGGAAATAGAGTTGCATTTTCCAGGCCCAATCAGCATAGCCCTCACCATTGAACTTCTCGACGGTGAAGTTTTTCAGCACCTCCTTGATCAGCGAGCCCTGGTTTTTTCGCGCTCCCCTTGGCGCCGAAACACCAGAATCTTGGCTGCCGCTACGATCTTGGGCTGAAGATTCACTAGCTCCCGCCAAATCCTTTCCCGCCATAGCTACCTATAACGAGGATCGCTATAACGCAGCTCTGATACCAGCTTGTTGGTGTAAGGGCCTAATAAACTCAGGCTATTAAGACGTTATCCAACTTAAAACCTCTCCTCGGGGTCACCTCCAAGGGTCCCTGGGTGCTTGGTACAAGACCAGCCCCTATCCTCGGGTCCGAGTATGTAGAGAGAGGGATCAAGAGGGACTTAGTCAAAACAGCAAGAGTACCTTGAACGTCGCGCAGCGTGCCGTGCAGACCGTCGATCGGATTAAGCTGAGAACTCGCTATATCGAAGATCACTCTAAGAGCTTTCAAAAGAGCCAAGTTGCCTCACGAAAAGTTCTGCCATTACGAAGTTATGGCTCGGACAGCGTTTGCCTAGCGTCGTAGTGCTAGTGTACTAGCGTTCACTCGGTAGCATTCCGCCGTCGCACCGCGTAGAAACGAAATTCCAGCAAGGAAGGAATTCGCTTGAATCAATTTCACTATATCCAGGTACAAACAGAGAAGGAATAAATAGTTCTAGCTAGCAAGGACCTTGGGAATCAACCTGGGAACAACCAGGGATGATCCCAAATAATTCTAAGCAACAGAACCAACCTGGCTGGACAAAACAGCAGGTGGTAGGTTGGTAAACAACCTCTGGTTATGTTTTTCCAACCTGGGAAAACAACAACCAGGTTCAGGTCCTAAAAACAGAACCTGTTTTGTCTTTGCCCAACCAGCCAAATGCTGGTTCCGCTGGTTTCCCCTGGCCCTGTAGCATGCAGATACAGACAAACAACATCCAACCTTCACCTAAATTGTACCCCTATAGTGCCTGCCCTGCTACACTATAGTCAACCAAACAAAACAGTACAATTTCGAGTTGGATAGAACTGAATCTGCGCAATCAATTCAACCGAACTGCAAAGCGTCCATCTTGGGTTCCTTTGCGAGCTCGTCCTTTCTGCTTGCACTGTTCATAGCGCGTACAATGTTGTGCCGAAGCGCACATTGCGCGAGTACCTGCAAATGCATCAAGCGAAAATTGCGAAAGCAAACAAACACACGAACATTCCATTCACACCCAAATGCATTCGCACACGCATACTCGTACAAACAGACGGCAGGATGTCGTGCAATGTGAATTTGCACCCAACACGGGTAAGTAACGCACTTACGCAAAGAACCAACCACACGGGTAAACGGCGCAAATACTCGTGGTACTAACCACACTGGTAAGTAACGTACTTACTTTTAGTACCAACCATACGGGTAAGTGACGGGCTTACTCTCAGTACCAACCACACGGGTATGTACTGCATCTACTCTTAATACCAACCACACTGGTAAGTAACGCACTTAGTCTTCGTACCAACCAGACGGGTAAGTACTGCATCTACTCTAAGTACTAACCACACTGGTAAGTAACGCACTTACTCTTATTACCAACCACACGGGTAAGTGACGCACTTACTCTTAGTACCAACCACACGGGTAAGTGACGGGCTTACTCTTCGTACCAACCAAACGGGTAAGTAACGCACTTACTCGTAGTACCAACCAGACGGGTAAGTAACGCACTTACTCGTAGTACCAACCAGACGGGAAAGTAACGCACTTAATCTTAGTACCAACCACCCGGGTAAGTAACGCACTTTTAGTTCTACAATACGGATATGTAACGCACTTTCTCTTAGTACCAACCACAGGGGTAAGTGACGCACTTACTCTTAACACCAACCACACGGGTAAGCAACGCGCTTACTCTTAGTACCAACCATATAGGTAAGCAACGCACTTACACTTTGTACCAACGACACAGGTAAGTACTGCATTTACTCTTAGTACCAACCATATTGGTAAGTAACGCGCGTACTCTTAGTATCAACCACACGGGTAAGTTACGTACTTACTCTTAGTACTAGCCAGACGGGTATGTACGCTCTTAGTACCAACCATACAGGTAAGTACTGCATCTACTCTTAGTACCCACCACACTAGTAAGTAACGCACTTACTCTTAGTGCCAACCAGACGGGTAAGTAACGCACTTACGCTTTGAACCAACCACACGGGTAAATGACGCAAATAACCGTGGTACCAACTACACTGGAAAGTAATGCACTTACTTTTAGTACCAACCATACGGGTAAGTGACGGGCTTACTCTCAGTACCAACCACACGGGTAAGTACTGCATCTATTCTTAATACCAACCACACTGGTAAGTAACGCACTTAGTCTTCGTACCAACCACACGGGTAAGTACTGCATGTACTCTAAGTACTAACCACACTGGAAAGTAACGCACTTACTCTTAGTACCAACCATACGGGAAAGTGACGCACTTTTTCTTAGAACCAAAGAGACGGGTAAGTAACGCACGTACTCTTAGTACCAAGCAGACGGGAGAGTAACGCACTTAATCTTAGTACCAACCATACGGGTAAGTGACGCACTTTTTCTTAGAACCAACCAGACAGGTAAGTAGCGCACTTACTCTTAGTACCCACCAGATGGGTAAGTAACGCACTTACTCTTAGTACCAACCACACGGGTAAGTTACGCAGTTTCTCTTAGTACCAACCACACGGGTAAGTGACGGGTTTATTCTTCGTACCAACCACACGGGTAAGTAACGCACTTACTCTTAGTACCAACCACACGGTTAAGTACTGCATCTAGTCTAAGTACCAACCACACTGGTAAGTAATGCACTTACGCTTAGTACCAACAAGACGGTTAAGTAACGCACTTACTCTTAGTACCAACCATACGGCTAAGTGACGGGCTTACTCTCAGTACCAACCACATGGGTAAGTACTGCATCTACTTTTAATACCAACCACACTGGTAAGTAACGCATTTAGTCTTCGTACCAACCATACGGGTAAGTACTGCATCTACTCTAAGTACTTACCACACTGGTAAGTAACGCACTTACTCTTAGTACCAACCACACGGGAAAGTGACGCACTTTATCTTAGAACCAACCAGACGGGTAAGTAACGCACTTACTCTTAGTACCAACCATACGGGTAAGTGACGCACTTTTTCTTAGAACCAACCAGACGGGTAAGTAACTCACTTACTCTTAGTACCAAACATACGGGTACGTGACGCACTTTTTCTTAGAACCAACCAGACGGGTAAGTAACGCACTTACTCTTAGTACCAAGCAGACGGGAAAATAACGCACTTACTCTTAGTACTAACCACACGGGTAAGTAACGCACTTTTAGTGCCCACAATACGGATATGTAACACACTTACTCTTAGTACCAACCATACGGGTAAGTGACGCATTTTTTCTTAACCAGACGGGTAAGTAACGCACTTACTCTTAGTACCAACCAGATGGGTAAGTAACGCACTTACTCTCAGTACCAACCACACGGGTTAGTACTGGATCTACTCATAATACCAATTACACTGGTAAGTAACGCACTTAGTCTTCGTACCAACCACACAGGTACTGCATCTACTCTAAGTACAAACCACACTGATAAGTAACGCACTTACTCTTAGTACCAACCACACGGAAAAGTGACGCACTTTTTCTTAGAACCAACCAGACGGGTAAGTAACGCACTTACTCTTAGTACCAAGCAGACAAGAAAGTAATGCACTTACTCTTAGTATCAACCACAAGGGTAAGTAACGCACTTTTAGTTCCCACAATACGGATATGTAACGCACTTACTCTTAGTACCAACCACACGGGTAACTGACGCACTTTTTCTTAGAACCAACCACACGGGTAAGTAACGCACTTACTCTTAGTACCAACCACATGGGTAAGTAACCCACTTTCTCTTAGTACCAACCACACGGGTAAGTGACGGGCTTACTCTTCGTACCAACCACACGGGTAAGTAACGCACTTTTTCTTAGTACCAACCACTCTGGTAAGTACTGCACTTTCTCCTAGTACCAACCACACGGGTAAGTGACGCACGTTTTCTTAGAACCAACCAGACGGGTAAGTAACGCACTTACTCTTAGTACCAACCAGACGGGAAAGTAACGCACTTACTCTTAGTACCAACCACACGGGTATGTAACGCACTTCCGCTTAGTACCAACCACATAGGTAAGTAACGGACTTACCCTTTGTACCAACCACACGGGTAAGTACTGCATTTACTCTTAGTACCAACCATATTGGTAAGTAACGCACCTACTCTTGATACCAACCAGACGGGTGAGTAACGCACTTACTCTTAGTACCAACCACACGGGTATGTAACGCACTTACGCTTAGTAGAAACCATACGGAAATTAACGCACGTACTCTTAGTACAAACCACACAGGTAAGTAACGTACTTACTCTTAGTACTAACCAGACGGGTATGTAACGCACTTCCGCTTAGTACGAACCATTCGGGTAAGTACTGCATCTACTCTTAGTACCAACCACACTAGTAAGTAACGCACTTACTGTTAGTGCCAACCAGACGGGTAAGTAACGCAGTAGCTTAGAACCAACCACACGGGTAAATAACGCAATTACTCGTGGTACCAACCACACAGGTAAGTAACGCACTTAATCTCAGTACCAATCACACGGGTAAGTACTGCATCTACTCTTAGTACCAACCACACAGGTAAGTGACGCACTTTCTCTTAGTACCAACCACACAGGTAAGTGACGCACTTTTTCTTAGAACCAACCAACGGGTAAGTAACGCACTTACTCTTAGTACCAACCTGACGGGTAAGTAACGCACTTACTCTTAGTACCGACCACACGGGTAAGTAACGCACTTACTCTTAGTACCAACCACACGGGTACGTGACGGGCTTACTCTTCGTACCAACCAGACGGGAAAGTAACGCACTTACTCTTAGTACCAACCACACGGGTAAGTACTGCATCTACTCTAAGTACCAACCACACTGGTAAGTAACGCACTTACTCTTAGTACCAACCACACGGGTAAGTAACGCACTTACTCTTAGTACCAACCAGACGGGTATGTAACGCACTTACGCTTAGTAGCAACCACTCAGGAAAGTGACGGGCTTACTCTTAGTACCAACCAAAGGGGTAATTGACGCAGTTACTCTTAATACCAACCACACGGGTAAGCAACGCGCTTACTCTTAGTACCAACCACATAAGTAAGTAACGCACTTACACTTTGAACCAACCACACGGGTAAGTACTGCATTTACTCTTAATACCAACCATATTGGTAAGTAACGCACTTACTCTTAGTACCAACCATACGGGTAAGTGACGCACTCTTTCTTAGAACCAACCAGACGGGTAAGTAACGCACTTACTCTTAGTACCAACCAGATAGGTAAGTAACCCACTTTCTCTTAGTACCAACCATACGGGTAAGTAACCCACTTTCTCTTAGTACCAACCATTTTGGTAAGTAACGCACTTACTTTTAGTACCAACCATACGGGTAAGTGACGCACTTTTTCTTAGAACCAACCAGACGGGTAAGTAACGCACTTACTCTTAGTACCAACCACACGGGTAAGTAACGCACTTTCTCTTAGTACTAACCACACGGGTAAGTAACCCACTTTCTCTTAGTACCAACCACACGGGTAAGTAACCCACTTTCTCTTAGTACCAACCACACGGGTAAGTGACGGGCTTACTCTTCGTACCAACCACACTGGTAAGTACTGCACTTTCTGTTAGTACCAACCACACGGGTAAGTGACGCACGTTTTCTTAGAACCAACCAGACGGGTAAGTAACGCACTTACTCTTAGTACCAACCAGACGGGAAAGTAACGCACTTAGTCTTAGTACCAACCACACGGGTATGTAACGCACTTCCGCTTAGTACCAACCACATAGGTAAGTAACGGAATTACACTTTGTACCAACCACACGGGTAAGTACTGAATTTACTCTTAGTACCAACTATATTGGTAAGTAACGCACCTACTCTTAGTACCAACCAGACGGGTGAGTAACGCACTTACTCTTAGTACCAACCACACGGGTATGTAACGCACTTACGCTTAGTAGAAACCATACGGAAATTAACGCACGTACTCTTAGTACCAACCACACAGGTAAGTATCGTACTTACTCTTAGTACTAACCAGATGGGTATGTAACGCACTTACGCTTAGTACCAACCATACGGGTAAGTACTGAATCTACTCTTAGTACCAATCACACTAGTAAGTAACGCACTTACTGTTAGTGCCAACCAGACGGGTAAGTAACGCACTTATGCTTAGAACCAACCATACGGTTAAATAACGCAATTACTCGTAGTACCAACCACACAGGTAAGTAACGCACTTACTCTCAGTACCAATCACACGGATAAGTACTGCATCTACTCTTAGTACCAACCACACTGATAAGTAACGCACTTTCTCTTAGTACCAACCAAACAGGTAAGTGACGCACTTACTCTTAGTACCAACCACACGGGTAAGTGACGGGCTTACTCTTCGTACCAACCAGACGGGTAAGTAACGCACTTTACTCTTAGTACCAACCACACGGGTAAGTACTGCATCTACTCTAAGTACCAACCACACTGGTAAGTAACGCACTTATTCTTAGTACCAACCACACGGGTAATTGACGCACTTACTCTTAGTACCAACCACGCGGGTAAGTAACGCACTTACTCTTAGTACCAACCAGACGGGTATGTAACGCACTTACGCTTAGTAGCAACCACACAGGTAAGTGACGGGCTTACTCTTAGTAGCAACCACACGGGTAAGCAACGCGCTTACTCTTAGTACCAACCACATAAGTAAGTAACGCACTTACACTTTGTACCAACCACACGGGTAAGTACTGCATTTCCTCTTAATACCAACCATATTGGTAAGTAACGCACTTACTCTTAGTACCAACCAGACGGGTGAGTAACGCACTTACTCTTAGTACCAACCACACGGGTATGTAACGCACTTACGCTTAGTAGAAACCATACGGGAAATTGACGCACGTACTCTTAGTACCAACCACACGGGTAAGTAATGTACTTACTTTTAGTACTAACCAGACGGGTATGTAACGCACTTACGCTTAGTACCAACCATACGGGTAAGTACTGCCCACACTGGAAAGTAACGCACTTACTCTTTGTACCAACCAGACGGGTAAGTAACGCACTTACGCTTAGTACCAACCACACGGGTAAATGACGCACTTATTCGTAGTACCAACCACACAGGTAAGTAACGCACATACTCTTAGTACCAACCACACGAGTAAATAACGAACTTACTCTTAGTACCAACCACACGGGTAAGTGATGCGGAGAGTCACTCTACAATAGTCGTGAGCTAGACTGCGGGGTGTTGGCACGAACTCTAGGAGTGATCGTAGCTTTGATTAGTTCCTTAGCACTTGCGCATTCACGGGAGAAATCGGCAACAGTTTTCACTAGGCAAAGATTGCATTATAGAATGATGGCAATGACAATGACAAGAATGACTACATCAGGCACCTAGCAACTCTGCAGCTAGCCTAGTCGACCGCCAGCACAGCATTATTGAACGCCTGCCAACGTTGCGTAGAGGAGCCGCGCCAGCACTGCAGAAAGGCGACCTGCCAACACAGCGGGTCGACGGCGTGCCAACTCTGCAGCAGAGCGGCTGTCCAGCGTTGCACCCGTAGATGGCAGCAGTGCGCACGCTCGCAGGTGCGCGCAGACGATTGGCCCGACTTGCACCGTTGTGCATCCGTCGGCCCTGGACTGCGCCTGACGAGATACATCGACTTCCGGATACCAGCCCGAAGTCGCCTTCGTCACCGCGACCTCGACGGCGTTCGCGTGTCTCTGCAGAACTCGCTGAGCAGGTTACCTGGTCGACCTGGTCGACCACCCAGTGCTCTGGTCGACGCCTCCCTCGTCGACCACAGCTCCCGTTGAGGAACACCCTGGTCGACGGCTCCACCCGTGGACCAGCATTGTCAGCTGCTCCTCCTGGTCAGGTCCGTCCGTCGACCAGCCCAGTCAGCTGCCGCCGTCGAGCTCCCCTGGTCGACGGCTCCAGCCCCGCGACAGTCCTGTGCAGGTCGACCACCCGCAGAAGAAGGCCGTCGAGCATCCCTGGGCGATGGCAACACCACAGTGATCCCCTGCAGCTCGATGAAGCCCGTCGAGCAGCTCTCTCACTGCGTATAGTCGGCTGCTTCTCCCGTATATCCGACCAGGACGTCGGCGTCGCCCAAGCGAGGGCGGGGCCAACACTCCATTCCCGTTAACACTCCCCTGCCGCGCTCACGCTTTGGCACCCCAGCCCACACAGCAGTACTCCACGGAGAAAATTCGTCTTCGGCGTGCACCCCACACATAGCACGCCGTCACCGCACCAGCCGTGCAGAAGAGTACGGCACCTACTGCTGCACATTATCGTCGCCATCGCCGACGTCGGCCAGGCGCACTTGGCTGATCGCGACAGAGCACCGGTTGAAAGTCGGAAAATGCAGCGCCTTCGTCAGGAAGTCGGCCGGCTGCTCGGTGGTCGGGATGTACTTCAGCACGAACTTCCCGCGCCTCACCATATGCTGCAGCCAGACGTAGCGTCGCTCCATGTGCTTGAGGTTGCCCGTCAGCCCCAAGCCCTCAGCGACCGTGATGGCCGACTTGTTGTCCACGCGGAGGATGGTCGGCTTTCCAGCGTCGAGCAGCTTGAATTCTGCAAGGAGGAAGTGAAGTCGACGCCCCTCCTTGCCGGCGTCTGCTGGCTCGACCAGGAGACCCAGGTCCCTCCGAAGACGAACACGTAGCCGCCCGTGCTTGTCCGGTTCTGCTTGTCACCGGCGTCGTCGGCGTCCACGTAGCCGATCAGCTCCAGCGACTCCGGTCCCCCGCCGAATTCCAGGGCGGTGTCGCGGGTGTCGGCGAGGTAGGCGAGGCAGCGGTCGACCTCGCGCCAGTGCTGGTCGCTCCTCACCGTGAGGCCGCTCCCCAGCTTGCTGCAGGCGAAGGCGACGTCCAGCCTCGTCTTTGTCGCCGGAAACTGCAGCGAGCCGACCTTCTGCCGGTACTCCTCCTCCTCGCGCTCCTGCGCCTCCTCGTCGTCGAATGTCAGCTCGGCGTAGGCGTCGACCGAGACCGGCCTCTTCGGGAGCCGACCGCCCTGCTCCTCGTCGATGAAGCACCTACGCAGCTTGTCGGCGCTGTACCACAGCGACCGTACCAGCGACTGTACCAGCGCCCAGCAGCACGCCGTCAAGAGCTCTGTACTACAGCAGCGGCGACTGCTTCAGCCCATAGAGGCTCTTCAGCAGCTTGCACACCCGGCCGATCCCATCGTTGAAGTAGTCCGGCTGGTACATGCCCGGTCGAGCTTACTCTGCAGGAAAGTGTTCTTCATGTCGAGCTGCATCAGGTTGAGGTCGAGGACGGCAACGATGCTGAGGAAGATCCTCAGCGTGACGTAGCTGCTCACTGGCGAGTACGTTTCGTCGTAGTCGGCACCGTACACCTGTGTGAAGCCCTTCACGACCAGCCTCGCCTTCTCGCGCTCGACGGTGTCGTCGATGCGGTACTTGGTCGTCAGCACCCACCGGTTCTTCATGATGTTTACCCCGCGTGAGCGTTCGACCAGCTCCCAGGTGCCCATGCCGATGAGGCTGCGGATCTCCTCATCCATGGCAGCCTTCACTGCCTCGCCCTTCCAGTTCGCCAGCGCCTCCTTCACCGTCATCGTCGCGATGTCCCAGCGGTGTTCGGGATCGGCATGCACATCGGGGTCAAGCTCCGGCAGGTCGACGTCATCTTCGGCGTCGTCGTACAGCAGATCATCGTCAGCGTCGTCGTACACCATGGTGAATGCAGCCGGTGGCAGGCAAGCGTGGTAGACCAGCCGCTTAGGCGGCTTCCGAGTTCGACCTGTAAGTCGCAGCTCAGGCTTCTCGACCGGAACCTCCATCACGTCGCTGCCGTTGCACTCTTCTCCTGCCGACAGTTCCCCTTCCTCGTCGACGACCTCGTCGTCGACCAGCTGCTTCGACCCTTCAACCGGCTGCTCCCCTCTCGTAGGCCCTCCTGCCGACTTCTCCTTCGTCGACAGCTCCCCTGTCGACTTCCCCGTCTGCTGCTCCCCTGTCGACTGGACTTCTCCTGCTGCCTCCTTCTGCCCCAGCTCCCCTGTCTGCTGCTTCCCTGTTGTCGACGGCTGCACTCTCTCGTCGACGAGCTTGGCGTCTCATAGGCCGCTGGCCATGCCACTGGCCGGCGCCATAGGCGACGCCTCAAGTCTCCCCTCATCGCCGGTGGCCGACACCGGTGTCGACGCAGGCCGATCTGCGACGGGGTTGGGAGGGGCAATAACAGGGGTAGGAGGGAGGACTTCCTCGACGTCCTCATCAGCAGGCTCGTCGACCTCGGCGAGCAGCGGAAACGTCGCCGTCGAGGTGTCCGTCGGCGGGTGTGCCTGCGTCCGCCCCGACGCCGACCCGTACTTCGCCTTCCACACCTCCAGTGACAGCGTCTCGTAGAAGATCACCTCGACCGACGTGACCACCTTGTTGTCGGTCAAGTCCAGCACCTCCCAGCCCTTGCTCTCCAGCGACACGCCCAGGTGAAGCACCCAGCGAGCCTTCGGCGCCAGCTTCCCACCACGCTGCTGCTCGAGGACCATGAACTGCAACATGCAGCCCCACACCCGTGCCAGCGTGAGGTCTGGCTTCTTCCCGGTCAGCAGCTGGTACGGGGTCGTCACCGGCGGCGTCGTCGACCGCGCCAAGCAGTTGCGCACCCAGACGGCTTGTCGTAGGGCGAGGTGCCACCAGTGGTGCTGCACGCCCATGTGCAGCAGCATCGTCCGCACCGACTCGACGACCGTGCGCATCTCCCGCTCAGCCATGCCGTTCTGCTGCGGGGTGTAAGGGCACGTCAGGTCGTGGACGATCCCCATCCCGTTGACTAAGTTGGTGAACTCCTTCCCGAGGAACTCCCCTCCCCGGTCTGAGCGGAGCATCAGCACCGACTTTTTCGACTGCCGTTCCACCAGCACCAGCCACTTCTGGAACTCCCGGAGCACGTCGCTCTTCTTAGCGACCGGCATCACCCACACGAACCGAGCGTGGCGATCCTTCAGCATCAGGAAGTACAAGCTGCCATGTGCACGACAGCCAGTGCCTCCTCGGCGTCCGAGCCATTGTCGGGGAAGGTGTGCCGCGCCTGCTTTCCTCCGACGCACGAGATACACGGCGGGTCTGCTCCGGTCGACGGCTTGATGTCGAGCCCAGTAGCAACTTCATGCTTCGCCCAGCTCTTGATCGTGTCGACGCCGACGTGCGCGAGCCTTGCGTGCCACCGGTCGGGGGTCGACTTCGTCGCCGAGACGATCGTCCGCAGAGCCACCACCTCGGTCGACGGCGACCGCGTCGAGCAGGGGCGAAGGTCGGTGCAAAGGACTCGGCCGGTGTAGCGTGCTCGACCGAGCACCTCCCCGGTCGCGGCGACAAGCAGCATCTCGTCGTAGACGCCCTGCAGCTGCACTCCGCTCTCCTTCAGTTGGCCAGTTGACAGCAGGTTCGCCTGTACTCCCGGAACGTAGAGCACGTTTGGGATAAGGACCCACTTCCCGGCCTCCCCTTGCAAATCGACGGTTCCGCGACCCTCGACAGGCTGCAACGCCCCATTGAATCCACGCACTGCTTCACACTGCCGCTCAGCGCCATGTCGACGAAGACCGCCTTCGTCCCCATTAGGTGGTGGGAGCAACCGCTGTCGAGCAGCACCGCCATCGGGTTCGCCTGCACAGCTGCGGCAACCTTATCCTATCCACTACGATTCTTAGTTATAACATCAAAAATCAGCGTAATCAGCGTGTTTTACGCTGATATCTGAGGGCCTTTAAACGAATCGTTCCTACCGCTATTAGATAAGTGCGTCATTGTATTGTACAAGACTGACAACATCAGCCATGTTACAAGAGCATTTGTAGTGCCTTTGCATGGACCAATTTCCATCATGATCCTTAGTCCACACCAGGGTACCAAGCTCTTCGTACCAGCTTGCCAGTGTTGCAGTCATCTCTCTGCTGATGAGCTTCTGAACGCACCACAGCCATGGAATGCTCGGCATGCATAAAGTCACGCTCCACCCCCATCTCTCCAGTCCCCCCAAGCACCAGCGGGGCGGTCAGATCAGATGCCGCTCCAGCGCTCGCCCAGCAGGGCGAAGGAGGCGGGCCTCTCGGGGTCGCAGGAGTCGGTCCACTAGTTGCGCGCGCTGCTGTAGTGGTGGCGCGCGAGCAGGTAGATGGCGAGGGGGCGCAGCGAGAAGAGCGCGGCGGTCTTGGAGAAGCCCGACTCGGTCACCACGAAGAGCGAGCAGCGCGTCAGCAGCACCCACTCCGCCACCGACGTCTGCCACGACGCCACGCGCGCCGCAGCGGCGCGCACCATGGCGGTGTGCAGCGGCGTGATGCCCGTGGTGAGCACCTTGCTGTCGCCGTACTGCGCCAGCACCGCCTCCTTAATGCCCCGCGAGTTGCTCAGAAACACCCACCGCACCGCCACATCCCCCGGGATCCAAAAGTCCTCCACCTTCTGCTCTTGTGTGCGCATGCCACATGCAGCCACCGAGGACAAGGGTGTGAATGGGATGCCGGGGGGGGAAGGAAAACAATGAGATTAGAGCACAGAGGACAAGCCACGTGGTCACATGAATAAACCTTGTAATCACCCAAGTTGACAACATTACAGAAGCAAGAGGCGAGAGGAGCTTTGTCTCTCACCTGCGCACATGACAGGAGCTTGTTTCTGGCCCATCCCAGCAGCTCTGCAGCCGCGTCATTCTCCCCACCAAGCACCTCCCCCCGATTGGTCCACGTCATCTCATCGGGCGTGCGAGTGTGGATGCAAATGCTGCTCACCCCCGGCCGCTCCAACTCCCTCATCTGCTGCTCCACCGCCCTCAGCACTTCCAGCTTGGGCCTGCCACACACATGGCGGCACCGCGAGCAACGAAGTGCAGGGCGGGGGGAGGGGGGAGCAACACAGGTGGAGAGGGAGAACACACATGGAGGTGGGGGGAGGGAGGGGGTGACGCAGCTGTAGGGGTGTCTCATTGCACAACACTTGACAAGCCAAAGAGAGCGGAAACTGGACCACATGACGGCCCAAGGAGGATGGAAATTGGTATGACAAGCCAAAGAGAGCGGAGATTTGAACTTATGACAAGCGCATGGCAAGGCGGGGGACACGGGAGCAACACAGGTGAATATGACGCAGCTGTAGGGTTGACGCAATGCAGCACATTTACCAAGCCAGGGAGAGTGGGGAGTGGAAAGTGGAACATATGAGAATCCCAAGGAGAATTAAAGTGCAACATAGGCATGGGCAACAGGGCAGGAGCAGAGTGGGGGACCTGAGACAAGGCACAGGAGTCGGGAAGGGCTGGAAGCGGATGGCACCTGAGCAGAAAGCGCATGGCACCTGAGCAGAAAGCGCATGGCACCTGAGCAGAAAGCGCATGGCACCTGAGCAGAAAGCGCATGGCACCTGAGCAGAAAGCGCATGGCACCTGAGCAGAAAGCGCATGGCACCTGAGCAGAAAGCGCATGGCACCTGAGCAGAAAGCGCATGGCACCTGAGCAGACAGCGCATGGCACCTGAGCAGAAAGCGGATGACGCAGCCGAAGGAGACGGGCAGGCGCAGGCCGAGGCGGTGCAACAGACGGGTCCACTCGCCGCCCTCCCTGAAGAGGCGCGTGGCCACCCCGCGGTTCCACCGCACGCGGATGTTGGCGGCTGCCTCGTGGCGCGCGAAGAACGCCTCGGGGCTGGGCGGCACCGTGTCCTGCAGATTCACGTCCGTCACCTCTCCTGGCTGCGCCTCTGCATGGAGGAGACGGGAGAGAGCGAAGGAAGAAACGGGGGACAACGGACCCAGAGGCGCCCAGCGAAACGGTGGAGGTTGAGGCACGGGTGAGCATCGAGCGCATTCCACCTGCCCATGTCATGTCCCCAACGCGCACGCATGGTAACCCACACAGGGTGAATGCTGTTGCGCACCGTCGGTGGGGTTGTTGGGGTCGAGCTCCCGGCCCGGCCCCCAGGGCACGTCGCTGTCGAGGGTCCAGTTGACGTGGGCGGGGAGGAAGGCGTGGTGCAGGAGCGGGTGGCTTAGCACGAGGGCGCGGTCCTGCAGCAGCGCGATGAGGAAGGTGGAGAACACGCCCAGCAGCACGTCGCCCACGCCGCCACACCGCGCCAGCGATGAGCACGAGTACGTCGCAAACCGCACCATGCCAGCCATGCGCGCCGCCTCGCCGCCGCCTTCCCCGTCCCCGCTACCCCCTTCCCCTCGCCCCTCGTCGCCGTGCTCTTCCCAGCCCCCGCCCCCGCCCCCGTCCGCCCCTCCTTCCCCAGCTACACCACCGCCAGCCCCAGCCGAGCCAGCCTGTCGCGTCTGCATGAGCTGGCGGGCGGCGGAGCGGATGATGCGGTGCAGATGGGTGTAGTTGGTGTGCCACGCGCCGCACACCTCCTCCCGATACGCCCACCCCCACGGGTCCTCCGCGCCTCCCAGCCCGCCCTCCACGTCTATGGCTGTGACACGTGGCGGGCTCTGATTGGGTTAGACGAGAGAATGGTGGGAGATAGGGGAGTGAGAGAGGGAGGGCAGGGTGCTGAAGTCCGATAGGCGCGCAGAGGGGATGCGAAGACGGCAAGCGATGCAGACGGGATGCGACGCAGTCCGGAATTGCCGATGATCGACGGGAGCCAAACACTCACTTGCGCAGCGAGGAGAAGGACGAGAAGACATGATACTATTCGCCACGAGTACGGTACCACGAGTCGCACGCCCGTTTTCCCGCCGATCTGCTTTTGCTGAATCGACTCTTGACCCGCGCGCCCCTTCCCGCCCTGCTTCTCCCTGTGTGCGTTCACAACTGCCATCTCTCTTCGCAACTACCTCATCGCATCAAGGTTCTTATACAAAACTCCATCACGAATTCCAGCTCAAATGATTACTCCGGGTTACCCGTCAAGAGTTACCGCGACGGCTCCATCAGTAGGAAAAGTGAAGTCCAAGTAGGATAGAGGCGGTAGCAACATCGCGCGTGAAGCCTGGACCTGGAATGACGTCCATGCAAGCAACTCTTCTGAAGTGATGAAGTTGGAGAGCAAAATTGGTTGCCACCCAACCAAACCCATCTACTGAAAACGCAATACTACGAGGCTCGATAGTAACCCATAACCATCGTTCAACACTGGTGCTGTCATGAAAGCATGTACAAGGGGTCACCTTAAAACGGTGATGATTCAACAAAATCATCACCATTCACTCTATTTCAGAAAGCCAGTGAATGATGCAGCATTCGCAGCAGGAAATACTAAGGACTTAGGGAGCTTTGAAACGTACACACTAATTAGTGTGGTGAAGAGGGTGAGTGCAGCCGCGCCACCGCGCCTGCCCACGCACCTCGCTATGCCTCCCCCTTGTCGCGCCTCCACTCCGCCCGACGCGACTCCCCTCCTTACACACTTTCCGCGCCTCCCGTCGCGCCTCCCGTCGCGCCTCCCCTCATCGAGCCCCCCCGCCCCTATTCGCGCCCCCTCGTGCCGCCTCCCCTCCCATCGTCGCGCGTCCCGGCCCATCATCGCGCCTCGACTCCTTACGTCGTTCCTCCCCTCGTCACCTCATCTCCCCTCGTCGCGCGTCCCCTCGTTGCACCTCCCTCCGCCGCGTCTCCCCTTCCCCTCTGTTTCCATCCTTTCGTTCTCATCCCCTCCCACGCCCGCCCTTTCCATACTTCAAGTTTTCTCATCCGTTCTCCTACGGCTGTGAGCGAAATTCAAGAAATTTCTCGCCCCCATCCTTCTCCTTTTCCTTCACCCATCCTCCCCCCCCCCACCCCTCCCAAACCCCTGGTCCCTCGCCCCTCCAGTGGCGTTCAAGCGTGGACGGTGACGCCGGAGCCACGGCAAGGGCTAGTGTGGGCTAGTGAGGGGCCGCGGCAAGGGAAGGAGCTGCATATTGGCGCGCGATTTGATCCGCGCTTACAGCAGGTGAGTGTGCGCACTGCCGCCCCTATGGTCCCTTCCACCTACCCAGGCCTTCCCTGCCCCTCCCTTTCCCTTTCCTTCCTTGCCGCTCCTTTCACTTCCTTCACTGCCCCTTCTACAACTCCCCCACCCTACGCTGCCCTGCCTTTTCCGTCCCCTTCCCTTCCCTTCCCTTCTCCCCCGGGCTTTGAGCGCAATCAAACAGAAATCGCCCTCACATCCACTCCCTCCCCTCTTTTTCTTGCCCATCCCTTCAAAGCCCGCTTGCCTTCATTTACCCCCTGCTTCCTCTCATGGTCCCCTCTGCCTACCCTCAGTTTCACCCTATTTTCCTTCGTTTTCCCCCGTGCTTCCCCTCAGTTTCCCTCCTAATTGCCCCACCCTTCCCCTATCCCCTTACCCCCACCTTGCTTGCGCTCACCCTGCTTGCCCTCTGTTTCCTCCCTGCGTGCGCTTTCCTTCCCCTTCTCCCATCGTCCTTGACTGCCCTCTTTTCTCTCTCTTCTCTTCCCTCTCTCCCCTTTTCCCTGTTTCCGCTCTTCCCTATCCCCCCCAATCCCTCTCCCACCTCTTCCTATCTCCTCCCTCCCCTTCCCCCCACTATTCCGATTTTCCCCTTTCCCTCTTCCCCCTCTTCCTATCTCCTTCCTTCCCTCCCCGCCCTCTTTTGATCTCCTCTTTTCCCTCTCTCCCCTCTTCCTATCTCCTCCCTTCCCTCCCCCCCTCTTCTTCTCTCCTCATTTCCCCCTCTCCCCTCTTCCCTGTCCGCCCTCTTCCTTATATTCCCGCTTCCCTATCCCCGTCCTTTCCCTTTTTCCCTCATCTCTTTCCACTAGACTTCATGTTGTGCCGTCACAGCCTATGCTTGCCTAATCACCTTTTCTTCTTCCTTCCCTCCACCTCCTTCGCGTTCTCCTTTTCTCTTGCTATTTCAGTGACTACTGCGAAGGTTTTTCTTGCTTGCTTCAACTTGCCTAACCCCGTCATCTCATGACAAGTTCGATTAGTGACGGGAGGTCGCCGCGCTAACGAGACTGCCAATACGACAAGTGTGAGGTGGTGGCGCGTAGTTAGTTAGTGGGAGGAAGGAAGGGAAGGCACGGAAGGGGAGATGGGAAGGTAGTGGGGCCGCAACGGCAGGCGAGACGAGGCTGAGCAGTGGCGAGGCAAGGCGAGGCCGTGAGGGGACGCTTGGCAAAACCGTGAGGGAAGCGATGCCGCTCCTCAGTGCGTTCTGCCTCCTCGCCGTGCTGAGGCTCATCGGCTGCACGCACGCGCACGTGGAGCCGGGGCTGGAACACGCCATGTCCTTGTCTCGGGTACGCCCACCCGCGCCAAGAGTGGCAAGAGTCAGTCAGTGTACCCGGGCCTGGCCTGGCCTTGTATCGCCCCCCCCTCTCTCTCGCTCTCCATGGGCTCTTCCCCCATCGCACTGCTGGCAGCGCAAGGCGCACCTGCAGAATCCGCCGCTGCGAGGCATTTTCCCCACCCTCCCATTCCCCATTTCCTTTCCCTCCCCTCCCTGTCCCCCTTCCCCTCTCCTCCCCGTCAGGCATGGGAAGCCGCCTACGGCCTCCAGGGCGCCTCGCCCACCCCTCCTGCCGCCGTCGCGCTGCCACCCAACGTGCCGCCCGCGCCGCACCTGGAGGCGTGCAGTGCGCGCTCCGCATGGCGCCGCGCGGTGGAGAGGAGGGGCGCGCAGGGGGAGGCGCCGGGGTGGGCGTGGGGGGCACACCCGCAGCCACCTTGGGTGAGTGGCGGGCGGTGGGCGGGCCGACGTGCAGGGGGCATGGCATGCGGAGCAGATGGGCGCAAGGCGCAGGGCGCAGGGCAGGAGGGCAACACGGGGGAACGGAGCACCGTGGCCTGCAATGATCGGCCCCCGGCTGCAATTTGAGCAAGCTGCGCATGGCAGCAGGCCGGGGCAGGGGGGGGGCAGGGGGAGGTGCTCCTGCTTTCAGCTTGCTCAGTGTGCCACTGCAGGCAGCATGCCACATGGTGCGGGTTGGCATGCCACATGGTGCGGGTTGGCATGCCACATGGTGCGGGTTGGCACGCCACATGGTGCGGTTGGCATGCCACATGGTGCGGGTTGGCATGCCACATGGTGCGGGTTGGTACGCCTCGCCTCACACAGCCGTCCCCCCTGCTGCCATCATCATCATCGCCCTCTTTCCATCCCCTCCCCACCGTCTCTCCTCGCCTGCCCCACATCCCTGCCTCTCTCTCTTCCCCTCCCTGCCCCCTCCTCTAACTGCCCACCCCCAGGTGCGCGGGTCAGATGCAAGCAACCTGGGGCGAACGCGAGAGGCACAGAGGGACATCTGGCAGCACCAGCTCCCGGCGGGCGACTGCAGCACGCAGAGGCTGCTGGTGATAGACTGGCCGGCGTCACAGCATGGGCTGGGGTCGCAGCTGCACATCATGAGCGCCGCTCTCAGCCTCGCCATGCAGCACTCCCGCGTACTCGTGCCCACCGCCTCCTTTGATCGGGCCAACCACGCCGAGTGCAATGGTGGGTGGGTGGGTGGGTGGGTGGGTGGGTCGTGCATGGGCCGAGGAGAATGCAGATGGTGTTCATGCTGCTGTGTCTCCACTCCACTCCATTCTAGTTCCCTAATTTCCTGACCCCCTCTCTTACATCCCCTCTCCTTGTGCTCCTCACACTACCTCATGTCATGCCTCCCGCAGCCACACACAGATCGCTGTGGATGTTGCTGTGGCTCTTGCTCCTCCCACGGCTCTCCTCTCTATTCCCCTCCACTCCTGGCTCCCCCTTTTCATCGCTCCCCGTGTGCTCCGTCCCTCCTTCACACCCCCTCTCCATGTTCTCAAATCCACCCATGGGCCCCTCTTCTCCCTCTCCCAGCCACGGGCGCCCTAGCGTCCTTCCACTGCTACTTCTTCCCGCTCGTCTCACCACACTGTGAGAGGGCAGCAGCAGACGCAGCAGCAGCAGGGCAGGTGGGCGAGTGTGCGTCGCACGAGGCGCCAGCGAGGGACAGCATGCTGGCGAGTGAGAGGCGCGTGGTGTGCTTCCATGGGGAGCCGTACAGCGCTCTGTGGCTCGAGGCTGCAGTGGCCAAGTGAGTGACCCGTGCTGCACCTTGCATGCACATGTACGCTCACGCACACGCTCACTCGTGCACCCCCACGTGCGCCCACCCACACACAAACACACACACACACACACACACACACACACACACACACACACACACACACACACACACACGCACGAATGCACGTGCCGTGCAACGGTGTATGGCTGTGCTGCTGTGGTGTGAGCGACCAACCACGCACTCCATTAATCCTCTTCCCTCGACTTGCCTGTGCGTGGGTGTGCCTGTGTGTGTGTGTGCAGGCGGTGGTGGGGTGCGTGGTATGAGCGGCCCAACACAGTGGAGGTGAAGGGCAAGATGGCAGAAGAGGCTGACGTCATGCCACATGTGAGATGGCATGTCGCATGTGAGATGGCATGTCGCATGTGAGATGGCATGTCGCAAGTGAGATGGCATGCCGCATGTGAGATGGCATGTCGCATGTGAGATGGCATGTCGCATGTGAGATGGCATGTCGCATGTGAGATGGCATGCCGCATGTGAGATGGCATGCCGCATGTGAGAAAATGGTAGTGCACCGCAGCATGGCATCGCCTGGTAGTGCACCGCAGCATGGCATCGCCTGGTAGTGCACCGCAGCTGCTGTCGTACGTGCTTAGAGCGCAGGTGCACAGGACATTTCGTAGTCTCTCCTGCCTAGTCCACACTCTCCTCACGCCCTTCTTCCCACCTCCGCATGCCTCTCTCACGCCCCTCTTTCCATCTCCCCACGCCTCCCTCTCGCTCTGCCAGGTGCACTGGTGGCGGGCACAGTCGCTGCGCTTCATGCTGCGCTCGCCCTCGCCCTACCTCTGCCACCTCACCAACCGCCTGCGCCACTCCTCCCTCTCCCTCTCCATCGCCACCCGCCTCTCCTCCTCCTCCGCCCTCCAATCCTCCCTCCTGCGCTCCCACCCGCACCTGAAAGAGACTCTTCAAAGGAATGCCCCTCCCTGCACTGCTCATGGCAGCAGCACCAGGAGAAGGCTGTCAGAAGTTGTAGACTCAAGTGCAGCTGGTAACTCAAGTGCAGCTGGTAACTCAAGTGCAGCTGGTAACTCAAGTGCAGCTGGTAACACAAGTGCAGCTGGTAACACAAGTGTAGCTGGTAACACAAGTGCAGCTGGTAACACAAGTGCAGCTGGTAACACAAGTGTAGCTGGTAACACAAGTGCAGCTGGTAACACAAGTGCAGCTGGTAACACAAGTGCAGCTGGTAACACAAGTGTAGCTGGTAACACAAGTGCAGCTGGTAACACAAGTGCAGCTGGTAACACAAGTGCAGCTGGTAACACAAGTGCAGCTGGTAACACAAGTGTAGCTGGTAACACAATTGCACCTGGTAACACGAGTGCAACTGGTAACACAAGTGCGGCTGGTAACACAATTGCAGCTGGTAACACAAGTGCGGCTGGTAACACAAGTGCGGCTGGTAACACCAGTGCCGCTGGTAGCACAAGTGCAGCTGGTAACACAAGTGCAGCTGGTAACACAAGTGCAGTTGGTAACACAATTGCAACTGGTAACACAATTGCAGCTGGTAACACAATTGCAGCTGGTAACACCGTTGCAGCTGGTAACACAATTGCAGCTGGTAATACAATTGTACCTGGTAACACCGTTGCAGCTGGTAACACAATTGCAGCTGGTAACACAACCGCAGCTGGTAACACGAGTGCATTCGGTAACACGAGTGCAGCCGCAGACATGGAAGACAGGGGAGGCAGGAGCGTAGCAGCAGGCACAAGAGAAGCTTCAAGCTCTCTTCAGACGAGCAGCAGAGTGTTTCCGTGGCATCAGCCCGGGCAGCAGGCTTGCACTCTCGAGGCCACTGCATGGGCTCGCCAGGGGCTGGGCCAATGTGCTCCCACCCGCACTGCCTGTAGCGCTGCTGGCGCTGGCTCCAGTCCTGGTAGCAGCAGCAGCAGCAGCAGCAGAAGCAGCAGCAGCAGCAGCAGCAGCAGCAGCAGAAGTGGTGGTGGTGATGGCAGCAGAAGCGACAGTGGCAGCAGCTCGCAGCCAGCAGAGCAGGCGGTAGATGGGGCGGGTGAGGGGGAGGCATGGGGCAGCGAGTGGGGCGAGGAGGGGGCGTGGGAGGCGTACCTGCCGCGGCCGATAGTGAGCATGCATGTGCGGCAGAGCGACAAGGGCGGGGAGATGGCACTGCACTCGCTGGCCGCCCACATGTGGATGGCCTACCGCCTGCGCCTCGCGCTGCCCCACCTGCGCCACATCTGGCTCTCCTCCGAAATGCAGGTGCGCTGGGGGGGGAAGGATGTGTGGGAAGTGTGGAGCGGATAGGGCTATGGAGTTTTATGGGTGGAGGCATAGAGGGTGTGAGCAGGGAAGTTTGGGGTAGCATAACCATATGTGCATGGCATCGATGGTGGAAAGCTTTGGGTGCACTGTGATATGGCCACCCTGCCTGTCTAAATTCAAGGCTGTACCGTGGGCCGCTGTTCCCCGCTTTCATGCCAACACCTCTATCTCTCTCTGTGCATTGCTGCAGACGGTGATAGACGAGGCGGCGCAGTATCGCGACTGGACCTTCCTGCACTCCAGCAACGCGCGCACCAACGTGTCGGTGCCGCACTGGGACGTGGAGGAGGCAGCCGGGCGCCACGTGGTGGTGGGCAGCAGCCTGGCAGAGCTGCTCACAGCAGCGCAGTGTGACTTCTTCATTGGGGCGATGGGGTCCAACTGGGTGAGGATGATCAATGAACTGCGCTCCACCAATGGCCGCCTGCTGCATGGATTCATTGCCCTCAACATACAAGAGTTTTGATGTATGTGTGTGTGTGTGTTCTAACCATGTTGTAGCGCCAAACTATTTTAGCCGCTGGCTTTAGAAACGCCCTATCCTAACATGAAGTTCCTCAGGCTATCACAAACACTATCTACCTGCACCCCTGTGCCCAAGTCTCCCAAACCTGATCCTTTCTTCAGCCCTCAACACATCAGTGTCGATCTCCCTGGACCAATCAGGGAGCTCCCTGTGTCCCAGGAAGTGCACCATAGCCCTGATAATGCGGGGATCTCGGAAGTAAGCCCCGTGGTTGAGGTCGAATTGGCCGGTCAGCTCGCCTCACCGCTCCTCTATCATCACACACAGCTGCTTCACCTGCACGAGGGACGAGGGGGAGACATGGACCAGGTCAAAGAGGAGGGAATCATACACTCCACGTAGGGCTCCCAAAAACTGTTTATTCTAAGTGGACCATGTCGGCTGTTGAGGAGAAAGTACAGAGAGAGTGATCCGCCCAGCACACGGCTCGCTTGCTTGTATCATAAATCGCGCACCTCCTGGTTGCTTGTTTGCTTACCTTCCGGCTAGGCTGCAAGTCGGGTTCAAAAAGACCACTTGATTTCCTGCCACATGCACCTTCAACTGCGGGCTGTGTGTGAATGCGCACCTTTCAAGGTCACACCAGCGCACGCTTAGTAGATTGCACATTACTGAGGTCGCGGCAGCGAGCAGGGTAATGGACGGCATGGCAGCAGCTGGCTCACCTGGCGCACGCACTCCTGGTCGGAGAGGCGCGGGTTGTGGGTGATGGCCTGCAGCTGCGGGCGCAGCAGCTTGTACGTCTCTGACTCACTCGCTGCTGCCTCCAGCGCACCATCGTTCCACAGGAATTCATATGCCACCCGTGCTGCCTCCTCCCTGCTGCCTCTCGCACTCACTCGCTGCTGCCTGCCGCTGCCGTGCTGCACTCCTGTCGTCTTCAGCTGCCCCTCGTGCCTCGGCCTCACCCCCTTCTCCTCTGTTACCCGCTTTTGCTGTTGCTGCTGCTGCTTTCCTTTCATCTCTTCACGTGCACCCTCAACGGAGGCCTCGCCCACTCCCCCCCTCCGTGCTGCACGTCCAACTCCCTCTCCTGCACGTCCAACTCCCTCTGCAGCGCTGCCCCCTCCCCCCGCTCGCCCTTCCTTGCTTTCACCCCCTTCTTCACCCATCTCCTCACCGCCCTCCCCTCTCTCCCCCCCCTGTCGCAGAGCCTGCTCCGTGAGGCTTAAGCTCCGCCTCACGCTTCCTGGTGCTCTGCCCTGCCCTCCCTTCTCTCCTGCTGCTGCCACCATTTGCTGTTGGGCGGCACCAAATGCCTCCCCCAACCCCAAGTGGGTACCTGAGAGCCCCGTTCGACCAGCTGCTTGCATGCAGCTGCCCTGCTGTGGTCTTGACACACTTGTCTGTATTGCGTCTATCCCTGCACTCCCTGCACCCTCAGCACCCACTCTTTCATCACCTTCCCCTTGCCTCGTCACCCTCACCTCCCTCTCTCCAACCTCCTCCTGCTCCATTCTCTCCTCCGCCTTACCCTCCCCAATCAACCCCTCCGCAGCTACCCCTTTCCCAGTTACGCCCTCTTGAGACACCCCCTCTTCAAGTAGCCCCTCCCCGAATACAGCCTTCCCCATGTCACACGTGTCATCCTCATACCCCGCCATCAGCTCCCCCCGCAACGAGCGCGTCTTGGCCAGCGCAAGCAGTTTCTGAGAAGGTGGGGAGAGAGGGGGGAGGGGGAGGGGAGGAGTAAGCTAGAGGGAGAGTGTTCATTCCCCTCATTTAAAAAGCCAGACGAAAGAAGACAATATAAAGTCATTAAGACATTCCAGGGGTGTGTACTGCTGCAACTGCTGCAGTGTTGCGCGTGCATCTGATCTGAGCTCACCTGCATGTGATCTGAGCGCACCTGCATGTGATCTGAGCGCACCTGCATGTGATCTGAGCGCACCTGCATGTGATCTGAGCGCACCTGCATGTGATCTGAGCGCACCTGCATGTGATCTGAGCGCACCTGCATGTGATCTGAGCGCACCTGCATGTGATCTGAGCGCACCTGCATGTGATCTGAGCTCACCTGCATGTGATCTGAGCTCACCTGCATGTGATCTGAGCGCACCTGCATGTGATCTGAGCTCACCTGCATGTGATCTGAGCTCACCTGCATGTGATCTGAGCGCACCTGCATGTGATCTGAGCTCACCTGCATGTGATCTGAGCGCACCTGCATGTGATCTGAGCGCACCTGCATGTCATCTGAGCGCACCTGCATGTGATCTGAGCGCACCTGCATGTGATCTGAGCGCACCTGCATGTGATCTGAGCGCACCTGCATGTGATCTGAGCGCACCTGCATGTGATCTGAGCGCACCTGCATGTGATCTGAGCGCACCTGCATGTGATCTGAGCTCACCTGCATGTGATCTGAGCTCACCTGCATGTGATCTGAGCTCACCTGCATGTGATCTGAGCTCACCTGCATGTGATCTGAGCTCACCTGCATGTGATCTGAGCTCACCTGCACGTTCCAGTGCTCCACGTGGTGTGATGGCGACCACTCGTCCAGGTGAAGGCCCTCGTCCACAAACACACTGGCGAAGCTCAGCTCCTTGGGGGACAGCCCAAAGCTCACCGTCACTATCGCTTTCCGCACCACCGAGATTACCAACGGCGCCAGCAGGCGAGACAGCAGTGCTACAGCTGTTGCGGGCAGGATGAAAATTATGTTCCACAAGAGAATCCGGGCAGTGTTGCTGATGTAAAGCGTCCAATCGGAGCATTTGTTTGTGGTTGGGCAGCGGGGAAGGGGTTTCCAGAAGGGGGTTTTGAGCATGGAGGCTAGCTGCGGGACGATGTAGGCTCGGGCGATAGGCTCAGTGGAAAGTGCCAGGCTGACCTCGTCTAATTTGCCAGCGTGGATGACGAGTGCTGACATGGCATGCGACCAATCGAAGCCAGGAGCGTGGTAGATGTTCCCGCTGTAGAATGCAGTGCTGCGCCAGAGCTGGGATAGGGGGGTGGAGGGTAGAGACGAGGGGAGGTGGAGGAGAGAGAGTAAAGGGGAGGAAAGAGGGGATGACGGGAGAAAGAGAGTAGAGTGAGGAAGCAGAAAGAGAGTGCATCGAGAGTGATGTGATGGGTCGTGTGGGTGTGGAGAGCAGTGCAGTGCAGGAGAAAGAGAGGGAGGGATAGGAGAGAGGTGGAGAGGGAGGGAGGAATAGGGGATGGAGAGCAGAGGGAGAGGGGGTTTAACCATTAAGGTGTACGGTATGGTGTAATTACATGTAGTCTACCACACACCTCCTTGCCATTCTATAGCCACACAATTCCTACAGTCACGCGAATACCGATATACAATGGCTTACCTACATTATACAATCACATCAGTGCCATTGCAGAAATCCTCATCACATCATTGCCCTTACACGACTCAATGTAATCGTATGGCCGCACTCCCTCAAATTTACAGAACTGAAAGAAACACCTTGGACTGGAGCACCATAGGGCCCTGGGGAATTACCCCTTTCTATATAGTCTCACCTCGATCCCACCCCAGCTTGGCAGAATGACACCGCTACAAAATCACACCCACCTCCAATGCCACACTGACGACGGCGAAGAGAAGAAGAGCAGCAGCAAGGGAGAAGGGCAGGTAGCTGGGCATGGTGGTGCTGGTGCCATGCCATGCACGTATGCATAGGAGGGAGAGAAGGGTGTGAAGGAGGACGATATTTGCTAAGTCGTTCACCGGATTAATGTTTTGTTACAAAAACTTTGAACTTTCAATTTCCCAGCAACCCCACAATGCGCATTACCTCGCAAGCTCGCCTGCAATGGCGAGTACAATCACGCGCCACAGCAGCCCGTAGCGTAGCACCACAAGACCACGAACGTCATCCCCACCCCACAAACACGGCCTCCATGTGCATTTCCATTACCTTGAAAGCTCGCCAGCCATGGCCAGCACCACCAGGCGCCACAGCAGCACATAGCCCCACATGACCACGAACGTCACCCCCACAGACACGGCGGTGGTAACCAGCAGCAGCAGCACGCCGTGGCGCTGCCAGGTCTTGACGTAGAAGGGCGTGCCCAGGAACACCACCGCGCCCACCGCATTGGACAGCGGGCTCGTGGCCAGGCGGTGTGAGAGGAAGAGGCGCTGGCGCCGGGAGGGCAGGCGCAGGAGGGAGTCCAGCCAGCGGTAGCGCGCCCAGGGGTACCGCTCCCTCGTCCCACCTGCTCTGTGCTCCCCCATGCTACAACCAGGGGGAGAAGGGGGAAGGGTGGTAACAGGGAGAAGCTAAGAGGGGGAAGGAAGGAGCAACGAGGACTGGAGATTGTTTTTTTTTTTTTTTTTGGTGCTGGTGGCAGCTCGCAGGCTTAAGAGGGAGCCCGCTAGCTGTGGCACGAGAAGGGCGTTTCTCCCCCCTGTACTTGCTGCTGCTTCGTGCTCCGCATGCCTAAGTTGGAAAAACGCTGTACTGAAACTGCGTATAGCGTTACACATGCATCGTACGCTGCTTTTTGGTGTAAATTCGCCGATATATGCACGGGCTGACAAAAAAAAGCCAAACACAAACGTTGTGCTTGATGGTACGTTCTTGGCCGGTGTCAAGCCTCAGGCCAAGCCTACTTGGTGCCACAACTCCCTAGAAATATCTGACACGAGCAGCCCATTTTGCCTCATGCCCGTTTGTTTCTCTCCCTAGCCATTGATTCAAGCCAGTGATCAAGAGAGAGGTAGAGGAGGATGGGGAAGGTAGCAGATAGAAAAGGTACGAGAGAGAGGGAAGGAGGGAGCGGAGGGATGGGAGGGGAGGGGAGGGAAGGGAGGGGAGAGAGGGGAGGGAGGAAAGGGAGGTGGAGGGAGGCGAGGGAGGAAAGGGGGAGGAGGGACGAAGGGGAGTGAGGAGGGGAGGTGGGCGAGGGAGGGTGAGCAGCGTACCTCCTTTTCACAACAAGAAAGGGGACAAAGCGCCAGCAGGTATTGGAAAGATCCGGCTTCTGCCAGTGGCGAATCAAATCGTATCTGCTCTTGTACGCCGCCCAGAATTGTTGGAGGACAGCTGGCGGAAGATCGGAAACGTCCTTTCTGCCCTGGCCCTTCATGTACTGCGTGTGCGTGGCGGGTGGTCGGGGGGCAGGGGGGGGCGCGGTAAGGGAGGGGCAAGGGGAAAGGGAGGGGATAGACAGGTGGGGATCGGAAGGGGGAGGGGGATAGGGAGAAGAGGGGGGGGGGTAAGGGGGAAGGGGGAGGGGGTAAGGGGGAAGGGGAGGGGGTTAAGGGGGAAGGGAGGGGGGGTGGGAAGGAGAGGGGGATAGGGCGGGGGAAGGGGAGAGGGGGAGGGCGGGAAATGGGAGCCTGGCCTTCCCTGGAGCTCCCATAGAGGGAGTATGTTGTTGAAGCAGAGGCCCTACGTACTAACCTGCTTGCCTGTAATTTCGTACGTATCAACGCAACGGACCATTTGAAAGAGTGGGGGAGAGGGAAGAAGGGAGAGGGAGGGGGAGGGGGGTAGGGGTTAGGGAATAGGGAGTGGATAGTGAGGAAGAATAAGAGCAAATGATAGAGCAGAGAGAGAGTGGAAAAGAGAGAATATTTTGAGAATATTAGAAACTAGGGAAAAGATCCAGAAGCGACAAACGAAGAAAGTAAAAGAAAGGGTGATGGTAAGCACTGACGAGCTCAATGGCTTTGAGCAGCACGTTGCCCCCGTGGGAGTGGGCGATGACGTGGATGCGCGCTGAGGGGTCGCCGCGCCCTATCACGTCCAGCAGGCCCGCCAGCTGTGGGAGTGAATGCAGGCAGGAGGTAAACGGCAATATTGATGGAGGCGGAATAAAGGGCAAAAACAGGGGAGACAACAGGGGAGAGAGGCAGAGAGGAGGGAGAAGAGGTAGAGGAGGGGGAAGAAGAGGAAAAGGGAGGAGAAGGGGTGAGTAGGTGGAGAGTGGGGCGGTGGGGGGGTGGGGGGGAGTGAGAGGAGGATGGGGGGGAAATCGGAGAAAAGGACGGAAGAGAAGCAAGGAGTGGTGGTAACTGTGCTGACTGGCGTTGAGAGGTGAAGGCGGGAAGGGGAGAACTGGGGGTGAACTGGGGGGGAAGACTTGATTTTGCGGTGTAGCTTGGATATCGAGGGGGAAAAAATGACAAGAGTATATGCATCTTCTTTGGAGAAATATCACGGGTGTTTGCTTCAGGAGAATACAGCGTGATTAGTACTTTGTGTGCGGCGTCGATGCGCCCTTCATGCCTGTTCGTGCCGTCCCAGTAAAACGGATACGGGATGCCAAGTTGCGGAGGCGGCTCCGCCGGCAGCACGCGCCACACGCATCCGTCGCCGAGCGGCCCCTCCGCGAGAAGCGCGCCGAGCTTATTGCAGAAGTTGATTTCGCCGGGCGCCGCGGGCTGGTACCACGGCGTGCGCGGTCCGCCGGCCGGCGGCGCGAACGTGCCGTGGACGACGATGACGTAGTGCGTTTCTTGCGACACGTCGAACGACACCGTGCGACAGCTCGCTGGCGCCTCGGGGTCCACATCCTCGTTATTACGAAACGGACCGTTACATGATGCAGGATGCACACACCCGCAAGAACTACCGGATCCTTTCGATTCATCAAATGACATTTCTGTTGGGGTGGTTCGCCGCTGCCCTAGTATATACCGGCTTACGCGCTTGTCTTAAGGGTGGTAGAACAACATTAGGAGCGGTGGGAAATGTCGTCCTAAGGTGGGGAACCCACAGCTAGAACGGTGAGGCGGAATCCTAAGAAGCTATGGAAGAACTATGTGGGAAAATCGGAATGGGGGAAACATAGTGAACGGCGAATGTCAAGAAACTTTTTGCCGTAACTTAAAATGCCAACCGCAACCGAACAGTGTTTGGTGCGGATGCGACAAGACAGGTTTCGGCTTTGATGGTTACCGAATTCGGCTCCGCGTGGGACACGAGACGAAACGCGTGGAGAAACCAAGGCAGCCATGGATTCTGTCTGTGACTTCGGAGAGCTCAATGTCCTTTGATTTCTTGCATTGGAATCCACGCAGCCAGATCTTCAGCAAAATCCAGAATGGTTAGGACGCGGGCACTCACACCGATCGGCGAGGGGACCGGATCAAATTCTTAGGTGGTTTCTTAGTTACCAGATACGTAACTGTGCTACAACAAAGATCTACAGTGCTCGATTGCTACCCCATATGCGATGTTTAAGAGGGACAACCGATCGTCCAGGGATCCACGACAATCTTTCGATCGGGCGTCAGTGGTCAAGCAAGATCAATCGCTGGCTAGCGAGTTAACGAAATTTCATGGTCAGACATCCGCAGAAGCACAATATACCAGACGCGACAAGAAAGGGGGCGCAACTACGTATACTCGGTTGTCAGGCGACAAAAGGGAAAAAAATCACTGTTACGCCGAACTGGACACACCCCATTGACGATCGTGATCACAACTGGGGAGCAGATTAAAAAGTCCAATCGTCATATGCACAGTACGATTGATCAGAGAATAGTGCCCGAGGTTCGGTGAACACAAGAGATCCTCCCTCGACCCTCTCGAGTGACCGCGTCCTGAAACCTAAGGTGTACACTTTCGAAATGATATTTTGCAACCCCTTGATGACAGGATCGATCGGTTTCATTTTATACAGGTGACGCATCCTAAGCGATTCATGTGATTTCGTAATTCTAGCCTAGGCATTTCCTAGGCCTAAGGTTTTTAGGCCTTTCTCAGGCCTGTACCGTTCGCACCTTAGGCTGTCCCAAACCTCTATTATAATCTCCGCGGCACCCTTTCCCGTTACACTCTCGTAGCGCGCTCTGCAGCAAAAGTCGCGCGCGCCCCGCTTCCCTCCGTCGCGCGCGCCCTACTTCCCTCGTCGCGCGTCCTGCCTGGCCCACCCCGCCCCAGTTTTCCCTCACCCTTCGCGCGTGCGGTAGTTTTCAGTGAGGCCTCACCCGACGAATCATGGCAGCTCCACCACCCGATCTGCTGACAGACTCTGTCCCCGCCGCGCCCGCCGCCCTGGCCGACGGTGGCTTTCCGGGAGGAGTGCCCGGAGGGCGCGCGCCTGATCCCGGCGGGGTAGCGGGGCGCGCGGGTTTGACGGCCATGGGCTTCTCGGCGGGCGGGCGGCGCAATCCGTTGCGCGGAAAGAAGGCGGGCACGCCCGCCGTTGGCACCACCGAGCGCGGACTGATCTCCGCGGAGCAACCTGCGGCGGTTACCGTGCACGCGGCGAAGAAGCATGTAGGAGGAGAGGCATGTGGGAGGAGAGGCATGTGGGAGGAGAGGCATGTGAGGAGGGTACGAAGCATGTGGGAGGAGGATAGAAGCATGTGGGAGGAGGATAGAAGCATGTGGGGAAGGATAGAAGCATGTGGGAGGAGGATAGAAGCATGTGGGAGGAGGATAGAAGCATGTGGGAGGAGGATAGAAGCATGTGGGGAAGGATAGAAGCATGTGGGAGGAGGATAGAAGCATGTGGGAGGAGGATAGAAGCATGTGGGAGGAGGATAGAAGCATGTGGGAGGAGGATAGAAGCATGTGGGAGGAGGATAGAAGCATGTGGGAGGAGGATAGAAGCATGTGGGAGGAGGATAGAAGCATGTGGGAGGAGGATAGAAGCATGTGGGAGGAGGATAGAAGCATGTGGGAGGAGGATAGAAGCATGTGGGAGGAGGATAGAAGCATGTGGGAGGAGGATAGAAGCATGTGGGAGGAGGATAGAAGCATGTGGGAGGAGGATAGAAGCATGTGGGAGGAGGATAGAAGCATGTGGGAGGAGGATAGAAGCATGTGGGAGGAGGATAGAAGCATGTGGGAGGAGGATAGAAGCATGTGGGAGGAGGATAGAAGCATGTGGGAGGAGGATAGAAGCATGTGGGAGGAGGATAGAAGCATGTGGGAGGATGATAGAAGCATGTGGGAGGAGGATAGAAGCATGTGGGAGGAGGATAGAAGCATGTGGGGAAGGATAGAAGCATGTGGGAGGAGGATAGAAGCATGTGGGAGGAGGATAGAAGCATGTGGGAGGAGGATAGAAGCATGTGGGGAAGGATAGAAGCATGTGGGAGGAGGATAGAAGCATGTGGGAGGAGGATAGAAGCATGTGGGAGGAGGATAGAAGCATGTGGGAGGAGGATAGAAGCATGTGGGAGGAGGATAGAAGCATGTGGGAGGAGGATAGAAGCATGTGGGAGGAGGATAGAAGCATGTGGGAGGAGGATAGAAGCATGTGGGAGGAGGATAGAAGCATGTGGGAGGAGGATAGAAGCATGTGGGAGGAGGATAGAAGCATGTGGGAGGAGGATAGAAGCATGTGGGAGGAGGATAGAAGCATGTGGGAGGAGGATAGAAGCATGTGGGAGGAGGATAGAAGCATGTGGGAGGAGGATAGAAGCATGTGGGAGGAGGATAGAAGCATGTGGGAGGAGGATAGAAGCATGTGGGAGGATGATAGAAGCATGTGGGAGGAGGATAGAAGCATGTGGGAGGAGGATAGAAGCATGTGGGAGGAGGATAGAAGCATGTGGGAGGAGGATAGAAGCATGTGGGAGGAGGATAGAAGCATGTGGGAGGAGGATAGAAGCATGTGGGAGGAGGATAGAAGCATGTGGGAGGAGGATAGAAGCATGTGGGAGGAGGATAGAAGCATGTGGGAGGAGGATAGAAGCATGTGGGAGGAGGATAGAAGCATGTGGGAGGAGGATAGAAGCATGTGGGAGGAGGATAGAAGCATGTGGGAGGAGGATAGAAGCATGTGGGAGGAGGATAGAAGCATGTGGGAGGAGGATAGAAGCATGTGGGAGGAGGATAGAAGCATGTGGGAGGAGGATAGAAGCATGTGGGAGGAGGATAGAAGCATGTGGGAGGAGGATAGAAGCATGTGGGAGGAGGATAGAAGCATGTGGGAGGATGATAGAAGCATGTGGGAGGAGGATAGAAGCATGTGGGAGGAGGATAGAAGCATGTGGGAGGAGGATAGAAGCATGTGGGAGGAGGATAGAAGCATGTGGGAGGAGGATAGAAGCATGTGGGAGGAGGATAGAAGCATGTGGGAGGAGGATAGAAGCATGTGGGAGGAGGATAGAAGCATGTGGGAGGAGGATAGAAGCATGTGGGAGGAGGATAGAAGCATGTGGGAGGAGGATAGAAGCATGTGGGAGGAGGATAGAAGCATGTGGGAGGAGGATAGAAGCATGTGGGAGGAGGATAGAAGCATGTGGGAGGAGGATAGAAGCATGTGGGAGGAGGATAGAAGCATGTGGGAGGAGGATAGAAGCATGTGGGAGGAGGATAGAAGCATGTGGGAGGAGGATAGAAGCATGTGGGAGGAGGATAGAAGCATGTGGGAGGAGGATAGAAGCATGTGGGAGGAGGATAGAAGCATGTGGGAGGATGATAGAAGCATGTGGGAGGAGGATAGAAGCATGTGGGAGGAGGATAGAAGCATGTGGGAGGAGGATAGAAGCATGTGGGAGGAGGATAGAAGCATGTGGGAGGAGGATAGAAGCATGTGGGAGGAGGATAGAAGCATGTGGGAGGAGGATAGAAGCATGTGGGAGGAGGATAGAAGCATGTGGGAGGAGGATAGAAGCATGTGGGAGGAGGATAGAAGCATGTGGGAGGAGGATAGAAGCATGTGGGAGGAGGATAGAAGCATGTGGGAGGAGGATAGAAGCATGTGGAGGAGGATAGAAGCATGTGGGAGGAGGATAGAAGCATGTGGGAGGAGGATAGAAGCATGTGGGAGGAGGATAGAAGCATGTGGGAGGAGGATAGAAGCATGTGGGAGGAGGATAGAAGCATGTGGGAGGAGGATAGAAGCATGTGGGAGGAGGATAGAAGCATGTGGGAGGAGGATAGAAGCATGTGGGAGGAGGATAGAAGCATGTGGGAGGAGGATAGAAGCATGTGGGAGGAGGATAGAAGCATGTGGGAGGAGGATAGAAGCATGTGGGAGGAGGATAGAAGCATGTGGGAGGAGGATAGAAGCATGTGGGAGGAGGATAGAAGCATGTGGGAGGAGGATAGAAGCATGTGGGAGGAGGATAGAAGCATGTGGGAGGAGGATAGAAGCATGTGGGAGGAGGATAGAAGCATGTGGGAGGAGGATAGAAGCATGTGGGAGGAGGATAGAAGCATGTGGGAGGAGGATAGAAGCATGTGGGAGGAGGATAGAAGCATGTGGGAGGAGGATAGAAGCATGTGGGAGGAGGATAGAAGCATGTGGGAGGAGGATAGAAGCATGTGGGAGGAGGATAGAAGCATGTGGGAGGAGGATAGAAGCATGTGGGAGGAGGATAGAAGCATGTGGGAGGAGGATAGAAGCATGTGGGAGGAGGATAGAAGCATGTGGGAGGAGGATAGAAGCATGTGGGAGGAGGATAGAAGCATGTGGGAGGAGGATAGAAGCATGTGGGAGGAGGATAGAAGCATGTGGGAGGAGGATAGAAGCATGTGGGAGGAGGATAGAAGCATGTGGGAGGAGGATAGAAGCATGTGGGAGGAGGATAGAAGCATGTGGGAGGAGGATAGAAGCATGTGGGAGGAGGATAGAAGCATGTGGGAGGAGGATAGAAGCATGTGGGAGGAGGATAGAAGCATGTGGGAGGAGGATAGAAGCATGTGGGAGGAGGATAGAAGCATGTGGGAGGAGGATAGAAGCATGTGGGAGGAGGATAGAAGCATGTGGGAGGAGGATAGAAGCATGTGGGAGGAGGATAGAAGCATGTGGGAGGAGGATAGAAGCATGTGGGAGGAGGATAGAAGCATGTGGGAGGAGGATAGAAGCATGTGGGAGGAGGATAGAAGCATGTGGGAGGAGGATAGAAGCATGTGGGAGGAGGATAGAAGCATGTGGGAGGAGGATAGAAGCATGTGGGAGGAGGATAGAAGCATGTGGGAGGAGGATAGAAGCATGTGGGAGGAGGATAGAAGCATGTGGGAGGAGGATAGAAGCATGTGGGAGGAGGATAGAAGCATGTGGGAGGAGGATAGAAGCATGTGGGAGGAGGATAGAAGCATGTGGGAGGAGGATAGAAGCATGTGGGAGGAGGATAGAAGCATGTGGGAGGAGGATAGAAGCATGTGGGAGGAGGATAGAAGCATGTGGGAGGAGGATAGAAGCATGTGGGAGGAGGATAGAAGCATGTGGGAGGAGGATAGAAGCATGTGGGAGGAGGATAGAAGCATGTGGGAGGAGGATAGAAGCATGTGGGAGGAGGATAGAAGCATGTGGGAGGAGGATAGAAGCATGTGGGAGGAGGATAGAAGCATGTGGGAGGAGGATAGAAGCATGTGGGAGGAGGATAGAAGCATGTGGGAGGAGGATAGAAGCATGTGGGAGGAGGATAGAAGCATGTGGGAGGAGGATAGAAGCATGTGGGAGGAGGATAGAAGCATGTGGGAGGAGGATAGAAGCATGTGGGAGGAGGATAGAAGCATGTGGGAGGAGGATAGAAGCATGTGGGAGGAGGATAGAAGCATGTGGGAGGAGGATAGAAGCATGTGGGAGGAGGATAGAAGCATGTGGGAGGAGGATAGAAGCATGTGGGAGGAGGATAGAAGCATGTGGGAGGAGGATAGAAGCATGTGGGAGGAGGATAGAAGCATGTGGGAGGAGGATAGAAGCATGTGGGAGGAGGATAGAAGCATGTGGGAGGAGGATAGAAGCATGTGGGAGGAGGATAGAAGCATGTGGGAGGAGGATAGAAGCATGTGGGAGGAGGATAGAAGCATGTGGGAGGAGGATAGAAGCATGTGGGAGGAGGATAGAAGCATGTGGGAGGAGGATAGAAGCATGTGGGAGGAGGATAGAAGCATGTGGGAGGAGGATAGAAGCATGTGGGAGGAGGATAGAAGCATGTGGGAGGAGGATAGAAGCATGTGGGAGGAGGATAGAAGCATGTGGGAGGAGGATAGAAGCATGTGGGAGGAGGATAGAAGCATGTGGGAGGAGGATAGAAGCATGTGGGAGGAGGATAGAAGCATGTGGGAGGAGGATAGAAGCATGTGGGAGGAGGATAGAAGCATGTGGGAGGAGGATAGAAGCATGTGGGAGGAGGATAGAAGCATGTAGGAGGAGGATAGAAGCATGTGGGAGGAGGATAGAAGCATGTGGGAGGAGGATAGAAGCATGTGGGAGGAGGATAGAAGCATGTGGGAGGAGGATAGAAGCATGTAGGGAGGAGGATAGAAGCATGTGGGAGGAGGATAGAAGCATGTGGGAGGAGGATAGAAGCATGTGGGAGGAGGATAGAAGCATGTGGGAGGAGGATAGAAGCATGTGGGAGGAGGATAGAAGCATGTGGGAGGAGGATAGAAGCATGTGGGAGGAGGATAGAAGCATGTGGGAGGAGGATAGAAGCATGTGGGAGGAGGATAGAAGCATGTGGGAGGAGGATAGAAGCATGTGGGAGGAGGATAGAAGCATGTGGGAGGAGGATAGAAGCATGTGGGAGGAGGATAGAAGCATGTGGGAGGAGGATAGAAGCATGTGGGAGGAGGATAGAAGCATGTGGGAGGAGGATAGAAGCATGTGGGAGGAGGATAGAAGCATGTGGGAGGAGGATAGAAGCATGTGGGAGGAGGATAGAAGCATGTGGGAGGAGGATAGAAGCATGTGGGAGGAGGATAGAAGCATGTAGGAGGAGGATAGAAGCATGTGAGAGGAGGATAGAAGCATGTGGGAGGAGGATAGAAGCATGTGGGAGGAGGATAGAAGCATGTAGGAGGAGGATAGAAGCATGTGGGAGGAGGATAGAAGCATGTGGGAGGAGGATAGAAGCATGTGGAGGAGGATAGAAGCATGTGGGAGGAGGATAGAAGCATGTGGGAGGAGGATAGACGCATGTGGGAGGAGGATAGAAGCATGTGGGAGGAGGATAGAAGCATGTGGGAGGAGGATAGAAGCATGTGGGAGGAGGATAGAAGCATGTGGGAGGAGGATAGAAGCATGTGGGAGGAGGATAGAAGCATGTGGGAGGAGGATAGAAGCATGTGGGAGGAGGATAGAAGCATGTGGGAGGAGGATAGAAGCATGTGGGAGGAGGATAGAAGCATGTGGGAGGAGGATAGAAGCATGTAGGAGGAGGATAGAAGCATGTGGGAGGAGGGTACGAAGCATGTGGGAGGAGGATAGAAGCATGTGGGAGGAGGATAGAAGCATGTGGGAGGAGGATAGAAGCATGTAGGAGGAGGATAGAAGCATGTGGGAGGAGGATAGAAGCATGTGGGAGGAGGATAGAAGCATGTGGGAGGAGGATAGAAGCATGTGGGAGGAGGATAGAAGCATGTAGGAGGAGGATAGAAGCATGTGGGAGGAGGATAGAAGCATGTGGGAGGAGGATAGAAGCATGTGGGAGGAGGATAGAAGCATGTAGGAGGAGGATAGAAGCATGTGGGAGGAGGATAGAAGCATGTAGGAGGAGGATAGAAGCATGTGGGAGGAGGATAGAAGCATGTAGGAGGAGGATAGAAGCATGTGGGAGGAGGATAGAAGCATGTAGGAGGTGGATAGAAGCATGTGGGAGGAGGATAGAAGCATGTGGGAGGAGGATAGAAGCATGTGGGAGGAGGATAGAAGCATGTAGGAGGAGGATAGAAGCATGTGGGAGGAGGATAGAAGCATGTGGGAGGAGGATAGAAGCATGTGGGAGGAGGATAGAAGCATGTAGGAGGAGGATAGAAGCATGTGGAAGGAGGATAGAAGCATGTGGGAGGAGGATAGAAGCATGTAGGAGGAGGATAGAAGCATGTGGGAGGAGGATAGAAGCATGTAGGAGGAGGATAGAAGCATGTGGGAGGAGGGTACGAAGCATGTGGGAGGAGGATAGAAGCATGTGGGAGGAGGATAGAAGCATGTGGGAGGAGGATAGAAGCATGTGGGAGGAGGATAGAAGCATGTGGGAGGAGGATAGAAGCATGTGGGAGGAGGATAGAAGCATGTGGGAGGAGGATAGAAGCATGTGGGAGGAGGATAGAAGCATGTGGGAGGAGGATAGAAGCATGTGGGAGGAGGATAGAAGCATGTGGGAGGAGGATAGAAGCATGTGGGAGGAGGATAGAAGCATGTGGGAGGAGGATAGAAGCATGTGGGAGGAGGATAGAAGCATGTGGGAGGAGGATAGAAGCATGTGGGAGGAGGATAGAAGCATGTGGGAGGAGGATAGAAGCATGTGGGAGGAGGATAGAGGCATGTGGGAGGAGGATAGAAGCATGTGGGAGGAGGATAGAAGCATGTGGGAGGAGGATAGAAGCATGTGGGAGGAGGATAGAAGCATGTGGGAGGAGGATAGAAGCATGTGGGAGGAGGATAGAAGCATGTGGGAGGAGGATAGAAACATGTAGGAGGAGGATAGAAGCATGTGGAAGGAGGATAGAAGCATGTGGGAGGAGGATAGAAGCATGTGGGAGGAGGATAGAAGCATGTGGGAGGAGGATAGAAGCATGTGGGAGGAGGATAGAAGCATGTGGGAGGAGGATAGAAGCATGTGGGAGGAGGATAGAAGCATGTGGGAGGAGGACAGAAGCATGTGGGAGGAGGATAGAAGCATGTAGGAGGAGGATAGAAGCATGTGGGAGGAGGATAGAAGCATGTAGGAGGAGGATAGAAGCATGTGGGAGGAGGATAGAAGCATGTAGGAGGTGGATAGAAGCATGTGGGAGGAGGATAGAAGCATGTGGGAGGAGGATAGAAGCATGTGGGAGGAGGATAGAAGCATGTAGGAGGAGGATAGAAGCATGTAGGAGGAGGATAGAAGCATGTAGGAGGAGGATAGAAGCATGTAGGAGGAGGATAGAAGCATGTAGGAGGAGGATAGAAGCATGTGGGAGGAGGATAGAAGCATGTAGGAGGAGGATTGAAGCATGTAGGAGGAGGATTGAAGCATGTAGGAGGAGGATAGAAGCATGTAGGAGGAGGATAGAAGCATGTGGGAGGTGGATAGAAGCATGTGGGAGGAGGATAGAAGCATGTGGGAGGAGGATAGAAGCATGTGGGAGGAGGATAGAAGCATGTAGGAGGTGGATAGAAGCATGTGGGAGGAGGATAGAAGCATGTGGGAGGAGGATAGAAGCATGTGGGAGGAGGATAGAAGCATGTGGGAGGAGGATAGAAGCATGTGGGAGGAGGATAGAAGCATGTGGGAGGAGGATAGAGGCATGTGGGAGGAGGATAGAAGCATGTGGGAGGAGGATAGAAGCATGTGGGAGGAGGATAGAAGCATGTGGGAGGAGGATAGAAGCATGTGGGAGGAGGATAGAAGCATGTGGGAGGAGGATAGAAGCATGTGGGAGGAGGATAGAAGCATGTGGGAGGAGGATAGAAGCATGTGGGAGGAGGATAGAAGCATGTGGGAGGAGGATAGAAGCATGTGGGAGGAGGATAGAAGCATGTGGGAAGAGGATAGAAGCATGTGGGAGGAGGATAGAAGCATGTGGGAGGAGGATAGAAGCATGTGGGAGGAGGATAGAAGCATGTGGGAGGAGGATAGAAGCATGTGGGAGGAGGATAGAAGCATGTGGGAGGAGGATAGAAGCATGTGGGAGGAGGATAGAAGCATGTGGGAGGAGGATAGAAGCATGTGGGAGGAGGATAGAAGCATGTGGGAGGAGGATAGAAGCATGTGGGAGGAGGATAGAAGCATGTGGGAGGAGGATAGAAGCATGTGGGAGGAGGATAGAAGCATGTAGGAGGAGGATAGAAGCATGTGGGAGGAGGATAGAAGCATGTGGGAGGAGGATAGAAGCATGTGGGAGGAGGATAGAAGCATGTGGGAGGAGGATAGAAGCATGTGGGAGGAGGATAGAAGCATGTGGGAGGAGGATAGAAGCATGTGGGAGGAGGATAGAAGCATGTGGGAGGAGGATAGAAGCATGTGGGAGGAGGATAGAAGCATGTGGGAGGAGGATAGAAGCATGTGGGAGGAGGATAGAAGCATGTGGGAGGAGGATAGAAGCATGTGGGAGGAGGATAGAAGCATGTGGGAGGAGGATAGAAGCATGTGGGAGGAGGATAGAAGCATGTGGGAGGAGGATAGAAGCATGTGGGAGGAGGATAGAACCATGTGGGAGGAGGATAGAAGCATGTGGGAGGAGGATAGAAGCATGTGGGAGGAGGATAGAAGCATGTGGGAGGAGGATAGAAGCATGTGGGAGGAGGATAGAAGCATGTGGGAGGAGGATAGAAGCATGTAGGAGGAGGATAGAAGCATGTGGGAGGAGGATAGAAGCATGTGGGAGGAGGATAGAAGCATGTGGGAGGAGGATAGAAGCATGTGGGAGGAGGATAGAAGCATGTGGGAGGAGGATAGAAGCATGTGGGAGGAGGATAGAAGCATGTGGGAGGAGGATAGAAGCATGTGGGAGGAGGATAGAAGCATGTGGGAGGAGGATAGAAGCATGTAGGAGGAGGATAGAAGCATGTAGGAGGAGGATAGAAGCATGTAGGAGGAGGATAGAAGCATGTGGGAGGAGGATAGAAGCATGTAGGAGGAGGATTGAAGCATGTAGGAGGAGGATTGAAGCATGTAGGAGGAGGATAGAAGCATGTAGGAGGAGGATAGAAGCATGTAGGAGGATAGAAGCATGTAGGAGGAGGATAGAAGCATGTAGGAGGAGGATAGAAGCATGTAGGAGGAGGATAGAAGCATGTAGGAGGAGGATAGAAGCATGTAGGAGGAGGATAGAAGCATGTAGGAGGAGGATAGAAGCATGTAGGAGGAGGATAGAAGCATGTAGGAGGAGGATAGAAGCATGTGGGAGGAGGATAGAAGCATGTAGGAGGAGGATAGAAGCATGTAGGAGGAGGATAGAAGCATGTAGGAGGAGGATAGAAGCATGTAGGAGGAGGATAGAAGCATGTAGGAGGAGGATAGAAGCATGTGGGAGGAGGATAGAAGCATGTGGGAGGAGGATAGAAGCATGTAGGAGGAGGATAGAAGCATGTAGGAGGAGGATAGAAGCATGTAGGAGGAGGATAGAAGCATGTAGGAGGAGGATAGAAGCATGTAGGAGGAGGATAGAAGCATGTGGGAGGAGGATAGAAGCATGTAGGAGGAGGATAGAAGCATGTAGGAGGAGGATAGAAGCATGTAGGAGGAGGATAGAAGCATGTAGGAGGAGGATAGAAGCATGTAGGAGGAGGATAGAAGCATGTAGGAGGAGGATAGAAGCATGTAGTAGGAGGATAGAAGCATGTAGGAGGAGGATAGAAGCATGTAGGAGGAGGATAGAAGCATGTAGGAGGAGGATAGAAGCATGTAGGAGGAGGATAGAAGCATGTAGGAGGAGGATAGAAGCATGTAGGAGGAGGATAGAAGCATGTAGGAGGAGGATAGAAGCATGTAGGAGGAGGATAGAAGCATGTAGGAGGAGGATAGAAGCATGTAGGAGGAGGATAGAAGCATGTAGGAGGAGGATAGAAGCATGTAGGAGGAGGATAGAAGCATGTAGGAGGAGGATAGAAGCATGTAGCAGGAGGATAGAAGCAGTACTAAGAGTAAATGCGTTACTTGCCTATATGGTTGGTAAGAGTAAGTGCGTTACTTACTGTATGGTCGGTACTAAGAGTAAATGCGTTACTTGCCTATATGGTTGGTAAGAGCAAGTGCGTTACTTACCTGTATGGTTGGTACTAAGAGTAAGTGCGTTACTTACCCGTATGGTTGGTACTAAGAGTAAGTGCGCTACTTACCCGTATGGTTGGTACTAAGAGTAAGTGCGTTACTTGCCTATATGGTTGGTACTAAGAGTAAGTGCGCTACTTTCCTGCATGGTTGGTACTAAGAGTAAGTGCGTTTCTTACCCGTATGGTTGGTACTAAGAGTAAATGCGTTACTTGCCTATATGGTTGGTACTAAGAGTAAGTGCGCTACTTACCTGTATGGTTAGTACTAGAGTAAGTGCGTTACCTACCCGTATGGCTGGTAATAATAGTAAGTGCGTAATTCACCTGTATGGTTGGTAGTAAGATTAAGTGCGTTACTTACCTGTATAGTTAGTACTAAGAGTAAGTGTGCTACTTACCTGTATGGTTGGTACTAAAGTAAGTGCGTTATATACCCGTATGGTTGGTACTAAAAGTAAGAGCGTTATATACCTGTATGGTTGGTAGTATGAGTAAGTGCGCTACTTACCCGTATGGTTGGTACTAAGAGTAAGTGCGTTACTTGCCTATATGGTTGGTACTAAGAGTAAGTGCGCTACTTTCCTGTATGGTTGGTACTAAGAGTAAGTGTGCTACTTTCCTGTATGGTTGCTACTAAAAATAAGTGCGTTAATTACCCGTATAATTGGTAGTAAGAGCAAGTGCGTTACTTACCCGTATGGTTGGTACTAAGAGTAAGTGCGTTACTTGCCCGTATAGTTGGTACTAAGAGTAAGTGCGCTACTTACCTGTATGGTTGGTACTAGAGTAAGTGCGTTACCTACCCGTATGGCTGGTAATAAATGTAAGTGCGTTATTCACCCGTATGGTTGGTAGTAAGATTAAGTGCGTTACTTACCCGTATGGTTGGTACTAAGAGTAAGTGCTCTACTTGCCCGTATGGTTGGTACTAAAGTAAGTGCGTTACCTACCCGTATGGTTGGTACTAAAGTAAGTGCGTTACCTACCCGTATGGTTGGTAGTAAGAGTAAGTGTGCTACTTACCTGTATGGTTGGTTCTAGAGTAAGTGCGTTACCTACCCGTATGGTTGGTACTATAAGTAAGTGCGTTATATACCCGTATGGTAGTGAGAATAAGTGCGTTACTTACCTGTATGGTTGGTACTAAGAGTAAGTGCGTTACTTGCCCGTATGTGTTGATACTAAAAGTAAGAGCGTTACTTACCCGTATGGTTGGTACTAAGAGTATGTCGTTACTTACCTGTATGATTGGTACCAAGGGTAAGTTCGTCATTTACCCAGAAGGTTGGTACTAAGTGTAAGTGCGTTACTTACCAATATGGTTGGTACTAAGAGTAAGTGCGTTACGTACCTGTATGGTTGGTACTAAGAGTAAGTGCTTACTTACCCGTATGGTTGGTAATAACAGTAAGTGCGTTACGTACCCGTATGGTTGGTAATAACAGTAAGTGTGTTACGTACCCGTATGGTCGGTACTAAGAGAAAGTGCGCTACTTACTGTATGGTTGGTACTACGAGTAAGTGCGTTACTTACCCGAATGGTTGGTACTAAGAGTAACTGCGCTACTTGCCCGTATGGTTGGTACTAAGAGTAAGTGCGCTACTTACCCGTATGGTTGGTACTAAGAGTTAGTGCGTTACTTACCTGTATGGTTGGTGCTAAGAGTAAGTGCGCTACTTACCCGTATGGTTGGTACTAAGTGCGTTACTTGAATATATGGTTGGTACTAAGAGTAAGTGCGCTACTTTCCTGTATGGTTGGTACTAAGAATAAGTGCGTTTCTTACCCGTATGGTTGGTACTAAGAGTAAGTGCGTTACTTGTCTATATGGTTGGTACTAAAAGTAAGTGCGCTGCTTACATGTATGGTTGGTACTAGAGTAAGTGCCTTACCTACCCGGAAGGTTGGTACTAAAAATAAGTGCGTTATTTACCTGTATGGTTGGTAGTAAGAGTATATGTGTTATTTTCCCGTATGGTTGGTACTAAAAGAAAGTGCGCTACTTACCCGTATAGTTGGTACTATGAGAAAGTGCACTACGACTAAGTGCATTACTTACCCATATGGTTGGTACTAAGAGTATGTGCGCTACTTGCCTGTATGGTTGGTACTAAGAGTAAGTGCGCTATTTACCTGTATGGTTGGTACTAAGAGTAAGTGCTTTACTTGCCCGTATGGTTGGTACTAAGAGTATGTGCGTTACTTACCCGTATGGTTGGTACTAAGAGTAAGTGCGTTACTTACCCGTATGGCTGGTACTAAGACTAAGTACGTTGCTTACCTGTATGGTTGGTAGTAAGAGTAGGTGCGTTACTTACCCGTATGGTTGGTACTAAGAGTAGGTGCGTTACTTTCCGTATGGGTTAGTACTAAGAGTAAGTTCGTTATGTACCCGTATGGTTGGTACTAAGAGTAAGAGCGTTACTTAATTGTATGGTTGGTACTAAGAGTAAGTGTGTTAGTTACCTGTATGGTTGGTACTAACTGTAAGTGCATTACGTACCTGTATGGTTGTTAGTAAGAGTAAGTGCGTTACTTATGCGTATGGTTGGTACTAAAGGAAAGTGCGTTACTTGCCTGTATGGTTGGTACTAAGAGTTAGAGCGTTATCTACCCGTATGATTGGTACTGAAAGTAAGTGCTTTACGAACCCATTGGTTGGTACTAAGACTAAGTGCGTTACGTACCCGTATGGTTGGTACTAAGAGCATATGCGTTAGTTACCCATATGGTTGGTACTAACGGAAACTGCGTTACTTGCCCGTATAGTTGGTACTAAGAGTTAGAGCGTTATGTACCCGTATCATTGGTACTAAAAGTGCTTTTCGAACTTATTTGGTTGGTACTAAGAGTAAGTGCGTTACGTACCCGTATGGTTGGTACTAAGAGTAAGTGGGTTACTTACCCGTATGGTTGGTACTAACAATTAGTGCGTTACGTACCTGTATGGTTGGTACTAAGAGTAAGTGCGTTACTTACCCGTATGGTTGGTACTAACAGTAAGTGCATTAGGTACCCGTATGGCTGGTACTAAGAGTAAGTGCTTTACTTACCTGTCTCGTTGGTAGTAAGAGTAAGTGCGTTACTTACCCATATGGTTGGTATCAAAGGAAAGTGCGTTACTTGCCGGTAAGGTTGGTACTAAGAGTTAGAGCGTTATTTACCTGTATCATTGGTACTAAAAGTAGGTGCTTTACGAACCCATTTGGTTGGTACTAAGAGTAAGTGCGTTGCGTACCCGTATGGTTGGTACTTAGAGTAAGTGGGTTACTTACCCGTATGGTTGGTACTAACAATTAGTGCGTTACGTACCTGTATGGTTGGTACTAAGAGTAAGTGCTTTACTTACCTGTCTCGTTGGTAGTAAGAGTAAGTGCGTTACTTACCCATATGGTTGGTATCAAAGGAAAGTGCATTACTTGCCGGTAAGGTTGGTACTAAGAAATAGAGCGTTATTTACCTGTATCATTGGTACTAAAAGTAGGTGCTTTACGAACCCATTTGGTTGGTACTAAGAGTACGTGCGTTACGTACCCGTATGGTTGGTACTAAGAGTATGTGCGTTACTTACGAATATGGTTGGTACTAACAGTAAGAGCGTTACGTACCCGTATGGCTGGTACTAAGTGTAGGTGCGTAACTTACCTGTACCGTTGATAGTAAGAGTAAGTGCGTTATTTACCCATATGGTTGGTACTAAATTTAAGTGCGATACTTGCCCGTATGGTTGGTACTATGAGTTAGAGCGTGATTTACCCGTATGGTTGAGACTAATAGTAAGTGCGTTATTAACCCATATGGTTGGTACTTAGGGTAAGTGCGTTATTTGCCCGTATGGTTGGTACTAAGTGTAAAAGTGTTATTTACCCGAATGGTTGGTACTAAAATAACAGCGCTACTTGCCCGGATGATTGGTACTAGGAGTAGGTGCAATACTTACCTATATGGTAGGTAGTAAGTGTAAGTGCATTACTTGCCTGTATGGTTGGTATTAAGAGCATGTGCGCTACTTTTTTATATAGTTGCTATTAAGAATATGTGCATTACATATCCATATGGTTGATGATAAGAGTAAGAGCGTTACATACCCGTATGGTTGGTACTAAACGTAAGTGAGATACTTACCTGTATCGTTGGTACTAAAAGAGAGTGCGTTACTTGCCCGTATGGTTGGTACCACGAGTAAGAGCGTTATTTACCGTATTGTTTGTAGGAGTAAGTGCTTTACTTACCCGTATGGTTGGTACTAAGAGTAAGTGTGCTAGTTGCCCGTATGAAGGTTACTAAGAGTAAATGCGTTACTTACGCATACGATATGGTTGGTAGTAAGTGTAAGTGCGTTACGTACACGTATGGCTGGTCTTAAGAGTAAAGGCGTTATTTAACTGTATGGTTGGTACTAAGAAATAAGTGCGTTACGTACCCGTATGGCTTGTACTAGGAGTAAGTAAGTTACATACTTGTATATTTGGTACTATCAGTAAGTGCATTACTTACCCATATAGTTAATAGTAAGAGTAAGTGTTTTATTTACGTATACGGTCGGTACTAAAAGTAAGTACGTTACTTCTCCGTATGGTTGGTACAAAAAATAAGTGCGTTAATTACCCGTATGGTTGGTACTAGGAGTAAGTGCGCAACTTAGCCGTATAGTTGGTACTAGAAGTGAGTGCGTTACTTACCCGTATGGTTGGTACTAAGAGTGAGTGCGTTACGTACCCGTATGGTTGGTACTGGGAGTAAGTGCGTTACTTTCCTATATGGTTGGTAGTATGAGTAAGTGCGTTAGTTACCCGTATGGTTGGTACTAAGAGTAAGCGCGTTACTTACCCATATGACTTACTCATGTGGTTGATACTAAGAGTAAGTGCGTTACTTACCCGTATTGTTGGTACTAACAGTAAGTGCGTTACGTACCCGTATGGCTGGTACTAAGAGTAAGTGCGTTGCTTACCTGTATGGTTGGTAGTAAGAGTAAGTGCGTTACTTACCCGTATGGGTTGGTACTAAGAGTAAGTTCGTTATGTACCCGTATGGTTGGTACTAAGAGTAAGAGCGTTACTTAATTGTATGGATCGTACTAAGAGTAAGTGTGTTACTTACCTGTATGGTTGGTACTAACTGTAACTGCATTACGTACCTGTATGGTTGTTAGTAAGAGTAAGTGCGTTACTTACGCGTATGGTTGGTCATAAAGGAAAATGCGTTACTTGCATGTATGGTTGGTACTAAGAGTTAGAGCGTTATCTACCCGTATGATTGGTACTAAAAGTAAGTGCTTTACGAACCCATTTGGTTGGTACTAAGACTAAGTGCGTTACGTACCCGTATGGTTGGTACTAAGAGTATTTGCGTTACTTACCCATATAGTTGGTACTAACGGAAAGTGCGTTTCTTGCCCGTATAGTTGGTACTAAGGTTTAGAGCGTTATCTATCCGTATCATTGATACTAAAAGTAACTGCTTTGCGAACCCATTTGGTTGGTACTAAGAGTAAGTGCGTTACGTACCCGTATGGTTGGTACTAAGAGTAAGTGGGTTACTTACCCGTATGGTTGGTACTAACAATTAGTGCGTTACGTACCTGTATGGTTGGTACTAAGAGTAAGTGCGTTACTTACCCGTATGGTTGGTACTAACAGTAAGTGCATTAGGTACCCGTATGGCAGGTACTAAGAGTAAGTGCTTTACTTACCTGTCTGGTTGGTAGTAAGAGTAAGTGCGTTACTTACCCATATGGTTGGTATCAAAGGAAAGTGCGTTACTTGCCGGTAAGGTTGGTACTAAGAGTTAATAGCGTTATTTACCTGTATCATTGGTACTAAAAGTAGGTGCTTTACGAACCCATTTGGTTGGTACTAAGAGTATGTGCGTTACTTACCTGCATGGTTGGTAGTAAAAGTAAGTGCGTTACATACCCATATGGTTGGTACTAAACGAAAGTGCGTTACTTTCCCGTATGGTTGGTACTAAGAATAAGTACGCTATTAAACCATATGGTTGGTACGAAGAGTAAGTACGTTACTTACCCGTATGGTCCGTACGTACGCTATTAAACCATATGGTTGGTACCAAGAGTAAGTACGTTACTTACCCGTATGGTCGGTACTAAGAGTAAGTGCGCTACGTACCCGTATAGTTGGTACCAAGAGTAAGTGCGTTACTTACCCGTATGGTTGGTACTTACAGTAAGTGCGTTACGTACCCGTATGATTGGTACAAAGAGCAAGTGCGTTACTTACCTTTATGGTCGGTACTAAGAGTAAGTGCGCTACTTACCCGTATGGTTGGTACTAAGAGTAAGTGCGTTACTTTCCCGTATCGTTGGTTCTTACAGTAGGTGCGTTTTTTATCCGCATGGTTGGTACTAAGACTAAGTGCGCTACTTACCCGTATGGCTGGTACTAAGTGCGTTATTTTCCTGTACAGTTGGTTCTTACAGTAAGTAGGATATATCCCCGTATGGTACTAAAAGTAAGGGCCAAATAATCTCAGGCTATTAAGACGTAATCCAACTTAAAACCTCTCCTCGGGGTCGCCTCCAAGGGTCCCTGGGTGCTTGGTACAGGACCAGCCCCTATCCTCAGGTCCGAGTATGTAGAGAGAAGGATCAAGAGGGACTTAGTCAAAACAGCAAGAGTACCTTGAACGTTGCGCAGCGTGCCCTACAGACCATCGATCGGATTAAGCTGAGAATTCGCTATATCGAAGCTCACTCTAAGAGCTTTAAAATAAACCACGTTGCCTTGCGAAAATACTGCCATTGCAAAGTTATGGCTCGGACAGCGTTTGCCTAGCGTCGTAGTGCTAGCGTACTAGCGTTGACTCGGTAGCATTCTGCCGTCGCACCGCGTAGAAACGAAATTCCAGCAAGGAAGGAATTCGCTTGAATGAATTTTTCTATATCCAGGTACAAACAATGAAGGAATAAATAGTTCTAGCTAGCAAGGACCTTGGGAATCAACCTGGGAACAACCAGGGATGATCCCAAATAATTCCACGCAACAGAACCAACCTGGCTGGAAAAAACAGCAGGTGGTAGGTTGGTAAACAACCTCTGGTTCTGTTTTTCCAACCTGGGAAAACAACAACCAGGTTCAGGTCCTAAAAACAGAACCTGTTTTGTCTTTGCCCAACCAGCCAAATGCTGGTTCCGCTGGTTTCCCCTGGCCCTGTGGCATGCAGATACAGACAAACAACATCCAACCTTCACCTAAATTGTACCCCTATAGTGCCTGCCCTGCTACACTATAGTTAACCAAACAAAACAGTACAATTTCGAGTTGGATATAACTGAATCTGCGCAATCAATTCAACCGAACTGCAAAGCTTCCATCTTGGGTTCCTTTGCGAGCTCGTCCTTTCTGCTTGTACTGTTCATAGCGCGTACAATGTTGTGCCGAAGCGCACATTGCGCGAGTACCTGCAAATGCATCAAGCGAAAATTGCGAAAGCATACAAACACACGAACATTCCATTCACACCCAAATGCATTCGCACACGCATACTCGTACAAACAGACGGCAGTATGTCGTGCAATGTGAATTTGCACCCAACACTTACCTGTATGGTTGGTACTAAAAGTAAGTGCGTTACTTGCCTGTATGGTTGGTACTGAGAGTAAAAGCGTTTTTTACCCGTATGGTTGGTAATAAGACTAAATGCGCTACTTACCCGTATGGTTGGTACTAAGAGTAAGTGCGTTACTTACCCGTATGGTTGGTACTAAGCGTAAGTGCGTTATTTACCCATATGGTTGGTACTAACAGTAAGTGCGTTACGTACCCATATGTTTAGTCTTGAGAGTAAGTGTGTTATTTACCCGTATGGTTGGCACTAAAAGCAAGTGCGCTAATTACCCATATGGTTGGTACTAACAGTAAGTGCGTTACGTACCCGTATGGTTGGTACTAAGAGTAAGAACGTTACTTAACTGTACTGTTGGTACTAAGAGTAACTGCTACTTACCCGTACGGTTGGTACTAACAGTAAGTGCGTTACTTACCTGTATGATTGGTACTAAGAGTAACTGCGTTACGTACCCGTATGGTTGGTACTAAGAGTAAGTGCGTTACTTACCCGTATGGTCGGTACTAAAAGTATGTGCGTTAGATACCTGTATGGTTGGTACTAAAGGTAAATGCGTTACTTGCCTGTATGGTTGGTACTAATAGCAAGTACGTTACATACCTGTATGGTTGGTACTAAGAGTAAGTGCGTTACTTACCTGTATGGTTGGTACTAAGAGTAAGTACGTTACTTACCTCTATGGTTGGTACTAAGCGTAATTGCGTTACTTGCGGAGATAACTCTAGCAACGGGAGCTTGTCTACGGGCTAGGCACGGGGTAGGAGTGATGTCTGCGTTCGTTCCTTAGTCGTTTCCTTGTGCACACACTGCTTGCTAGTTCACGGGAAAATTGGAAAGAGTTTCTTAAGGAAAGTTCACAATAATAGGGTACAATCAAGTTGGCAAGCAAGACTTCATCAGATGCTAGCATGCATGCAGGTCCACTGCCAGCGCAGCACAGTCGACCGCGTTCCAGCACGACATGGTCGACCGCGCTCCAGTAGTGCAAATTCGCGGACTGCCAACGGCGTGCCAACGCTGCAGCAAGGCGGCTACACAGCGTTGCACCCGCAGGACAGCAGTGCACCCGCTTCGCAGGTGCGCGCAGTTGATTGGCGTGCTGTGCCTCGTCACCTGCACAGCGCAGACACCAAATCGTCCTCGTGCTGACGACTGCACCTGATCAGCCACGTCGTCGACCTCGGGATACAACCACTGAGGTCGGCTTCGCCACAACCACGTGGGCGACTGTCGCGCTCCTCCGCTGAACCCCGTCGCCCGGATAACCTGGTCGACCGGGCAACCACGTCGACCAGCAGCTTCTCCTCGTGCTCGTCGACCACCCGAAGTCGTCGACCACCTCTGGTCGACCAGCTCCAGGTCGACCACACTCCTGGTCGACCAGCTCCGGGTCGACCAGCACAGCTGTCAGCCGACCACATCAAGTCGGCATCACCAGGTCGGCGTCCCCAAGTCGACGCCCTCCTCAGGTCGACCTCCCAAGTCGACCTCCCAGTGTTGAAGTCGGCCGTCGGCGCCCCCAAGGTCGGCGGCCTCGCAGTGGCCCCGTGCAGGTCGACCAACCCGTCGACCAGCTCGCCCAAGTCGGCGTCGCCCACTGCTGCAGGTCGGCTGCACCTCTCGCACACCCGACCACGAAGTCGGCTCCGCCCAAGCGAGGACGGGGCCAAACACAACTCCCGTTGACACTCCCCTGCCGCGTTCACGCTTGGGCCCCCAGCCCACACTACACACAGCACGCCGGTCACCGCACCAGCCATGCAAGAGGGCATGGCACCTAATGCTGTACGTCGTCGTCACCGTCGCCGACGTTGGCCAGGCGCACTTGGCCGATTGCGACGGAGCACCGGTTGAAGCCCGGATAGTACAGCGCCTTCGTCAGGAAGTCGGCCGGCTGCTCGGTGGTCGGGATGTACTTCAGGGTGAACTTCCCGCGCTTCACCATGTGCTGCAGCCAGGCGTATCGCCGCTCCATGTGCTTGAGGTTGCCCTGCAGCCTCAGGCCCTCGGCGACCGTGATGGCCGACTTGTTGTCCACCCGAAGGACGGTCGGCGTCCCGGCGTTCAGCAGCCGGAACTCTGCAAGAAGGAATCGAAGTCGGCGTCCCTCCTTGCCAGCCTCGGTGGCCGCCACGTACTCCGACTCGGTCGACGACAACGTCGCACACTTGATGCGCTGGCTCGACCAGGAGACTGCGGCCCCTCCGAAGACAAACACGTAGCCACCCATGCTCGTCCGGTTCTGCTTGTCGCCGGCGTCGTCGGCGTCCACGTAGCAGACCAGCTTCAGCGACTTCCACCGCTAAACTCCAGGGCGGTGTCTCGTGTGTCGGCGAGGTAGGCAAGGCAGCGGTCGACCTCGCGTCAGTGCTGGTTGCTCCTCACCGTGAGGCCGCTCCCTAGCTTGCTGCAGGCGAAGGCGATGTCCGGCCTCGTCGTCGTCGCCGCGAACTGCAGCGAGCTGACCTTCTCCGGTACTCCTCCTCCTCGCGCTCCTGAGCCCCCTCGTCGTCGAACGTAATCTCGGCGTGGGCGTCGACGGAGACCGGCGTCTTCGGGACTCGACCGCCCTACTCCTCGTCGATGAAACGCCTGCGCAGCTTGTCGGCGTATCTCTGCTGGCCTGTCACGCACAATCTCCAGCCCGAGGTACTTCACCACCGGCGAGATCTCACGCAGCTCGAAGGCGGCCTCCAGCAGCTCCTTCAGCTCCCTCAGCATCGCGGTGCTTCTGCTGGCGGCGAGCGGGTCGTCCACGTAGACCAGCACCCAACAGGTCACCCCATCGTTGTGGACCTTGAAGTATAGCGTCTGGTCGACCTGGCTCTTCTTCCAGTCGGCGCCGACCAGCACGTCGTCGAGCGCCTTGTACCACAGCAGCGGCGACTGATTCAGCCCGTACAGGCTCTTCAGCAGCTTGCACACCCGGCCGGTCCCGTCGTCGTAGTAGTCCGGCTGGTACATGTACAGCACCCTGTCGAGCTTGCTCTGCAGGAAGGCGTTCTTCATGTCGAGCTGCATCAGGTTGAGGTCGAGGACGGCGACGATGCTGAGGAAGATCCTCAGCGTGACGTAGCTGCTCACTGGCGTGTACGTCTTGTCGTAGTCGGCGCCATACACCTGCGTGAAGCCCTTCACGACCAGCCTTGCCTTCTCCCGGGCGACCGTGTCGTCGACGTGATTCTTGGTCATCAGGACCTACCGGTTCTTCATGATATTCACCCCGCGTGGGCGGTCGACCAGCTCCCAGGTGCTCATGCCGATGAGACTGCGGATCTCCTCGTCCATGGCGGCCTTCACCGCCTTGCCCTTTCAGCTCGCCAACGCCTCCTTCACCGTAATCGTCGCGATATCCTAGCGGTGCTCAGGGTCAGCGTGCATGTCGGGGTCGAGCTCAGGCAGGTCGACGTCGGCGTCCGCGTCGTCGAGCAGCGTGGTGAAGGCGGCAGGCACACGAGGTAGGTCAGCCGCTGAGGCGGCCTCCGGAGTCAGCCTGAACGTCGCAGCTCAGGCTCCTCGGCGTTGTCCTCCACCACGTTGCTGTCGGTGGATTCCTCGCCCGCCGACTGCTCTTCTTCCTCGTCGTCCTCACCATCTTGCGGCTCAACGGTCGGCGTACCTGCCGACTTCTCCCCTGTCGTCGGCTCCCCTGCCGACTACCCAGTCGCCGACTGCCCCTTGGTCGGCTTCACTGCTTGCTGCTCCCCTGTCGGCGGCTTCTCTGCCGACGCCTCCTTCGCCGACTTCTTCCAAGTCGGCTGCACCTCCTCTGTCTACTGCTCCCCTGTCGGCGTCGACTTCTCTCCCACACCGACCTGCTTGACGTTACGTCGGCCACTGGCGATGTTCTTGGCCGGCGCCACAGGCGACGCCCCACTGCTCCCCTCATCGCCGCTGGCCGACGTCGATGTCAGCTTACGCAGGTCAGCTACAAGGGGAGGGGCAGGAGGGGCAGGGAAAGGGGAAGGAGGGCGGACGTCCTCGGCGTCCTCATCAGCAAGCTCACTGACCTCGGCGAGCAGAGGGAGAGTCGCCGTCGAGGTGTCCGTCGGCAGGCTGACCTGCGTCCGCCCCGACGCCGGCCCGTGCTCCGACTTCCACACCTCCAGCGACATTGTCTCGTAGAACACCACGTCCGACGTGGTGACCACCCTGTTGTCGGTGAGGTCGAGGAGCTCCCAGCCCTTCCTCTCCTCCGACACACCGAGGTGAAGGCCCCACCTGGCCTTCGGCTTTAGTTTGCCTCCGCGCTGCTGCTCGGGGACCAGGAACTGCGCCATGCAGTACCACACACGTGCCAGCATCAGGTCGGGCTTCTTGCCGGTCAGCAGCTGGTGCGGCGTCGTCCCCGGCGGCAGCGTCGACCTCTCGAAGTAGTTCCTCACCCAGACGGCCTGGCGCAGAGCGAGGTGCCACCAGTGGTGCTGCGCACCCATGTGCAGCAGCATCGTCCGCACCGACTCCACCACCGTCTGCATCTCTCGCTCCGCCATGCTGTTTTGCTGCGGTGTAGGGGCAGGTCAAGTCGTGGACGATGCCCTTGCCGTCCACGAATTCAGTGAACTGCCTCCCGAGGAACTCCCCTCCCCGGTCAGAGCACAGCATCAACACCGACTTCTTCGTCTGCCGCTCAACCACCACCAGCCACTTCTTGAACTCCCGCAGCACGTCAGACTTCTTGGCAACCGGCCTCACCCACACGTAGTGGGTCTTCCGGTCCTTCAGCAGCAAGAAGTACAGGCTGCCATCCTTGGCAGCCACCCTAAACGGCCCGCATAGGTCGATGTGCACGACAGCCAGGGCGTCGTCGGCGTCCGTGCCCTTGTCGGGGAAGGTGTGCCGCGCTAGCTTCCCGCCGACACACGAGACACACGGAGAGTCGGTGCCGGTCGACGGCTTGACGTCTAGGCCGGTGGCGACCTCGTGCTTCGCCGAGCTTGTGATGGTGTTGACGCCGACGTGAGCAAGCCTCACGTGGCACCTGGCCGGCGTCGACTTCGTTGCCGTGGCGATGGTCCACAGAGCCACCGTCTCCGTCGCCATGCACGGACTTAGGTCGGTGCAGAGGACCCGGCCGGTGTATGTTGCCCGGCCTAGGACGTCCCCGGCTGCCGAGACAATCAACATCCCGTCACCATCGCCCTGCAGCTTCACGCCGCTATCCTTCAGTTGGCCGGTGGACAGCAGGTTGGCATGCACGTCCGGGACGTAGAGCACGTCGGGGATGAGCCCTGCTTCCCGGCGTCTCCTTGCAGGGCGACGGTCCCGCGGCCCTGGACGGTCTGCAGCGTCCCATTGAAGCCGCGCACGTGCTTGACGTCGCCGCTCGGCCCTAAGTCGACGAAGACCTCCTTCGTCCCCGTCCGGTTGTGAGAGCAACCACTGTCAAACAGGACCACCGCCAGGTTTGCCTGCACGGCTGCTGCTACCGCCTGGAAGTCCTCACCGGCCTCCGGTGCCAGCGAGACGGTCGACTCCACGACGCCGACCAGCGAGCACGACGCCTCCCCATCGCCCCGCCCTTTGCCGCCTGAGGAGGAGTCAGCGTCCTTCGTCGAGGTCGACTTGGTCGACTGCTTCTCCTTGCGCGGCTTGCTCTCCTGACGAGGACAACGCTAGGCCGACCTCCCTCGGCCTCCCTTGGTGTCGTCGTCGTCGGAGTCGCTGCGGTCGGGGCACTCGAAGGAGAGCTGGTCGGGGTCGCCACACAGCCAGCACTCCCAACGTCGACTTCCTCCTCCACGGCCGCTGTCTTTGGCCGACCTGCCCTTGTCGGCGTCCTTGGCCGGTTACCCACCTCCGCTACCACCGCCGCCAGGCTTGCTGCACTGCCCCGGTCGACTTCCTTGCTTCGTCGGGGCGACGTAGTTCACCTGCGCCGGGAGCTCCGTGGACCGTTCGGCCTCCTGCATCGCCTCGCCCCTGAGGATGGACGAGGTCAGCGAGTCCTCGTTGAGCGACTCCCGCGTGCCCGGCACCACCGACATCCGCTTCATCAGGTTGTAGCTGCTCGGGAGTCCCTTCAAGACATGCGTGATGTAGGACGCCGTCGAGTATTGCACGCCGGCCATCCTCATGTTGACAAGAAGTCGCCGAGCCCGGTTGCAGTAGTTGGTCGCCGTCTCCTGTTCGCCCATCCGCAGGTGCGTCATCTCCTCTTCGAGCTGGCCGATGTACAGGTCGTCGGTGACCTGGTACGTCGACTCGATGAAGTGCCACGCCTGGTGGCTGGCATCCAGATGTTGGGTGCAAATTCACATTGCACGACATCCTGCCGTCTGTTTGTACGAGTATGCGTGCGCGAATGCATTTGGGTGTGAATGGAATGTTCATCTGCTTGTTTGCTTTCGCAATTTTCGCTTGATGCATTTCCAGGTACTCGCGCAATGTGCGCTTCGGCACAACATTGTACGCGCTATGAACAGTGCAAGCAGAAAGGACGAGCTCGCAAAGGAATCCAAGATGGAAGCTTTGCAGTTCGGTTGAATTGATTGCGCAGATTCAGTTCTATCCAACTCGAAATTGTACTGTTTTGTTTGGTTAACTATAGTGTAGCAGGGCAGGCACTATAGGGGTACAATTTAGGTGAAGGTTGGATGTTGTTTGTCTGTATCTGCATGCTACAGGGCCAGGGGAAACTAGCGGAACCAGCATTTGGCTGGTTGGGCAAAGACAAAACAGGTTCTGTTTTTAGGACCTGAACCTGGTTGTTGTTTTCCCAGGTTGGAAAAACAGAACCAGAGGTTGTTTACCAACCTACCACCTGCTGTTTTGTCCAGCCAGGTTGGTTCTGTTGCGTGGAATTATTTGGGATCATCCCTGGTTGTTCCCAGGTTGATTCCCAAGGTCCTTGCTAGCTAGAACTATTTATTCCTTCTCTGTTTGTACCTGGATATAGTGAAATTGATTCGAGCGAATTCCTTCCTTGCTGAAATTTCGTTTCTACGCGGTGCGACGGCAGAATGCTACCGAGTCAATGCTAGCAAGCTAGCACTACGACGCTAGGTAAATGCTGTCCGAGCCATAACTTTGCAATGGCAGAACTTTTTGCAAGGCAACTTGGTTTATTTTAAAGCTCTTGGAGTGAGCTTCGATATAGCGGATTCTCAGCTTAGTCCGATCGACGGTCTGCACGGCACGCTGCGCAACGTTCAAGGTACTCTTGCTGTTTTGACGAAGTCCCTCTTGATCCCCTCTCTACATACTCGGACCGGAGGATAGGGGCTGGTCCTGTACCAAGCACCCAGGGTCCCTTGGAGGTGACCCCGAGGAGAGGTTTTAAGTTGGATTACGTCTTAATAGCCTGAGTTTATTTGGCCCTTACACCAACAAGCTGGTATCAGAGCTGCGTTATAGCGATCCTCGTTATAGGTAGCTATGGCGGGAAAGGATTCGGCGGGAGCTAGTGAATCTTCAGCCCAAGATCGTAGCGGCATCCAAGCTTTTGGTGTTTCGGCGCCAAGGGGAGCGCGAATAAACCAGGGCTCGCTGATCAAGGAGGTGCTGAAAAACTTCACCGTCGAGAAGTTCAATGGTGAGGGCTATGATGATTGGGCCTGGAAAATGCAACTATATTTCCGTCAGATTGGATTGCTGAAACTAATGATTGGGGAGGAGCCTAGACCGAGTGACCCCGCGCTGCAGGAAGGATGGGACGACCGCTCATCGGCTGGCTACTACTTAATGTCGCAGAGTTTGGAGCTGAACCAGCGACACCACATCATGCACTTGCTGCCGGAGGATAAGTGCGGTCCGAAGGCGTGGACCGTGATGAAGGAGCTGCACCCCCCAACCTCCGTTGCCGCGACGCTCATGATGGAGAGGGAGCTGTCCGCGCTGCGTCTGAGCGAGGGAGAGCCGGTGCAACCTGTTCTGGACAAGATGCGTGATCTCTACGCGAAGCTGGCAACCGCGGGAATCACCTACCCGGAGCAGACCAAATGCTTGAAGATGCTCTCGCTGCTGCCGGAGTCGTGGCTGCAATACACGAGCGGATTGAGCCTGCCGCAGAACCAGAGCTTGTGGACGCTCGAGTGGGTGCGGACGAAGATTCTGGAGGAGGACTTCCGTCGCCGCCAACTGAGGGGTGGAGACGAGGGCAGCAGCGGCTACGGCATGCAAGGAGGCAAACGTGGCAGAGGACGTGGCTTCCGTGGTGCTGGTCGCGGTGCAAAGAAGGACGACGACTCCAACGACCAACAAGGAGGTAGTGGGGGCAGATCGGGTGCTAGTGGCAAAATGAAAGGGAGCTGCTGGTATTGTGAGAAGGAGGGGCATCCCTGGTTCTTGAGTTATAAGAAACCCGAAGGATGGACCCCCCAGAATCGCCATCAGGATGGCGGCGCTCGGAGCAACCAGAAAATCGGCGCGAACATGGTCGCAGATTCGTCCGACGACAACCCGAAAGGCAAAGGCGGTGCTGAGAAGAAAAAGGAGCGCACCGCGGGCCAGTTCTTCCATGTTCGAGACGAAGGGGAGCAAAGAGACGGTTCTGCCAAGGTTGGAGCAGAGCTGCACCCCCTGGACTTTTGGGTGTTGGACACGGGCGCTGCGTGGACGATGACGCCGCGCAAGGACCTGCTAGACGACCTACGCCCTGCACCAATCTCTGAGGTGTGCTCTGCATCTGGACACGCGTTGAAGGTGGCTGTTGCGGGACGAGCTGCTTTCAAGGGAGCGGATGGCAAGCCGGTGGTGCTGCACAACATTCTCCTCGTTCCCGACCTCAAGGCCAACCTCATCTCCCTCCGTAAGCTCGCCAAGGCTGGGGTGAGTACTAGCACGGATGGGGCACGCACTTACAAGGGGCAGTTGGGCAACCGGGTGCTTTGGGATCTGCACGAGAGCAAGGATGTGTATAGATCCATGTGGCAGTTGCCGGCATTGGCGTGGCACGGTGGGGGGCAGGCTAGAGAGGGGTCTGCATCCCAGGGGGAGTGCAACGCCGTGGGAGCCGTTGGTGTGAAAGTGTCGGCCAGATCTGGGGAGACGGATTGGGCAACGGCACACCGACGCTTGGGGCATGTGGCAATGCCTTTGCTGAAGCAGCTAGAGAAGGATGGAGCCGTTAAAGGCTTGAAGCTGAACGGACAGCCACCTGATGACAACTGTGAAATCTGCTTGCTATCCAAATTCACCCGTTTCCCCTTCCATAGTGTGGCTGGCAGGATCAAGAAGCATTTAGAGCTGGTCCACATGGACTTGGTGGGGCCGCTGCCGGTTCAGGGACACAAAGGGGAGCGGTACTTTCTGACCATAGTGGATGATTGAAGCAGGCTTATGTGGGCATATCCGCTGAAGCAGAAGGACCACGCCGCCTCTACGATACGGGAAGATTGGCTGCCGTTCGTAGAGAAGCAAGCGGAGTGTGTGGTGAAGCGGATTAGGACAGACCGGGGTGGTGAGTTCCTTGGAGCTGAGATGACGGCCTGGCTTAAGAAGCAGGGCATTCAGAGGGAGCTGACCACGGCTTACACCTCACAGTCCAACGGTGTAGCAGAACGGGCAAACCGGACCATTCTGGAGACAGCTAGGGCGCTGCTCATAGAATCTGGGCTTGGCAGCTCCATGTGGCCACACGCTGTTCGGCACGCTACCGTCGCTAGGAACAGGGTACTCACCAAGGTTGGTGATGACCTGTGGGTCCCTTTGGAGAAGTGGCTTGGGAGGAAGCCGCCGGTGTACATGCTAAGGGTGTTCGGTTGCATGGCAGTCGCCCACGTCCCCAAGACCTACCGAAGTAAGTTGGGGGCAAGTGCAATCTGGTGTGTGCATTTGGGGCTGGCTGCTGAGAGCAAGGGATGGCTGCTGTGGGAACCATCCAAGGGTGTTGTTTGACAGCAGGGATGTGAAATTCATTGAGGGCATGATGTATGGGAGCTGGGAGAAACAGCCGGAGGCCAGGGTGTCCCAGCAGATGGAGCAGATCACCATGCAGCTGGACCTGACTCCTAGTGTGTGGGAGGAGGGAGATGAGGCAGCTGCAGGGAATGGTGATGGAGAGAGGGTACAGGAGGCACCTGCTGGTGGAGAAAATGGTGTGGAGACTGGCGGTAGCACTAGTGGAGCTGCTGGATCCGAGGGAGCAGAGCAGCAGCAGGGGAAAACTAAGAAGGGATGGGAGACACCCGTCTCCAGGCCAGGACGTACCCGTATGGCTACTAAGAAGCTGACTGCAGGATCAGGTGTAGCGGAGCAGCAGCTTGGGAATGAGGAGGCATTGCTGATTCTACCGCATTGCTATGACCCGGATGAGGAGGATGAACCTGCCTACTGTTTTCTTGCCCCTGCACCAGAGGAACCATTTAGCATGGAGGAGGCATTAGCTGGACCAGATAGGGAGAAGTGGCTGGTTTCTAGGGATGCTGAGTACCAGAGCCTGCTAGAGAATGGGACATGGGATCTAGTGGTGCTGCCTGAGGGGAAGAAAGCCGTACAGTGCAAGTGGGTGCTAAGGATCAAGACCGATGACAAGGGACAGGTCACCATCTACAAGAGTAGGCTGGTGGCTAAGGGGTTTATGCAGAAGGAGAAGCAGGACTTCAATGAGATCTTTGCTCCCACTGCCAAACCTCCTACCCTCCGTGTCTTGTTGGCAGATGCAGCCGTTAGTGGGAAATTCATCATTCAGATGGATATATCAACGGCATTCCTCAATGGGATTTTAGAGGAGGATGTGTACATGACGCAGCCGCCTGGGTATGAGGATGGTACGGGAAGGGTGTGCAAGCTGAAAAAGTCCATCTACGGATTGAAGCAGGCGCCACGCTGCTGGTACCAGAAGTTGGCAGCTGTTTTAGAGGAGATGGGATTCAGGACCAGCAGCTGCGATGAGAGACTATTTTACAAGGGGGAGAAGGAGAAGCTGGTGATGTTTCTGGTCTACGTGGACGACATTCTTCTCTTCAGCAGCAGCATGAAGGAGATCCAGAAAGTGCAGCAGCAGCTGATGGAGAACTTCAAGTGCAAGAACCTTGGGGAGGTAAAGTACTACCTCGGGATGCACGTGGAGAGGGATCCAGATCACAGGTGGTTGAAGCTGCACCAGGAGAAGTTCATCAAGGAGCTGGGGGAGAAGTATGGGATTGAGAATGAGCGCAAGGTTGCAACTCCCCTGCCAGCAGAATTCAAGCTTGTGAAGGCTGCAGAGGATGGATGGGTTGAAGCCAAGGAGCAGCAGCAATTTCAGTCCTTGGTGGGCAGCCTCTTGTATGCAGCGGTTCACACGAGGCCCGGCATCTCTTTCTCTGTTGGGCAGCTGGCAAGGGTGGTGCAGAATCCATCAGAGGAGCAGGGGGATGCAGCTGAGCGTGTGGTGAAGTACCTGAACTCTCACCCAAGCATTGGAGTTCAATACTCCGCATCTGCACAGGTGAAGCAGAAAGGGGTTGAGGTGCTGAAAGAGAAGGGGGGGCGGCTTGGAGAAGGCAAGTTGTTTCTCACTTGCTTTACCAATGCTACGTGGGCTTCTGAGAAGGAGGATTCCTCATCTGTGGGAGGATACATCTGCGTAGTTGAGGGAGGACCTGTTAGTTGGAGGTCCAAGAAGCAGACGGAGACGGCACTCTCTTCCGTGGAATCGGAGTACATGGCGATGTTCCATGGGGTGAAGGAGGTGATTTGCCTGAGGAGGCCGTTAGAGGAGATTGGCTAGGAGCAGAAGGTTGCTACGCCGCTGTTTTGTGATAACAAGGGGGCTCTTGGGATGGCCAGGAACGCTGTGCTTCATGGGCTGAACAAGCACATGCGTATCAAGTGGCACTGGCTGCGTAAGGAGGTGAAGAGGGGGACGGTGATTCTGATCTACATCAAGACTCACCAGCAGTCAGCAGACTTCCTCACCAAGAGACTTGCAGATGAGCCTCATTGGCGTTGTGTGCGCATGAGTGGAATGAGCATGAACTTGCATGGTATGTTGGGGATGCAGCCGGCAGGCTGAGGGGGAGTATGTTGGGTGCAAATTCACATTGCACGACATCCTGCCGTCTGTTTGTACGAGTATGCGTGTGCAAATGCATTTGGGTGTGAATGGAATGTTCGTGTGTTTGTTTGCTTTCGCAATTTTCGCTTGATGCATTTGCAGGTACTCGCGCAATGTGCGCTTCGACACAACATTGTACGCGCTATGAACAGTGCAAGCAGAAAGGACGAGCTCGCAAAGGAACCCAAGATGGAAGCTTTGCGGTTCGGTTGAATTGATTGCGCAGATTCAGTTCTATCCAACTCGAAATTGTACTGTTTTGTTTGGTTAACTATAGTGTAGCAGGGCAGGCACTATAGGGGTACAATTTAGGTGAAGGTTAAATGTTGTTTGTCTGTATCTGCATGCTACAGGGCCAGGGGAAACCAGCGGAACCAGCATTTGGCTGGTTGGGCAAAGACAAAACAGGTTCTGTTTTTAGGACCAGAACCTGGTTGTTGTTTTCCCAGGTTGGAAAAACAGAACCAGAGGTTGTTTACCAACCTACCACCTACTGTTTTGTCCAGCCAGGTTGGTTCTGTAGCTTGGAATTATTTGGGATCATCCCTGGTTGTTCCCAGGTTGATTCCCAAGGTCCTTGCTAGCTATAACTATTTATTCCTTCTCTGTTTGTACCTGGATATAGTGAAATTGATTCAAGCGAATTCCTTCCTTGCTGAAATTTCGTTTCTACGCGGTGCGACGGCAGAATGCTACCGAGTCAATGCTAGCACGCTAGCAATACGACGCTAGGCAAATGCTGTCGGAGCCATAACTTTGCAATGGCAGAACTTTTCGCGAGGCAACTTGGTTTATTTTAGAGCTCTTGGAGTGAGCTTCGATATAGTGAATTCTCAGCTTAGTCCGATCGACGGTCTGCACGGCACGCTGCGCAACGTTCAAGGTACTCTTGCTGTTTTGACTAAGTCCCTCTTGATCCCTCTCTCTACATACTCGGACCCGAGGATAGGGGCTGGTCCTGTACCAAGCACCCAGGGACCCTTGGAGGTGACCCCGAGGAGAGGTTTTAAGTTGGATTACGTCTTAATAGCCTGAGTTTATTAGGCCCTTACACCTACACCAGGTAGTCCCTGCATGACTTCAAGGCAATCTGCACGCCCGGCGAGCAGCACCGCGAGATGACCGTGCAGGTCAGCAGCTGCACGACGCGAAACTCCGCTCGGGATTGCTCTCCAGCGGAGTTGCCACGGTGCCGTCGGCGAAGCACATCAGCCCGGCCATCTCCAGCTGGGGCTCGATGGCCTCCTTCCACGTCAGGATGTCGGGACGACCGACCAGCAGGGGGGTGACGGAGATCCTGTCCGGCGTAAACTTGAAGTAGCCGTAGGATGGCGCTATCCCCCCCGCAGTCACGTGGGTCGCCGACAACGGCGTCACACTGCTTCGACGTCCTCCGACGTCGCCCTGCGAGGGCCCTGCAGCCGCCGACGACTGCAGCCCTCGCGCCTGAACGCCGCCGACTTCACCGGCGTGTATCACTCCTCTCTGCCTCGACGTGCCTCCCGCACTGCTGCCGACTTGGTCACCAGAGTTGACGCCCACGTCGACGCCGCCTTTGCTGTTCACCGGTCGAGGAGAAGCAGGCTGAGGGGGGTGCTCGTCCGCCCACACGGTGCCGATGCCCGCCTTGACGACCGCCAACGGGAGGTTAGGCCCGTAATCGCCATCCTTGTGGCGTCTCCTCGCGTCCTCCAGCCGTGCCTCCAATGTGTCTACAACACCAGTGTCACCTACGCCAACCATGGTGACAATTGCACAGCTGCCGGCCTACGAACAGGATAGATAAGTGTAACTAACTCGACTAGACTGAAGGTAAGTCGCGGTGCCGTCCACGCTCACCGCACCATGCGGAGATAACTGTAGGAACGGGAGCTAGTCTACGGGCTAGGCACGGGATAGGAGAGATCTCTGCGTTCGTTCTTTAGTCGTTTCCTTGTGCACACACTGCTTGCTAGTTCACGGGAAAACTAGAAAGAGTTTAACTAAAGAAAGTTCACAATATTAGGCTACAATCAAGTTGGCAAGCAAGACTACATCAGATGCTAGCATGCATGCAGGTCGAGTGCCAGCGCAGCACGGTCGACCGCGTTCGAGCATGACATGGTCGACCATGCTCCAGCAGTGCAAAGTCGCGGCCTGCCAACACTGCAAGTCAACGGCGTGCCAACGCTGCAGCAAGGCGGCTGCACAGCGTTGCACCCGCAGGACAGCAGTGCACCCGCTTCTTAGGTGCGCGCAGTTGATTGTGCCTCGTCACCTGCACAGCGCAGACACCAAATCGTCCTCGTGCTGACGACTGCACCTGATCAGCCAGGTCGACCTCGGGATACCACCACCGAGGTCAGCTTTGCCACAACCACCTGGGCGACTGTCGCGCTCCTCCGCTGAACCCCGTCGCCTGGATAACCTGGTCAACCGGGCAACCACGTCGACCAGCAGCTTCTCCTCGTGCTCGTCGACCACCCGAAGTCGTCGACCGCCTCTGGTCGACCAGCTCCAGGTCGACCACACTCCTGGTCGACCAGCTCTGGGTCGACCAGCACAGCTGTCAGCCGACCACATCAAGTCGGCATCACCAGGTCGGCGTCCCCAAGTCGACGCCCTCCTCAGGTCGACCTCCCAAGTCGACCTCCTAGTGTTGAAGTCGGCCGTCGGCGCCCCCAAGGTCGGCGGCCTCGCAGTGGCCCCATGCAGGTCGACCAACCCGTCGACCAGCTCGCCCAAGTCGGCGTCGCCCACTGCTGCAGATCGGCTGCACCTCCCGCACACCCGACCTCGAAGTCGGCTCCGCTCAAGCGAGGACGGGGCCAACCACAACTCCCGTTGACATTACTTACCTGTATGGTTGGTACAAAGAGTAAGTACGATGCATACCCGTATGGTTCGTACTAAGAGTAAGTACGTGACCTACCCGTATTGTTGGTACTTACAGTAAGCGCGTTACTTTCCTGTATAGTTGGTACCAAGAGTTACAGCGTCATCTACCCGTATGATTGAAACTAAAAGTAAGTGCTTTACGAACCCATTTGGTTGGTACTAAAAGTAAGTGCGTTACATACCCGTATGGTTGGTACTAAGAGTGAGTGCGTTACTTATTCGTATGGTTGGTACTAACAGTAAGTTCGTTACGTACCTGTATGGTTGGGACTAAGAGTAATGCGTTACTTACCCGTATTGTTGATACTAACAGTAAGTGCATTACGTCCTCGTATGGCTGGTACTAACAGTAAGTGCGTTACCTACCTGTATGGTTGGTTGTAATAGTAAGTGCGTTACTTTCCCGTATGGTTGGTATTAAGAGTAATTGCGTAACTTGCCCGTATGGGTTGGTACTAAGAGTCAGTGCTATATTTACGCGTATGGTTGGTACAATGGGTAAGAGCGCTACATACTCGTATGGTTGGTACTAAGAGTAAGTGCGTTACGTACCCGTATGGTTGGTACTAAGAAAAAGAGCGTTACTTAAATGTTTGGTTGGGACTAAGAATAAGTGCGTTACTTACCCTTGTGGTTGGTACTAAAAGTAAGTGCGTTATTTACCCGTATGGTTGGTACTAAGAGTTACTGCGTTATTTACCCGCATGGTCACTACTAAAAGTATGTGCATTACATAACCGTATGGTTGGTACTAAAGGTAAGTGCGTTACCTACCCGTATGGTTGGTACTCAGAGTAAGTGCGTTACTTGCCTGGAATGGTTGGTACAAAGAGTACGTGCGTTATTACCTGTATGGTTGGTACTAAGAGTAAGAGCGTTATTTACCTGTATGGTTGGTACTAACACTAAGTGCGTTACTTACCTGTATGGTTGGTAGTAAGAGTAACTGCGTTACTTGCCCGTATGGTTGGTACTAAGAGTAAGTACGCTACTTACACGTATGGTTGGTACTACGAGTAAGTGCGTTACTTACCCGTATGGTTGGTATTAAGAGTAATGGCTTTACATACCCATTTGGTTGGTACCAAGAGTAAGTGCGTTACGTACCCGTATGATTGGTACTAAGAGGAACTGCGTTACTTACCCTTGTGGTTGGTACTAAGAGTATGTGCGTTACTTACCCGTATGGTCGGTACTAGGAGTAAGTGCGTTACGTACCCGTATGGGTTGGTACTAAGAGATAGAGAGTTATTTACCCGTATGGTTGGTACTAAGAGTAAGTGCGTTACTTACCCTTATGGTTGGTACCAAGAGTAAGTGCTTTACATACCCATTTGGTTGGTACTTTGAATACGTGCGTTACGTACCCGTATGGTTGGTACTAAGAGTAAGAGCGTTACTTAAATGAATGGTTGGTACTAAGAGTAAGTGCGTTACTTACCCGTATGGTTGGTACTAAGGATAAGTGCGCTACTTACCCGTATGGTTGGAACTAAGAGTATGTGCGTTACTTACCTGTATGGTCGGTACTAAGAGTACGTGCGTTACGTACCCGTATGGTTGTTACTAAAAGTAAGTGCGTTACTTACCCTTGTGATTGGTACTAAGAGTAAGTGCGTTACTTGCCTGTATGGTTGATACTAAGTGTAAGTGCGCTACTTACCGGAATAGTTGGTGCTAAGAGTGCGGTACTTACCCATATGGTTGGTACAAAGAGAAAGAACGTTCCGTATCCGTATGGCTGGGACTAGGAGCAATTGCGTTACGTACCCGTATGGTTGGTACTAAAAGTAAGTGCGTTACTGGCCTGTATGGTTGGTACTACAAGTAACTGTGTTACTTGCCCGTATGGTTGGTACTAAGAGTAAGTACGTTTTTTACCCGTATGGTTGGTACTAGGAGTAAGAGTGTTACTTGCCCGTATGGTTGGTACTCAGAGTAAGTGTGTTACTTGCCTGTATGGTTGGTACTCAGTGTAAGTGCGCTACTTACCGGTATGGTTGGTACAAAGAGTAAGTGCGCTACGTACCCATATGGTTGGTACAAAGCGTAAGTGCGTTACGTACCCGTATGGTTGGTACTATGAGAAATTGCGTTACGCACTCGTATGGTTGGTTCTAAGAGTAAGAGCGTTACTTAACTGTATGGTTGGTTCAAAGAGTAAGTGAGCTACTTACCTGTATGGTTGGAACTAAGAGTATGTGCGTTACTTACCCGTATAGTCGGTACTAAGAGTAAGTGCGTTACGTACCCGTATGGTTGGTACTAAGAGTAAGTGTGTTACTTACCTGTATGGTCGGTACTAAAAGTAAGTGCCGTACATACCCGTATGTCGACGGGGAGGTTGACGAAGGTGGTCGTCCACCTACGCGAGTCTGTTGAGGAGCCGTCGACAGTGTGAGCTCGACGGCAGCAGTAGACCGAGCTGGTCGACTGAGGGGACCGTCGACCAGGGTGGTCCTCGACGAGGGTGGTGGTCGACGAGGTAGGTCGTCGACCAGGGCACTGGGTGGTTGACCCGGTCGACCAAGTTACCTTGACGAGGAGTCGGGCTGGTATCCCGAAGTCGATGTGGCTCATCAGGCGCAGACACCAGCCGACGGACACATGACTTTGCACGTCGGGCCAATCATCTACGAGCACCTGCGAGCGTGTGCGCTGCTGTCATCTACGGGTGCAATGCTGGACGGCCGCTTTGCAGCGTTGGCACGCCTTGACCTGCTCTGTTGGCAGGCCGCCTTTCTGCAGCGCTGGCGCGGCTCCTCTACGCAACGCTGGCAGGCTGTCGACGATGCTGCGCTGGCTTTCCACCAGCTTCCCTGCTAGGTTGCTAGGCTCTGATGTAGTCATTCTTCCTGTAGCTATTTCTATCATTCTGTAATGCAACTTTCCCTAGTGAAACTCTTGCCACATTGCTCTGTGAACGCACAAGTGCAAGAGAATTCTAAGGTACGCTACGATCACTCACTTTACTCGTGCCAAACCCATGTAGTCTAGCTCCCGACCGGTGTAGAGTGACTCTCCGCATGGTGCGGTGAGCGTGGACGACCCCGCAGATACATTGAGATTATTAGCCGATTGCTCCCTTACCTAAGTCGCTCGTAGGCTGGCAGCTTGTGCAGACTACGACGCCCGTCCCGGTAGGATCCGGCGTGGTAGAGGATAGTCTAGAGGCACAATTGACTGATGCGAGGAGACGCCACGAGGCTGGCGAGTTAGGGCCGACCCTCCCCTTGGAGGTGGTTCAGCTGGGCATCCGTGCGCAGTGGGCGACAGATGACCCTTCCCGACCTGTATCTCCTTGACCGGCACGCAACCAAAGGGGCGTCGACGAGAAGGTCGACGGCGGTGAACAAGTCGGGGGTAGCGAGGGCACGAAGAAGAAAGGTCTGATGAGGGTCGATAGCGATGTCGGCGGGAACCAGGCGCGAGTGCAGCGGTCGACGGCGGCTGCTGGCAGCTCGCGTGTCAACGTCGAAGGGCGACGTGACTCACCCCAGCGAATAAGTGGGAGGCCTACAGACGCATGTGACGGCGTGCGGGATCGCGCCGGCATACGGCTACTTCAGGTTTTTCGCCGGACAAGATCGCCGTGACTACGCCGCTGCAAGATCGACGGGACCTCATCACGTGGAGGGAAGCTACACTGTATGGTTGGTACTAAGAGTAAGTTCGTTACTTACCCTTAAGGTTGGTACTAAGAGTAAGTGCTTTACGTACCCATTTGGTTGGTACTAAAAGTAAGAGCGTTACGTACCCGTATGGTTGGTACTTAAACTAAGAGCGTTACTTGCCTATATGGTTGGTACTAAGTGTAAGTGCTTACCGGTATGTTGTGCGTTACTTGCCTATATGGTTGGTACTAAATGTAAATGCGTTTCTTACCTGCATGGTTGGTACTAAAAGTAAGTGCGTTACGTACCCGTATGGTTGGTACTAAGAGTAAGTGCGTTACTTGCCCGTATGGTTGGTACTTACAGTAAGAGCGTTATATACCTGTATGGGAGTAAGAGTAAGTGCATTACTTACTCGTATTGTTGGCACTAAGAGTAAGTGCGTTACTTGCCTGTATGGTTGGTACTAAAGGTAACTGCGATATTTACCCGTATGGTTGGTACTAAGAGTAAGTGCGTTATTTATATGGTCAATATCAAAAGTAAGTGCGTTACATACCCGTATGGTTGGTACCAATGGTAAGTGCGCTACCTGCCTGTATGGTTGGTACTAAGAGTAAGAGCGTTATTTACCCGTATGCTTGGTACTAAGAGTAAGTGCGTTACGTACCCATATGGTTGGTACTAAGAGTTAATGCGTTACTTACCTGTATGGTTTGTAATAAGAGTAAGTGCATTACCTTCATGTATGGTTGGTAGTAAGAGTAAGTGCGTTGGCTGGTACTAAGAGTAAGTGCGTTACTTGCCCGTCTGGTTGGTACTAAGAGTTACTGCGTTACTTATCTGTATGGTTTGTAGTAAGAGTAAGTGCGTTACTAACCTATATGGTTGGTTCTAAAGGTAAGTGCGTTACTTACCTATATGGTTGGTTCTAAAGGTAAGTGCGTTACTTGCCCGTATAGTTGGTACTAGGTTAGATCGTTATTTAACCATACGGTTGGTACTACAAGTAAGTGCGTTGCTTGCCCGTATGGTTGGTGCTAACAGTAAGTGCGTTATTTACCCGTAGTTTGGTACTAAGAGTAAGTGCGCCACTTACCGGTATGGCTGGGACTAAGAGTAAGTGCGCTACTTACTCGTATGGTTGGTACTCAGAATAAGTGCGTTACTTATCTATATGGTTGGTAGTAAGAGTAAGTGTGTTACTTAGGGCGGGGTGCATCAAGCTGTTTTGCGTGATCACGATTCCAAGCGATCCTTGCTATTGTGTTTTGTCCTATGTGTACAGTGATTACTGTACACCTTTCTGCACCGCGACCCCAGAGGGTCTCGAAAAGGTGGTCACCAACCTACCAAACAACCTTCGTGTTGAGTGCAATACATGGTTTGCACGACAACCTACCACCTATTCGCCGACGTCGAGTGAAAGTGAGGTGTTTGTTCTGAAGGTACTTTGTTGTGTGTGAGTTGCGCATTTTCGTGCTTTACGTTTGAGTGTTTACGGCTCTTGAATCGCCTCGACGGTTCATGAGTTATGTGTGTTTCGGTGAAAGGTTGCGTTCCTGAGTGTTCGTGAAAGTCCATGAGTGATTGCAAGGTTTCGTATGCGTTTACGTTGTTTCGCGAGTTGTCATGAGTGTGCGTTGATTTTATGCTCGTGAATTTCTGTGTTCGTGAATTCATGTGAAGTGCTCCAATGTGTTCATGAGTGTTTGTGAGCGTTCATGTTTGTTTCTGTTTCTCTGTTTTCGTTTGTGTTCGTGAAGAGTCGCGAGTGTTCGCGAGATAATTTCGCGTCAGTCAAAGTCAACTGCGCGAGAAAGTCAGGACCCGCGCGTGGGGTCCTGATCGTGAGTGTGGGCCCTCAGGCCCGCGCGTGTGCCCTCGCACTGTTGCGAGCGTGGCAGGGCCCACGATCGCAACAGGACAGGGCGAATGATCGCCCTGCCCACGCGCAGGACAGCGCATGATTGCGGTCAAGGGGGGAGCTCGGGATTACGGTTGAAAAACCGAATCCCGCGTTGACTCGGCGTACAAGTAACTTCGCCGGAAACGTCGCGCGCGTAAAGGGACAATTTCGATACAGGAGAAAAACGGTGAAAACCGTTTTTCAACTGTGTGAGACTTCGTGAAAACGGTAATCTCACACGAGTGTTTATGATTGCGCACGAGAAGTCGCGAACGTTCACGAGGGGAGTCAGCAGGGGAATTTGGCAGACATGAAATTTGAAGACAGTTATTCTACAGGGGAGAACCAAGCCAAATTCCGAAGCAGTTCGACAACCGTTTTCCTTGGCGCATCTGGCGAAGTCCTGAAGTATAGTTAAACAACTGCTCTGTGCTTTCTTGTGCTTGTGTGCTAGGCGAAATATAAATGCGTGCTTGTGTTCAGTTGTAATCAATCATTTGAGTGAAGTTTTTCTCTATCATAGTATTGACGTGAAGAGAATTTTCTGCACACGAGCCAATTCGTCATAACGCTGCGCAAGGAGTTTTGGGAATGCTCTGTTGCACACGATTGTTTTCATACTTGGCGTATCCCTCGACATAACACGGACCCTTGGATAGGGGCTGGCCTTGCCAGGCACCCAAGGACCCTTGGAGGTGACCCCGTGGAGACTGTTAAGTGTGAATTAAAGGTGTGCTTAGTAGCTTGTAGATCCCAATATTGGTCAACACTTCGATCAGGCTAGATCCCACAGCCTGCGATCAGCCGCGATCAGGCGTAGTAGGTGCACCGCATGCACACCGATCATTGTTGGCGATAATGTTTCTATCGCCCAAAGACGAAACGAAATAGCGGCGAGTGCAAAACGAAGCTATTACCAAATCAACTGCGACTGCTCACTGTAGATGCGACTCCTTGACCGTATCTCATTGGTGGTTGGGGATCGAGGCTGCAGGTGGTGCATCAAGGAGGGGTGCCGTTAAATCGAATACTCCCCCGAGTACGCCCAACCCAACCCAAAACCCTACGATTGCAGTGCTAGCATTGCGATTAGAGGCGATCGTGCCAGAAAACCTTGATGCACTCCGCCCTTACCTATATAGTTGGTACTATAAGTAGGTGCGCTACTTGCCCGTATGGTTGGTACTAAGAGTAAGTGCGCCGTATGGTTGGTGCTAAGGGCGTGGAACATTTCAAAATTTTGGCGAGAGTTCCGTACGAGGCCCCTCAGTTCCGCACTGTCCACCGGTTTGGGCCCAACCGGACGGTGGTTCGGACCCAGCCTCGTCCGGTTGGGATGTTGAAACATTTGACGCAGTTTTTGAATTTCCATTTTCAAACGTCACTGTGCATTCTCGTACCGTCGCACCTGGCAAAATCTCAAAATCGCATACAAACAACCACCAATAGGAACACTAGCATGCGACCAGACAACCTGCAGAAACCCAAGTGGGGTTCCGCCAGTTGAGGGTCGTTCGGGAAAGTACAATTGCATTGAGCCCAATGAATCAGTCAGTTCGCACGATGTCCCTTCCTCAATTTCTATCGTTCATCGCTTGGCTGTACAGAGCATACCAGCAGCTTTTTGTGTGCCCCTACTACATCCTACTAGCAGCAGCACTTCCACACCTAGCTCAGCTCGCTGCACAGAGAGGAGAGCGGGACTTCTGGCGAAATGACAGACGTAGCCAACGCATTAGATGGGAGGCGCTGATCATTAACCTCAATCCAACCAGATTTATAAAGTGTCTCAGAGTTGATCGAGCAGTTTTTGAGTATTTAGTAGACGCTTATGTTATGTACAATAGCAGCGGTAGGAGAGCCGTGTCAGTAGAAACTGCTATTGCTCTAACGCTAGTATATCTTGGGACTGGTGCCACGTTCCGCGCGGTCGGTTTGAACTTTGGAGTCAGCCATATCCACGCGCGCCGGATAGTATGGGGTATAATTCGATGGCTAGTAGATATCATGGACCCATTGTGGGTTGTCTGGCCAACACGGGAACGCATGGCGGAGATGGAAGACGATTTCCGGTATGAGGGCGGAATACCGGGTGTGGTGGGTGCTTTGGACGGCATGTACATACGGTGCAGGGGATGGGGCAGGCATAAAGACGATTTCAAAAACAGAAAGGGATTTTTCAGCGTCATACTACAATTAATCTGCGACTCAAACGGCAACATCTGGAACTACCTAGCAGGGTGGCCCGGGTCCGTCAACGACGCCCGAGTGTTCTGGAACTCGCCCGCACGAGAGAGGATAGAAGCAGGAGAACTATCTAACTATTGCCTAGCTTCCGATGCTGCCTACGGCCTTCAGCCGTACACCTTTGTGCCATACCGCGCGACTCAGAGCAGGAACCTGCCATACGATCAAGACAACTGGAATTATCTTCAGTCATGCATGCGAATGATTGTTGACCAAGTCAACGGCCGGATCAAAGGGAAGTGGAGAATATTACTAATGTGACTGACACCATCGGCGCGGTCGTGGTGCTACACAATATCGACCTTACGATCGGCGAACGAGTGCGCCTCGGCCCCGAGGAGCTAGTTGAGAGGTGGTGGTTGCACGGACCTGCAGCGCGAGCAACACATACCGGCAGTGAAGTGCCGGGCTTCAGTCCTCATCTTCGGAGGACGAGACTGACGGAGGGCCTCTACGCCCCGCGGCTCGTTGCGCGACAACAAATGAACGCGCGAGCTCCCGGGTAACTTCCATGAATTGGTCCCAATTCTTGTCTTGTTTGTCATCGAAGTCCTTGGTTATCATTTTGGCGACCGCGGCCAGCTTCTTGGTTTCAGCGTCATCACATTTCCCCTTCCCCTTCTTGTCCCGCCCCCGCTTCCCGCTGCCTACCTTTCCGTTTCCAGAACTCACAGCGGTGGAACAACCCTCCCCACCGTCAGACGTAGGGCTCGGTCCCCAAGTGGGTTGACGCCCGCGCATGGACAGGCCCGTCGTCAAACGGGTACCCTCTGAGGCGGTATTACCCCTAGAAGGGCCTGGATCACCGCCAGTGGGGATCGAATCGGGGGAGAGCAGGGTTCCGTTGTTGCGTGGAGCCATGACCGGAGAGGTAACGCCGCTGGGCGGCGCAGCAATCACAGGAGGAGGCGCTGGCGCCTCAACAACAGTGGGAGCCGGGGGCGTTGGAGAAGGGGCTGGAGGCGTAGGCGTAGGGGCAGGAGGTGGTGCGACAATGGGGGCAGGCGGTGGCGCGACCATAGGGGCCGTAGGTGGCGCGACAGCAGGTGGCGGTGCAGTAGACGTGCTCGGGGTAGGCTGGTTGACGGTGTTGCCGGTAGACCCTGGAACGGTGCTACCTGTCAACACCGTGGGCCTTGCCGACGGGCGGTTGCCCCAATCTGCTCGGCAAGCTCGTACCATGGGGGAATGCTGCGGGGACGTGATGCGCCACTGCGATTAGACCTCTCGACCCAGCGGCGGTAGGTGTCGCGCATCCGGTGCAGCTTGGACTTGATCGATGGCGGGTCGTGGCGCCAGTCGGGATGGCAATGCAGCAGCTCCTCGTGCAATGTCGCGTACCAACCACGCCCCTGCTGGCCAGCATTGGCCATAAGCCGGGCATTGAGTTCAGTCCGGACCAGCGCCAGTTCCCACTCCTCATCGCGAGTCCAGCGAGGAGTGGATGACGCCCCCGTACGGCGAGTAGTCTGCGTTGTGGCAGACGGAGCCGGTGTGCTCTCTGTCGGAGCTGGATCGTCGTCCACAGAGGGCTGCTCAATTTTGGCGTTATCATCGCTGAACACACCGTGCTCCTCGTCGCTGTTGTATGGCGCTGTTGATGCCGGCAGGTGGTTTCCCCACCAGTTCGGATCGTCCGCCAGACTTGGCCCAGCGGTGTTTGGGGCATTGGTAGCTGGAGCAACTGCGGATTCCTGCGTCTCTAGTTCGGGCGTGATCGTGGTGACAGCATCAGCAGAGGGGGCGTCGGTGGGCTGAGAAGGGTCATCACTAGGCAGGGTGTTGTCTGCTACGCTAGACGGGTCCATTGTGCTACGATTGCGGGATGGGAATGAGTGGACTTTGGGGACGATGCATTTGTATTCAAGTGTTGCAAGTGAAATGGTGTTGGAATGGTTCGGTTCGTTTGGTTACCGGGGCGCGTAGCGCTGCGAGATTTTGAACATTTGGTCAAAATGGGGGGAATTTTGCAATATCGCCAGAAACTGTGCGATGTAGCATGCTGTCAGTCGCGCGGTCACTGTACCCCTGTGTTCCGAACGGGGCAATTCCGACCGTTCATCCTGTCAGTACGGGAAAGCCTGTCCCAAATGTTCCACGTGGGTTCCGCACGATGCCGACGTCGCAGGAACCCTGGCGAGACCTATTGCGAAAACCAGCGAAACCTGTCACCACACCAAGTTCCGAACGGTGCTGTGGTACGCACCATGCAAAATCGAAGAGTTCCACGCCCGTATTGTCGGTACTAAAAGTAAGTGCGTTACATACCCGTATGGTTGGTACTAAAGGTAAGTGCGTTACCTGCCCGTATCATTGGTACTAAGAGTAAGAGCTTTATTTACCCGTATGGTTGGTACAACCAGTAAGTGCGTTGCATACCCGTATGGTTGGTACTAAGAGTACGAGCGTTACTTACCGATATGGTCGGTAGTAAGAGTAAGTGCATTACCTGCCTGTGTGGTTAGTACTAAAAAGTAGGTGCGCTACTTACCCGTATGGTTGGTACTATGAGTAAGTGCGTTACTTACCTGTATGGTTGGTAGTAAGAGTAAGTGCGTTACTTACCTATATGCTTGGTACTAAAGGTAAGTGTGTTACTTGCCCGTATGGTTTGTACTAAAAGTAAGTGCGCTACTTACCCGTATGCTTGGTACTAAGAGTAAGTGCGTTACGTACCCGTATGGTTGGTACTAAGAGTAAGAGCGTTACTTAACAGTATGGTTGGTACTAGGAGTAAGTGCGTTGCGTACCCGTATGGTTAGTACTAAGAGTAAGTGCGTTACCTATATGGTTGGTAGTCAGAGTAAGTGCGTTACTTACCCGTGTGTGTTGGTATTAAGAGTAAGTGCGCGCTACATACCCGTATGATCGGTACTAAGAGTATGACCGTTACGTACCCGTATGGTTGGTACTAAGAGTAAGAGCGTTATTTACCCGTATGGTCGGTACTAAAAGTAAGTGCGTTACATACCCGTATGGTTGGAACTAAAGATAAGTGCGCTACTTGCCCGTATGGTTGGTACTAAGAGTAAGAGCATTATTTACCTGTATGGTTTGTACTATAAGTATGTGCGTTACTTACCGTATGGTGGGTACTAACAGTATGTGCGTTACGTACCTGTATGGTGGGTATTAAGAGTAGGTGCGCTACTTACCCGTATGGTTGGTACTACGAGTAAGTGCGTTACGTACCCGTATGGTCGGTAGTAAAATTAAGTGCGTTACGTCCCCGTATAGTTGGTACTAAAGGTAAGTAGGTTACTTACCCATATGGTTGGTACTACAACTAAGTGCGCTACGTACCCGTAAGGATCGTACTAAAAGTAAGTGCGTTACTTACGCATATAGTTGGTACTAGCAGTATGTGCATTACGTACCCGTATGGCTGGTACTAAGAGTATATGCGTTACTTACCTGTATAGTTGGTAGTAAGAGTAAGTGCGTTATTTACCCATATGGTTGGTACTAAATTAAGTGCGATACTTACCCGTATGGTTGGTACTATAAGTTAGGGCGTTATATACCCGTACGGTTGGTACTTAGGGTAAGTGCGTTACTTGCCCGTATGATTGGTACTAAGAGTAAGTGAGTTATTTTCCGTATTGTTGGTGCTAAGAGTAAGTGCGTTACTTACCTATATAGTTGGTACTAAGAGTAAGTGCGTTACTTACCGGTATGGTTGGTACTAAACGTAAGTGCGTTACGTACCTGTATGGTTGGTTCTAAGTGTAAGTGCGTTACTTGACTGTATGGTTGGTACTAAGAGTAAATGCGTTACTTTTCCGTATGGTTGGTACAAAAAGTAAGTGCGTTTCTTACCTGTATGGTTGGTACTACGAGTAGGTGCGTTACTTAGCGATATGGTTGGTAGTAATTGTAAGTGCATTACTTGCCCGTATGGTTGGTACTAAGAGCATGTGTGTTACTGTTTTATATAGTTGGTTTTAGAATAAGTGCGTTAGTTATCCGTAAAGTTGGTACTACGCGTAACTACGCTACTTACCCGTATGGTTGGTCTTCAGAGTAAGTGTGTTACTTACCCACATAGTTGGTACTAAGAGTAAGTACGCTACTTATCCGTATCATTGGTACTCAAAATAAGTGCGTTACATACCCGTATATTTGGTACTAAAGGTAAGTGCGTTACTTGCCCGTATGGTTCGTATTAAGAGTAAGTACGTTATGAACCCGTATGGTTGGGACTAAGAGTAAGTGCGTTACTTACGCGTATGGTTGGTACTAACACTAAGTGCGTTACGTACCCGTATGGCTGGTACTAAGAGTAAGTGAATTACTAGCATGTATGGTTGGTAGTAAGAGTTAGAACGTAATTTACCCGTATGGTTGGTACTACGAGTAAGTTCGTTATTTACTTGTGTGGTTGGTACTATGGGTAAGTGCATTACTTGCCTGTATTGTAGGTACTAAAAGTAAGTACGTAACATAACCGTATGGTTGGTACTAAAGGTAAGTGCGTTATCTGCCTGTTTGGTACTTAGAGTAAGAGCGTTACTTACTCGTATGGTTGGTACTAAGAGTAAGTGCGTTCATTACCCATATGGTTGGTACAAAGAGTAAGTGCGTTACCTGTATGGTTAGTAATAAGAGTAAGTGCGTTACCTGTATGGTTCGTAGTAAGAGTAAGTGCGTTACTTACCCATATGTGTTGGTATTAACAGAAAGTGTTTTACTTGCCTGTATCGTTGGTACTAAGAGTACATTATTTACCCGTATGTGTTGGTATTAAGAATTAGAGCGTAATTTACCCGTATGGTTGGTACTAAGAGTAAGTTCGTTATTTACTTGTGTGGTTGGTACTAAAGGTAAGTGCTTTACTTGCCCGTATGGTAGGTACTAAAAGTAAGTACGTAACATAACCGTATGGTTGGTACTAAAGGTAAGTGCGTTATCTGCCTGCTTGGTACTATGAGTAAGAGCGTTACTTACTCGTATGGTTGGTATTAACAGTATGTGCGTTACGTACCCGTATGGTTGGTACTAAGATGAAAAGCGTTACATGACTGTATGGTTGGTACTAAGAGTAAGTGCGTTATTTACCCGTATCGTTGGTACTAAGAGTAATTGCGTTACCTGTATGGTTAGTAGTAAGAGTAAGTGCGTTACTTACCCATATGTGTTGGTATTTAGAGTAAGTGTTTTACTTGCGTGTATCGTTGGTACTAAGAGTACATTATTTACCCGTATGTATCGTTATTAAGAGTTAGAGCGTAATTTCCCGGTATGGTTGGTACTAAGAGTAAGTTCTTTATTTACTCGTGTGGTTGGTACTAAGGGTAAGTGCTTTACTTGCCCGTATGATAGGTACTAAAAGTAAGTGCGTTACATATCCGTATGGTTGGTACTAAATGTACGTGCGTTATCTGCCGGTATGGTTGGTACTAAGAGTAAGAGCGTTATTTACCTGTATGGTTGGTACTAAAAGTAAGTGCGTTACTAACTCATATGGTTGGTACTAAGATGAAAAGCGTTACTTAACTGTATGGTTGGTACTAAGAGTAAGTGGTTACTTGCCCTCATGGTTGGTACTAAGAGTAAGTGCGTTACCGGTATGGTTGGTAGTAAGAGTAAGTGCGTTACTTACCCGTATGTGTTGGTATTAAGAGTAAGTGTGTAACTTGCCTGTATGGTCGGTACTAAGAGTACATTATTTACCAGTATCTTGGTACTAAGAGTAAGTGCGTTACTTACCCGTATGGTCGGTTCTAAAAGTAAGTGCGTTACATACCCCTATGGTTGGTACTAAATGTAAATGCGTTACCTGCTCGTATGGTTGGTACTAAGAGTAAGAGCGGTATTTACCTGTATGGTTGGTACAGAAAATTAGTGTATTACTTACCCGTATCGTTGGTACTAACAATAAGAGCGTTATATACCCGTTTGGTTGGTACTAAGAGTATGTGTGTTACTTACCTGTATGGTTGGTAGTAAGAGTAAGTGCGTTATTTACCTGTATGGTTGGTACTAAAAGTAAATGCGTTACTTACCCGTATGGTTGGTACTAAGAGTAAGTGCATTACTTACCCGTATGGTTGGTACTAGGAGTAAGTGCTTTACGTATTCATTTGGTTAGTACTAAGAGTATGTGCGTTACGTACCAGTATGGTTGGTCATAAGAGTAAGAGAGTTACTTAACTGTATGGCCAATACTAAGAGTAAGTGCGTTACGTACCCGTATGGTTGGTACTAAGAGTAAAGTGCGTTACCTATATGGTTGGTAGTAAGAGTAAGTGCGCTACTTGCCCGTATGTGTTGGTTGTATGAGTATGTGCGCTACATACCCGTATGGTCGGTACTAAGAATAAGTGCGTTATTTACCCTAGGGTCGGTACTAAAGATAAGTGCACTACTTGCCCGTATGGTTGGTACTATGAGTTAGATCGTTATGTACCCGTATGGTTGATACTAAAGGAAAGTGCGTTACTTGCCCGTATGGTTGGTACTAAGAGTTAGAGTGTAATTTACTCGTATGGTTGGTACTAAGAGTAAGTGTGTTACTTGCCCGTATGGTAGGTACTAAAAGTGAATGTGTTACATAACCGTATGGTTGGTACTAAGAGTAAGAGCGCTACTTACTTGTATGGTTGGTAATAACAATAAGTGCGTTACGTACCCGTATGGTTGGTACTAAGAATAAGAGCGTTCATTAACTGTATGGTTGGTACTAAGAGTGAGTGCGTTACTTGCCCGTATGGTTGGTACTAAGAGTAAGTGCGTTATCTGTATGGTTGGTAGTAAGAGTAAGTGCGTTACCTGTATGGTTGGTAGTAAGAGTAAGTGCGTTACTTACCCGTATGTGTTGGTATTAAGAGTAAGTGCGTTACCTGTATGGTTGGTAGTAAGAGGAAGTGCGTTGTCGTTTGATTGGGAAACAAGCATTCACCGTTAACGTAGGATTTCAAGCGTGGAACGAAGGGTGTGCTACTATTTACGAACTTAGGAACTGTGCCGTGGAGGCTATCGGCGTGGAACGTAAGGTTTCAGCCAGTGAGTATGTGGCAGGACGCCGTCTGTTTGTACCAGTGTGGTTGGTACTTAGAGTAGATGCAGTACTTAACCGTGTGGTTGCTACTAAGAGTAAGTGCGTTACTTACCCGTGTGGTTTGTACGAAGAATAAGCCCGTCACTTACACGTGTGGTTGGTACTAAGAGAAAGTGCGTAACTTACCCGTGTGGTTGGTACTAAGGGTAAGTGCGTTACTTACCCATCTGGTTGGTACTAAGAGTAAGTGCGTCACTTACCCCTCTGGTTGGTTCTAAGAAAAAGTGCGTCACTTACCCGTATGGTTGGTACTAAGAGTAAGTGCGTTACATATCCGTATTGTGGGAACTAAAAGTGCGTCACTTACCCGTCTGGTTTGTTCTAAGAAAAAGTGCGTCACTTATCCGTCAGATTGCCTTTCTGCAGTGCTGGCGCGGCTCCTCTACGCAACGTGTGTCACGCACCCTCTTCCTGCCTCTCCTCCTCCTTCCTCGCCTCTTCCTGCCTCTCCTCCTCCCTCTTCACCTCTTCCTAAAGTGGAGGGGCATGGTGTACGACCACCTCACATAAGAGCCCATCAACATGCTGTTCCTCTACACTTCCCGCGGCTTGACGCTGCTGCGGAGGCACGAGAGGGAGAAGGAGGGTTGTGAGTGGAGATCCACGGAGCATGCGAGGCTAGAGGTGCGCGTGTGGTGGTTGAATGGCTGGAGTGGCGGGTGTTTCATGTTGCGAAACAGGGTTTAAAAATGAGAGGCCGGAGGCTCTCTTCGTGTTGCAGCTTGGGGCATGGGAAGAATGCACACAGCCCTGCAATGGGGTGAGGGAGAGGGAGAGGCCATTGGCACAAGGCGGCATGACGGTGATTGAAAAAAATGGAAGCGCTGGGAGGGAAGGTAATTGGTTTAGGGTGGAGTGTATATCCTTCTTCCAGTTTTTAAGGTGTATGCTGTCTCGTGCATTGAGAGGCGAAGACAGGACCGGACCATGCCAACAGAACGGGTGCGACTTGGTTATCCAGCATCACAAAGAGGGGATGGAGCGGGTTGATTTTCATAAAAGAGGGACGATAGGGAGTAACCCACAGTGGGTCATGACTGGTCGTTGACAAGGGGACAGGCCGGTGAGGACACAGAACTTAACGGGCCAGCTCTAGGTGCAAAGACGGGGTCGGGAAGGGGGCGTACATAGAAGGGTGTGCTACAAGCCTGCCACTGCGCCCTCAATGTTCTCAATGCTCTATGGAGTCCAACCCCACTTCACAGAGGGCTACGCTACGTATCTTATCTCACTTGCACTCTCCCATCTCACACCCCCTCACCCATTTCTTAGTCCTGGGCCCACACACTGTGCTGTGTAAACACCTCCTTGCTTTTCTCCCACTGCCGCTTCCAAGCCAGGATTTGTCCGAGCCTACCGCTACCCGACGTGGACCTGGCGGACGAGGAGAGGCGCAAGGCATGCTAGGTGGCCTGGTGGGGAGAGAGTCGGACGAGGGCATGGGATGCGAATGGAAATTGCGGATGGGATGGGAATGCTGATGGGGATTCATGGTCAACGTGTGAAGTATAGAGGAAGTTTGATTCCCATGCGAAAAAATATGGGACGGGAATGCAGTTGGGAATGGGTTTGGATTTGCGACGTGTATTGGGACTGGCCAATTAAGAGCAGGTTGAAAACGAAAAGAAACGAAAACGAAACTACTCGTCGAATTTGCATGAAAAGAGTGAAAACAACAGCGAGGAAGAATGCGGTACGGATCTTGAAACGGGGTTTAGAAAGACAAACACTGGAGCAACGCGTGCGTCTATCGAGTAGAGAGGGTCGCGTGTGTCACGAGAGAGTCGATGAGAGTGGTGCCGGTGGGACGGTGGCCGTATTAGGTATGGAAGACCGCCTCTGTCTGTCGTCATCGGCTGCAGCACAGGGAGATGGGAGACGGGGGGCAGAGGGGGGCAACAACGAAAGAGCGCGGAAGGATAAGAAAAACAAAAAGCGCACAGAATGTCTGGAACAAGAGGGAAGAAGGAAGGAGAGGAAAGGGAGATGTTGCAGCTCTTGTGTGAGATTTTTCACTTCTCATTGTGCCGCCGAAGCGCGGAAAGCGAGGACGTAGCGAATAACCTTCCCTGGCGCGCGCGGGTCCATCGACGGCCACTCCTGCACAACCCACAGCCCACACATGCCGCATGGTCTATACTAGTGGTACATCTCGATAATTAGTCGGACCGGGCTGCTTAACCCAACGGTCTGTCTCCTGCCCGATGGCTATCCTAAAAGTATGCCCCATCTGGATGGCATGCGGGTTTAGGGAAACACCAACCCTAAACGAGTGTTTAGGGTTGCTTCCGTGCGGATGGGGTTTAGTTCTCTGTTACCCGCGATTGCTCGACGTGGCAACGTCGCTCGCGTGAGCCGTCCGATCTGGGGATTCCCATGGGAATTGCCTTCAATGACGGTCCGTGCGAACGTGACTTCCCTTGCTGCACGAGGCGTACCGCGTGCTGCGGCGCATTGATGCTGGCTAAACCCTAAGCCGCGTCTCCTCCGTCGGCTCCACGGCAGCAGCGCCACCACTTCCGAGATTGCTGACGTCCAAGCTCGTGGTCGCCGAGCAACGGAGGACGCGCACAGCTATCTGCCACCAGAACCCCGGCCAAGGCACGCGGACAAATGGTTTTAGAATCAGCACGTCAAAGGAGGATGGTTTTAGGGTTCATTAGCATACAGAGAAGTTATTTCTGGGGAGTGCCGAATGGTCAAATCTAGTGCTCCACCTGTGAGTGCAATCTAGCGGTACATTAGGTGAGCATCAGAATCACACGAGGTAGTCGTGTGGCATATGACTGAAACGTGTTCAGGCGATTTGCCTATCTTCGCCATTGGCGCAACGGGCAAAAAGGGACTGCAAAAAAGTGGTATGGTTGTGTGCACTGTAGATGTCGGCTTACACAACGTTGTGACTGTACGTGTTGGGACATTGCCCGCCTAGACGAAACCTAATGTTTGAACAGTGCGCCCAACCTTCCGAAATCGTTTCCGCTGTTGATCAGGGAACCCCCCCCCCCCTGCCAGTGGTTAATACCAGCCCTTGAGAATTTGCCAGGAAATAGGGATTTATTTTTGTGCTGGTGCAAATGTTTTCGAATGAGAAGCTACAATTGGCTGCCGACCTGTATGATGGTGAGACTGTGCGCAGGGTTCGATGATGGTCCCTTGAAATCGAACGGTCGAGAGTACTGTGCTTCCATGTTTTCAAAAAAAACAAAGATAAAAAATCAATGCACACATATTCCCTAAACGTACGGCTGAGTCCATCCGAGTCTTAAGGAGTTCGAATCCACCCAAGTGCGCGAGCTAGCGGAAGCAAGCTGCCCGAGGCAAAAAATATAAACCCCTATCGGCCTGCATGCGCTCGGAATGCATCAACCCCAAACACGTGGACGCAAGGTGTTTAGGCCTGATGCCTCCTGAACCGCGTCCCAACCGATTGGGTTTTAGTTTTTTGCCCGCGGGCAGCTAGCTATCGCGAGCTGGCGGAACGGTCGCGCATTCCCGTATTTTTCGAACCTGGCACGTATGAACCCCTGATTTCGAACGCCAAGTGTTCAAGCCTGAGGGCGACGTCAGGTTGTACAACGTTTTGTAATGCCCACTGCGGTTAACTTCGTTTCAGCACTGTGCAGAGCGGTAAACGTCGAGAAACGCTTTACACCGTGTTGAGCTGTCCTGAACCACGACACAAGAACTGTAAACCCGCGAGAAATGTATAGCCTGACGTCGCCCTGAGCGAAGAGCGAGCAAAATGGACTGGAGGAAGAGGAAGCTGAGGCTGCCATGCCACGCTATTGGACCTCGAAGTGCTTGCCATTCCTGATCGCATCTGCTGCTGATTTCACCGTCCTCACATCGAATCTCCAGGATGGAAACTTGCAAGATTAGTTAGTGTCTTCCAGACCACCTTCTTGCGATCCTGGCGCTTCTTCGAGCAACCCTACATTGATAGCTTCTGTTCAGTTCTACTAGATCACTTGCTCGCCAACTCCAGGATGGAGTCACGCACGAACATTAACAGTTTGCCAGACGACCTTCTCCATAAGATCCTAAGGCTCTCCGTCGAGCAACCCGCTCCATGCGGCGGATCTTACATTGACAGATTGGTGCCCTCCAAAAGGATATGGATGGGAGACGATGTTGATGAAATCTATGGAGCTCTGGAGTTCAAGATGCCGAGACCAGCCCCGCCACCCGTCGAGGACGCGGCTCATAATCTCCTCATCGCGTGCGTCTGCCGTCGATGGCGGCGTCTGGCGAGGCTGAACGTGACGACACTGCTCGTCAACGAAGGGGTCGTCGCGTCTCGCGCGGATCTCTCAAACGCCGTTGCGTGCTTCCCGAACCTCACTCATCTGCATCTGAGCGACAACAGCGTCGACTCGCTCGACGACGCCTTCCTCGTTCGCCTCGCTTCTCGTGTCCGAAGATGACGACCCTCCACGCGGGAAGGAGCTTTGTACTGATCCACGATGATGATGGGCGGTTTGTGCATTATCGCAGGAAGGTGGAGCATCCGATAACTACGGACGGCTTGGATCACTTCTTCCTGAATCTCCCACGGTTGGAGCGGCTTTCCCTCGTCTGGCCCCACCAAGCAACGAAGCTACCGGGTTCGTTTTTTCAACTGAGGCATCTCCACACCCTTGTTCTGAACGACGCTTCCGCCTTGGAGAATCCTGGTTTCACCAACCTCACTGCTTTGACCACCCTGTTTGTCAGCTTCCGCTGGAGTCTTGGGCACCTGGCCTGCCTCCTTCGCCTCCCTCGCCTCGCCCATCTCTCCACCCTCGTCTCACACCAGAGCCATGAGCCGTCGGCGGGAGGCGCAAGCTTAGTGTTGCCGTCGTGCCTCAAGTCGCTCAATTTCCTGACGTCGACTCCTGCTCTCGACACCGTCTTCTCATCGTCATGCTCACCGTTCGTCGCCCTGGAGGAGCTCGTGATCACCAGCTGCCATGACCTCAACACCCTTCCCCACCACATACCACACTTGCTGCCCTGCCTTCGCAGACTCACCATCCGCGAGTGCCATTCTCTCACCACCCTGCCTGAAAGCTGTTGGGTGCAAATTCACATTGCACGACATCCTGCCGTCTGTTTGTACGAGTATGCGTGTGCGAATGCATTTGGGTGTGAATGGAATGTTCGTGTGTTTGTATGCTTTCGCAATTTTCGCTTGATGCATTTGCAGGTACTAGAGCAATGTCCGCTTCGGCACAACATTGTACGCGCTATGAACAGTGCAAGCAGAAAGGACGAGCTCGCAAAGGAACCCAAGATGGAAGCTTTGCAGTTTGGTTGAATTGATTGCGCAGATTCAGTTCTATCCAACTCGAAATTGTACTGTTTTGTTTGGTTGACTATAGTGTAGCAGGGCAGGCACTATAGGGGTACAATTTAGGTGAAGGTTGGATGTTGTTTGTCTGTATCTGCATGCTACAGGGCCAGGGGAAACCAGCGGAACCAGCATTTGGCTGGTTGGGCAAAGACAAAACAGGTTCTGTTTTGAGGACCTGAACCTGGTTGTTGTTTTCCCAGGTTGGAAAAACAGAACCAGAGGTTGTTTACCAACCTACCACCTGCTGTTTTGTCCAGCCAGGTTGGTTCTGTTGCTTGGAATTATTTGGGATCATCCCTGGTTGTTCCCAGGTTGATTCCCAAGGTCCATGCTAGCTAGAACTGTTTATTCCTTCTCTGTTTGTACCTGGACATAGTCAAATTGATTCAAGCGAGTTTCTTCCTTGCTGGAATTTCGTTTCTACGCGGTGCGATGGCGGAATGCTACCCGAGTCAATGCTAGTACACTAGCACTACGACGCTAGGCCAACGCTGTCCAAGCCATAACTTCGTAATGGCAGAACTTTTCGCGAGGCAACTTGGCTCATTTGAAAGTTCTTGGAGCGAGCTTCGATATAGGAAATTCTCAGCTTAATCAGATCGACGGTCTGCACGATACGCTGCACGACGTTCAAGGTGCTCTCGCTGTTTTGACTAAGTCTCTCTTGATTCCTCTCTCTACAAACTCGGACCCGAGGATAGGGGCTAGTCTTGTACCAGGCACCCAAGGACCCTTGGAGGTGACCCCGAGGAGAGGTTTTAAGTTTGATTAAGTCATATTAGCCTGAGTTTATTAGGCCCTTACACCAACAAGCTGGTGTCAGAGCTGCGTTATATCGATCCTCGTTATAGGTAGCTATGGCGGGAAATACCTCGGCGGGAGCTGGTGAATCTTCAGCCCAAGATCGTAGCGTCCGCCAAGATTCTGGTGTTTCGGCGCCAAGGGTAGCGTGAACAAACCAGGGCTCGCTGATTAAGGAGGTGCTGAAAAATTTCACCGTCAAGAAGTTCAATGGTGAGGGCTATGATGATTGGGCCTGGAAAATGCAACTTTACTTCCGTCAGATCGGTTTTCTGAAACTAACGATCGGGGAGGAGCCTAGACCGAGTGACCCCGCGCTGCAGGAAGATTGGGACGAGCACGCCTCGCCTGGCTACTACTAGATATCGCAGAGTTTGGAGCTGAACCAGCGTCACCACGTCATGCACCTGCTGCCGGAGGTTGATTGCGGTCCGAAGGCGTGGACCGTGCTGAAGGAGCTGCAAGCCCCTACCTCCGTCGCCGCGACGCTCATGATGGAGAGGGAGCTGCCCGCGTTGCGCTTGAGCGAGGGAGAGCCGGTGCAACCTGTTTTGGACAAAATGCGCGACCTCTACGCAAAGTTGGCGACCGCGGGAATCACCTGTCCGGAGCAGACCAAGTGCTTGAAGATGCTGTCGCTGCTGCCGGAATCGTGGCTTCAATTCACGAGCGGATTGAGCCTGCCGCAGAACCAGAGCTTGTGGACGCTCGAGTGGGTGCGGACGAAGATTCTGGAGGAGGACTTCCGTCGCCGCCAACTGAGGGGTGGAGACGACGGCAGCAGTGACTACGGGATGCAAGGGAGCCAACGTGGCAGAGGACGTGGCTTCGGTGGTGCTGGACGCAGTGCAAAGAAGGACGACGACTATAACGACCAACAAGGAGGTACCGATTGGGGTGGCGGTGCGAAATCTGGACGTGGGGGCAAGTCGGGTGCTGGTGGCAAAATGAAAGGGAGTTGCTGGTATTGTGAGAGGGAGGGGCACCCCTGGTTTTTGTGCTATAAGAAACCCGATGGATGGACCCCCCAGAATCGTCACCAGGATGGCGGCGCGCGGAGGAACCAGAAAAACGGCGCGAACATGGTCGCCGATTCGTCCGACAATAACCCGAAGAGCAACGGCGGTGCAAAGAAGAAGAAGGAGCGCACCGCGGGCCAGTTCTTCCATATTGGAGAGCAGGGGGAGCAAGGAGACGCCTCTGCCAAGGTTGGAGCAGAGCTGCACCCCCTGGACAATTGGGTGTTGGACACGGGCGCTGCTTGGACGATGACGCCGGGCAAGGACCTGCTGGACGACGTACGCACTGCACCGATCAACGAGGTGTGCTCCGCCTCTGGACACGCGCTAAAGGTGGCTGGTGCGGGACGAACTGCGTTTAAGGGAGCGGATGGCAAGCCGGTTGTGCTGCACGACGTTCTCCTCGTTCCTGATCTCAAGGCCAACCTCATCTCCCTCCGTAAGCTTGCCAAGGCTGGGGTGAGCACTAGCACGGATAGGGCTCGCACGTACAAGGGGCAGCTGGGCAATCGGGTGCTTTGGGATCTGCACGAGAGCAAGGACGCGTACAGATCCATGTGGCAGCTGCCGGCGTTGGCGTGGCACGGTGGGGGGCAGGCTGGAGAGGGGTCTGCATCCCAGGGGGAGTGCAACGCCGTTGGACGGGTTGGTGTGAAAGTGTCGGCCAGATCTGGGGAGACGGATTGGGCAACGGCACACCGACGCTTGGGGCATGTGGCAATGCCCTTGTTGAAGCAGTTGGAGAAGGATAGCCGTTAAGGGTCTGAAGCTGAACGGACAGCCACCCAATGATAACTGTGAAATATGTTTGCTCTCAAAGTTTACCCGTTTTCCCTTCCATAGTGTGGCTGGCAGGAGCAAGAAGCCTTTGGAGCTGGTTCACATGGACTTGGTGGGGTCGCTGCCGATGCAAGGGCACAAGGGGGAGCGGTATTTCCTAACCATTGTAGATGATTGGAACAGACTCATATGGGCGTATCCGCTGAAGCAAAAGGACCACGCCGCCTTCACGATACGGGAAGATTGGCTGCCATTCGTGGAGAAGCAAGCGGAGTCTGTGGTGAAGCGGATTAGGACAGACCGTGGTGGTGAGTTCCTTGGAGCTGAGATGACGGCCTGGCTTAAGAAGCAGGGCATTCAGAGAGAGCTGACCACGGCTTACACCCCGCAGTCCAACGGTGTAGCAGAACGGGCAAACCGGACCATTCTGGAGACAGCTAGGGCGCTGCTCATAGAATCAGGGGTGGGTAATTCCATGTGGCCCCATGCTGTCCGGCACGCTACCGTGGCTAGGAACAGGGTGCTCACTAAGGTTGGTGATAAATCGTGGGTGCCGCTGGAGAGGTGGCTTGGGAGGAAGCCGCCGGTGGACATGCTGAGGGTGTTCGGTTGCATGGCAGTCGCCCACGTCCCCAAGAAGTATCAAAGTAAGTTGGGGGCGAGCGCAATCTGGTGTGTGCATTTGGGGCTGGCTGCTGAGAGCAAAGGGATGGCTGCTGTGGGAACCACGCAAGGGTGTGTAGTTTGACAGCAGGGATGTGAAGTTTGTTGAGGGCATGATGAATGGGAGCTGGGAGAAACAGCCGGAGGCCAGGGTGTCCCAGCAGATGGAGCAGATCACCATGCAGCTGGACCTGACTCCTAGTGTGTGGGAGGAGGGAGGGGAGGCAGCTGCAGAGGGTGGTGATGGAGAGAAGGTGCAGGAGGCACCTGCTGGTGGAGGAGATGATGTCGAGACTAGTGGTAGCACCAGGGAATCTGCTGGATCTGAGGGAGGAGAACAACAGCAGGGCAAAGCTATGGTGCCTAAGCTACCACAAAGGATGAAGCTGAAGGGTGTCGTTATGAAGGAATGGGAGACACCCGTGTCTAGGCCAGGACGTACCCGTATGGACACTATGAAGCTGACAGCAGGAGCTGATGTAGCAGAGCAGCGGATGAGGAGGATGAGCCTGCATTTTGTTTTCTTGCCCCTGCACCAGAGGAACCAGCTCGCATGGAGGAGGCATTAGCTGGACCAGATAGGGAGAAGTGGCTGGTTTCTAGGGATGCTGAATACCAGAGCCTGCTAAAGAATGGGACATGGGATCTGGTGGTGCTGCCTGAGGGGAAGAAAGCCGTACAGTGCAAGTAGGTGCTAAGGATCAAGACCGATCTCAAAGGACAGGTCACCATCTACAAGAGTAGGCTGGTGGCTAAGGCGTTTATGCAGAAGGAGAAGCAGGACTTCAGTGAGATCTTTGCTCCCACTGCCAAACCCCCTACCCCCCGTGTCTTGTTGGCAGATGCAGCCGTTAGTGGGAAATTCATCATTCAGATGGATATATCAACGGCATTCCTCAATGGGATTTTAGATGAGGGTGTGTACATGACGCAGCTGCCTGTATGAGGATTATACGGGCAGGGTGTGCAAGCTGAAAAAGTCCATCTACGGCTTGAAGCAGGCGCCACGCTGCTGGTACCAGAACTTGGCAGCTGTTTTAGAGGAGAAAGGATTCAATACCAGCAGCTGTGATGAGAGCCTCTTTCTCAAGGGGGAGTGGGAGAAGCTGGTGGTGTTTCTGGTCTACGTGGACGACATTCTTCTCTTTAGCAGCAGCATGAAGGAGATCCAGAATGTGCAGCAGCAGCTGATGGAGAACTTCAAGTGCAAGAACCTTGGGGAGGTAAAGTACTACCTCACGATGCACGTGGAGAGGGATCCAGATCACAGGTGGTTGAAGCTCCACCAGGAGAAGTTCATCAAGGAGCTGGGGGAGAAGTATGGGATTGAGAATAAGCGCAAGGTTGCAACTCCTCTGCCAGCAGAATTCAAGCATGTGAAGGCTGCAGAGGATGAAGGGGTTGAAGCCGAGGAGCAGCAGAAATTTCAGTCCTTGGTGGGCAGCCTCTTGTATGCAGCGCGGTTCACACGAGGCCCGACATCTCTTTCTCTGTTGGGCAGCTGGCAAGGGTGGTGCAGAATCCATCAGAGGAGCAGGTGGATGCAGCTGAGCGTGTGGTGAAGTACCTGAACTCTCACCCAAGCATTGGAGTTCAATACTCCGCATCTGCACAGGTGAAGTAGAAAGGGGTTGAGGTGCTGAAAGAGAAGGGGGAGCGGCTTGGAGAAGGCAAGCTCTTTCTCACTTGCTTTACCGATGCTACGTGGGCTTCTGAGAAGAGGATTCCTCATCTGTGGGAGGATACATCTGCGTAGTTGGGGGAGGACCTGTTAGTTGGAGGTCCAAGAAGCAGACGGAGACGGCACTCTCTTCCGTGGAATCAGAGTGCATGGCGATGTTCCATGGGATGAAGGAGGTGATTTGGCTGAGGAGGCTGTTAGAGGAGATTGGCCAGGAGCAGAAGGTTGCTACGCCGCTGTTTTGTGATAGCAAGGGGGCTCTTGGGATGGCCAGGAACGCTGTGCTTCATGGGCTGAACAAGCACATGCGTATCAAGTGGCACTGGCTGCGTAAGGAGGTGAAGAGGGGGACGGTGAATCTGATGTACATCAAGACTCACCAGCAGCCAGCAGACTTCCTTACAAAGAGGCTTGCGGATGAGCCTCATTGGCGTTGTGTGCGCATGAGTGGAATGAGCATGAACTAGCATGGAATGTTGGGGATGCAGCCGGCAGGCTGAGGGGGCGTGTGTTGGGTGCAAATTCACATTGCACGACATCCTGCCGTCTGTTTGTACGAGTATGCGTGTGCGAATGCATTTGGGTGTGAATGGAATGTTCGTCTGCTTGTTTGCTTTCGCAATTTTCGCTTGATGCATTTGCAGGTACTTGCGCAATGTGCGCTTCGGCACAACATTGTACGCGCTATGAACAGTGCAAGCAGAAAGGACGAGCTCGCAAAGGAACCCAAGATGGAAGCTTTGCGGTTCGGTTGAATTGATTGCGCAGATTCAGTTCTATCCAACTCGAAAATGTACTGTTTTGTTTGGTTGACTATAGTGTAGCAGGGCAGGCACTATAGGGTTACAATTTAGGTGAAGGTTGGATGTTGTTTGTCTGTATCTGCATGCTACAGGGCCAGGGGAAACCAGCGGAACCAGCATTTGGCTGGTTGGGCAAAGGCAAAACAGGTTCTGTTTTGAGGACCTGAACCTGGTTGTTGTTTTCCCAGGTTGGAAAAACAGGACCAGAGGTTGTTTACCAACCTACCACCTGCTGTTTTGTCCAGCCAGGTTGGTTCTGTTGCTTGGAATTATTTGGGATCATCCCTGGTTGTTCCCAGGTTGATTCCCAAGGTCCTTGCTAGCTAGAACTATTTATTCCTTCTCTGTTTGTACCTGGACATAGTCAAATTCATTCAAGCGAATTCCTTCCTTGCTGGAATTTCGTTTCTACGCGGTGCGACGGCGGAATGCTACCCGAGTCAATGCTAGTACGCTAGCACTACGACGCTAGGCCAACGCTGTCTATGCCATAACTTCGTAATGGCAGGACTTTTCGCGAGGCAACTTGGCTCATTTTAAAGCTCTTGGAGCGAGCTTCGATATAGGAAATTCTCAGCTTAATCAGATCGACGGTCTGCACGATAGGCTGCGCGACGTTCAAGGTACTCTCGCTGTTTTGACTAAGTCCCCCTTGATCCCTCTCTCTACAAACTCGGACCCGAGGATAGGGGCTGGTCTGGTACCAGGCACCCAAGGACCCTTGGAGGTGACCCCGAGGAGAGGTTTTAAGTTTGATTAAGTCATATTAGCCTGAGTTTATTAAGCCCTTACACCAACAAAAGCTTCGCTTTTCTCAGCCATTTGGAAACCCTCATTGTTGTGAACTGTGACATTCTTACCTTACCCAGCAACTTCATTCACATGCCTGCCCTCAAACTGCTAGTGCTAGAGGATTTGCCACTGACCGAATTCCCTCCCTCCTTCTCTCAACTCACTTCTCCGGAGACTCTTTCGATAGATACATGCGTCGAGCATTCGGGGGAGCCAGCAGATTCCTTGTGCCTCACGGCTCTCAAGGTGCTCTTCATCTCAGCCACGGCGAATCTTGCCTTGCCAGACGACCTTTGGGCCCTTGCAAGTCTGACGGCCCTTAGGGTGAGTGACAGCAAGTACCATCCCCTTCCGGATTCGTTCACCAAGCTCTCTTCCCTGACGAGCCTTGAGCTCGCGGGTTGCTTTCAAGTGAAGCTCCCGGAAGCCCTGGGCGAGCTGAGCCGCCTACGCGAGCTGATTGTCTGGGGTCTTCACATCGGCGCGCTTCCTAGCTCACTGTTACTGCTTACAGGACTTGAGAGTTTGGAGGTCAGTAGCTGCGACTCACTCTCAGAAGTACCGTCGAGGCTGGATGCGCTGGAGGGGCTGAAGGGGCTTGAGATATTGTATTGTTGGCAGCTCAGCAGACCCCCTGCCGGTCTGCCCCCCGCTCTTGAGACCCTCTGCTTGGGGCCCTTCATGGAAGGCCCTTCGCATTTCGTGGACATCTCAAAGTTGTCGCAGCTGAGGGTGCTGAAGCTGAACCGCGTTGGGGTGGGATGCGGGACCGCAGGAACCTGGAGGTCGTCGTGCCGGGAACAGCTGGGGCAGGTGGAGCAGTTGGAGCAGGTTAAGGAGCTGGAGCAACTCGAGCAGCTGGAGCAGGTGAAGCTGCTGGGCCAGCTGGAGCAGCTGGAGATTTGTTTGAAAGGAGCCAATCGGGAGCTCCCAGTCCCCTTGACTCTTCTGCCCAGCCTGCGCAGCTTGCTGATAGAGGCGTCTGGAGTCCACGGCCTCCCGGAGAACATGGCAGCAGCGTTGCCGCATCTACGGGAGCTGAAGCTCCTCTCTTGGTCACCGGAGGGGCTGCCAGCAAGCATACTAGGGCTCCGCATGCTGACGGCCCTGACAGTGAACGCACCTCACCTGACGGCATTACCTCAGGGCATCACCTCCTTGACTCGCCTGCGCAAACTGGAGCTGAGTCACTGCAACTCCTTGCGCCACCTCCCAGAATCCCTAAACCAGCTCTCCTGCCTGCAGCAACTGATTCTCCGTGCCACCTCCATCACATCCCTTCCTGCCACTTTTGGAAAACTGACGGCAAAAGTGATTTACCAATAAACATGTGATCATACCGTAATGGACGCTCCAGTGACTACACGTACATTAGACCCATGAGACCCTCCTATGTGTTGAGATATTCGATCCCTAATTACAATAAAACCCAACATTATGGAAGGGTGTTTGGGCATATGCAAGACCACAATTAAGACATCACATCAGCCAGGCTACCATTCAGCCAGGCTACTCAACGATCCACTTTTGAACATGTCAATGCGTTAACATTGCACTGGAATATAATCACCCCTTACATCCCTTAGCCTCCCACGTAGTCCAGCTGCCTTTGTAGAGTCACTCTCCTAAACCCTAAAGACACATGCAAACAAGCTACATCATTTTGCTGAAGTTGTGTACCTTTAGTAGAGAGCTGTGAAGTCTCTGTAATGACCTTGTTAATAAATTGAAAGAGAACAAGATGATTATAAGATAGGAGTACAAGAGTATAAATAGAAAGCCTAGCTAGCCATGTACTCTGAGGGGTACATTCCCTTATTGACTGAATTGCATTGCTACAGTAACCCGCGACTATTGCCATTCTAGACAGTTACCATGTTGCATTTCGCAACTGCCTTGTGCGGTTACTGGGCAGTCAAGGGTCACGACCGTTGACTGTCTTCGACTGTTGACCTTCGGGTGACCCTCGAACTTCCGCGTGCTCTATACGAGCTCATGCGGTACTGGTACAAGCACCTGCTTCGCTATGAAGAGATGCGACAGTGGAGAGTCTTCGGGAATGCTTGTGATAACCTTTCGGTTATCCCAACAATTTTGTAGCTGTGATTTTCGTTTTCCCTGGAAATTCAGCATATGCTTCAATTTTGCACTGAAATTTCAGTATAACCTACCTTGTCACACTGACAATTTTGCGTGTTTCTGTACAAGTAACACTGACGAATCAGTATAGTGACGTGAGTCACACTGAAACGGAGTTGACCGCGTGGGGGGGGGGGGGGGGGGGTGAGATGATAGGGTACGCGTGTACAATCTGTACCTTCCCGTGATTCCTGAGACCCCACCCACACACTTGTCATTTTTTCGCATGCACTGCACAGATATGAGGTGCGCGCCGAAGTGTTTAGCCTCGCTGGAACCTATCACAGCAACAACACCACACACCTTGTACTGGGGTTTCAGCTATAGTTTTTTGTTATTACACTGTTGGTTCAGTTTACTTGTGATTTTTACACTGGCAAAATCAGTTCTAAAAAACCGTGAACGCTGATTTGGACACCTCGTTGGCCGGGGCACGCTGTGTCGAGACTAAGGCAAGAATGATGTGATTAGGTCAAGGTTGGGGTACAAAACTAGAGTGTCGAGAATGTTTCTGTACCCCCTAAGGCTAGCCCCAATATAGCCTAGATAATAGTATGCATATGTTTTGACACACCCCCATAGGCGAAATGGGGGATAGCCAGAGCAAGCAATGGTCACAAGACCAGTCAAGAGAAGAAACAAAACACAGCTCAGGGTGGATCACAATGTCACCACACACACTGAGCACAAGTAAACGGCCACAAGGCCAGTCCACATGCAGAGGTATATAAGCAGGGCCCTAGATTCGTTTTAGGACACGCTGTTGGGTCAGAGTGCACCCTCATCTAAGCTCTGTCAGTCAGAGTTGCATGCGATTTGAAGTCTGAAAGTTCAGACTACACTAGTTTTTTTTGGCTGAAAGTTCAGAGTTACACTAAGTTTGAAGGCTGCCGGTTTTATATACATTGAAAACACTTCAACTATCTGAATCAGGGTGGTTGTGGTGTTTGTGGTGGAGGGGGGTGGGTGGTTGTGGTGTTGTCCGGGTGCAAGCTATGCGTTGGCAAGGAATCTTGCCAACACTGCCTGCTGCGCTGCCGCGATTGGCTGGAATTGAGCCAGATTACAGCATCCCTGGCCCAACGCGACTGTGCGGTGCGGTGCCGCGCTCGGGAAATGTTCCGTTTCCTGCCCGTGATTGACAGTGTTAGTGCAAACACGCCGCCAGGCTGGCGGACCCGTGCAGTACCCGTTTCAGAGTGCACCCCCGAAACGAGGCTGAGGCTCAGCCTACACCCCTACATTTTGTCTGAAATTTCAGCCACTACATTAAAAAAAACTCTGACTAATCAGAGAAGGTACATAAAAAAAAACTTACAGTTCAGACCTGGTACCTAAAAAATGTCTGAATGGACGCTGAATCAGCGTAAAAAGTCTGATATCTAGGGCACTGTATATAAGCAACAAGAACAGCACAGTGATCTCTATCTAGCAAGAGCAAGCATGCAGGTATATATATATAGATCACAGTACAAGCAGAGACTACAGCAAGTGTGGAAACGTAGGCACAAGGCCCAACAAAGTACAAAAGCGCTGATGGTCACCAGACGGAAGTGCCTTGGTGAATATATCAGCAGTGTTGGCCCGAGTGGCCACGTGAGCAAGGCGAAGCTGACCCCGCTGCTGCAACTCTCGAGCCAGGAAGTAACGCAGAGCGATGTGCTTCGTTCTGTGCTCCAGTCTGTGCTCCTGACACAAGGCAATGGCGGCCTTGTTGTCTACGTACAGAACTGGAGGAGAACGAGGCCGCTCTCCCAGGTCAGTCAGCAGGTAGGTGAGCCAGCGTAACTCCTATGCAGCCATGGCTGTGGCGTAGATCTCAGCCTCACAACTGGAGCTGAGAACAGAAGAAGGGCGCGTAGACCGCCAAGAAACAGAACCAGAGCCAAGACTGAAGGTGTAACCCTGTGACGACCGCTGGGTAGCCTAGTCGTCAACCCAAGAAGCGTCCGAGTGACCAGTGAGGACAACGTCGCCCCGTCCTCCAAGCACGAGCCCCATGCCCGATGTACTGCACAAGTAGCGTAGTACCCTCTTAGCAGCATCCATGTGCACCTTTCGGTGCCGACCAGGAGCCACGTAGCGAGCCAGAAGGCCAAGAGGGTACGCAAGGTCATCAGATACATGAGGCAGCCAACTAGCTAGGGGTAAGGACCACTCGGCTCTACGGACTCGTCCGAAGGTGGAGCTGAGAGCGAGTGACCTGTAGCCAGAGGAGTGGCCTGTGCCGAGGACCAAGTGAAGCCGAAGCGCTGAAGGACCTGCTGCACCATGTGTGACTAAGTCAGTGTGATGGTGCGGCGTGCTCTGTCCCGGGTGATCTGCAAGCCAAGGTAACTGCGCAGCTCACCCAGGTCTGTGCACGCGTGTCTCTTCTGCAGCTCTGACTTCACCAGGGCGAGAGCCTCCGTGTCAGCAGTGGCAAAGACCAAGTCGTCGACGTACACGAGGATGTAGAACGGCGGCAGCGAAGTGTCGGTGCGCAGAAACAGCGACGGGTCAGCAGTCGAAGAAGCAAACCCAAGAGCCGCAAGTGTCGTCCTCAGTGTGTCGTGCCACTCACGTGGCGCCTGGCGGAGACCGTAGACCGGTCGCCGGAGGCTCCACTGGGTACCAGGAGGGAACGACCCAGTGAAGCCGGGTGGGCGGCGCAGCCAGATCTCCTCGTGCAGGCTGCCCTGTAAGAAGGCTGTGCTGAAGTCAAGAGAGTGAAGCTCGTAGTCACGCTGAGCGGCAACGTGCAGCAGCACCCGAAGAGTGGTCATCTTCGGGGTGGGGGAGAAGGTCTGGAAGAAGTCTACTCCCTCTCGCTGACTGAAACCTCGTGCAACGTAACGCGCCTTGAAGACAGGCGGAGAACCCGGCGGCCGCTTCACCCTGAAAATCCACATGCCACTGACGATGTTCGCCCCAGGTGGGGGAACCTCGTCGACGTAAGTGCCTGTGGACTTCCAGGATGCCATCTCTGCGTCCATGGCTGTCTGCCACTGAGAGGAGTACTCACCCGCTATCGCCTCAGCGTAAGAGCGCGGGGTCGGGATGTCTGGAGCATCCGGGTCTCCCTCAGGGGCAAGCAGCATGGACACGAGATGAGGCGCAGCGGCTGCAAGACACTCAAGGTCCTCCTGCCTGTCCTCAAGGACGTCCGTGCCAAGAGCACACTCACCCCCGACGGACGGAGGACAGACAGACTCAGACTCAGCAACAAGACTAGCGGCGTAGTCTAGACGACAGGCAGCAGCAAAGTCAACAAGCTCAGCGACTAAGGCAGACGCAGCAGCAGACTCAAACGACGGGTCAGTGACAACAGTGGCTAGCAGACGCGTGACAGTAGGGTGCTCAGCACGAAACCGGTCGGACTCAGGGTCCGCAACGACAGGCAGAGAAGACGCAGGAGGAGACGGCAGAGGAACACGCTGCGAAGGAGAGGAAGGACGACGGACTACGAGGTCGGGCTGACGCGGACGAGGAACACGACGACCGGACCAACCAGAACGGACAGGCGAGACAGGACGCGACGCAGGCTCACGACGCTCAGTAAGACCCCCTGTCTGCTCAGTGTAAGGAGAAGGAGCAGGCAGCGGAGAGCCAGGCTGTAACGGAAGACCAGTAGACGAAGGGAGACTAAGAACCTGGCGAAGCACAGATTCAGGCGGTGGCTGAGACGACGGAGACGGTGGAGCGAAGAACAGGCGCGGCTGTGCAGTGACACCTGCACCAGCAGCTCCAGTACCCCCAGCAGCTCCAGCACCTCCAGCAGCTCTAGAACCCTCAGCGCCAGCTCCTCCAGGACCAGCTCCACCAACAGCAGCACCCCCAGAACCGGCACCTCCAGTCCCAGGGTCTACAGCCTCCGTGTCTCCAGCACCCTCAGCAGCTCCAGCACCTCCAGCAGCTCCAGCACCCTCAGCAGCTCCAGCACCTCCAGCAGCTCCAGTACCCTCAGCAGCTCCAGTACCCTCAGCAGTACCCCCAGAACCAGCACCTCCAGTCCCAGGGTCTCCAGCCTCCGTGTCTCCAGCAGCAGCACCCCCAGACCCAGGGTCTCCAGCAGTAGTACCCTCAGGCTCAGCAGCACCTCAAGCCCCAGCAGCTCCAGCACCTCCAGTACGAGCACCTCCGGGACCAGCACCACTCCCAGCTCCAGTGACGGCAGCAGAAGTACCTCCAGCGGCAGAGCCCCGAGCTCCAGAAGCGCGACCCTGACGGCGACCGTACCAGTCGTGCAGCTGCTGTGAGGTGAGAGGCACACGCGGACGAAGGCGGCTACTCCAAGGAGACCGCGCAGCAGCAGACTCAGAACCCTCAGGCGTCGCACCCCCAGACTCAGTACCCCCAGGCTCCTCACGCTCGGGCTCAGCACCTCCAGACACAGCACCCCCAGGCTCAGGACCTCCAGGCTCCTCACGCTCAGGCTCAGCGCCCCCAGACTCCGCACCCCCAGGCTCAGCACCCCCAAGCTCCGCACCCCCAGGCTCAGCACCCCCAAGCTCCGCACCCCCAGGCCCAGCACCCCCAAAGACAGCACCACCCCCAGCAGGACCTGAGTCACTAGTGACCTCAACAGGCGCAGGCACTGGAGGGTCTACCCGAGAAACACCTGAAGGAGCAGGACCTGGCGCGGGGAGGGGGTCTACCTGGGGAGGACCTGGGGCGAGAAAGAGCGGCGGGGCGGGGCGAGGGGCAGTGCGGTAGGGAAAGAGACGGTAAAAGGGGACGGACTCGTCAAAGGTGACGTCCTGAGACGGAAAGACACGGCGCGAGGCGGGGTCGTAAAACTGCCAGCCAGGCGCGTCAGGGACAAAGCCAAGGAAGACGCAGGGAATGGCGCGAGGGGAGAGCTTGTCCGCGGTGGTATCGCGGACAAAGGCACGAGCACCCCAGACCCGGAAACGCGACGCATCGCCAACCTTCCCCATCCACAGCAGTGTGGGCGAGGTCTCCGGCAAGGAGACACGGGGCCAGAGGTTGAGCTGATGCGCGGCGTACCGGACCGCAAACGGCCACAGAAAATGGGGGGCAGCCGCATGGATCATGGAGGTACGAGCGACCTCCATGACTAAGCCAATGCGGCGCTCAGCAACCCCATTCTGCTGCGGAGAGGCCGGAAGCGTGAACGTCTGGCGGATGCCGTGCTCCGCACAGAAGGCTGCCAAGAGGTGTGAGGAGAACTCACCACCCCTGTCAGAGTGCAGACTCAGGACAGGAGAGTCCGAGTGGAACCGCTCGCGGAGCTGGAGACGAACAGCGCGGATCCAGGGGATCAAAACATCAGGGACCTCCCCCTTGCTGCGCAAGGGGAAGACCGTGGTGTAACGCGTGTAGTCGTCGACGACCAGCAGGAAGTACCGCTCGTGGCCCTGTCCACGGACGCGGGCCGGGCCCCACACGTCCAGGTGGAGAGTCTGCAGGGGAGCCTCTGTGGGAGGGAACGAGGAGGAGTGAGGAGCGGCGCGCTGCCGCCCCTCGACGCAAGGAATGCAGGGCGGCGCAGGCGAGGGAGGGAGGGCAGGCAGAGACTCGGGAAGGCCAGAGACCAGGTAGCGAGAGTGCATGCTACGAAGACGAAGCAGGGAGGGGTGACCAAGGCGGCGGTGCCACAGGAGAGTGTCGTGCGACAGTCGGCGACACTCACACTGGGTAGTTACCTGAGCAGACGCATACAGCTGGGGAGACAAAGGGGTGTAGCGCGACGCAGTTGTGAGGGTGTACAGACTGGACCCAGGCGCACGTGTGAACGTGGCCAGGTGACGGCCGGTCCGGGAGCACGTGCAGATCGCCACACGCTGTCCTCCAGGAGTAAAGGTGTCAACCCAGTGATCCTGAAGGACGGTGTTGCTCACCAAGTTCGTAGAGAACGAGGGGAGGTGGAGACCAGACAGCTCACCAGACGGGACCGCCGGACACGGAAGCACAGTGGAAGACCGTGCAAGCACTGGGCCCCCAGAGGGGTCAGCCAGCGAGACAGGAACAGGTGCAGGGAGGGGAGTGACTGTGGTGCTGTCGCGAAAGAAATAGCGGGAAGCACCAGAGTCAACCGTGAAGGTGTGCAAGGCCTGTGCGGACGCAGTACCAGGGGGAGCAGACTCACAAGCACCTAGTGCCACAGGCGCTATACCTGGGGCTATACCTGGGTCAGGCGGCACACTCAAGTAGCAATCACCTCAGCACTAACAGTCAATGCATACATGGCAGCAAGAATAGCCTCATAGTCAAGATCAAAGATAGGTACATCACGCCTAAGCAGGTCTGCCCAGTTGGGGAACTCAGTAGCATCAGGAAACTTGGCGCGCCAGGCGTCGCTAAGCCGAGCGAAGCAGCGCTGCTCAGTGTGAAACCCTGTGCACTGGCGACCAGAGCGGGGACCTGTGCGAATGATATAGGGGCAGCGACCAGGACCCCCAGAAGCCCCACGCCCGGCATACCAGTCAAGAAGCTGCTGGGAAGTGGGGGTCTGGCGCTGACGCTGCTGCTGCTGCTGCTGCTGCTGCTGCTGCGACTGCTGCTGGCCCTGACCACCACTACCACCACCGCTCCCTCCTCCCCCACCGCCGCTGCTGCCACCTCCACCGCTCCCAGTGTCTCCGCTGCCCCCACCACCACCTCCACCACCTCCACCCCCACGACCGCTCCACCACCTCCACCTCCCCCGCCGCCTGCACCACCGCCACCTCCACCGCCACCCCCACCTCCCCTGCCACCCTTGCCGCCCCTGCCGCTGCGACGCTTCCCACTAGGAGCGGAAGCAGCCACGACCTCCTCAGCACCAAGGTAGTCGTAAGCAGCAGCTGCGGAGGCATAGGAGGGGGTGAGAGGGGAGGGGGAGCACCCCTCAAAGAGGGGAGAGCGAGGAGTGCCACGAGCAGCACCTACAGCGAGGATGTTCTTCTCTGCTGCGAGGAGGTGCTTCTCGAAGTCGTCGACAGTGAGAGTGGTGGGGTCTAGCGCTAGGAAGTGGTCCCTGACGGAGCTAAGAGTGTCAGGGAGGCGGGTGACGAGGAAATAGAGAGTGAAGTACATCGGGGGGGGGGTTTGCGGCGCAGAACTCGGCTGAAAGGGCGGCACGAAAGCGAGTGTCAGTAGCGCGCAGGTGGGAAATGAGGTCCTCAGCAGTGGTGAACGAGGAAAGGTCGGGGAACAGGTAGGGTAGCATGAGCCGACCTATGGCTGCAGTGGCCGGGGAGGAGTAGCGCGCAACTACAGCGTCGTACAGCGTCTTAGCAGTTTTGTGTTGGCTGAAATGCGCGCGCTCAGTAATCGGCAGATGGTTCCTAATAGCTAGGCGTGCAATAGCATCGCGAGTCTGCCACTGCGAGCGTTCGAGAGCAGGAGCATCGGCAGTAGGAGCAACGCCAGTGCCAGACACGTAATCGAACAGTGAAACGCCCTCTTTGGCATCGGTCAGAAGGAACAGTTGGAGGTCGTCTAACCACACAGCGAACTCTATGGGGCGACCGTCAGGCTCGAACGCGAGAACGTTAGGCGTCGTCATAATGGCAGCAGGCAAAGGCAGTAGGCAGAAGGCAGCAGACAAGAGGCAGTAGGCACCAGGCCGCAAGCAAGGACAGAGGCAGCAGGCAGCAGCCAGGAGGCAGCAGGCAGTAGGCAGCAGGCAGTAGCGACCGCACGCGAGCTCCTAAAGCAGTGCGCTAGGCAGCAGCGGCCCGCGCTGGCGACAGACGCGGCGCGCGGGGCGACGGCGGGCTGCGCGCGGCGGCGGGCTACGCGGGCTCGACGCGGGCTGCGCGGGCAACGCGGGCCGGCGCGCGGCGCTGCAGTAGTGGCGCGCGCGAAAAAGTGACGCACGCGCGCGAAAAAAAAGTGACGCACGCGCGCGAGCAGCCGAGGCGCGCGAGAGCAGCAGGCAAGGCATGCAGGCAGTAGGTGAGGTAACACAGTTATGGGTGGGCCCTATTCTTAGGTCCTAGAGACCTCCTGCTCTAGATACCATGTCGAGACTAAGGCAAGAATGATGTGATTTTTCAGGGTTCTTAAAGAAAAATCTCTGATTTTCACCCACATTATATCTTTGATATAAATACAGTCCTTACGATGTAAGACAGCGCAGGGATTCAAACCGCAGACCTTACCCTTCGACAGCGATTTCACTAACAACTGAGACACTCCAAGCTGTTGACTATCACGTTGTTGTCACAGTAGCAACTTAGTTAGGAACCATGGCTAGGGTTTGAGCTAGCCATGGCAAGGAGGAGGAGAGTAGCGAGAGGAAGGTTTTGGCCAAGAAAAAGGGTTGCACTATGGAGTGACAAGTACAAATAGGCAAGAAAGGGTGCAACACCTACAAACAATGTAACTCTACACTAACTATTGCTACAAGCAGTTTATATATAGAGAATATATTTCAACACACCCCCTACACTGCTTGCAGCAGATAGCTAATGCAGAAACACCTCCTGAAGGGATACACCAGGCGCAGCGAAAGAAGGAGAGGGACCATGAGAGGAGAGGAGGTGGTGGGCGACGACTGAAGCTGCTGGCACACGGGCAACTGGAGCAACTGGCACACGGGCAACTGGAGCAACTGGCACACGGGCAACTGGAGTAACTGGCTCCGCGGCTAGACGAGCGGCTGGAGCAACTGACTCACGGGCGACTGGAGCAACGGGCTCACGGGCGACTGGAGCTGCTGGCTTCACGGCGGCCACCCCCCTTCAACCTCCCCCCACCGCAGCAGAAGTGACAGAGAGAGGCAGGGCAGTCAGGGCAGGCACAGACAGCAGCAGAGAGAGAAAGAAACGAGAGGGGAGAGAGAGGAGGAGGAGGGCGGCTGGTGCTGACACTTCACTCCTGCCACCCCCTCACCCCACCCCCCCCAGCGGCAGCGGAAGGAAAACAAATAGGAGGAGGAGGCGGCTGATGCAGAATCACTCCCGCCACCCCTGCACACTACCCCTCACACCAGCAGACGCGGCATCCCTACCGCCATTCCCGCCCCCGCCACCCCCAAACCCTCCCCCCCACAACAGTAGACGCGGCAGGGAGAGAGGAGGGCGGCGGCTGGTGGTGCAGGTGCAGGGAACCATACCGCCACTCCCCCTTCCCCCCACACACCCTCCCCGCCCCCCACCAACTGCTGCAAGCGCAGCAGGGAGAGGGAGGAGAAGGCGGGCGGGGTAGGGGCTGCAGATGCGCGGGCAGCTGCGTAGCTGTGCGCGCGTGGCGCGGGGCAACGGGGCAGCGGGGCGCACGTCGCGCGGGGCAGGGCAGCGCGCGGCGCGCAGGGCAGCGCAAACGCGCGGGGCAGCGGCAGCGCGCGGCGTGCAGGGCAGCGCGAAGGCGCGGGGCATGCGGGGCAGCGGGGCGCACGTCGCATGGGGCAGGGCAGCGCGCCGCGCGCAGGGCAGCGCAAACGCGCGGGGCAGCGGCAAAACACGGCATGCAGGGCAGCGCGAAGGCACGGGGCAGAGAGCGTCGGGGTTACTGGCGGGTCGTTGGCGGGTCTGCTGGCGTTCGCCATTGCTTCCGCCGCGGCTGTTACGCAGAGCGACGCGATGGGCGCTCCGACGACCATAGCAGGCGACGGGCAGGCGACGGGGCCAGCGCGACGTGGCATTGCGACGGTGGCCAGCACCAGGGGTAGGACGAAAAATCCGCGACGAGGCCCGCCATCGCGCCGTCGCAACTAAGGCCTCGACAGGAGGCGTGACGTGCGCCGTGAGAGAGGTAATGGGTGGGCCCATGAGGATCGATATAGGCGTGAGCCTAAGTCTCTGATAGCATGTCAAAGTAGCAACTTAGTTAGGAGCCATGGCTAGGGTTTGAGCTAGCCATGGCAAGGAGGAGGAGAGTAGCGCGAGGAAGGTTTTGGCCAAGAAAAAGGGTTGCACTATGGAGTGACAAGTACAAATAGGCAAGAAAGGGTGCACCACCTACAAACAATGTAACTCTACACTAACTATTGCTACAAGCAGTTTATATATAGAGAATATATTTCAACAGTTGTACGCTACACGAACGAGAATAATTAAGTACTGGTCATCTCGAGCGTTTTTCAGAAAGGATTAGGAATGTGCATTCAGTGTACACTTCGATAAAAGGCTGAAAAATCAGTGTTATCTATAAAATGAAGGCTGAAAAAGCAGTATCACAAAAATCTACACACTGAAAAATCAGTGTAGGTACACAAAAGTAGGCTGAAAATCAGGAATTTCATGGAAAAATTCCTGATATCGTAGGGCCTGACAGGAGGCAAGGCTACATTAGACGAGGACTTGCGTGAGCAAGACCAACCTGCGAACAAAACCTGTGGTGGTCACCGGATGGGATAGCCTTGGTGAAGATGTCCGTAGTGTTGGCCTCTGAGGCCACAAAGACAAAGCGTGCTTGGTCCTGTCGTTGCAACTCTCGCAGCGGGAAGTACCGCAGCTTAATGCCGTAAGCCTCCGGATATAAGCGCAGGCCTCGGATAAGCGCCGGCGCTTATAAAAGGATGACGGCGCTTATATCCGGTCCTCGATTATAAGCCCACCCCTAACGGCTTACGGATTATAAGCGCCACCCTCTATTTTTTTCCTATAATTTTACTGACGTCTTTGTAACGAAACTCACGTTTGCATCCATTGACCCTTGAATTTCGGACCCTTGACCCTCGCTCGGCTCACTGACAGCGTGTCTAGTCAGGATGAGCTGTCTGGGGCGCGAACTGACTCATTCTTACTGTTTGTGTTCGCAGGGAATAATTCCCTGCCAACTTTCGAGAGATTCTCATTCACTGGCCTGTATAGTTTCGACTCGATTCAAATCACAAGAACGAGATGTACAGTTTGGTGTAAAACAAACAGATTTCATATATGTCATTATATAAGCGCCGTCGCTTATAGAAATCCTCGACTACAAGCGCACCCCCTAAAAAAACGGTGTTTTTTTATAACCCCAAGGGCGTGTATACCCGGGGTCTGACGGTGTGCTTCCCTCTGCCCTCCAGTCGAGGCTCTCGACACAGGAGGATCATTGCCTTGTTGTCAGCGAACAAGGTGTCAAGAAGGAATGAGTTGACTAGACAGGATTGGAGTGTCAAACTTATATGTTGTGTTGGCTGTAGTTGGGTAGCCCATATGGGGTACAACCCAATTAGGGTTAATACTTGTACCCATCTTGCTGCTAGTCAATTCATCCTCGCTTAGTATTCTGACATGGTTTCAGAGCAGTAGGTCCGTAGGACCATTTTTTTTTGGGCCCACCATTAGCTAGTGACCGACTGCGGTTACCGCGCTACCTCACGCCCTGCCCTGCGCTGCGCCATCAGCGCGCGCCCTGCCCTGCCCTGCCGTGCGTCACACTGCCCGTGCACGCCCTGCCCCGCGTCGCGCTGCCCCGCGCACGCCCTGCCCTGCCCCGCGTCGCGCTGCCCGGCGCACGCCCTGCCCTGCTTCGCGTCGCGCTGCCCCGCGCACGCCCTGCCCTGCTCCGCGTCACGCTGCCCCGCGCGAGCCCTGCCCTGCCCCCCGTCGCGCCGCCCCTGCAGCCCGCGCGCCGCCCCTGCAGCCCGCGCGCCGCCCCTGCAGCTCGCGCGTCGCCCCTGCAGCCCGCGCGCCGCCCCTGCAGCCCAGCGCGCCCCGCTGTCCAGCGCGCCCCGCTGCCCCGCTGCCCAGCGCGCCAGCGCGCCCCGCTGCCCAGCGCGCTAGCGCGCCCTGCTGCCAGACGCGCCAGCGCGCCCCGCTGCCCAGCGCGCCAGCGCGCCCCGCTGCCCAGCGCGCCAGCGCGCCCCGCTGCCCAGCGCGCCAGCGCGCCCCGCTGCCCAGCGCGCCAGCGCGCCCCGCTGCCCAGAGCGCCAGCGCGCCCTGCTGCCCAGCGCCCAGCGTGCCCTGCTAAACCCTAAATAAATAAATAAAAAAAAAAAGAGCCCTAGGTGCCGCCCCTGCCTGCCCGCGCGCCGCCCTTTGCAGCCCGCGCGCCGCCCTGATGCCCGCGCACCGACCCTGCCTGCAGCGCGCCGCCCTACTCTGGCCGCGCACCGCCCTTCCCTGACCGTGCGCCGCCCCGACCTACCCTAGTGCCTGCTCGCCGCCCTGCCTTCCCTGCGTGCTGCCGTGCTGGTCGCACATCTCCTTCCTTTGCCCGCTATGACGTCTCTTCATGGTAGCGGTTGGAGTGGTGGCGGCGGTGGTGGCAGCAGTGGGAGTGGTGGCGGCGGCCGTGGTGGCAGTCTCCGTGGAGCTGTTCGGTGGGGAGTTTCTGGCGGTGGCCTGATGCAGCTCCAGCGACGTCCGTGCGAGTCCCTCACGCCCCAGCAGCTTCGTGAGTGGTACGCTAGTTGGAGTAGTGGCGGCGGCCGTAGTGGCAGTCGCCGTGGAGCTGTTTAGTCGGGAGATTCTGGCGGTGGCCAGATGCAGCTGCAGCGGCGTCCGCGCGAGACCCTTACGCCCCAGCAGCTTCGTGAGTGGTACGCTGAGAGTGGGGGGTCTCGGAGTACTGCTCGCTGCCCATACGTCATTCGCACAGGTGATCGGGCTGGTCAGACTTGCGGGACACTTGGTCACACACAGTCCCACTGCTTCGCCTGTCTGAGCGACGCCTGGCGTGCAGAGTTTGGCGACGCGGCTGAGCTCCCCCGCTGGCTGGAGCTGCATAGGCAGAGGGTGGATATCTTTGCTCTTGACTATGATGCTATCCTCACTGCCATGTATGCATTGACTGTTAGTGCTGAGGGTGACTGTTACCTGTGTGTGCCGCCCGACCCAGGTATAGAGGCTGCTGCTCTAGGTGCTCGTGAGTCTGCTGCTCTAGGTGCTAGTGAGTCTGCTCTCTCTGGTACTGCGCCTGCTGCGGCCTTGCACACCTTCACGCTTGACTCAGGTGCTTCCCGCTGTTTTTTTCGCGACAGTACCACAGTCACACCACTCCCTGCACCTGTTGCAGTCTCTCTGGGTGACCCCTCTGGGGGCCCAGTTCTTGCACATTCCTCCACTGTTCTCCCGGGTCCGGCGGTTCCGTCTGGCTCACTGTCAGGTCTTCACCTCCCCTCGTTCTCTACGAACTTGGTGAGCAACGCTGTCCTTCAGGATGAATGGGTTGATACCTTCACCCCTGGAAGACAGCGTGTGGCGATCTGTACGTGCTCCCGGACTGGCCGTCACCTGGCCACGTTCACCCGTCGGCCTGGGTCGAGTCCGTACACACTGACTACTGAGCCTCCCCAGGTAGCTGCGTCTGCGTCTGCGTCAGGTCAGCTAGCGGCCCCCTACTCGTGTCGCGCCCTGTCGCACCGGACGCTCCTTTGGCACCACCGCCTTGGTCACCCCTCCGTGCCACGCCTCCGTGGCATGCACTCCCGTCTCCTTGTCTCTGGTCTTCCCAGGTCTCTGCCTCCCCTCCCACCCTCGCCTGCCCCTCCCTGCCTTCCCTGTGTCGAGGGGCGGCAGCGCGCCGCTCCTCACTCCTCCTCGTTTCCCCCGACGACTGCTCCCCTGCAGACTCTCCACATGGACGTGTGGGGCCCAGCCCGCATCCGTGGACAGGGCCGCGAGCGCTACTTTCTGCTGGTTGTTGACGACTACTCGCGTTACACCACGGTCTTCCCCTTGCGCAGCAAGGGGGAGGTCCCTGATGTTTTGATCCCCTGGATCCGCGCTGTCCGTCTCCAGCTCCGCGAGCGGTTCGACACAGACCTTCCGGTCGTGCGTCTGCACTCTAACAGAGGTGGTGAGTTTTCCTCCTACCTCTTGCGGGACTTTTGTCGTGGGGAGGGCATTCTCCAGTCGTTCACGCTTCTGGCCTCTCCGCAGCAGAATGGGGTTGCTGAGCGCCGCATTGGCTTAGGCATGGAGGTCGCTCGTACCTCCATGATCCATGCGGCTGCCCCCCACTTTCTGTGGCCGTTTGCGGTCCGGTACGCTGCGCATCAGCTCAACCTCTGGCCTCGTGTCTCCTTGCCGGAGACCTCGCCTACACTGCATTGGACGGTTAAGGTTGGCGATGCGTCGGTGTTCCGGGTCTGGGGCTCTGTGCCTTTGTCCGCGATACGTCCGCGGACAAGCTCTCCTCCCGCGCCATTCCCTGCGTCTTCCTTGGCTTTCACCATGACGCGCCTGGCTGGCAGTTTTACCACCCCACCTCGCGCTGTGTCCTGCCCTCTCAGGACGTCACGTTTGACAAGTCGGTTCCCTTTTACCGTCTCTTCCCCTACCGCACTGCTCCTCTCACCCCCGCCCCCCCCCCGCCGCTCTTCCTCGCACCAGGTCCTCCTCCGGAAGACCCCCTCCCCCCTCAGGGTCCTGCTCCCTCAGGTGTGTCTCAGGTAGACCCTGTCGAGCCTGTCGAGGTAGCTGTCGACTCTGGTGCTGCTAGGGGTGCTGCGTCTGGGGGTGCTGAGCCTGAGCGTGTGGAGCCGGGGGGTGCTGAGCCTGAGTGTGCGGAGACTGGGGGTGCTGAGCCTGGGGTTGCTGAGTCTGAGGGTGCGGAGCCTGGGGGTGCTGAGCCTGAGCGTGCGGAGCCTGGGGGTGCTGAGCTTGGGGGTGCTGAGCCTGAGCGTGCTGCGCCTGGAGGTACTTTGTCTACTGGAGGTTCTCCGGGTGCCTCGTCACGGCGGGAGACTCTCTCTCCACCGTAGCTGCGTGAGTGGTTTGCTCGGCGTCGGAGTGACGCTGCTAGAGCTGAGGGGCCTGCCGCTGGAGACCCTGGAGCTGGAGGCGCTGGAGCTGGAGGTACCGGAGGTGCTGGAGCTGCTGGTCCTGGAGGTGCTAGAGGTACTGGAGGTTCTCCGGGTGCCTCGTCCCGGCGGGAGCCTCTCTCTCCAACGCAGCTGCGCGAGTGGTTTGCTCGGCGTTGGAGTATTCAGAGTGGCGCTGCTGAAGCTGGGGGGCCTTCCGCTGGAGGCCCTGGAGCTGTAGGCCCTGGAGCTGCTGGTCCTGGAGGTGCTGGAGGTACTGGAGCCGCTGGTCCCGGAGGTGCTCGTACTGGAGGTACTGGAGCTGCTGGACCTGGTGGTGCTGCAGGTGCTGGAGCTGCTGGAGCTGGAGCTGCTGGAGGCACTGGAGCTGGAGCTGCTGGAGGTGCTGGAGCCGCTGGTCCCGGAGGTGCTCGTACTGGAGGTACTGGAGCTGCTCGAGCTGGAGGTGCTGCAGGCGTTGGAGCTGGAGGAGCTGGAGCTGCAGCTGCTGGAGGTACTGGAGCTGCTGGTCCTGGAGGTGCTCGTACTGGAGGTACTGGAGCTGCTGGAGCTGGAGGTGCTGCAGGCGTTGGAGCTGGAGGAGCTGGAGCTGGAGCTGCTGGAGGTACTGGAGCTGCCGGAGCTGGAGGTGCTGCAGGCGTTGGAGCCGGAGGCACTGGAGCTGGAGCTGGTGGTGCTGCTGGAGTTGGAGCTGGAGACCCTGGAGCTGGAGGTGCTGGCCCTGGGGGTGCTGGTGCTGTCCGTGCTGGTTCTGGAGGCGCTGTGCGGCCGTGACCGTACTTCGTTCCACTGCTTCAGCAGGTTCTTGGTCTTCCGCCTTCTACTGGCCTTACTCCTCCCTTACTGTGTCCACCGCCTGACCAGACGCAGCCGCAGTTACAGCCAGCCTCCCCACTGCCTGCTCCTTCTCCTTACACTGAGCAGACCGGAGGTCTTACAGAGCGTCGTGAGCCTGCGTCTCGTCCTGCGTTGCCTGTTCGCGCTGTTCGCACTGGTCGTCGTGTTCCGCGTCAGCGTTCTCCTCCTGTCCCCGGCACGCACCAGATGGCACTTCGTCCTTCCTCTGTTCCACAGCGTGTCCCTCTGCCGTCTCCTCCTGCGTCCTCTCTACCTGACGTCCCTGACCCGCCGTCAGACCTTGCTCGTGCTGCCAGTCCTACTGTCACACGTCTTCTAGCCACTGTTGTCACTGACCCTTCGTTTGAGTCCACTGCTGCGTCTGCCCTAGTTGCTGAGCTTGTTGACTTTGCTGCCGCCTGTCGCCTCGACTACGCCGCTAGTCTTGTTGCTGAGTCTGAGTCTGTCTGTCCTCCGTCCGTCGGGGGTGAGTCTGCTCTTGGCACGGACGTCCTTGAGGACAGGCAGGAGGACTTTGAGTGTTTTGCAGCTGCTGTACCTCATCTTGTGTCCATGCTGATTGCACCTGAGGGAGACCCGGATGCACCAGACATCCCGACCCCGCGCTCTTACGCAGAGGCGATTGAGGGTCCCTACTCCTCTCAGTGGCAGACAGCCATGGACGCAGAGATGGCATCCTGGAAGTCCACAGGCACCTACGTCGACGAGGTTCCCCCACCTGGGGCGAACATCGTCAGTGGCATGTGGATTTTCAGGGTGAAGCGGCCGCCGGGTTCTCCGCCTGTCTTCAAGGCGCGTTACGTTGCACGAGGCTTCAGTCAGCGACAGGGAGTTGACTTCTTCCAGGACTTCTCCCCTACCCCGAAGATGACCATTCTTCGGGTACTGCTGCACGTCGCCGCTCAGCGTGACTACGAGCTTCACTCTCTTGACTTCAGCAGAGCTTTCTTACAGGGCAGCCTGCACGAGGAGATCTAGCTGCGCCGCCCACCTGGCTTCACTGGGTCGTTTCCTGCAGGTACCCAGTGGAGCCTCAGGCGGCCAGTCTACGGTCTCCGCCAGGCGCCTCGCGAGTGGCACGACATACTAGGACGACTCTTGCGGCTCTTGGGTTTGCTCCTTCGACTGCTGACCCGTCCCTGTTTCTACGCACCGACACTTCGCTGTCGCCGTTCTACATCCTCGTGTACGTCGACGACTTGGTCTTTGCCACTGCTGACACTGAGGGACTGGCCCTAGTGAAGTCGGAGCTGCAGAAGAGACACACGTGCAGAGACCTGGGTGAGCTGCGCAGCTATCTTGGCTTGCAGATCACCCGGGACAGAGCACGGCACACCATTACCTTGACTCAGTCACACATGGTGCAGCAGGTCCTTCAGCGCTTCGACTTCCAGTACTCCTCGCCACAGTCCACTCCTCTGCCTACCGGTCACTTGCTCTCAGCTCCACCTTCGGACGAGGCCGTAGAGCCGAGTGGCCCATATCCAGAGCTTGTGGGCTGCCTCATGTACCTGATGACCTGCACTCGACCTGACCTTGCTTACCCTCTTAGCACCCTGGCACGCTACGTTGCGCCCGGGAGACACCTACCAGAGCACTGGAAGGCCGCTAAGAGGGTGATGCGCTACTTGTGCAGTACGTCGGGCATGGGGCTCGTGCTTGGAGGACGGGGTCCAGTTGTCCTCACTGGACACGCAGACGCCTCTTGGGTTGACGACTTGGCTACGCAGCGGTCGTCACAGGGTTACACTTTCAGCCTTGGCTCTGGCTCTGTTTCTTGGCGGTCTACCCGCTCGTCTTCTGTTCTCAGCTCCAGTTGTGAGGCTGAGATCTACGCAGGGGCCATGGCTGCACAGGAGTTACGCTGGCTCACCTACCTGCTGGCAGACTTGGGAGAGCCGCCTCGTTCTCCTCCAGTTCTGTACGTCGACAACAAGGCCATGATTGCCTTGTGTCAGGAGCACAGACTGGAGCACAGGATGAAGCACATCGCTCTGCGCTACTTCCTTGCTCGTGAGTTGCAGCAGCGTGGTCAGCTTCGTCTTGTTTACGTGGCCTCTCGGGCCAACACTGCTGATATCTTCACCAAGGCACTTCAGCCTTGTGATCATCAGCGTTTCTGTACTGTTCTAGGCCTTGTGCCTACTTGGCCTCACTTGCTCACTTCTTGACTTTGCTTGTTCTGTGATCTATATACTTATATACCTGCATGCTTACACTTGCTAGGTTGTGATCACTGTACTGCTTGTTCCCATTTATATAACTCTGCATGTGAACTAGCCTTGTGGCCATTTGCTTGTGCTCAGAGTGTGTGGTGACTTCGTGATCCACCCTGAGCTTGCTTTGCTTTTCTTGACTGGTCTTGTGACCTCTTGTTCTCCCCCACTTTGCCTATGGGGGTGTGTCAAACTTATATGTTGTGTAGGCTGTAGTGGGGTAGCCCATATGGGGTACAACCCAATTAAGGTTAGTACTTGTACACATCTTGCTGCTAGTCAATTCATCCTCGCTTAGTGTTCTGACATGGAGTACAAGTATGCAACCCTTAAGTTGTGTCAAAGAAAAAATGGTTGCATTGAGAAGGAAGATGAGTACAAGTATGAAACCCTAAAGGGTTGTACTCACTAGAGTATGCTCCACTACAGCCTAGAGTAGGCACAAGGCCTAGAGCAGTGCAGAAACGCTGATGATCACCAGACCCAAGGGCCTTGGTGAAGACATCAGCAGTGTTGTCCCGAGAGGCCACGTAAGCAAGGCGCAGCTGACCACGCTGCTGCAGCTCCCGAGCAAGAAAGTAACGAAGAGCAATGTGCTTCGTTCTGTGCTCCAGTCTCTGCTCCTGACACAAGGCAATCATGGCCTTGTTGTCAACGTACAGAACTAGAGGAGAACGAGGCCGCTCACCCAAGTCGGTCAGCAGGTAGGTCAGCCAGCCTAGCTCCTGTGCAGACATGGCCCCATCGTAGATCTCAGCCTCACAGCTGGAACCAAGCACAGAAGACAAACGAGTGGACCTACACGAGACAGAACCAGAGCCGAGACTGAAAGAGTAACCCTGGGACGACCGCTGAGTCGCCTGGTCGTCAGCCCAAGAAGCGTCGGAGTGTCCTGTGAGTACCAATGGACCTCGTCCTCCAAGCACGAGCCCCATGCCCGATGTACTGCACAAGTAACACAGTACCCTCTGTGCAGCTGTCCAGTGCTCCTTCCTGTGTCGCCCGGGGGCGACGAAGCGAGGAAGGATGCTGAGAGGGTACGCGAGGTCAGGTCGTGTGCACGTCATTAGGTACGCCTCAGCACCAGGGCATTCTGGATGGATGACTGAGCACCTCAGTGACACTTTCCTCTCGGAGCCTTCCTATCTCCCACACTTGCTGGAGGTTTTCAAGCAATGGATTTCGGGATGCATGTCTGAGCGGGTGCGGCCATGGCTCGCAGCCTCAAACTTGGTGGGGTTGTCCAAGCCGAACGGAGATGTGAGGCCGGTGGCTATCGGAGAGGTGCTCCCTCGGATTCTGGCGAGAGCACTCTGCATTCTCCTCCGGCCTGACATGGAGTCCCACTTTGCTCCGTGTAACCAACTGGGGGTGGGGACTAGGTCCGGGGTAGAAATTCTGGCACACGCTTTCCGCTCTGCTCTTGCAATTCATCCGTCGTGGTGTGCGCTGCAGATTGATGTGGCGAATGCCTTCAACTCCTTCCATCGACACGCAATGTTTGACGGCCTCCGCGATTCTCCTTTCACAGGCCTCATCCCTTTCTTACGCATCTTCTTTGGGGTGCCTAGCAGTATTTTCCTCCGCACGGGCCCCTTTGTCGAGATGCTGGCATCCGAGCGCGGCTCGCGACAGGGAGATCTTTTCGGTCCCTTTCTTTTCGCTTTCACTCAGCAGCTTGTCATGGAGCCCACGATGAAGGATTTTCCCGATCTCCTCTTCCTGAGCTATGCCGACAACACGTACGTTCTGGGGCCTCGAGATCGAGTCTTGGCAGCGTATAGCGTCCTGCGGGAGCGGCTGGAGTGGGTGGGCTTGGAGGTGCAATCGCACAAGTGCAAGCTGTGGGAACGGGGAGAGGTGGAAACGTCTGGAGATGTTCCGTTGGGAATGCAACAGTCTTGGACAGGGTGAACAGTGGTGGGAGTTCCCATTGGAGAGGAGGACTGGGAGGTTGCGCGTTTGAGAGAGCGGCTTGCGCAGCTGCAATCACCGCTGCCTTGGCTTCTAGTGTAGAATCACCCCCAGATCGCCTCCCACCTGCTGGCTGTTGCTGTATCTGCGCGTCCGCTTTTCCTCACTCGCACTGTCCCCCCTTGTCCCGACGTTGTTGACGCTTTTAGGGATTGGGATGGTGCTCTGGTGGAGTGCTTTGAGCAGCTTTTCCCGCCTGGCTCTTGGGACTTTAGCCCTGACAGGTCGCGTATGGCTCATTCGCAGCTGCAATGTCTGGGTGGGTTTGGCATTCGTTCGGCAGCGGATCTTAGCCCCCTCTCTTACGTGTGTGGGAGGTGCCAGGCAGCAAGTGTCGTTGCCAAGTTGGGAGTGGCAGGCGAGGAACAGATGTTCGGGGAGTTTTTCCGCACTCCTCAGGCCGGGGATTTACTGGATCCTTGGTTTACCAAGGCTACCAGCTCCCGCCTGCTGTCAGGCAGGAATTGCCGAGCCTTGGGCTCTGCTCCACTGATCCCCCCCCCTTCGCCTTTTTCCAGCGCAGCAGCGTCGCTTGGCAGTGGAAAGTCTCCAATCACTGCGGTGTATGGTCCGTGATGATGCTACCCTGGCCCGTTTGACTTCCCTTCAGGGTCCGGTTGCTGCAGCATGGGTTTCCGCAGTTCCGGCGCATGATGACGCTACTTTCACCCCTGTCGAATGGAGCATTTCAGCTGCAACCCGTTTGGGCCTTCCCATCCACCAACTGATGGTCGCTGGCAAGTGTGTCTGTGGCGTGGAGTTCAAGGATCCGTCAGACCCTCACCATGCCCTCCGCTGCAAGCACCAGTATGCCCCGTCTCGCGTTCATGATGCAGTGAAGCTGGTGGTTGCGAAGATAGCCAAGGCATCGGGTGGGGTGGTTGCGGTTGAGGACGACACGCTTTTGGCGGGGAAGAGGGTAGATGTGGCGGTTAGGAGACCGATGGATGGGGAAGCACGTGCGTTGGAGGTGACCGTCGTCGACTCTGTTTCTCTATCGGCGCATCAGTATGGGCAGTGTGGACGGACGGTTGGTTATGCTGCCAAGGAGCGGGAGAGGAGGAAAGCGGTGGACTACCACCCTTTTCTGCAGCGGCACAAAGGGGTTCGTTTCGTCCTTGAGACTTGGGGCTGCTTGGGGGGGAATTTTCGTCAGTGGTTACGACAGCAAGGGGATGTTCATCTAAAGGTTGCACTTAACAAAGGGGTGGGAAGGGGCAACAGCACGGGTTCCTCAGCATACTTGGTGGGGGCCTTGACGGCCGCGGTGGGGGTAGCTTTGCAGAGGGCACAGGCTTGGGTGATCTTATTCAGGCAGCCTATATGCTAGGGGAGGCCGAGGCGGACTGGGCGGATCGGAGGGGTGAGGAGCAGGAGATTGGGGGGGGAGCGCCATGGGTGGATATGCCATATCTGGTAGACATGCGACTGTAGATGTCTTTCGGAGCAGAAGTTCTTTGGGCCGTTTGGGTATAATCCCTTTAGGTTAGTGAAGGTCAGAAATTTTCTACGAGGACTTTTACTAGAGTATGGCTCTAGATCTAGCTACTGTCAATTTGTATAATTCTGCATCGTTATGGCAAAATCTTTGGGTTAAAAAGGGTATATAACGAACTTACTCTTAGTACCAACCGTACGGGTAAGTAGCGCACTTACTTTTAGTACCAACCAAATAACGCTCTAACTCTTAGTACCAACCATACGGGCAAGCAACGCACTTACCTTTAGTGCTAACCATATGCGTAAGTAACGCACTTACTCTTACTACAAACCATACAGGTAAGTAACGCACTTACTTTTAGTACTAACCATAGGAGTAAGTAGCGCACTTACTTTTAGTACCAACCATATGGGCACTTACTCTCAGTACCAACCATACGGGTAAAAAATGCACTTACTTTTAGTACCAACCATACGGGCAAGTAACGCACTTATTCTTAGTACCAACCATATGGGCAAGTAACGCACGTACTCCTAGTACTATCCATACGGGTACATAACGCACTTACTGTTAGTACCAACCATACGGGTAAGTAACGCACTTACTTTTAGTACTAACCATAAGGGTAAATAACGCTCTAACTCTTAGTACCAACCATACGGGCAAGTAACGCACTTACCTTCGGTACCAACCAGATGGGTAAGTAGCGCACTTACTCCTAGTAACAACCATACGGGTAAGTAACACACTTACACTTACTACCAACCATATGGGTAAATGCGCACTTATTCTTATTACCAACCGTATACTTAAGTAACTCACTTACTCTTGGTACCAACCATACGGGTACGTAACGCACTTACTCTTAGCACCAACCATATGGGTAAGTAACGCACTTTCTCCTAGTACCAACCATACGGGTAAATAACACACTTACTCTTACTACCAACCATATGGGTAAGTAACGCACCTATTCTTAGTACCAACCATATGGGTACGTAACGCACTTACTCTTGGTACCAACCATAGGGGTAAGTAACGCACTTACTCTTAGTACCAACCATACAGGTAAGTAACGCACTCACTCTTACTACCAACCATACAGGTAGGTAACGCACTTACTCTTAGTACCAACCATACGTGTAAGTAGCGCACTTACTCTTAGTACCAACCATACAGGCAAGTAACACACTTACCTTTAGTACCAACCATACGGGTAAGTAACGCAGTTACTGTTACTACAAACCATACAGGTAAGTAACGCACTTACTCTTAGTACTAACCATAAGGGTAAGTAACACACTTACTCTTAGTACCAACCATACGGGTAAGTAACGCACTTACCTTTAGTACCAACCATACGGTTATGTAACGCAATTACTCTTAGTACCAACCATACGGGTACGTTTTCTGCAGCAGGCTCGTCTACCATACAGAATTCCCTCGCCCTGAAAGTTTTCCTCGCGGAATTCTGCGAGGGAATTCTGCAGCAGGCTCGTCGACCTTGTCGAGCAGCAGGAACGTCGCCGTTGAGGTGTCCGTCGGCGGGTATGCCTACGTCCGCCCCGTCGCCGGCCCATACTTCACCTTCCACACCTCCAGCGACAACGTCTCGTAGAAGATGACCTTGACCGACGTGACCTCCTTGCTCTCCTGCGACACGCCAAGATGAAGTCCCAAGCGAGCCTTTGGCGCCAGCTTCCCACCGCGCTGCTGCTCGGGGACCATAAACTGCACCATGCAGCCCCACACCCGCGCCAGCGTGAGATCGGGCTTCTTGCCGGTCAGCAGCTGGTGCGGTGTAGTCCCCGGCGGCGTCGTCGACCGCTCCAAGCAGTTGCGCACCCAGACGGCCTGCCGCAGGGCGAGGTGGCACCAGTGGTGCAGCACGCCCATGTGCAGCAGCATCGTTCGCACGGACTCGACGACCATGCGCATCTCCCGCTCAGCCATGCCGTTCTGCTGCGGAGTGTATGGACAGGTCAGGTCGTGGACGATGCCTTTCCCGTCGACGAAGTCGGTGAACTCCCGTCCGAGGAACTCTCCTCCACGGTCGGAGCGGATCATCGGCACCGTCTTCTTCGTCTGCCGCTCCACGACCAGCAGCCATTTCTCGAACACCTGCAGAACGTCGCTCTTCTTAGCGACCGGCTTCACCCACACGAATCAAGTGTGGCGGGTCTTCAGCAGGAGGAAGTACAAGCTGCCGTCCTTGGCAGCAACCCGGAATGGCCCGCACAAGTCAGTGAGCACGACAGCCAGAGCCTCCTCGGCGTCCGAGCCTTTGTCGGGGAAGGTGTGCCGCGCCTGCTTCCCGCCGACGCACGAGACACAAGGCAAGTCGGCTCCGGTCGACGGCTTGATGTTGAGGTCGGTAGCGACTTCGTGCTTCGCCGAACTTTTGATCGTGTCGACGCTAACGTGCGCGAGCCTCGCGTGCCACCGGTCGAGGGTCGACTTAGTCGCCGAAGCGATCGTCCGCAGAGCCATCACCTCGGTCGACGGCGACTTCGTCGGGCAGGGGCGAAGATCGGTGCAGAGGACCCGGCCGGTGTAGCGTGCTCGATCGAGTACCTCCCCTGCACTCGACATGAGCAGCATCTCGTCGCCGTCGTCTTGCAGCTTCACACCACTCTCCTGCAGCTGGCCGGCTGACAGCAGGTTTGCCTGCACGCCCGGAACGTAGAGCACGTCGGGGATGAGGACCTGATTCCCGGCCTCCCCTTGCAGAGCGACAGTGCCGCGGCCCTCGACGGTCTGCAACGCCCCGTTGAAGCCGCGCACATGCTTCACGTCGCCGCTCGGCGCCATCTCAACGCTTGTCGCCGTTCCCATCAGGTGGTGCGAGCAACTATGTCGAGCAGCACCATCATCGGATTCGCTTGCACGGCGGCCGCGACCGCCTTGAAGTCCTCCCCAGCTTCCGGGGCAAGCGAAAGAGTCGGCTATACAACGCCGACCATCGAGCACGACGCCTCCCCATCGCCTCGGCCCTTGCCGCTAGAGGAGTCGATGTCCTTCGTCGACGATGTCTTCTTCAACGTCTGCTTCTCCTTGCGCGGCTTCTCATCCCGACTTCGACGGCCGCTGGACGTCCTCCCGCGGCCTCCCTTGCGGTCGTCGTCGTCGGAGTCATCGCGGTTGGGACACTCAAATGAGAGGTGGTCGGGGTCGCCGCAGACCCAGCACTCCCGTCGTCGACCACCGTTGTTTCGACCGCTGTCCCGAGCCAACCTCTTCTCGTCGACGTCCCTCGTCGACCGCCCACCACTGCTACCACCTCCGCCCGGCTTCCCGCGCTGCCCCTGCTGACGACTCTGCTTCGTCGGGGCGACGTAGTTCGCCTGCGGAAGGAGCTATGTGGACCTCTCGGCCTCCTGCATCGCCTCATCCCTAATGATGTGGCTGGTGAGGGTGTCATCGTCGAACGACTCCCGCATGCCGGGCATCACCAGCATCCAGCGCATGAGGTTGTAGCCGGTCGGGAGACCCTTGACGACGTGCGTGAAGTACGACGCCGTCGAGTAGTCGACGCCCGCCATCCGCATCTCGGCGAGGATCCGTCGAGCACGGTTGCAGTAATCCGTCGCCGACTCCTGCTCGCTCATCCGGGGGTGAGTCAGCTGCTCCTCCAGCTGACCGATGTACAGATCGTCCGTCGCCTGATACGTCGACAGGATGAACCGCCATGCCTGGTGGCCAGCGTCCAGTCGAAGTCGACACGACTTCAGCGCTATCTGCACCACCGGCGAGCAGCACCTCGAGATGACCACAAAGGTCAGCAGGTGAGCGGCGTGAAACTCTGCGCGTAGTTCGACGTCATCCACGTCCAGTATCGGCACGTGACCGTCGGCGAAACCCTTCAGCCCGGCGATCTTGAGCTGAGGCTCGTTGGACTCCCTCCACGTGATGAGGTCCCGTCGACCTTGCAGCGGCACTAGCACGGCGATCGTGTCCGGCGAAAATTTGAAGTAGCCGTACGCCGGCGCTATCCCGCCCGCCGTCACATTCGTCGTCGACGTCGGCCTCTCACTGCTTCGTTGGGGTGAGCGACGTCGCCCGTCGACGTCGACGCGCGAGCTGTCAGCGACCGCCGTCGACTGTTGCTCTCGCGCCTGACTCCCACCGACTTCGACGTCGGCGGACCTGAGCAGTCCTTTCTTCTTCGTGCCTTGGCTGCCGCCGACTTGATCACCGCCGTCGACCTCATCGTTGACGCCCCTTTCGTTGCGTGCCGGTCGAGGAGATGCAGGTCGGGAAGGGTGATCCGTCGCCCACTGCGCACGGATACTTAGCTGAAACACCTCCAAGGGGAGGGTCGGCCCGAACTCGCCAGCCTCGTGGCGCCTCCTCGCATCAGTCAATCGTGCCTCTAGACTTTCCTCTACCACGCCGGATCCTACCGGGACAGGCGTCATAGTCTGCACGAGCTGCCGGCCTACGAACGACTTAGGTAAGTGAGCAATCGGCAAATAATATGAAAGTATCTGCGGGGTCGTCCACGCCCACTGCACCATGCGGAGATTCACTCTACAACGGTCGGGAGCTAGACTACGGGGGATTGGCACGAGTTCTAGGAGTGATAGTAGCTCTGCCTGCTTTCCTTAGCACTTGCACATTCACTGGAGAATTTGGCAAGCGTTTCCACTAGCAAAGTTAGGATTACAGGATGATAGAAATAGCAATGGGAGGAATGACTACATCAGAGCCTAACAACCTAGCAGGGCAGCTGGTCGACCACCAGCGCAGCATGGTCGACAGCCTGCCAGCGCTGCATAGAGGAGCCGCGCCAGCGCTGCAGAAAGGCGGCCTGCCAATAGAGCAGGTCGACGGCGTGCCAACGCTGCAGCAAAGCGGCCGTCCAGCGTTGCATCCGTAGATGACAGCAGCGCGCACGCTCGCAGGTGCTCGCAGACAATTGGCCCGACGTGCACCGTCATGTGTCCGTCGGCTGGTCTCTGCGCCTGATGAGCCACATCGACTTCGGGATACCAGCCCGAAGTCGCCTTCGTCATCCCAGCCTCGACGACGTTCGCGTGCCTCCGCAGAACCTCGTCGAGGAAACTTGGTCGGCTGGGTCGACCACCCAGTGCCCTGGTCGACGACCTTCCTCGTCGACCACCACCCTTGTCGAGGACCACCCTGGTCGATGGTCCCCTCCGTCGACCAGCTCGGTCTACTGCTGCAGTCGAGCTTACACCGTCAACGGCTCCTCAACAGACTCGCGTAGGTCGACGACCACCTTCGTCAACCTCCCCGTCGAAATCGACCGCTGGCTCCCGTCGACGGCGGCATTGCAGCGGTCGCCCGCAGGTCGACCGCCTTGTCGACCTGCACGCCCACCCCGGCGTCGACCTCTGCAGAACGGTCGGTTGCACCTCCCGCGCACCCGACCACAAGGTCGGCTTCGCCCAAGCGAGGGCGGGGCCAACAACCGATTCCCATCAACAGAAGAGAACGCCCCTGCCCTCGCTTGGGCGCAGCCGATCTCGCCGTCGACCAGAAGAGTTCGACAGAGTGGCCGCCGAAGCCTTCGTTGGTTGACAGAAATGGTGGTCGAGCAGGCCCTGCACGATGGGACCCAGTCGAAGTCGGTGTTCGACAAGCTTGTTGAGAGATGCTGGTCGACGAGTAAGTCGAGAAGTGCTGTTCGACGGAGCAATGTCGAACTGGTCGAGTGAAGCTGCTCGACTGCGAAGCTTGGCAGGTGTGCGAGTTTTGCCCCGGGAGGCTTTGACGAAGTCGACTTGCGGGCTGGTATCTCGAAGTCGACGTGGTGCGTTTGGCGCAACTGCCGGCACGTGGTCGACCTAGCACCTGCGCGAAGGGCGGGACGAGGCACAACGTGCTCGCACCTGCGAAGTGGGTGCACATGTGTGCTATAGTCACTTGCGGCTCGACTCTAGCAAGCCACTCTGATGTCTCACTGGCAGGCCCTCGACTTGTAGTGTTGGCAAGCCGCCTCCCAGCTGCGTTGGCAGGCAGCAACTTGCTACGCTGGCAGGCTGCCTCTGTGCTGCGCTCGAGGTCAGTTTCCGCTCGTTACTCGTGCCAGATCCCGCACCCTTTTGCTGCCTCACCCCTCACCTCCTCAAGAGTCAACCCCCCTTACCATGAGCTGGCTATGTACATAATGTACAACACCTCATATCTCCGCTGCCCTTCTTACTCATCAGTCAAATGATGCGACCGCAGTATTTACTAAGAGTAAGAGTAAGAGTAAGTGCGATACTTACCCTTATGGTTGTAACTAAAAAGAGGAATGACATACCCATATGGTTGGTACTGAGATTATGTGTATTACTTACCCATATGATTTATACTAAGGATACGTGCGTTATTTACCTTTATGGTTGGTACTGAAAGTAAGTGTGTTACTATGGCCGGTACTAAGTGTAAGTGCAGAACTTAACCATATGGATGGTACTAAGAGTAAGAGCATTACTTGCTAATATGGTTGGTACTAAGAATAGGTGCGTTACCTATCCATATGGTTGGTACTAAGAGTAAGTCTGTTACATATCTATATGGTTGGTACTTATAGTAAGTGCGTGTTGGTGAAGGGACTAACAAACTCCGGCTATTATGACTTAATCAAACTTTAAACCTCTCTCCGGGGTCACTTCCAAGGGTCCTGGTTGCCTGATACAACACCAGCTCCTATCTTAGGGTCTGAGTTTGTAGAAAGACTTAGTCAAAACAGCAAGAGTACATTGAACATCGCAGAGCGTGCCGTACAGGCCGTCGATTGGACTAAGCTGAGACTTTACTAAGCTCGCGTCAAGGGCTTAAAATAAAGCCAAGTTTCCTCGCGAACGGTTCTGCTATTGCAAAGTTATGGCTCGGACAGCGTGTGCCTAGCGTCGTAGTTCTGGCATACTAGTGTTGACTCGGGTAGCATAACGTTGTCGAACCGCGAAGATACGAAATTCCAGCGAGAAGGAATTTGTATAAATAAATTGACTATGTTCAGAGTACAAACAGAGAAGTAGTAGATAACCAATGCTAGCAAGAACCTTAGGAATCAACCTGGGAATATCCAGGGATGGTCCAAAATTAACCCAAACAACAGAAGCAACCTGGCTGGAACAAATAGCAGGTTGAACATCCCCTGGTTCTGTTTTTTCCAACCTGGGAAAACACCAACCAGGTTCAGGTCCAAAAAATAGAACCTGTTTTGTCCTTGCCCAACCAGCCAATTCTGGTTCCGCTGGCTTCCCCTGGCCCTGTTGCATGCAGGTACAGACAAACAATGTTCCAACCTTTACCTAATTGTACCCCTATAGTGCCTGCCACAGTACACTAGATAACCAAACAAAGCAGTATAATGTCGAGTTGGATATAACTGAATCTGCACAATCAATTTAACCGAAATGCAAAGCTTCCATATTGGGTTCCTTTGCGAGCTCGTCCTTTCTGCTTGCACTGTTCATAGCGCGAACAATATTGTGCTGAAGAGCAAATTGTGCGAGTACCTACAAATGCATCAAGCAGTAATTGCGAAAGCAAACTAATACACGAACACGGCATTCACACGCAAATGCCGTGTACAAACAGACAGCAAGATGGCGTGCAAAGTGAATTGGCACCCAATGCACTCCCGCTGTATTCCCATCTTCCATGCTAGTTCATGCTCATTCCACTCATGCGCACAAAAGGCCAACGAGGCTCATCCGCAGGCCTTTTTGTGCGGATGTCTGCTGCTCCTATTGAGTCTTGATCTAATTGGGTTCAACGCCCCCCTATTTACCTCCTTACACAAACGGTGCCACTTGATATGCATGTGATTGTTCAGCCCACGAAGCACAGCGTTCTTGGCCATCCCAAGGGCCCCCTTGCTATCACAAAACAGCGGGGTAGCAACATTCTGCTCCTCCTTAACACCATGAAACATTCCCATGTACTCCCACTCTACCGAGGAAAGGGCCGCTTCCATATGCTTCTTAGACCTCCAACTAACGGGTCCTCCCCCAACCCGGCAAATATATCCTCCAACTAATGAGGAATCCTCCACCTCAGAAGCCTCTCCCCATTCTCCTCCAGCACCTCAACTCCTTTTTGCTTCACCTGTGCACATGCGGAGTACTAAACTCCAATGCTAGGATGCGGGTTTAGGTACTTCACCACGCGTTCAGCCGCAACCACCTGCTCCTCAGATGGATTCCTTCACCACCCTGGCCAACTGCCCAAACGAGAATGAAATGTCGGGCCTTGTGTGAACTGCTGCATACAAGAGGCTGCCCTCCAAGGAATAAAAGTGCTGATGCTCCTCGGCTTCAACCCCTTCACCCTCAGCAGCTCTCACGAGCTTGAATTCGACTGGCAGGGAAGTTGCAACCTTACACTCATCTCTAATCCCATACTTCTTCCCAGCTCCTGGATGAACTTTTCCTGGTGCAGCTTCAACTACATGTAATCTAGATCCCTCTCCACGTGCATCCCAAGGTTACTACCTCCCCAAAGCTTTTGCACTTGAATCTCTCCATCAGCTGCTGCTACACATTCTGGATCTCCCTCACAGCTTCTCTTTCTCCCCCTTGCGAAAAAGGGTGTCATCACATCTGCTGGTCCTGAATCACATCTCCTCTAAAGCAGCTGCCAATTTCTAGTACCAGCAGCGTAACGCCTGCTTCAAGCCGTAGATGGACTTGTTGAGCTTGCACACCCTGCGCTTACCATCCTCATACCCACACGGCTGCGTCATGTACACCCGTAGAGGAAGGCTGTTGATACATCCATCTGGATGATGTACTTCTTACTTACAGCTGCATCTGCCAACAAGACACGGAAGGTAGGGGTTTCGGCAGTGGGGGCAAAGATCTTACAGTAGTCCTGCTTCCCCTTCTGCTGAAACCCCTTCGCCACCAACCTATTCTTGTAGATGGTAACCTGCCCCTTATTATCGGTCTTGATCCTCAGCACCCACGGCTTCTTCCCCCCAAGTAGCTCCACCAGATCCCAATTTGAGTTCTCTAGCTGGCTCTGGTACCACCATCCCTAGAGGCTAGCCACGTGTCCCTATCTGGTTCAGCTAGTGCCTCCTCCATGCTTGCTGGTTCCTCTGGCACGGGGGCAAGACATGTTCATCCTCCTGATCCGGGTCATACATGTGAGGCAAATTTAGCATTGCCTCGTCTTTCCGAAGCTGCTCCTCTGCTACATCAGATCATGCAGCCAGCTTCCTAGTTGCCATACGGGTACGTCGTCGCCTGGTTACGCGAGTTTCCCATCCCCTCACTATGGCCTTCGGCTTCCTCCTTGGTGGTAAAGTGGGAACTAAAAGTAGTGCGTTACTTACCTATATGGTTGGTACTAAGAGTAAGTACTTTACATACCTGTATGGTTGGTACTAAGAGTAAGGGCGTTAGTTACCCGTATTGTTGGTACTAACAGTAAGTGCGTTACTTACCCGTATGGCTGGTACTAAGAGTAAGTGCGTTACTTGCCCGTATGGGTTGGTACTAAGAGTAAGTGCGTTACGAAACCGTATGGTTGGTACTAAGAGTAAGAACGTTACTTGCCCGTATGGGTTGGTACTAAGAGTAAGTTGGTTACTTACCCGTATGGTCGGTACTAAAGGTAAATGCGTTACTTGCCTGTATGGTCGGTATTAAGAATAAGTGCGCTAATTATTTGTATGGTTGGTACTAAGAGTAAGTGCGTTACTTGTCTGTATGGTTGGTACTAAGAGTAAGTGCGCTACTTACCTGTATGGTTGGTACTAAGAGTAAGTACGTTACGTACCTATATGGTTGGTACTAGGAGTAAGTAGGTTACTTACCCGTATAGTTGGTACTAAGAGTAAATACGTTACGTACCTGTATGGATGGTATTAAAAGTAAGTGCGTTACTTACCCGCATTGTTGGTACTAACAGTAAGTGCGTTACGTACTCGTATGGCTGGTACTAAGAGTACGTGCGTTATTTACCCGTATGGGATGTACTAAGAGTAAGTGCGTTACCTACCCGTATGGTTGGTACTAAGAGTAAGTGCGTTACTTACCCATATGGTTGGTACTAAGAGTAAGTGCGTTACGTACATGTATGGTTGGTACTAAGAGTAAGTGCTTACTTACCCGTATGGTTGGTAATAACAGTAAGTGCGTTACATACCCGTATGGTTGGTAATAACGGTAAGTGCGTTACGTACCCGTATGGTCGGTACTAAGAAGATGTGCGCTACTTACTGTATGGTCGGTACTAAGAGTAAGTGCGTTACTTGCCTATATGGTTGGTACTAAGAGTAAGTGCGTTACTTACCTGTATGGTTGGTACTAAGAGTAAGTGCGTTACTTACCCGTATGGTTGGTACTAAGAGTAAGTGCGCTACTTACCCGTATGGTTGGTACTAAGAGTAAGTGCGTTACTTGCCTATATGGTTGGTACTAAGAGTAAGTGCGCTACTTTCCTGTATGGTTGTTACTAAAAGTAAGTGCGCTACTTTCCCGTATGGGTGGTACTAAAAGTAAGTGCGTTATTTACCCGTATTATTGGAAGTAAGAGCAAGTGCGTTACTTACCCGTATGGTTAGTACTACGAGTAAGTGCGTTACTTGCCCGTATGGGTTGATACTAAGAGTAAGTGCGTTACTTACCCGTATGGTTGGTACTAACAGTAAGTGCGTTACTTACCTGTATGGTTGGTACTAGGAGTAAGTGCGTTACTTGCCTATATGGTTGGTACTAAAAGTAAGTGCGCTACTTATCTGTATGGTTGGTACGAAGAGTAAGTGCGTTTCTTACCCGTATGGTTGGTACTAAGAGTAAGTGCGTTACTTGCCTATGTGGTTGGTACTAAGAGTAAGTGCGCTACTTACCTGTATGGTTGGTACTAGAGTAAGGGCGTTACCTACCCTTATGGTTGGTACTAAGAGTAAGTCCGCTACTTACCTGTATGGTTGGTACTAGAGTAAGTGTGTTACCTACCCGTATGGTTGGTACTATAAGTAAGTGCGTTATATACCCGTATGGTAGTAAGAATATGTGCGTTACTTACATGTATGGTTGGTACTAAGAGTAAGTGCTTACTTACCCGTATGGTTGGTAATAACAGTAAGTGCGTTACGTACCCGTATGGTTGGTAGTAACAGTAAGTGCGTTACGTACCCGTATGTTCGGTACTAAGAGTAAGTGCGCTACTTACTGTATGGTCGGTACTAAGAGTAAGTGCGTTACTTGCCTATATGGTTGGTAAGAGTAAGTGCGTTACTTACCTGTATGGTTGGTACTAAGCGTAAGTGCGTTACTTCCCCGTATGGTTGGTACTAAGAGTAAGTGCGCTACTTACCCGTATGGTTGGTACTAAGAGTAGGTGCGCTAATTTCCTACATGGTTGGTACTAAGAGTAAGTGCGTTTCTTGCCCGTATGGGTTGATACTAAGAGTAAGTGCGTTACTTACCCGTATGGTTGGTACTAAAAGTAAGTGCGTTACTTACCTGTATGGTTGGTACTAAGAGTAAGTGCGTTACTTGCCTATATGGTTGGTACTAAGAGTAAGTGCGCTACTTACCTGTATGGTTGGTACTAAGAGTAAGTTCGTTACTTGCCTATATGGTTAGTACTAAGAGTAAGTGCGCTACTTACCTGTATGGTTGGTACTAGAGTAAGTGCGTTACCTACCCGTATGGCTGGTAATAATAGTAAGTGCGTTATTCACCCTTATGGTTGGTACTAAGATTAAGTGAGTTACTTACCCGTATAGTTGGTACTAAGAGTAAGTGCGCTACTTACCTGTATGGTTGGTACTAAAGTAAGTGCGTTACCTACCCGTATGGTTGGTACTAAAAGTAAGAGCGTTATATACCCGTATCGTTGGTAGTAAGAGTAAGTGCGCTACTTACCTGTATGGTTGGTACTAAAAGTAAGTGCATTACTTACCCGTATGGTTGGTACTAAGAGTAAGTGCGCTACTTACCTGTATGGTTGGTACTAAAGTAAGTGCGTTACTTACCCGTATGGTTGGTACTAAAAGTAAGTGCGCTACTTACCCGTATGGTTGGTACTAAGAATAAGTGCGTTACTTGCCTATATGGTTGGTACTAAGAGTAAGTGCGCTACTTTCCTGTATGGTTGGTAGTAAGAGTAAGTGCGCTACTTTCCTGTATGGTTGGTACTAAAAGTAAGTGAGTTAATTTCCCGTATAATTGGTAGTAAGAGCAAGTGCGTTACTTACCCGTATGGTTTTTACTAAGAGTAAGTGTGTTGCTTACCCATATGGTTGGTACTAAAAGTAAGTGCGTTATTTACCCGTATAATTGGTAGTAAGAGCAAGTGCGTAACTTATCCGTATGGTTGGTACTAATAGTAAGTGCGTTACTTGCCCGTATGGGTTAATACTAAGAGTAAATGCGTTACTTACCCGTATGGTTGGTACTAAAAGTAAGTGCGTTACTTACCTATATGGTCGGTATTAATAATAAGTGCGCTACTTATCTGTATGGTTGGTACCAAGAGTAAGTGCGTTACTTGCCTATATGGTTGGTACTAAGAGTAAGTGCGCTACTTTCCTGTATGGTTGGTACTAAGAGTAAGTGCGTTTCTTACCCGTATGGTCGGTTCTAAGAGTAAGTGTGTTACTTGCCTATATGGTAGGTACTAAGAGTAAGTGCGCTACTTACCTGTATGGTTGGTACTAGAGTAAGTGCGTTACCTACCCGTATGGCTGGTAATAAAAGTAAGTGCGCTATTCACCCGTATGGTTGGTAGTAAGATTAAGTGCGTTACTTACCCGTATGGTTGGTACTAAGAGTAAGTGCGCTACTTACATGTATGGTTGGTACTAAAGTAAGTGCGTTACCTACCCGTATGGTTGGTACTAAAAGTAAGAGCATTATATACCCGTATGGTTGGTAGTAAGAGTAAGTGCGCTACTTACCTGTATGGTTGGTACTAGAGTAAGTGCGTTACCTACCCGTATGGTTGCTACTATAAGTAAGTGCGTTATATACCCGTATGGTAGTAAGAATAAGTGCGTTACTTACTTGTATGGTTGGTACTAATAGTAAGTGCGTTACTTGCCCGTATGTGTTGATACTAAAAGTAAGTGCGTTACTTACCCTTATGGTTGGTACTAAGAGTATGTCGTTACTTACCTGTATGATTGGTACCAAGGATAAGTTCGTCAATTACCCAGAAGGTTGGTTCTAAGAGTAAGTGCGTACTTACCCATACGGTTGGTACTAAGAGTAAGCGCATTACGTACCTGTATGGTTGGTACTAAGAGTAAGTGCTTACTTACCCGTATGGTTGGTAATAACAGTAAGTGCGTTACGTACCCGTATGGTTGGTAATAACAGAAAGTGTGTTACGTACCCGTATGTTCGGTACTAAGAGTAAGTGCGCTACTTACTGTACGGTCGGTACTAAGAGTAAGTGCGTTACTTGCCTATATGGTTGGTAAGAGTAAGTGCGTTACTTACCTGTATGGTTGGTACTAAGAGTAAGTGCGTTACTTACCCGTATGGTTGGTACTAAGAGTAAGTGCGCTACTTACCCATATGGTTGGTACTAAGAGTAAGTGCGTTACTTGCCTATATGGTTGGTACTAAGACTAAGTGCGCTACTTACCTGTATGGTTGGTACTAGAGTAAGTGCGTTACCTACCCGTATGGCTGGTAATAATAGTAAGTGAGTTATTTACCCGTATGGTTGGAAGTAAGATTAAGTGCGTTACTTACCCGTATAGTTGGTACTAAGAGTAAGTGCGCTACTTACCTGTATAGTTTGTACAAAAGTAAGTGCGTTACCTACCCGTATGGTTGGTACTAAAAGTAAGAGCGTTATATACCCGTATGGTTGGTAGTAAGAGTAAGTGCGCTACTTACCTGTATGGTTGGTACTAAGAGTAAGTGAGTTTCTTACCCGTATGGTTGGTTCTAAGAGTAAGTGTGTTACTTGCCTATATGGTTGGTACTAAGAGTAAGTGCGCTACTTACCTGTATGGTTGGTACTAGAGTATGTGCGTTACCTACCCGTATGGTTGGTTCTAAGAGTAAGTGTGTTACTTGCCTATAGGTTGGTACTAAGAGTAAGTGCGTTACTTACCTGTATGCTTGGTACTAGAGTAAGTGCGTTACCTACCCGTATGGCTGGTAATAAAAGTAAGTGCGTTATTCACCCGTATGGTTGGTAGTAAGATTAAGTGCGTTACTTACCCGTATAGTTGGTACTAAGAGTAAGTGCGCTACTTTCCTGTATAGTTGGTACTAAAGTAAGTGCGTTACCTACCCGTATGGTTGGTACCAAAAGTAAGAGCGTTATATACCCCTATGGTTGGTAGTAAGAGTAAGTGCACTACTTACCTGTATGGTTGGTACTAGAGTAAGTGCGTTACCTACCCGTATGGTTGGTACTATAAGTAAGTGCGTTATATACCCGTATGGTAGTAAGAATAAGTGCGTTACTTACATGTATGGTTGGTACTAAGAGTAAGTGCGTTACTTACCCGTATGGTTGGTACTAAGAGTATGTCGTTACTTACCTGTATGATTGGTACCAAGGGTAAGTTCGTCATTTACCCAGAAGGTTGGTACTAAGTGTAAGTGCGTTACTTACCCATATGGTTGGTACTAAGAGTAAGTGCGTTACGTACCTGTATGGTTGGTACTAAGAGAAAGTGCTTACTTACCCGTATGGTTGGTAATAACAGTAAGTGCGTTACGTACCCGTATGGTTGGTAATAACAGTAAGTGTGTTACGTACCTGTATGGTCGGTACTAAGAGAAAGTGCGCTACTTACTGTATGGTCGGTACTACGAGTAAGTGCGTTACTTACCCGAATGATTGGTACTAAGAGTAACTGCGCTACTTGCCCGTATGGTTGGTACTAAGAGTAAGTGCGCTACTTACCTGTATGGTTGGTACTAAGAGTAAGTGCTTTACTTGCCCGTATGGTTGGTACTAAGAGTATGTGCGTTACTTACCCGTATGGTTGGTACTAAGAGTAAGTGCGTTACTTACCCGTATGGCTGGTACTAAGACTAAGTACGTTGCTTACCTGTATGGTTGGTAGTAAGAGTAGGTGCGTTACTTACCCGTATGGTTGGTACTAAGAGTAGGTGCGTTACTTTCCGTATGGGTTAGTACTAAGAGTAAGTTCGTTATGTACCCGTATGGTTGGTACTAAGAGTAAGAGCGTTACTTAATTGTATGGTTGGTACTAAGAGTAAGTGTGTTAGTTACCTGTATGGTTGGTACTAACTGTAAGTGCATTACGTACCTGTATGGTTGTTAGTAAGAGTAAGTGCGTTACTTACGCGTATGGTTGGTACTAAAGGAAAGTGCGTTACTTGCCTGTATGGTTGGTACTAAGAGTTAGAGCGTTATCTACCCGTATGATTGGTACTGAAAGTAAGTGCTTTACGAACCCATTGGTTGGTACTAAGACTAAGTGCGTTACGTACCCGTATGGTTGGTACTAAGAGCATATGCGTTAGTTACCCATATGGTTGGTACTAAAGGAAAGTGCGTTACTTGCCGGTAAGGTTGGTACTAAGAGTTAGAGCGTTATTTACCTGTATCATTGGTACTAAAAGTAGGTGCTTTACGAACCCATTTGGTTGGTACTAAGAGTAAGTGGGTTACTTACCCGTATGGTTGGTACTAACAATTAGTGCGTTTCGTACCTGTATGGTTGGTACTAAGAGTAAGTGCTTTACTTACCTGTCTCGTTGGTAGTAAGAGTAAGTGCGTTACTTACCCATATGGTTGGTATCAAAGGAAAGTGCATTACTTGCCGGTAAGGTTGGTACTAAGAAATAGAGCGTTATTTACCTGTATCATTGGTACTAAAAGTAGGTGCTTTACGAACCCATTTGGTTGGTACTAAGAGTACGTGCGTTACGTACCCGTATGGTTGGTACTAAGAGTATGTGCATTACTTACGAATATGGTTGGTACTAACAGTAAGAGCGTTACGTACCCGTATGGCTGGTACTAAGTGTAGGTGTGTAACTTACCTGTACCGTTGATAGTAAGAGTAAGTGCGTTATTTACCCATATGGTTGGTACTAAATTTAAGTGCGATACTTGCCCGTATGGTTGGTACTATGAGTTAGAGCGTGATTTACCCGTATGGTTGAGACTAATAGTAAGTGCGTTATTAACCCATATGGTTGGTACTTAGGGTAAGTGCGTTACTTGCCCGTATGGTTGGTACTAAGTGTAAAAGTGTTATTTATCCGAATGGTTGGTACTAAAATAACAGCGCTACTTGCCCGGATGATTGGTACTAGGAGTAGGTGCGTTACTTACCTATATGGTAGGTAGTAAGTGTAAGTGCATTACTTGCCTGTATGGTTGGTACTAAGAGCATGTGCGCTACTTTTTTATATAGTTGCTATTAAGAATATGTGCATTACATATCCATATGGTTGATGATAAGAGTAAGTGCGTTACATACCCGTATGGTTGGTACTAAACGTAAGTGAGATACTTACCTGTATCGTTGGTACTAAAAGGGAGTGCGTTACTTGCCCGTATGGTTGGTACCACGAGTAAGAGCGTTATTTACCGTATTGTTTGTAGGAGTAAGTGCTTTACTTACCCGTATGGTTGGTACTAAGAGTAAGTGTGCTAGTTGCCCGTATGAAGGTTACTAAGAGTAAATGCGTTACTTACGCATACGATATGGTTGGTAGTAAGTGTAAGTGCGTTACGTACACGTATGGCTGGTCTTAAGAGTAAAGGCGTTATTTAACTGTATGGTTGGTACTAAGAATAAGTGCGTTACGTACCCGTATGGCTTGTACTAGGAGTAAGTAAGTTACATACTTGTATATTTGGTACTATCAGTAAGTGCATTACTTACCCATATAGTTAATAGTAAGAGTAAGTGTGTTATTTACGTATACGGTCGGTACTAAAAGTAATTACGTTACTTCTCCGTATGGTTGGTACAAAAAATAAGTGCGTTAATTACCCGTATGGTTGGTACTAGGAGTAAGTGCGCAACTTAGCCGTATAGTTGGTACTAGAAGTGAGTGCGTTACTTACCCGTATGGTTGGTACTAAGAGTGAGTGCGTTACGTACCCGTATGGTTGGTACTGGGAGTAAGTGCGTTACTTTCCTATATGGTTGGTGGTATGAGTAAGTGCGTTAGTTACCCGTATGGTTGGTACTAAGAGTAAGCGCGTTACTTACCCATATGACTTACCCATGTGGTTGATACTAAGAGTAAGTGCGTTACTTACCCGTATTGTTGGTACTAACAGTAAGTGCGTTACGTACCCGTATGGCTGGTACTAAGAGTAAGTGCGTTGCTTACCTGTATGGTTGGTAGTAAGAGTAAGTGCGTTACTTACCCGTATGGGTTGGTACTAAGAGTAAGTTCGTTATGTACCCGTATGGTTGGTACTAAGAGTAAGAACGTTACTTAATTGTATGGATCGTACTAAGAGTAAGTGTGTTATTTACCTGTATGGTTGGTACTAACTGTAACTGCATTACGTACCTGTATGGTTGTTAGTAAGAGTAAGTGCGTTACTTACGCGTATGGTTGGTCCTAAAGGAAAGTGCGTTACTTGCATGTATGGTTGGTACTAAGAGTTAGAGCGTTATCTACCCGTATGATTGGTACTAAAAGTAAGTGCTTTACGAACCCATTTGGTTGGTACTAAGACTAAGTGCGTTACGTACCCGTATGGTTGGTACTAAGAGTATTTGCGTTACTTACCCATATGGTTGGTACTAACGGAAAGTGCGTTTCTTGCCCGTATAGTTGGTACAAAGATTTAGAGCGTTATCTACCCGTATCATTGATACTAAAAGTAACTGCTTTGCGAACCCATTTGGTTGGTACTAAGAGTAAGTGCGTTACGTACCCGTATGGTTGGTACTAAGAGTAAGTGGGTTACTTACCCGTATGGTTGGTACTAACAATTAGTGCGTTACGTACCTGTATGGTTGGTACTAAGAGTAAGTGCGTTACTTACCCGTATGGTTGGTACTAACAGTAAGTGCATTAGGTACCCGTATGGCAGGTACTAAGAGTAAGTGCTTTACTTACCTGTCTGGTTGGTAGTAGGAGTAAGTGCGTTACTTACCCATATGGTTGGTATCAAAGGAAAGTGCGTTACTTGCCGGTAAGGTTGGTACTAAGAGTTAATAGCGTTATTTACCTGTATCATTGGTACTAAAAGTAGGTGCTTTACGAACCCATTTGGTTGGTACTAAGAGTATGTGCGTTACTTACCTGCATGGTTGGTAGTAAAAGTAAGTGCGTTACATACCCATATGGTTGGTACTAAACGAAAGTGCATTACTTTCCCGTATGGTTGGTACTAAGAATAAGTACGCTATTAAACCATATGGTTGGTACCAAGAGTAAGTACGTTACTTACCCGTATGGTCCGTACGTACGCTATTAAACCATATGGTTGGTACCAAGAGTAAGTACGTTACTTACCCGTATGGTCGGTACTAAGAGTAAGTGCGCTACGTACCCGTATAGTTGGTACCAAGAGTAAGTGCGTTACTTACCCGTATGGTTGGTACTTACAATAAGTGCGTTACGTACCCGTATGATTGGTACAAAGAGCAAGTGCGTTACTTACCTTTATGGTCGGTACTAAGAGTAAGTGCGCTACTTACCCGTATGGTTGGTACTAAGAGTAAGTGCGTTACTTTCCCGTATGGTTGGTTCTTACAGTAGGTGCGTTTTTTATCCGCATGGTTGGTACTAAGACTAAGTGCGATACTTACCCGTATGGCTGGTACTAAGTGCGTTATTTTCCTGTACAGTTGGTTCTTACAGTAAGTAGGATATATCCCCGTATGGTACTAAAAGTAAGGGCCAAATAATCTCAGGCTATTAAGACGTAATCCAACTTAAAACCTCTCCTCGGGGTCGCCTCCAAGGGTCCCTGGGTGCTTGGTACAGGACCAGCCCCTATCCTCAGGTCCGAGTATGTAGAGAGAGGGATCAAGAGGGACTTAGTCAAAACAGCAAGAGTACCTTGAACGTTGCGCAGCGTGCCCTACAGACCATCGATCGGATTAAGCTGAGAATTCGCTATATCGAAGCTCACTCTAAGAGCTTTAAAATAAACCACGTTGCCTTGCGAAAATACTGCCATTGCAAAGTTATGGCTCGGACAGCGTTTGCCTAGCGTCGTAGTGCTAGCGTACTAGCGTTGACTCGGTAGCATTCTGCCGTCGCACCGCGTAGAAACGAAATTCCAGCAAGGAAGGAATTCGCTTGAATGAATTTTTCTATATCCAGGTACAAACAATGAAGGAATAAATAGTTCTAGCTAGCAAGGACCTTGGGAATCAACCTGGGAACAACCAGGGATGATCCCAAATAATTCCACGCAACAGAACCAACCTGGCTGGAAAAAACAGCAGGTGGTAGGTTGGTAAACAACCTCTGGTTCTGTTTTTCCAACCTGGGAAAACAACAACCAGGTTCAGGTCCTAAAAACAGAACCTGTTTTGTCTTTGCCCAACCAGCCAAATGCTGGTTCCGCTGGTTTCCCCTGGCCCTGTGGCATGCAGATACAGACAAACAACATCCAACCTTCACCTAAATTGTACCCCTATAGTGCCTGCCCTGCTACACTATAGTTAACCAAACAAAACAGTACAATTTCGAGTTGGATAGAACTGAATCTGCGCAATCAATTCAACCGAACTGCAAAGCTTCCATCTTGGGTTCCTTTGCGAGCTCGTCCTTTCTGCTTGTACTGTTCATAGCGCGTACAATGTTGTGCCGAAGCGCACATTGCGCGAGTACCTGCAAATGCATCAAGCGAAAATTGCGAAAGCATACAAACACACGAACATTCCATTCACACCCAAATGCATTCGCACACGCATACTCGTACAAACAGACGGCAGTATGTCGTGCAATGTTAATTTGCACCCAACACTTACCTGTATGGTTGGTACTAAAAGTAAGTGCGTTACTTGCCTGTATGGTTGGTACTGAGAGTAAAAGCGTTTTTTACCCGTATGGTTGGTAATAAGACTAAATGCGCTACTTACCCGTATGGTTGGTACTAAGAGTAAGTGCGTTACTTACCCGTATGGTTGGTACTAAGCGTAAGTGCGTTATTTACCCGTATGGTTGGTACTAACAGTAAGTGCGTTACGTACCCATATGTTTAGTCTTGAGAGTAAGTGTGTTATTTACCCGTATGGTTGGCACTAAAAGCAAGTGCGCTACTTACCCATATGGTTGGTACTAACAGTAAGTGCGTTACGTACCCGTATGGTTGGTACTAAGAGTAAGAACGTTACTTAACTGTACTGTTGGTACTAAGAGTAACTGCTACTTACCCATACGGTTGGTACTAACAGTAAGTGCGTTACTTACCTGTATGATTGGTACTAAGAGTAACTGCGTTACGTACCCGTATGGTTGGTACTAAGAGTAAGTGCGTTACTTACCCGTATGGTCGGTACTAAAAGTATGTGCGTTAGATACCTGTATGGTTGGTACTAAAGGTAAATGCGTTACTTGCCTGTATGGTTGGTACTAATAGCAAGTACGTTACATACCTGTATGGTTGGTACTAAGAGTAAGTGCGTTACTTACCTGTATGGTTGGTACTAAGAGTAAGTACGTTACTTACCTCTATGGTTGGTACTAAGCGTAATTGCGTTACTTGCGGAGATAACTCTAGCAACGGGAGCTTGTCTACGGGCTAGGCACGGGGTAGGAGTGATGTCTGCGTTCGTTCCTTAGTCGTTTCCTTGTGCACACACTGCTTGCTAGTTCACGGGAAAATTGGAAAGAGTTTCTTAAGGAAAGTTCACAATGATAGGGTACAATCAAGTTGGCAAGCAAGACTTCATCAGATGCTAGCATGCATGCAGGTCCACTGCCAGCGCAGCACAGTCGACCGCGTTCCAGCACGACATGGTCGACCGCGCTCCAGTAGTGCAAATTCGCGGACTGCCAACGGCGTGCCAACGCTGCAGCAAGGCGGCTACACAGCGTTGCACCCGCAGGACAGCAGTGCACCCGCTTCGCAGGTGCGCGCAGTTGATTGGCGTGCTGTGCCTCGTCACCTGCACAGCGCAGACACCAAATCGTCCTCGTGCTGACGACTGCACCTGATCAGCCACGTCGTCGACCTCGTGATACAACCACTGAGGTCGGCTTCGCCACAACCACGTGGGCGACTGTCGCGCTCCTCCGCTGAACCCCGTCGCCCGGATAACCTGGTCGACCGGGCAACCACGTCGACCAGCAGCTTCTCCTCGTGCTCGTCGACCACCCGAAGTCGTCGACCACCTCTGGTCGACCAGCTCCAGGTCGACCACACTCCTGGTCGACCAGCTCCGGGTCGACCAGCACAGCTGTCAGCCGACCACATCAAGTCGGCATCACCAGGTCGGCGTCCCCAAGTCGACGCCCTCCTCAGGTCGACCTCCCAAGTCGACCTCCCAGTGTTGAAGTCGGCCGTCGGCGCCCCCAAGGTCGGCGGCCTCGCAGTGGCCCCGTGCAGGTCGACCAACCCGTCGACCAGCTCGCCCAAGTCGGCGTCGCCCACTGCTGCAGGTCGGCTGCACCTCTCGCACACCCGACCACGAAGTCGGCTCCGCCCAAGCGAGGACGGGGCCAAACACAACTCCCGTTGACACTCCCCTGCCGCGTTCACGCTTGGGCCCCCAGCCCACACTACACACAGCACGCCGGTCACCGCACCAGCCATGCAAGAGGGCATGGCACCTAATGCTGTACGTCGTCGTCACCGTCGCCGACGTTGGCCAGGCGCACTTGGCCGATTGCGACGGAGCACCGGTTGAAGCCCGGATAGTACAGCGCCTTTGTCAGGAAGTCGGCCGGCTGCTCGGTGGTCGGGATGTACTTCAGGGTGAACTTCCCGCGCTTCACCATGTGCTGCAGCCAGGCGTATCGCCGCTCCATGTGCTTGAGGTTGCCCTGCAGCCTCAGGCCCTCGGCGACCGTGATGGCCGACTTGTTGTCCACCCGAAGGACGGTCGGCGTCCCGGCGTTCAGCAGCCGGAACTCTGCAAGAAGGAATCGAAGTCGGCGTCCCTCCTTGCCAGCCTTGGTGGCCGCCACGTACTCCGACTCGGTCGACGACAATGTCGCACACTTGATGCGCTGGCTCGACCAGGAGACTGCGGCCCCTCCGAAGACAAACACGTAGCCACCCATGCTCGTCCGGTTCTGCTTGTCGCCGGCGTCGTCGGCGTCCACGTAGCAGACCAGCTTCAGCGACTTCCACCGCTAAACTCCAGGGCGGTGTCTCGTGTGTCGGCGAGGTAGGCAAGGCAGCGGTCGACCTCGCGCCAGTGCTGGTTGCTCCTCACCGTGAGGCCGCTCCCTAGCTTGCTGCAGGCGAAGGCGATGTCCGGCCTCGTCGTCGTCGCCGCGAACTGCAGCGAGCTGACCTTCTCCGGTACTCCTCCTCCTCGCGCTCCTGAGCCCCCTCGTCGTCGAACGTAATCTCGGCGTGGGCGTCGACGGAGACCGGCGTCTTCGGGACTCGACCGCCCTACTCCTCGTCGATGAAACGCCTGCGCAGCTTGTCGGCGTATCTCTGCTGGCCTGTCACGCACAATCTCCAGCCCGAGGTACTTCACCACCGGCGAGATCTCACGCAGCTCGAAGGCGGCCTCCAGCAGCTCCTTCAGCTCCCTCAGCATCGCGGTGCTTCTGCTGGCGGCGAGCGGGTCGTCCACGTAGACCAGCACCCAACAGGTCACCCCATCGTTGTCGACCTTGAAGTATAGCGTCTGGTCGACCTGGCTCTTCTTCCAGTCGGCGCCGACCAGCACGTCGTCGAGCGCCTTGTACCACAGCAGCGGCGACTGATTCAGCCCGTACAGGCTCTTCAGCAGCTTGCACACCCGGCCGGTCCCGTCATCGTAGTAGTCCGGCTGGTACATGTACAGCACCCTGTCGAGCTTGCTCTGCAGGAAGGCGTTCTTCATGTCGAGCTGCATCAGGTTGAGGTCGAGGACGGCGACGATGCTGAGGAAGATCCTCAGCGTGACGTAGCTGCTCACTGGCGTGTACGTCTTGTCGTAGTCGGCGCCATACACCTGCGTGAAGCCCTTCACGACCAGCCTTGCCTTCTCCCGGGCGACCGTGTCGTCGACGTGATTCTTGGTCATCAGGACCTACCGGTTCTTCATGATATTCACCCCGCGTGGGCGGTCGACCAGCTCCCAGGTGCTCATGCCGATGAGACTGCGGATCTCCTCGTCCATGGCGGCCTTCACCGCCTTGCCCTTTCAGCTCGCCAACGCCTCCTTCACCGTAATCGTCGCGATATCCTAGCGGTGCTCAGGGTCAGCGTGCATGTCGGGGTCGAGCTCAGGCAGGTCGACGTCGGCGTCCGCGTCGTCGAGCAGCGTGGTGAAGGCGGCAGGCACACGAGGTAGGTCAGCCGCTGAGGCGGCCTCCGGAGTCAGCCTGAACGTCGCAGCTCAGGCTCCTCGGCGTTGTCCTCCACCACGTTGCTGTCGGTGGATTCCTCGCCCGCCGACTGCTCTTCTTCCTCGTCGTCCTCACCATCTTGCGGCTCAACGGTCGGCGTACCTGCCGACTTCTCCCCTGTCGTCGGCTCCCCTGCCGACTACCCAGTCGCCGACTGCCCCTTGGTCGGCTTCACTGCTTGCTGCTCCCCTGTCGGCGGCTTCTCTGCCGACGCCTCCTTCGCCGACTTCTTCCAAGTCGGCTGCACCTCCTCTGTCTACTGCTCCCCTGTCGGCGTCGACTTCTCTCCCACACCGACCTGCTTGACGTTACGTCGGCCACTGGCGATGTTCTTGGCCGGCGCCACAGGCGACGCCCCACTGCTCCCCTCATCGCCGCTGGCCGACGTCGATGTCAGCTTACGCAGGTCGGCTACAAGGGGAGGGGCAGGAGGGGCAGGGAAAGGGGAAGGAGGGCGGACGTCCTCGGCGTCCTCATCAGCAAGCTCACTGACCTCGGCGAGCAGAGGGAGAGTCGCCGTCGAGGTGTCCGTCGGCAGGCTGACCTGCGTCCGCCCCGACGCCGGCCCGTGCTCCGACTTCCACACCTCCAGCGACATTGTCTCGTAGAACACCACGTCCGACGTGGTGACCACCCTGTTGTCGGTGAGGTCGAGGAGCTCCCAGCCCTTCCTCTCCTCCGACACACCGAGGTGAAGGCCCCACCTGGCCTTCGGCTTTAGTTTGCCTCCGCGCTGCTGCTCGGGGACCAGGAACTGCGCCATGCAGTACCACACACGTGCCAGCATCAGGTCGGGCTTCTTGCCGGTCAGCAGCTGGTGCGGCGTCGTCCCCGGCGGCAGCGTCGACCTCTCGAAGTAGTTCCTCACCCAGACGGCCTGGCGCAGAGCGAGGTGCCACCAGTGGTGCTGAGCACCCATGTGCAGCAGCATCGTCCGCACCGACTCCACCACCGTCCGCATCTCTCGCTCCGCCATGCTGTTTTGCTGCGGTGTAGGGGCAGGTCAAGTCGTGGACGATGCCCTTGCCGTCCACGAATTCAGTGAACTGCCTCCCGAGGAACTCCCCTCCCCGGTCAGAGCACAGCATCAACACCGACTTCTTCGTCTGCCGCTCAACCACCACCAGCCACTTCTTGAACTCCCGCAGCACGTCAGACTTCTTGGCAACCGGCCTCACCCACACGTAGTGGGTCTTCCGGTCCTTCAGCAGCAAGAAGTACAGGCTGCCATCCTTGGCAGCCACCCTAAACGGCCCGCATAGGTCGATGTGCACGACAGCCAGGGCGTCGTCGGCGTCCGTGCCCTTGTCGGGGAAGGTGTGCCGCGCCAGCTTCCCGCTGACACACGAGACACACGGAGAGTCGGTGCCGGTCGACGGCTTGACGTCTAGGCCGGTGGCGACCTCGTGCTTCGCCGAGCTTGTGATGGTGTTGACGCCGACGTGAGCAAGCCTCACGTGGCACCTGGCCGGCGTCGACTTCGTTGCCGTGGCGATGGTCCACAGAGCCACCGTCTCCGTCGCCATGCACGGACTTAGGTCGGTGCAGAGGACCCGGCCGGTGTATGTTGCCCGGCCTAGGACGTCCCCGGCTGCCGAGACAATCAACATCCCGTCACCCTCGCCCTGCAGCTTCACGCCGCTATCCTTCAGTTGGCCGGTGGACAGCAGGTTGGCATGCACGTCCGGGACGTAGAGCACGTCGGGGATGAGCCCTGCTTCCCGGCGTCTCCTTGCAGGGCGACGGTCCCGCGGCCCTGGACGGTCTGCAGCGTCCCATTGAAGCCGCGCACGTGCTTGACGTCGCCGCTCGGCCCTAAGTCGACGAAGACCTCCTTCGTCCCCGTCCGGTTGTGAGAGCAACCACTGTCAAACAGGACCACCGCCAGGTTTGCCTGCACGGCTGCTGCTACCGCCTGGAAGTCCTCACCGGCCTCCGGTGCCAGCGAGACGGTCGACTCCACGACGCCGACCAGCGAGCACGACGCCTCCCCATCGCCCCGCCCTTTGCCGCCTGAGGAGGAGTCAGCGTCCTTCGTCGAGGTCGACTTGGTCGACTGCTTCTCCTTGCGCGGCTTGCTCTCCTGACGAGGACAACGCTAGGCCGACCTCCCTCGGCCTCCCTTGGTGTCGTCGTCGTCGGAGTCGCTGCGGTCGGGGCACTCGAAGGAGAGGTGGTCGGGGTCGCCACACAGCCAGCACTCCCAACGTCGACTTCCTCCTCCACGGCCGCTGTCTTTGGCCGACCTGCCCTTGTCGGCGTCCTTGGCCGGTTACCCACCTCCGCTACCACCGCCGCCAGGCTTGCTGCACTGCCCCGGTCGACTTCCTTGCTTCGTCGGGGCGACGTAGTTCACCTGCGCCAGGAGCTCCGTGGACCGTTCGGCCTCCTGCATCGCCTCGCCCCTGAGGATGAACGAGGTCAGCGAGTCCTCGTTGAGCGACTCCCGCGTGCCCGGCACCACCGACATCCGCTTCATCAGGTTGTAGCTGCTCGGGAGTCCCTTCAAGACATGCGTGATGTAGGACGCCGTCGAGTATTGCACGCCGGCCATCCTCATGTTGACAAGAAGTCGCCGAGCCCGGTTGCAGTAGTTGGTCGCCGTCTCCTGTTCGCCCATCCGCAGGTGCGTCATCTCCTCTTCGAGCTGGCCGATGTACAGGTCGTCGGTGACCTGGTACGTCGACTCGATGAAGTGCCACGCCTGGTGGCTGGCATCCAGATGTTGGGTGCAAATTCACATTGCACGACATCCTGCCGTCTGTTTGTACGAGTATGCGTGTGCGAATGCATTTGGGTGTGAATGGAATGTTCGTCTGCTTGTTTGCTTTCGCAATTTTCGCTTGATGCATTTGCAGGTACTCGCGCAATGTGCGCTTCGGCACAACATTGTACGCGCTATGAACAGTGCAAGCAGAAAGGACGAGCTCGCAAAGGAACCCAAGATGGAAGCTTTGCAGTTCGGTTGAATTGATTGCGCAGATTCAGTTCTATCCAACTCGAAATTGTACTGTTTTGTTTGGTTAACTATAGTGTAGCAGGGCAGGCACTATAGGGGTACAATTTAGGTGAAGGTTGGATGTTGTTTGTCTGTATCTGCATGCTACAGGGCCAGGGGAAACTAGCGGAACCAGCATTTGGCTGGTTGGGCAAAGACAAAACAGGTTCTGTTTTTAGGACCTGAACCTGGTTGTTGTTTTCCCAGGTTGGAAAAACAGAACCAGAAGTTGTTTACCAACCTACCACCTGCTGTTTTGTCCAGCCAGGTTGGTTCTGTTGCGTGGAATTATTTGGGATCATCCCTGGTTGTTCCCAGGTTGATTCCCAAGGTCCTTGCTAGCTAGAACTATTTATTCCTTCTCTGTTTGTACCTGGATATAGTGAAATTGATTCGAGCGAATTCCTTCCTTGCTGAAATTTCGTTTCTACGCGGTGCGACGGCAGAATGCTACCGAGTCAATGCTAGCAAGCTAGCACTACGACGCTAGGTAAATGCTGTCCGAGCCATAACTTTGCAATGGCAGAACTTTTTGCAAGGCAACTTGGTTTATTTTAAAGCTCTTGGAGTGAGCTTCGATATAGCGGATTCTCAGCTTAGTCCGATCGACAGTCTGCACGGCACGCTGCGCAACGTTCAAGGTACTCTTGCTGTTTTGACGAAGTCCCTCTTGATCCCCTCTCTACATACTCGGACCGGAGGATAGGGGCTGGTCCTGTACCAAGCACCCAGGGTCCCTTGGAGGTGACCCCGAGGAGAGGTTTTAAGTTGGATTACGTCTTAATAGCCTGAGTTTATTTGGCCCTTACACCAACAAGCTGGTATCAGAGCTGCGTTATAGCGATCCTCGTTATAGGTAGCTATGGCGGGAAAGGATTCGGCGGGAGCTAGTGAATCTTCAGCCCAAGATCGTAGCGGCATCCAAGCTTTTGGTGTTTCGGCGCCAAGGGGAGCGCGAACAAACCAGGGCTCGCTGATCAAGGAGGTGCTGAAAAACTTCACCGTCGAGAAGTTCAATGGTGAGGGCTATGATGATTGGGCCTGGAAAATGCAACTATATTTCCGTCAGATTGGATTGCTGAAACTAATGATTGGGGAGGAGCCTAGACCGAGTGACCCCGCGCTGCAGGAAGGATGGGACGACCGCTCATCGGCTGGCTACTACTTAATGTCGCAGAGTTTGGAGCTGAACCAGCGACACCACATCATGCACTTGCTGCCGGAGGATAAGTGCGGTCCGAAGGCGTGGACCGTGATGAAGGAGCTGCACCCCCCAACCTCCGTTGCCGCGACGCTCATGATGGAGAGGGAGCTGTCCGCGCTGCGTCTGAGCGAGGGAGAGCCGGTGCAACCTGTTCTGGACAAGATGCGTGATCTCTACGCGAAGCTGGCAACCGCGGGAATCACCTACCCGGAGCAGACCAAATGCTTGAAGATGCTCTCGCTGCTGCCGGAGTCGTGGCTGCAATACACGAGCGGATTGAGCCTGCCGCAGAACCAGAGCTTGTGGACGCTCGAGTGGGTGCGGACGAAGATTCTGGAGGAGGACTTCCGTCGCCGCCAACTGAGGGGTGGAGACGAGGGCAGCAGCGGCTACGGCATGCAAGGAGGCAAACGTGGCAGAGGACGTGGCTTCCGTGGTGCTGGTCGCGGTGCAAAGAAGGACGACGACTCCAACGACCAACAAGGAGGTAGTGGGGGCAGATCGGGTGCTAGTGGCAAAATGAAAGGGAGCTGCTGGTATTGTGAGAAGGAGGGGCATCCCTGGTTCTTGAGTTATAAGAAACCCGAAGGATGGACCCCCCAGAATCGCCATCAGGATGGCGGCGCTCGGAGCAACCAGAAAATCGGCGCGAACATGGTCGCAGATTCGTCCGACGACAACCCGAAAGGCAAAGGCGGTGCTGAGAAGAAAAAGGAGCGCACCGCGGGCCAGTTCTTCCATGTTCGAGACGAAGGGGAGCAAAGAGACGGTTCTGCCAAGGTTGGAGCAGAGCTGCACCCCCTGGACTTTTGGGTGTTGGACACGGGCGCTGCGTGGACGATGACGCCGCGCAAGGACCTGCTAGACGACCTACGCCCTGCACCAATCTCTGAGGTGTGCTCTGCATCTGGACACGCGTTGAAGGTGGCTGTTGCGGGACGAGCTGCTTTCAAGGGAGCGGATGGCAAGCCGGTGGTGCTGCACAACGTTCTCCTCGTTCCCGACCTCAAGGCCAACCTCATCTCCCTCCGTAAGCTCGCCAAGGCTGGGGTGAGTACTAGCACGGATGGGGCACGCACTTATAAGGGGCAGTTGGGCAACCGGGTGCTTTGGGATCTGCACGAGAGCAAGGATGTGTATAGATCCATGTGGCAGCTGCCGGCATTGGCGTGGCACGGTGGGGGGCAGGCTAGAGAGGGGTCTGCATCCCAGGGGGAGTGCAACGCCGTGGGAGCCGTTGGTGTGAAAGTGTCGGCCAGATCTGGGGAGACGGATTGGGCAATGGCACACCGACGCTTGGGGCATGTGGCAATGCCTTTGCTGAAGCAGCTAGAGAAGGATGGAGCCGTTAAAGGCTTGAAGCTGAACGGACAGCCACCTGATGACAACTGTGAAATCTGCTTGCTATCCAAATTCACCCGTTTCCCCTTCCATAGTGTGGCTGGCAGGATCAAGAAGCATTTAGAGCTGGTCCACATGGACTTGGTGGGGCCGCTGCCGGTTCAGGGACACAAAGGGGAGCGGTACTTTCTGACCATAGTGGATGATTGAAGCAGGCTTATGTGGGCATATCCGCTGAAGCAGAAGGACCACGCCGCCTCTACGATACGGGAAGATTGGCTGCCGTTCGTAGAGAAGCAAGCGGAGTGTGTGGTGAAGCGGATTAGGACAGACCGGGGTGGTGAGTTCCTTGGAGCTGAGATGACGGCCTGGCTTAAGAAGCAGGGCATTCAGAGGGAGCTGACCACAGCTTACACCTCACAGTCCAACGGTGTAGCAGAACGGGCGAACCGGACCATTCTGGAGACAGCTAGGGCGCTGCTCATAGAATCTGGGCTTGGCAGCTCCATGTGGCCACACGCTGTTCGGCACGCTACCGTCGCTAGGAACAGGGTACTCACCAAGGTTGGTGATGACCTGTGGGTCCCTTTGGAGAGGTGGCTTGGGAGGAAGCCGCCGGTGTACATGCTAAGGGTGTTCGGTTGCATGGCAGTCGCCCACGTCCCCAAGACCTACCGAAGGGTGTTCGGTTGCATGGCATCGCCATGTACTCTGATTCCACGGAAGAGAGTGCCGTCTCCGTCTGCTTCTTGGACCTCCAACTAACAGGTCCTCCCTCAACTACGCAGATGTATCCTCCCACAGATGAGGAATCCTCCTTCTCAGAAGCCCACGTAGCATTGGTAAAGCAAGTGAGAAACAACTTGCCTTCTCCAAGCCGCCCCCCCCTTCTCTTTCAGCACCTCAACCCCTTTCTGCTTCACCTGTGCAGATGCGGAGTATTGAACTCCAATGCTTGGGTGAGAGTTCAGGTACTTCACCACACGCTCAGCTGCATCCCCCTGCTCCTCTGATGGATTCTGCACCACCGTTGCCAGCTGCCCAACAGAGAAAGAGATGTCGGGCCTCGTGTGAACCGCTGCATAGAAGAGGCTGCCCACCAAGGACTGAAATTGCTGCTGCTCCTTGGCTTCAACCCCTTCATCCTCTGCAGCCTTCACAAGCTTGAATTCTGCTGGCAGGGGAGTTGCAACCTTGCGCTCATTCTCAATCCCATACTTCTCCCCCAGCTCCTTGATGAACTTCTCCTGGTGCAGCTTCAACCACCTGTGATCTGGATCCCTCTCCACGTGCATCCCGAGGTAGTACTTTACCTCCCCAAGGTTCTTGCACTTGAAGTTCTCCATCAGCTGCTGCTGCACTTTCTGGATCTCCTTCATGCTGCTGCTGAAGAGAAGAATGTCGTCCACGTAGACCAGAAACATCACCAGCTTCTCCTTCTCCCCCTTGTAAAATAGTCTCTCATCGCAGCTGCTGGTCCTGAATCCCATCTCCTCTAAAACAGCTGCCAACTTCTGGTACCAGCAGCGTGGCGCCTGCTTCAATTCGTAGATGGACTTTTTCAGCTTGCACACCCTTCCCGTACCATCCTCATACCCAGGCGGCTGCGTCATGTACACATCCTCCTCTAAAATCCCATTGAGGAATGCCGTTGATATATCCATCTGAATGATGAATTTCCCACTAACGGCTGCATCTGCCAACAAGACACGGAGGGTAGGAGGTTTGGCAGTGGGAGCAAAGATCTCATTGAAGTCCTGCTTCTCCTTCTGCATAAACCCCTTAGCCACCAGCCTACTCTTGTAGATGGTGACCTGTCCCTTGTCATCGGTCTTGATCCTTAGCACCCACTTGCACTGTACGGCTTTCTTCCCCTCAGGCAGCACCACTAGATCCCATGTCCCATTCTCTAGCAGGCTCTGGTACTCAGCATCCCTAGAAACCAGCCACTTCTCCCTATCTGGTCCAGCTAATGCCTCCTCCATGCTAAATGGTTCCTCTGGTGCAGGGGCAAGAAAACAGTAGGCAGGTTCATCCTCCTCATCCGGGTCATAGCAATGCGGTAGAATCAGCAATGCCTCCTCATTCCCAAGCTGCTGCTCCGCTACACCTGATCCTGCAGTCAGCTTCTTAGTAGCCATACGGGTACGTCCTGGCCTGGAGACGGGTGTCTCCCATCCCTTCTTAGTTTTCCCCTGCTGCTGCTCTGCTCCCTCGGATCCAGCAGCTCCACTAGTGCTACCGCCAGTCTCCACACCATTTTCTCCACCAGCAGGTGCCTCCTGTACCCTCTCTCCATCACCATTCCCTGCAGCTGCCTCATCTCCCTCCTCCCACACACTAGGAGTCAGGTCCAGCTGCATGGTGATCTGCTCCATCTGCTGGGACACCCTGGCCTCCGGCTGTTTCTCCCAGCTCCCATACATCATGCCCTCAATGAATTTCACATCCCTGCTGTCAAACAACACCCTTGGATGGTTCCCACAGCAGCCATCCCTTGCTCTCAGCAGCCAGCCCCAAATGCACACACCAGATTGCACTTGCCCGTACCAACCATTATATACCCGTATGGTTGGTAGTAAGAGTAAGTGCGCTACTTACCTGTATGGTTGGTACTAGAGTAAGTGCGTTACCTACCCGTATGGTTGCTACTATAAGTAAGTGCGTTATATACCCGTATGGTAGTAAGAATAAGTGCGTTACTTACTTGTATGGTTGGTACTAATAGTAAGTGCGTTACTTGCCCGTATGTGTTGATACTAAAAGTAAGTGCGTTACTTACCCTTATGGTTGGTACTAAGAGTATGTCGTTACTTACCTGTATGATTGGTACCAAGGGTAAGTTCGTCAATTACCCAGAAGGTTGGTTCTAAGAGTAAGTGCGTACTTACCCATACGGTTGGTACTAAGAGTAAGCGCATTACGTACCTGTATGGTTGGTACTAGGAGTAAGTGCTTACTTACCCGTATGGTTGGTAATAACAGTAAGTGCGTTACGTACCCGTATGGTTGGTAATAACAGAAAGTGTGTTACGTACCCGTATGTTCGGTACTAAGAGTAAGTGCGCTACTTACTGTACGGTCGGTACTAAGAGTAAGTGCGTTACTTGCCTATATGGTTGGTAAGAGTAAGTGCGTTACTTACCTGTATGGTTGGTACTAAGAGTAAGTGCGTTACTTACCCGTATGGTTGGTACTAAGAGTAAGTGCGCTACTTACCCATATGGTTGGTACTAAGAGTAAGTGCGTTACTTGCCTATATGGTTGGTACTAAGAGTAAGTGCGCTACTTTCCTGCATGGTTGGTACTAAGAGTAAGTGCGTTACTTGCCTATATGGTTGGTACTAAGACTAAGTGCGCTACTTACCTGTATGGTTGGTACTAGAGTAAGTGCGTTACCTACCCGTATGGCTGGTAATAATAGTAAGTGCGTTATTTACCCGTATGGTTGGAAGTAAGATTAAGTGCGTTACTTACCCGTATAGTTGGTACTAAGAGTAAGTGCGCTACTTACCTGTATAGTTGGTACTAAAGTAAGTGCGTTACCTACCCGTATGGTTGGTACTAAAAGTAAGAGCGTTATATACCCGTATGGTTGGTAGTAAGAGTAAGTGCGCTACTTACCTGTATGGTTGGTACTAAGAGTAAGTGAGTTTCTTACCCGTATGGTTGGTTCTAAGAGTAAGTGTGTTACTTGCCTATATGGTTGGTACTAAGAGTAAGTCGCTACTTACCTGTATGGTTGGTACTAGAGTATGTGCGTTACCTACCCGTATGGTTGGTTCTAAGAGTAAGTGTGTTACTTGCCTATAGGTTGGTACTAAGAGTAAGTGCGTTACTTACCTGTATGGTTGGTACTAGAGTAAGTGCGTTACCTACCCGTATGGCTGGTAATAAAAGTAAGTGCGTTATTCACCCGTATGGTTGGTAGTAAGATTAAGTGCGTTACTTACCCGTATAGTTGGTACTAAGAGTAAGTGCGCTACTTACCTGTATAGTTGGTACTAAAGTAAGTGCGTTACCTACCCGTATGGTTGGTACCAAAAGTAAGAGCGTTATATACCCCTATGGTTGGTAGTAAGAGTAAGTGCACTACTTACCTGTATGGTTGGTACTAGAGTAAGTGCGTTACCTACCCGTATGGTTGGTACTATAAGTAAGTGCGTTATATACCCGTATGGTAGTAAGAATAAGTGCGTTACTTACCTGTATGGTTGGTACTAAGAGTAAGTGCGTTACTTGCCCGTATGTGTTGATACTAAAAGTAAGTGCGTTACTTACCCGTATGGTTGGTACTAGGAGTATGTCGTTACTTACCTGAATGATTGGTACCAAGGGTAACTTCGTCAATTACCCAGAAGGTTGGTTCTAAGAGTAAGTGCGTTACTTACCCATACGGTTGGTACTAAGAGTAAGCGCGTTACGTACCTGTATGGTTGGTACTAAGAGTAAGTGCTTACTTACCCGTATGGTTGGTAATAACAGTAAGTGCGTTATTTACTGGTAATAACAGAAAGTGTGTTACGTGAGGAGGATAGAAGCATGTAGGAGGAGGATAGAAGCTTGTAGGAGGAGGATAGAAGCATGTGGGAGGAGGATAGAAGCATGTGGGAGGAGGATAGAAGCATGTAGGAGGAGGATAGAAGCATGTAGGAGGAGGATAGAAGCATGTGGGAGGAGGATAGAAGCATGTGGGAGGAGGATAGAAGCATGTAGGAGGAGGATAGAAGCATGTAGGAGGAGGATAGAAGCATGTAGGAGGAGGATAGAAGCATGTGGGAGGAGGATAGAAGCATGTAGGAGGAGGATAGAAGCATGTAGGAGGAGGATAGAAGCATGTAGGAGGAGGATAGAAGCATGTAGGAGGAGGATAGAAGCATGTAGGAGGAGGATAGAAGCATGTAGGAGGAGGATAGAAGCATGTGGGAGGAGGATAGAAGCATGTGGGAGGAGGATAGAAGCATGTGGGAGGAGGATAGAAGCATGTAGGAGGAGGATAGAAGCATGTGGGAGGAGGATAGAAGCATGTGGGAGGAGGATAGAAGCATGTAGGAGGAGGATAGAAGCATGTGGGAGGAGGATAGAAGCATGTAGGAGGAGGATAGAAGCATGTGGGAGGAGGATAGAAGCATGTAGGAGGAGGATAGAAGCATTTTGGAGGAGGATAGAAGCATGTGGGAGGAGGATAGAAGCATGTAGGAGGAGGATAGAAGCATGTGGGAGGAGGATAGAAGCATGTAGGAGGAGGATAGAAGCATGTGGGAGGAGGATAGAAGCATGTGGGAGGAGGATAGAAGCATGTGGGAGGAGGAGAGAAGCATGTAGGAGGAGGAGAGAAGCATGTAGGAGGAGGATAGAAGCATGTGGGAGGAGGATAGAAGCATGTGGGAGGAGGATAGAAGCATGTAGGAGGAGGATAGAAGCATGTAGGAGGAGGACAGAAGCATGTAGGAGGAGGATAGAAGCATGTGGGAGGAGGATAGAAGCATGTGGGAGGAGGATAGAAGCATGTGGGAGGAGGAAGGGGGAAGGATAGAAGCATGTAGGAGGAGGATAGAAGCATGTGGGAGGAGGATAGAAGCATGTGGGAGGAGGATAGAAGCATGTGGGAGGAGGATAGAAGCATGTGGGAGGAGGATAGAAGCATGTAGGAGGAGGATAGAAGCATGTAGGAGGAGGATAGAAGCATGTGGGAGGAGGATAGAAGCATGTGGGAGGAGGATAGAAGCATGTAGGAGGAGGATAGAAGCATGTGGGAGGAGGATAGAAGCATGTAGGAGGAGGATAGAAGCATGTAGGAGGAGGATAGAAGCATGTAGGAGGAGGATAGAAGCATGTGGGAGGAGGATAGAAGCATGTAGGAGGAGGATAGAAGCATGTGGGAGGAGGATAGAAGCATGTGGGAGGAGGATAGAAGCATGTGGGAGGAGGATAGAAGCATGTGGGAGGAGGATAGAAGCATGTGGGAGGAGGATAGAAGCATGTGGGAGGAGGATAGAAGCATGTGGGAGGAGGATAGAAGCATGTGGGAGGAGGATAGAAGCATGTGGGAGGAGGATAGAAGCATGTGGGAGGAGGATAGAAGCATGTGGGAGGAGGATAGAAGCATGTAGGAGGAGGATAGAAGCATGTGGGAGGAGGATAGAAGCATGTAGGAGGAGGATAGAAGCATGTGGGAGGAGGATAGAAGCATGTGGGAGGAGGATAGAAGCATGTGGGAGGAGGATAGAAGCATGTAGGAGGAGGATAGAAGCATGTAGGAGGAGGATAGAAGCATGTAGGAGGAGGATAGAAGCATGTGGGAGGAGGATAGAAGCATGTGGGAGGAGGATAGAAGCATGTGGGAGGAGGATAGAAGCATGTGGGAGGAGGATAGAAGCATGTGGGAGGAGGATAGAAGCATGTGGGAGGAGGATAGAAGCATGTGGGAGGAGGATAGAAGCATGTGGGAGGAGGATAGAAGCATGTGGGAGGAGGATAGAAGCATGTGGGAGGAGGATAGAAGCATGTGGGAGGAGGATAGAAGCATGTGGGAGGAGGATAGAAGCATGTGGGAGGAGGATAGAAGCATGTGGGAGGAGGATAGAAGCATGTGGGAGGAGGATAGAAGCATGTGGGAGGAGGACAGAAGCATGTGGGAGGAGGACAGAAGCATGTGGGAGGAGGACAGAAGCATGTGGGAGGAGGACAGAAGCATGTGGGAGGAGGACAGAAGCATGTGGGAGGAGGACAGAAGCATGTGGGAGGAGGACAGAAGCATGTGGGAGGAGGACAGAAGCATGTGGGAGGAGGACAGAAGCATGTGGGAGGAGGACAGAAGCATGTGGGAGGAGGACAGAAGCATGTGGGAGGAGGACAGAAGCATGTGGGAGGAGGACAGAAGCATGTGGGAGGAGGACAGAAGCATGTGGGAGGAGGACAGAAGCATGTGGGAGGAGGACAGAAGCATGTGGGAGGAGGACAGAAGCATGTGGGAGGAGGACAGAAGCATGTGGGAGGAGGACAGAAGCATGTGGGAGGAGGACAGAAGCATGTGGGAGGAGGACAGAAGCATGTGGGAGGAGGACAGAAGCATGTGGGAGGAGGACAGAAGCATGTGGGAGGAGGACAGAAGCATGTGGGAGGAGGACAGAAGCATGTGGGAGGAGGACAGAAGCATGTGGGAGGAGGACAGAAGCATGTGGGAGGAGGACAGAAGCATGTGGGAGGAGGACAGAAGCATGTGGGAGGAGGACAGAAGCATGTGGGAGGAGGACAGAAGCATGTGGGAGGAGGACAGAAGCATGTGGGAGGAGGACAGAAGCATGTGGGAGGAGGAGCAGAAGCATGTGGGAGGAGGACAGAAGCATGTGGGAGGAGGACAGAAGCATGTGGGAGGAGGACAGAAGCATGTGGGAGGAGGACAGAAGCATGTGGGAGGAGGACAGAAGCATGTGGGAGGAGGACAGAAGCATGTGGGAGGAGGACAAGCTGAGGAGACAGAAGCATGTGGGAGGAGGACAGAAGCATGTGGGAGGAGGAGAGAAGCATGTGGGAGGAGGACAGAAGCATGTGGGAGGAGGACAGAAGCATGTGGGAGGAGGACAGAAGCATGTGGGAGGAGGACAGAAGCATGTGGGAGGAGGACAGAAGCATGTGGGAGGAGGACAGAAGCATGTGGGAGGAGGAGAGAAGCATGTGGGAGGAGGACAGAAGCATGTGGGAGGAGGACAGAAGCATGTGGGAGGAGGACAGAAGCATGTGGGAGGAGGATAGAAGCATGTGGGAGGAGGACAGAAGCATGTGGGAGGAGGATAGAAGCATGTGGGAGGAGGAGAGAAGCATGTGGGAGGAGGATAGAAGCATGTGGGAGGAGGATAGAAGCATGTGGGAGGAGGACAGAAGCATGTGGGAGGAGGATAGAAGCATGTGGGAGGAGGATAGAAGCATGTGGGAGGAGGATAGAAGCATGTGGGAGGAGGACAGAAGCATGTGGGAGGAGGATAGAAGCATGTGGGAGGAGGATAGAAGCATGTGGGAGGAGGACAGAAGCATGTGGGAGGAGGATAGAAGCATGTGGGAGGAGGACAGAAGCATGTGGGAGGAGGACAGAAGCATGTGGGAGGAGGACAGAAGCATGTGGGAGGAGGAGAGAAGCATGTGGGAGGAGGATAGAAGCATGTGGGAGGAGGACAGAAGCATGTGGGAGGAGGATAGAAGCATGTGGGAGGAGGATAGAAGCATGTGGGAGGAGGATAGAAGCATGTGGGAGGAGGATAGAAGCATGTGGGAGGAGGATAGAAGCATGTGGGAGGAGGATAGAAGCATGTGGGAGGAGGATAGAAGCATGTGGGAGGAGGATAGAAGCATGTGGGAGGAGGATAGAAGCATGTGGGAGGAGGATAGAAGCATGTGGGAGGAGGATAGAAGCATGTGGGAGGAGGATAGAAGCATGTGGGAGGAGGATAGAAGCATGTGGGAGGAGGACAGAAGCATGTGGGAGGAGGATAGAAGCATGTGGGAGGAGGATAGAAGCATGTGGGAGGAGGATAGAAGCATGTGGGAGGAGGATAGAAGCATGTGGGAGGAGGATAGAAGCATGTGGGAGGAGGATAGAAGCATGTGGGAGGAGGACAGAAGCATGTGGGAGGAGGATAGAAGCATGTGGGAGGAGGATAGAAGCATGTGGGAGGAGGACAGAAGCATGTGGGAGGAGGATAGAAGCATGTGGGAGGAGGATAGAAGCATGTGGGAGGAGGATAGAAGCATGTGGGAGGAGGATAGAAGCATGTGGGAGGAGGATAGAAGCATGTGGGAGGAGGATAGAAGCATGTGGGAGGAGGATAGAAGCATGTGGGAGGAGGATAGAAGCATGTGGGAGGAGGATAGAAGCATGTGGGAGGAGGATAGAAGCATGTGGGAGGAGGATAGAAGCATGTGGGAGGAGGATAGAAGCATGTGGGAGGAGGATAGAAGCATGTGGGAGGAGGATAGAAGCATGTGGGAGGAGGACAGAAGCATGTGGGAGGAGGATAGAAGCATGTGGGAGGAGGATAGAAGCATGTGGGAGGAGGATAGAAGCATGTGGGAGGAGGATAGAAGCATGTGGGAGGAGGATAGAAGCATGTGGGAGGAGGATAGAAGCATGTGGGAGGAGGATAGAAGCATGTGGGAGGAGGATAGAAGCATGTGGGAGGAGGATAGAAGCATGTGGGAGGAGGATAGAAGCATGTGGGAGGAGGATAGAAGCATGTGGGAGGAGGATAGAAGCATGTGGGAGGAGGATAGAAGCATGTGGGAGGAGGGAGGATAGAAGCATGTGGGAGGAGGATAGAAGCATGTGGGAGGAGGATAGAAGCATGTGGGAGGTGGATAGAAGCATGTGGGAGGAGGATAGAAGCATGTGGGAGGAGGATAGAAGCATGTGGGAGGAGGATAGAAGCATGTGGGAGGAGGATAGAAGCATGTGGGAGGAGGACAGAAGCATGTGGGAGGAGGATAGAAGCATGTGGGAGGAGGACAGAAGCATGTGGGAGGAGGACAGAAGCATGTGGGAGGAGGACAGAAGCATGTGGGAGGAGGAGAGAAGCATGTGGGAGGAGGACAGAAGCATGTGGGAGGAGGACAGAAGCATGTGGGAGGAGGAGAGAAGCATGTGGGAGGAGGAGAGAAGCATGTGGGAGGAGGAGAGAAGCATGTGGGAGGAGGACAGAAGCATGTGGGAGGAGGACAGAAGCATGTGGGAGGAGGAGAGAAGCATGTGGGAGGAGGAGAGAAGCATGTGGGAGGAGGACAGAAGCATGTGGGAGGAGGACAGAAGCATGTGGGAGGAGGAGAGAAGCATGTGGGAGGAGGAGAGAAGCATGTGGGAGGAGGACAGAAGCATGTGGGAGGAGGACAGAAGCATGTGGGAGGAGGAGAGAAGCATGTGGGAGGAGGACAGAAGCATGTGGGAGGAGGACAGAAGCATGTGGGAGGAGGACAGAAGCATGTGGGAGGAGGAGAGAAGCATGTGGGAGGAGGATAGAAGCATGTGGGAGGAGGATAGAAGCATGTGGGAGGAGGATAGAAGCATGTGGGAGGAGGATAGAAGCATGTGGGAGGAGGATAGAAGCATGTGGGAGGAGGATAGAAGCATGTGGGAGGAGGATAGAAGCATGTGGGAGGAGGACAGAAGCATGTGGGAGGAGGACAGAAGCATGTGGGAGGAGGAGAGAAGCATGTGGGAGGAGGACAGAAGCATGTGGGAGGAGGATAGAAGCATGTAGGAGGAGGAGAGAAGCATGTAGGAGGAGGATAGAAGCATGTGGGAGGAGGATAGAAGCATGTGGGAGGAGGACAGAAGCATGTGGGAGGAGGATAGAAGCATGTGGGAGGAGGACAGAAGCATGTGGGAGGAGGATAGAAGCATGTGGGAGGAGGATAGAAGCATGTGGGAGGAGGATAGAAGCATGTGGGAGGAGGACAGAAGCATGTGGGAGGAGGACAGAAGCATGTGGGAGGAGGACAGAAGCATGTGGGAGGAGGACAGAAGCATGTGGGAGGAGGACAGAAGCATGTGGGAGGAGGACAGAAGCATGTGGGAGGAGGACAGAAGCATGTGGGAGGAGGACAGAAGCATGTGGGAGGAGGACAGAAGCATGTGGGAGGAGGACAGAAGCATGTGGGAGGAGGACAGAAGCATGTGGGAGGAGGACAGAAGCATGTGGGAGGAGGACAGAAGCATGTGGGAGGAGGACAGAAGCATGTGGGAGGAGGACAGAAGCATGTGGGAGGAGGACAGAAGCATGTGGGAGGAGGACAGAAGCATGTGGGAGGAGGACAGAAGCATGTGGGAGGAGGACAGAAGCATGTGGGAGGAGGACAGAAGCATGTGGGAGGAGGACAGAAGCATGTGGGAGGAGGACAGAAGCATGTGGGAGGAGGACAGAAGCATGTGGGAGGAGGACAGAAGCATGTGGGAGGAGGACAGAAGCATGTGGGAGGAGGACAGAAGCATGTGGGAGGAGGACAGAAGCATGTGGGAGGAGGACAGAAGCATGTGGGAGGAGGACAGAAGCATGTGGGAGGAGGACAGAAGCATGTGGGAGGAGGACAGAAGCATGTGGGAGGAGGACAGAAGCATGTGGGAGGAGGACAGAAGCATGTGGGAGGAGGACAGAAGCATGTGGGAGGAGGACAGAAGCATGTGGGAGGAGGACAGAAGCATGTGGGAGGAGGACAGAAGCATGTGGGAGGAGGACAGAAGCATGTGGGAGGAGGACAGAAGCATGTGGGAGGAGGACAGAAGCATGTGGGAGGAGGACAGAAGCATGTGGGAGGAGGACAGAAGCATGTGGGAGGAGGACAGAAGCATGTGGGAGGAGGACAGAAGCATGTGGGAGGAGGACAGAAGCATGTGGGAGGAGGAGAGAAGCATGTGGGAGGAGGACAGAAGCATGTGGGAGGAGGACAGAAGCATGTGGGAGGAGGACAGAAGCATGTGGGAGGAGGAGAGAAGCATGTGGGAGGAGGAGAGAAGCATGTGGGAGGAGGACAGAAGCATGTGGGAGGAGGACAGAAGCATGTGGGAGGAGGAGAGAAGCATGTGGGAGGAGGAGAGAAGCATGTGGGAGGAGGAGAGAAGCATGTGGGAGGAGGATAGAAGCATGTGGGAGGAGGACAGAAGCATGTGGGAGGAGGACAGAAGCATGTGGGAGGAGGACAGAAGCATGTGGGAGGAGGACAGAAGCATGTGGGAGGAGGATAGAAGCATGTGGGAGGAGGACAGAAGCATGTGGGAGGAGGATAGAAGCATGTGGGAGGAGGACAGAAGCATGTGGGAGGAGGATAGAAGCATGTGGGAGGAGGATAGAAGCATGTGGGAGGAGGACAGAAGCATGTGGGAGGAGGATAGAAGCATGTGGGAGGAGGATAGAAGCATGTGGGAGGAGGATAGAAGCATGTGGGAGGAGGACAGAAGCATGTGGGAGGAGGACAGAAGCATGTGGGAGGAGGACAGAAGCATGTGGGAGGAGGACAGAAGCATGTGGGAGGAGGACAGAAGCATGTGGGAGGAGGACAGAAGCATGTGGGAGGAGGACAGAAGCATGTGGGAGGAGGAGAGAAGCATGTGGGAGGAGGAGAGAAGCATGTGGGAGGAGGAGAGAAGCATGTGGGAGGAGGACAGAAGCATGTGGGAGGAGGACAGAAGCATGTGGGAGGAGGACAGAAGCATGTGGGAGGAGGACAGAAGCATGTGGGAGGAGGATAGAAGCATGTGGGAGGAGGACAGAAGCATGTGGGAGGAGGACAGAAGCATGTGGGAGGAGGACAGAAGCATGTGGGAGGAGGAGAGAAGCATGTGGGAGGAGGACAGAAGCATGTGGGAGGAGGACAGAAGCATGTGGGAGGAGGACAGAAGCATGTGGGAGGAGGATAGAAGCATGTGGGAGGAGGACAGAAGCATGTGGAAGGAGGATAGAAGCATGTGGGAGGAGGATAGAAGCATGTGGGAGGAGGATAGAAGCATGTGGGAGGAGGATAGAAGCATGTGGGAGGAGGATAGAAGCATGTGGGAGGAGGATAGAAGCATGTGGGAGGAGGACAGAAGCATGTGGGAGGAGGATAGAAGCATGTGGGAGGAGGACAGAAGCATGTGGGAGGAGGATAGAAGCATGTGGGAGGAGGAGAGAAGCATGTGGGAGGAGGATAGAAGCATGTGGGAGGAGGATAGAAGCATGTGGGAGGAGGACAGAAGCATGTGGGAGGAGGATAGAAGCATGTGGGAGGAGGATAGAAGCATGTGGGAGGAGGATAGAAGCATGTGGGAGGAGGACAGAAGCATGTGGGAGGAGGATAGAAGCATGTGGGAGGAGGATAGAAGCATGTGGGAGGAGGACAGAAGCATGTGGGAGGAGGATAGAAGCATGTGGGAGGAGGACAGAAGCATGTGGGAGGAGGACAGAAGCATGTGGGAGGAGGACAGAAGCATGTGGGAGGAGGAGAGAAGCATGTGGGAGGAGGATAGAAGCATGTGGGAGGAGGACAGAAGCATGTGGGAGGAGGATAGAAGCATGTGGGAGGAGGATAGAAGCATGTGGGAGGAGGATAGAAGCATGTGGGAGGAGGATAGAAGCATGTGGGAGGAGGATAGAAGCATGTGGGAGGAGGATAGAAGCATGTGGGAGGAGGATAGAAGCATGTGGGAGGAGGATAGAAGCATGTGGGAGGAGGATAGAAGCATGTGGGAGGAGGATAGAAGCATGTGGGAGGAGGATAGAAGCATGTGGGAGGAGGATAGAAGCATGTGGGAGGAGGATAGAAGCATGTGGGAGGAGGACAGAAGCATGTGGGAGGAGGATAGAAGCATGTGGGAGGAGGATAGAAGCATGTGGGAGGAGGATAGAAGCATGTGGGAGGAGGATAGAAGCATGTGGGAGGAGGATAGAAGCATGTGGGAGGAGGATAGAAGCATGTGGGAGGAGGACAGAAGCATGTGGGAGGAGGATAGAAGCATGTGGGAGGAGGATAGAAGCATGTGGGAGGAGGACAGAAGCATGTGGGAGGAGGATAGAAGCATGTGGGAGGAGGATAGAAGCATGTGGGAGGAGGATAGAAGCATGTGGGAGGAGGATAGAAGCATGTGGGAGGAGGATAGAAGCATGTGGGAGGAGGATAGAAGCATGTGGGAGGAGGATAGAAGCATGTGGGAGGAGGATAGAAGCATGTGGGAGGAGGATAGAAGCATGTGGGAGGAGGATAGAAGCATGTGGGAGGAGGATAGAAGCATGTGGGAGGAGGATAGAAGCATGTGGGAGGAGGATAGAAGCATGTGGGAGGAGGATAGAAGCATGTGGGAGGAGGACAGAAGCATGTGGGAGGAGGATAGAAGCATGTGGGAGGAGGATAGAAGCATGTGGGAGGAGGATAGAAGCATGTGGGAGGAGGATAGAAGCATGTGGGAGGAGGATAGAAGCATGTGGGAGGAGGATAGAAGCATGTGGGAGGAGGATAGAAGCATGTGGGAGGAGGATAGAAGCATGTGGGAGGAGGATAGAAGCATGTGGGAGGAGGATAGAAGCATGTGGGAGGAGGATAGAAGCATGTGGGAGGAGGATAGAAGCATGTGGGAGGAGGATAGAAGCATGTGGGGAGGAGGATAGAAGCATGTGGGAGGAGGATAGAAGCATGTGGGAGGAGGATAGAAGCATGTGGGAGGTGGATAGAAGCATGTGGGAGGAGGATAGAAGCATGTGGGAGGAGGATAGAAGCATGTGGGAGGAGGATAGAAGCATGTGGGAGGAGGATAGAAGCATGTGGGAGGAGGACAGAAGCATGTGGGAGGAGGATAGAAGCATGTGGGAGGAGGACAGAAGCATGTGGGAGGAGGACAGAAGCATGTGGGAGGAGGACAGAAGCATGTGGGAGGAGGAGAGAAGCATGTGGGAGGAGGACAGAAGCATGTGGGAGGAGGACAGAAGCATGTGGGAGGAGGAGAGAAGCATGTGGGAGGAGGAGAGAAGCATGTGGGAGGAGGAGAGAAGCATGTGGGAGGAGGACAGAAGCATGTGGGAGGAGGACAGAAGCATGTGGGAGGAGGAGAGAAGCATGTGGGAGGAGGAGAGAAGCATGTGGGAGGAGGACAGAAGCATGTGGGAGGAGGACAGAAGCATGTGGGAGGAGGAGAGAAGCATGTGGGAGGAGGAGAGAAGCATGTGGGAGGAGGACAGAAGCATGTGGGAGGAGGACAGAAGCATGTGGGAGGAGGAGAGAAGCATGTGGGAGGAGGACAGAAGCATGTGGGAGGAGGACAGAAGCATGTGGGAGGAGGACAGAAGCATGTGGGAGGAGGAGAGAAGCATGTGGGAGGAGGATAGAAGCATGTGGGAGGAGGATAGAAGCATGTGGGAGGAGGATAGAAGCATGTGGGAGGAGGATAGAAGCATGTGGGAGGAGGATAGAAGCATGTGGGAGGAGGATAGAAGCATGTGGGAGGAGGATAGAAGCATGTGGGAGGAGGACAGAAGCATGTGGGAGGAGGACAGAAGCATGTGGGAGGAGGAGAGAAGCATGTGGGAGGAGGACAGAAGCATGTGGGAGGAGGATAGAAGCATGTAGGAGGAGGAGAGAAGCATGTAGGAGGAGGACAGAAGCATGTGGGAGGAGGATAGAAGCATGTGGGAGGAGGATAGAAGCATGTGGGAGGAGGACAGAAGCATGTGGGAGGAGGACAGAAGCATGTGGGAGGAGGACAGAAGCATGTGGGAGGAGGACAGAAGCATGTGGGAGGAGGACAGAAGCATGTGGGAGGAGGACAGAAGCATGTGGGAGGAGGACAGAAGCATGTGGGAGGAGGACAGAAGCATGTGGGAGGAGGACAGAAGCATGTGGGAGGAGGACAGAAGCATGTGGGAGGAGGACAGAAGCATGTGGGAGGAGGACAGAAGCATGTGGGAGGAGGACAGAAGCATGTGGGAGGAGGACAGAAGCATGTGGGAGGAGGACAGAAGCATGTGGGAGGAGGACAGAAGCATGTGGGAGGAGGACAGAAGCATGTGGGAGGAGGACAGAAGCATGTGGGAGGAGGACAGAAGCATGTGGGAGGAGGACAGAAGCATGTGGGAGGAGGACAGAAGCATGTGGGAGGAGGACAGAAGCATGTGGGAGGAGGACAGAAGCATGTGGGAGGAGGACAGAAGCATGTGGGAGGAGGACAGAAGCATGTGGGAGGAGGACAGAAGCATGTGGGAGGAGGACAGAAGCATGTGGGAGGAGGACAGAAGCATGTGGGAGGAGGACAGAAGCATGTGGGAGGAGGACAGAAGCATGTGGGAGGAGGACAGAAGCATGTGGGAGGAGGACAGAAGCATGTGGGAGGAGGACAGAAGCATGTGGGAGGAGGACAGAAGCATGTGGGAGGAGGACAGAAGCATGTGGGAGGAGGACAGAAGCATGTGGGAGGAGGACAGAAGCATGTGGGAGGAGGACAGAAGCATGTGGGAGGAGGACAGAAGCATGTGGGAGGAGGACAGAAGCATGTGGGAGGAGGACAGAAGCATGTGGGAGGAGGACAGAAGCATGTGGGAGGAGGAGAGAAGCATGTGGGAGGAGGACAGAAGCATGTGGGAGGAGGACAGAAGCATGTGGGAGGAGGACAGAAGCATGTGGGAGGAGGAGAGAAGCATGTGGGAGGAGGAGAGAAGCATGTGGGAGGAGGACAGAAGCATGTGGGAGGAGGACAGAAGCATGTGGGAGGAGGAGAGAAGCATGTGGGAGGAGGAGAGAAGCATGTGGGAGGAGGAGAGAAGCATGTGGGAGGAGGATAGAAGCATGTGGGAGGAGGACAGAAGCATGTGGGAGGAGGACAGAAGCATGTGGGAGGAGGACAGAAGCATGTGGGAGGAGGACAGAAGCATGTGGGAGGAGGATAGAAGCATGTGGGAGGAGGACAGAAGCATGTGGGAGGAGGATAGAAGCATGTGGGAGGAGGACAGAAGCATGTGGGAGGAGGATAGAAGCATGTGGGAGGAGGATAGAAGCATGTGGGAGGAGGACAGAAGCATGTGGGAGGAGGATAGAAGCATGTGGGAGGAGGATAGAAGCATGTGGGAGGAGGATAGAAGCATGTGGGAGGAGGACAGAAGCATGTGGGAGGAGGACAGAAGCATGTGGGAGGAGGACAGAAGCATGTGGGAGGAGGACAGAAGCATGTGGGAGGAGGACAGAAGCATGTGGGAGGAGGACAGAAGCATGTGGGAGGAGGACAGAAGCATGTGGGAGGAGGAGAGAAGCATGTGGGAGGAGGAGAGAAGCATGTGGGAGGAGGAGAGAAGCATGTGGGAGGAGGACAGAAGCATGTGGGAGGAGGACAGAAGCATGTGGGAGGAGGACAGAAGCATGTGGGAGGAGGACAGAAGCATGTGGGAGGAGGATAGAAGCATGTGGGAGGAGGACAGAAGCATGTGGGAGGAGGACAGAAGCATGTGGGAGGAGGACAGAAGCATGTGGGAGGAGGAGAGAAGCATGTGGGAGGAGGACAGAAGCATGTGGGAGGAGGACAGAAGCATGTGGGAGGAGGACAGAAGCATGTGGGAGGAGGATAGAAGCATGTGGGAGGAGGACAGAAGCATGTGGAAGGAGGATAGAAGCATGTGGGAGGAGGATAGAAGCATGTGGGAGGAGGATAGAAGCATGTGGGAGGAGGATAGAAGCATGTGGGAGGAGGATAGAAGCATGTGGGAGGAGGATAGAAGCATGTGGGAGGAGGATAGAAGCATGTGGGAGGAGGATAGAAGCATGTGGGAGGAGGATAGAAGCATGTGGGAGGAGGATAGAAGCATGTGGGAGGAGGATAGAAGCATGTGGGAGGAGGATAGAAGCATGTGGGAGGAGGATAGAAGCATGTGGGAGGAGGATAGAAGCATGTGGGAGGAGGATAGAAGCATGTGGGAGGAGGATAGAAGCATGTGGGAGGAGGATAGAAGCATGTGGGAGGAGGATAGAAGCATGTGGGAGGAGGATAGAAGCATGTGGGACGAGGATAGAAGCATGTGGGAGGAGGATAGAAGCATGTGGGAGGAGGATAGAAGCATGTGGGAGGAGGATAGAAGCATGTGGGAGGAGGATAGAAGCATGTGGGAGGAGGATAGAAGCATGTGGGAGGAGGATAGAAGCATGTGGGAGGAGGGAGGATAGAAGCATGTGGGAGGAGGATAGAAGCATGTGGGAGGAGGATAGAAGCATGTGGGAGGAGGATAGAAGCATGTGGGAGGAGGATAGAAGCATGTGGGAGGAGGGAGGATAGAAGCATGTGGGAGGAGGATAGAAGCATGTGGGAGGAGGATAGAAGCATGTGGGAGGAGGATAGAAGCATGTGGGAGGAGGATAGAAGCATGTGGGAGGAGGGAGGATAGAAGCATGTGGGAGGAGGATAGAAGCATGTGGGAGGAGGATAGAAGCATGTGGGAGGAGGGAGGATAGAAGCATGTGGGAGGAGGATAGAAGCATGTGGGAGGAGGGAGGATAGAAGCATGTGGGAGGAGGATAGAAGCATGTGGGAGGAGGATAGAAGCATGTGGGAGGAGGGAGGATAGAAGCATGTGGGAGGAGGATAGAAGCATGTGGGAGGAGGGAGGATAGAAGCATGTGGGAGGAGGATAGAAGCATGTGGGAGGAGGATAGAAGCATGTGGGAGGAGGGAGGATAGAAGCATGTGGGAGGAGGATAGAAGCATGTGGGAGGAGGATAGAAGCATGTGGGAGGAGGATAGAAGCATGTGGGAGGAGGATAGAAGCATGTGGGAGGAGGGAGGATAGAAGCATGTGGGAGGAGGATAGAAGCATGTGGGAGGAGGATAGAAGCATGTGGGAGGAGGATAGAAGCATGTGGGAGGAGGATAGAAGCATGTGGGAGGAGGGAGGATAGAAGCATGTGGGAGGAGGGAGGATAGAAGCATGTGGGAGGAGGATAGAAGCATGTGGGAGGAGGATAGAAGCATGTGGGAGGAGGATAGAAGCATGTGGGAGGAGGGAGGATAGAAGCATGTGGGAGGAGGGAGGATAGAAGCATGTGGGAGGAGGATAGAAGCATGTGGGAGGAGGATAGAAGCATGTGGGAGGAGGATAGAAGCATGTGGGAGGAGGGAGGATAGAAGCATGTGGGAGGAGGGAGGATAGAAGCATATGGGAGGAGGATAGAAGCATGTGGGAGGAGGATAGAAGCATGTGGGAGGAGGATAGAAGCATGTGGGAGGAGGGAGGATAGAAGCATGTGGGAGGAGGGAGGATAGAAGCATGTGGGAGGAGGATAGAAGCATGTGGGAGGAGGATAGAAGCATGTGGGAGGAGGATAGAAGCATGTGGGAGGAGGATAGAAGCATGTGGGAGGAGGGAGGATAGAAGCATGTGGGAGGAGGATAGAAGCATGTGGGAGGAGGATAGAAGCATGTGGGAGGAGGATAGAAGCATGTGGGAGGAGGATAGAAGCATGTGGGAGGAGGGAGGATAGAAGCATGTGGGAGGAGGATAGAAGCATGTGGGAGGAGGATAGAAGCATGTGGGAGGAGGATAGAAGCATGTGGGAGGAGGATAGAAGCATGTGGGAGGAGGGAGGATAGAAGCATGTGGGAGGAGGATAGAAGCATGTGGGAGGAGGATAGAAGCATGTGGGAGGAGGATAGAAGCATGTGGGAGGAGGATAGAAGCATGTGGGAGGAGGGAGGATAGAAGCATGTGGGAGGAGGATAGAAGCATGTGGGAGGAGGATAGAAGCATGTGGGAGGAGGATAGAAGCATGTGGGATGAGGATAGAAGCATGTGGGAGGAGGGAGGATAGAAGCATGTGGGAGGAGGATAGAAGCATGTGGGAGGAGGATAGAAGCATGTGGGAGGAGGATAGAAGCATGTGGGAGGAGGGAGGATAGAAGCATGTGGGAGGAGGATAGAAGCATGTGGGAGGAGGATAGAAGCATGTGGGAGGAGGATAGAAGCATGTGGGAGGAGGGAGGATAGAAGCATGTGGGAGGAGGGAGGATAGAAGCATGTGGGAGGAGGATAGAAGCATGTGGGAGGAGGATAGAAGCATGTGGGAGGAGGATAGAAGCATGTGGGAGGAGGGAGGATAGAAGCATGTGGGAGGAGGGAGGATAGAAGCATGTGGGAGGAGGATAGAAGCATGTGGGAGGAGGATAGAAGCATGTGGGAGGAGGATAGAAGCATGTGGGAGGAGGGAGGATAGAAGCATGTGGGAGAGGGAGGATAGAAGCATGTGGGAGGAGGATAGAAGCATGTGGGAGGAGGATAGAAGCATGTGGGAGGAGGATAGAAGCATGTGGGAGGAGGGAGGATAGAAGCATGTGGGAGGAGGGAGGATAGAAGCATGTGGGAGGAGGATAGAAGCATGTGGGAGGAGGATAGAAGCATGTGGGAGGAGGATAGAAGCATGTGGGAGGAGGGAGGATAGAAGCATGTGGGAGGAGGGAGGATAGAAGCATGTGGGAGGAGGATAGAAGCATGTGGGAGGAGGATAGAAGCATGTGGGAGGAGGATAGAAGCATGTGGGAGGAGGGAGGATAGAAGCATGTGGGAGGAGGGAGGATAGAAGCATGTGGGAGGAGGATAGAAGCATGTGGGAGGAGGATAGAAGCATGTGGGAGGAGGATAGAAGCATGTGGGAGGAGGGAGGATAGAAGCATGTGGGAGGAGGGAGGATAGAAGCATGTGGGAGGAGGATAGAAGCATGTGGGAGGAGGATAGAAGCATGTGGGAGGAGGATAGAAGCATGTGGGAGGAGGGAGGATAGAAGCATGTGGGAGGAGGGAGGATAGAAGCATGTGGGAGGAGGATAGAAGCATGTGGGAGGAGGATAGAAGCATGTGGGAGGAGGATAGAAGCATGTGGGAGGAGGGAGGATAGAAGCATGTGGGAGGAGGGAGGATAGAAGCATGTGGGAGGAGGATAGAAGCATGTGGGAGGAGGATAGAAGCATGTGGGAGGAGGGAGGATAGAAGCATGTGGGAGGAGGGAGGATAGAAGCATGTGGGAGGAGGATAGAAGCATGTGGGAGGAGGATAGAAGCATGTGGGAGGAGGATAGAAGCATGTGGGAGGAGGGAGGATAGAAGCATGTGGGAGGAGGGAGGATAGAAGCATGTGGGAGGAGGGAGGATAGAAGCATGTGGGAGGAGGATAGAAGCATGTGGGAGGAGGATAGAAGCATGTGGGAGGAGGGAGGATAGAAGCATGTGGGAGGAGGGAGGATAGAAGCATGTGGGAGGAGGGAGGATAGAAGCATGTGGGAGGAGGATAGAAGCATGTGGGAGGAGGATAGAAGCATGTGGGAGGAGGGAGGATAGAAGCATGTGGGAGGAGGGAGGATAGAAGCATGTGGGAGGAGGATAGAAGCATGTGGGAGGAGGATAGAAGCATGTGGGAGGAGGATAGAAGCATGTGGGAGGAGGGAGGATAGAAGCATGTGGGAGGAGGGAGGATAGAAGCATGTGGGAGGAGGATAGAAGCATGTGGGAGGAGGATAGAAGCATGTGGGAGGAGGATAGAAGCATGTGGGAGGAGGGAGGATAGAAGCATGTGGGAGGAGGGAGGATAGAAGCATGTGGGAGGAGGGAGGATAGAAGCATGTGGGAGGAGGATAGAAGCATGTGGGAGGAGGATAGAAGCATGTGGGAGGAGGGAGGATAGAAGCATGTGGGAGGAGGGAGGATAGAAGCATGTGGGAGGAGGATAGAAGCATGTTGGAGGAGGATAGAAGCATGTGGGAGGAGGATAGAAGCATGTGGGAGGAGGGAGGATAGAAGCATGTGGGAGGAGGGAGGATAGAAGCATGTGGGAGGAGGATAGAAGCATGTGGGAGGAGGATAGAAGCATGTGGGAGGAGGATAGAAGCATGTGGGAGGAGGGAGGATAGAAGCATGTGGGAGGAGGGAGGATAGAAGCATGTGGGAGGAGGATAGAAGCATGTGGGAGGAGGATAGAAGCATGTGGGAGGAGGATAGAAGCATGTGGGAGGAGGAGGATAGAAGCATGTGGGAGGAGGATAGAAGCATGTGGGAGGAGGATAGAAGCATGTGGGAGGAGGATAGAAGCATGTGGGAGGAGGATAGAAGCATGTGGGAGGAGGATAGAAGCATGTGGGAGGAGGATAGAAGCATGTGGGAGGAGGATAGAAGCATGTGGGAGGAGGATAGAAGCATGTGGGAGGAGGATAGAAGCATGTGGGAGGAGGATAGAAGCATGTGGGAGGAGGATAGAAGCATGTGGGAGGAGGATAGAAGCATGTGGGAGGAGGATAGAAGCATGTGGGAGGAGGATAGAAGCATGCTCAACCATCTTCATCCTCCTCTGCCCTTACCTCTCTTCCTCCTCTGCCCCTTCCTCTCCTCCTTCGCCCTTTCCTATCGGCCCTCCTCTCCCGTCCACTCCTGCTGCGCGGCCGTGCGTGCGTCAGCTCGTGTCATACGGCCAGCTTGCCACGGCTCTCAAGGAGGCGGCCGGATCCACGGATCAGGTGAGCTCACGCATGCCATGGCCGCCCGGGTCATGGATCAGGTGAGCCCACGCATCGCATGGCTGGGTCATGGGTCAGGTGAGGCATGGCCTGCAGCGCTACTAGCATAGCCATGGCTATGCTCTTGCACGTCTTCTCGTGCTCAGCCTCGGATCTCCACGTTTCGTTATATGTGTTGTCCTCCACGTGTCCACGTCCTGCTTCGTTTCTTCGTGCTCTCTGGATGCTGGCAGCCTGACGCTCCTCCTGTCATGCCATCCAGCACAGCACGTGCCGTTGCCATCACCATTCCACACGCAACGTGCACCATGGATGGAGCATGCATCATATCGTATGCCATGCAACATACAACGTGTGCCATGCACCATAGGTTACTTTTCTGGTACCAGCATGCCGAGAGCAATGCAGCACTTGTGCAACTCTGCGGCAGCACTTTCTCAACTTCCTGTCCCCCTGCATGCCCCTCATGCTGCAACTATTGTTTGCATGTCTCTCCCCACTTTTGCATGTCTCTCCTCTCTCTCCTGCATATTGCTACTTTTGCGGGGAGAGCAGAAGAAGCGGCAGCAGCTGGTGGCGCTTGTGTTCCCCAAGCTCGCTGTGTACAACTCCGTGGACCCCTCTCTCGCCACGGCTCTGCTGCTCGTCAGTGCCCACGCTGCTGCTGCTCCCACAGCCCGACCACCACCATCTTTTGCCCCTGCTGCGTTGCATGCTCTGAATCTCCAGTCGTTCACCTCTCATGTGCCATCACATTCGTAAACCCTAACTTCCCATGTCCCCAATTCGCTACTCTCATTGTCCTGGATTGGCCACTCATTTTTTCCTCCACCCTTCTTATTGATGGCATTTGCATCCTGCTTGTTTGTCTTGGCATCGAAACACCTGGCTTGCTTGTCTTGGCATTGCATTGCATGCCATGGCATCACATTTCATCGTCTCGCATTGCGCGACATGGCACATGGTATGGCCTGTCTGGCCTGGTGGGGCTGTGGGCATGGCATGGCATGGCATGGCACGGGTGTGCGAGGGTGGGTGAGGGTGGAATGACTGGCAGCTGCTGCAAGGGTCGTCGGACGTGGTGGTGCTGCGCTACTGCTACTACTTCCTCGCTCGCATCCTCACTGAGAGCGCCGCTGCTGGCAGCTACAACGAGGGCGGCGGCGTGCCCACCCCCAACTGGGACACCTTGGCTGACGTCTCTGCCGGTGCCCAAACCCTCTCTCTCTCCCTCTCCTTCCTTCCTCATGCCACCCGCGCCTGCAATCTGGCAAGCAAGCCTGCTACTCTCACACTTCTCCTCATGACGCCTGTTGTGCTCTCCCTCAACTTCAATCAGTACCTGCACTGCACTGCCACTGTTCTGCGCTGCTTGCATGTCGTGCTGCTGGCATGGTGCATGGCAGATGGGTCACAAGCTGCCACACGGGCGGAGCTGCTCTCTCTCATACTCTCTCGTCTCGCCACTGAAGCATCCACTCCTGATGTCGCTGGTATTCGCCTCACTTACTCTGCTACTCACCATTGTATCATAATCTGCTTTGCCACCACCCTCTCATTTTCACGTACACCCTGCCAGCCCACCCTCTCTTCCACAACATACCCCTGCCTTTCCCTGTCCCGCCTTGCCCTGCCTGCCGTCCCTGTCCCGCGCGCGGCCCTTCCCCTGGCAGCGCATGCGCGGCGCATGGCGGCACTGAAGGCGCTGGCGTGTGCGCCCATGGCCCACCAGGACGCCTATGCTGCCCTCGTCCGCATCATTCTCGCCATCCTTGACTCGGTGCGACCCCGCTCTCACTCCGATTATAGGGCCTTTCTCATCTCTCTTGTTCTGGAATCGACGGGCTTGCTACTGCACTACGCTGTTACCCTTGCACCTTGTTTCGCTCGCTCATTTACCATCACACATTACAACCCGAGTGCTATTAAGCTCTCTTGCTCTGCAGAGGGGCTCTCCTTGAGTCTCATCTCCTGCACCTCCTTCCCCCGCACCGCACCTCCTTCCCCCGCACCGCACCTCCTTCCCCCGCACCGCACCTCCTTCCCCCGCACCGCACCTCCTTCCCCCGCACCGCACCTCCTTCCCCCGCACCGCACCTCCTTCCCCCGCACCGCACCTCCTTCCCCCGCACCGCACCTCCTTCCCCCGCACCGCACCTCCTTCCCCCGCACCGCACCTCCTTCCCCCGCACCGCACCTCCTTCCCCCGCACTGCACCTCCTTCCACCGCACTCCACCCCCTTCCCCCCGCACTGCACCCCCTCCCCCCTTACCGCACCCCGTTCCCCTGCACTGCACCGCACTGCACCGCGTGGCAGGTAACGGAGGACCGGAAGAAGCGGCGGCGGTGGAGGGAGCTGCTGCGGCGGGGCGCCAAGGCGAAGGACGCGGCGCTGCGGGGCAACCTCTTTGGCGCCGCGCTCTCCGCGCTGCGCCGCCTGCCACTCGACCCCGCCTCCGACGCCTTCGTCGAGCGCGTCGTGCTGGGGTGAGTGGTTCAGAGTGGTGCTGGGGTGAGCGGTTTAGAGCGGTGCTGGGGTGATCGGGTGCTGAGCGGTGCTGGGGTGAGTGAGGGATGCGGGAGCAAGTGGTGATGGGGTGAGTGCAATGGAGGGCAGTGCCTCCTGTCCAACTGCTCCTCGCACACTCCTACCCCCTCACACCCCACTTGCTCCTCCTTCTGTCTGCGTGTACGCTGCCGTGCTGTGCGGTGTGTGGCATGGCATGCGCTGTGACACGGCCAGCATAGGGTGTGGGGATGCAGTGGGGCTGCGCCATGCGCTCTCCATGGCGGCCGACATCGCCCTCGTCAACCCCCTCGCCCTCGCCACCTCCATCTGTCAGCCCCCCCTCGCCCACAGCCACTCTCTCTCTCTCTCTCTGTGCTTCTTGCCTTCAACCTTTCCATTTGAACTGAAGCAGTAAACACCCGTTATATGTATAGGGTTGCTACGCAACCCAAAACAATGCAACTCGTCGAGTCTCGTTGTAAGGAGTTTACAAATTCCTTACTGTATCATGGCCTTAGCGGGTACTACCCGAGCGGGTTCGGCTTACAGTTTCGGCCCGAACCGCTTCCGAGCCGCCCTGCACCAACACTTCCAAGCCTCGCACATCAGGAGGCCCTCGCCTATCACGTTTTCGCCCTATAATTGCTCGCTTTCTTCATTGTATCGGCATGCTGTAATCACAGTGTCTTTATAGAAGTCTTCCGCGCACTCTGTTTAGTACAACTCAAAACACTCGTCGTCTGGCTCGTCGTTTCTCTGTCGGAATTTCCTCACGACCGTCAGATATCCTTGCATGTAGAATTGTTATGCGTAGCAGCAGTACCCCACGTGGCGTAATGCGAATTGCACGAACAGCTATACCTCGGCTGTTCCAACCCAATCCGAAATTTAGCCAGAACACCAAGTTGGGCATTTTCTTGTGGGAACTATGCATGTCGCGCATCACGCAGGATTTAGCTACAACCAGAAATTTGTAACCGAACCTCACCCATTATAGTTCCGTTTGTGGAGTGGAAAGACACACTCGAAATCGCCGTCGTGTCGACATAACCGCTCACGGGCTGCCATGGGCTGGACAGCCTTCCGGACCGCATAGCAGACTTCTGCCCTGCCTTCGCATGCTTACCATCTACAACTGCGGTTCTTTTGCCAGCCTGCCTAGTAGTTTCACCTCTCTGCGCCGTTTGGAAACCCTCGCGGTCGTGGATTGTGAGAGTCTTTCCTTACCCAGCAACTTCTGTGACCTTCCTGCCCTCAAGCTGTTAATTCTAGACAGGTTGCAGTACCCCCTCCCTTCTTTCTGCCATCTCACGTCCCTCGAGGCACTCTTTTCAAGACAATGCAATTGGGCGCCGGCAGATATTTCCTGCCACACGGCTCTCAAGGTGCTCAACTTCACACTCTCGGACCATCTTTTCTTGCCAGAAAACGTCGGGGCCCTTGCAAGTCTGACGGCTCTCGAGTTGGACTGTTGCCAGTTCCAGCCCCTTCCGAATTCGTTCACCAAGCTGTCTTCCGTGACGAGCCTTGAGCTCGTGCAATGCCCTGAAGTCAAGGATCTCGAAGCCCTGGGGGAGCTGAGTTGCCTGCGCGAGCTGAAGATCGCTGGTCTTCCAATCAGCGCACTTCCTAGCTCACTGTTACTGCTTACTGGACTCCGAACCTTGGAGGTTCGTGGCTGCGAGTCACTGTCAGAAGTACCGTCGAGGCTGGATGCGCTGAAGGGGCTGAAGAGGCTCGAGATCACGGGTTGTCGGCAGCTCAGTGGACCCCCTGCCGGTCTGCCCCCCACTCTTGAGACCCTCTACTTGGGGCCATTCAAGCATGGCCCTTCTCATTCTGTGGACATCTCGGTGCTGTGGCAGCTGAGGGTGCGTGATGCACGCTGTGCGTGACGCACGCTGTGCTGGCGGTCGACCAGGCTAGCTGCAGAGCTGCTAGGTGCCTGATGTGGTCATTCTTGTCATTGACAGTGCCATCATTCTGTAATGCAATCTTTACCTAATGAAAAATCTTGCCGATTTTTCCCGTGAATGCGCAACTGCTAAGGAACTAAGCAAAGCTACGATCACTCCTAGAGTTCGTGCCAACACCCCGTAGTCTAGCTGACGACTATTGTAGAGTGACTCTCCGCATGCTGCGGTGAGCGTAGAGGACCGGGGTTCGATTCCTGCTGTCGGCGACTTCCTGTGCCCTAAGTGGTGGACCCTCCCAGTGAGGGGAGTGTTGGAAGGGGACACTGGAATGGCCCGAAGTGGTCTCCCTAAGGGCTACAGGTGTCGTCCTGGGGGGGTATGGGTGCGCTGACCCACCAAGGAAACATGCCCTTTTAGCCCAGTCGGTTAGCGGACTGGAATGCTATCCCCGCATGGTGCGGTGAGCGTGGACGGCCCCGCAGATTACCTTCAGATAGGAGCCGACTTTTGCACCTACTAAGTCGTTCGTAGGCCGGCAGCCGCTCTAGTCGCCATGGTCGACCCCGTAGTTGAAGCGGGCGTAGCGAACACCTTGGAGACTCGTTTGGCTGACGCGAGGAGACGCCACGAGGCTGGCGAGCACGGGCCGAACCTCCCCTTGGAGGTCGTCGAGCTGGGCATCCGCGCAAAGTGGGCGACGGAGCACCCTTCCGATCCTGCATCTCTTCGACCGGTGCGAAACGAAGGTGGCATCGACGAGAAGGTCGACGGCGGTGCACGAGACAGCGGCAGCGAAGGCACGAAGAAGAGAGGGGTGATCAAGATCGACGGTGGCGTCGACAGGAGTCAGGCGCGAGTGCAGCGGTCAACGGCGGCTGCAGGCAGCTCGCGTGCCGACATCGACGGACGACGTCGCTCTCCTCTACGAAGTGGTGGAGGGCTCTCGGAGGCGACTCACGTGACAGCGAGCGGGATCGCACCGGCGTATGGCTACTTCAAGTTTTCTCCGGACCGGATCACCGTCGCACCGCTGCAAGGTCGACGGGACCTCATCACCTGGAGGGAGGCAATAGAACCTCAGCTGGAGGTCGCCGGGCTGAAGGGCTTTGCCGACGGCACCGTGCCAATTCCGCCCGAGGACGATGTCGAGCTGCGCGGGGAGTTTCGTGCTGCTCATTTGCTCACCTTCATGGTCATCTCGAGGTGTTGCTCGCCAGTGGTGCAGCTAGCGCTCAGGTCGTGTCGAGAGAGACTGGATGCTGGTCACCAAGCATGGCACTTCATCCTGTCGACGTACCAGGCAAAGGACGACCTGTACATCGGACAGCTGGAGGAGCAGATGACACACCTTCGGATGGGCGAGGAGGAGTCGGCGACGGACTACTGCAACCGTGCTCGACGGATCCTAGCTGAGATGCGGATGGCGGGCGTTGAATACTCGACGGCGTCCTACATCACCCATGTCGTCAAGGGCCTGCCGCACAGCTACAACCTCATGAAGAGGATGATGATGGTGCCCGGCACGCGTGGGTCCCTCGACGAGGACTCCCTCACCAGCTACGTCATTCAAGACGAGGCTCTGCAGGAGGCAGAGCAGCCCACGGAGCTCCTTCCGCAGGCGAGTTACGTTGCACCGACGAAGCAGAATCGTCCGCAGGGGCAGCGCGGGAAGCCGGGCGGATGTGGTAGCGGAGGTGGGCGGTCGACGAGAAGAGGTCGACGCGGGACAAAGGCCGTGGGGGTGGTGGTCAACGGCGGGAGTGCTGGATCTGCCACGACCCCGACCATCTCTCCTACGAGTGCCCCGACCGCGACGACAGCGACGAGGACGACAACAAGGGAGGCTGCGGTCGGTCGACCAGTCGTCGCCCCCGTCGAAATGAGAAGCCGCGCAAGGAAAAGCAGACGTCGAAGAAGACGTCGTCGACGAAGGACGACGACAACTTTAGAGGCAAGAGCCGAGGCGACGGGGAGGCGTCGTGCTCGATGGTCGGTGTAGAGGAGCCGACAGTCTCGCTGGCGCCGGAGGCTGGCGAGGACTTCCAGGCGCCGTCTGCCTCTCCCGTCTGCCTCTCCCGTCTGCCTCTCCCGTCTGCCTCTCCCGTCTGCCTCTCCCGTGTCTGCCTCTCCCGTCTGCCTCTCCCGTGTCTGCCTCTCCCGTCTGCCTCTCCCGTCTGCCTCTCCCGTCTGCCTCTCCCGTCTGCCTCTCCCGTCTGCCTCTCCCGTCTGCCTCTCCCGTCTGCCTCTCCCGTCTGCCTCTCCCGTCTGCCTCTCCCGTCTGCCTCTCCCGTCTGCCTCTCCCGTCTGCCTCTCCCGTCTGCCTCTCCCGTCTGCCTCTCCCGTCTGCCTCTCCCGTCTGCCTCTCCCGTGTCTGCCTCTCCCGTCTGCCTCTCCCGTGTCTGCCTCTCCCGTCTGCCTCTCCGTCTGCCTCTCCCGTCTGCCTCTCCCGTCTGCCTCTCCCGTCTGCCTCTCCCGTCTGCCTCTCCCGTCTGCCTCTCCCGTCTGCCTCTCCCGTCTGCCTCTCCCGTCTGCCTCTCCCGTCTGCCTCTCCCGTCTGCCTCTCCCGTCTGCCTCTCCCGTCTGCCTCTCCCGTCTGCCTCTCCCGTCTGCCTCGTCTCCTCTCCCGTCTGCCTCTCCCGTCTGCCTCTCCCGTCTGCCTCTCCCGTCTGCCTCTCCCGTCTGCCTCTCCCGTCTGCCTCTCCCGTCTGCCTCTCCCGTCTGCCTCTCCCGTCTGCCTCTCCCGTCTGCCTCTCCCGTCTGCCTCTCCCGTCTGCCTCTCCCGTCTGCCTCTCCCGTCTGCCTCTCCCGTCTGCCTCTCCCGTCTGCCTCTCCCGTCTGCCTCTCCCGTCTGCCTCTCCCGTCTGCCTCTCCCGTCTGCCTCTCCCGTCTGCCTCTCCCGTCTGCCTCTCCCGTCTGCCTCTCCCGTCTGCCTCTCCCGTCTGCCTCTCCCGTCTGCCTCTCCCGTCTGCCTCTCCCGTCTGCCTCTCCCGTCTGCCTCTCCCGTCTGCCTCTCCCGTCTGCTGCCTCTCCCGTCTGCCTCTCCCGTCGCCTCTACCCGTCTGCCTCTCCCGTCTGACTCTCCCGTCTGCCTCTCCCAGTCTGCCTCTCCCGTCTGCCTCTCCCGTCTGCCTCTCCCGTCTGCCTCTCCCGTCTGCCTCTCCCGTCTGCCTCTCCCGTCTGCCTCTCTCCGTCTGCCTCTCCCGTCTGCCTCTCCCGTCTGCCTCTCCCGTCTGCCTCTCCCGTCTGCCCTCCCGTCCTGCCTCTCCCGTCTGCCTCTCCCGTGTCTGCCTCTCCCGTCTGCCTCTCCCGTCTGCTCTCCCGTCTGCCTCTTATCCCGTCTGCCTCTCCCGTCTGCCTCTCCCGTCTGCCTTGCCTCTCCCGTCTGCCTCTCCCGTCTGCCTCTCCCGTCTGCCTCTCCCGTCTGCCTCTCCCGTCTGCCTCTCCCGTCTGCCTCTCCCGTCTGCCTCTCCCGTCTGCCTCTCCCGTCTGCCTCTCCCGTCTGCCTCTCCCGTCTGCCTCTCCCGTCTGCCTCTCCCGTCTGCCTCTCCCGTCTGCCTCTCCCGTCTGCCTCTCCCGTCTGCCTCTCCCGTCTGCCTCTCCCGTCTGCCTCTCCCGTCTGCCTCTCCCGTCTGCCTCTCCCGTCTGCCTCTCCCGTCTGCCTCTCCCGTCTGCCTCTCCCGTCTGCCTCTCCCGTCTGCCTCTCCCGTCTGCCTCTCCCGTCTGCCTCTCCCGTCTGCCTCTCCCGTCTGCCTCTCCCGTCTGCCTCTCCCGTCTGCCTCTCCCGTCTGCCTCTCCCGTCTGCCTCTCCCGTCTGCCTCTCCCGTCTGCCTCTCCCGTCTGCCTCTCCCGTCTGCCTCTCCCGTCTGCCTCTCCCGTCTGCCTCTCCGTCTGCCTCTCCCGTCTGCCTCTCCCGTCTGCCTCTCCCGTCTGCCTCTCCCGTCTGCCTCTCCCGTCTGCCTCTCCCGTCTGCCTCTCCCGTCTGCCTCTCCCGTCTGCCTCTCCCGTCTGCCTCTCCCGTCTGCCTCTCCCGTCTGCCTCTCCCGTCTGCCTCTCCCGTCTGCCTCTCCCGTCTGCCTCTCCCGTCTGCCTCTCCGTCTGCCTCTCCCGTCTGCCTCTCCCGTCTGCCTCTCCCGTCTGCCTCTCCCGTCTGCCTCTCCCGTCTGCCTCTCCCGTCTGCCTCTCCCGTCTGCCTCTCCCGTCTGCCTCTCCCGTCTGCCTCTCCCGTCTGCCTCTCCCGTCTGCCTCTCCCGTCTGCCTCTCCCGTCTGCCTCTCCCGTCTGCCTCTCCCGTCTGCCTCTCCCGTCTGCCTCTCCCGTCTGCCTCTCCCGTCTGCCTCTCCCGTCTGCCTCTCCCGTCTGCCTCTCCCGTCTGCCTCTCCCGTCTGCCTCTCCCGTCTGCCTCTCCCGTCTGCCTCTCCCGTCTGCCTCTCCCGTCTGCCTCTCCCGTCTGCCTCTCCCGTCTGCCTCTCCCGTCTGCCTCTCCCGTCTGCCTCTCCCGTCTGCCTCTCCCGTCTGCCTCTCCCGTCTGCCTCTCCCGTCTGCCTCTCCCGTCTGCCTCTCCCGTCTGCCTCTCCCGTCTGCCTCTCCCGTGTCTGCCTCTCCGTCTGCCTCTCCCGTGTCTGCCTCTCCGTCGCCTCTCCCGTCTGCCTCTCCCGTCTGCCTCTCCCGTCTGCCTCTCCGTCTGCCTCTCCCGTCTGCCTCTCCCGTCTGCCTCTCCCGTCTGCCTCTCCGTCTGCCTCTCCCGTCTGCCTCTCCTGTCTGCCTCTCCCGTCTGCCTCTCCCGTCTGCCTCTCCCGTCTGCCTCTCCCGTCTGCCTCTCCCGTCTGCCTCTCCCGTCTGCCTCTCCCGTCTGCCTCTCCCGTCTGCCTCTCCCGTCTGCCTCTCCCTGTCTGCCTCTCCCGTCTGCCTCTCCCGTGTCTGCCTCTCCCGTGTCTGCCTCTCCCGTCTGCCTCTCCCGTCTGCCTCTCCCGTCTGCCTCTCCCGTCTGCCTCTCCCGTCTGCCTCTCCCGTCTGCCTCTCCCGTCTGCCTCTCCCGTCTGCCTCTCCCGTCTGCCTCTCCCGTCTGCCTCTCCCGTCTGCCTCTCCCGTCTGCCTCTCCCGTCTGCCTCTCCCGTCTGCCTCTCCCGTCTGCCTCTCCCGTCTGCCTCTCCCGTCTGCCTCTCCCGTTCTGCCTCTCCCGTCTGCCTCTCCCGTCTGCCTCTCCCGTGTCTGCCTCTCCCGTCTGCCTCTCCCGTCTGCCTCTCCCGTCTGCCTCTCCCGTCTGCCTCTCCCGTCTGCCTCTCCCGTCTGCCTCTCCCGTCTGCCTCTCCCGTCTGCCTCTCCCGTCTGCCTCTCCCGTCTGCCTCTCCCGTCTGCCTCTCCCGTCTGCCTCTCCCGTCTGCCTCTCCCGTCTGCCTCTCCCGTCTGCCTCTCCCGGTCTGCCTCTCCCGTCTGCCTCTCCCGTCTGCCTCTCCCGTCTGCCTCTCCCGTCTGCCTCTCCCGTCTGCCTCTCCCGTCTGCCTCTCCCGTCTGCCTCTCCCGTCTGCCTCTCCGTCTGCCTCTCCCGTCTGCCTCTCCCGTCTGCCTCTCCCGTCTGCCTCTCCCGTCTGCCTCTCCCGTCTGCCTCTCCCGTCTGCCTCTCCCGTCTGCCTCTCCCGTCTGCCTCTCCCGTCTGCCTCTCCCGTCTGCCTCTCCCGTCTGCCTCTCCCGTCTGCCTCTCCCGTCTGCCTCTCCCGTCTGCCTCTCCCGTCTGCCTCTCCCGTGTCTGCCTCTCCCGTCTGCCTCTCCCCGTCTGCCTCTCCGTCTGCCTCTCCCGTCTGCCTCTCCCGTCTGCCTCTCCCGTCTGCCTCTCCCGTCTGCCTCTCCCGTCTGCCTCTCCCGTCTGCCTCTCCCGTCTGCCTCTCCCGTCTGCCTCTCCCGTCTGCCTCTCCCGTCTGCCTCTCCCGTCTGCCTCTCCCGTCTGCCTCTCCCGTCTGCCTCTCCCGTCTGCCTCTCCCGTCTGCCTCTCCCGTCTGCCTCTCCCGTCTGCCTCTCCCGTCTGCCTCTCCCGTCTGCCTCTCCCGTCTGCCTCTCCCGTCTGCCTCTCTCGTCTGCCTCTCCCGTCTGCCTCTCCCGTGTCTGCCTCTCCCGTCTGCCTCTCCCGTGTCTGCCTCTCCCGTCTGCCTCTCCCGTCTGCCTCTCCCGTCTGCCTCTCCCGTCTGCCTCTCCCGTCTGCCTCTCCCGTCTGCCTCTCCCGTCTGCCTCTCCCGTCTGCCTCTCCCGTCTGCCTCTCCCGTCTGCCTCTCCCGTCTGCCTCTCCCGTCTGCCTCTCCCGTCTGCCTCTCCCGTCTGCCTCTCCCGTGCCTGCCTCTCCCGTGCCTGCCTCTCCCGTCTGCCTCTCCCGTCTGCCTCTCCCGTCTGCCTCTCCCGTGCCTGCCTCTCCCGTCTGCCTCTCCCGTCTGCCTCTCCCGTCTGCCTCTCCCGTCTGCCTCTCCCGTCTGCCTCTCCCGTCTGCCTCTCCCGTCTGCCTCTCCCGTCTGCCTCTCCCGTCTGCCTCTCCCGTCTGCCTCTCCCGTCTGCCTCTCCCGTGCCTGCCTCTCCCGTGCCTGCCTCTCCCGTCTGCCTCTCCCGTGCCTGCCTCTCCCGTGCCTGCCTCTCCCGTGCCTGCCTCTCCCGTGCCTGCCTCTCCCGTGCCTGCCTCTCCCGTGCCTGCCACTCCCGTGCCTGCCTCTCCCGTGCCTGCCTCTCCCGTGCCTGCCTCTCCCGTGCGTGCCTCTCCCGTGCCTGCCTCTCCCGTGCCTGCCTCTCCCGTGCCTGCCTCTCCCGTGCCTGCCTCTCCCGTGCCTGCCTCTCCCGTGCCTGCCTCTCCCGTGCCTGCCTCTCCCGTGCCTGCCTCTCCCGTGCCTGCCTCTCCCGTGCCTGCCTCTCCCGTGCCTGCCTCTCCCGTGCCTGCCTCTCCCGTGCCTGCCTCTCCCGTGCCTGCCTCTCCCGTGCCTGCCTCTCCCGTGCCTGCCTCTCCCGTGCCTGCCTCTCCCGTGCCTGCCTCTCCCGTGCCTGCCTCTCCCGTGCCTGCCTCTCCCGTGCCTGCCTCTCCCGTGCCTGCCTCTCCCGTGCCTGCCTCTCCCGTGCCTGCCTCTCCCGTGCCTGCCTCTCCCGTGCCTGCCTCTCCCGTGCCTGCCTCTCCCGTGCCTGCCTCTCCCGTGCCTGCCTCTCCCGTGCCTGCCTCTCCCGTGCCTGCCTCTCCCGTGCCTGCCTCTCCCGTGCCTGCCTCTCCCGTGCCTGCCTCTCCCGTGCCTGCCTCTCCCGTGCCTGCCTCTCCCGTGCCTGCCTCTCCCGTGCCTGCCTCTCCCGTGCCTGCCTCTCCCGTGCCTGCCTCTCCCGTGCCTGCCTCTCCCGTGCCTGCCTCTCCCGTGCCTGCCTCTCCCGTGCCTGCCTCTCCCGTGCCTGCCTCTCCCGTGCCTGCCTCTCCCGTGCCTGCCTCTCCCGTGCCTGCCTCTCCCGTGCCTGCCTCTCCCGTGCCTGCCTCTCCCGTGCCTGCCTCTCCCGTGCCTGCCTCTCCCGTGCCTGCCTCTCCCGTGCCTGCCTCTCCCGTGCCTGCCTCTCCCGTGCCTGCCTCTCCCGTGCCTGCCTCTCCCGTGCCGTGCCTCTCCCGTGCCTGCCTCTCCCGTGCCTGCCTCTCCCGTGCCTGCCTCTCCCGTGCCTGCCTCTCCCGTGCCTGCCTCTCCCGTGCCTGCCTCTCCCGTGCCTGCCTCTCCCGTGCCTGCCTCTCCCGTGCCTGCCTCTCCCGTGCCTGCCTCTCCCGTGCCTGCCTCTCCCGTGCCTGCCTCTCCCGTGCCTGCCTCTCCCGTGCCTGCCTCTCCCGTGCCTGCCTCTCCCGTGCCTGCCTCTCCCGTGCCTGCCTCTCCCGTGCCTGCCTCTCCCGTGCCTGCCTCTCCCGTGCCTGCCTCTCCCGTGCCTGCCTCTCCCGTGCCTGCCTCTCCCGTGCCTGCCTCTCCCGTGCCTGCCTCTCCCGTGCCTGCCTCTCCCGTGCCTGCCTCTCCCGTGCCTGCCTCTCCCGTGCCTGGCCTCTCCCCGTGCCTGCCTCTCCCGTGCCTGCCTCTCCCGTGCCTGCCTCTCCCGTGCCTGCCTCTCCCGTGCCTGCCTCTCCCGTGCCTGCCTCTCCCGTGCCTGCCTCTCCCGTGCCTGCCTCTCCCGTGCCTGCCTCTCCCGTGCCTGCCTCTCCCGTGCCTGCCTCTCCCGTGCCTGCCTCTCCCGTGCCTGCCTCTCCCGTGCCTGCCTCTCCCGTGCCTGCCTCTCCCGTGCCTGCCTCTCCCGTGCCTGCCTCTCCCGTGCCTGCCTCTCCCGTGCCTGCCTCTCCCGTGCCTGCCTCTCCCGTGCCTGCCTCTCCCGTGCCTGCCTCTCCCGTGCCTGCCTCTCCCGTGCCTGCCTCTCCCGTGCCTGCCTCTCCCGTGCCTGCTCTCCCGTGCCTGCCTCTCCCGTGCCTGCCTCTCCCGTGCCTGCCTCTCCCGTGCCTGCCTCTCCCGTGCCTGCCTCTCCCGTGCCTGCCCTCTCCCGTTGCCTGCCTCTCCCGTGCCTGCCTCTCCCGTGCCTGCCTCTCCCAGTGCCTGCCTCTCCCGTGCCTGCCTCTCCCGTGCCTGCCTCTCCCGTGCCTGCCTCTCCCGTGCCTGCCTCTCCCGTGCCTGCCTCTCCCGTGCCTCGCCTCTCTCCCGTGCCTGCCCTCTCCCGTGCCTGCCTCTCCCGTGCCTGCCTCTCCCGTGCCTGCCTCTCTCCGTGCCTGCCTCTCCCGTGCCTGCCTCTCCCGTGCCTGCCTCTCCCGTGCCTGCCTCTCCCGTGCCTGCTCTCCCGTGCCTGCCTCTCCCGTGCCTGCCTCTCCCGTGCCTGCCTCTCCCGTGCCTGCCTCTCCCGTGCCTCCTGCCTTCCCCTCCCGTGCCTGCCTCTCCCGTGCCTGCCCTCTCCCGTGCCTGCCTCTCCCGTGCCTGCCTCTCCCGTGCCTGCCTCTCCCGTGCCTGCCTCTCCCGTGCCTGCCTCTCCCGTGCCTGCCTCTCCCGTGCCTGCCTCTCCCGTGCCTGCCTCTCCCGTGCCTGCCTCTCCCGTGCCTGCCTCTCCCGTTGCCTGCCTCTCCCGTGCCTGCCTCTCCCGTGCCTGCCTCTCCCGTGCCTGCCTCTCCCGTGCCTGCCTCTCCCGTGCCTGCCTCTCCCGTGCCTGCCTCTCCCGTGCCTGCCTCTCCCGTGCTCCTGCCTCTCCCGTGCCTGCCTCTCCCGTGCCTGCCTCTCCCGTGCCTGCCTCTCCCGTGCCTGCCTCTCCCGTGCCTGCCTCTCCCGTGCCTGCCTCTCCCGTGCCTGCCTCTCCCGTGCCTGCCTCTCCCGTGCCTGCCTCTCCCGTGCCTGCCTCTCCCGTGCCTGCCTCTCCCGTGCCTGCCTCTCCCGTGCCTGCCTCTCCCGTGCCTGCCTCTCCCGTGCCTGCCTCTCCCGTGCCTGCCTCTCCCGTGCCTGCCTCTCCCGTGCCTGCCTCTCCCGTGCCTGCCTCTCCCGTGCCTGCCTCTCCCGTGCCTGCCTCTCCCGTGCCTGCCTCTCCCGTGCCTGCCTCTCCCGTGCCTGCCTCTCCCGTGCCTGCCTCTCCCGTGCCTGCCTCTCCCGTGCCTGCCTCTCCCGTGCCTGCCTCTCCCGTGCCTGCCTCTCCCGTGCCTGCCTCTCCCGTGCCTGCCTCTCCCGTGCCTGCCTCTCCCGTGCCTGCCTCTCCCGTGCCTGCCTCTCCCGTGCCTGCCTCTCCCGTGCCTGCCTCTCCCGTGCCTGCCTCTCCCGTGCCTGCCTCTCCCGTGCCTGCCTCTCCCGTGCCTGCCTCTCCCGTGCCTGCCTCTCCCGTGCCTGCCTCTCCCGTGCCTGCCTCTCCCGTGCCTGCCTCTCCCGTGCCTGCCTCTCCCGTGCCTGCCTCTCCCGTGCCTGCCTCTCCCGTGCCTGCCTCTCCCGTGCCTGCCTCTCCCGTGTCCTCCTCTCCCGTGCCTGCCTCTCCCGTGCCTGCCTCTCCCGTGCCTGCCTCTCCCGTGCCTGCCTCTCCCGTGCCTGCCTCCCGCCCTGCGCCCGGCATGCATGCCTTCCCTGTGGGGCCACACCACACCACAGCGCGCCTGGCGGGGGGGTCACTGGCGGCGGCCATCAGGGCGCCCGACATGTTTGCTCGAGTGTACCTCGCTCGCCTCTGTGCTGCCCTCGTGCACGCCTCCCAGATCTACGGTGCGCGCCACACCACCACCTCTGTTCTCACCTGCTGCTTCATGTGCAAATGTGTGCTGCGGTGCTGCCCTCCCTCCTGCCTTCTCCTCATATTGCATCATCTTGATGCTCTCGCTTGCTGGAATACGGCTTCCAGCATTCTCATATGGATCTTTCAATGGGGCTGAGCATGCTTGGGGCGTGTGTATGTGGGCATGGGGCGTGTGTGTGTGGGCATGGCATGGCTGATGGGCGGGTGCAGATAGAGCTGACTTCAGAGGGCTCTTCTCGGCGTTTCTCTTCCAGCTGCTCTACGATGCCAATGTGCGCGTCTGCCTCGAGGCCATCTGCTGCATCACTGCTGCTTTCTCCGCCAAAGTCGAACCCACGTGCGCCTCCTCTGCCCATCGCCTCACCTCTTCTCTGCACGCACTGCTACAACACCTTACTGTTCCCTTTTTCCGTTATCACATGTGATTGAGCCCGCCCAGTGACTGCTTCTCATCCAATCGTCCTCTCTGCGCGCCTCTTCCCTGCCCCACTCCCTCCCTTCACCGCCTGCAGAACGGCGCAGAGGGCGGATGGGTGGCAGATTCTGACCACCTCTCTCATGGACACGCGCGGGGCGGCCAGGGACCTTGCGGGCGGCAAGGCCGGCGGCTCCAAGGAGAAGGAGGCCATGCCCCTGCCGCCCTCCTACGACCTCGTGCTCAAGGTGCTGCTCTCACACCTAATACTTTGAACTGTAGAATGACTTTCGCCAGCGAAAGCTGTATTGTATCCTAATCGAAGCACACCAATTGCTTCACCAGCTAACGATCAGATCCCCGATGCAGACGTCACCGAAGGCAGAAATTCCTCACTCATAACTGCTTCCATTGCATTTCGCTGTCATCTCTCCACCACCCCGAGTCGCCTTTCCTCTCGCGGATATGTCTCCCGTCAAGACCCATCTTTTTATTTCGTGGTCCGCACCTCCTTTGAATCTTTCCCCCTAGAATTCGCAAATTCTTTCTCCTTCCGACCGTGCCGTAGCGTGCTTGTGTCCGTGCCTCATCGCTACGATCACCTCGCGCCATTCACCCCCGCGACGATGCCACCATGCGACGACGGGATGGGAGACGAGGGGAATGGGAGGAGCCGTTATGAACGGGCTAGATTAGGCGGGTGAGAGGCGCGTGAGAGGCACTGCGTTGCTGACAGTTTCTTTTGCAGCTTGCTAGCACACCGCAACTAGTCGAGAATGCTAGTAGTAAGCTAGTCGGGGTGGTGGAGAGATGACAGCGAAATGCAGTGGAAGCAGTTGAGTGAGGAATTTCTGCCTTCGGTGACGTCTGCATCGCGGATCTGACCGTCACACGGTGAAGCAATTGGTGTGCTTCGGTTAGGATACAATACAGCTTTCGCTGGCGAAAGTCATTCTACAGTTCAACAGCTAGATCAAGGTGCCAGCTTGGGGGCTCTGCGCTCACTGTGTTCCCTTTTTCCATCCCCGCTCTCCCCCGTCATTAACTGGTGGTACACGGCATTGACGAAGCACTGCACCGCACTGTTGAGTTGACTCACAAGTCGCTCCTTCATCCCCCACCCATCCCCCTCCTCTCCCCCCCTTCCCCCCTCCCCAGGTGGTGGCGCATCGGGTGGACTATGCGCTGCGCAGCACATCACGCCCCATGCTGCACGCGGCGCTGAGGGCGGTGGCGGAGGTGGGCAAGGCGCGCGCGGCAGCACTCTCGCTGGGGCTCTTCACGGAGGCGCCAACCCTGCCACAGGACGACGCATCTGACTTCCAGCAGGGTTTGTGCGCCGCCCTCTCCGTGCCCTCTCTCTCGCCCCCTTTGCTCGTTGCTGCTCTACCTCCGCTCGTTACACTTGGATTCTGTGTGGTGGGTGGGGTGTGTGTCCTTGTGTGTGCGAGTGCTGACAAGTGTGAAGTGTGTGTGTGTGCGTGCGCAGCGATGGGCAAGCAGGCGGCCTCCAAGGAGAAGGTGACGGTGGACTCGCTGCTGGCAGCCCTCATGGAGGCCGTGCGCTGCACCGTCGCCTGCGAGTGCGTCTACGTGCGCGCTCAGGCAAGTCCACTTCACTGCGCGCCCAGGCAAGTCCACATGCGCCCAGGCAAGTCCACATGTGTGTTTTGGCCTTTTTGTGAGGCAAGCTATGAAAACATTTTTGCGATTCTGCTTTGTGCTGCTGGTATGCACATGTGGGTGCGGGCGGGGTGGCAGGCGCTGAAGGCGATGATATGGATGCAGAGTGAGTACGAGTCGAGCGCGGAGCTCAAGGCCACGCTGCTGGGCGAGCTGGACGACCCCGCCTGGCCCGCCGCTCTCCTCAACGACCTCCTTCTCACCCTGCACGCGCGCTTCAAGGTAACTCCCTGCACGCGCGCTTCAAGGTAACTCCCTGCACGCGCGCTTCAAGGTAACTCCCTGCACGCGCACTGCAAGGCGGCTCCCCTTCCGTAGCTTCCATGCATGCATGCGTCCATGCTCACTGCGAGCCCCCATTCCTGATTGCCCCAATGCCTCGATCCCTGCCCCCATGCCCACCAGGCCACGCCAGACATGGCAGTCACCATTCTGGACCTCGCCAGCCTCTTCGTCACAAGGGTGCCTTCCAAAGTCGACACCACCACCCTGCAGGCGCTCTGGAAGGTGCTCCCCCTTGCTTCCCTCCCTCACTTCCCCTCCCCGCTCTCTCTCCCCGCTCCCTCTCCCCGCTCCCTCTCCCCGCTCCCCCTCATCGCTCCCTCCCTTCGTTCTTTTCTCCTCCCGTTCCTTCAACTCTTTCGTTCTGGCATCTCTGCATAAACCCCGGGCGTGCACTCAGTGTCCATCAGTCTAGAGTTGTCAAGAATTATTATTTTTTCACACCCTCCCACCCGCCTCGCGCACCCCACCCACTCCCATGGATGTCCTTGGGGCCCCACCCCCCCTTCCTCCCGCGCCCTTGGCAGACGTGTCTGGTGGGGTGTGGTCCGCAGGGCAAGCATCTGGCGCTGGAGGCCGTCAGCACCGTGCTCGACCTGCCTCCCCCGCCGCCGCCCCAGCTGCCCTCCTCTCACGGCGCTGCTGCTGTCAGCGCAGCGCCCATCTCACACCCGCGCTCCGCCATCGCCCTCCAGCGCATCACCCACGCCGCTGTACGCCCTCTCTGTTGGTGTTCCTTTTGATAACTCTCCCTCTGAGTAACGCCATACGCCCCCTCGTTGCTGCTGCTTCACCTCACCTCCCTCTTCCCCCCGCTCTATTCCCTCTCTCTTTCTCCCGATCTATTGGCTCCATATCTTTCCGCCGTACGTGCCCCGTCTCTTGCCCCACTGCCCGCTTCTCTCCTCTGTGCCTGCCACAGTGGCAGTGCCACCTGCCACCTCAAGCCCTTTCCACACACTCCTCTCTGCTCTTCCCATTCCTCTCTGCTCCAAGCACTCCTTCAACGCCCTCCGCAACCCCGCCCTTCCCACCACTACACAACCCCTGCCACACCTCTCCTATCTGCCTTCTCGTCCTGCCCTTCCCCTTCCCCTTCCCCTTCCCCACTCCACCCATCGCCTCCTGCAGATCTGGTTTCTGGGGGAGAACGCCAACTTTGCGGCGGGCGAGTACGCGTGGGAGAGTGCGACGCCGCCCGGGGCGGCGCTGATGCTGCTGGACGCGGAGAGCATGGTGGCGGCGGCCGGCGTGCGCAACCCCACGCTCGCCCAGGCCATGCAGCGCCTGCAGCGCACCGCCACCACCGGTGCCTGGGAGGTCAGCTAGGGGGGTGGTGTAAGGGGTGGGGAGTGGGGAGAGGGGAGGGGAGCAGGGGAATGCAAGGGGAAGGTTGCTTAAGGAGAGAAAAGGAGGGTTCATCGTTGGTGTGAGGCCAATCGTTAGCAGTGGCAGCAGTTCAAGGAGCGATGGTGAATAAAAGCTCCACACTCACAAGCTTTCTTCTCGTTTTCCTCTCTTGCTCCACTGTGCTTCTCTGCCTTGTTCACCTCTTTTTTCTCCTCCCCGCCCCCCCTTCCCCTGCACTTTGCTTTTCCCACATAACATTTCCCCCCTCTCACCGTGCTCCCCCCTGGGCGGCCATGGGTGGCATGGCAGGACCGGGTGGTGGCGGTGTATGCGCTGATGACGGTGGCGCTGCGCTCAGGCGAGCCGTACCGCCTGCAGATCTACGAGTTCTTCCACGCCCTCTTCTACGGTGGTGGCTCCTCCCGCAAGGCAACTCCAACGCCCCCCGCCCCGCCCCGCACACTCTCGCATCGCTGCCTCCTGTCCTCTCCGTTCCCCCTCTCGTCATGTCTTGCTCATTCTCCCAGCCTGGCGGTTTGGAAACCCGAGCCTCAGGCGCATTAATGCATGGCAGCACTGCCTGCCATGGAATGGAATGGCATGTGCGCGCATGGCATGGCATGGAATGGCAGGTGCGGGGCATGGCGCTGGGCGTGTCGAACGGCGAGGACAGGGGCGCCAGTGGCACGGGGCTGGGGGGCATCATTGCACCGATGCTGAGAGTGCTGGATGAGATGTACCGCTGCCAGGATGTCATGATGCGGTGAGTAGATGTCATGATGCGGTGAGTGGGATGTCATGATGCGGTGAGTGGCATGTCATGATGCGGTGAGTGGCATGTCATGATGCGGTGAGTGAGATGCCGTGTGGTTTGAGTGGGTGGTCAGTCAAAAGAAAGTATTCCTTGAGCAAGGCAGTGGCCTTTGGTCTCTCCATCTCGCCTCTAACCTCTCCACCTCGCTCTCCGTCCCTTGCCCGTCCCTCCACAGGGACATTCGGCTGCACGAGTTCAGTGGGGAGGAGTGGCAGGAGGAGCAGCTGGAGCGCATATACGACATGCATGAGCGCCTCATGGACCTCGCGCTGCTCTTCTGCTTCGTGCCGCGCCACAAGTACCTCCCCCTCGGCCCCATGAGGCAAGTACCTCCCCCTCCGCCCCATGAGGCAAGTACCTCCCCCTCCGCCCCATGAGGCAAGTTCCTTTCCTTCACTGCAACCATCAGTTTTCTATCACTGCATTTATGGCTTTTTGGCTCATCCGTGTTCCTCACCTTCCCCCCTCGCCCTCCCTTGCCAGTGCGCGGCTGACAGCGCAGTACCGGGCGCGGCGGGGGATGGAGGCGGGGGTGGGGCGCAGTGAGGCGGAGCTGAGGGCCACTCTCGAGGGGCTGCTGCGCCACACCGGCTCCGCCCCCAAGGACGCCGCCGTCTTCCCCCCGCTCACCCTCCTCGAACCCCTCGCTGACTTCCCCACTGCCAACACCCTCAAGGTGGGTGGTCCTGAGGAGAGGGCAGAGGCAAGAGAGGCAGAGGCAGGTGTTGGTTCCAAAGGTGAAGGACAGTGTGCTGGATTACTGGAGTATCTGTCAGTGTTGACGGGAATGTGGCCCCGCCCTCGCTTGGGCGAAGCCGACTTCGCAATCGGGTGCACGGGAGGTGCAGCCGGCTGCCAGCAGTGGTCGACCCCAACTTGGGTGAGCAAGTCAACAGACTTGGTCGACTTGCTCGGGACCACTGCGAAGCCGCCATCGAGGGAGGTCGGCGGTCGACTTCAACCACTATGGTCGACGATGGGGTTCGTCGACCTGGGGGGGGCGCCTACTTGTGGGCTCCGACTTGAGGGCGTCGGGGACATTACCCGGTCGACAGTGTAACAAGGGCGGCGAGGTCCTGCGGAGGTGGCGGACGTCACCCAGGAGGTTTTGGCGAAGCCGACCTCGAGTTGCTATTCCGAAGTCGACGTGGCTCATCAGGCGCAACCGTCGGCACGTGGCTGACTTGGCACCTGCGCAATGTCCGGGGCAATGCACAACGTGCACAACAGCCTACACGCACCTGCGAAGTGGGTGCGTACATGCGTTATGGTCACACGCGGTTGCAACGCTGGCAGACCGCCCTGCTGCAGCGCTGGCACGCCAACTTGGTGCAGCGCTGGCAGGTCGCCGACTTGCAGCGCTGGCAAGCCGCCTTCGAGCTGCGTTGGCATGCCGCCGACTTGCGGTGTTCGCAGGTCGCCGACTGTGCTGCGCTGGCAGTCGACCTGCCTGTCTGCTAGGCTGTATCGGATGTAGTCATTCTTGCCATTGCTATTGCTATCATTGTGTAATCATTTTTCGGCCCTCACTCGTTGCCTCTTATTCTCACTTCCTGCCCAGGTGACGGACATGCTGGGCGGCGGTGGTGACGAGAGCCTGTCGGTGCCGGCAACGCCGCGGCGGTACGAGGGCATGGCGAGTGCGTTTGATGCGGTGGCGGGCGACACAGGCATGGCCAGCACCTTTGATGACGTTTACGCGTCGTCGCTGCTCGAGGCTGATGATGATGCTGAGGTGCCCTGCTCTCATGCTCCTCATGCTTCCCTGCCCTCATTCGCGCTTTGCTCCCATAGCATGGTAATGCTGTCCTTTACTTCCTGCATCATCCTTCCTCCCCTCAACTCTGTCTTTCTCCCTGTCCCCTACCCCCCACCCCCCTTTCGTTCCGCCATGGTATCAGAGCGAGGTGTCGGACGGCTCGGCATCGCCCACGGCGTCCACCACAGCAGAGGCGTTTGGCAACATCCGCAACTGGGTCCGCCCGCACGCACCTCTCTCCAACCAACTTCTCCCCCTGCCTTCCGTTATTTCTGTCTTTTGTTGCCACTGCTGCCATTTCTTGCCCTGCTGCCTCTCTCTCTCGCTGCCGCCTCTCTGCTACCCACGCGATCTCTGCTGCCTGTCTACACAGTATCCATTTTTTCCCCGATGTTCGTCCACGCAACTCTGTGCTGAGCTTGCAACTCTGCCATGGCTGCTGTGCTTTCTGCCTGTCTATTATCTGTGCTGTCCTTGCAACTCTGCCATGGCTGCTGTGCTTTCTGCCTGTCTATTATCTGTGCTGTCCTTGCAACTCTGCCATGGCTGCTGTGCTTTCTGCCTGTCTATTATCTGTGCTGTCCTTGCAACTCTGCCATGGCTGCTGTGCTTTCTGCCTGTCTATTATCTGTGCTGTCCTTGCAACTCTGCCATGGCTGCTGTGCTTTCTGCCTGTCTATTATCTGTGCTGTCCTTGCAACTCTGCCATGGCTGCTGTGCTTTCTGCCTGTCTATTATCTGTGCTGTCCTTGCAACTCTGCCATGGCTGCTGTGCTTTCTGCCTGTCTATTATCTGTGCTGTCCTTGCAACTCTGCCATGGCTGCTGTGCTTTCTGCCTGTCTATTATCTGTGCTGTCCTTGCAACTCTGCCATGGCTGCTGTGCTTTCTGCCTGTCTATTATCTGTGCTGTCCTTGCAACTCTGCCATGGCTGCTGTGCTTTCTGCCTGTCTATTATCTGTGCTGTCCTTGCAACTCTGCCATGGCTGCTGTGCTTTCTGCCTGTCTATTATCTGTGCTGTCCTTGCAACTCTGCCATGGCTGCTGTGCTTTCTGCCTGTCTATTATCTGTGCTGTCCTTGCAACTCTGCCATGGCTGCTGTGCTTTCTGCCTGTCTATTATCTGTGCTGTCCTTGCAACTCTGCCATGGCTGCTGTGCTTTCTGCCTGTCTATTATCTGTGCTGTCCTTGCAACTCTGCCATGGCTGCTGTGCTTTCTGCCTGTCTATTATCTGTGCTGTCCTTGCAACTCTGCCATGGCTGCTGTGCTTTCTGCCTGTCTATTATCTGTGCTGTCCTTGCAACTCTGCCATGGCTGCTGTGCTTTCTGCCTGTCTATTATCTGTGCTGTCCTTGCAACTCTGCCATGGCTGCAGTGCTTTCTGCCTGTCTATTATCTGTGCTGTCCTTGCAACTCTGCCATGGCTGCAGTGCTTTCTGCCTGTCTATTATCTGTGCTGTCCTTGCAACTCTGCCATGGCTGCTGTGCTTTCTGCCTGTCTATTATCTGTGCTGTCCTTGCAACTCTGCCATGGCTGCAGTGCTTTCTGCCTGTCTATTATCTGTGCTGTCCTTGCAACTCTGCCATGGCTGCTGTGCTTTCTGCCTGTCTATTATCTGTGCTGTCCTTGCAACTCTGCCATGGCTGCTGTGCTTTCTGCCTGTCTATTATCTGTGCTGTCCTTGCAACTCTGCCATGGCTGCTGTGCTTTCTGCCTGTCTATTATCTGTGCTGTCCTTGCAACTCTGCCATGGTTGCGTGTCCTGTGCTGTGCTGCCTCAACTCATTTTGCTGATTGTGTTTGTGTGTTTTGACCCGCATGCGCCTTGTGCTCGCCTGGGGACTGCATGTCCTGCGGCGTCACTCTCTCTGCACTGCCAGGATGAGGAGAGCCTGTCAGGCGACAAGGGGGCAAGCGGAGCATCAGCAGGGCAGTCGGTATGTGCTGGCACTTGTGCCAACCGTTGTTTCACATGCGTGCACTTGCAGTCATCCGGTCCTCCCGCGTTGGAGTATTTCCACTCTTGTTGCTCTGTTCACACTCACTACACACTCACTACACACACACGCGTGCGCGCGCTCGCCCACACGCACACTAACACTCACCCACTCATGACCGCCTCCCACATGCCTCTGCACCCCCACCCCGCACCCTGCCCGCCATCCGCCCTCCCTTGTGTGTGTGCACCGCGGTGCCACGGGCAGGCGGCGCAGGCAGGGCGGGGGAGGGGGGGCGAGGAGGAGGAGGACGAGGGGTACGACTACGAGGCGGAGCTGCGCAGGCGGGCAGGCGACAGCGGCGCAAAGCAGCGAGGCCGCGCGCTCTACGCCTTTATTGCAGGCGATGAGGACGAGGTGAGGGGGAGGGAGGGGAGGGGTGATTGCGTGTATCTCTGCTCGTGCCTGCACAGCCCATGCATCCACCGGCCCCTCTTCCGCCCGTCCCCACCCCCTCGCAATCCGTGCTCTCTCCTCACCGGCCCCTCTTCCGCCCGTCCCCACCCCCTCGCAGCTGTCACTGAGTGTGGGGGAGGAGGTGGAGATAGAGTACGAGGCGGACGGGTGGTACCATGCCAGGAAGCTCAACCCCGCTGCCGATGGCAAGCAGGCGGGTTTCGTGCCCGTGCTCTACCTTGACACGCGCTGATGCCTCTGCCTCCACCACACCATCTTCCCAAATTATCGGGTCCATCACCTGTGCCATGAAGTGTGTATGAATATACGTACATACATATCTAGCAATTTCCGATGTGTGCGCACCAACTGCACATTGCACATTAGCTGCCGGCTTCAAAGGCACCAACTGGTTCCCTCTGACACCACTAAGCCATGCATGGACCCTACACGAATTGTTTCTTATTCTCCAACAAGAGAATTGCACAACTGTGCAGTAAATCTAGGTCCAGGTGTACATGCACCACTGTAAATAGATTTACACTACAGCATCGGTGCATAACAAAACAACAATGCTTTCCACATTGATGCTACACTATCCGCCAGCTGCCTTCCCCCCAACCATCTAGCATCATTCAACCTGGGGCAGTGGCGCATGTTAGCGTCAGAATGAGAACAGCGGAAATGATGTGTGATTAGCAGCAGTGAGATACAAGTATGCAACCCTAAACGAGTTGTACCCTATAGCGTACAAGCATATAATGCAGTTTGACACACCCCTATAGGCAAAGTGCGGGAAAACAAGAATAACCAACGGTCACAAGACCAGTCAAGCAAAGAAGCAAAGCAAAGCAAAGCTTAGGGTGCATCACCTCACCACGCACTTTGAGCACAAGCAAGTGGCCACAAGGCCAGTTCACAAGCAGAGTTACAAAAGCACAAGCAGTACAGTGAACACAACCTAGCAAGAGTAAGCATGCAGGTATATATATAGATCACAGTACAAGGCAAAGTCAAGTAGTAAGCAAGTGAAGCAAAGTAGGCACTAGGCCTAGAGCAGTGCAGAAACGCTGATGATCACCAGACACAAGTGCCTTGGTGAAAATATCAGCAGTGTTGGCCCGTGAGGCCACGTAAGCAAGGCGAAGCTGACCACGCCGCTGTAATTATCGAGCGAGGAAGTAACGAAGAGCAAGGTGCTTCGTTCTGTGCTCCACTCTCTGCTCCCGACACAAGGCAATCGAGGCCTTGTTGTCCACATACAGAACCGGAGTAGAACGAGGCCGCTCACCCAAGCCAGTCAGCAAGTAGGCTAGCCAGCATAACTCTTGTGCAGCCATGCCCCCCGCGTAGATCTCAGCCTCACAACTGGAGCTAAGAACAGAAGACAAGCGGGTGGACCTCCAGGAGATAGATTCAGAGCTGAGACTGAAAGTGTAACCTGTGACGACCGCTGAGTCGCCTGGTCGTCGGCCCAAGAAGTGTCTGAGTATTCTGTGAGTACAACTAAGCCCCGTCCTCCAAGCACAAGCCCCATGCCCGATGTACTGCACAAGTAACGCAGCACCCTAGCAGCCCACCAGTGCTCTGGTCGGTGTGTCCCGGGCGCAACGTAGCGCGCCAGGATGCTGAGAGGGTACGCGAGGTCAGGTCGAGTGCAAGTCATCAGGTACATGAGGCAGCCCAAAAGCTCTGGAAACTGACCACTCGGCTCTACGGACTCGTCCGAAGGTGGAGTTGAGAGCGAGTGGCCTGTAGGCAGAGGAGTGGACTGTGGCGAGGAGAACTGGAAGCCGAAGCGCTGAAGGACCTGGTGCACCGTGTGTGACCAGGGCTAATTTTTGGTTTTGAGCAACCCTTGTGATCAGTGTTGCACCTGTTCAAAAACCTGATTATCAGTGTGACACCACCTTCAAACCCTGATCCATCAATTTTTTTCTTGTTTTTGAAAATCCAACCCTGTGGCATCAGTGTACCAGTTTAGCAAACCCTAATGAATTGATATTATCGTTGCACACAATATTTTTTTTAGATCATCATACATGCCACATGGGTGTTGCTCGTCGTCAGTTACTTCAGCAGGCTGAAATTCCGGTTTCGACAGTTGGCAATCGGGAATCCCGGGTTACGGGAAAGGGGGGGTGGGGGAAGTGGGGGGGGGTATGGTACTCGCTTCAGGGTAAAACTCGTTATGAAGAACGGTAACCCTGAGGCATCTGTGTGCCTTAAATGTAAACCCTGGCATATCAGGAAAATCCTAGCTCCACAAAAAATTACCGTAGGCCATCAGTGTGACTACCAAAAACCACCCTGATAATCAGGGTATCAGGGTGATTTACACTGATAAAATTAGCCCTGTGTGTGACTGAGTCAGAGTGATGGTGCGCCGTGCCCTGTCCCGGATGATCTGCAAGCCAAGATAGCTGCACAGCTCACCCATGTCAGTGCAGGTGTGTCTCTCCTGCAGCTCCGCGTTCACAAGGGACAGTGCCTCAGTGTTAGCAGTAGCAAAGACCAAGTCGTCGACGTACACGAGGATGTAGAACGGCGGCAGAGAAGGGTCGTTGCGCAGACACAGCGACGGGTCAGCAATCGAAGGAGCAAACCCAAGAGCCAAAAGTGTAGTCCTCAGTGTGTCGAGCCACTCGCGGGGCGCCTGACGGAGACTGTAGACTGGCCGCCGAAGGCTGCACTGGGTATCCTCATGAAACGACCCAGTGAAGCCAGTTGGGCGGCGCAGCCAGATCTCCTCGTGAAGCCTGCCCTCCAAGAAAGATGTGCTGAAGTCAAGCGAGTGGAGCTCGTAGTCACGCTGTGCTGCAACGTGGAGTAACACCCAAAGAGTGGTCATCTTTGGGGTGGGGGAGAAGGTCTAGAAGAAGTCGACCCCCTGTCGCTGACTGAAGCCTCGTGCAACGTAACGCGCCTTGAAGGCAGGCGGAGAACCCGGCGGCCGCTTTACCCACATGCCATCGACTATGTTCGCCCCAGGAGGGGGAACCTCGTCGACGTAGGTGCCTGTGGACTTCCAACACGCTCAGTGACTAAGGCAGATGCAGCAGTAGGCGCAAAGGAAGGGTCAGTGACAAATGTGGCCAGGACACGCGTGACAGTAGGACTAGCAGCACGAGCAAGGTCAGACTCAGGGTCAAGAACGTCAGGAAGAGAAGACGCAGGAGGCGATGGCAGGACCACACGCTCTGGAACAGAGGAAGGACGAAGTGCCATAGTGTGAGTGCCGAGGACAGGTGGAGGGCGAGCACGAGGAGCACGACAAGTACGAACAGGCGTGACAGGACGCGACGCAGGCTCTCTACTCTCAGTCAGGGACTCTGTCACCTCAGTGTAAGGAGCAGGAGCATGCAGTGGGGAGTCAGGCAGTAACAGTGGTAGAGACGTGTCAGCCGGTGGAAACAGTAACGGAGGAGTAGTACCAGCAACAGGGAACTCAGTAACGGCATGCGGGAGACCGAGAAGGTGGCGAAGCGCAGACAACTACTGCTGAGTAGTCGCACCCCCAGAACCGCCAATGACGGGTCCGGCAGGACCTCCAGCACTAGCACCTCCAGCTGCAGCAGTACCAGCACCCCCAGCACCAGCAGCTCCAGCTCCGCACCGGGGCTGCCCCACCGGACAGCCCACTCGCGAAGCTGCTGCGGCGAGAGAGTCTCCTGGCGACGTGCACCAGGACCTCCAGCATTAGCACCTCCAAGACCTCCAACTCCAGCACCCCAGCACCAGCACCTCCAGCACCAGCACTTCCAGCACCAGCACCCCTAGCACCAGCACCTCCAGCACCAGCACCAGCACCTCCAGCACCAGCACCTCCTGCACCAGCACCTCCAGTACCAGCACGTTCAGCGCCAGCACCCCCAGCACCAGCACCCCCAGCACCAGCACCTCCAGCACCAGCACCTCTAGCACCAGCACCTCCAGCACCTCCAACACCAGCGCCAGCACCTCCAGCACCTCCAGCACTAGCGCCTCCAGCACCCCAAGCTCCGCCACCGGGGCTGCCCCACCGGACAGCCGACTCGCGAAGCTGCTGCGGCGAGAGAGGCTACTGTCGACGAGACTGCTGCTGCTGTCCACCGCCAGAACCTCCAGCAGTAGCACCCACTACTCCACCACCACTAGTACAGTCAGCACCCCCAGTGTCAGCACCCCTAGAACCAGCACCCCCAGAGTCCTCACCTCCAGTGTCACCACCCCCAGCAGCACCGGAGTCTACAGCGACTGGCTGAAGAGGCGGCAAAGACGGCCGAGGCGGAAAACCAGGAGGGGTCTCCAAGCGCGGTGATTGGCGAGTGGCCGCTGTGTCGTCAGCAGCAGCGTCACCCCCCTCAGCTGGGCCAGAGGTGTCAGAGGAGACCTCCGAAGGCTCAACCAAGGGGGGTGGATCTACCTGAGACACACATGAGGGAGAAGGACCCTGTGGGGGGAGAGGGTCTACCGGGGGGGGACCTGGAACCAGGAAGAGAGGCGAGGGGGGGGGCGCTGGGGAAGTGCTGTGGGGGTGGAGACGGTAGAAGCAAACAAACTCGTCGAAGGTGACGTCCTGGGAGGACAGGACGCTGCGTGTGGCAGGGTGGTAAAACTGCCAGGGCCAGGTGTCGGTAGGAAAGCCAAGGAAGACGCAGCGGAGAGTGCGAGGAGAGAGCTTGCTCCTAGCAGGATCGCGGACAAAGGCAAGCGAGCCCCAGACCCGAAACGCCGACGCATCGCCAACCTCTCCCGTCCAACGCAGTGTAGGCGAGGTCTATGGCACAGAGACACGGGGCCAGAGGTTGAGCTGAGGCGCGGCGTATCGGACCGCAAACGGTCACAGAAATGGGGAGCAGCCGCATGGATTAAGGAGGTGCGAGCAACCTCCATGATCAAGCCAATGCGACATTCAACAATCCCATTCTGCTGTGGAGAGGCCGGAAGCGTGAACGACAGGGCGATGCCCTCCTCAAGGAGGCGGGAGGAAACTCACCGCCTCTGTCACAGTGCAGTCGCAGGACCTGAAGGTCCTGCTGAAATCGTGCGCTCAGCTGGCGACGAACAGTGCGGATCCAGGGTATCAAAACACTGCGGACATCCGCCTTGCTCTACAAGGGGAAGACCGTGGTGTAGCGCGTGTAGTTGTCAACAACCAGCAGAAAGTAGAGCTCGTGGTCCTGTTCACGGACGCAGGCAGGGCCCCACACGTCCATGTGGAGACTCTGCAGAGGAGTAGTGGTCGGAGGAAACGAGGAGTGAGGAGTGGCGCGCTGCCGCCCCTCGAGGCAGGGAAGCGGAGGCAGGGACCTGGGGAGGCCAGAGACAAGGAGACGGGAGTGCATGCTACGCAGACGCGACAGGGAGGGGTGACCCAGACGGTGGTGTCAACGAGGTAACGGAATGATGAATGACTAGAAATGAGAAAGACAAGGAACATATAGCAAACCCTGGTCAACCCTAGCCAACCCTAAACATAAGTGTACACCACCTAGACTAGCAAATACAAACCATCACAATTATTGTTTGACACACCCCTATAGTCTAGGTGACGGTAGTCCTGTGGAAAGCAACACATAGTCCAAGAGCAAGGGTCACAGGACCAGTCAACAAGAGCAAACAATGGTCACAAGACCAGTTCAGAAGAACAAAACAAAGCTCGGGGTGGATCTCAAGATCACCACGCATTCCGAGAACAAACAAGAGGCCACAAGGCCATTTCACATGCAATGACAAAGCAAATATAGAAGATGCAAGAGTACAAGACATGCATGACATGGATCTCTACAGAAGCAAGGGGCCACAAGGCCTGTCCACAAGCACAGATATATGATATATAGTGAGATGCAATAGTACAAGACAGAACATCTCTACGCAAACAAGTGAGGGCCTGTAGAGACAAGACCAAGCTGGGTGCAGAAACGCTGGTGGTCACAAGGCGGCAACGCCTTGGTGAAGAGATCTGCCGTGTTGGCCTCAGAGACCACACGGACGACGCGGGCCTGGCCACGCTGCTGCAGCTCACGCAGAAGGAAGTAACGAAGCTGGATGTGCTTCGCCTTCCCAACCAGTCGGGGCTCCTCACACAACAGGACAGCAGACCTGTTGTCGGCGAACAAGACCGGGGGAGAGCGACCAAGGTCGGTGAGGAGGAAAGACAGCCAGCGAAGCTCCTAAGCGGCCATGGCCGCAGCGTACACCTCAGCCTCACAACTGGAACTGGAGACGGACGACGCCCGAGTCGACCTCCACGAGACAGCTCCAGTCCCAAGGCTGAAGGAGTACCCCTGTGTAGACCGACGCGTCTCCGCGTCGTCGGCCCACGACGAGTCCGAGTAACCTGTAAGTGTAACTGGCTGCTTCCCTCCAAGGACAAGTCCCATGCCTGATGTACTCGCCACATACTTCGCCACCCTCTTAGCAGCCAACCAGTGGGACAGTCGGTGTCTCCCAGGCGCAACAAAGCGCGCCACGACGCTAAGAGGGTAAGCTAGGTCTGGGCGAGTACAGGTCATCAGGTACATGAGACAACCCACCAGCTCAGGATATGGACCACTGGACTCAAATGGCTCGTCCGAAGGTCGAGCCCTGAGCCCATGATCCACAGCAAGAGGGGTGGGCTGTACCTTGAAGAACGGGAAGCGAACAGCGATCTGCGACGAGGAGGCGGCGGAGAGGGAATGCGATGGGGAGGCGACGGGGAAGGGACGCGACGGGGAGGCGACGGGGAAGGGACGCGACAGGGAGGCGACAGGGAAGGGACGCGACGAGAAGGGCTGCGGGGCGACGGGCTACGGGGGGGGGGGGGGGGGGGGGGGACGCCCGTTTACGCGCGATTCGGGGGCCCGCGGGGGCCTTCCTAGGTCGCGACGCAGGGGGACCCGCGGGGGTCCTTCTAGCGCGCGATTTGGGGGCCCGCGGGGGCCTTCCTAGGTCGCGACGTGGGGGGGACCCGCGGGGGTCCTTCTAGATCGCGATTTGGGGGGTCCGCGAGGGCCTTCTAGCTCGCGATTCGGGGGGACCCGCGGAGGGCCTTCCTAGGACGTGACGTGGAGGACCCGCAGGGGGTCTCTCTCTAGCGCGCCATTCGACGGGGGGGGGGGCTGGCGCTAAGGGGTGACGGGGCACTACGGGTAACGCGTTACTAACGGGCGAGCGCGGGGCGGTGGGCCCATGGGAATCTAAATGCTGTATACCATGTGAACGAGGTAACGGAATGATGAATGACTAGAATTGAGAAAGACAAGGAACATATAGCAAACCCTGGTCAACCCTAGCCAACCCTAAACATAAGTGTACACCACCTAGACTAGCAAATACAACCCATAACAATTATAGATTGACAGGTGGTGCCAGAGGAGAGACGGGTGCGTGAGTAACCGACACGAGCAAGATGCAGCTATCTGACCAGACGCAGCTACCTGTGCAGACTCAGTGGTCAGTGTGTACAGGCCAGACCCGGGTCTCCGAGTGAACGTGGCGAGGTGGGCGCCAGTCCGGGAGTCCGTACAGATCACCACAAGCTCACCCCCAGGAGTAGTGACAGTAACAAACTGGTCCTGGACGGCAGCGGTACTCACCAAGTTCTTAGCGAACGAGGGGAGGTGAAACCTGTGAGGGAGCCGGAGGGGGCTGCCGGACACACGGGAGAAAGGTGGGGGCACGTGCAACGACTGGGCCCCCAGAGGGGTTAGCCAGAGTGACCGGGACAGGTGTAGTGAGCGGTGTGACCGTGGTGCAGTCGCGGAAGAAGCAGCGAGTCGCTCCGGAGTCAAGCGTGAAGGTGTGCTAAGCCTCCACAGGAGCTGCACCTGTGCCAGCAGGCTCACAGGCACCTAGACTAGCTGCCTCTACACCACCAGGGACTGTCTCCTGCTGACACTGCTGCCGCAGCTGTCCACCCCCAAAACCTCCGCCTCCACCAGCTGCACCACCTACACTCGCCTCCTCGACCAGCTGCTGCACCTGCCCTAACAACGGACGGTGCTGCCGCAGTGGCCGGGTGGCAGGAGAGAGGGAGGAGTAGTGTCTAACCACAGTATCGTAAAAAGTATGAGCCGACGTCACCTGGTGAAAGTGGGCCCGCTGGTCGACCAGTAGGTGAGCTCGGACGGCAAGCTGTGCGACAGCGTCGCGCTCCGTCCACTGTTTGTAGGCAAGGCGGTCCGCTCGGTACTGCCACTTCACGTCCTCTTCAGCGTCAGCAGCAGGCTCAGTGGGAGTCGTGGAGGCCTGAAGGGACCCCGACGTGTGCTCGAGTAGGGAAACGCAATCTCTAACGAAGTGCCGGAGATACCGGTGAGCCACAACTCGAACATGAAAGGGTCTCGTCCGCGTCAACCGCTATGACAGTGATAGTGGCGATGACAGGCGGCGGTAGTCAGCAGTAGCGGCGCAAGGGCTGAAGTAGTGACTGCCGTGGCGGTAGCTGAAACGGCAAGTGCAGTGGCAACAGTGGCAGAAGTAGGAGCGGCAGCAACTGTAGCAGCGTGCATAGGCGGCAGCAAGGGCGGCAGTCGCTGGCGGCAGCACCTAGGGCGGCTGCAGGCGGCAGCAGTTGGCGGCAGCAGCAGCGGCAGTGCGCGCAGGGCAGCAGCGGCAGTGCGCGAAGGGCAGCAGGGGCAGAGCGCGCGGGGCAGCAGGGCGCGCGGGGCGCGTAGGGCAGCAGGGCGAGCGGGACGCATGGGGCAGCAAGGCGCGAGGGCCTGTGGGCAGCAGGGCGCACTGGCAGGCAGGGCAGCGCGACCCGCGGGCGGGCAGGGCAGCGCAACGCGCGGGCGGGCAGGGCAGCGCGACGCGCGGGCGGGCAGGGCAGCGCGACGCGTGGGCGGGCAGGGCAGCGCGACGCGCGGGCAGGCAGGGCAGCGCGACGCGCGGGCGGGCAGGGCAGTGCAACGCGCGGGTGGGCAAGGCAGCGCGACGCGCGGGCGGGCAGGGCAGAGCGACGCGCGGGCGGGCAGAGCAGCGCGACGCGCGGGCGGGCAGGGCAGCGTGACGCGCGGGCGGGCAGGGCAGAGCGACGCGCGGGCGGGCAGGGTAGCGTGACGCGCGGGCGGGCAGGGCAGCGCGACGGCCGGGCTGGCAGGGCAGCGTGACGCGCGGGCGGGCAGGGCAGTGCAACGCGCGGGTGGGCAAGGCAGCGCGACGCGCGGGCGGGCAGGGCAGAGCGACGCGCGGGTGGGCAGAGCAGCGCGACGCGCGGGCGGGCAGGGCAGCGTGACGCGCGGGCGGGCAGGGCAGAGCGACGCGCGGGTGGGCAGGGTAGCGCGACGCGCGGGCGGGCAGGGCAGCGCGACGGCCGGGCTGGCAGGGCAGCGTGACGCGCGGGGCAGGGCAGCGCGACGCCGCGGGCATGGCGCGCAGGGCAGGGCAGCGCGAAGGCACAGGCAGGGCAGCGCGACGCGCAGGGCAGGGCAACGCGGGGCAGCAGGGCACGCGGGGCGCGCAGGGCAGCAGGGCACGCGGGGCGCGCGGGCAGCAGGGCAAGGGGCAGTGGCGCTCGAGGCGCGGGGCAGCGGGGCAAACCTAACCTAGTTGTAGGTTCGGTAGTAGGTTCGGCAGTCGGACCTAGTCGTAGGTTCGGTAGTAGGTTCGGCAGTCGGACCTAACCTAGCGCATGATACCATGTCAGAAAGTAAACAGCGGAAATGGTGTGTGATTAGCAGCAGTGAGATACAAGTATGCAACTCTAAACGGGTTGTACCCTATATGGGCTACCTCACTACAGCTTACAAGCATATAATGCAGTTTGACAGTCAGAACTACGAACAGCGGAATGATGACACAGAAATGTGCTGGGATACAAATAGGCAACCCTGAGAGTGTTGTACCCCATATGGCTAGCCATACTATAGCCTAACAACAATATGTATAGTTTGACAATCCCCCCCCCCCATGGGCTCAGTGAGGGATAGCAAGAGAGAGCAAGGAAAACAAAGGTTCACAAGACCAGTCAAGAGAAGAAACAAAACAACGCTCACGGTGGATCTCAAGATCACCACACAGTCCAAGCACAAGCAGTCCGCCACACGGCTTGTTCACATGCAGATTTATAATACCAAACGCAGTACAATGATCACAATCTAGCAAGTGTACACATACAGGTATAGATATATATCAAAGTGAGCGTGGACAATATGAGATCAAGAGGCAAGCAAGTGAGGCAGAGTGGGCACAAGTCCAAGAGCAGTGCAGAAATGCTGATGATCACTAGGCCCAAGGGCAGGCCCTCACATTCGTTTTTTGGCTATCTGATTTGTCAGACTTAGAACACATGTTTAGTATGATAAATCTGACTTGGCAAAAAAAAAAAAAAAAAAAAAAAAAAGTCAGAGTTCAAGAGTAAAGTCTGATAATCTAGTGTTCACAACAGTAGTAAAGCTGATTGATCAGCCTAAAACGAGGTGATAACCGCGCCGCAACACTGCTGACACTACCGTAAACGCTCGGATATAAGACTGTGGCGAATTGAAGACAGGGGGTGTCTTTAATTGGGGTTTTTCTTATATTTGGGTGATTCCGATTATAACATACCTTTGTACGTGTACGAGTTAAGACATATGTTTCTAATAGACAAAACTGTAATTGTCAAACTTATATGCTGCATATTGTGTAGGCTATAGTGGGGTAGCCCATATGGGGTACAACCCAATTAGGGTTTACTACTTGTACTCCTGCATGCTGCTAGTTTACACATTCTCGTTCGTGCTGCTAACATGGTTTCAGATCAGGTCCTAGCCTAGGACCATTTTTTTTAGGGCCCACCGAACCGCGCTACCCCACGAGTCGCGCCGCCCTGTTAGCGCCACGCCGCCCTGCCCTGCCCTGCGTCGCGCTGCCGCGCACGCCCTGCCCTGCCCTGACCGCGCGCTGCTCGCTGCTGCGCGCCCTGCCCTGCCCGCGCGCCGCTCGCCGCCGCATGCCCTGCCCTGCCCGCGCGCCGCGCCGCGCGCCCTGCTCGCGCGCTGCTCGCCGCCGCGCCGCGCCGCTCTGCCCGCGCGCTGATCGCCGCCGCGAGCCCTGCCCTGCCCGCGCGCCTTGCCCTGCCCGCGTGTAGCTCGCCACCGCGCGCCCTGCCCTGCTCACGCGCCGCTCGCCGCCGCGTGCCCTGCCCTGCCCGTGCGCCGCTCGCCGCTGCGCGCCCTGCCCTGCCCGCGTGCCACCCGCTGCCGCACGCCCTGCCCTGCCCGCGCGCCACTCGCCGCTGCACGCCCTGCCCTGCCCGTGCGCCGCTCGCCGCCGCGTGCCCTGCCCTGCCCGCGCGCCGCTCGCCGCTGAGCGCCCTGCCCTGCCCGCGCGCCGCCCGCAGCCACGCGCCCTGCCCTGCCAGCGCTCCGCCAGCAGCCGCGCGCCCTGCCCTGCCCATGCGCCGCTAGCAGCCGCGCTGCCCTGACTGTGCGCCACCCTGCTGGTCGCCGCCTTGCTCTGCCCTGCTTGCGTGCTGCCCTACTGCTAGTGCGCTCGCCTGCTCTGACCGCTATGGCGACTCTCAGCGTCCTCACCTTCGATCCGGAGGGCCGCCCGATAGAGTTCGATTCTTGGCTCGATGACTTACAGCTGTACTTACTGAGCGACTATAGGGACGGTGTTTCGCTGTTTGACCTCACGTCTGGCGCCTCTCTCGCCCCTCCCGACACAGCTGACAGTGCGACTCGCTCACAGTGGCTTACCCGTGACGCTGCTGCTCGCCTAGCCGTTCGCAACCACTTACCGTTAGCCGAACGCGCTCACTTTGGCCAGCACAAGAATGCTAGAGCCCTGTACGGCGCTGTAGTCGCAAATTACTCCTCCCCGGCCACTGCTGCTCTAGGCCGCCTTCTATTGCCCTACCTGTTCCCCGAGCTGTCCGCCTTTGCAACAGTCACCGACCTAGTCACTCACCTTCGCACTAGTGACGTCCGCTACCGAGCCGCGCTTCCCGCCGAGTTCCTCACCAAGAACCCTCCTCCCATGTACATCACTCTCTACTTCATAGTCACCCGCCTCCCTGACTCTCTTAGCGCTGTCAGGGACCTCCTTCTCGCCCTTGACCCCACAGCTCTCACTGTCGACCTGCTCGAGAAGCACCTCCTTGCAGCTGAGACTAGCATAGTCGTTGTAGGCGCTTCTCGTGGCACTCCTTGCACTCCTTTCTTTGAGGAGTGTTCACCCTCCCCCCTTCTCCCCTCAGTCGCCTCTGCTGCAGCTGATGACTCCCTTCGTGCTGAGGAGGTAGGAGCTGCGTCTGCCCCTAGTGGGAGGCGCCGCAGCGGCAGGGGCAGGGGAGGCAGGGGCGGTGGGGGTGGCAGAGGTGGAGGCGGTGGTGGGGGCGGTGGAGGCGGTGGAGGGGGCGGCGGTGGCGGAGGGAGTGGTGGTGGGGGTGGAGGCGTAGGTGGCGGCGGTGGTGGCGGCAGTGGGAGTGGTGGCGGCGGCAGTGGTGGCAGCAGTGGGAGTGGAGGCGGCGGCAGTGGTGGCGGCTGGGGTGGTACCAGCCAGAGGGGAGGCCTTGGCGGTGGTCAGAGGCAGTAGCAGCAGCGTCAGCGTGAGACCCTTTCGCCTCAGGAGCTACGTGAGTGGTTTGCTCAGCGTGGGGCGGCTGGGGGTAGTGGTCGTTGGCCGTATTTCATTCGCACAGGTGACCGCACTGGTCAGACATGCGGGAAGCTTCACACCCAGTACCGCTGCTTCTCTCGTCTTGACGACGCCTTCCGCACAGAGTTTCCCGACGCAGCTGAGCTCCCCCGCTGGGCAGAGCTGCTTAGGTAGGGTGTGGATATCATTGCTCTTGATTATGATGCTATCCTTGCTGCCATTTATGCATTGACTGTTAGTGCTGAGGGTGACTGTTACCTGTGTATGCCGCCAGACCCAGGTATAGAGGCTGCTGCTCTAGGTACTAGTGAGTCTGCTGCTCTAGGTGCTGGTGAGTCTGCTCTCTCTGGTACTGCGTTTGCTGCGGCCTTGCACACCTTCACGCTTGACTCAGGTGCTTCCCGCTGTTTCCTTCAGACACACCGCTCTCTGCACCTGTTGCTGTCTCTCTGGCTGACCCCTCTGGGGGCCCAGTCCTTCCACGTTCCTCCACTGTTCTGCCGTATCCGGCGGTTCCGTCTGGCTCTCTGTCAGGTCTTCACCTCCCCTCGTTCTCTACGAACTTGGTGAGCAACGCAGTCCTTCAGGATGAGTGGGTTGATACCTTCACCCCTGGAGGACAGCGTGTGGCGATCTGCACGTGCTCCCGGACTGGCAGGCACCTGGCCACGTTCACCCGTCGGCCTGGGTCGAGTCTGTACACACTCACTACTGCGCCTCCTCTGGTAGCTGCATCTGCGTCTGCGTCAGGTCAGCTAGCGGCCCCCTGCTCATGTCGCACCCTGTCGCACCAGACGCTCCTTTGGCACCACCGCCTTGGTCTTCCCAGGACTCTACCTCCCCTCCCACCCTCGCCTGCCCCTCCGTGTCTTCCCTGTGTCGAGGGGCGGCAGCGCGCCGCTCCTCACTCCTCCTCGTTCCCCCCGACGACTGCTCCCCTGCAGACTCTCCACATGGACGTGTGGGGCCCAGCCCGCGTCCGTGGACAGGGCCACGAGCGGTACTTTCTGCTGGTTGTCGACGACTACACGCGTTACACCACGGTCTTCCCCTTGCGCAGTAAGGGGGAGGTCACTGATGTTCTGATCCCTTGGATCCGCGCTGTCCGTCTCTAGCTCCACGAGCGGTTCGAGACGGACCGTCCACTCCTGCGTCTGCACTCTGACAGAGGTGGTGAGTTTGCCTCCGACCTTCTGCGGGACTTTTGTCGTGGGGAGGGCATTCGCCAGACGTTCATGCTTCCGGCCTCTCCGCAGCAGAATGGGGTTGCTGAGCGCCGCATTGGCTTAGTCATGGAGGTCGCTCGTACCTCCATGATCCATGCAGCTGCCCCCCATTCTCTGTGGCCGTTTGCGGTCCGATACGCTGCGCATCAGCTCAACCTCTGGCCCCGTGTCTCCTTGCCGGAGACCTCGCCGTCACAGCGTTGGACGGGAGAGGTTGGCGATGCGTCGGCGTTCCGCGTCTGGGGATCTCGTGCCTTTGTCCGCGATACTTCAGCGGACAAGCTCTCCTCCCGTGCCCTTCCCTGTGTCTTCCTTCGCTTTCCCCCTGACGCGCCTGGCTGGCAGTTTTACCACCCCACCTCGCGCCGTGTCCTGCCCTCTCAGGACGTCACGTTCGACGAGTCGGTTCCCTTTTACCGTCTCTTCCCCTACCGCACTGCCCCTCTCCCCCCCCCGCCGCTCTTCCTCGCACAAGGTCCTCCTCCGGTAGACCCCCTCCCCCCTTAGGGTCCTGCTCCCTCAGGTGTGTCCCAGGTAGACCCTGTCGAGCCTGTCGAGGTAGCTGTCGACTCTAACACTGGTAGGGGTGCTGCGTCTGGGGGTTCTGAGCCTGCGGGTGCGGGGCCTGGGGGTGCTGAGCCTGAGCGTGCGGAGCCTGGGGGTGCTGAGCCTGGGGTTGCTGAGTCTGAGGGTGCGGAGCCTGGGGATGCTGAGTCTGAGGGTGCGGAGCCTGGGGGTGCTGAGCTTTGAGCGTGTGGAGCCTGGGGGTGCTGAGCCTAGGGGTGCTGAGCCTGGGGGTGCTGAGCCTGAGCGTGCTGAGCCTGGAGGTACTTTGTCTGCTGGAGGTGCTGGAGCCGCTGGTCCCGGAGGTGCTCGTACTGGAGGTACTGGAGCTGCTGGAGCTGGGGGTGCTGCAGGAGCTGGAGCTGGAGGTGCTGGAGTTGCTGGTCCCGGAGGTGCTTGTACTGGAGGTACTGGAGCTGCTGGAGCTGGGGGTGCTGCAGGAGCTGGAGCTGGAGCTGCTGGAGGTGCTGGAGCCGCTGGTCCCAGAGGTGCTCGTCCTGGAGGTACTCGAGCTGCTGGAGCTGGAGGTGCTGCAGGAGATGGAGTTGGAGCCGCTGGAGCTGGAGCTGCTGGAGGTAATAGAGCTATTGGAGCTGGAGGTGCTGGCCTTGGGGGTGCTTGTGCTGTTGGTGCTGGCTCTGGAGGTGCTGTGCGGCCGCGACCGTACTTCGTTCCACTGCTTCAGCAGGTTCTTGGTCTCCCGCCTTCTAGTGGCCTTACTCCTCCCTTACTGTGTCCACCGCCTGACCAGTCGCAGGCGCAGTTACAGCCAGCCTCCCCACCGCCTGCTCCTTCTCCTTACACTAAGCAGATAGGAGGTCTTACGGAGCGTCGTGAGCCTTCGTCTCGTCCTGCGTCGCCTGTTCGCGCTGTTCGCACTGGTCGTCGTGTTCCGCGTCAGCGTCCTCCTCCTGTCCCCGGCACATACCAGATGGCACTTCGTTCTTCCTCTGTTCCACAGCGTGTCTCTCTGCCGTCTCCTCCTGCGTCCTCTCTTCCTGACGTCCCTGACCCGCCGTAAGACCTTGCTCGTGCTGCCAGTCCTACTGTTACACGTCTTCTAGCCACTGTTGTCACTGACCCTTCGTTTGAGTCCACTGCTGCGTCTGCCCTAGTTGCTGAGCTTGTTGACTTTGCTGCCGCCTGTCGTCTAGACTACGCCGCTAGTCTTGTTGCTGAGTCTGTCTGTCTTCCGTCCGTCGGGGGTGAGTGTGCTCTTGGCACACACGTCCTTGAGGATAGGCAGGAGGACTTTGAGTGTTTTGCAGCTGCTGTACCTCATCTCGTGTCCATGCTGATTGCACCTGAGGGAGACCCGGATGCACCAGACATCCCGACCCCGCGCTCTTACGCAGAGGCGATTGAGGGTCCCTACTCCTCTCAGTGGCAGACAGCCATGGACGCAGAGATGGCATCCTGGAAGTCCACAGGCACCTACGTCGACGAGGTTCCCCCACCTGGGGCGAACATCGTCAGTGGCATGTGGAATTTCAGGGTGAAGCGGACGCCGGGTTCTCCGCTTGTCTTCAAGGTGCGTTACGTTGCACGAGGCTTCAGTCAGCGACAGGGAGTTGACTTCTTCCAGACCTTCTCCCCTACCCCGAAGATGACCACTCTTCGGGTGCTGCTGCACGTCGCCGCTCAGCGTGACTACGAGCTTCACTCACTTGACTTCAGCACAACTTTCTTGCAGGGCAGCCTGCACGAGGAGTTCTGGCTGCGCCGCCCACCTGGCTTCACTGTGTCGTTTCCTGCAGGTACCCAGTGGAGCCTCCGGCGGCCAGTCTACGGTCTCCGTCAGGCGCCGCGCGAGTGGCACGACACACTGAGGACGACACTTGCGGCTCTTGGGTTTGCTCCTTCGACTGCTGACTCGTCGCTGTTTCTACTCACCGACACTTCGCTGCCGCCGTTCTACATCCTCGTGTACATCGACGACTTCGTCTTTGCCACTGCTGACACTGAGGGACTCGCCCACGTGAAGTCGGAGGTGCAGAAGAGACACACGTGCACAGACCTGGGTGAGCTGCGCAGCTATCTTGGCTTGCAGATCACCCGGGACAGAGCACGGCGCACCATTACCTTGACTCAGTCACACATGGTGCAGCAGGTCCTTCAGCGCTTCCGCTTCACGTACTCCTCGCCACAGTCCACTCCTCTGCCTACCGGTCACTCGCTCTCAGCTCTGCCTTCGGATGAGTCCGTAGAGCCGAGTGGTCCGTATCCAGAGCTTGTGGGCTGCCTCATGTACCTGATGACCTGCACTCGACCTGACCTTGCTTACCCTCTTAGCATCCTGGCACGCTACGTTGCGCCCGGGAGACACTGACCAGAGCACTGGGAGGCCGCTAAGAGGGTGATGCACTACTTGTGCAGTACGTCGGGCATGGGGCTCGTGCTTGGAGGACGTGCTCGAGTTGTCCTCACTGGTCACGGAGACGCTTCTTGGGTTGACGACTTGGCTACGCAGCGGTCGTCACAGGGTTACACCTTCAGCCTTGGCTCCGGCTCTGTTTCTTGGCGGTCTACCCGCTCGTCTTCTGTTCTCAGTTCCAGTTGTGAGGCTGAGATCTACGTAGGGGCCATGGCTGCACAGGAGTTACGCTGGCTCACCTACCTGCTGACCGACTTGGGCGAGACGCCTCGTTCTCCTCCAGTTCTGTACGTCGACAACAAGGCCATGATTGCCTTGTGTCAGGAGCACAGGACGAAGCACATCGCTCTGCGTTACTTCCTTGCTCGAGAGTTACAGCAGCGTGGACAGCTTCGTCTTGCTTACGTGGCCTCTTGGGCCAACACTGCTGATATCTTCACCAAGGCACTTCAGCCTTGTGATCATCAGCGTTTCTGTACTGTTCTAGGCCTTGTGCCTACTTGGCCTCACTTGCTCACTTCTTGACTTTGCTTGTACTGTGATCTATATGCTTATACCTGCATGCTTACACTTGCTAGGTTTTGATCACTGTACTGCTTGTTCTGCTTTATATAACTCTGCATGTGAACTGGCCTTGTGGCCATTTGCTTGTGCTCAGAGTGTGTGGTGACTTCGTGATCCACCCTGAGCTTGCTTTGCTTTTCTTGACTGGTCTTGTGACCTCTTGTTCTCCCCCACTTTGCCTATGGGGGTATGTCAAACTTATATGCTGCATATTGTGTAGGCTATAGTGGGGTAGCCCATATGGGGTACAACCCAATTAGGGTTTACTACTTGTACTCTTGCATGCTGCTGGTTTACACATTCTCGTTCGTTTTGCTGACAGTAATGTACTACCGTCATCGCCCGGATAGAAGACATATATGTCTTATCTGATACATTAGAAAAAAAACTTGCTGTGTCTTGTAGTTGGGACGGTTTATGGTGTCTTATAATTCATATAAATGGACAAAAAACCGTTTAGAAGATACCCCCTCGTCATAAGATTGCCCCTACCCCCTACACTGGCTTAACTCATACACACCGACAGTTGTCTTATAATCAAGAACACCCATCTATAAGATACACCCGTTTTAAAGCCCCCTGTCTTCAATTCGACACTGTCTTATATCCGGGCGATGACGGTATAGTGAACATTGAAATGGAGCGTACATTTTACCCTTGCGAAACGCGAATTCGGCGGGTAAGATGCTGCCAGCAGGGAGGGATGTTGCTAGCACATGCAGCTTTGCTGCGTCACTCAAGTGGCACGTGATGGCGACGCATGCATGACGGTCGGCCGAATCCAATGAATCTGTCACTTGGGTGGTTTCTACAGACTTTGTAAATGTTACAGAGTACATTTAAAAATTGTCCATTTATAAGATTTATTAGACACCCAAAACCTCCCCAAATACAAGACAGCCCTAACATTTTTTCTAGTGTATAAGATAAGACATATATGTCTTATATCAGGGCGATGACCGTAATTCAGCGTGACTGACTGGACAAAACTGTATTTCCAACGCTGATCGCGGCTAAAGTGCAGATTTTGCATAGGCATAATCAGTGTAGGTTCCCGCTAAAATGCTCATGGATCAGGGTACACTCTGAGAAAAATGCTGAAATATCAATCAAGACCACATCTATTTTTATGAACATCCAGAGTTCACAAAAAAAACAGACTGAGATATGAGAGTTCTTTAGGCAAATCATAGAAAATTCTCTGACTTCTGTTAAAGTACGAAAAAATGACTAGAAATGAAACATGGAGAAGGATATATGCTGTGAACCCTAACCTAACCCTAGGTCAAGAATGTGCACCTAGACTAACAAATATATGTTATAACAAATATAGCTTGACACACCCCCATAGTCTAGGTGAAGGTAGTCCTGTGGAAGCAACAAAAGCACGCAAGGGTCATAGGACCAGTCAACAAGAACAACCAATGGTCACAAGACCAGTCCACCATAACAAAACAAATCTCAGGGTGGATCTCAAGATCACCACACAGTCCGAGAACAAGCAAGGGGCCACAAGGCCAGTCCACATGCAAGTATATAGCAAGTATAAGAGATGCAAGAGTACAAGACAAGCATCTCTACGTAAGCAAGTGAGGATGGGCAGGCACAAGGCCCACCTGGGTGCAGAAAGGCTGGTGGTCATAAGGCGGTAACGCCTTGGTGAAGATATCTACAGTGTTGGCCTCAAAGACCACACAAACAACGCGAGCCTGGCCACGCTGCTGTAACTCTCGCAGAAGGAAGTAACGAAGCTGGATGTGCTTCGCGTTCCCAACCAGTCGAGGCTCCTCGCACAACAGGACAGCAGACCTGTTGTCAGCGAACAAGACTGGGGGAGTGCGAGGCCGCTCACCAAGGGTCGGTGAGGAGAAAAGACAGTCAGCAAAGCTCCTGGGCGGCCATGGCCGCAGCGTACACCTCTGCCTCACAGCTGAAGCTAGCAAGAGACGACGCCTGAGTCGACCTCCACGAGATAGCTCTGGTCCCAATGCTGAAGCAGTAACCCTGAGTGGACCTGTACATTTGGCCACGGTCCGCGTAGGACGAGTCTGAGAAACCTGTGAGTGAAACTGGATGCTTCCCTCCAAGAACAAGTCCCATGCCTGCTGTGCTCACCACATACTTCAGCACCCTCTTGGCAGCGGACCAGTGAGAAGTTCGGTGTCTCCCCGACGCAATAAAGCGCGCCAGGACACTAAGAGGGAAAGCGAGGTCTGGGCGAGTACAGGTCATCAGGAACATGAGACAACCCGCCAACTCAAGATATGGACCACTGAACTCAAATGGCTCTTCCGAAGGTGGAGCTGTGAGCCCATGATCCACACCAAAATATCGATCTTGTTGGGTGTACATGGGAGCTATACCTTGGAGACCAGGAATCGAAACCGCGTGAGGATCTGCTCCACCATATGCGACTCCATCAGTGTAACGGTGTGAGCTGCCCTGTCCCTGGTGATCTGGAGGCCGAGGTAGCGCTGCAGGTCACCAAGGTCAGTGCAAGTGTGTCTCATCTGCAGTTCCTCCTTCACGGAGGCCAATGCAGTGCGGTCGGGAGTGGCGAAGACCAGGCGATCGACGTAAACCAGGACAAAGAACGGGGTCAACGTACGGCGAACGAACAGCGACGGGTCGGCAGACGACGGAAAGAAACCGAGTGCAGCAAGGGTCGTGCGCGGCATGTCGTGCCACTCGCGGGGAGCCTGGCGCAAGCCGTAGACCGGTCGACGCAGCTGCCACTGGGTCCCAGGAGGGAAGGAGCCAGTGAAGCCAGGCGGACCACGCAAACAGATCTGCTCCTGCAGACTCCCCTGAAGAGACGATGTGGAGAAGTCCAAGGAGTGCAACTCGTAGTCACGCTGGGCTGCTACGTGCAGCAAAGGTCATCTTTGGGGTGGGAGAAAAGGTCTGGAAGAATTCTACCCCCTCTCGCTGACTGAAGCATGTCGCCACGTAGCGCGCCTTGAACACCGGTGGTGATCCAGGCGGCCGCTTCACCTTAGAGCCACAAGCCACTGTCGACGTTCGGCCCAAGTGGTGGGACTGCGTCGACGTAGGTGCCTGTGGACCTATAAGATGCCATCTCTGCCTCCTCAGTTGCTATCCAGTACGGGGCGTAAGGTCCCGCGACCGCCTCCGCGTGAGTGCGAGGGGTGGGGATGTCAAGGGCGTCTGGATCCCCCTCAGGGGCAAGAAGCATGGCACAGAGATGGGGAACTGCGGCCACAAGGAAACCAAGCTCGAACTGCCTGTCCTCGAGGACCTCCAGGGGAAAGACGAGAACACCCCCAGTGGACGGAGTACGAGCAGGGCCACTCACCACGTGAGAGGCGTAGTCAAGGCGGTGGGACGAGGCAAAGCCAGCGACAGTGGTAACAAGAGCCGAAACAGACAGAGGGGGGGCAGTCGGGTGAGTGACCAACGCGGACAAAACACGGGGGACAACAGGACGAGAGGCACGGAGGTAGTCGGAGAACGGGTCTGGAGACACAGTAAGGGACGACTCAGGAGGCTGTGGAAGGATCGGAGGAGGTGGAACACGAGAGCGGAGAACAAGGTGAATTGGGACGTCGGCACGATAACGGGACCGACGAGGCTCTGGGGAAACAGCTGACTAAGAGGAGAACGACGAGACCGCGGAGACAAGGACAGGGACTGGTCAGGGGGAACGGGGCGGGACGGTATGTACCACGAACAAAGCAAGCAGGTGCTGGGTCGGGCAGGTCTCTCAGTCGCTGCTGCTCCGCCTCCTCTGGCGGCTGCTGCTGCGGCACCTGCCCCTCCTGATACTCTTGTTGCTGCGGCTGTGGCTCCTCCTCTACCCTCTCCTGCTGCGGCTACAACCGCACTTGCTGCTGCGGCCGTGGGTCCTCCTCTACCCTCTCCTGCTGCAGCTGTAACTGCACCTGCCGCTGCGACCATGACTCCTCCTCTACTCTCTCCTGATGCGGCGATGGCTCCTCCGCTACTCTCTCCTGCTGAGGCTGTGGCTCCTCCTCTACTCTCCTCTAATGCTGTGACTGAAGCTGCTCCCGCTGCTGCTGCTGGTGCGGCTGTTGTGCCCTCTCAAACCGCTCATGCTCCTCCCTCACCAACCGTAGAGGACGCTGCTCACGGGTCAGGAAACGTAGAGTGCGTGGTGTAGGCGACGAAGTGCCAGTGCCTCCTGCTCCAGCATCCCCAGAACCAGAACCTCCACCAACGACACCCCAAGTGCCTCGAGCACCTCCTGCAGGCACACCCCTAGGCTCCCCAGCGACCGGCCGCAGAGACGAACGAGGAGGGAACTGCGGGACAGACGGGAAGCCAGGGGATGAGGCGGGGCGAGGCCACCGAATCGAGGCTGCCGTGTCCTCCACAGGGGTGGCCTCCATGCCCACACCCCCTGCACCCCCACAGCCGGCACCACCAGCTCCAGCAGCCCCAGTATCCTCACCCTCCGCAGCTGCACCTCCTGCACCCCCAGACACGACAGGGACCGGACGCTGCGGGGGAGACGACTGCGGAGTGATGTGCGACACAGCTCACGAGGCAGGACGCGAGGGGGGGGAGGGGGTGGGGGGGGGGGGGGTAGGGGGAGGGGGGGGAAGGGCTACCGGGGCGACTGGGGGGGGGCACCGGGGTGAGGTACAGCGGGGGGGGGAAATGTCTCAGAACCTCGGTGGGGACGACTCCTGTAGTAACCAACCGACTCGTCGAACGTGGCGTCATGGGAACTGAAGATCTGGTAGGTGAGTGGGTCGTAGAACTGCCAGCCAGAGACGTCCAGGCGGAAACCAAGAAAGACACAGGCACGTGTGCGAGCAGACAACTTGTTCGCGCCAGGGGCGCGAACGTGGGCCAGGGAGCCCCAGACTCGGTAGTCAGCTGCTACACCTCTAGACCCTGTCCAAAGGAAGACCGGCGTCACCCGTGGCTGAGCAACACTGGGCCACAGGTTGAGCTGGTGCGCGGCGTAGCGGACGGCCTGGGGCCACAGGAACTGGGGGGGCACCGGCATGGCACATGGAGGAACGGGCAACCTCCATGTCCAGGCCGATGCGTCACTCAGCGACCCTGTTCTGGTAGCATGTAAGACTAGGTGATCCCCTGACCCTCACAGAACAACCTCAGGCGAGTGGAAGCAAACTCACCACCACGGTCCGAGTGTAGACGGATTCCACGCAGGCCCTAGGCGCCACCCGTAGCTACTAACCACGGCTCTAGGACGTCAGGCACGTCGGCCTTCCGACGCAAGGGAAACACCGTGGTATAGTGGGGGAAAATTTGTCCACCACAATCAGGATGTAGCGCTCCTGACGTGGGCCAAGGACTGGGGACGGGCCCCAGACGTCCAAGTGCAGGGTCTAAAAGGGAGCCGTAGTGGGGGGGAACGAGGAGGAGTGAGGGGCAGCGCGCTGCCACCGCTTGACGCAAGGGGTGCACGGCGAAGCAGGCGAGCGGGGATGCGGGGTGAGCGACTCAGGGAGACCTGAGACCAGACAGTGACGTACCATGCTGCTGAGACGCGGGAAGGACGGGTGACCTAGACGGTGGTGCCAGAGGACTGACGGGTGGGTGAGTGACCGACAGTCGCACGACACAGCAGCTAACTGACCTGACCTGGCCTGACCTGACCCAGTGTGGTGGGACCCCGTGTGTAGTGAGTACAAACCAGAGCCCGACTCCCTGTGAAAAGTGGCTAGAGGCGCCCCAGTGGCGCCGACTGTGCAGGAGGCAATAGGCTTGTCCAAAGGGAAAGTAGTGACTACACTGAGGTCGGGGAGGTAACTGACACCCACCAGGTTCCTGGAGAACGAGGGGGTGTAGTAACCTGTGAGAAGTCCAGAGGGAGCCGCCGGACACGGGAGAGTGGTGGTGCTGTGGGCAACGACAGGCCCCTCAGAAGGGTCAGCAAAGCGACAGAGACTGGGGTGCGCAGTGGCATGAGCTCAGTGCTGTCGCGAAAGAAACAGCTGGACGCCCCAGAGTCGAGGGTGAAGGAAAGTTGCGCAGTTGGTGCCCGAGCCAGTGACAAAGGTTGGTACGAGACTAGCGGTAGCTGCAGCTTCCACACAAAGACCCTCAGAGGCACCTAGAGACGATACTATAAACTCACCAAGACTGGAAACACAAGGGCCTACTCGTATAGTCGGGAAAGGTCCTAAACTAGGTAGGTGCAATGCATGTGGTCGAACAGAACCCTAGCGAAGACGTGAAGGACAATGTGGTAGGCAGCGAAAGGCCGCTGTGTCATCAGCAGCACGGTCACCCCCGTCCAGCCGGGCCAGAGGAGTCTGAGAAGACCTCCAAAGGCACAACCAAGGGGAGTGGGGTGACGTGAGACACACCTGAGGGAGCAGGACGATGGGGGAGGGGGGGGGGTCTACCTGGCGCGGACCTGGAACCAGGAAGAGAGGCGGGGGGGGGGGGGCACGGGGCAACTGCGGTGGGGGTAGAGACAGTAGTAGCAGACCGACTCGTCAAAGGTGACGTCTCGAAGGACAGGACGCTGCGGGTGGCTGGGTGGTAAAACTGCCAGTCGGGGGCATCGATGGGAAAGCCAAGGAAGACACAGCGCATAGTGTGTGGAGAGAGCTTGTCCGCGGTAGGATCCTGGACAAGGGAAAGCGATCCCCAGACCCGAAACGCAGACGCATCGCCCACCGACCCCGTCCAAAGAAGGGTAGTAGAGGCCTCTGGCTGTGAAACACGGGGCCAGAGGTTCAGCTGATGCGCGGCGTATCGGACCGCAAACGGCCACAGGAATTGGTGAGCGGCCGCATGGATCATGGAGGTGCGAGCAACCTCCATGATCAAGCCAATGCAACGTTCAACAATCCCATTCTGCTGTGGAGGGGCCGGAAGCGTGAACGACTGGGAGATGCCCTCCTCATGACAGAGGCAAACTCGCCCCCACAGTCAGAGTGCAGACGAAACACCGGGAGGTTATGTCGGAAATGAGCTCTCTGCTGGAGACGAACAGCGCGAATCCAAGGGATCATAACATCACGGACGTCGCCCTTATGCTGTACGGGAAACACCGTGGTGTAGCGCGTGAATTCGTCGACGACCAGCAGGAAGTTGCACGGCCCAAAGACGGTTGCTTGGCCCCACATCTCCGTGTGCAGCGTCTGCAGAGGAGCAGAGGTCGGAGGAAACAAGGAGGAGTGAGGAGCGGCGCGCTGCCGTCCCTCGACGCAGGGAGTGCACAGCGGCGCATGCGGCGGCGGGAGCGGGGGCAGGGTCTGCGGGAGCCAAGAGACAAGGTGACGCGCGTGCATGTGACGGAGGCGCTGAAGAGAGAGGTGACCAAGACGGTGGTGCCAGAGGAGGGACTAGTGCGTGAGCAACCGACACGAGCAAGACGCCGCTACCTGACCTGACGCAGCTACCTGAGGGGACGCAAGGTGCAGGGTAAACAGCCCAGACCCAGGCCTCCGTGAGAAAGTGGCAAGGTGAGCTCCAATCGCTGTGTCCGTACAGGTCGCAACGGGCTCGCCCCCAGTAAACGTGGTGGTGACAAGCAGGTCCTGGAGACGCCCGGCACTCACCAAGTTTGTAGCGAACGAGGGGAGGTGCAAGCCTCTAAGGGAGCCAGAGGGGACCGCCGGACACGGGAGTACAGTGGAGCTGCGAGCAACGACTGGTCCAGAGGTGGGGTCGGCCAGAGTGACAGGGACATGTGCCGGGAGCGGTGTGACGGTGGTGCTGTCTCGGAAGAAACACTTTGTTGCATTGGAGTCCAGCGTGAACGAGAGTGCCGCCTCCGCATGAACTGCACCTGTGCTAGTAGTCTCACAAGCACCTACACTAGCAGCCTCTACACAACCTGATCTAGATACAAGAGAAAAGACATCAACGCCCCTCTTCAGCAATCCTAACCAGTCAGGGACCCTGGCCTGCTCATCGAACTCGTTACGGAAGGCGTCCTCGAGGCGGTAGAAACAGCGAGCCTCACCGTGCCCCATCTTGCCGCACGCGACGCCGACCTGATGGTCAGTGCGACGCACGTATAGACAAGGACCAGTAGCAGGACCACCACCGCCGGTGGAGCCTTTTGAGCAACCCACTCACGAAGCTGCTGCGGTGAGGGAGTCACCCCCACCTCCACCTGCTGCTCGACCAGACGCCGCACCTATGCCACCACCCCCGCCAGCTCCACCACGACCACCACCCCCACCCCCTCCGCCACCCCCGCCACCCCCCCCCCCCCCCCCCCCCCCCCCACCCCCTTCCCCGCCACCGCCACCACCGCCTCCACCACCCCCACCATCCCCACGCTTCCTACGCCCATCCCTGCTGCTGCGCCTCCAGCTAGGAGCGGACGCAGCGCTGATCTCCTTAGCACTGAGGAAGTCAACAACAGCAGCATAGGCAACAGAGGACTCGAGAAGGGATTGAGTGCAACCCTAAAAAAAGGAGGTGCTGGGGGAGCCACAGGAGGCAGCGACAGCGCGGGCACTGGTGTCGGCCTCGAGGAGACGCTTCTCAAATGGGGCAAGGTCGAGACTAGCGGGATCTAGGGACAGGAAGTGGTCTCGAACGGCACGAAGGGTGTCAGGGAGGCAAGTCGCGAGGAAGTAAAAAGTGAGGTACATGGGGGGGTGGTTCTCAGCCAGAAAATCTGGCTTGAGGACGGTGCAGTAGCGAGAGTCGAGAGAGCGCAGATGGGTCATGAGGTCAGCTACAGAAGTCAGAGGTTAGCGGCAGGCTCAACTAGATTTTTGGGGGCCTTGAGGGACCCCGACATGTGCTCAAACAGTGAGGCGTCATCCTTGGTGACACTCTGCAGGTACAGGTGTAGGTCCTCTAGCAAAGATTCGAACTCGATAGGGCGCCCCTCTGCGTCAAACACTAGCACAGTAATAGTGGCAATGAAAGAAATTAGGTCAGACGGTAGCACTAAGAGCGAGACGGCGGCACTGGGGACTAGCTGTAGTTCAGGCACTAGCTGCAGTTCTAGGCACGAGCGGCGACTCGGGGTGCAGCGACACGGCGGTAGTGGGCGGCATGGCAGTAAGCGACACGGCGGTAGTGGGCGGCGCAGCAGCAGGGCGGCTCGGCGGCAGCAGCGCCGCGCGGCGCGGCGGTAGGCAGTGCGGCGCGGCAGCAGGCGGTGCATCTCGGTAGCGGGCAGCAGTGGCGATAGCTGGCGGCAGTGGGCGGCAGTGAGCCTGGCGCAGGCTGCAGCTAGCGGCAGCGGGCCTATAGATGGCAGCTAGCGGGCGGCAAGGGGGCGGCAGTGGGCAAGCAGCGTGCGCGAAGCAGGGGGCAGCGGGCGGTAGCGGGTCAGGCGCGGGCAGCAGTGAGCGTCAGCGGGTGGCGGGCCAGCAGCGGGCGGCTAGCGGGTGGCAGCGGGCGGGTAGCGGGCGGCGCGGCCAGCAGCGAGTGGCAACGGGCAGCGAGCACCGAGGCGGCAACGAGAGGCTAGTGGGCAGCAGCGGGCGGGTAACGAGCGGCAGCAGCGGCAGCTGCTCGGAGCAGCGCGCAGCGCGTGTAGCAGCGGCAGTAGCGCGCGTGGAAGGGTCAGCATTGCGCGCAACAGTGGCAGCGCGGCAGCAGCGGCAGCAGCAGCGGCAGCGCGTGACAGACAGCAGCAGCGCGCACTAGGGCAGGAGGTATGGCAGCACGCGAAGCGCGCAGCAGGGCGGGCGGGGCACGCGCAGAGGCAGCAGCGCGGGCAGTGGGTAGGCGGATCTAACCTACCTGGATACCATGTTAGAACTACGAACATCAAAATGATGAACTAGGAATGGGTTGGGATACAAAATGAGCAACCCCAAGAGAGTTGTACCTCATATGGCTAACCTCACTATAGCCTAACAACACTATGCATCGTTTGACAGTGCAGGGTCATTGATATCGACGAGCTCGATGTTCTCATTGAGGGTGGTCATGTCGGGCTGCAGGCCGTAATCGTCGTAGATGCAGTATTTTCCCATCGTCACCGCGCCCGACTTGCTGAACCCGCCCTTCAGTTCAGGGTCCACCATCAGGTTCAGGTCCAACCGGCCGGATTCGCGTCGTCACGCTCTCACCTATTGTGCGCCGCCCAGGGCTTACCGGACAATTATTTATAACAATCAGGGTTTCCCATTAAAAAAAAAAAAATCATGAGCGGCCATGACTAAGTAAAAATTAGAAGCGCATTCCAGGACTGATTTTATCTGACTATTTTTAGTCGGATTGTCTGAAATTTCATACCTTTTTTCCTTGTAATCATGATTTTTCATAGTTGCTTGATTTTCAATAATGAGTGCCGTCATCACCCGGATATACCCCCCAGGTGGGCTTATAAAACAAGAAGGAAAAATATGGGTGGAATTATAATAGGGTTTTTTTTATAAGCTCGTGAGCTAATATGATCACACTTATATTTTTTTTGTTTTAATACACTAGAATGTAGATTTCACCTTGCGGATTCAATCGATGCTAGCATAAAGTGGGTCGCTGCTGAAACTTTCTGAGAATGCGTCATATTGGCAAGGATCTCTGTCAGCACCTCTTGCACTGTTGCTAATTTTTTTCTTACGTGCGCTCCTATGGAAATTTTGCCAGGCGAGCCAGGGGGGATCTCGCCTGGCACGTCAGTTGCGATTCCTTTAGGCGTGTTAGTGGCAATTTCACTATAAAAAACACTCAAATTCAATGAATGCGCTTACACGAAGATTGACAGAATTTGGGGTAGGCTTATAATTGGCAACCGGCTATAGGCCCACTAGTCCGGTGTCAGAATAATGAACGAGGATGAATGAACTAGCAAGCAGGTGGGTACAAGTAGCAAACCCTAATTGGGTTGTACCCCATATGGGCTACCCCACTATAGCCTACACAATAAGCAGCATATAAGTTTGACACACCCCCATAGGCAAAGTGGGGGAGAACAAGAGGTCACAAGACCGGTCAAGAAAAGCAAAGCAAGCTCAGGGTGGATCACGAAGTCACCACGCATTCTGAACACAAGCAAATGGCCACAAGGCCAGTTCACATGCAGAGTTATATAAAGGAGAACAAGCAGTACAGTGATACAACCTAGCAAGTGTAAGCATGCAGGTATAAGTATATAGATCACAGTACAAGCAAAGTCAAGAAGTAAGCAAGTGAGGCCAAGTAGGCACAAGGCCTAGAACAGTACAAAAACGCTAATGATCACAAGGCTGAAGTGCCTTGGTGAAGATATCAGCAGTGTTGGCCCGAGAGGCCACGTAAGCAAGACGAAGCTGACCACGCTGCTGCAACTCTCGAGCAAGGAAGTAGCGGAGAGCGATGTGCTTCGTTGTGCTCCAGTCTGTGCTCCTGACACAAGGCAATCATGACCTTGTTGTCGACGTACAGAACTGGAGGAGAACGAGGCGGCTCTCCCAAGTCGGTCAGCAGGTAGGTGAGCCAGTGTAACTCATGTGCAGCCATGGCCCCTGCGTAGATCTCAGCCTCGTAACTGGAACTGAGAACAGAAGACGAGCGGGTAGACCGCCAAGAAACAGAGCCGGAGCCAAGGCTGAAAGAGTAACCCTGTGACGACCGCTGCATAGCCAAGTCGTCAACCCAAGAAGCGTCTACTTGACCAGTGAGGACAACTCGAGCCCGTCCTCCAAGCACTAGCCCCATGCCCAACGTACTGCACAAGTAGCGCAACACCCTCTTAGCGGCCTCCCAGTGCTCTGGTCGGTGTCTCCCGGGCGCAACGTAGCGAGCCAGGATGCTAAGAGGGTAAGCAAGGTCAGGTCGAGTGCAGGTCATCAGGTACATGAGGCAGCCCACAAGCTCTGGATATGGGCCACTCGGCTCTACGGACTCATCCGAAGGCAGAGCTGAGAGCGAGTGACCGGTAGGCAGAGGAGTGGACTGTGGCGAGGAGTACGTGAAGCGGAAGTGCTGAAGGACCTGCTGCACCATGTGTGACTGAGTCAAGGTAATGGTGCGCTGTGCTCTGTCCCGGGTGATCTGCAAGCCAAGATAGCTCCGCAGCTCACCCAGGTCTGTGCACGTGTGTCTCTTCTGCAGCTCCGACTTCACGTGGGCGAGTCCCTCAGTGTCAGCAGTGGCAAAGACCAAGTCGTCGACGTACACAACTATGTAGAACGGCGGCAGCGAAGTGTCGGTGCGTAGAAACAGCGACGGGTCAGTAGTAGAAGGAGCAAACCCAAGAGCCGCACGAGTCGTCCTCAGTGTGTCATGCCACTCGTGAGGTGCCTGGCGGAGACCGTAGACTGGCCGCCGGAGGCTCCACTGGGTACCTGCAGGAAACGACCCAGTAAAGCCAGGTGGGCGGCGCAGCCAGATCTCCTCGTGCAGGCTGCCCTGTAGGAAGGCTGTGCTGGAGTCAAGAGAGTGAAGCTCGTAGTCACGCTGTGCGGCAACGTGCAGCAGCACCCGAAGAGTGGTCAGGGTAGGGGAGAAGTTCTGGAAGAAGTCAACTCCCTGTCACTGATTGAAGCCTCGAGCAACGTAACGCGCCTTGAAGACAGGCGGAGAACCCGGCGGCCGCTTCACCCTGAAAATCCACATGCCACTGACGATGTTCGCCCCAGGTGGGGGAACCTCGTCGACGTAGGTGCCTGTGGACTTCCAGGATGCCATCTCTGCGTCCATGGCTGTCTGCCACTGAGAGGAGTAGGGACCCTCAATCGCCTCTGCGTAAGAGCGCGGGGTCGGGATGTCTGGTGCATCCGGGTCTCCCTCAGGTGCAATCAGCATGGACACGAGATGAGGTAAAGCAGCTGCAAAACACTCAAAGTCCTCCTGCCTGTCCTCAAAGACGTGTGTGCTAAGAGAACATTCACCCCCGACGGACGGAGGACAGACAGACGCAGACTCAGCAACAAGACTAGCAGCGTAGTCAAGGCGACAGGCGGCAGCAAAGTCAACCAGCTCAGCAACTAGGGCAGACGCAGCAGTGGACTCAAACGAAGGGTCAGTGACTACAGTGGCTAGAAGACGTGTGAGAGTAGGACTGGCAGCACGAGCAAGGTCTGACGGCGGGTCAGCAACGTCAGGAAGAGAGGACACATGAGGAGACGGCAGAGGGACACGCTGTGGAACAGAGGAAGGACGAAGTGCCATCTGGTGCGTGCCGGGGACAGGAGGAGGACGCGGACGCGGAACACGACGACCAGTGTGAACAGCGCGAACAGGCGACGCAGGACGAGACTCAGGCTCACGACGCTCCGCAAGACCTCCTGTCGGCCCAGTGTAAGGAGAAGGAGCAGGCAGTGGGGAGGCTGGTTGTAACTGCGACTGCGACTGGTCAGGCGGTGAACACAGTAAGGGAGGAGGAAGGCCAGTAGAAGGCGGGAGACCAAGTACCTACTGAAGCAGTGGAACGAAGTACGGTCGCGGCCGCATAGTGCCTCCAGAACCAGCACCGACAGCACTAGCACCCCCAGGGCCAACACCTCCAGATCCAGGGTCTCCAGCTCCAACTCCAGCAGCACCACCAGCTCCAGCTCCAGTGCCTCCGGCTCCAACGCCTGCAGCACCTCCAGCTCCAGCAGCTCTAGTACCTCCAGCAGCTCCAGCTCCAGCTCCTCCAGCTCCAACGCCTGCAGCACCTCCAGCTCCAGCAGCTCCAGTACCTCCAGTACGAGCACCTCCGGGACCAGCAGCTCCAGTTCCTCCAGCAGCTCTAGCTCCAGCTCCTCCAGCTCCAACGCCTGCAGCACCTCCAGCTCCAGCAGCTCCAGTACCTCCAGTACGAGCACCTCCGGGACCAGCGGCTCCAGCACCTCCAGCAGCTCCAGCTCCAGTGCCTCCAGCTCCAGCAGCTCCAGCACCTGCAGCACCACCAGGTCCAGCAGCTCCAGTACCTCCAGTACGAGCACCTCCGGGACCAGCGGCTCCAGTACCTCCAGCACCTCCAGGACCAGCAGGTCCAAGGCCTACAGCTCCAGGGCCTCCAGCGGAAGCCCCCCCAGGTCCAGCAGCGGCTCTCTGAAGACTCCAACGCCGAGCAAACCACTAGCGCAGCTGCGGTGGAGAGAGAGGCTCCCGCCGGGACGAGGCACCCGGAGAACCTCCAGTACCTCTAGCACCTCTAGGACCAGCAGCTCCAGCACCTCCGGTCCCTCCAGCTCCAGCGCCTCCAGCTCCAGGGTCTCCAGTGGCAGGCCTCCCAGCTCTAGTAGCGTCACGCTGAAGGCTCCAGCGCCGAGCAAACCACTCGCGCAGCTGCGGTGGAGAGAGAGTCTCTCGCCGTGACGAGGCACCCGGAGAACCTCCAGTAGACAAAGTACCCCCAGGCGCAGCACGCTCAGGCTCAGCACCCCCAAGCTCAGCACCCTCAGGCTCCGCACACTCAGGCTCAGCACCCCCAAGCTCAGCACCCCCAGGCTCCGTACGCTCAGGCTCAGCACCCCAAGGCTCCGCACCCTCAGACTCAGCAACCCCAGGCTCAGCACCCCCAGCAGCACCAGAGTCAACAGCTACCTCGACAGGCTCGACAGGGTCTACCTGAGACACATCTGAGGGAGCAGGACCCTGAGGGGGGAGGGGGTCTACCGGAGGAGGACCTGGTGCGAGGAAGAGCGGCGGGGGGGGGAGAGGGGCAGTGCGGTAGGGGAAGAGCCGGTAAAAGGGAACCGACTCGTCGAACGTGACATCTCGAGAGGGCAGGACACGGCGCGAGGTGGGGTGGTAAAACAGCCAGCCAGGCGTGTCAGGGGGAAAACCAAGGAAGACACAGGGAATGGCGCGGGCGGAGAGCTTGTCCGCGGACGTATCGTGGACAAAGGCACGAGATCCCCAGACCCGAAACACCGACGCGTCGCCAACCTCTCCCGTCCAACGCAGTGTCGGCGAGGTCTCCGGCAAGGAGACACGGGGCCAGAGGTTGAGCTGATGCGCAGCGTATCGGACCGCAAACGGCCACAGAAAATGGGGGGCAGCCGCATGGATCATGGAGGTACGAGCGACCTCCATGACTAAGCCAATGCGGCGCTCAGCAACCCCATTCTGCTGCGGAGAGGCCGGAAGCGTGAACGACTGGCGAATGCCCTCCCCACGACAAAAGTCCCGCAGAAGGTCGGAGGCAAACTCACCACCTCTGTCAGAGTGCAGACGCAGGACTGGAAGGTCCGTCTCGAACCGCTCGCGGAGCTCGAGACGGACAGCGCGGATCCAAGGGATCAGGGACCTCCCCCTTGCTGCGCAAGGGGAAGACCGTGGTGTAACACGTGTAGTCGTCAACAACCAGCAGAAAGTAGCGCTCGCGGCCCTGTCCACGGACGCGGGCTGGGCCCCACACGTCCATGTGGAGGGTCTGCAGGGGAGCAGTCGTCGGGGGAAACGAAGAGGAGTGAGGAGCGGCGCGCTGCCGCCCCTCGACACAGGGAAGGCAGGGAGGGGCAGGCGAGGGTGGGAGGGGAGGCAGAGTCCTGGGAAGACCAGAGACAAGGAGACGAGAGTGCATGCCACGGAGGCGCTGCACTGAGGGGTGACCAAAACGGTGGTGCCAAAGGAGGGTCTGGTGCATCAGAGCGTGACACGAGCAGGGGGCCGCTAGCTGACCTGACGCAGGCGCAGACGCAGCTACCTGAGGAGACACAGTAGTCAGTGTGTACAGACTCGAGCCAGGCGCACGGGTGAACGTGGCTAGGTGCCGGCCAGTCCGGGAGCACGTACAGATCGCCACACGCTGTCCTCCTGGAGTAAAGGTGTCAACCCATACATCCTGAAGGACGGCGTTGCTCACCAAGTTCGTAGAGAACGAGGGGAGGTGAAGACCTGACAGTGAGCCAGACGGAACCGCCGGACACGGGAGAACAGTGGAGGAACGTGCAAGGACTGGGCCCCCAGAGGGGTCAGCCAGAGAGACAGCAACAGGTGCAGGGAGCGGTGTGAGTGCGGTACTGTCGCGAAAGAAACAGCGGGAAGCACCTGAGTCAAGCGTAAAGGTGTGCAAGGCCTCAGCAGGCGCAGTACCAGAGAGAGCAAACTCACCAGCACCTAGAGCAGCAGACTCACTAGTACCTAGAGCAGCAGACTCACCAGCACTTAGAGCAGCTGCCTCTATACCTGGGTCGGGCGGCACACACAGGTAACAGTCACCCTCAGCACTAACAGGCAATGCATACATGGCAGTGAGGATAGAATCATAGTCTAGAGCAAAGATATCCACCCTCTGTCTAAGCAGCTCCACCCAGCTGGGGAGCTGAGCCGCGTCACCAAACTCTGTACGCCAGGCGTCGCTCAGACCGGCGAAGCAGCGGGACTGTGTGTGACCAATTGTCCCGCAAGTCTGACCAGCCCGATCACCTGTGCGAATGATGTACGGGCAGCGAGCAGTACTCCGAGACCCTCTACTCTGAGCGTACCACTCACGAAGCTGCTGGGGCGTAAGGGTCTCGCGCGGACGCCGCTGCAGCTGCATCTGGCCACTGCCAAAAGCTCCCGGCTGACCAGCTCCAGGGCGACTGTAACTACGGCCGCTGCCACAACCCCAACTAGCGTACCACTCACGAAGCTGCTGGGGCGTGAGGGACTCGCGCGGACGTCGCTGGAGCTGTATCTGGCCACTGCCAGAAACTCCCCACCGAGAAGCTCCACCTAGACTGCCACTGCGGCCGCCGCCACCACTCCCACTACTGCCACCACCGCCGCCACCACTCCCACCGCTACCACAAAGAGACGTCATAGCGGGCAAGCAAGGAGGCGCGCGACCAGTAGGGCAGCAAGGAGGGAAGACATGGCGGCGAGCACGCACTAGGGTAGGTCGGGGCGGCGCACGGTCAGGGAAGAGCGGCGCGCGGCCAGAGTAGGGCGGCGCGCTGCAGCAGGGTGGCGCGCGGGCTGCAGAGGGCGGCGCGCGGGCAGGCAGGGGCGGCACCTAGGGTTTAACAGGGCGCGCTGGGCGCTGGGCAGCAGATGGCGGTGCGCGGGCTGCAGATGGCGGCGCGCGGGCTGCCAAGGCGGACGCGACGGGCAGGGGCAGGGCGGAGCGCGGGCAGCAGGGCGGTGCGCCGGCCCTAGGGCGACGCAACGGGCAGGGCAGGGGCGGTGCGCGGGCCCTAGGGCGACGCGACGGGAAGGGCAGGGCGTTGCGTGGGTCCTAGGGCGACGCGACGGGAAGGGCAGGGCGTTGCGTGGGTCCTAGGGCGACGCGACGGGCAGGGCAGGGCGTCGCACTGGTCCTAGGGCGATGCGACGGGCAGGGCAGGGCGTCGCGCGGGTCCTAGGGCGACGCGACGGGCAGGGCAGGTCGTCGCGCGGGTCCTAGGGCGACGCGACGGGCAGGGCAGGGTGTCGCGCGGGTCCTAGGGCGACACGACGGGCAGGGCAGGGTGTCGCGCGGGTCCTAGGGCGACGCGACGGGCAGGGCAAGGCGTCGCGCGGGTCCTAGGGCGACGCGACGGGCAGGGCAGGGCGTCGTGCGGATCCTAGGGCAACTCGACGGGCAGGGCAGGGCGTCGCACGGGTCCTAGGGCGACGCAGGGCAGGGCAGGGCGTGCGCGGGCAGTGCGACGCAGGGCAGGGTGTGCGCAGGGCAGCGCGACGCAGGGCAGGGCGTGCGCGGGGCGGCGCAACGCAGGGCAGGGCAGAGTGCGCGCTAGGCAGCGCAACGCAGGGCAGGGCAAGGCAGCGCGGAAGCCAGCAGGGCGGCGTGCGGGCAGGGTAACGCGACTGGTGGGGCAGCGCGACGAACACGGTAGGGCGCTACGGGTAGGGTAACGCGCTACGGGCAGGGAACGATTCAGTGGGCCCTAGAAAAAAACGGTCCTAGGTCAGGACCTGCTCTGAAACCATGTCAGAATAATGAACGAGGATGAATGAACTAGCAAGCAGGTGGGTACAAGTAGCAAACCCTAATTGGGTTGTACCCCATATGGGCTACCCCGCTATAGCCTACACAATAAGCAGCATATAAGTTTGACATCCGGATATAAGCCCAAGGGTGTAACATATGCCTGGGGGTATATCCGGGGGATGATGGTACCGTAAGGCCCCGGGTTTAAGCGCAGACCTATGAAATGCGCATGCGCTTCTATCTGGAGCTCTGCGCTTATGGCCGGTACTCAATAAAAAGCGCACCCGCTAAAATAACCTGATTTATTACAAGCGCATGTTAATGTTAAATATGGATATGTGTCAAATCACCGTAACGATTTTCACTTTAGCAGGTTGATGACTTGGAACTTCGGATCCTTCGCACTCAAACCCTGCACAGGCTGCGCCTCCAGTCAGCATGTGCTGTCAGGTTCACCTAATGACTCACTTTGAGTGTATGTGCTGCAGCCGTTGTGTCATTGCTTGCTGGCCACGGTTTCAGGCAAAGAAGACGATGGCGGTGCCGTGCCATTGCAGCCACTTGTCCTCTCGATGTGATGATGCGGGTGACACCTTCTTCGGTTTGCAGGTTTGCTCCCTTGTCCGTGAGATTCCCAGGGGACACCAAGTTGGCCTTCATTCCTGGCACAAATATGACATCATGCAGGGACACACGCAAGCCGCTAGTGCCCTTCAACAAAACTTCACCAACACCAGCAACTTCCTGCAGTGACCCATCAAACCCTTTGACGGATTTCGTTGCAGTTGGGTTACGGATCACCGTGAACCACTCCCTGCGACCGGTCATGTGTTGGGATCATCCCGAGTCAAAAAACCACAAGTCTTTGTCGTCGGCCAGCAACTTTGCAGCCGAACACGCGACAGTGAGCGCCACGCCCTTCCCACCCCTTCAGCTACGTTTGCGGCTGCCTCGGTCGTTGCGTCCTTCTTCTTGTTGGGACACTTGGCAGCCATGTGCCCCTCCTCATTGCAGTTGTAGCAGCTCCCCTTGAAGGGGCCTCGCTTCTTATCCCGCTTGCCATACTTCTTCTTGTACGTCTGCTCCCTTCCTCCTTTCCCTTCGTTCCCGTTGACCCCCGTTGTAGCCACGACTGTGCTGACTGCGCCCGAGAAAGCAGATTCATCGCTGGTTATCTGCTTGTAGATCTGTTCATTGGAGAGAATCTGCTCCTCTATCAACACCTTGCTGCATATACGTTCCACCGTCATGTCAGAGCTGTAAATTTCGAGCTTGCGGCAAAGAAATCCGTACTCTAGCGGCAGGCCTTTCAGCACGCGCGCAGCGAACGTGGCCATGTGTACCTCGTGTCCAACGGTCAGCAACTCCGCTCGAAAGGTGCGGGCCCTGATGTAGTAGGATTCGGCCGTTTCATCATCTCCCTTCCTGAGTTGGGCTAACAGAGTCTGAAGTAGGGAGGCGTGGAGGGCATCACAAGCTTGATAGATAAGCAAGAATATGCCCATTCGGATGGGTGGAGGGACACAGTGATTCAGCACCATGAATGCAAGCATTTGGCCCTTCGCATACTCCCTTCGTTGCATGGGGTTGTTTGGGGCCTGGCTTGGAGCTGTCCCGTTGCAAAACTGCCACAAATCAGCACACTGGAGCTGAGGTCGGATGGCACTGACCCACGCGGTGAGGTCGTGCCTTCCCTCCAGCAGCGGCGTCACGGACATATGCTCAACTCCAAATTTGAATTGGCTATAGCTCGTCCCGATCATTCCCGTGTCAATGGTCGGTGCAATAGCTCCTCAACAAATGCCCACGGTACCACGAGCCTCGTGCTCAGCTCCTCCCCCACCAGCTCACCCCTCTGTCCGCCCGCGGGTGGTTGCTCTGCCGCGCGCACCCTAACCATGCGTAGTAGACGACCGTCCACAAGAAGGTCGTTCTCTTCATCTTGCATGTTAGGGTGCTGCTCACGAACGGACGCCTCCAGCTGCTGATGGGCATTCAAGCCCTCATCACTCGTTACCCACTCCATTCACGGTCAAAATGAGCGTCGGCCACACCAACGTAGGAACGAAGTGACGGGAGGACATAATCAAGCTGCTAGTTGGATCGGCGCAGATAGCGCAGCTCTGATACCATGTATATTTCCACTACAATAGCAGCTTGATAGGGCTCAGAAGCACGATTCCATCGCACCAAAGATTGCAGGAAATGGTCAACTATAGCCAGAGATACACACAAACATAGAAGTGATAGTGACTTTGTTGATTTCTTGTTTGTGTTCTCTGGTTATATACTAAGACGCAATACAAAAACAAACCACACAAGAAAGTGTCGACCCAGGTCGCACGCTGAATTTTGTCGATGCGAAAATCCAAGCCTTGAATTTTATAGACGAGAATTTCCGCGACCAGAATTACGTCGACCACCGACTGTAACTCCCGTGCAAATTCTGTTGCCTTCGACACTTCGTTGCCGAGTTTCAAACCGAACGTGACTCGAGACCGGTCTCTCCAAACTGTTCCCAAACTGTCCTACGAAAGACTCCTTTGGGTCACTTGAATCGAAAGGTATCCAGTTCGAAACTCTCGTGCACATAACCAGGGCCTTAGCATAAACTGTCCTAGATTTGTCCTGGGACACTTTCAGGACAGATTGAAAGTCACGAGTTTGAATCCCTGCGTTGGCATTTTGTTGCTCATAGCAGCATTTCCTTCTAACAACGGTGGTTTCCGTTGACGAGATGTGTTGTGAATGAGGCAACTGCATATTTTGCCATTTAGCAACAGATCCGCCACCCAGCAGCAGATTGCGCCACACCAGCAGCAGGTCACGCCACACCAGTAGCATGCCGTGCCACACATGCAACCGATCTCGCAGCAGTAGTAGCACCAAATCGCGAGCAGCGGTAAAAGCAAATCTCGAGCAGAAGAATCAGCAAATTGTGAGCAGCAACAGTAGCAGCAAATCGTGTCAGCGTGGGAACTTCGCGCTGCTATGAGCATCGTTTTAGTCAATCCCTTATGTGGATCTACATCTTCAGAGTCATATTTATGTGGATCCTGAAAAACCTGAGTACGCAGTCCGTGAAAAATAGGCCTCAGACTACCCCAAAAAAAAGTAGAGTGGTTTTTTTTCAATGTCAACCCTGCATGAGCCAACAGTGTATGTCAGAATCCCTGCCACAAACCACTGGGATAAAAGGGCTTGTTTGTGTAGCGGGTTTGTGCGCCCATAACCCCCCAGGCGAACGCGCCTGTAACCCTTCCCTAGGATCAATCGGGGATCACCAGTGGACCTCTGACACCCCCCCGTACTGGGATGCCCGAAGTGCACCACGCTGGGATTCGAACCCGAGACCTTCGCTCTGATACCATCTCAGAATCCCAGCCACTAACCACTGGGATAAAAGGGCTTGTTTGTGTAGCGGGTTTGTGCGCCCATAACCCCCCACGCGAACGCGCCTGTAACCCTTCCCTAGGATCAATCGGGGATCACCAGTGGACCTCTGACAGTGTACACATTTTCAAAACCTTTACCGTCATCGCCCGGATAGCAGACATACCGAATATGTCTTATCTCATAGTTTCGAAAAAAGAATTGCGGCTATCTTGTACATTGAAAGTTACGGTTGTCTTATAAATCTTATAAATGTAAACCTTGTTAAATACTTACACATTTTCTCACTTATCTAGAAATGGTTTTCTCATCATGAGTGAGGATGTTCCAAGGGTTCCTACTTTGGCAACCATTGCTTAAGATGTCACGTCATAAAGAATGCATGCTAATGACAATTTTCACATTTTTGAGTCAGCACATGGACGAATTCGCCTTTCGCACTCGTAATATTGTACGCACTATTACAAATTTCACCATAGTTCATTACAGTTTCGATTATAAGACATATACGTCTTACACATAAAAGGGTCGCTTATAGAAAATACTCCTCTTTATAAGAGTATACCCTATTTATCAAACTACTTATATTTGTGTGTTAGGCTGTAGTGAGGCACAGTAGTGGGGATAGCATTTCTAGGGTTCGTATTTGTACTCTCACACTTGCTAATCCAATCATTCCGATGTTCTAATCTTGATATGGTATCACTGGTAGGTTATGACCCGAGCCTAACCTAGCCCGCTCCGCTCCTCAGTAGGTCGCGCCCCGCCCCTTAGCAAGTCGCGCCCCTGGCCCGTCCCGAGCGCACCCCGTCCCGTCCTGTAAGGCCCCGTAATCAAACACTGACACCTTACTTCCATCATAAAATATCTTGTACCTCAACTTATCAGGCTGTGACTGAGTTATCAGATTTACCTCGGCAGCACACTCTCCATCTTCATCCCCCCATAAAGACTCTGCATCACCACATCTCCATCACTCGTCACTGGTAACTTCTCGTTGTTACCTTGCAGGATAAACTGCTCATTTGACTCCCTCACATTCTCCATCCAATCTGACCTGAATGACATGTGACGAGTGCATCCACTGTAAAAAGAACACGACACAGTCATACGCCCATCCGTCGGCTCATTCACCTTAGGCACCCGCACCACGTTCTCGCAGTGTGCTCCACCCAATATCACATCCTCCTTCACCTAAGCAGCCTCTGTCGTATTTGCCTATGCCGCCACACTCTTCTGCTTCGACATACCTTTATAGCTCTTGCTATTCGGGAGTAGCACTCTGCAGCTTATGTTGAAACCCTGTTTCTGTTGCCATTCCGCTCCTCCAATCTCTGATGAGGGAATGGTGCCATTCTCGCTCCTCCATTCGCTTCTCCTTGTCGTTCTCTCTTGATTTCCCTTTGTATTTTTTGCTTCGCGTAGTAGTTTATCACCTTGTGCCTCATCTTTCCACATTGGTAGCACGCTCCAAAAGCCTTTGTTGCATTGACCATAGCAAGCCTCTTCTCTTCAAGCCTTTGTGCTGCTAGAGCCGCTTTCTTCCTCCTCAGCTCCTTAACTGTCTCAAGGGATTCTAGAAACTCTTTCACCTTCGTCGGATTCTCCGGCGATTGGTAGGTTAACATCCCGATCTCAGATTCCCACTCCTTAGAAAGTCCTTCAATATTATAGTCAGTCATGTCGTGCTCCGTCTATGTGGCTCCCATCACCCGCAAACCATCGTTGTAACTTTTCACCCTGTTGATGTAGTAGATGACCTTCTCGCCCTTCCCCATACTCAACATCCGCAGTTGGGTTCTCACTGCCGTCTTGTCGGCATCCTTTGTGCCCATGTACGTGGACTCCAAGTATTCCCATGCTCGTTGTGCCGAATTCAGCTCCCCTGCAAATTGATCCAGTTCCACTGCAATTCCATTAGCAAGTGAATGACAAATCTGGAAAGAAGCTTGCTTACTTTGCTTCTTAAACGCCGCTATTTTCTCCGGTAGATCCGTCATGGGAGGTGAAGCTCTCTCCTTCAACACCTCGTCGGGATGGTATAACGGCAAGAGTTCAACCTCATTTGCCCTTCAGATGAACTTCTTCCGCCACGTATTGTAGTTGCTTCCGTTGAGGCGCTGGGCTTCATTGAGCCCGATCGTCGGCTTCGTCGCCAAACGGCAACTCGCAAGGGCCTCGAGAATAGCCTTCATCTGTGGGTCTCCCATGCTCGCACTGGAAACCGAACTCGCCTCATCCGCATGGCGTAGGCTTAAAGATTTGTTCTTCCTCCACCGATTTTACTTAGCGCACCAAGTGAATCCGCGACGAGCGATGCACCCGTTCGCCTTTTCCCAGCTCTGATATCAGCTCTAAGACTATGATCGTAGTCACGCGGAAGACTTGCAATTGTCTTAAGAAAAAACTTATAATAAAACCCTTACAAAGCACCGGAATAGTCAATGCTACTGTACCAATACCTGTTAAATAGAGGAATGTACCCCGCAGAGTGCATGTCTAGCTAGGACTATATATTTCAATATAACGTTTCCTATTATCATCTTGCCATTTACATTCATTGTGAAAGGTGTCTACAAAATGCCTTATCCTGTCCAGTCGATCCTTGAGTTATTCTAACACATTGGTCTATCGCACACATATATCGCCGACATTCCATAGTCTCCCCGTAAACTTATCCAGTGCAGGCCGTGAGATATCAAGCTTTTTACCCTGATTTGACTAATTTTCAGCCTATTGTTTTGTACCAAGGCTGAACTTTCAGCCTTTTTTATTTTGTAACCCTGAAATTTCAGCCTTTTTTTCTCTATGGGGACTGATTTTTCAGCCTTTTATCGAATGCGTACACTCAATCCACATTCCGCATCCTTCCTGCAAAACACACGAGAGTACGGGGACTTCAATATTTCCGCAGTTCTACCGTACCATAAGTCCGAATATTGCTATATGCCAGCTTGAAATGTTTCACTTGTTAGAGGAGTCACGACCAAAATGGAATATCCCCGGTTCGAGACCCACTGTCATCATTTCTGGTTAGTGTTGCATTATCCAGGACATCATCTGTGTAGAAATCAGCCTTTTTTTATGAACCCTGAAAGTTCAGGCTTTTTTTTTTCTAAGAAGGCTGTGAATCTGCCTTTTTTTTCACAGGGACACTGACGGATCAGGGTACTTAAAAATGAATCTGAGGCCCTGATCCAGTGTCTCTATTTCGATAGCCTACTTTCAAGCATTTCTTTTTTTCTTTTTTTTTTGCAAAGCAACTTATTACAATCGATTTGTCAATATTTTTTTTTCATCCTCTATATTTATAAAAAGAAGATGATGAAAAAAAAAACTTGCCTAAGATAGTGACTAGTATATTTTTGAGATGGCATTTTAGCACATGCCGTACTATATTTCTCATAACTTGTAGAACTTCAAACTTATATTCAACAGGGCACTTGAGAATACCCAACTTCAAACTTGAGTTTTTTTCAACTTAGCCCCGTTGTATGGGTTGAACAGAAACAAGAGCAAACTCAAAGGAAGTGGAGGGGGGGGGGTTATTCCAACAATAAGAGAAGAGACAGCAAAACAACCACCAACATCAACCACACAGTGAACGAGTAAACATGAGAGCTACATCCTTGGCGGAATGCAGTGACACATGGAAACAAGTAAACAAACGGTTGAAAATCAAACTAGGGAGGGTATCGCGGTCGAGCTTGTGCAGTTGCTGCAGTCGTTTAAAGGCGGCCAGTCGCTTGTCATCGTCTGGGAGGTACGATGCTGTGTCAAATAGCTTAGTGCCTTCTAGGTTCTCAAAATCATGCATCTGCCACTCCAGCTCCTTGTCGACTGCCCACACGAGCTTCAGCGATAGTTCGTAGCACGCGGTCACATCGCCCTCACTCTCCTGCCCATTCAGGTCCCGCTCGTGCAGGTCGAAGACGAAGGACACGAGATTCCCATCGGAACCTATACTCTCGGCGCGCATCTGCCGCTTCTCCATGGACTGGTGGTTCTTGATGAACTCCGGCAGGAGCATCTTCTCTCCACTGCCGAATTGGTGGCCTTGGAGGGAGCTGAAGTAGCGTGACTTGAGTCGCATCCGCGTTTGTTCCACGAGATGCGCCACTAAGGTGATGTTTATCTGCCAATGAAGACACATACGCGTTAGTTAAAGACAAGGAAAAAGTATCAACGAAAACGCATACACAAACATCTTCATAAAATACACACCTTCCGCTGCTAGAAACGCATGTTTAGTAAATTCAGCTCCGAGAGCACATCCACCAGGAACCGAAGGAGCCAGTGCAACTTGAACGAGGTGACCACCTCGTACAAATATCTCTTGTATTTTTTAGGAGCACGATAGCAGCAGGTAACACATCCAGCAGTCGCTCCAGTGCCTCCCCGCGCGACAGCCAGCGAATTACATAAATCCCTTGTGCTTCAAGGTTGGTCTAGCGGAAACTTTTCTGAAGCTTTTGGAATTTCTGATACTTCACACCGCTCCGCCCGAGAATCTCCGCGAAGGCACAGACAACATCATCCACCATGCTCAACTCCGGGACTGAAGTAGCCGCGTCTCGGGCAGCGAGCGCATCACTGCCACATCATGAAAAAGACACAGGGTCGGATAAGATAATAGTCAAGACGAAATCACATGGCAGGTAAATGAAACGTGGAATCTTACCGGTGTGCGATACAATGCGTTGATACGAGATGCGGAATCCGCGACCGCAGCCATGCGACGATGCCTGTGTGCTTCCGTGCCATGACATTGGCCCCGTCGGTATAGATGGCCGAGACTTTCTGCAAATCAACTCCGTTGAGCAATAGGTACTGCATGAGAACAGACGTAAGAGAAGCTGTGTCATTGAGGTCTAGAGTGAGCCAAGTAAAAAACTCCGTAACCACCTCTCTCCGTTTGAAAATGGTCGCATAGACTATCAAGTGCTTCCCGTGTATCAGGTCGGTGCTCTCATCGATTGAGAGTTCAAGCCAAGGTGATTCCAGTAGGTGCAACCGCTGTGTCTCCTCCGTGCAGCCCCACACGCGTGCCAGCGTCAAGTCGGGCTTCCTGCCGGCCAGCAGCTGGTACGGCGTCGCCCTCTCCAAGCAGTTGCGCACCTAGTCGGCCTGCCGCAGGGCGAGGTGCCACGAGTGGTGCTGCACGCCCATTTGCAACAGCATAGTCCTCATCGACTCGACCACCGTCCGCATCTCCCGCTCCGCCATGCCGTTCTGCTGTGGAGTGTATGGGCAGGTCAAGTTGTGGACGATGCCCTTGCTGTCCACGAAGTCAGTGAACTGCTTCCCGAGGAACTCCCCTCCGCGATCAGAGCGCAGCATCAGCACCAACTTCTTCGTCTGCCGCTCAGCCACCACCAGCCACTTCTCGAACTCCCGCAGCACGTCAGACTTCTTGGCTACCGGCCTCACCCATACGTAGAGGGTCTTGCAGTCCTTCAGCAGAAAGAAGTACAGGCTACCATCCTTGGCGGCCACCCAAAATGGCCCGCACAGGTCAATGTGCACGACGGTCAGGGCGTCGTCGGTGCCCGTGCCCTTGTCGGGGAAGGTGTGCCACGCCAGCTTCCCGTCGATGCACGAGACACACGGAGAGTCGGTTCTGGCTGACGGCTTGACGTCCAGGCCGGTGGCGACCCCGTGCTTCGCCGAGCTCGTGATGGTGTTGACGCCGACGTTAGCAAGCTTCACGTGCCACTTGGCTGGCGTCGACTTCGTTGCCGTGGCGATGGTGCGCAGGGCCACTGTCTCCGTCGTGGTCGACTTCGACGAAGCTGTGCAGGGTCGCAGGTCGGTGCAGAGGACTCGGCCGGTGTACTTCGCCCGGCCAAGCACGTCCCCCGCCGCCGTGACAAGCAGCATCTCGTCGCCGTCGTCCTGCAGCTTCACACCGCTCTCCTGCAGTTGTCCGGCTGACAGCAGGTTCGCCTGCACGCATGGGACGTAGAAGACGTCGGGGATAAGCACCTGCTTCCCGGCCTCTCCTTGCAGGGCGACGGTCCCACGGCCCTGGACGGTCTGCAGCGCCCCATTGAAGCCGCGCACGTGCTTGACGTAGCCTCTCGGCCCCAAGTCGATGAAGACCTCCTTCGTCCCCATCAGGTGGTGCGAGCAGCCGCTATTGAGCAGGACCACCGCCAGGTTTGCCTGCACAGCTGCCGCCACGCCTGGAAGTCCTCACCGGCCTCCGGCGCCAGCGAGACGGTCGGCTCCCCGTCGCCTCGCCCCTTGCCGCCATAGGAAGAGTCGGCGTCCTTCGCCGACGTCGACTTGGTCGACTGCCTCTCCTTGCGCGGCTTGCTCTCCCGACGTGGGCAACGACCAGCCGACCTCCCTCAGCCTCCCTTAATGTCATCGTCGTCGGAGTCGTCGCGGTCGGGGCACTCAAAGGAGAGGTGTTCGGTGTCGCCGCACAGCCAACACTCCCGACGCCGACCTCCACCTCCACGACCGCCATCCTTAGCCGACTTCGCCTTGTTGGCGTCCTTCGCCGTCCTCCCACCTCCGCTACCACTGCCGCCAGGCTTGCCGCGTTGCCCCGGCCGACTTCCTTGCTTCGTCGGGGCGACGTAGTTCGCTTGCGGCAGGAGCTCCATGGGCCTCTCGACCTCCTGCATCGCCTCATCCCTGAGGATATAAGAGGTCAGCGTGTCCTCGTTGAGTGACTCCCGCGTGCCCTGCACCACCATCAGTCCGCGCATCAGGTTGTAGCCGCTCGGGAGCCCCTTGATGACGTGCGTGATGTACGCCGTCGTCGAGTACTCGACGCCAGCCATCCGCATGTTGGCAAGGAGCCGCCGAGCTCGGTTGCAGAAGTTGGTCGACGTCTCCTGCTCACCCATCCTCAGGTGCGTCAGTTGCTCCTCCAGTTGGACGATGTACAGGTCGTCGGTGGCCTGGTACGTCGATGTGATGAATCGCCATGCCTGGTGGCCAGCGTCTAGGTGACTCCGGCACGACTTCAGGGCGATCTGCACCACTGGTGAGCAGCACCGCGAGATGATTGTGAAGGTCAGTAGTTGAACGGCGCGAAACTCCGCACGCAGCTCGGCGTTGTTCTCCAGCGGCGTCTCCACCGAGCCGTCGGCGAAGCACATCAGGCCGGCCATCTCAAGCTGGGGCTCGATGGACTCCTTCCACGTGATGAGGTCATGACGTCCGACCAGCAGCGCGGTGACGGCGATCTTGTCCGGCGTGAATTTGGCAAGTAGCCGTAAGTCGACGCTATCCCGCCTGCCGTCACGTGGGTCGCCGACGTCGGCGTCACGCTGCTGCGACGTCCACCGGCGTCGTCTTGCGAGGAGCCTACAGCCGCCGACGACTGCCGCCCTCGCGCCTAAGCGCCGCCGACTTCACCGTCGGCTTTCCGGAACACCCCTCTCTGCCTCGGCGTGCCTCCCGCACTGATGCCGACTTGATCACCGCCGTCGACGTCCTCCTCGACGCCGACTTCGTTGCGCACCAGTCGAGGAGAAGCAGGTCGGGAAGGGTGCTCCGTCGCCCACTTTGTACGGATGTCCAGCTCGACGACCTCCAAGGGGAGGGTCGTCCCGAACTCGCCAGCCTTGTGGCGTCTCCTCGCATCAGCTAGTCGTGACTCCATACTATCTTCTACCACGCCGGGAACCACCAGGACGGGCGTCATAGTCGCACGAGCTGCCGGCCTACAAACGACTTAGTAGGTGCAAAATTCGGCTACTACTCTGAAGGTATCTGCGGGGCCGTCCACGCTCACCGCACCATGCGGAGATAACTACTAAAACGGGAGCTAGACTACGGGGAAGGCACGGGTGTGAGAGTGATCATAGCGTTCCTTGCGTGTTTGCTCGTGTGCTCTCTACGCACACATTCACGGGGAGAATCGGCAAGAGTTTCACTAGCAAAAGTTCACAACAAAGTTGAAACAACATTGGGAAGAATGACTACATCAGGAGCAGATATGCCTAGCATGCAAGCTGGTCGACCTCCAGCGCAGCACGGTCGACCGCGTTCCAGCGCAGCATGGTCGACCGCATTCCAGCGCAGCAAAGTCCGCACTGCTCCAGCGCTGCAAGGGGCGGCTTGCCAACACACCAAGTCGACTGCGTGCCAACGCTGCAGTAGGGTTGTCCAGCGTTGCACCCGCAGGTGACAGCAGCGCACCTACTTCGCAGTTGCTCGTAGTCGGTGGGTGTGATTGACCACATGCCACTGACTGCGCCTGATCAGCCACATCGACCTCGGGATACCACTCCGAGGTCGGCTTCGCCAGAACCACCTGGGCGACTGTCGTGCACCCTCGCAGAACCACGTCGCCCTGGTAGCTTGGTCGACCGGGCTACCAGGTCGACCATGTGCCCGTCGACCACCCAGGTCGTCGACCACCACCAGCCGACCTCCCCAGTCGGCAACTGCAGGTCGACCACCTCCAGGTCGACCAGATCTCCCAAGTCGGCCCCTCAGAAGTCGGCGCCCCTCCCAGGTCGACGTGCCCCCACGTCGACCACAGTTGAAGTCGGCCGCCGGCGCCCGTCGTTGGCAGCTTCGCAGTGGCCCCCGTGCAGGTCAACAAAACCCGTCGACCAGCTCGCCCAAGTCGGCGTCACCCACTGCAGCAGGTCGGTTGCACCTCCCGCACACCCGACCACTAAGTCACCTCCGCCCAAGCGAGGACAGGGCCAACACACAACTCACGTTGACACCCTCTCGTCCTCCTCTCTTCTCCCACCTGGTTTCTTGCTTCTCTAATTCATTGTGAATCTTGGTTGAACCTTTGAGCTTGAGTTAAGTTTCAGCTACAACATACCCCCCAGTGCGTCAAATTTCATATCTCGAGAATTATTTTACCTCATGCTTCGTTTCAAATTGGGAATGATAGCCACGGCATAGGGCTACAACATGGTCACTATTCGTAAAGTTCTAACGATCAACATTTCGTCGACATAGTTTCTTGTAAAGACAACTTTACTGTCCAGAAACCTAGACGAACGACTTGATCTATTTTGGCATCCTTATCCACCTAGACGCCGTCATCAATCCTAACACATCTAACAAATCTTCCACTCCACTGCTGGTTTAAATGTCAAACTTCTTCCTGCTGTTCCCTGTGGTGGACGTGTCCCTGTTAAATCCGGAATAATGTCTGAAGGACTCCAGGTGAGCCGCTGCTTGACCGAACGTCATACCATGAGTCTTCCTGCAAGCCACCTGTACACACACCCAGTCCTCCTTCGAGCCTCTTGTTGAAATGAGCACCATAGCCGGGTCGAGCAAGGTGGTCTTGACAGCAACTGCAGCTTTCAACAAAGCAGCTGTGTGTCGAGCGCACAGCTTCGTGGTCAGCCAGGACCACAACAGAGGTTGAAAAAGGACCGAGCGAGAAGAAAGCAGGTGCGGTTATTCCGTTAAGTTGATGGACCAGCTTCAGAGTAAGGTTCTATTTGCCGATGTTATCTTGCTAAGCCACTACGTAAGTGTCATGGTTTTTTAATGCGTGTTATCCGTTGCACAGTGAGAAGGTACGTTCCGGGTAATGCACCAGCAGCTGCTTGCCGCGGTTGATGGGGTCGCCTGTCACATGCTTCGAACGGTACTTGTCACCATTGTGCATGGAAACTAGGCCCCTGATCCGGTCTGTATCCATCCCCGTATCTGGGTCCACCACATGATGAGAAGCCAGTCCTTTGGAGAACACACTCTTGCCGCGCTTCCCCAGGATGACATCAACAAGAGATTTCAGTACCATTTCAGGTGAGATCTCAGCCAACACCCTTTTAAGAAAAAACTTCAATAAAGTTGGGTTGGTTGCACGTTCCTTTGCATAAACCGCATTCTCGGGATGTCGCCAATTGAGCTGAGTGAGTTTACCGTCCAACTTCTGTTCCACCACGTGACACCAGACGAAGTTTTCATCCGCATCATCAACAAAAGCAACTTGCAGGCGGGCGTGCAGCGCTTCGACATGTATGTTGGCTGAAGCTCTTGGAACTTAGTCATGGTGTTAACGTTCGTTTTTTAGGACTCTTTCCAGAAAAATAGTAGCTGCTTGGGTGTATCCTTCACTTCGAGCACTTTAGTCGAATAATCGTTAAGAATAAGCAGAGCGGTTGGAAACATTGCCTGATCTATTATTTCACTAGTAATTTCCTTATTCGCAATCTCGCAGGGATCATCGATCAGGTAGCCATCATCTTCCAGCTAATCCACACACTTCTCATCATCGGCTAAAGACGAGTCACCACCTTCAACTGGCTTACCTGGCGCATCCACTTTCCCTGCTTCCTTCGCACCCGCTCCCTCATTCACGTTGCCAGCACTCATCGAAGCCGAAGGACCATCAGGCAGCAGACCGTCGAACGGGCCAGCCGTCTTCTTGGTCAATGCAGACGGCAAGGTAGAAGCGTCCAGCGGACCCATAGCCAACGCCGTACGTACTGGGGTCCTTGGTGAAGTGTACTTCGTGGGAGCACCAGTAAGAACTGCGCTCAAGTTACAGCACAACAGGCTGTCATGGTATGATGATTAGACGCTCGCTGAAAGCAGCTGCTGGCTGAAATTGAGCAGATTTTGAGTACAGGCGATAAATCAGACTTCTTCTTATGTTTGATAATATGCTTAGGTAGCTCCTTTTGTTGTTTGACGCCGTTCCTTGATAATAGTAGAGGAAACCGTGTAAACGCATACGATAGGAGCTCGATAAGTGAACATTGGATATCATTTTCCGGTAACAGCAACGAAAGCAAATAACTATTTCGAATGAGACACCTTTGAGCCTTGACCAACTATAGCAGACAAAATTCCGACTGTATAGGCACGATGACAATGAATATCTGAATTGTTGAATGATAAGAAATTGAGGACATTTATGATCCCGAAATGCCCGATAGCATCCATGGCGGCGAGCTCATTGTCATTGTCATTCGGTCTTGTTTCAGAAGTAAAGGCGTGTAGCATTGTACCGACCAAACCAAAAGGCGACAATTTGGGCGCTCTTGATGATTGCGAATTATTTGGGGTAACGCCCACAGATAAGCATTCGTGGTAGTCACCCTGACTAGATCGATAAACAATAATATGTTCCGTATCATCTTGTACACACGGATTTTGGGGACCTGTATTACAATTTTCCTAAGTACGGGGATCAATGCTTGACTTCCAGTAATTGCCCCCGAATGTGTTTCCATAGGCCCAAAGAATTTGCTAAATAGTAGAATCTATCCACTTCCCTTATGTTCCACACCCCGGAATTGCGATTAAAGCCCGTGCCTAGAATGGTAAATGTAAAACAAATACTGAACTTGACTATTCATAGGCGAAGGGCGACGAATCATGAACTCGCCGAGCACGTTACTGCGATCAGGTGTTGATCGTCCCTAGGATCACCTCAGGAAGGTTCGCACACGTCTGAGTAGTGGTGGTGGGCCCTTGACCTCAATAGCAGAGTGGATGTAAAATGCTTGAGATAATAAAAAACATGCAAGTACCGGAATATAAATAAGAGTACAAGGGAATTCAAATCGACCTAGGCTAGCCATGTACTCTAAGGGGTACATTCCCTTATTGCAGCGAAACCCAACCGTGCGACTCCATACGGTTACGAACTGCCTGGGCAGAATCCTCGCCACTGCTGCTGCCTGATGCTGTCTGCCCAACGGTCCAGATCCTTTCATAACCGTACGACCCTTCGCATTACTTCCGCCTTTTCGTCTTCAGCCTTGGTAGTGCATGCTTCGATTGCTGCGGTAAGGAGTGCACAGTAATGTGAAAATAGTAGGTAGAGTTAGGAGCCATAGCTAGGTAAGTCCTAGCTAGGCAAGAGAAGTTTAGGCAAAAAAAAGAGGAGTTCACTAGCAGCAATGAGGATACATATAGCAAACCCTAGATGGGTTGTACTCGCTATAGAGCACCCCACTACAGGCTAGAGAATAACATTCTGACACACCCCCATAGCCAAAGTGGGGTGTAATCAGTACAATGAGCAAGCAGGTATAGAGCAGGAGTTCACAAAGGTAAGCAAAGCTAGAGCTAATCACAGCGAGCAAGTGAGGAGGAGGAGGAGCTGTGGAGGTAGAGAAGATGGGAGGCAACGACTGAAGCTGCAGAGGCACGGGCACAGGAGCGGCTGACTCAGAGGCTACCGAAGCAAGGGCGACGGACTACTGGAGTAACTGGCTCGGCGGCTATAGAAGAGCGGCAGGAGCAACGGACCCACTGGCGACTGGTGCAGCAGGCTCACTGGCTACCGAAGCAAGGGCGACGGACTACAGGCGCTGCAGGCGACACGACAGGTACCTCCACACAACCTCCTCCAACTGCCCCACACCCTCGACACACACCCACTGCTCAAACCCTAGCTCCACTCCCACGCACCCCCCTAAAACCCTAAACCCTAGGCTCCCACACACCCACCCCCCTCAGCGGCAGCTGCAGCAGTGGGAGACCAGGGAGGAGGAGGAGCAAGGGGAGTAACACACAACCGCCACCCCCACACTCCTCACCCCCAAACCCTAATTCAGGAGAACGGGCAGCAGTAGGGGTGGGGCACCGTCAGAAGCACGGGGGACAGCGAGCAGCTCAGGGACAGAGAGGAACGGGCCGCCCACGGGCCTGGCACAGCCCGACGAACCGCGCGCAGGCGGCCCGAGCCGCGCGCGGGCCTGGCGCAGCCCGTACGGGCCGCGCGCGGGCCTGGCGCAGCCCGTACGGGCCGCGCGCGGGCCTGGCGCAGCCCGTACGGGCCGCGCGCGGGCCGGGCGCAGCCCGTACGGGCCGCGCTCGGGGCTGGCGCAGCCCGCGCTGGCCAGGACGGGCGACGGGGGACGACGGGCTGGTCCCCGTCGCCCGTCGAAGTGCCCCCCGGGGGCGACGCGCGGACCGACGGGGCAGAAGGCCGCCGCGCGCCTCGGGGCGCACGGCGGGCAGAGAACCGCCGCACGCCCCGGGGCGCACGGCGGGCAGAAAACCGCCGCGCGCCTCGGGGCGCACGGCGGGCAGAAAACCGCCGCACGCTCCGAGCGCGCGGCGGGATGAAAAATCCGTCGCACGCCACGGGGCGTGCGACACAGAGAGTGGCAGTAGCAGCGGAAGCAGTGAGGTGGTGAGCCCACCCACAGGATCGACCCAAGGGGATCGACCTGCTCTGATAGCATGTGAAAATAGTAGGTAGAGTTAGGAGCCATAGCTAGGTAAGTCCTAGCTAGGCAAGAGAAGTTTAGGCAAAAAAAAGAGGAGTTCACTAGCAGCAATGAGGATACATATAGCAAACCCTAGATGGGTTGTACTCGCTGTAGAGCACCCCACTACAGGCTAGAGAATAACATTCTGACAAGTAATTCTTCATCTTTTACTATTTGTAACACCCCCCTTCACTCCTCGCCGTAGCGAGTCTTGACCCGCTTGACTACTCCGTTGAGTTCGAAGCAGTGCTGGTACTGCTGACGTGATAGTCGCTTTGTGAGGAAGTCGCCTGCCATGTCACCCGTCGGGCAATAGGTGAGGTCAACCTTGCCCTTGTCAACTTCGTCCTTGACGAAGAAGTACCGCAACGCGATGTGTTTGGTGCGGTTGACGAATCCAGGTTTGTTCGCGATCCTGATCGCACTCTGATTGTCGCAGTGCAGGCGAAAGTTCGCCGAGGCTGGAATTTTTGCCTCCTGCAGCAGCTCTTGAAGGTAGAGGCCTTCGCGAACGGCTGCTGTTGCTGCGATGAACTCGGCTTCCGCCGACGACAGGGCAACTAGCTCCTGTTTCTGCGAATTCCAGGAGATGGGGCCGCTGGGCTCGAGGCGGAAAAGGAAGCCTGTCCTGGACCGTCGATTGTCGGAGTCAGCGGCATGATCAGCGTCCACGTAGCCGATGAGATTGAAGGACGCGGTTGGGATGGTGGAGTAGCAGAGCCCAACATTGGGCGTGGAGATGAATAACTGGAGTGCCCGCTGAAGATCTAGCAGATTCTCAGCCGTTGGTCTGCGGGAGTACTGAGCCAACTGGCTCGCGATGTAGGAGAGATCGGGCCTGCAGGTAACAGAAGCGAAGAGTAGGCATCCCAGCTGCTGCTGATAGGTCTGAAGCCCAGCGGGGGACAGGGCTTTGTTGTCAGGCTTGTGGTTGGGTCCTGGAGTGCGGTAAGGGGTGGAGAGTGGTGCAGGTGCAATGTTGAAGCGCTTGCCAAGTTCCTCTGCATATTTGGCTGCTGAGAGATGAATGACTTCTGGCGAGTAGGAGATGTTGAGCCCGAGAAACTGATTCACGTCGTGGTTGCATGTGATGTCGACGCGCCCTGCGAGACTTTTCTCGAACTGCTCAAGCAGTTCGTTGCTCGATCCTGTGTAGAGGAGATCGTCGACGTAGACCATGAGTAGAATGTATTCGCCGCGGAAATCGCGGCGATACATTCCAGGGTCGTGAGGCAGCTACCCCCAGTGTCCTCGCTTTTGTCGCTGAGGGTCGGGCCATTGACTTTGACGTCTGGGTAGATGACCTGCAGCTTTTCCTACAGTGCGATAGGGCAGACGGTCTCTCCCTCTTTGACCTCACTTCTGGTGCCTCTCCTGCCCCCGCTGCTGATGCTGACGCCACTGTTCGCTCACAGTGGGCCACACGCGATGCTGCTGCACGTCTTGCTGTGCGTCGCCACTTGCCTACCTCTGAGCGTGCGCACTTTAGCCAGTACAAGAGTGCTAAGACCTTGTACGACGCTGTAGTTGCACGCTACTCTTCCCCTGCCACTGCTGCACTTAGCCGCCTCATCCTGCCGTACCTCTTCCCTGACCTCGCAGCTTTTCCCACAGTTGCTGACCTCATTACACACCTCCGCACTAGTGACATTCGCTACCGCGCTGCCCTTCCCGCTGAGTTCTGCGCCAAGAACCCCCCCCCTATGTACATCACCCTCTACTACATAGTCACCCGCCTCCCTGGCACCCTTCGCCCGGTCAGGGACCACTTTCTCTCAGTTTGCCCCACCACCCTCACCGTTGACCTCCTCGAGGAGCGCCTCCTAGCAGCAGAGAAGAGCATAGTCGCTGTAGGAGCCTCTCGTGGTGACCCGCGCTCCCCTGTCTTTGAGGGGTGCTCCCCCTCTCCTCTCTTGCCCTCTGTTGCCTCTGCTGCTGCGGCCGACCTCGTTGGTCTTGAGTCGGTCGGTGCGGCGTCTACCCCTAGCGGGAAGCGCCGCCCGAGCAAGGGCAAGGGGGGCCGGGGCGCTGGAGGAGCTAGCGGGGGTGGTGGAGGCAGCGGTGGAGGCGGCGGAGGGGGTGGGGGTGGCGGTGGGGGTGGTGGCGGGGGTGGAGGTGTCGGTGGCGGCAGTGGAGGCGGAGGCGGAGGCGGCGGTGGCGGTGGGAGCGGAGGTGGCGGAGGTGGCGGCGGTGGAGGAGGCGGCGGCGGGGGAGGTGGAGCTGGTCGGGGTGGCACTGCGCAGAGGGTTGGCTCCGGTGGTGGTCAGCGCCAGCAGCAGCAGCAGCAGCAGCAGCAGCAGCGCACTCGGGACATCCCCCCCCCTCAGCAGCTCCGTGAGTGGTACGCTGCACGCCAGCGGGGTTGGGGTACTGGTCCGTGCACCTACGTCCTACGCACCGGCGACCGCGCGGGTGAGCCGTGCGGGGGTGCGCACTCCACCCAGCGCTGCTTTGGCCGCCTGACGGACGCTTGGCGTCACCAGTTCCCTGAGGCCACTGAGATCCCTCGCTGGGGCGAGCTGTCTAGGGCGGGTGTAGCTGTCTTTGACCTTGACTTTGATGCTATTCTTGCTGCCATGTATGCTGTGACTATTAGTGATGAGGGTGACTGTTACCGGTGTTTTCCGCCCGACCCGGGCATTGAGACTGCTGCTCTAGGTACTGGTGAGGCTGCTGCTCTAGGTGCTAGCGAGGCTGCTGCTCTAGGTGCTAGTGCGTCTGCTTCCTCAGGTGCTGGTGAGTCTGCTCTCTCAGGTACTGCGTCGGCTTCGGCCTCCCACACCTTCACCCTTGACTCGGGGGCTTCTCGCTCCTTCTTTCGAGACCGCACCACACTCACTCCGCTTAGTCGGCCAGTTGCAGTCTCTTTGGCAGACCCCTCTGGGGGTCCTGTCCTTGCTCACTTCTCCACTGTCCTCCCGTGTCCGGCGGCCCCCTCTGGCACCCTGTCTGGTCTTTACCTCCCCTCGTTCTCTACGAACTTGGTGAGTGGTGCTGACCTACAGGATGCGGGGGTTCACCAGTTCACTCCTGCGAGCCAGCGGGTGACCCACTGCACGGACGCTCGGACAGGCCGACACCTGGCCACGTTTACATGTCGGCCGGGGTCGAGCCTGTACACACTGACCACTGCGTCTCCTCCAGTCACTGCGTCTGGTCAGGTAGTTGCGTCGGGTCAGGTGTTTGCTGCGGCGTCCAGGTCTGGTCCTGAGTCTGCCCCCTGCTCGTGTCGCCTCCTGTCTCACGAGACTCTCCTCTGGCACCACCGCCTTGGTCACCCCTCTCTGCTTCGTCTCCGAGGCATGGCCTCCCGTGTCCTTGTCTCTGGTCTTCCCCGGTCCCTCCCTCCCCTTCCTCCGGGGCCTGCCCCTACCTGCGTCCCCTGTGTCGAGGGGCGGCAGCGGGCTGCCCCTCACTCCTCCCAGTTTCCTCCGACAGAGGCCCCACTGCAGACGCTTCACATGGACGTGTGGGGCCCGGCCCGCGTCCGTGGACAGGGTCACGAGCGCTACTTCCTGCTGGTGGTTGACGACTACTCGCGTTACACCACAGTCTTCCCCTTGCGCAGCAAGGGTGATGTCACTGAGGTGTTGATCGACTGGATCCGCGCAGCTCGTCTCCAGCTCAGGCGGAGCTTCGGCTCGGACTTTCCTGTTCTGCGTCTGCACTCTGACAGAGGCGGAGAGTTCTCCTCTGGCCTTCTGCGAGCCTACTGTCGTGCACGAGGCATCCGCCAGACCTTCACGCTTCCGGACTCTCCACAGCAAAATGGGATTGCTGAGCGCCGCATTGGCATGGTCATGGACGTCGCCCGTACGTCCATGATGCATGCGGCTGCCCCCCATTTTCTGTGGCCGTTTGCGGTTCGGTACGCGGCGCATCAGATCAACCTTCAGCCCAGGGTCTCCATGCCGGAGACCTCCCCAGCTTTGCTGTGGACGGGGAAGGTTGGCGATGCGTCTGCGTTCCGTGTCTGGGGATCTCGGGCGTTTGTCCGCGACTTGTCTGCGGACAAGCTGTCCCCTCGTGCTGCCCCTTGTGTCTTCCTTGGCTTCCCCCCTGACGCGCCAGGGTGGCAGTTCTACCACCCCACCTCTCGCCGTGTTCTGTCCTCCCAGGACGTCACGTTTGACGAATCGGTCCCCTACTACCGCCTCTTCCCCTACCGCACTCCGTCCCTCCCTCCGCCACCGCTCTTCCTTGTGCCAGGTCCCCCCCCGGTAGACCCCCTTCCCCCTCAGGGTCCTGCCCCTTCAGGTGTGTCCCAGGTAGACGCAGTCGAGCCTGTCGAGGTTGCTGGTGACTCTGGTGCTGCTGAGGGTGCTGAGCCTGGGAGTGCTGACTCTGGGGGTGCTGAGCGTGTGGGTGCTACGCCTGGGGGTGCTACGACTGGGGGTGCTACGACTGGGGGTGCTGAGCCTGGGGGTGCTACGACTGGGGGTGCTGAGCCTGGGGGTGCTACGCCTGGGGGTGCTGAGCCTGGGGGTGCTACGCCTGGAGTTGCTGAGCCTGGGGGTGCGGAGCCTGAGGGAGCTGGGCCCGCTCGCGTGGCGTCTGGCGGTACTGTGCCTGGAGGTTCTCCGGGTGCTTTGTCTCGGCGGGAGCCACTCTCTCCACCGGAGCTGCGCGAGTGGTTTGCCCGGCGGTGGAGGCGTGCTGCTGGAGCTGGAGGTTCTTCGGCTGCTGAGGGTGCTGGTGCCGCGGGTCCCGGAGGTGCTCGCACTGGGAGTACTCGAGCTGCTGGGCCTGCGGGTACTACTGGAGCAGGTGCTACTGCGTCTTCTCGTGGTCCGACTGGAGCTGGAGCTACTGAGGGTGTTGACGCTGAGGCTACTGCTGTCGGTCCTGGAGGCGGTCCTGCTGGGAGTGCTACTGGTGCTGCTGGAGGTACTGGAGCTGGAGGTGCTGCTCGCGCTGGTGCTACCACTTGGGGTACTGGTGCTGTCCCTGCTGTGTCTGGAGTCGCTGCGCGGCCTCGACCGTACTTCGTTCCGCTCCTTGAGCAGGTTCTTGGTCTCCCGCCTTCTCCTGTTCCTCCTCCTCCCTTAGAGTGTCCACAGCCTGTCCCGTCACAGTTACAGTTACAGCCGGCCTCCCCACTGCCTGCTCCTTCTCCCTACACTAGTCCTACTGGAGGTCTTGCTGAGCGTCGTGAGCCTGCGTCTCGCCCTGCGTCGCCTGTCCGTGCTGCTCGCACTAGTGGTCGTGGTTCGCGTCACCGTCCTCCTCCTGTCCCTGGCACGCACCGGATGTCTCTGCGTCCGTCCACTGCTCCTCTGCGTGCCCCTTTGCCTTCTCCTCCTGAGTCCTCTCTTCCTGCTCTTCCCGACCCGGAGTCGGACTCTCTTCGTGCTGCCAGTCCTACTGTCACGCGTCTCCTTGCTACTGTTGTCACTGACCCTTCCTTTGAGTCCGCTGCTGCGTCTGCCCTAGTTACTGAGCTCGTCGACTTTGCTGCTCCCTGTCGTCTAGACTACGCTGCTAGTCTTGTTGCTGAGTCTGAGTCTGTCTGTCCTCCGTCCGTCGGGGGTGAGTGTGCCCTTGGCACGGACGTCCTTGAGGACAGGCAGGAGGAGTTCCAGTGTTTGGCTGCTGTTTCACCTCATCTCGTGTCCGTACTGCTTACCCCTGAGGGAGACCCGGATGCACTTGACATCCCGACTCCGCGCTCCTACGCGGAGGCGATAGAGGGTCCCTACTCCTCTCAGTGGCAGGCAGCCATGGACGTAGAGATGGCTTCCTGGAAGTCCACAGGCACCTACGTTGACGAGGTTCCCCCACCTGGGGCGAACATCGTCAGTGGCATGTGGATTTTCAGGGTGAAGCGGCCGCCGGGTTCTCCGCCTGTCTTCAAGGCGCGTTACGTGGCTCGTGGCTTCAGTCAGCGGCAGGGAGTTGACTACTTTCAGACCTTCTCTCCCACCCCGAAGATGACCACTCTTCGGGTACTGCTGCACATAGCTGCTCACCGTGACTACGAGCTGCACTCTCTTGACTTCAGCACTGCTTTCTTGCAGGGCAGCCTGCACGAGGAGATCTGGCTGTGTCGCCCACCTGGCTTCACTGGGTCTTTTCCTCCTGGCACCCAGTGGAGCCTCCGGCGGCCAGTCTACGGTCTCCGCCAGGCACCACGTGAGTGGCACGACACACTGAGGACTACACTTGCGGCTCTTGGGTTTGCTCCCTCTACTGCCGACCCGTCGCTGTTTCTGCGCACCGACACTTCTTTGCCGCCGTTCTACATCCTCGTGTACGTCGACGACTTGGTCTTTGCCACAGCTGACACTGCTGGACTCGCCCACGTGAAGTCCGAGCTGCAGAAGAGACACACGTGCACAGACCTGAGTGAACTGCGCAGCTATCTTGGCTTGCAGATCACCCGGGACAGAGCATGCCGCACCATTACCCTGACTCAGTCACACATGGTGCAGCAGGTCCTTCAGCGCTTCGGCTTCACGTACTCCTCGCCTCAGGCCACTCCTCTGCCTACTCGCCACTCGCTCTCAGCTCTGCCTTCGGATGAGTCCGTAGAGTCGAGTGGCCCGTACCCAGAGCTTGTTGGCTGCCTCATGTACCTGATGACCTGCACACGACCTGACCTTGCATACCCTCTTAGCATTCTCGCACGCTATGTTGCTCCTGGGAGACACAGACCGGAGCACATGGCTGCAGCGAAGAGGGTGTTGCGCTACTTGTGCAGTACGTCGGGCATGGGGCTTGTGCTTGGAGGGCAGAGTCCAGTGGTCCTCACTGGGCACGCAGACGCTTCTTGGGCTGACGACCAGGCTACGCAGCGGTCGTCACAGGGTTACACCTTCAGCCTTGGTTCCGGCTCTGTTTCGTGGCGGGCTACCCGCTCGTCCTCTGTTCTCGGCTCCAGTTGTGAGGCTGAGATCTACGCAGGAGCCATGGCTGCACAGGAGCTTCGCTGGCTCACCTACCTGCTGACTGACCTTGGAGAGCCGCCTCGTTCTCCTCCAGTGCTGTACGTAGACAACAAGGCCATGCTGGCCTTGTGTCGGGAGCAGAGACTGGAGCACAGAACGAAGCACATTGCTCTTCGCTACTTCCTTGCTCGTGAGCTACAGCAGCGTGGTCAGCTGCGTCTTGCGTACGTGGCCTCTCAGGCCAACACTGCTGATATCTTCACCAAGGCACTTGCGCCTTGTGATCATCAGCGCTTCTGTACTCAGCTTGGTCTTGTGCCTGCCTTGCCTCACTTGCTCACCCCTTGACCTTGTTTGTACTGTTTCATATATATATACACCTGCTCTTGCTTGTCTAGCCTTATATATATATGTAATCCTGCATGTAAACTGGCCTTCTGGCCTTGAACTTGTGCTCGGAATGTGTGGTGACTTTGTGATCCACCCTGAGCTTGCCTTGCTTTGCTTGACTGGTCTTGTGACCCATTGTTCTCCCCCACTTTGCCTATGGGGGTGTGTCAGATCTATATGACATAGCTGCTGTAGGCTGTAGTGGGGTAGCACATATGGGGTACAGTTTTCTAGGGTTTGTACTTGTACCCAACTTTCCCTTAGTCAATCCCATTCCTCGACATTTCACACGCCTCTGGTAACCTGCTCCAGTATGGCTGCAGCTGCTTCGTCCTCTGGTGTGGCGTAGCTGTGACCGTCGTTGGCGTAGACGCGATTCGCATTCCCTTGCTCGTCTTCGCGGAATTGCCGAAGAAAGAGCCGCTCGTAGAAGATGACATCGCGCGCGTTTGCGATCTTCTGGCTCATAAGGTCCAGGATGAGCTACGCCTTATAGTCGTGGCTGATGCCGAGGTGAATTCCCCAGCGCGCGCGGCTTTTGAATTTGCCGATAGTTGATGTTGGCGGGCGGTACTGCACCATGCACCCCCACACGCGGAGCATGGATGTATCGCCCTTGGTTCCCATATTTGCTGATAGTTGATGTTGGCGGGCGGTACTGCACCATGCACCCCCACATGCGGGGAAAGGTTGCCGGTGATGGCGGTGGTTGACAGCAGATTGTGCACCGTCGCGGCGTGGTGCATTGCGTAGGTCCAGTAGATTGGTGAAAGCTTCGATTGCTTCATCAGTGCGCGCACCTTCGTCATGAGCGTGCGGTTAGTGCGCTCGGCTACGCCTTGCTGTTGATGCGCGTAACGAAGGGAGACGTGGTGCTCGATCCCCTTCTGCGCCAAGTAGTCATGCATTTCCTTGCTTCTGAACTCCGCTGCGCCATCAGATTGCCAGATCTTGAGTTTCTCCCCAGATTGTCGCTGCGCGTGTGCTAGCCAGAGGCGGAACACTTCGTACGCTCTGCTGCGCGCCTCCACGTTTACGATCCAGACGTAGCGCGTTCCTGCGTCGACGAAGGTGAGCGTATATAGCTCGTCGTTGATTCCGCAGTGCCCCACGTTGAGGAAATCACTGTAGACCTTCTCTAGTGTGGTGTAGCGGTTGGTTCCGGCCTCTAGCAAGGGGAACGGCTGGTGGCTTAGTGCGGCTTCGGGGCAGACGGTGCAGTTGCGCGGATGTGTCGCGCCTCTCACTTCGGTGCCATCAGGGTGCAGGAGTGCGCCGCGCGCAAACACGCCGGCCTCGATGCAGTTATTCAGCGTTACGCGCGAGGGGTGACCGAGGCGCTGGTGCCAGATGGCATCGTCGGCGCGGTATCCAGAGGTGCGCATGTAGCGCGCGTGTGCTTCTGCGGGGTCCTCGTCAGGTGCTTGGGCAGGTTCCGCCGTTGCTTCTTCAGCTTCTTCTTCTTCGTTCGCCGTCGTCAGCATCAGCGCGGCTTTGTCAGAATTGTAGAGAGGGGAATGTTGGTTCCAGGGATAGTTCCAGGGAAAAAGGTTGGTTCGCGCGGCTCGGGGGCAGGCCCGTAGACAGTGCGTCGCGGAGTGGAGGGATCATTGCCCCAGTCGATGGTGTCCCAAGGGTCACTCCCTGGCTGGATGTCAGGTGGGGGTAGTGCGGGTGCAGCGCGGCACGGAGGGCGACCAAGAGGAACAACTGGAGGTTCTGCCTCGATTTCCTCTTCCCCCCCCCTTTGGTCCTCGCGGGAAGCTCCCCAGCCTTCGCCGGAAGTGCCCCATCCGCTTGTCTCGCCGCCAGATGCGGCGCCCCATCCGCCGGTGGTGCCGCCAGTTGCGGCGCCCCATCCGCCGGTGTTGCCGCCAGTTGCTGCTCCCCATCCGCCAGTGTCGCTCGTGCCCCATCCGCCAGCGCTTCCCCACCCCCCTTCATTGGAGGCGCTCTAGGCGGGTGCGCCACGCCATCCGCAAGACTCCGTTGGCCATCCGCTCCAGGCGAATGTGCCGCGCGATTCCGCAAGACTCCGTTGGCAAAGCTCTTCCGCTTCGCGACGCGCCAGTTCCTCTTCTTGCGCCACGATAAGCTTCTTCGTAGAGTCGCGCTGGTGAGAGTAGATTTCCAGGAATTTCTCCTTTGTGTAGGGTCGCAGGACTCCGTGCGCATCGAAGTTGCCGACGCCAGTGCTGCGCAGCATGCCTCGAAGGTGTTGCGATGCAGGTTTGGGGAGGGGATGTTCCTCCGTTCCGAAGACGACGCGCGTGGCGGTTTCGAGCTCCAGGTTGTATAGTCCTTCTTCAGGCGGTGCTTCCCGCTCTGCTTCGGCGATGGCGGCAAGGCCACGGCCGGCAATCGCGCTCGTTGAGGCTGTGGGCGTATGGCAATCTCTGCAGATGCCATCTGGGTCGGGGTTGAGCAGCGCCAGCTCGCGCGGGTGAGGGTGATGCGGCACCCACGGTCTTCCGTATTGATGTTTCCAATCACGGTGGTGAATGTGTTCGAAGCGCAGGGGGACGAGGTCGATGAGCTCCTGCGAATCACCACTGCAGTCGGGAATGTTGAAGTCGAGGATGTAGACGTCGTTTTCGGAGTGCGCTCGTCCGATCTGTTTGCGCGCTTTGTTCGGCATCGTGTAGTGGAGCAGGATGTCGCGTGTCTCGGGATTGGTGCTGAGGTCGACTCCGCAATCCATGAGTTGCGCCACGGAGAGAAGATTGAAGCGCAAATTCTGCACGTCATTCAGCGTGATGTGTGTCATGCTCCCTCTAGCCTTGAGGACCACGATCCCTTGCGCGCTTGCGCGCAGTCGTGTGTTGTTCGCCACAGTGACATAGGTCATGGCGGGGGTGGAGACGGCGTTGGATATGTAACGCTCGGAGCCCACGATATGCTGCCCACAGCAGCTATCCAGGTACCACGTGTTGTGCGCCTGTTGTTGTTACGTGCGAGCAGCGCCAGTCGCGGGGTAACAATGTGCGGTGTGTCAAACTTCAGAAACTGTTCGCGCGAGATTCAATCGATCAGGTACATGCGGAGGACTCTCAAGCAGCGGGACTGGGAGATTCCAGTCCTGTTCGTAGTCGTCGCTGAAGTCATGGCGCGTGTTGAACGGATTGTTGTTCGAAAACGCTCCGATTGGGTGACGTGATGGCTCAGGTGACGGTGAGCGCGCGCGGGGACGACGGGATCCGCTCGTCATCGTCATGTTCCCCATGACGTTGCGAACGGGAGCAGTCTGTGGCGACTGCTGCTGCTGATGCTGAATCGCTGGGTTCAGGTTGCGCGGTAGGGGTTTGTGCCCCTGGGCTTGACGCGTGTCGTTTCGTGCGTCTTGTCGGCCGGACCAGGTGCTCGGATTGGCCTGGCGAGGGCGAGATCGGAATTTACATCGATCTGCCAAGTGCTCGAAATTTCTGCAAATTTTGCAGTAGAGGCGCCGCGGCCGTCACTCCTCTGTGTTGTTGGCATAGAAGGCGAGGCGTTCCCGGTCTCGTCGCGGGGCTGGTCATTGCTGGTCCATATCCCTTTGTTCGACGAGAAGGGCGGCGCATAGGGCGGCCTCCGAGATGACCCCCTGCTGTCGGAGAAGCGCCTTGCAGGGCCGCCACTCTGGGCCGAGCCCTTAAAGCACGATATTCACGAAAATCTCCTCCGAGATCGTGCTTCCCAATTTCGCGATTTGATCGCGTAAGCTCCGACAGCGATTGATGTAGCTGTTGGCCTTCTCCCCCGGGGCCATTTTAGTCTCCAGTAGCTGCTGGAGCAGGCGGCTCGATGAAACCGAATCTTTCGGTTGGTACACGCCGGTCAGGTGGCGCCAAGCGTCAAGGGCTGGAGCAGGGGATGTCTTGTATGAGCGAATGCTCAACTACTCCGCCGGCAACATATTCCGCAGAAGGACCCCGTACGCCATCAGGGACTCGTTGTAGTACCTTGTCCTGGCGTCGTCGGTGTCTTCAGCAGGTCCAGAGTAGCTCCCGTCGAAATAGTGAAAAATCTGCCTGTTTTGCAGCAGCAGCTCCAGCTCGAAGCTCCACGTATAGCCCATGCATATTGTGTAGGCCATAGTGGGGTAGCCCGTAAGGGGTACAACCCAATTAGGGTTAGTACTTGTACCCAATTCATTCATAGTTCATTCATTCCTTGTTTCTTCTCATGGTATCGAGCAGGTTCCCTAGTGGGAACGCTTCCTAGGGCCCACCACGAAAAAAATTTTTCCTGCCCGGAGCGCGCTTCGCTCCCACAGTCGCGCCCTCTCACGGCCCCTCGCGTCGCCCTTAGCGGCCCCTTACGGCCCCTCGCGCCGTCCCTTACGGCCCCTAGCGCGGCCCCTTACGGCCCCTTACGGCCCCTAGCGCGGCCCGTCGGCCCCTTACGGCCCCTTACGGCCCCTCGCGCGGCTCCTTACGGCCCCTTACGGCCCCTTACGGCCCCTCGCGCGGCCCCTTACGGCCCCTCGCGCGGCCCCTTACGGCCCCTTGCGCCGCCCGTCGGCCCCTTACGGCCCCTTACGGCCCCTCGCGCGGCCCCTTACGGCCCCTTACGGCCCCTTGCGCCGCCCGTCGGCCCCTCGCACCGCCCTCAGCGGCCCCTTACGGCCCCCTACGGCCCGTCGCCGCCCTCCGCGGCCCCTCGCGCCGCCCCTTCACGGCCCGTCGCCGCCCTCCGCGGCCCCTCGCGCCGCCCCTTCACGGCCAGTCGCCGCCCTCCGCGGCTCCTCGTGACGCGGCCCCTCGCACCGCCCTCTCCGGCCCACTGTCGCCGCCCCTACCGCAGCGGCCGTCGCCATCCCTGCAGCAGCAGCCGCAGCCGTCGCCAGCAGCAGCCACCACCACCTCCCTCGGGGCCGCGGCTGCTGCCGCAGCTGACTGCACCCGCCGACGCCGCTCCACTCGGCCCCGCCGCCGCTCCCCACGCGGCCTCGCCGCGCCACCTGAGCCGCCCGGGCCTGCCGAGCCGCCGTACCGCCCGAGCCGCAGTACCGCCCGAGCCGCCCGAGCCGCCGTGTCGCCGAGCCGCACTTGCTGCCGAGCCGTCGTACCGCCGAGCCGCCCGAGCCGCCCGAGCCGCCGAGTTGCCGAGCCGCCGAGCAGCTGAGCCACCCGAGTCGCCCTGTCCGGTAAGTGCAGCGCCTCTGTCCCTGCACTGCCCTCACCCTACTGTTAGCGCTGCTAGTCTACTGCTGTCATGGCTACCCCTAGTGTCCTCGCCTTTGACGCTGAGGGTAGGGCCATTGACTTTGACGTCTGGGTAGATGACCTGCAGCTTTTCCTACAGTGCGATAGGGCAGACGGTCTCTCCCTCTTTGACCTCACCTCTGGTGCCTCTCCTGCCCCTGCTGCTGATGCCGACGCCACTGTTCGCTCCCAGTGGGCCACTCGCGATGCTGCTGCACGTCTTGCTGTGCGTCGCCACCTGCCTACCTCTGAGCGTGCGCACTTTAGCCAGTACAAGAGTGCTCAGACCTTGTACGACGCTGTAGTTGCGCGCTACTCCTCCCCTGCCACTGCTGCACTGAGCCGCCTCATGCTACCGTACCTCTTCGCTGACCTTGCTGCCTTTCCCACAGTCGCTGACCTCATTACGCACCTCCGCACTAGTGACACTCGCTACCGCGCTGCGCTTCCTGCTGAGTTCTGCGCCAAGAACCCCCCCCCCCATGTACATCACCCTCTACTACATAGTCACCCGGCTCCCTGACTCCCTTCGCGTAGTCAGGGACCACTTCCTCTCCGTTTGCCCCACCACTCTCACCGTTGACCTCCTCGAGAAGTCCCTCCTAGCAGCAGAGAAGAGCATAGTCGCTGTAGGAGCCTCTCGTGGTGACCCTCGCACCCCCATCTTTGAGGGGTGTTCCCCCTCCCCCCTTTTGCCCTCTGTTGCCTCTGCTGCTGCGGCCGACCTCGTTGGGCTTGAGTCGGTCGGTACGGCGTCTACCCCTAGCGGGAGACGTCGCCCTGGCAAGGGCAAGGGGGGCAGGGGCACTGGAGGAGCTAGCGGGGGCGGTGGAGGCGGCGGTGGAGGCGGTGGAGGGGGTGGGGGTGGCAGTGGGAGTGGTGGCGGGGGCGGAGGTGTCGGTGGCGGCAGTGGAGGCGGAGGCGGCGGTGGCGGTGGCGGTGGGAGCGGAGGTGGCAGCGGTGGAGGAGGAGGCGGCGGAGGAGGTGGAGCTGGTCGGGGTGGCGCTGCACAGAGGGGCGGCTCCGGTGGTGGTCAGCGCCAGCAGCAGCAGCAGCAGCAGCGCACTCGTGACATCCCCTCCCCTCAGCAGCTCCGTGAGTGGTACACTGCACGCCAGAGGGGTGGAGGTACTGGCCCGTGCACCTACGTCCTACGCACCGGCGACCGCGCGGGTGAGCAGTGCGGGGGTGCGCACTCCACCCAGCGCTGCTTTGGCCGCCTGACGGACGCTTGGCGTCACCAGTTCCCTGAGGCCACTGAGATCCCCCGCTGGGGTGAGCTGTCTAGGGCGGGTGTAGCTGTCTTTGACCTTGACTTTGATGCTATTCTTGCTGCCATGTATACTGTGACTATTAGTGATGAGGGTGACTGTTACCGGTGTTTTCCGCCCGACCCGGGCATTGAGACTGCTGCTCTAGGTACTGGTGAGGCTGCTGCTCTAGGTGCTAGCGAGGCTGCTGCTCTAGGTGCGTCTGCTCCCTCAGGTGCTGGTGAGTCTGCTCTCTCAGGTTCTGCGTCGGCTTCGGCCTCCCACACCTTCACCCTTGACTCGGGGGCTTCTCGCTCCTTCTTTCGAGACCGCACCACACTCACGCCGCTTGACCGGCCAGTTGCAGTCTCTCTGGCAGACCCCTCTGGGGGTCCTGTCCTTGCTCACTTCTCCACTGTCCTCCCGTGTCCGGCGGCCCCCTCTGGCACCCTGTCTGGTCTTTACCTTCCCTCGTTCTCTACGAACTTGGTGAGTGGTGCTGACCTACAGGATGCGGGGGTTCACCAGTTCACTCCTGCGAGTCAGCGGGTGACCCACTGCACGGACGCTCGGACAGGCCGACACCTGGCCACGTTTACCCGTCGGCCGGGGTCGAGCCTGTACACCCTGACCACTGAGTCTCCTCCAGTCACTGCGTCTGGTCAGGTAGCTGCGTCGGGTCAGGTGTTTGCTGCAGCGTCCAGGTCTGGTCCTGAGTCTGCCCCCTGTTCGTGTCGCCTCCTGTCTCACGAGACTCTCCTCTGGCACCACCGCCTTGGTCACCCCTCTCTGCTTCGTCTCCGAGGCATGGCCTCCCGTGTCCTTGTCTCTGGTCTTCCCCGGTCCCTCCCTCCCCTTCCTCCGGGGCCTGGCCCTACCTGCGTCCCCTGTGTCGAGGGGCGGCAGCGGGCTGCCCCTCACTCCTCCCAGTTTCCTCCGACGGAGGCCCCGCTGCAGACGCTTCACATGGACGTGTGGGGCCCGGCCCGCGTCCGTGGACAGGGTCACGAGCGCTACTTCCTGCTGGTGGTTGACGACTACTCGCAATGCACCACAGTCTTCCCCCTGCGCAGCAAGGGTGATGTCACTGAGGTGTTGATCGACTGGATCCGCGCAGCTCGTCTCCAGCTCAGGCGGAGCTTCGGCTCGGACTTTCCTGTTCTGCGTCTGCACTCTGACAGAGGCGGAGAGTTCTCCTCTGGCCTTCTGCGAGCCTACTGTCGTGCACCAGGCATCCGCCAGACCTTCACGCTTCCGGACTCTCCACAGCAAAATGGGATTGCTGAGCGCCGCATTGGCATGGTCATGGACGTCGCCCGTACGTCCATGATGCATGCGGCTGCCCCCCATTTTCTGTGGCCGTTTGCGGTTCGGTATGCAGCGCATCAGATCAACCTTCAGCCCAGGGTCTCCATGCCGGAGACCTCCCCAGCTTTACTGTGGACGGGGAAGGTTGGCGATGCGTCTGCGTTCCGTGTCTGGGGATCTCGGGCGTTTGTCCGCGACTTGTCTGCGGACAAGCTGTCCCCTCGTGCTGCTCCTTGCGTCTTCCTGGGTTTCCCCCCTGACGCCCCAGGGTGGCAGTTCTACCACCCCACCTCTCGCCGTGTTCTGTCCTCCCAGGACGTCACGTTCGACGAGTCGGTCCCCTACTACCGCCTCTTCCCCTACCGCACTCCGTCCCTCCCCCCGCCACCGCTCTTCCTTGTACCAGGTCCCCCCCCGGTAGACCCCCTCCCCCCTCAGGGTCCTGCCCCTTCAGGTGTGTCCCAGGTAGACGCTGTTGAGCCTGTCGAGGTCGCTGGTGACTCTGGTGCTGCTGAGGGTGCTGAGCCTGGGAGTGCTGACTCTGGGGGTGCTGAGCGTGTGGGTGCTACGCCTGGGGGTGCTGAGCCTGAGGGTACTACGACTGGGGTGCTGAGCCTGGGGGTGCTGAGTCTGGGGGTGCTACGCCTGGGGGTGCTGAGCCTGGGGGTGCTGAGCCTGGGGGTGCTACGCCTGGAGGTGCTGAGCCTGGGGGTGCGGAGCCTGAGGGAGCTGGGCCTGCTGGTGCTGTGCCTGGCGGTTCTCCGGGTGCTTCTTCTCGCCGGGAGCCACTCTCTCCACAGGAGCTGCGTGAGTGGTTTGCCCGGCGCTGGAGGCGAGCGGCTGGAGCTGGAGGAGCTGCGGGTACTGGAGTTTCTGTTGCTGCTGAGGGAGCTGGTGCCACGGGTCCCGGAGGTGCTCGTACTGGGCGTACTGGAGCTGCTGGACCTGCGGGTACTTCTGGAGCTGGAGCTGCTGCGGGTGTTGGCGCGGAGGCTACTGCTGTCGGTCCTGGAGGCGGTCCTGCTGGGGGTACTGCTGGTGCTGCTGGGGGTACTGGAGCTGGAGCTGCTACTGGTGCTGGTGCTGCCACAGGGGGTGCTGGTGCTGTCCCTACTGTGTCTGGAGTCGCCGCGCGGCCTCGGCCGTACTTCGTTCCGCTTCTTCAGCAGGTTCTTGGTCTCCCGTCTTCTACTGGTCCTCCTCCTCCCTTAGAGTGTCCACAGCCTGTCCCGTCGCAGTTACAGTTACAGCCGGCCTCCCCACTGCCTGCTCCGTCTCCCTACACTGGTCCTACTGGAGGTCTTGCTGAGCGTCGTGAGCCTGCGTCTCGCCCTGCGTCGCCTGTCCGTGCTGCTCGCACTAGTGGCCGTGGTTCGCGTCAGCGTCCTCCTCCTGTCCCTGGCACGCACCGGATGTCTCTGCGTCCGTCCACTGCTCCTCTGCGTGCCCCTTTGCCTTCTCCTCCTGAGTCTTCTCTTCCTGCTCCTGCCGACCCGGAGTCGGACTCTCTTCGTGCTGCCAGTCCTACTGTCACGCGTCTCCTTGCTACTGTTGTCACTGACCCTTCCTTTGAGTCCACTGCTGCGTCTGCCCTAGTTGCTGAGCTCGTCGACTTTGCTGCTCGCTGTCGCCTAGACTACGTCGCCAGTCTTGTTGCTGAGTCTAAGTCTGTCTGTCCTCCGTCCGTCGGGGGTGAGTGTGCCCTTGGCACGGACGTCCTTGAGGACAGGCAGGAGGAGTTCCAGTGCTTGGCCGCTGCTTCACCTCATCTCGTGTCCGTACTGCTTACCCCTGAGGGAGACCCGGATGCACTTGACATCCCGACTCCGCACTCTTACGCGGAGGCGATAGAGGGTCCCTACTCCTCTCAGTGGCAGGCAGCTATGGACGCAGAGATGGCTTCCTGGAAGTCCACAGGCACCTACGTTGACGCTGTTCCCCCTCCTGGGGCGAACATCGTCAGTGGCATGTGGATTTTCAGGGTGAAGCGACCGCTGGGTTCTCCGCCTGTCTTCAAGGCGCGTTACGTGGCTCGTGGCTTCAGTCAGCGGCAGGGAGTTGACTACTTTCAGACCTTCTCTCCCACCCCGAAGATGACCACTCTTCGGGTACTGCTGCACGTAGCTGCTCACCGTGACTACGAGCTACACTCTCTTGACTTCAGCACTGCTTTCTTGCAGGGCAGCCTGCACGAGGAGATCTGGCTGCGTCGCCCACCTGGTTTCACTGGGTCTTTTCCTCCTGGCACCCAGTGGAGCCTACGGCGGCCAGTCTACGGTCTCCGCCAGGCACCGCGTGAGTGGCACGACACACTGAGGACTACACTTGCGGCTCTTGGGTTTGCTCCCTCTACTGCCGACCCGTCGCTGTTTCTGCGCACCGACACTTCTTTGCCGCCGTTCTACATCCTCGTGTACGTCGACGACTTGGTCTTTGCCACAGCTGACACTGCTGGACTCGCCCACGTGAAGTCCGAGCTGCAGAAGAGACACACGTGCACTGACCTGGGTGAACTGCGCAGGTACCTTGGCTTGCAGATCACTCGGGACAGAGCACGCCGCACCATTACCCTGACTCAGTCACACATGGTGCAGCAGGTCCTTCAGCGCTTCGGCTTCACGTACTCCTCGCCTCAGGCCACTCCTCTGCCTACTCGCCACTCGCTCTCAGCTCTGCCTTCGGATGAGTCCGTAGAGTCGAGTGGCCCGTACCCAGAGCTTGTTGGCTGCCTCATGTACCTGATGACCTGCACACGACCTGACCTTGCATACCCTCTTAGCATTCTCGCACGCTATGTTGCTCCTGGGAGACACAGACCAGAGCACATGGCTGCAGCGAAGAGGGTGTTGCGCTACTTGTGCAGTACGTCGGGCATGGGGCTTGTGCTTGGAGGGCAGAGTCCAGTGGTCCTTACTGGGCACGCAGACGCTTCTTGGGCTGACGACCAGGCTACGCAGCGGTCGTCACAGGGTTACACCTTCAGCCTTGGTTCCGGCTCTGTTTCGTGGCGGGCTACTCGCTCGTCTTCTGTTCTCGGCTATAGTTGTGAGGCTGAGATCTACGCAGGAGCCATGGCTGCACAGGAGCTTCGCTGGCTCACCTACCTGCTGACTGACCTCGGAGAGCCGCCTCGTTCTCCTCCAGTGCTGTACGTAGACAACAAGGCCATGCTGGCCTTGTGTCGGGAGCAGCGACTGGAGCACTGAACGAAGCACATTGCTCTCCGCTACTTTCTTGCTCGTGAGCTGCAGCAGCGTGGTCAGCTGCGTCTTGCGTACGTGGCCTCTGAGGCCAACACTGCTGATATCTTCACCAAGGCGCTTGCGCCTTGTGACCATCAGCGCTTCTGTACTCAGTTGGGCCTTGTGCCTACCTTGCCTCACTTGCTCACCTCTTGACCTTGCTTGTACTGTTACATATATATATACCTGCTCTTGCTTGTCTAGCCTTTTTTATATATATGTACTCCTGCATGTGAACTGGCCTTGTGGCCTTGAACTTGTGCTCGGAATGTGTGGTGACTTTGTGATCCACCCTGAGCTTGCTTTGCTTTGCTTTGCTTGACTGGTCTTGTGACCCCTTGTTCTCCCCCACTTTGCCTATGGGGGTGTGTCAGAACATTATAGCTCATGCATATTGTGTAGGCCATAGTGGGGTAGCCCATAAGGGGTACAACCCAATTAGGGTTAGTACTTGTACCCAATTCATTCATAGTTCATTCATTCCTTGTTTCTTCTCATAGAAGTCTCTGCCGTCAAAGCACACACTTGTCTTTATTTTTTATATGCTCAAAAACCTTGATTGCGCAGAGAGAATTGCTTCTTCGCTGGGACGGGGAGTTTTGGGAGTTGAGCCATTTGTGTCGAGGGAGAAGGTGTGCGGGGCGGTATTGTGGCCGTTCGAGGCCGGTTGAGAGGGTTGGGAAGAAGTTTCTGCGTCGCCATTCCACAATGTTTGGAGTCCTTGCTCCAAGCTGGTGAGTCGCTGAAGTAGTTATGCGAGGACGGCGGTTCCAATCGTCGTCGTTTCCTCGCTTGTCGCAGCCGGGCTGGGCTGCGCTTCAGCCGTCAGATTCTTCGGCCATTCTCACATGCGAGCGTGTGCCGGACGCCACTGTCCGTTCGTCGAAGATTTCGGAGGTGGCAGTGCGAAGGATTCCCGAGCCGCTCTCATACCATGCTGCGATCAGTTGTTGATCGTCCCTAGGATCACCCCAGGAAGGTTCGCACGCGTCTGAGTAGTGGTGGTGGGCCATTGACCTCAATAGCAGAGTGGATGTAAAATGCTTGAGATGATAAAAAACATGCAAGTACATAAATATAAATAAGAGTATAAGGGAATTCGAATCGACCTAGGCTAGCCATGTACTCTAAGGGGTACATTCCCTTATTGCAGCAAAACCCAACCGTGCGACTCCAGACGGTTACGAACTGCCTGGGCAGAATCCTCGCCACTGCTGCTGCCTGATGCTGTCTGCCCGACGGTCCAGATCCTTTCGTAACCGTACGGCCCTTCGCATTACTTCCGCCCTTTCGTCTTCAGCCTTGGTAGTGCGTGCTTCGATTGCTGCGGTAAGGAGTGCACAGTATTGCTTCATCTTTTACTATTCGTAACACACGTGGATGGCGAACACCCGAAAGACTAGCATTCGGTGACGATCAACTCTGGTTCAAGAACCTTGATTTTGAAAAAAACAGAGGAAGTAACGTGCGGGTTTCCTTGACGCCACACGCCCATTCTAGACTCGGGATTTAACCTTTTTTTATTTCAATTATGGGGGTGGTTCAGGGTGGGTGCCCCACCTGCTGGAGAACAAAATGGTCATTATGTTCAAAATGTGTGGCGGACCCGGCCAGGTCTGTATAAAATGTTACACGCCCTACGAACTCATTGGTCGGTGTTCGATTTTGTGATCGCATATTTGGTCGTCAGGCATAAAAACCGCGGTGTCCAAAGAGAGGCAGCACCCCACATTGGACACCATCCTGCCCAAATTGCAACCCTGGTGGGAAACCTCGACGGCGGGCAAACGTGGGGACGCCATCTGTCGGATTGGGCAGAAACCGAATGTGAGAGAATAGCGGGAAAATTACTTCAAATGAGTTGTAAATATCAAATGCCCGTGGAAATTGGGCGCGAGCGCGGAGCGATGCGCTGTCAGAGCCGCTGCCCGTTGGATTGGAAACGCGGTTCGTCATTTCCTCTGTTGCTTGCCTTGTTACGTCATTCATTGCCTCCCTGCCTCTCCACCTCCCCTCCCCTCCCCCTCTCATCTCATCCCGGGACCTGTCACCTCCATCCCTCCCATCCCATCCATCAAGGCAGAAACATTTGTCGCTGGCGACTCGCACCGAGCATCACCGCCACCTCTAGCTTCTTGGTGCCCCAGAGCACTTTCATTGAGCTTCTAGAGGCTCTTTCCTGTGAGGGATTGTCAAACTTCCGACTAGCTCCTAAAAGTCTCAAATTATTGAATCCTTTCATTAAGTCGACCACAAGAAGTGGCTGTTGTAAAGGCTTTATCTTCCCCTCGTCTAGCACTACTGTCGCGATAGTCCGTTTCGAAAAACTCCGCCATATTCGCGCTCGAACTATCTGATGAGGAGTCAATGGCGGTTCTCTCTTGCCCTGCGCCAAGAGTCTCTAATGCGAGTCCTGGTCTTAGTAGCATGCGTCGCGTGGACGCTCTCCGTAGCCCTCGCAGGCGACGCCAGCCAGGATCGTGCTGGTGCAGACGCTATTGCCGACGCGCAGATCACGCCTAATAGCTCGCCGTTTCGTTCTAATCTCGCCGCAATCCTCACTACCTTAGCCTGCATCGCGCTCGCAACTCTCGCTTCCACCCTGTGTGTTATTTTCGTCGTCGCATCGCGTTGGGCAGGTCTAGGTCCGGTCGACTTCAAGCCCGCTGCGACGCCGTCGTCGTTGTCGTCAGCTTCACAGGACGGCGCCTCCGATGCGACTCTCACGTCCCCCAAGACAGCCTGTTCCTTCGCGCTGCGAGAGAGCGAGTCGCCGTACGCCATCTTCGCGCCATCCAAGCCCACATCCACCCGCGCGCGCGTGCAGGCCGTTCTTGACGTCGTGCTGCCGGCCGCCGTCAAGGCTGTCAACTGGACCGCTAAGCTGTCTGGGACATACGCGCCATGGTTCCGCCCGTCGCACTGGTTCCTCCCAACCGACGTGGAATCGATGCTCCGGGTCGCGTCGTGGTGCACCGGACTGACCGACTTCGGCGACACGGGGTTCCTCAAGGGTCTCGCGCTCTGCGTGCGCGACACGGAGAAGTACGCGAGTCTCACGCCGTTCGGCCGCATCGCCATCTGGCTCGACGTGCAGCGCATGCTGCAAGGCCGGCTGCGCCTCGTCGACTGCCGCAAGCGGTTCCCGGAAATCGAGGAGCAGCAGATTCGCGCGCCGATGGTTATCCTGGGAATGCCGCGCACCGGCACGACGCTGCTGTACAACCTGCTGTCGCTCGACTACGAGCGGTTCCGCTCGCCGCGTTCGTGGGAGTGCCGCTACATGTACCCGCCACCGGAGGCGGAAACCTTCCGCACGGACCCGCGCGTTGCGCTGATGGACGACTCGCTGCGCGCAGTGCACGCGGTGATCCCGGATCTGCACACCATCCACCCCATGTACCCAGAAGGCCCGCAGGAGACGTTCGAGCTGATGTGCTACGACATGACGTCGTTTGTCATTCCGTTCACGCACATCAATGCGCCGACGTACCTGGAGTGGTTTATGCGCTCCGATATCACCCCCACGTACGAGTTTCTAAAATGGCAGCTCAAGTACCTCCAATGGCGGGGACCCAAGGCGCCGCAGTGGCTGCTGAAATCGCCTGAGCATATTTTCTCCTTGCGGTCTATGCTTAAGGTGTTTCCCGACGCGCGGATTATTTGCACGCACCGCGACCCGGTGAAGGTGATTTCGTCCGCGCATAGTCTGATGCGGTGCTTCCGCTCGCTGACGTCCGATCCGGTGGATAACAGCATGATCGCGCCGCTGTGGGCGCCGCATCTCGCGCGCGCGCTTGATGATATGATTGACCTGCGCGAAACGGCGACGCTCGGAGCGGACAGTAGCGGGGACGAGGAGGAGGCCTTTGGAGCGGACGAGGAGAGCGCGGACGAGAGCGGGGATGACAGCAGCAGCAGCGCCAGCAGCAGGGGAGGGGCGCGGAGCTTGAGCAGCAGCAGCGGGATGAGCAGCAGGAGCAGCGATTGCGCTATGCGGGAAGCAGCGCGATCCGACGGCATGGATGCGGTGCAGCAGTGGGACTCGTCGCTGGCCGTCGATGTTCGATTCCAGGAGTTTGTGCGAAACCCGATTGGCGAAATCAAGCGAATTTACGCGCACTTCGGCGACGAGCTTTCGCCAGTGGCGGAGGCCCGGATGCAGCGGTATCTCGACGAGGACCGGCTGGAGAGGAAGGCGCACCGCCACGTGTACAAGTGGGAGGACACGTGTCTGGATAAGGACCAGGAGAGAAAACGGTTCTCTCGATATGTGAAGTACTTCGACGTGGCACAGGAAGGCTAAGGAATTGGTCTCAAGCAGGCTGAGGGAAGCTAGACTGACTAAGAGGGAATGCACCTAGGGATGAACGCGACATGGTGGGGCGGCTTGGGATGCGGTTGCGGGAGGTACGGGAGGAGTTGCGGGGCCTCCGAGGAGGCTTGGGAGGCTTGGATGGTCTGGAAGGCTAGGTAGGGGCTGACGGTTGGCGCACACAGACGCCATAAGTTCTTTACCTGCACGGAGAGAGCTGTGTAGATTGACTACTAAGGGCGTAGGTTAGGATGGACTAACAAGTAGATCATGGTTGCAGGTGGTAGGATAGTGGTGGCTCTGCATGGTGAACCTAGGTGCCTGGGGTTTCACCTGGAGAGTAGTAGTGAGGAGATTGAACTAGGCAGGGGGAATTAATTTGGTAGAAGATGGCAATATTATTCATTTATAATCAATATTTTTTTTCGAAGTTTGATTGGTATCGAAAAGAGAGGCCCCATGGCCTCTTTGAGTTTCAGGAGGTCCTGGTTCAGTTGCTTGCGGGAAGCGTGTGTGCAGTGCTGGGGGGTGTGGGATGGTGGAGGGGGTTGGTGTGAAGCTTGGAAACTGCTCTGGATATGGCAAGGTGGCGTATTGCAGCACAGAGTGCCAAAAGGTGCACTGGGCCTCCTACAAGCTCACGTGCTCCGGCAGGACCAGCGGTCCGGGTGGTTGCAGCAATAGCGGTGGCAGGGCGCATCGTTAAGCGAGTGGCGGCAAGGTGAGTGGTGTCAAACTTTATTTATATTAGTATTTAGGCTGTAGTGAGTTCTCAAGAGTAGAATGCAATGGAATGAGTGGAATTAGGGTTTGCAAGGGTACAAATAGGAATCCTACAAAAGCTATACTCTCTAGGGAGTACCTCACTGCAGCCTATCATAACATTAACATTTGACACACCCCCATAGGCTAAGTGAGGGACATCAGAGCAAGCAAGGTGAAACAAACGGTCACAAGACCAGTCAAGGCAAGAAGCAAGGCAAGCTCATGGTGGATCTCAAGGACACCACACAAATTCCGAGCACAAGCAAGCGGCCACAAGGCCAGTTCAAGAGTTCACTAGGATATAAATAGGAAAACACAACAAGCAGAGCAAGCGACAAGACTACAGCAATCGAGGGCCTACCTCAACAAGCCCCAACTGCACACAGAACCTGTGGTGGTCACCAAGCGCCAAGGCCTTGGTGAAGACGTCTGCAGTGCTGGCCTCTGAGGCCACAAAGTCCAGGCGTGCCTGGCCGCGTCGCTGCAGCTCTCGCAGGAGGAAGTACCTCACGTCAATATGCTTCACTCTGCTCTCCAGTCGAGGCTCTCGACATAGGAGGATCATGGCCTTGTTGTCAGCGTACAAGGTCGGTGCAGAGCGAGGCCGCTCACCAAGGTCGGTGAGCAAGAAGGTCAACCAGCGAAGCTCCTGCGCCGCCATGGCACCAGCGTAGATCTCTGCCTCTACACTGGAAGTAGCCACAGACGACGACCGTGTAGACCTCCACGACACAGCCCCAGCTCCCAGACTGAAGCAGTAACCCTGAGTCGAGCGCTGAGTCTCCACGTCGTCAGCGTAGGAAGAGTCACATTGACCAGTCAACGCCACTGGCTGAGTCCCTCCAAGCACAAGCCCCATGCCTGATGTAGTCGCCAGGTACTTCGCCACCCTCACAGCAGCTGTCCAGTGGACAGGACGGTGTCTCCCAGTCGCAACAAAGCGAGAAAGGATGCTGAGGGGAAAGGCGAGGTCCGGCCGAGTACAAATGATCAGGTACATGAGGCAGCCCACCAGCTCTGCGTAGGGGCCACTGGATTCAAAGGGCTCGTCAGGAAAGGGGCCCGTGAGTCTGTGGTCAACAGCAAGAGGAGTGGGCTGTGTGGTGGAGAACTGGAAGTCGAACCGCCGAAGGACCTGCTGCACCATGTCTGACTGCGTCAGTGTGATGGTGCGAGCGGCTCTGTCCCGTGTGATCTGCAGGCCAAGGTAGCGCTGCAGCTCACCCAGGTCAGTGCACTTGTGTCTCTTCTGCAGTTCGGACTTCACCTGAGCCAGAGCTGCCCTGTCTGCTGTAGCAAAGACCAAGTCGTCGACGTAGACAAGGATAAAGAAAGGAGTAGAACCCGCTCGAACAAACAGCGACGGGTCGGCGGAGGACGGGCTGAACCCAAGGTCACGAAGCGTGGAGCGAAGAGTGTCGTGCCACTCACGAGGCGACTGGCGGAGACCGTAGACTGGTCGCCTCAGGCTCCACTGGGTCCCAGATGGGAAGGTTTCAGTGAAGCCGGGAGGACGGCGCAGCCAGATCTCCTCGTGTAGCCGGCCCTGGAGAAACCCAGTGGAGAAGTCGAGGGAGTGCAGCTCGTAGTCTCGCTGCGCTGCTATGTGGAGTAACACCCGAAGAGTAGTCATCTTCGGGGTCGGGGCGAAGGTCTGGAAGAAGTCAACCCCCTCACGCTGACTGAAGCCCCTAGCCACGTAGCGCGCCTTGAACACCGGCGGTGCTCCAGGCGGCCGCTTCACCTTGAAGAGCCACATGCCATCGACTACGTTCGCCCTGGGAGGGGGAACTGCGTCGACGTAGGTGCCTGTGGATCTCCAAGACGCCAACTCTGAGTCCATAGCCGCTTTCCACTGAGAGGCCCACTCCCCTGACACTGCCTCGCGGTAAGTGCGAGGAGTCGGTATGTCAAGGGCGTCGGGGTCTCCCTCAGGGGAGAGCAGCATGGCACACACAGAGGGAGAAGCGGCTGCCCAGTACTCCAGCTCAGACTCTCTGTCCTCTAGGACGTCACAGCCAAGGGCAAACTCACCCCCGACGGACAGAGGACGGTAGGGAGGAGCTGGCACCACACGGGTGGCGTAGTCAAGGCGGCTGGCGGCAGCAAACTCAGCGACAGCGGCAGTAAGAGCAGAGACAGACGACGGAGGGAAACGAGAGTCGGTGACAAGAGTGGCGAGGACACGTGCGGCAACAGGACGAACAGCGCGGTAGTAGTCAGTGATAGGAGTGGGGAGGGCTGGGAGAGAGGACGGAGGAGGAGACGGGAGAACGGACACAAGAGAAGGAGAACGACGACGAGACGTACAAAGGAGGGCAGTGTGGAGGTCAGTAACAGGGGACGAGTGACGAGCACGCGGAGGACAACGAGTGATCAAGTCGTGACGGACCGAAGGAGGAGGAGACTGAGGAGGAGGAGAAGACCAGACCGCCGGACGGTCGTCAGGAGGAGGCAACGGAGGACCCAAAACAGGAGGAGACTGGGAGCGGACAGGAGGAGAGGAGGAAAAGCCAAGGGCCCTCAGGCCACTCACAGGTGGGAACAACTGCCGCTCCAGAGGAAGCTGCGGTGGCGGCTGCGGCTGCTGCGGCTGCTGCTGCTGCGGCTGCTGCTGCTGCTGCTGCTGCTGCGGCTGCTGCGGCTGCTGCTGCCACTGCTGCTCCAGAAGGTCCAGCTCCCGCAGCTCCTGCCGCTCCCTCTCCAACCGCTCCTGCTCCTCACGCTCACGCCGACGGGCAGCCTGGAGACGCGTGTCGTGGCGGTGGGGAGGCGGAGTGGACTCCGCAGAACCAGGGTCTCCAGCTCCAGTCTCCTCAGACCCAGCACCCCCAGAACCAGCACCTCCAGTGTCAGTGCCTCCAGAACCAGCACCTCCGACTCCTGCACCCCCAGAAGCAGCACCCCCAGTGCCAGTACCTCCAGCTCCAGCACCCTGCGACCGAGCACCCCCAGACCGAGCACATCCAGTGGCAACCCCCCCAGCGCCAACACCCCCAGAGGCCGCAACCACCTGTCGCGGACGTGCCGAGGGCTGCTGAGGGGACTGGGAGGAGGACTGTGGGGAGGGAGACGCGACATGACGTGCGATTGACGGCAGAGGGGTAGCGTGAGACACACCAGACGGGGCAGGACCAGGGGGGGGCGGTGGTACCGGAGGAGCGGGGACAGGAGGAGGAGAGGGGGCGAGGAACAGGGGGGGAGGGGGTACCGGGAGACCTCGACAGGGGTACCGGGTGTAGTAGGACACGGACTCGTCGAACCTGACGTCACGGGAGTCGAGGAACTGGTGGAGGGGCGGGTGGTAAAAGGACCAGTCAGCAGAGTCGACCGGGAAACCAAGGAAGACACAGTCGACGGCGCGTGCCGAGAGCTTGTCCGCAGAGGTGTCGCGGACTTGCGCAAGGCAGCCCCAGACTCGAAAGGCCGACCCAACACCAGGGGAACCAGTCCAAAGACTGGTCGGTGAAACCTCGGGCCGCGAGACACGCGGCTGGAGGTTCAGCTGGTGTGCGGCGTAGCGAACCGCGTAGGGCCACAGAAAATGGGGCGCACGGGCATGGATCATGGACGTGCGGGCGATGTCCATGACCAAGCCAATGCGGCGCTCAGCAACCCCATTATGCTGTGGGGACTCTGGCAGCGTCCAGGACTGTACAATATCCTGCTCGCCGCAGAATCCGCCGAGAATGCCGGAGCGAAATTCACCCCCACGGTCGGAGTGGAGACAACTGACTTGACGACCACGAGTGCCCTCAGTGGCTAGAAGCCACCTGATCAGCGTAGCAGTCACCTCGGACTTCTTCGCAAGAGGGAACACTGTGGTGTACCTGGAGTAGTCGTCGACGACCACCAGAAAGTAACGCTCCCTCCCAGACCCCTGCGTCGGGGCAGGGCCCCAGACGTCCAAGTGGAGAGTCTCGAAGGGAGCGGTGGCCGGACGAAGGGAGGAGGAGTGGGGAGTGGCGCGTAAGCGACCGGCGACGCACGGAGAGCAAGGAGGGGCAAGCGAGGGAGGGAGCGACGGGAAAGTGCGTGGGAGACCTGCGACAAGTCCCTGACTGAGCATGCCACGAAGGCGAGGGATTGACGGGTGGCCAAGGCGGTGGTGCCACAGGACGGTGCGGTGGGCGAGAGAGCGACAGGAGCAAGACGCAGCGACTGGACTGGACACAGCGACCGGACCGGACACGACTACCTGGCTCGACACAGCAACTGGACTGGGGACCTGGGCTGGAGAGGACGCAACGACCTGAGGGGAGGACGCGACTGGGGAGCGCTCGGTGTGGAGAACGTAGAGACCGGAGCGGGGCTCCCAGGTGAACGTGGCCAGAACAGCACCTGTGGTAGCGTCTGTACAGACTGCAGACCGCCCACCCCCCACGAAGGTAACCGTGATCCCCCTGTCCTGGAGGTATCCAACACCCACCAAGTTCCGAGTGAACGAGGGGATGTGGAGGCCGCGCAGGACACCAGAGGGGACCACAAGGCACGGGAGGGTAGTGGAGCTACGCGCAACGGCTGGTCCAGAGGTAGGATCAGCCAGAGCCACTGACACAGGAGTGAGGAGTGGCGTAAGGGTCGTGTGGTCGCGGAAGAAGCACTGAGACGCACCCGAGTCCAGCGTGAACGGCAGAGAGGCCTCAGCCGGAGAGTCACCTGACCCAGTCGCTACACAAGCACCTAGGGCAGCAACACAAGCACCTAAGCGAGACAGGCACAAGGCTACACTAGCAGGAGGCAAGCAGGCTAAACTACGAACACGCGAGCACACAGATCCATCAGCACTAAAGTTAGCATCAACATACAAAGCATGCTGACGCGCATCGTCCATGGACAGATCAAAGACATCAATCTTACGGGCTAACAGACGAGACCAGCGAGGCGTGACCGCCAGAGGGCCCCAACGAGCCCGGTAGAGGTCGTCGAGGCGGCGGAAGCACCGCGCGGCAGAGTGGTCGTCGCGACCACAGAGACAGGGGCTGCCCGGCCCGGTGAGGCACCAGTGGGTGCAGGGGCCAGCGTCACGGCAAGGGGGGCGAGGGGCCCAGCTGGTAGAGCTGCTGCTGCGGCCAGTGCTCCCAGGGCCTCCCGGACCCCACTGCGGCGGGGGACCCCAGTGCTGCTGCGGACCCCACTGCAGCGGGGGCCCCCACTGCTGGAACTGCTGCGGTGCCTGCTGCTGCTGCTGTCCCTGCTGTGGCTGCTGCTGCTGGGGGGCAACACCCCCACCGGTCGGGCCACCACCTGTGGGTGGACCTGTCTGTCCTGCACCTCCTCCAAGGCCCCCTCCCCCTGGTGCACCACCGCCGCCGCCGCCGCCGCCGCCTCCGCCACCACCGCCGCTCCCACCTCCACCGCCCCCTCCACCGCCGCCTCCTCCGCCCCCACCTCCCCCCTTCCCGCCCTTCTTGCCACTCTTGCCCCGTTTCTGCCAGTCTGCGGCAGAAACGGCAGCGGTGTCCTCAGAGACCGACACAGCAGCAGAGGCGCGGGTAGCGGTGAAAGTGGGAAGCTGAGGGGCGGCACACCCCGCAAAGAGACGGGGGGCCACCGCATCAGTGGCGGAGGCAACGGTGAGGAGGCTGCTCTCGATGGTCCCGAGAGCAGTCTGAAGGAGGTCTATAGTGAGTTCAGTGGGGTGCTTCTGAAGAAGCGCGTCACGGGCAGTGGCAAGGCGGTCAGGGAGGCGGGTGACTAACCAGTGCACAGTGAGCCACATGGGGGGGGAGCAACAAGGAGCTGTGCGTCGGTACAGGCCGAACGAAAACCGGCGTCAAGCGAGCGGAGGAGAGTCACTAGGTCGGAAACAGTCGCAAACGAGCCTAGGTCGGGAAACACGAACGGCATGCGGAGGCGACTGAGGGAGGCGGAGGAGGGGGTGGAATAGCGGGCAACAATAGCATCCCAAACCCCCTGTGCTGTCTCCACCTTGTCAAAGTGGGCGGCCTCAGTTGGGGGGAGAAGCTCCGACAGCGTGAGAGCGGCGGCAGCGTCAGGAGAGAGCCACACGTCCCGTGCCAGGACCCGACGCTCGTAGTCCGCCTGGGCCGTAGGAGTCGGCTCCGGGGCAATCGGGAGGGCGGCGGGGGACGGGGGGGCCTTGAGGGCACCAGACGCGTGGGCCCACAGAGTGGCGCCGTCCTGACGCTGGCTGGTAAGGAAACGCGTGGTCTGGCGCTGCCAGGTACCGAACTCTATCGGGCGTCCCTTCGCATCGAAACGAAGGCGACGGGACTCCATAACGGAGGCCATGCTAGAGGCGGCCGGAGCTCGGCGGAGGCGGAGCTAAGAACGAGGAGGGAAGCCTAGGAGCGCCAGGTGTGGCGCGGTGTGAGACCGGCGGAGCTAGAGGCTAGGAGCACGGAGGGACCTAGTCTAGGCGTGAAACGGCGGAACTCCAGCTACATGCACTAGGGGCGAGGAACTAGCAGGAACACGGGTCTACCCTAAGTGGCCGGCGAAAGAAAGCGGCTGCCAGCCGCTGAGGGCGAGACCAGTGGCAAAAGAGTTGTCTAGGGCCCCGCGCGCAGGGCGGTAGTGGGGTTTGGGCGCGTGCCAATCGCGGGTGGGAACGGGCTAACGCGGAGGCGCGAGCCTAGGTGAGGGCGAGGGCACGGTGGGCTCGGGGGGAGGGCGCACGACGTTAGGAGAGGGCGGGGAGGAGGGTGCGTGACGGTAGGAAGGGGTAGGGAGGAGGGCGCAACGGTGAGAAGGGGCGAGGAGGAGGGCGCGACGGTAGGACAGGGGCGGGGATGGGAGGGCGACGCGACGGGCAGGGGAATGGGAGGCGAACGCGACGGGCAGGAGGAGGGGAGGCGACGCGACGGGCAGGGGGAAGGGAGGCGACGCGACGGGCAGGGGAAGGGGAGGCGAACGCGACGGGCAGGAGGAGGGGAGGCGACGCGACGGGCAGGGGGAGAGGAGGCGACGCGACGGGCAGGGGAAGGGGAGGGGGGGGGCGACGCGACGGGCAGGGGGAGGGCACGACAGTGGGAGGGGCCGGGCTAGGCGTGCGTTGAGGGCGCGGAGGGCGCGGAGGGCACTAACGTGCGGAGGGCGCGGAGGGCACGAACGTGCGGAGGGCGCGGAGGGCACGGAGGGCACGAACGTGCGGAGGGCGCGGAGGGCACGGATGGCACGGAGGGCGCTAAGGCGCGGAGGGCGCTAAGACGCGGAGGGCGCGTGGGCGCGGAGGGCGCTAGGGCTAGGCTAGGGCTAAGGAACTCGAACCTACTATGATACCATCTCAAGAGTAGAATGCAACGGAATGAGTGGAATTAGGGTTTGCAAGGGTACAAATAGGAATCCTACAAAAGCTATACTCTCTAGGGAGTACCTCACTGCAGCCTATCATAACATTAACATTTGACATGAGTTGCATGTTAGGGCGTACATAGAATTTCTCGACACTTTGCTTCTACTCCCCCCCTTGACCTAATCTCATCATTCTCCGCTACCGGTACTCTAAGATGGTATAACGCTAGGTTCGTTCTAGCCCGTTACCTCTGTTGCACGCCCTCACCTACCTCCGTAGGGTGCCCTCCCTCCTAGCCGCCCCAGCCAGAGCTTCGCGCGCCCCTGCTAGAGCAGAGCGCGCCCCAGCCAGAGCAGCGCGCGCCCCTAGCCAGAACCGCGCGCCCCAGCCAGAGCGCGCGCCCCTAGCCAGAATTGCGCCCCCCAGCCACCTACAGCTCTTCATAGCCGCATGCAGCCCTTCCCAGACGCCCACAGCTTTTCCCGGCCGGCCACAGCCCTTCCCAGCCGGCCACAGCCCTTCCCAGCCGTCACAGCGCACCACATCTGCCACTTCGACAGCACGCACCCGTGCCTTACCTACCTACGCCCCACCCTTGCAGCCGCCACCCGTGCCTATTGTCTCCAACCCGCTACTGGCAGCCGCACTTACTTCTACTGGCGCGGATTAGGGTTAGTACCCCGATGTTACTGGCGTTCCTAGCCCCGTTCGCTCCTCACTCCAGCCACTCCTAGCTCCAGCCGTGCCTAGCTCCAGCCACCTCTAACTCCAGCCACTCGTGCTTCAGCCGTTCTAGCTCCATCCGTTCTAGCTCCAGCCGTTTCTAGCTCTAGCTTGGCGTCCCTTGTCACTCCTCGCTCCAGCCGCTCCTCGTGCCAGCGTTCCTAGCCCTAGCTGTTCCTACCTCTAGCCGGTCCTAGCTCCAGCCACTCCTCCTCCAGCAGCACCTAGCTCCAACAGTTTCTAGCTCCAGCCGTTTTTATCTATAGCCTGCGGTTCCTTGTCACTCTGTGCTCCGGCCGTTCTTAGCTCCAGCTGTTCCTCCCTCCAGCAGCTCCTAGCTCAAGCCACTCCTGCTCCAGCAGTTCCTCGCGCCAGTTGTTCCTAGCCTGCCTCCTCTTTGCCCAGCTAGTTCTGGGGGTGCTGGAGCTGGGGGTGCTAGTTCTGAGGAGACTGGAGCTGTAGGCACTGCTACTGCAGCGCCTACCCCACCTCCCCACCGCTACCTGACGAGTTACCATAGGCTTCGTCAGTTGGAGCGCGAGGAGCGAGAGCAGTTGGAGCAGGAGAGGATGGAGCTGGTGCGGCCGCAGCACGAGCTGCTGCAGCAGCAGCAGCTCTCAAATTATATAGTTTGTATTGTTCTAGTCTAGGTGTATTACTTTTGTCCTAGGTTTAGGGTTAGAGTTTTTTCTCCCTGTCCGGTTTTTCTCACGCGCGACCGTAGAACGCATGCCCCGCGGCCCACGCGTTAGCACGCCCCGCGGCCTTCAGTAGCGGGCCTCGAGGCCTTTGCTCGACGGCCCCGTGGCCTACGCTTAGCTGGCCCCGCGGCCAAAACGTACGACCGCCGTCGCCCGTTCGACCCCCCCCCCCCCCCCGTCCGTTTTTTCTCGCGCGCGACTGTAGTACGCAGGCCCCACGGCCCACGCGTTAGCAGGCCCTGCGGCCTTCAGTAGCGGGCCCCGAGGCCCTTGCTCGACAGCCCGGTGGCCTGCGCCTAGCTGGCCCCGTGGCCAAAACGTACAACCGCCCAGACACGACCGCCCCACCCCTTAGCCGCCCGTTGCCGCCCGCTGCCGCCCGTCCCTCCCGCCCAAACTTACCCTAAACCGCCTCTCAACCGCACTAGACCACTCCTAGCCGTGAGAAACCGCCCTTCACCGCACTAAATCACTCCCAACCGCGAGATACCGCTCCCACTTCACTCAACCTGTCTCAACCGCCCTTCACCGCTCTAGACCCACCAGAACTGCACTCCACCACATCAGATCGCCTCCCACCGCTCTAGAAGCAGCCTAGACTGCCACCAATCGCACCAGGAGAAGCACAAGCTGCCCCCAGCGCACCAACAGCAGCCTAGGCTGCCACCAGTAGCACCACAAGCAGCTTGGGCTCCCACGAGTAGCACCAACAGCAACCTCCACTGCCGCCTGTAGCACCAGCAGCAGCTTAGGCTGCCACCAGTAGCACCAATAGCAACCTCCACTGCCGCCAGTAGCACCAGCAGCTGCTTAGGCTGCCACCAGTAGCACCAGCAGCAGCTTCCACTGCCGCCAGGGCAGTAGCAACAGCCTAGGCTACCACCAGTAGCACCAGCAGCAGCATAGGCTGCCCCCAGTGCACCAGCATCAGCATAGGCTACCACCAGTAGCGCAAGCAGCAGCCTAGACTACCACCAGTAGCACCAGCAGCAGCTTCCACTACCGCCAGCGCACTAGCACCAGCCTAGACCACCACTTTCAGTCTCGCCAGCACCAGCCTAGGCCGACCTACCACTAGTACTGCCGCCTCGACTGGCCCCTACCCCCGTACTAGCGTGCCATGTCGATGTGGCGACAACGACAGCAGCAGCAGCAGTGGCCGCAGCAGCAGCAGTGGCAGCAGCAGCAGTGGCCGCGACAGCAGTGGCCGCAGTAGCAGCAATGGCTGCAGCACCGGTGGCCGCCGCAGCAGCAATGGAGGGTTCAGCAGCAGCGCCTGCGGCAACCTTTACCACGGGGCCCTGTCAGACCCGGCCAGTACACACACCGGTACGTGGGAGCTGCAGCTGCTATTGAGACTTGTGTTTCCAGTCTTGGTGCGTGTATAGTTTCCGGTCCTGGCGCCTCAGAGGTTCTTAGTGTGGGATCTGCAGCTACCACTAGTCTAGTACCAGCCTTTGTCGCTGGCTCGGGTGCGGCCTCACCGACTGCACAGCTTTCCTTCACCCTAGACTCTGGAGCGTCCAGCTGTTTCTTTCGCGACTGCACCGACCTCACGCCGCTGCACACTCCAGTCACTGTCGCCTTAGCTGACCCCTCCGTGGGATCTGTTGTTGCCCACAGCACCACCACTCTCTCGTGTCCGGCGGCTCCCTCTAGTTTTCTCACAGGTTACTACACCCCCTCGTTCTCTAGGAACTTGGTGGGTGTCAGTCACCTCCACGACCTCGGAGTTGTCACCATTGTCCCTCTACGCGAGCCTGTTGCCTCCTGCACAGTCGGTGCCACTGGGGCGCCACTGGCCACCTTTCACAGGGAGCCAGGCTCTGGTCTGTACTCGTTACACATTGGGTCAGGTCAGGTCAGGTCAGGTCAGGTAGCTGCTGTGTTGTGCGACTGTCGGTCACTCACCCAACCCGTCGGTCCTCTGGCACCACCGTCTAGGACACCCGTCCTTCCCGCGTCTTAGTAGGATGGTACACCACCGTCTGGTCTCAGGTCTCCCAGAGTCGCTCGCTCCGCTCCCCCGCTCGCCTGTGCCGCCGTGCACTCCTTGCGTCGAGGGTCGGCAGCGCGCTGCCCCTCACTCCTCGTTCCCCCCCACCACGGCTCCGTTACAGACCCTTCACTTGGACATCTTGGGCCCTTCCCCGGTCCTTGGCCCACGTCAGGAGCGCTACTTCCTGATTATGGTCGACGACTACTCCCGCTACACCACGGTTTTCCCCTTGCGATGGAAGGCCAACGTGCCTACCGTCCTCGAGCCGTGGCTATTAGCGAGGGGTGGCGTGGTGGGCCTGTGTGGGCTCTGTGTGTGGGCTGCCTACACTCGGACCGTGGTGAGTTTTCTTCCACTCGCCTGGAGACGTTCTGTCAGGGTCGGGGGATTTTCCAGTCTTACACGCTACCAGACTCGTCGCAGCAGAACGGGGTAGCCGAGCGACGCATCGGCCTGGTCATGGAGGTTGCCAGGACCTCCATGTGCCATGCCGGTGCCCCCCAGTTCCTGTGGCCTCAGGCAGTCCGCTACGCTGCGCACCAGCTGAACCTGTGGCCTAGTCACGGCCACGGGTGACGCCGATCTGCCTTTGGACAGGTTCTCCGGGCGTAGCAGCCGACTACCGCGTCTGGGGTTCCCTGGCCCACGTTCGCGCCCCTGGCGCGAACAAGTTGTCTGCACGCACCCGTGCCTGCGTCTTTCTTTGCTTCCCACTCGACGCCTCAGGCTGGTTGTTCTACGACCCAGTCACCCACCAGTTTTTTGCCTCTCAGGACGTCACCTTCGACGAGTCGGTCAGATACTACAGGAGTCGCCCCCACCGAGGTTCTGAGGCCTTTACCCCCCCGCTGTTCCTCACCCCTGAGCCCCCTCCCCCCTTCGCCCCGGTAGCTCCCCCCCCTTTGCGTCCTGCCCCGTCAGGTGTGTCGCACGTCACTCCGCAGTCTTCTCCCCCGCAGCGTCCTGTCTCTGTCGTGTCTGGGGGTGCGGGAGGTGCGACTGCGGAGGGTGGGGGTACTGGGGTTGCTGGACCTGGTGGTGCTGGCTCTGGGGGTGTAGGGGGTGTGAGGGTGGAGACCTTTCTTGAGGAGGACATGGCTGTCTCGACTCGGCGGTCCAGCCCCGGCTCACCCCCTGGCTTCCCGTCTGTCCCACAGTTTCCTCCCCGTTTGTCTTAGTGGCTGGTAGCTGCGGAGCCTGGGGGTGTTCCTGCGGGAGGTACTGGAGACACCGGGGGTGTCGTTGCGGGAGATTCTGGTTCTGGGGGTGCTGGAGCCGCAGACACGAGCACTGCGACGCCTACACCGCGCACTGTACGTTTCCTGACCCGTGTGCAGCGTCTGGACTGGTTGGAGAGGGAGGAGAGGGAGCGGTTTCAGAGGGCACGACAGCAGCAGCAGCAGCAGCAACAGCAGTCTCAGTCGGATCGTCAGGAGAGAGTAGAGGAGGAGTCACAACCGCACCAGGAGAGAGTAGAGGGGCAGTCACAGCAGCAGCAGCAGCAGCACCAGCAGCAGCAGCAGTCTCAGTTGGTGCGTCAGGAGAGAGTAGAGGAGGAGTCACAGCCACAGCAGGAGAGAGTAGAGGAGGAGTCACGACTGGAGCAGCAGGTGCAGTTGCAGCCGCAGCAGAAGAGAGTAGAGGAGTCACGACTGCCGCAGCAGGTGCAGTTGCAGCCACAACAGGAGAGGGTAGAGCAGGAGTCCCGTCCGCAGCAGCAGGTGCAGTTGCGACCGCACCAGGAGAGGGTAGAGCAGGAGTCCCGGCCGCAGCAGCAGGTGTTGTTGCAGCCACAGCAGGAGAGAGTAGAGGAGGAGCCACAGGAGCAGCAGAAGGGGCAGGTGCCGTAGCAGCAGTCGCCAGAGGAGGCAGAGCAGCAGCGACTTAGAGACCTGCCCGACTCAGCACCTGCACGCTTTGTTCGTGGTCCCCTGCCGTCCCCTCCAGTTCCCCCTGTCGAGTCCCTTTCCTCGTCCCAGTGGACTCGTCGTTCTCCCCTTGGTCGTGCTGTGTCCCCAGAGCCTCGTCGGTCCCGTTACCGTGCCGACGGCCCGTTTCACCTTGCTTTTCGCTCTCGTGTTTCACCTCCTCCTGTCCTTCCACAGCCTCCTGAGTCGTCCCTCACTGTGTTTCACGACCCGTTGTCCGAATACCTCTGTGCCTCTCGCCCCGTCGTCTCCCGTGTTCTGTCCGCGTTGGTCACTCACCCAACTGCCCCTCCGTTGTCTGTCTCGTCCCTTGTCACTACTGTCAGTGCCTTTGCCTCTTCCCACCGCCTTGACTACGCCGCTCACCTTGTGAGTGGCACTGCTCGTTCTCCGTCCTCTGGGGGTGCTCCTGTCTTTCCCTTGGAGGTCCTGAAAGACATGCGGTTCGAGCTTGGTTTTCTTGCGGCCGCTGTTCCTCCCGTACGGCACGGAAGAGTGCCACGTACTCGGACTTCACCGAGCTCAATGCTTGGTCCACCTGCTTCTTGCTTTCCCAAGCAGTTGGGCCTCCACCAACACAGCAGATGAAGCCTCCCACACTTGTCATGTCCTCTGGTTCCTGATGCATAAGAGGCATCGGTGAATGCGGTGAGGAACAAACGCCCAGGTTCAACACCATCGCGCCCTTTTGGCGCCTTTGCGCCGCCGCCGAGTATTGCAGCCCATCGGTCGGTGTTTGGCCAAGATACTTGGCCACCCCCATTCCAGCTGCTACCCGCTCCTCATTAGGGCATTGCACAACCCTTGCTAACTGCCCGGTAGCAAAGGCAACGTCCGGCCGAGTGTTGACTGCCGCATACATGAGGCTGCCCACCAACGAGTGAAAACGGCGCCTCTCCTCTTCGCCAATGCTCTCCTCCTCTGGTCCCTTCACACACTTGAACCCAGAAGAGAATGGAGTAGCCACATGGCCTTCATGCTGCCCAAAGTTGGCAGCCAATGCCTCCAGGTACTTCCATTGATGCACTCGCATCGGCCGCTTCTCCACGTCACGTTCAATGTGAAGCCCGAGGTCGAAGTTCACGTCGCCAAGTGTCTTGCACTTGAACTTGTCCTATAGCTTCAGCATCACCTCCTTCACAAGGTCAGACGAGGGTGAGAAAATGAGAATGTCGTCCACATAGACCACCATGAAGCTCCTCTGCTCCCCCTCGCCAAGCATGAACAAGGAGTGATCGGCCGTTGAGGGAGTGAAGCCGATCTCCTCCAACACTTCGCGCAGCTTCAAGTACCATTGCCTAGGGGTCTGCTTCAGCCCATAGAGGGCCTTCTTCAGCTTCAAAACTCTGCCACTCCCATCATCAAACCCCTCTGGCTGCGCCATGAAAATCTCTTCCTCAAGAATGCCGTTGAGGAACGCGGTTGTCACGTCCATCTGCTTCACCACCCATCCTTTGATGGCAGCCCCCGCGGGTTATCAGCATTGTCGGCTTCACCACAGGAGCAAACAACTCCTTATAATCCACCTTCTCCTTCTGCTGGTACCCCTTGGCCACAAGCCTAGACTTGTAGCGCTCGATCTTGCCGTCAGCGTCGGACTTGATCTTGAAGTGCCACTTGGACGTTATCGCCTTACGCCCCTCCGGTAGCTCCACCAATTCCCACGTGCCGTTCTCCTCAATGCTCTTCAGCTCGCTCTCCATTGCCTACTTCCACTCCTCAGCATCACTACTCTCCAAGGCCTCCTTGAGAGTTGCTAGTTTTCCCGGCATCTCCACCGGAGAGAAGAATGCGAAGGCACACTCTTCGTAGTCACTTTCCTCGTCATCTCCAACCATAAGCGCCGCTCCGGCCAGGGCTGTCTTGCCCGGCTTTCCCGGCGCATCATATGTCAGCCTATTAGGAGGTTGAACTCTCCTCTTGCCCCTTCCTTCTTCCTCAGCTGCAGGGACCTGAAGGCTCTCTTGGCGTTGCTGCGGGGTGACACGAATCCGTGGAGCACTCGTAGTGCGAGAAGGAAGTGTAGGTGCACGCTCGCTTACTTGCTGCACCTCCTCCTCCTCTTCATCTCCATTCCTGGCCTCCTCTCCCGCACTCACAAGAGGAGATTGCCTTGTGATGGTGCTGCCGCTGCTCAGCTCCAAAGGCAGCTCCACATGCTCCAAACTGGAACTCTTCACCTCCCCAAACCGCACGCCTATCTTCACCTCATTCTCCGCTCTCCAATCCTTGTACATCAGGTTCTCCATGAACTTGCAGTCCCTGCTCACCAAGAATTTCTTGGTGAATGGGTCCCAAAGAAGCCATCCCTTGCTGCTTTGAGCCATGCCCAAGTGCACAGCCCATATCGCCTTGGCACCAAGCTTGTTGTACCGAAGATGCTTAGGCACGAGCGCCATGCACATGCACCCGAACACCCGAAGCATATCCACCTTTGGCTTCCTTCCAATCCACTCCACATAGGGCACCCATTTATCTGCACCTACATGAGTCAAGGCTCTGTTCTTGGACACGCATGCACTCCGCACTGCATCAGGCCAGAAGTAGTCGGGTAGCCCGGCTTCAATGAGCAACCCGCGTGCCGTCTCCGTGATTGTCGGGTTCGCACGCTTGGCGATGCCGTTCATTGCAGGGGAGTATGGCATGGTAAGGGAGTGCCTTATGCCATTCTTCTTCAGCCACAATGAGAACTCCTTGCTCAGGAACTCTCCCCCTCGATCGGTGCGGATTGACTTCACAAGACAGTCTTGTTGCCGCTCCACCATCGGCAACCAATCGGTCTTCACCGTTTCAGCCACGCCGCTCTTCTTGGACAGCACGTACACCCAGGTCATGCGGGTGTAGACGTCGACTATGGTGAGGAAATACTCTGCTCCAGCAGCTCCAAGCTTCAAGGGGTCCACCACTGTCAACGGGAGTTGTGCTAGGCCCCGTCCTCGCTTGGGCGGAGCCGACCTCGTGGTCGGGTTTACGGGGTAGTGCAGCCGACCTGCAGTAGTATGCGAGCTGGTCGACGAGGATAGTCGACCTGCACGGGGGCCACTGCAAGGGGCGCCGACTTCTGGGCACCGAGTTCTGGTGGTCGACGAAGGGGGCGCCGACGTCGACCTGGACAGGGGAGATGGGCGCCGAGAAAGATGGCGCCGGGCCAGTGGGTCGACCTGTGGTGGTCACCAAGCGCCAAGGCCTTGGTGAAGACGTCTGCAGTGCTGGCCTCTGAGGCCACAAAGTCCAGGCGTGCCTGGCCGCGTCGCTGCAGCTCTCGCAGGAGGAAGTACCTCACGTCAATATGCTTCACTCTGCTCTCCAGTCGAGTCTCTCGACATAGGAGGATCATGGCCTTGTTGTCAGCGTACAAGGTCGGTGCAGAGCGAGGCCGCTCACCAAGGTCGGTGAGCAAGAAGGTCAACCAGCGAAGCTCCTGCGCCGCCATGGCACCAGCGTAGATCTCTGCCTCTACACTGGAAGTAGCCACAGACGACGACCGTGTAGACCTCCACGACACAGCCCCAGCTCCCAGACTGAAGCAGTAACCCTGAGTCGAGCGCTGAGTCTCCACGTCGTCAGCGTAGGAAGAGTCACATTGACCAGTCAACGCCACTGGCTGAGTCCCTCCAAGCACAAGCCCCATGCCTGATGTAGTCGCCAGGTACTTCGCCACCCTCACAGCAGCTGTCCAGTGGACAGGACGGTGTCTCCCAGTCGCAACAAAGCGAGAAAGGATGCTGAGGGGAAAGGCGAGGTCCGGCCGAGTACAAATGATCAGGTACATGAGGCAGCCCACCAGCTCTGCGTAGGGGCCACTGGATTCAAAGGGCTCGTCAGGAAAGGGGCCCGTGAGTCTGTGGTCAACAGCAAGAGGAGTGGGCTGTGTGGTGGAGAACTGGAAGTCGAACCGCCGAAGGACCTGCTGCACCATGTCTGACTGCGTCAGTGTGATGGTGCGAGCGGCTCTGTCCCGTGTGATCTGCAGGCCAAGGTAGCGCTGCAGCTCACCCAGGTCAGTGCACTTGTGTCTCTTCTGCAGTTCGGACTTCACCTGAGCCAGAGCTGCCCTGTCTGCTGTAGCAAAGACCAAGTCGTCGACGTAGACAAGGATAAAGAAAGGAGTAGAACCCGCTCGAACAAACAGCGACGGGTCGGCGGAGGACGGGCTGAACCCAAGGTCACGAAGCGTGGAGCGAAGAGTGTCGTGCCACTCACGAGGCGACTGGCGGAGACCGTAGACTGGTCGCCTCAGGCTCCACTGGGTCCCAGATGGGAAGGTTTCAGTGAAGCCGGGAGGACGGCGCAGCCAGATCTCCTCGTGTAGCCGGCCCTGGAGAAACCCAGTGGAGAAGTCGAGGGAGTGCAGCTCGTAGTCTCGCTGCACTGCTATGTGGAGTAACACCCGAAGAGTATTCATCTTCGGGGTCGGGGCGAAGGTCTGGAAGAAGTCAACCCCCTCACGCTGACTGAAGCCCCTAGCCACGTAGCGCGCCTTGAACACCGGCGGTGCTCCAGGCGGCCGCTTCACCTTGAAGAGCCACATGCCATCGACTACGTTCGCCCTGGGAGGGGGAACTGCGTTGACGTAGGTGCCTGTGGATCTCCAAGACGCCAACTCTGAGTCCATAGCCGCTTTCCACTGAGAGGCCCACTCCCCTGACACTGCCTCGCGGTAAGTGCGAGGAGTCGGTATGTCAAGGGCGTCGGGGTCTCCCTCAGGGGAGAGCAGCATGGCACACACAGAGGGAGAAGCGGCTGCCCAGTACTCCAGCTCAGACTCTCTGTCCTCTAGGACGTCACAGCCAAGGGCAAACTCACCCCCGACGGACAGAGGACGGTAGGGAGGAGCTGGCACCACACGGGTGGCGTAGTCAAGGCGGCTGGCGGCAGCAAACTCAGCGACAGCGGCAGTAAGAGCAGAGACAGACGACGGAGGGAAACGAGAGTCGGTGACAAGAGTGGCGAGGACACGTGCGGCAACAGGACGAACAGCGCGGTAGTAGTCAGTGATAGGAGTGGGGAGGGCTGGGAGAGAGGACGGAGGAGGAGACGGGAGAACGGACACAAGAGAAGGAGAACGACGACGAGACGTACAAAGGAGGGCAGTGTGGAGGTCAGTAACAGGGGACGAGTGACGAGCACGCGGAGGACAACGAGTGATCAAGTCGTGACGGACCGAAGGAGGAGGAGACTGAGGAGGAGGAGAAGACCAGACCGCCGGACGGTCGTCAGGAGGAGGCAACGGAGGACCCAAAACAGGAGGAGACTGGGAGCGGACAGGAGGAGAGGAGGAAAAGCCAAGGGCCCGCAGGCCACTCACAGGTGGGAACAACTGCCGCTCCAGAGGAAGCTGCGGTGGCGGCTGCGGCTGCTGCGGCTGCTGCTGCTGCGGCTGCTGCTGCTGCTGCTGCTGCTGCGGCTGCTGCGGCTGCTGCTGCCACTGCTGCTCCAGAAGGTCCAGCTCCCGCAGCTCCTGCCGCTCCCTCTCCAACCGCTCCTGCTCCTCACGCTCACGCCGACGGGCAGCCTGGAGACGCGTGTCGTGGCGGTGGGGAGGCGGAGTGGACTCCGCAGAACCAGGGTCTCCAGCTCCAGTCTCCTCAGACCCAGCACCCCCAGAACCAGCACCTCCAGTGTCAGTGCCTCCAGAACCAGCACCTCCGACTCCTGCACCCCCAGAAGCAGCACCCCCAGTGCCAGTACCTCCAGCTCCAGCACCCTGCGACCGAGCACCCCCAGACCGAGCACCTCCAGTGGCAACCCCCCCAGCGCCAACACCCCCAGAGGCCGCAACCACCTGTCGCGGACGTGCCGAGGGCTGCTGAGGGGACTGGGAGGAGGACTGTGGGGAGGGAGACGCGACATGACGTGCGATTGACGGCAGAGGGGTAGCGTGAGACACACCAGACGGGGCAGGACCAGGGGGGGGCGGTGGTACCGGAGGAGCGGGGACAGGAGGAGGAGAGGGGGCGAGGAACAGGGGGGGAGGGGGTACCGGGAGACCTCGACAGGGGTACCGGGTGTAGTAGGACACGGACTCGTCGAACCTGACGTCACGGGAGTCGAGGAACTGGTGGAGGGGCGGGTGGTAAAAGGACCAGTCAGCAGAGTCGACCGGGAAACCAAGGAAGACACAGTCGACGGCGCGTGCCGAGAGCTTGTCCGCAGAGGTGTCGCGGACTTGCGCAAGGCAGCCCCAGACTCGAAAGGCCGACCCAACACCAGGGGAACCAGTCCAAAGACTGGTCGGTGAAACCTCGGGCCGCGAGACACGCGGCTGGAGGTTCAGCTGGTGTGCGGCGTAGCGAACCGCGTAGGGCCACAGAAAATGGGGCGCACGGGCATGGATCATGGACGTGCGGGCGATGTCCATGACCAAGCCAATGCGGCGCTCAGCAACCCCATTATGCTGTGGGGACTCTGACAGCCTCCAGGACTGTACAATATCCTGCTCGCCGCAGAATCCGCCGAGAATGCCGGAGCGAAATTCACCCCCACGGTCGGAGTGGAGACAACTGACTTGACGACCACGAGTGCCCTCAGTGGCTAGAAGCCACCTGATCAGCGTAGCAGTCACCTCGAACTTCTTCGCAAGAGGGAACACTGTGGTGTACCTGGAGTAGTCGTCGACGACCACCAGAAAGTAACGCTCCCTCCCAGACCCCTGCGTCGGGGCAGGGCCCCAGACGTCCAAGTGGAGAGTCTCGAAGGGAGCGGTGGCCGGACGAAGGGAGGAGGAGTGGGGAGTGGCGCGTAAGCGACCGGCGACGCACGGAGAGCAAGGAGGGGCAAGCGAGGGAGGGAGCGACGGGAAAGTGCGTGGGAGACCTGCGACAAGTCCCTGACTGAGCATGCCACGAAGGCGAGGGATTGACGGGTGGCCAAGGCGGTGGTGCCACAGGACGGTGCGGTGGGCGAGAGAGCGACAGGAGCAAGACGCAGCGACTGGACTGGACACAGCGACCGGACCGGACACGACTACCTGGCTCGACACAGCAACTGGACTGGGGACCTGGGCTGGAGAGGACGCAACGACCTGAGGGGAGGACGCGACTGGGGAGCGCTCGGTGTGGAGAACGTAGAGACCGGAGCGGGGCTCCCAGGTGAACGTGGCCAGAACAGCACCTGTGGTAGCGTCTGTACAGACTGCAGACCGCCCACCCCCCACGAAGGTAACCGTGATCCCCCTGTCCTGGAGGTATCCAACACCCACCAAGTTCCGAGTGAACGAGGGGATGTGGAGGCCGCGCAGGACACCAGAGGGGACCACAAGGCACGGGAGGGTAGTGGAGCTACGCGCAACGGCTGGTCCAGAGGTAGGATCAGCCAGAGCCACTGACACAGGAGTGAGGAGTGGCGTAAGGGTCGTGTGGTCGCGGAAGAAGCACTGAGACGCACCCGAGTCCAGCGTGAACGGCAGAGAGGCCTCAGCCGGAGAGTCACCTGACCCAGTCGCTACACAAGCACCTAGGGCAGCAACACAAGCACCTAAGCGAGACAGGCACAAGGCTACACTAGCAGGAGGCAAGCAGGCTAAACTACGAACACGCGAGCACACAGATCCATCAGCACTAAAGTTAGCATCAACATACAAAGCATGCTGACGCGCATCGTCCATGGACAGATCAAAGACATCAATCTTACGGGCTAACAGACGAGACCAGCGAGGCGTGACCGCCAGAGGGCCCCAACGAGCCCGGTAGAGGTCGTCGAGGCGGCGGAAGCACCGCGCGGCAGAGTGGTCGTCGCGACCACAGAGACAGGGGCTGCCCGGCCCGGTGAGGCACCAGTGGGTGCAGGGGCCAGCGTCACGGCAAGGGGGGCGAGGGGCCCAGCTGGTAGAGCTGCTGCTGCGGCCAGTGCTCCCAGGGCCTCCCGGACCCCACTGCGGCGGGGGACCCCAGTGCTGCTGCGGACCCCACTGCAGCGGGGGCCCCCACTGCTGGAACTGCTGCGGTGCCTGCTGCTGCTGCTGTCCCTGCTGTGGCTGCTGCTGCTGGGGGGCAACACCCCCACCGGTCGGGCCACCACCTGTGGGTGGACCTGTCTGTCCTGCACCTCCTCCAAGGCCCCCTCCCCCTGGTGCACCACCGCCGCCGCCGCCGCCGCCGCCTCCGCCACCACCGCCGCTCCCACCTCCACCGCCCCCTCCACCGCCGCCTCCTCCGCCCCCACCTCCCCCCTTCCCGCCCTTCTTGCCACTCTTGCCCCGTTTCTGCCAGTCTGCGGCAGAAACGGCAGCGGTGTCCTCAGAGACCGACACAGCAGCAGAGGCGCGGGTAGCGGTGAAAGTGGGAAGCTGAGGGGCGGCACACCCCGCAAAGAGACGGGGGGCCACCGCATCAGTGGCGGAGGCAACGGTGAGGAGGCTGCTCTCGATGGTCCCGAGAGCAGTCTGAAGGAGGTCTATAGTGAGTTCAGTGGGGTGCTTCTGAAGAAGCGCGTCACGGGCAGTGGCAAGGCGGTCAGGGAGGCGGGTGACTAACCAGTGCACAGTGAGCCACATGGGGGGGGAGCAACAAGGAGCTGTGCGTCGGTACAGGCCGAACGAAAACCGGCGTCAAGCGAGCGGAGGAGAGTCACTAGGTCGGAAACAGTCGCAAACGAGCCTAGGTCGGGAAACACGAACGGCATGCGGAGGCGACTGAGGGAGGCGGAGGAGGGGGTGGAATAGCGGGCAACAATAGCATCCCAAACCCCCTGTGCTGTCTCCACCTTGTCAAAGTGGGCGGCCTCAGTTGGGGGGAGAAGCTCCGACAGCGTGAGAGCGGCGGCAGCGTCAGGAGAGAGCCACACGTCCCGTGCCAGGACCCGACGCTCGTAGTCCGCCTGGGCCGTAGGAGTCGGCTCCGGGGCAATCGGGAGGGCGGCGGGGGACGGGGGGGCCTTGAGGGCACCAGACGCGTGGGCCCACAGAGTGGCGCCGTCCTGACGCTGGCTGGTAAGGAAACGCGTGGTCTGGCGCTGCCAGGTACCGAACTCTATCGGGCGTCCCTTCGCATCGAAACGAAGGCGACGGGACTCCATAACGGAGGCCATGCTAGAGGCGGCCGGAGCTCGGCGGAGGCGGAGCTAAGAACGAGGAGGGAAGCCTAGGAGCGCCAGGTGTGGCGCGGTGTGAGACCGGCGGAGCTAGAGGCTAGGAGCACGGAGGGACCTAGTCTAGGCGTGAAACGGCGGAACTCCAGCTACATGCACTAGGGGCGAGGAACTAGCAGGAACACGGGTCTACCCTAAGTGGCCGGCGAAAGAAAGCGGCTGCCAGCCGCTGAGGGCGAGACCAGTGGCAAAAGAGTTGTCTAGGGCCCCGCGCGCAGGGCGGTAGTGGGGTTTGGGCGCGTGCCAATCGCGGGTGGGAACGGGCTAACGCGGAGGCGCGAGCCTAGGTGAGGGCGAGGGCACGGTGGGCTCGGGGGGAGGGCGCACGACGTTAGGAGAGGGCGGGGAGGAGGGTGCGTGACGGTAGGAAGGGGTAGGGCGGAGGGCGCAACGGTGAGAAGGGGCGAGGAGGAGGGCGCGACGGTAGGACAGGGGCGGGGATGGGAGGGCGACGCGACGGGCAGGGGAATGGGAGGCGAACGCGACGGGCAGGAGGAGGGGAGGCGACGCGACGGGCAGGGGGAAGGGAGGCGACGCGACGGGCAGGGGAAGGGGAGGCGAACGCGACGGGCAGGAGGAGGGGAGGCGACGCGACGGGCAGGGGGAGAGGAGGCGACGCGACGGGCAGGGGAAGGGGAGGGGGGGGGCGACGCGACGGGCAGGGGGAGGGCACGACAGTGGGAGGGGCCGGGCTAGGCGTGCGTTGAGGGCGCGGAGGGCGCGGAGGGCACTAACGTGCGGAGGGCGCGGAGGGCACGAACGTGCGGAGGGCGCGGAGGGCACGGAGGGCACGAACGTGCGGAGGGCGCGGAGGGCACGGATGGCACGGAGGGCGCTAAGGCGCGGAGGGCGCTAAGACGCGGAGGGCGCGTGGGCGCGGAGGGCGCTAGGGCTAGGCTAGGGCTAAGGAACTCGAACCTACTATGATACCATCTCAAGAGTAGAATGCAACGGAATGAGTGGAATTAGGGTTTGCAAGGGTACAAATAGGAATCCTACAAAAGCTATACTCTCTAGGGAGTACCTCACTGCAGCCTATCATAACATTAACATTTGACATGAGTTGCATGTTAGGGCGTACATAGAATTTCTCGACACTTTGCTTCTACTCCCCCCCTTGACCTAATCTCATCATTCTCCGCTACCGGTACTCTAAGATGGTATAACGCTAGGTTCGTTCTAGCCCGTTACCTCTGTTGCACGCCCTCACCTACCTCCGTAGGGTGCCCTCCCTCCTAGCCGCCCCAGCCAGAGCTTCGCGCGCCCCTGCTAGAGCAGAGCGCGCCCCAGCCAGAGCAGCGCGCGCCCCTAGCCAGAACCGCGCGCCCCAGCCAGAGCGCGCGCCCCTAGCCAGAATTGCGCCCCCCAGCCACCTACAGCTCTTCATAGCCGCATGCAGCCCTTCCCAGACGCCCACAGCTTTTCCCGGCCGGCCACAGCCCTTCCCAGCCGGCCACAGCCCTTCCCAGCCGTCACAGCGCACCACATCTGCCACTTCGACAGCACGCACCCGTGCCTTACCTACCTACGCCCCACCCTTGCAGCCGCCACCCGTGCCTATTGTCTCCAACCCGCTACTGGCAGCCGCACTTACTTCTACTGGCGCGGATTAGGGTTAGTACCCCGATGTTACTGGCGTTCCTAGCCCCGTTCGCTCCTCACTCCAGCCACTCCTAGCTCCAGCCGTGCCTAGCTCCAGCCACCTCTAACTCCAGCCACTCGTGCTTCAGCCGTTCTAGCTCCATCCGTTCTAGCTCCAGCCGTTTCTAGCTCTAGCTTGGCGTCCCTTGTCACTCCTCGCTCCAGCCGCTCCTCGTGCCAGCGTTCCTAGCCCTAGCTGTTCCTACCTCTAGCCGGTCCTAGCTCCAGCCACTCCTCCTCCAGCAGCACCTAGCTCCAACAGTTTCTAGCTCCAGCCGTTTTTATCTATAGCCTGCGGTTCCTTGTCACTCTGTGCTCCGGCCGTTCTTAGCTCCAGCTGTTCCTCCCTCCAGCAGCTCCTAGCTCAAGCCACTCCTGCTCCAGCAGTTCCTCGCGCCAGTTGTTCCTAGCCTGCCTCCTCTTTGCCCAGCTAGTTCTGGGGGTGCTGGAGCTGGGGGTGCTAGTTCTGAGGAGACTGGAGCTGTAGGCACTGCTACTGCAGCGCCTACCCCACCTCCCCACCGCTACCTGACGAGTTACCATAGGCTTCGTCAGTTGGAGCGCGAGGAGCGAGAGCAGTTGGAGCAGGAGAGGATGGAGCTGGTGCGGCCGCAGCACGAGCTGCTGCAGCAGCAGCAGCTCTCAAATTATATAGTTTGTATTGTTCTAGTCTAGGTGTATTACTTTTGTCCTAGGTTTAGGGTTAGAGTTTTTTCTCCCTGTCCGGTTTTTCTCACGCGCGACCGTAGAACGCATGCCCCGCGGCCCACGCGTTAGCACGCCCCGCGGCCTTCAGTAGCGGGCCTCGAGGCCTTTGCTCGACGGCCCCGTGGCCTACGCTTAGCTGGCCCCGCGGCCAAAACGTACGACCGCCGTCGCCCGTTCGACCCCCCCCCCCCCCCGTCCGTTTTTTCTCGCGCGCGACTGTAGTACGCAGGCCCCGCGGCCCACGCGTTAGCAGGCCCTGCGGCCTTCAGTAGCGGGCCCCGAGGCCCTTGCTCGACAGCCCGGTGGCCTGCGCCTAGCTGGCCCCGTGGCCAAAACGTACAACCGCCCAGACACGACCGCCCCACCCCTTAGCCGCCCGTTGCCGCCCGCTGCCGCCCGTCCCTCCCGCCCAAACTTACCCTAAACCGCCTCTCAACCGCACTAGACCACTCCTAGCCGTGAGAAACCGCCCTTCACCGCACTAAATCACTCCCAACCGCGAGATACCGCTCCCACTTCACTCAACCTGTCTCAACCGCCCTTCACCGCTCTAGACCCACCAGAACTGCACTCCACCACATCAGATCGCCTCCCACCGCTCTAGAAGCAGCCTAGACTGCCACCAATCGCACCAGGAGAAGCACAAGCTGCCCCCAGCGCACCAACAGCAGCCTAGGCTGCCACCAGTAGCACCACAAGCAGCTTGGGCTCCCACGAGTAGCACCAACAGCAACCTCCACTGCCGCCTGTAGCACCAGCAGCAGCTTAGGCTGCCACCAGTAGCACCAACAGCAACCTCTACTGCCGCCAGTAGCACCAGCAGCTGCTTAGGCTGCCACCAGTAGCACCAGCAGCAGCTTCCACTGCCGCCAGGGCAGTAGCAACAGCCTAGGCTACCACCAGTAGCACCAGCAGCAGCATAGGCTGCCCCCAGTGCACCAGCATCAGCATAGGCTACCACCAGTAGCGCAAGCAGCAGCCTAGACTACCACCAGTAGCACCAGCAGCAGCTTCCACTACCGCCAGCGCACTAGCACCAGCCTAGACCACCACTTTCAGTCTCGCCAGCACCAGCCTAGGCCGACCTACCACTAGTACTGCCGCCTCGACTGGCCCCTACCCCCGTACTAGCGTGCCATGTCGATGTGGCGACAACGACAGCAGCAGCAGCAGTGGCCGCAGCAGCAGCAGTGGCAGCAGCAGCAGTGGCCGCGACAGCAGTGGCCGCAGTAGCAGCAATGGCTGCAGCACCGGTGGCCGCCGCAGCAGCAATGGAGGGTTCAGCAGCAGCGCCTGCGGCAACCTTTACCACGGGGCCCTGTCAGACCCGGCCAGTACACACACCGGTACGTGGGAGCTGCAGCTGCTATTGAGACTTGTGTTTCCAGTCTTGGTGCGTGTATAGTTTCCGGTCCTGGCGCCTCAGAGGTTCTTAGTGTGGGATCTGCAGCTACCACTAGTCTAGTACCAGCCTTTGTCGCTGGCTCGGGTGCGGCCTCACCGACTGCACAGCTTTCCTTCACCCTAGACTCTGGAGCGTCCAGCTGTTTCTTTCGCGACTGCACCGACCTCACGCCGCTGCACACTCCAGTCACTGTCGCCTTAGCTGACCCCTCCGTGGGATCTGTTGTTGCCCACAGCACCACCACTCTCTCGTGTCCGGCGGCTCCCTCTAGTTTTCTCACAGGTTACTACACCCCCTCGTTCTCTAGGAACTTGGTGGGTGTCAGTCACCTCCACGACCTCGGAGTTGTCACCATTGTCCCTCTACGCGAGCCTGTTGCCTCCTGCACAGTCGGTGCCACTGGGGCGCCACTGGCCACCTTTCACAGGGAGCCAGGCTCTGGTCTGTACTCGTTACACATTGGGTCAGGTCAGGTCAGGTCAGGTCAGGTAGCTGCTGTGTTGTGCGACTGTCGGTCACTCACCCAACCCGTCGGTCCTCTGGCACCACCGTCTAGGACACCCGTCCTTCCCGCGTCTTAGTAGGATGGTACACCACCGTCTGGTCTCAGGTCTCCCAGAGTCGCTCGCTCCGCTCCCCCGCTCGCCTGTGCCGCCGTGCACTCCTTGCGTCGAGGGTCGGCAGCGCGCTGCCCCTCACTCCTCGTTCCCCCCCACCACGGCTCCGTTACAGACCCTTCACTTGGACATCTTGGGCCCTTCCCCGGTCCTTGGCCCACGTCAGGAGCGCTACTTCCTGATTATGGTCGACGACTACTCCCGCTACACCACGGTTTTCCCCTTGCGATGGAAGGCCAACGTGCCTACCGTCCTCGAGCCGTGGCTATTAGCGAGGGGTGGCGTGGTGGGCCTGTGTGGGCTCTGTGTGTGGGCTGCCTACACTCGGACCGTGGTGAGTTTTCTTCCACTCGCCTGGAGACGTTCTGTCAGGGTCGGGGGATTTTCCAGTCTTACACGCTACCAGACTCGTCGCAGCAGAACGGGGTAGCCGAGCGACGCATCGGCCTGGTCATGGAGGTTGCCAGGACCTCCATGTGCCATGCCGGTGCCCCCCAGTTCCTGTGGCCTCAGGCAGTCCGCTACGCTGCGCACCAGCTGAACCTGTGGCCTAGTCACGGCCACGGGTGACGCCGATCTGCCTTTGGACAGGTTCTCCGGGCGTAGCAGCCGACTACCGCGTCTGGGGTTCCCTGGCCCACGTTCGCGCCCCTGGCGCGAACAAGTTGTCTGCACGCACCCGTGCCTGCGTCTTTCTTTGCTTCCCACTCGACGCCTCAGGCTGGTTGTTCTACGACCCAGTCACCCACCAGTTTTTTGCCTCTCAGGACGTCACCTTCGACGAGTCGGTCAGATACTACAGGAGTCGCCCCCACCGAGGTTCTGAGGCCTTTACCCCCCCGCTGTTCCTCACCCCTGAGCCCCCTCCCCCCTTCGCCCCGGTAGCTCCCCCCCCTTTGCGTCCTGCCCCGTCAGGTGTGTCGCACGTCACTCCGCAGTCTTCTCCCCCGCAGCGTCCTGTCTCTGTCGTGTCTGGGGGTGCGGGAGGTGCGACTGCGGAGGGTGGGGGTACTGGGGTTGCTGGACCTGGTGGTGCTGGCTCTGGGGGTGTAGGGGGTGTGAGGGTGGAGACCTTTCTTGAGGAGGACATGGCTGTCTCGACTCGGCGGTCCAGCCCCGGCTCACCCCCTGGCTTCCCGTCTGTCCCACAGTTTCCTCCCCGTTTGTCTTAGTGGCTGGTAGCTGCGGAGCCTGGGGGTGTTCCTGCGGGAGGTACTGGAGACACCGGGGGTGTCGTTGCGGGAGATTCTGGTTCTGGGGGTGCTGGAGCCGCAGACACGAGCACTGCGACGCCTACACCGCGCACTGTACGTTTCCTGACCCGTGTGCAGCGTCTGGACTGGTTGGAGAGGGAGGAGAGGGAGCGGTTTCAGAGGGCACGACAGCAGCAGCAGCAGCAGCAACAGCAGTCTCAGTCGGATCGTCAGGAGAGAGTAGAGGAGGAGTCACAACCGCACCAGGAGAGAGTAGAGGGGCAGTCACAGCAGCAGCAGCAGCAGCACCAGCAGCAGCAGCACCAGCAGCAGCAGCAGTCTCAGTTGGTGCGTCAGGAGAGAGTAGAGGAGGAGTCACAGCCACAGCAGGAGAGAGTAGAGGAGGAGTCACGACTGGAGCAGCAGGTGCAGTTGCAGCCGCAGCAGAAGAGAGTAGAGGAGTCACGACTGCCACAGCAGGTGCAGTTGCAGCCACAACAGGAGAGGGTAGAGCAGGAGTCCCGTCCGCAGCAGCAGGTGCAGTTGCGACCGCACCAGGAGAGGGTAGAGCAGGAGTCCCGGCCGCAGCAGCAGGTGTTGTTGCAGCCACAGCAGGAGAGAGTAGAGGAGGAGCCACAGGAGCAGCAGAAGGGGCAGGTGCCGTAGCAGCAGTCGCCAGAGGAGGCAGAGCAGCAGCGACTTAGAGACCTGCCCGACTCAGCACCTGCACGCTTTGTTCGTGGTCCCCTGCCGTCCCCTCCAGTTCCCCCTGTCGAGTCCCTTTCCTCGTCCCAGTGGACTCGTCGTTCTCCCCTTGGTCGTGCTGTGTCCCCAGAGCCTCGTCGGTCCCGTTACCGTGCCGACGGCCCGTTTCACCTTGCTTTTCGCTCTCGTGTTTCACCTCCTCCTGTCCTTCCACAGCCTCCTGAGTCGTCCCTCACTGTGTTTCACGACCCGTTGTCCGAATACCTCTGTGCCTCTCGCCCCGTCGTCTCCCGTGTTCTGTCCGCGTTGGTCACTCACCCAACTGCCCCTCCGTTGTCTGTCTCGTCCCTTGTCACTACTGTCAGTGCCTTTGCCTCTTCCCACCGCCTTGACTACGCCGCTCACCTTGTGAGTGGCACTGCTCGTTCTCCGTCCTCTGGGGGTGCTCCTGTCTTTCCCTTGGAGGTCCTGAAAGACATGCGGTTCGAGCTTGGTTTTCTTGCGGCCGCTGTTCCTCCCGTACGGCACGGAAGAGTGCCACGTACTCGGACTTCACCGAGCTCAATGCTTGGTCCACCTGCTTCTTGCTTTCCCAAGCAGTTGGGCCTCCACCAACACAGCAGATGAAGCCTCCCACACTTGTCATGTCCTCTGGTTCCTGATGCATAAGAGGCATCGGTGAATGCGGTGAGGAACAAACGCCCAGGTTCAACACCATCGCGCCCTTTTGGCGCCTTTGCGCCGCCGCCGAGTATTGCAGCCCATCGGTCGGTGTTTGGCCAAGATACTTGGCCACCCCCATTCCAGCTGCTACCCGCTCCTCATTAGGGCATTGCACAACCCTTGCTAACTGCCCGGTAGCAAAGGCAACGTCCGGCCGAGTGTTGACCGCCGCATACATGAGGCTGCCCACCAACGAGTGAAAACGGCGCCTCTCCTCTTCGCCAATGCTCTCCTCCTCTGGTCCCTTCACACACTTGAACCCAGAAGAGAATGGAGTAGCCACATGGCCTTCATGCTGCCCAAAGTTGGCAGCCAATGCCTCCAGGTACTTCCATTGATGCACTCGCATCGGCCGCTTCTCCACGTCACGTTCAATGTGAAGCCCGAGGTCGAAGTTCACGTCGCCAAGTGTCTTGCACTTGAACTTGTCCTATAGCTTCAGCATCACCTCCTTCACAAGGTCAGACGAGGGTGAGAAAATGAGAATGTCGTCCACATAGACCACCATGAAGCTCCTCTGCTCCCCCTCGCCAAGCATGAACAAGGAGTGATCGGCCGTTGAGGGAGTGAAGCCGATCTCCTCCAACACTTCGCGCAGCTTCAAGTACCATTGCCTAGGGGTCTGCTTCAGCCCATAGAGGGCCTTCTTCAGCTTCAAAACTCTGCCACTCCCATCATCAAACCCCTCTGGCTGCGCCATGAAAATCTCTTCCTCAAGAATGCCGTTGAGGAACGCGGTTGTCACGTCCATCTGCTTCACCACCCATCCTTTGATGGCAGCCCCCGCGGGTTATCAGCATTGTCGGCTTCACCACAGGAGCAAACAACTCCTTATAATCCACCTTCTCCTTCTGCTGGTACCCCTTGGCCACAAGCCTAGACTTGTAGCGCTCGATCTTGCCGTCAGCGTCGGACTTGATCTTGAAGTGCCACTTGGACGTTATCGCCTTACGCCCCTCCGGTAGCTCCACCAATTCCCACGTGCCGTTCTCCTCAATGCTCTTCAGCTCGCTCTCCATTGCCTACTTCCACTCCTCAGCATCACTACTCTCCAAGGCCTCCTTGAGAGTTGCTAGTTTTCCCGGCATCTCCACCGGAGAGAAGAATGCGAAGGCACACTCTTCGTAGTCACTTTCCTCGTCATCTCCAACCATAAGCGCCGCTCCGGCCAGGGCTGTCTTGCCCGGCTTTCCCGGCGCATCATATGTCAGCCTATTAGGAGGTTGAACTCTCCTCTTGCCCCTTCCTTCTTCCTCAGCTGCAGGGACCTGAAGGCTCTCTTGGCGTTGCTGCGGGGTGACACGAATCCGTGGAGCACTCGTAGTGCGAGAAGGAAGTGTAGGTGCACGCTCGCTTACTTGCTGCACCTCCTCCTCCTCTTCATCTCCATTCCTGGCCTCCTCTCCCGCACTCACAAGAGGAGATTGCCTTGTGATGGTGCTGCCGCTGCTCAGCTCCAAAGGCAGCTCCACATGCTCCAAACTGGAACTCTTCACCTCCCCAAACCGCACGCCTATCTTCACCTCATTCTCCGCTCTCCAATCCTTGTACATCAGGTTCTCCATGAACTTGCAGTCCCTGCTCACCAAGAATTTCTTGGTGAATGGGTCCCAAAGAAGCCATCCCTTGCTGCTTTGAGCCATGCCCAAGTGCACAGCCCATATCGCCTTGGCACCAAGCTTGTTGTACCGAAGATGCTTAGGCACGAGCGCCATGCACATGCACCCGAACACCCGAAGCATATCCACCTTTGGCTTCCTTCCAATCCACTCCACATAGGGCACCCATTTATCTGCACCTACATGAGTCAAGGCTCTGTTCTTGGACACGCATGCACTCCGCACTGCATCAGGCCAGAAGTAGTCGGGTAGCCCGGCTTCAATGAGCAACCCGCGTGCCGTCTCCGTGATTGTCGGGTTCGCACGCTTGGCGATGCCGTTCATTGCAGGGGAGTATGGCATGGTAAGGGAGTGCCTTATGCCATTCTTCTTCAGCCACAATGAGAACTCCTTGCTCAGGAACTCTCCCCCTCGATCGGTGCGGATTGACTTCACAAGACAGTCTTGTTGCCGCTCCACCATCGGCAACCAATCGGTCTTCACCGTTTCAGCCACGCCGCTCTTCTTGGACAGCACGTACACCCAGGTCATGCGGGTGTAGACGTCGACTATGGTGAGGAAATACTCTGCTCCAGCAGCTCCAAGCTTCAAGGGGTCCACCACTGTCAACGGGAGTTGTGCTAGGCCCCGTCCTCGCTTGGGCGGAGCCGACCTCGTGGTCGGGTTTACGGGGTAGTGCAGCCGACCTGCAGTAGTATGCGAGCTGGTCGACGAGGATAGTCGACCTGCACGGGGGCCACTGCAAGGGGCGCCGACTTCTGGGCACCGAGTTCTGGTGGTCGACGAAGGGGGCGCCGACGTCGACCTGGACAGGGGAGATGGGCGCCGAGAAAGATGGCGCCGGGCCAGTGGGTCGACCTGGGAGGACGCCGGGCGTTGACCAGCTGGAGCCGACATTGGGGACGCCGGTCACGGGTGGTCGGCGACGTACTGAGCTGGTCGACCAGGCGAGGTTGCCCGGTCGACCGGGATACCCGGGCGACGTGTGCGAAGGTCGCCTGGGTGGTTCTGCGAGGCCGACCTCGGAAGTGGTATCCCGAGGTCGACATGGCTGGTGGGCGCAATCGCTGTCGTGGAGTCTGCCAGGCGTCTGCGCTGTGCTCGTGACAAAGCGTGGATCACCAACCAGGTGCACGCACCTGCGAATCAGGTGCAACGCTGTGCAGCCGACTTGCTGCAGCGTCGGCACACCGTGGACTTGCAACGTTGGCAGGCCACGACTTTGCTCTGCTGGAGCGCGGTCGACCAAGTCGTGCTGGCATGCGATCGACCGTGCTGCGCTGGAGGTCGACCAGCAGCCTTGCTAGCTCTGATGTAGTCTTGCATGCCAATGTTGTTACTATCATTGTTGTCAACTTTTCCTAGTGAAACTCTTGCCAATTCTCCCCGTGAACTAGCAAGTAGTGTGAGCACTTGGAAACGACTAAGGACCGAACGAACGCAGAGATCACATGAGCACCCGTGCCTAGCCCGTAGTCTAGCTCCCGTTGCTGAAGTTATCTCCGCAACCATGTCCATCACCACCTCATCAAGTGGTGCCTTAGCCGTTGCCTCCAAACTAGAGAACGGAAAACGGGTGAACTTGGCTTGCATGCACGTCGGGCAGCCAAGTACCTCATCGGGCTCCCCCTTCACACGTATGCCAGCAACCATCTCTCCCTTTACTAGCTGCTGCAAAATAGGCAGGGCCACATGCCCCATTCGCCGATGCAAAGTCAACCAATCACACTCTCCCGTAGCCGAAGTCGGATTCGAGAATGCCGCACTCGCAATAGTGCCCCACATGCTCTCTCCGTACTCCTCCGCCGCTGCTGCCTTGGGGTCCTCCTCACCCTTGTGCTGCTCCTTGGCTGCTGCACCACTCTCCTTATGATCACACAACGTGCTGGTCCCTCAAAGATAGCACTTCTTGGACTCTTTCGCCATAGCGCCATCGTTCGCGCCATAGCCGCTACCAACCGCTTCACCCTTGGTGCTGACGCTTGCTGCCACTTGCCTCTCCTTAGGCATAGAGACCACCGGGATCTGCCACATCTCGTTGTAGACATCCCTGTCCTCGTGAAGGTTCCAAAGTACCCGCTCGCCAAGCCTCGCGGTATAGTGGCACCTTTCGAGCTCGTGTCCATGCCGGCCTTTTGCGACCGCCACACGGAAATCAGGTTGGCAGCAAGGTTGGGCACCCAAAGCACGTTCTTGAGGCCCATCATCTTCCCATCAGCACCATTGAACATGGCCTTCCCCATTCCTTTCACCTCTGCTCGCTGCCCAAAGCCGATGTGACATGCTTCACCGGTGACGGTTCGAGTTCGGTGAGCAAGTCCGCGCGAGGTGTCATGCTATAGGTAGCGCCGCTATCGATCACCCAATAGTCCAGGGATTGTAGGGTGACCTTTCCCACAGCTGCTGGCTCTTAAAGGCCTTCATCCTTCTCTGGTGCAGCCGGTGCTTGCGTTGAGACAAAGAAGAATTGGCCCGGAAAGCGATCGTCCCTCGACTCGCTCTCGTTGCCTTCACTCTTCATGTTTGCAGCACCACCTCCGCGACCGCCACGGCCTCAACGGCCTCTTCCTCTCCCTCCACCTGCTTCTCTACCCTCTTGGCCTTGAGCAGGGGTCCATCCATCTGGGAGTTTGTAGGAATCGCGCCACATGTGTCCGCTTTTGCGGCAATAGTGACACTCGCCGTCGAATCGGCAGTGACCGCGTCCGTAGCTCTTATCGTTGTTGCCGTATCCGCCATTCCCACGGCCTCCGTTGAAGTTGCTGCCTCCAAACCTTCCTCCTCCTCGTCCTCTGCCCCTTCCACGGCCATATCCACGGCCGATGCTTGCTGCCCCGGCGCCATCCGAACCCGCCAACTCACGGCGGCGGAAGTCCTCTTGAAGGATAGCTCGCTTCACGTCTTCGAGCGAGAGGTGGGGCAGATCGCGATTCAAGTTGATGATGAGTGAGGACCATGACTCGGGGAGTAGTGCCAGCAACTTGGTCTTCTTTTGGAGCTCACTGTAGTTCAAATCAGCTCCCTCAAGACGCGTCAACAAGTCGAAGAATTTCTGCACGCCTTCTTCCACGGGTTCATCTTCTTCAATTCGTAGTGTCGCCATTTGCCGTTCCAACACCACTGCTACCGCCGCTGTTGCAGGAGCGTGTACACCCTTGAGAGAAGCCCATGCCTTTGGTCCCTTCTCTGGTTCACGCTGGAATGGCTTGATGTGACGGATTTGGCTGCTCCCCAACTCTTGCCTAAGAAGGAGGTAGCCTTGTGCGCTCTTCCGCACCCACGGGCTTTTCTCCGGGTCGTTATCGGGACGCTTCTCCGTTCCTTCCATCACCTCCAGCAGATCATAATGGTCGAATACGTTCTCGATTCTGAAGGACCATTCAGCAAAGTTGTTACCGTTGAACTTGTCAAGCCCGAACACTCTTGGTTCATCCCTAGAAGGTCCAAGAGTAGGTTGCACGGGCGCCATGGCTGAATCACGGGGTTGACCTTGTGCGTGGGCTCCTCCACTGCCACCTGCACCTCTGCCACCCCTTCCTTCAGGTCCAGCCATCGTCGAAGCTGCTCCAAGGCGCTCTGATACCACTTGTTATAGTCACAGTAGGCTCAAATGTGCCTAAAACGAAAGATAGAGTGCACAGTCGTATTTCTGCACAGTGGCTTTAAACGTTCATAGCGTTCTGGTCACGGCTTCAAATGACCTGATTCAAATTGGATCTGGAGCGTCTTAACTTCGCCTACAATAGGCAATTTAGGTCGCACTATTTCACAAAGTATTGACGACACAGCGTCGGTTTGAACGAACGGCACTATGGCAGCCACTATAGTCTTAGAACACAAATTAGGAAGAGTTACGAGTTGGGAATGACTCCCAGCTCCTACAAACCCTAAGAGCCGAGGTACAGTGATGTGGAACAGTGCTACACTGTCCCCAACCACGAAGGGTCTCGAAACTACCCTCCACAAGGGCCTACACTAAGAGAAATGTTACACAACCCAAAGTAATGTAACTATTCTCAATATCTTGAAGTGTACCCTTTTCGCGGGCTTCGCGATCACTTGAATCTTGAAACCAAGGCTCTGGTTCTTCATCATAAACTCATCCTTGAGTTCTTGATGGGTCTTCTGCACACACCTGCGACACGCCGAACGTTCCACACACGACACAATAGAATCCGTGCACGGGACACAAACGATCGCGTGACACGCGACTAGCGATGACTCGTTATTGACTCGACACACACACATTCGACATCACGACTCATCATTCACACACTACTATAAGCATGAAATATATATTATCCCATGCCTTCATACCATTCCATGCACACACGCAGGCACGCACACGGACAACAAGCCGACTGCAAACCGTAGTGTTGCACCAACAGGAGGGGCAACAGAAAGGTGGAGAGGGGTGGAAAAGGGTTAAGAGGGGGGGGGCTGGAATGTGCCAATGGTCATTGTTGGAACCAGGTGACGGGCTGGGAATAGCTGCAGGCTTGTGCGCATGCAAGAAGAGGGGCAACAGAACGGTATCGAGGGGTGGAAAAGGGTGGGGTGAGGGATGGAATGTGCCAATGGTCATAGCCAGAACCAGGTGACGGGCTGGGAATAGCTGCACGACTGGGCGCATGCAGAAAGAGGGGCAATAGATGTTATAGTCACAATAGGCGTGATGCCTAAAACGAAAGATAAAGTGCACATTCGGATTTATGCACAGCGGCTTCAAACGTTGATAGCGTTCTGTTCACAACTTCAAATGAACGAACGGCACTATGGCAACCACTATAGTCTTAGAACACAAATTAGGAAGAGTTACGAGTTGGGGATGACTCCCAGCCTCTACAATCCCCAAGAGCCGAGGTACAGTGATGTGGAACAGTGAAAGGTAAAGAGGGGTGGAAAAGGGTGGGGTGAGGGATGAAATGTGCCAATGGTCATAGCTGGAACCAGGTGACGGGCTGGGAATAGCTGCAGGACTGGACGCATGCAGGAAGTGGGGCAACAAAAAGGTATAGAGGGGTGAAAAAGGGTGGGGTGAGGGCTGGAATTTGCCAATGGTCATAGCTAGAACCAGCGGATGGGCTTGGAATAGCTGCAGGCTTGGGCGCATGCAAGAGGAGGGGCAACAGAAAGGTGGAGAAGGTCGGAAAATGGTGAAGGGGGGAGGGTTGGAATGTGCCAATGGTAATAATTGGAACCAAGTGACGGACTGGGAATAAATGCAAGCCTGGGCGCATCCAGGAAGAGGGCAATAGAAAGGTATCGACGGGTGGAAAAGGGTGAGGTGAGGGCTGGATTGTACCAAGGGTCATGGCTGGAACCAGGTGACGGGCTGGGAATAGCTGCATGCCTGGGCACATGCAGGAAGAGGAGCATCAGAAAGTTATAGAGGGGTGGAAAAGGGTGGGGTGAGGGATGGAATGTGCCAATGGTCATAGCTGCAGGCGTAGCCATGCGTTGTATCACAGCACATCCAATCCTAAGCGCTTGTAGGAAGAGGGGCATCCTTTGATTAGAATGGTAGCAAGCAGGCAGTGTCTAGTCAAAGACTGTAGTATACATGTTTTGCCTTGGGTTTACATGTAGGTGTACTGCATAGATAAGTGGAAATCACACTTACAATGGCTTTCAGCCAGTAGTCGCCATGGTGAGCGACCTCGTAGACTCCACGCCCATTAGCCGTCTTCTTTGTAGGGCGGTGCACAAAGCCTTGAGCATTCCGTTGATCTGCCCACATCCGTCTTAGTGCCTAAAAGTTGAATGGGAGAGTATGGTTCTTAAGCAAGTGTATAGGGACTGCACCGCTAGCTTGGAGTATACACAAGCAATACATACCTCCACTAGCTCCAAGATCTTGACAATGAACGGAGTTGGCCAACCCCGAACCCGGATCTCCATACTCTTAAACACCGATTTATCTATTCCTGATCGCTCCATACCAAAACAATCTACTGCTGCTTTGGTAGACCATTCAGCAAGGGCTGTTGGGTCGAGTACAGGGGCCTTCACCACTCTGAAGAAATAACTTATATCAGGTCCACTCGTGCCAATCCCATTATTGCAACTTTGCAAAAATCAAAACACTTCTACTTTCGTATCAAACTCAGTTTGTGCCTCCTCTTCCTCCCCAAAGTCCTCCACGGAATCGAAATAATAATCGGATTATACCTCGCGATCTAAAACAAAGGGGTCGTTGTCCCCTACAGTCAGAGCGACGGGAACGAGAGCCACCATAGGACCACTAAAAGTCAGCTCTACCGGTTCCAAGGGTGGCACCAAAATACCGCGCCTCGGCGTTAGATTGAACGCATTTAGCCTCTGGCTTTCAAGACAGACCCGCTTCTTGCTTTCGTGATTAATTGGGCCCCTTTGGCTTCGAAATGGCTTCTTGCAGTTGCAATAGCGGAAGTAATCCATCAGGCTTGTGGTTTGCCTGTCGGGTTCAAACGCACATACGTGATTATTGTCAACGCATGCACCAACACAACATATCATTACAACATGCCGATAAATCAAAGGGTTTATTGAATCACATTGCAGGTCGGGTGCTGCTATCACAAACACCAGCAGCTCGAATAGAGTACCCAGTGGGTAATTGTATTAGATGCATGAGAGCGACGGCGAAACATATACTGGCGACTTGATGTGTCTGTTTCCTCAACAATTATTGCCGGAGAAAGGCGTGTTGTAGGTTCAGAGACCCGTGGCGGAATCTAGATGCAGGGGGGTGGCAGCTGATTTTTTAGTAGAGTGAGCAACCAAGTCAAAACCAGTCACAAGCTCAGGGCGAAGCAGGAATTGCACCATTAGTGATGCAATGCCAATCGCAAGTGGCTCCAGGTGGCAAGTGTGCAACGTCTCGTATCACCACACGGAAGGTCCGGGCCTGGCAACATGGATCGTAAATGAAGTGTTAGAACAATTCGGTTATTCACTAAAGACCAACTCCGAACATTCCTCATCTTGCTGGTTACACTCTTTCGCACCCTCACATCCCCTCACTTGCTCAGCTCCCTCCGTTATCACCTCACATGCTCACGTCCTCTCACTTGCTCACCTCCCCCCGAATTCAGCCCACCCTTCTCGCGTCCCCTCACTTGCTCACCTCCCCTCATATTCAGCTCACATGCTCACGTCCCCTCGCTTGCTCACCTCCCATCTTCCTCGCCGTAGCTCTCGTCGCCGTCTTGCGTAGCGGTCTTCTAAGCCAAGATGCCAGTATGTGTCAGCTCATGGCGTTATCACCTGTGAAGTAAACGACACAGAAGAATATGTGCACGTCGCGGACATGCATTATGAATACATATTAACGCCATATTCCGTTAATATGTAACAAAACGCAGAGTTGCTAGCCGAAAGAGCTCTTTGTATCGTCATTCTTTCGGCTAGCAACTCTGTGTCAAATATACTAGGAAGACGGCCTAGGCTCAGTAGCCTAGGCCACAGTAGGACTACGAAAGGAGGCGCCAAGTATCAGCTAGGAATGTGTGCACGAACAGAATTGAGAAGGAATGATTTGACTAGCAAGCAGCAAGATACAAATAGCAAACCCTAAGGGGCTGTACTCACTATTGAGTACCCCACTGCAGGCTACACAAACAACATATTCTGACACACCCCCATAGCCAAAGTGGGGTGAAATCAGCACAATGAGAAGGCAGTGCAATAGTTCACAATTATCAGCAAAGCTAGAGGCTATCACAGAGCGCAAGTGAGGAGGAGGAGGGACTGTGAGAGGAGAGAAGATGGGAGGCGACAACTGAAGCTGCAGACACACGGGCAACAGAAGCGGCGGACACAGTGGCGGCTGACACAGTGGCTACCGAGGCAAGGGCCCCGGACTACTGGAGTAACTGGCTCTGCGGCTACGACGAGCGGCAGAAGCAACGGACCCACGGGCGACTGGTGCAGCAGGCTCTCTGAGCTACCGGCGACAAGGGCCCCGGAATATAGGAGTAACAGGCTCTGCGACTGCGACGAGCGGCAGGAGCAACGGACCCACGGGCAACAGGTGCAGCAGGCTCTCTGAGCTACCGGCGACAAGGGCCCCGGAATACAGGCGCTGCGGACGACACGACGGCTGCCTCCACTCAACCTCCCCCAACTGTCCCACACCCCCCTACACACACCCCCAGTTTCACCCCTAGCTCCACTCCCACATCACCCCCCTAGCTCCACTCCCCACGTCTCCCACACCTCCACCCCCCCGCAGCGGCAGCTGCAGCAGTGGGAGACGAAAGAGGAGGAGGGGAAAGGGAAGGGGAAAGCCCACACCTCCCACCCCCATGCTCGCCACCCCACCCCCCAACCACCGCAGAACGCACGGCAGAACGGGAGAATGGGCAGCACGGGGGGGGGGAATGGGGTGCAGGGACGGCATCACGAGCAACTGCAGGGGCGGGCCATGGGCTGCTGCACGGGCGGCCCGCGCGGGCCCCGAGGCGGCGCCACGGGCTGCTGCAGGGGTCCTGGGGTGGCTGCTGCAAGCGCGGGCCGCTCCAGGGGCGGCTGCTGCAGTGGTGGGCGGCTCCAGGGGCTGCTGCTGCAGTGGCGGGCGGCTCGAGGGGCGGCCGCCGCAGTTGAAAGGCAGGAGGAGGGGGGGGGGGGGGGGGGGGGGGGGGGGGGGAAACGCACGGCCCCCAGGGCGCCCCGAGGGGCGACGAGAAGGGAGCCGCGCGGCCCCCTCCCGGGGCGCCGCGACGGGCACGAGGGAGGGCGCCGCGACAGGCCCCCAGAGCCGCCTCGACGTGCGACGGGGAGGGCGCCGCGCGGGCCCCCCGAAGTCGCCTCGACGGGCGACGGGGAGGGCGCCGCGCGGGCCCCCCCGAAGTCGCCTCGACGGGCGACGGGGAGGGCCGCGCACGGCCCCCGAAGTCGCCTCGACGGGCGACGGGAGGGGACCGCGCGCGGCCCCCGTGGTCGCCACGACGGGCGACTGGTGAGGAGGCCACGCGGGCCCCAAGGTCGCCTCGACGGGCGACGGGAGGGGAGGCCGCGCGGGTCCCCGAGAGCGCCTCGACGGGCGCTTCGACGGGAGGGGACCGCGGAGGCCCCCCCAAGGGCACCACGACGGGCGCCACGGAAGGGAAAACCGCCAGGCGCCCCGAGCGCGCGGCGGGCAGAAATTAGGGTTTCGCCGCCGCGCACTACGGGGCGCGCGGCGGACAGTACGGCAGCGGAAGTGGGTGGTGGGCCCATACACAGGAAGGCGGCAGACATGCCGCCCTCTGATACCATGTCAAATATACTAGGAAGACGGCATAGGCTCAGTAGCCTAGGCCACAGTAGGACTACGAAAGGAAGCGCCAAGTACCAGCTAGGAATGTGTGCACGAACAGAATTGAGAAGGAATGATTTGACTAGCAAGCAGCAAGATACAAATAGCAAACCCTAAGGGGCTGTACTCACTATTGAGTACCCCACTGCAGGCTACACAAACAACATATTCTGACACTCTGCGCTCTCTGTATCTGACCAGCGCCTCCCTTTTGTTAAATCCAGGGTTGGCGAATCTCTCTATCCTCTCAATTTTCACCATTTTGATCAATCTCTTACGTGTGGACCAGATATTAGCTTCCACTCTACTCACCACCCTTATCAGCCTATCTTTTCTCTTACGTGTGGACCACATAGTAGCTAGCACTCTACTCACCACCTTTATCAGCCTATCTGAAAATTTGACATTAGCTTACCAATATGACATTGTCTATATTAGAATCCAATGCAGCAGATTCTTGAAGCGTATGTTACTCTTAGATTGCAGAGAATGCATGTGTACTCCTAACGGCATCCAAGGCTTGCTGATGTTATCGCTGAAAAAAAATGAGTCCCGCTCATGGCTCCGCTTTGACTAATCTGGCTTAGGAGTTCGCTTCCTTGAGCCGCCTGCAAAGCTTAATAATTTTGATACCCGCGTGGTTTGATGCAAGAAGGTCCACCACCTGCCTCAGGGATTCGCTTCCCTCCCCTCACTCAAGTATCTATGTGTGTATGACGGATTTGCATATTTCGAACACCTTCCTAACCTATACTAGCTCAACATATTTAAGTACCCCGCATAGCAGCGGTTGCCATTCTCGTTCACCCACTCGTTGCTGACATTGCTTGATCTCATCTGGTGCAAATTACATAAGATCAGTGCAAGCATCAGCAGGCTGATGAAGCTTCATGAGCTCTGCATCCACTCATGGCACATCGTGCGGAAAACTTCATAAGTCCATTTTGGGTCTCGTGCACTCCGAGACCTTGAGAATTGCTCTATGAGCCATACTGAGATGCTAAATTTTTTGAAGAGTCTTGAGAGGCTCAAACATCTTGAGGTTTGAGGATGTAAGCTATAGACAACCGTTCCATAACAGTTGCCACCTTCGCCCAAACGTGTAAGTTTTCAGCTTCTCTTGCGAATGTTCAAATTTCCATGGGCCGCGGGGAGGGGGGGCGCGCCCGGGGGCCGCGGGGAGGGGGGCGCGCCCGGGGGCCGACAGTTGTGAAGAGTTTGGACAACCTTCGTATAAGGAGAGATAATTAAAAAAAAAAATGTTTCTTATCTGTTATATATTCTCACCATAACACAAATAAGAACTCTTCAATCCCCAATGTTTGCTATAGTTATTTACATCTGTTCATACTGAACGTGTCAACCGCCAAATGACCATTATGGAAAAAACAATGTCATGAGGCATAACTAGAGGTATTTTTCATATATCTTATTTATGTGATTCTTGTTTTTTCATTAAATAAATTCTTAGATGCAGGAAACTCTGTCTCGAAAATAAATACTCAAGTCAGAGGACGTCCAAAACCCACTTGTCCAGCTAATCGGAAAAACGATTTGTTTCGTTATGGTTGCATAGCTTGAGTTTTTGTCAGATTTAAGATCTCGTCATTTCAGACAAATAGTGGATTGCCTAAGCTCGTCGCTTGCATCTATTATTCGTCCCCAGACAGTGCCTTGATATCAATTGGGGGCGCTGCCACAAAGATCCACCACTGTTGTAAGACATAATCGAACGAACATCGAACGAACATCATGCTAGCAACGTTTCTCTAAAGTCAGCAGTGTTCGTAACAACAATACCAGGCATTGTCATTATTGATCCTCGTGATCGACGCACGGATCCACATTGATCACGGGGATCGATAGCACCACTGTGACACGTATCATACACGAGAGCAGTAAGATTTGTATGATATTGTATGTTTTGTTTTGGCTTTAAGATTTGGAAGTCGTGAGAGGGACGGCTTGTCAGGGAAAGACACCAGCTGTCGTGGGGAGTGCACAAGTCCTGGGCAATGGGGAGTACAGCCTCGGGGCATTCAGCCTCGGGGCATTCAGCCTCTTGCAGATCAACCTTGAACAGGGAGTGAATGAACTGAGACTAGGCATGAGCAGAAGATCGAGCCGCGGCTCGGCTCGGTTTCGAGGGTTTAGGCTCGTCTCGCTCGAGCCGAGCCGGCTTGACGAGCCAACGTACGGCTCATCGGCTCGGCCATGCTTAAACGACGAGCCACGGCCCGGCTCGTCAAATCTACTCTACCTGAGACTGATCTGAGCTGAGAGAAACCTGGGAGTAACCAGACAGTGACCTAGGAATGGCCTGAGAGTCACCTGAGAGTCACCTCACCTGAGAGTCACTTGAGAGTCACCTGAGGGCCGCCTCGCACCTCTCGAGCCAGCAGCTCGCAGGTTGCCCGTAAACAGTGTGCCCTGCCCATGTCATGGGGGCAGGATTGGGTGTAGGAAAAGCAGGTGCGGCGGCTGTGGGGGAAGGTGAAGGGGGTTTAGGGTGGTGAAGAGCAAATGCTTTGGTGAACAGTGTAGTTGTATCGTAAGTGGACATGACCTGTGAGTGGCAGAAGGCATTCAATCCATGGGGCGGGAGTGGGTGTAGGAGAAGCAGGTGCAGAACTAAGGTGGGTGGGGAAGGGAAGAGGGGAGAGGAGAGCAAGAATAGACAGAACAGTGGTTTATGAGACGCATACGGGAGACAGTGCGGTATGGGGGCACTAGCCTCTCACACAAAGCATCTCACACATAGTCTCTCACACATAGCCTCTCACACATAGCCTCTGACACATAGCCTCTCACACATAACCTCTCATATATAGCCTCTCACACATAGCCTCTCATACATAGCCTCTCACACATATTAGCTTCATCCACTTTTCTTTTACCCCCGCCTCCCCCCCCCCCCCCCCGTCAGCAGCCTCTCAAGTGAGTCCCACACGTGTCTCCACACCTCAAAACATCTCGAGCACGTCCATTGCCTGCCAGCCCATCAGCAGCTTCCACTTCACCGCCCCCTAACCGCCTCTACTGGCGCCGCCAACGCCGCTTGCGCCACTTCCCTGCCCGTCCCGACACCTGCCGCAGTGCATGCTGTCTCCGCCGCTTCTTCTTCCACTCCTTCTCTTTGCAGATACCCTTCTCCTCTAGTGCTCTTACAACGTCGTTAATCTCACCAGCATCAAGCTTTATTTGTTATTTCACTCGGATTTTGTGAGCGTGGGAATCGGCATGTAAGGAATCAGCGTGTGAGGAGTTCGATCGCACGTCTCACCACTGGTAACCCTTATAATGTCGCCTCCAGAAACCAGATGCGAACTCACAGACCGCCGAAATCTCCGCCTACCGCCTAAATTTGAGATTTCCCCAGCCTACCCTGGCGTGCCAGACATACATCCTTTGCTTCGGCACGGTACGGTATTTCTGGAGTAGCTGTGACAGTTGACGTTTCGTCTAGGAATCGTTGAATTCGGAACCTCGGAGTGTTTGGAGCTTCGCACAGTGCCGTAGCGACATGCACGTAGTTGGTAACCCTATAGTGTTTGCTTCCTGCAGGCAGAACCGAATTGGGCATTTATCTCCCCGGTAACATTCATTGGGGTCGCTCGAATCCGAAGTCAGCCACGTGTCTAAATTGTAACAAACGTATCTTGCCATGGCCTCCATCGTAAGTATCATGCTTGGCCCGTCAGAAACATTGCCTAGATGGTAATGAATAGTGCCTAACATGTAACAGAACACCTCAACCAAACCGTACGCCCTACAAATAGCGTTTCACTCAGCGAAACGAGAACTGACAGGTCATGTACATTCTCGGATTGCAAATTTTTGTTTATAGTGTTGAAGCTCGCGGCCCAAATTGTAGAGCGCGCGGAGCAACCTTAGTAATCCTGACGGGGAGGGTTGTGTGAAACCAATCTGAAAATTCGGAAACAGAACTTGCGTAAAAAACCACCTGAAAAACACCTAGGTCGACCTTACTAAATTGTGCAATTTGGGCCTTGAGCTTTAACGTTTACAATCACAAAGGGGTTAAACGTGCCAGCACGACGTGTGGAAACGACAGTGTGACATGACGAAACGCTATAATGTCACAAGAGGACAATGTGACATGACGAAACGCTATAATGTCACAAGAGGACAAGAGGAGAAGGGTATCTGTAAAGAGAAGGGTATCTATAATGTCATGCACGTCATTTCGTAATTGTCACGCTGTCATTTCGTCGTGTGAGAGTGTTATTTCGTCATGTCACACTGTCATTTCGTGACAGCAAAAGGGCCAACCAGGACAAATAATAAAACATTTATCCCTACCTGGAACTACTTGTGCTATCCCTGGGTCCCCTCTCTGAGTCGGAACCAGGGTAGCACCACTCTCGCACCCACTTTGCCTCGGAGGAGGGGATAGCACAGCACCAGTGGTTCTCCGTTCTTTTGCGTTTGTTGTGTCGCACAGCACAGCACAGCAATGGCCAGGTTTGGGATGGAGTTCACCATCCCGAGCCTATTTTAAGGAATACGCCCTCGAAATAGAAGCGTCACGGATCACCAGTAGAAGCCCTTACGAAGCATCATCTAGTGCTGTGCGGAGGGGTCCGCACAAGTAGTGCGGTAGCAGAACAGGGCCACTGATCGTTGTACAGTTCAGCGACGATCTTGCTTTGGCAATCGTTGGTAATCGTCGGCAATCGCTGGCAACCGCTGACGATGTTCGCCAGCATCGCAAAGGCCCCTTGATTTCCCAGCATTGTCATTGGCGCGACCTGTATCAGCGCGAGCGAGTTGCGTTCCTGCGGATGGGTGGCGGAAGGCTTGCGGAGGGGACATCACGGCAGTAGGAACTGAGGTTCCCCCCATGATCCCATCTGGCGAACACCGCCCATCCGAGCTGTCGTTGGGGTGGGTGGGGACATGAGGGAGGGACCTTGAGAGCGCTTCGTGTGTGGAGATGAGTGGCATGAGCATGGACTAAGTGTGACCGGAGCTAAAAGCGACAGAATAAGGGGGAGTGTGTTAATACAGAATCATTTTTCTGTATATCAATTAGCCGGTTTTGTTGGGGGAGTGCACAACACTATTTCAAGTAGCAGTTGAAGTGACAAAGCGAGTCTCCCACAACTAAGGGTTCAAACGTGCAGTTCTGCTTCGACCAATGGGAGCAGTCGTTTCTGCAAGAAAACGGCAGTTCGAAGTTAAAAACCTAGTTCGGCCAATAACAGGAGCGAAATCTGTTTGTGCGGCGAGTTCATTGCTGTTCAGAACACCGCTGTTCAGAATACTGTTGTTCGGAACGCCGCTTTTCGGAATACCACTGTTGAAGACGCAACTATTCGAGGGATCTAATTGGGTGCCGCTCAAGCAGCTTGTTTGCGCGCCCTGAACTGCTGACGCGGCAGCTATACTGAACAGTAAATGCGAGCACACCTGCTCACATGTTTTGAGCGAGATGTATACTGCCAACTCAGCTCGCTAGTAGAGTTTTGAGCTTGACTTCCCTCCCGAATCGTGGTCGTCAAAATAAGTCTTGGCGCGAGCATTTTCGAAATGTCTCACTTCAAATCACCAGCCCGCTAATTAGCAAAACGCGAAATGTTCGCGCTGCGTTTAGATGTGTTAGATAGTTAGCACTAGCAACATCCTAGATACTATATAAATGTATGCTCTTAATAATGAAGAATACACTTTGCCTATCAAGGGACTCTCTCCCTTAGCCGTGATAAGGAGGTCCACCGCTGCAACTCTACGTCGCTGAGTTACACTTCCGACAAACTCGGACCCTTGGATAGGGGCTGACTGTTGGGTGCAAAACATATTTTGCACAACAACCTGTCGCCTATTCGTCGAGCAAGGTGAAATTTGGAGGTATTTGTTTTAAGGTAATTTGTTGTGTGTGTGATGCGCATTTGTGTGCTTTTCATTTTGGCGTTTACGGTTTATGAATCGCATTAGCGGTTCATGCGTTATGTGGATTTTAGTGAGAGGTTTTCATGATTGTTCGTGTGTGTTTCGTGTTGTTCGTGTCGTGTCATGAATGTGCGTGAAGTTCTGAATGATCAATTGCTTTCATGGGCCTTCGCGTGTTCATGTCTGTTCGCATGCTGTTCGTGCAAGCTTCATGAGCGATCATGCGCGCTCATGTTCGTTCATGACTGTTAATGTTTCGTTCATGTTTTTTCATGCTTCCTTCATGAGTTTCCGTATACCTTTCATGAGTGTTCATTGTGAATGGCGAGTGTTTTTGCTGGGAGATATTTCGCGCTGGTCAAGGTTGTAAAAGGACGCGAGAATCTGGCCCGCGCGTGTGGGGTTCAGATCTCGCGTGTGGACCCACAGGGGTCGCGCGCGTGCTATGGCACTGTTGCGCGGGTGGCAAGGCCCATGATCGCATGGGACAGCGCACGTTCGCGTGCTGCACAGCACGACCGAAATATCGGTCGTGCATGATTGCGCACCCGAGGGGTGCGCGTGTGTTTCGGGGGGCGCTAAGAGATCCCGAGGGGTGCTCGGGATTGACTCGAGATTTCAGTTATACAACTGAATCTCGAGCCTCGTCTTTTGTGACGTGGCACAGAGAAACTTCGCGGGAAAGCAGCGCGCCTAACTGAACAGTTCGCATTACAGGTACAAAACGGAAATATCCGTTTTACAACTGTAAACAGTGGGTAAACGGGAATTCCCACACGAGCGTTCATGATTCTACACGCGTGTTCATGATCGTTCGCGAGAGGAGTCAGCAAGGGGATTTGGCATACATGGAAGTTGAAGGCAATTATTTCAAGGACTCGGATCAAGCCAATTTCAAGAGAAGTTTGGCAACCGTTTTTCCAGACAGCAAGGCGAAGTCCTAGAAATGTAGTTAAACAACCGTTTGCTATTTTCCTTTGCATGTGTGTTAGGCGAAATATATATGCGTGCTGGTGCGAAGTTGTAATCAACACTTTTGTGAATAAAAATTGCTCTATCGACGTATTGACGCGATGAGCTATTCTGCATACGCACCGATCAATCGTTATCGTTTCCGCAAAATGAGTTTGGGAACGTTCTAGTGCACACGACTGCATTTACACATAGCGTGTCCCTCGACAAACACGGACCCTTGGTTAGGGGTTGGCTTCGCCAGGCACCCGAGGACCCTTGGAGGTGACCCCGTGGGGACGAACTATTGTGTATTAAAGGTGTGCTTAGAACCTCTAGATCCCAAATAGTTGTCAACACTGACTTCGGTCATGCACCCAAGGACCCTTGGAGGTGACCCCGAAAATTATTTTCTCAGTGAAAGTGGAGCGATCAGTAGTAGGAACTAGGTGAATTAAAGTAACAACACACACCCTTGGATAGGGGCTGGTTTTGCCAGGCACCCTAGGACCCTTGGAAGTGACCCCGTGGAGATTATTTTTGTGAATTCATTGGCTTGCATAGTGTTGACAGATATTTGGGATCAAGAGGCTCTTAACACACATTTAAATCACACTAGGTAGTCCCCTCGGGGACACCTCCAAGGGTCCTTGGGTGCCTGGTAGAACCAGCCCCTATCCAAGGGTTCGTGTTTAAAGAGGGAATTCCCTAAGTGCGAAAACTATCGTGCGTTCTAGAGCGTTCCCAAACTTCGTTGCGCAGTGTTGACGACGAAATGGCTTGTGTGCAGAATAGATCTTCACGTCAATACGTTGATAGAGCAAGTTAACTCGTCAAAGAGATCCAGAAAATATTTCATCTAGAAAGGATTGATTACAATCAAGCACAACCACATGTTTTATATTTCGCCTAACACACAAGCAAGGGAAGTAGCAAAGCAGTAGTAAAACTGAATTTCGGATCTTCGCCATGCTGTACTTGAAAACGGTTGCTCAACTTCCTGAGCAATTGGATTGAAACACCACTTGAAAATAACCGTCTTCAAATTGCACTTGTAACAGTTGCCCCTGCTGACTCAAATCTGTGCACTCATGAGACTCGAATATGACTCCAATGTAGCTCTCATAAGTTCATGCGTACTCACAGTTATAAAACGGTTTTTACCGTTGAGAAAACGGGATAACCGTTTAATACCTGCGTCGAAATCATTCCGCAAAGCGGTGTGACTTTCGTGCGCAATTTCTTGTTCCGTGAGTCAACTCCGAGAAACAGTTTTCAACTGTAACTTCCGAGCACCCTTCGGAATCCCGCTGCACCCACTCGAAACACACGCGCACCCCTCAGGTGCGCAATCATGGACGACCAGACAAACTGGTCGTGCTGTATAGCGCAAACACGTGCGCTGTACTGCGCGTGGTCATGTCAGAATATGTTGTTTGTGTAGCCTGCAGTGGGGTACTCAATAGTGCGTACAGCCCCTTAGGGTTTGCTATTTGTATCCTGCTGCTTGCTAGTTCAATCATTCCTTCTCAATTATGTTCCTGCACACAATCCTAGCTCGTACTTGGCGCCTCCTTTTGTAGTCCTACTGTGGCCTAGGCTACTAAGCCTAGGCCATACTCCTAGTATATTTGACATGGTATCAGAGGGCGGCATGTCTGCCGCCTTCCTGTGTATGGGCCCACAACCTGCTTCCGCTGCTGTACTGACCGCCGCGCGCCCCGTGGTGCGCGGCGCAGAAATTAGGGTTTCTGCTTCCGCCACGCGCTCGGGGCGCGTGGCGGTTTATCCCACCGTGGCGCCCGTCGTGGCGGCCCTCGGGGGCATGTGCGCTATCCCCCCCCCCCCCCTCGTCGCCCGTCGTGGCGACCCCGGGGGGCGGACGCGTTGCCCTCTCCGTCGCCCGTCGTGGCGCCATCAAAGGGGGGCGGCGCGCTGCCCTCCCGTCGCCCGTCGTGGCGACCCTCGGGGGCGTACGCGCTGCCCTCCCCCCGTCGTCCGTCGAGGCGCCATCAAGGGGGACGGCGCACTGCCCTCCCGTCGCCAGTCGTGGCGACCCCGGGGGGGGCCGTCGCGGCGCCCGTCCCGTCGCCCGTCGAGGCGTTCCGGGGGGCCCGCGCGGCGCCCTTCCCGTCGCCCGTCGCGGCGGCCCTGGGGGCCCGCGCGGCGCCCCTCCCGTCGCCCTTCGTGGCGACCCCCGGGGGGCCCGTCGCGGCGCCCGTCCCGTCGCCCGTCGCGGCGGCCCTGGGGGCCCGCGCGGCGCCCTTCCTGTCGCCCGTCGCGGCGGCCTTGGGGGGCCGCGCAGCTCCCTTCACGTCGCCCGTCGAGGCGCCCTGGGGGCCGCGCGCCTCCCCTCCCTCCTTCCTTACAACTGCAGCGGCCGCCCCTGGAGCAGCCAGCAACTGCAGCGGCCGCCCCTAGAGCAGCCCGCGACTGCAGCAGCCGCCCCTGCGGCTGCCCGCGGCGTCGTCCCTCCATCCCATCCCGTCCCCCCCCCCCCCCCCCCCCCCGTGCTGCCCCTTCCTCCTGTTCCCCCGTGCGTTTCGCGGTGGTGGGGGTGTGGGGTGGCGAGCATGGGGGTGAGAGGTGTGGGTTCTCCCCTCCTCCTTTTTCGTCTCCCACTGCTGCAGCTGCCGCTGAGGGGGGTGGAGGTGTGGGAGTCGTGGGGAGGGGCACTAGGGGGGTGATGTGGGAGTGGAACTAGGGGTGAAGCAGGGGGTGTGTGACAGGGGTGTGGGGCAGTTGGGGGAGGTTGATCGGAGGTCGCCGTCGTGTCGCCAGCAGCGCCAGCAGTCCGGAGCCCTTGCTCTCGGTAGCCCAGCGAGCCTGCTGCGCCAGTCGCCCGTGGGTCCGTTACTCCTGCCGCTCGTCGTAGCCGCGGAGTCTGTTACTCTAGTAGTCCGGGGCCCTTGCTCCGGTAGCCACTGTGCCAGCCGCTTCTGTTGCCCGTGTGTCTGCAGCTTCAGCCGTCGCCTCCAATCTACACTCCCCTCACTGTCACTCCTCCTCCTCACTGGCCTCCTGTGACTGCCTCTAGCTTTGCTCATAATTGTGAACTTCTGCTATGCCTGCTCATTGTGCTGATTTCACCCCACTTTGGCTATGGGGGTGTGTCAGAATATGTTGTTTGTGTAGCCTGCAGTGGGGTACTCAATAGTGAGTACAGCCCCTTAGGGTTTGCTATTTGTATCCTGCTACTTGCTAGTTCAATCATTCCTTCTCAATTCTGTTCCTGCACACAATCCTAGCTCGTACTTGGCGCCTCCTTTCGTAGTCCTACTGTGGCCTAGGCTACTAAGCCTAGGCCGTACTCCTAGTATATTTGACAGGTCAGGGCGATCATTCACCCTGTCCTGTTGCGATCGTCGGCCCTGCCACGCTCGCAACAGTGCACGAGCACACGCTCGAGCCCTGAGGGCCCACATGCGAAATCAGGACCACACGCGCGATCAAGATTTCGCGCTCTTGACCTTGACCAGGGCGAAAGTCAACTGGCCCCCCACCAGTCAAACTATCAAGCCCCTCCCCCTTTTGACCCGTACACCACTCGCTCGCATGAGGCCCCAATGAGTTTCGCATGAAACATTTCAGTCTCATGTGAATTTCATGGGAGCTCATTTGAGCTTCATGAGAGCCTCATTTGAGCGCGTCATGGGAGCCTCATTTGAGCGCTTCATGAGAGCCTCATTTGAGCGCATCATGTGAGCCTCATTTGAGCGCTTCATGAGAACAGTGAAAACGAAACTGAAAATGCACAAACACAAAATGCAATATCAAATGAAAAACAGAACACGCAGAATGAAAGGACGGGTGCGCACAGAACACGCATAAAATGCGCACACACAAAATGCAAAATGAAATGCACATCTCTCACGCCACAAATTACCTTCGAACAAAACTCCCCCATTTTCCGGTAAGTTGCCGTGCAAACTATGTATTGCACTCAACACATAGAGCCTTCTATATCCCAATAGCTGTTAACAATTTCGTGTTTGTTTATAAGGCTTATGGGATTTCACCCCTATCGAGGACGTCAAGGCTCGAGGCCATGAGCCCGAGCACTGTTGAGTTTGTGGCGCAATCATGGGAGTGGCGCCAAATGGTAGGAGTGTGCCAACTGATGCACACGAGTGGTCCGGGGCCGGGATTGAATTTGCCGCCACACGCGCGTGCCAACTGATGCATACGCGAGTGTAGGAGTGAAGTGGCGCGAGGGAGAAGGCGAGCGCGCGAGGGTCCAGAGTTGAACTGGAGGGACCCTCAAGCTGCTTGTCTCCATTCTTCGAGGAGGGAATTTCGCCGAGGTGTTTCGTGACGTGCGCGATTAACATTCGACGCTGGTGCGAATTGTGCGAGAATGATTTTGACGAATTCATAATTTTGTCGCGTAACTACGCGATTTCTTCAGGTGATTGCATGAGTTGTCAAGAGCTGTCGCCACAAAACACCACGAAAATCCACGAGAATTCACGAGCAAATATGACCCACAACAACGTTCGTGGGCAAGTATGTTCCCAGTGATTTCGCATGGAGAACGTTGGCATTTTCGTAATATGGTTATAGCTATTATTTCAGTGGGCTGTTTGCTTTCGTTTTGGTGGGTTAGTATAAACCTTTGCTTGTCTTTGTTTGTGATCAACCTTTTCTATGCGAACATTTCCTCTATCGACGTATTGACGCGAGGAGAAATTCCGCACACTAGCCAATCAATCGCCAACGATACACAAATGACTTTGGGAATGCTATAGTGCACACGATCATTTTCACACTTAGTGAAATCCCTCTACGAACACGAACTCTTGGTTAGGGGCTGGCTTTGCCAGGCACCCAAGGACCCTTGGAGGTGATCTCGTGGGGACTACCCAGTGTGAGTTAAAGGTGTGATTAGGGCTCATAGATCCCATTTAGTAGTCAACAACTGTAACATCAACCATTGCCTTCGCCGTGTTTCTTACTTGGGCCACAGGATTTTTAAGACAGGGTTTACTTCCTCGCGAATCTTCCCGGGAACTTCTTCCGACGGTGAGTTACAGCAATGGTGTTTTTTTATATCCGTGGCACGATTGGGATACATTGGGAGGATTACAAAAGCGTGGTCGCAATGTGTCACGATTTCTCGCTAACATAGTTAGATAGGTACATCAGGTATATTGAGCAACCGTCTGTATGTGGTTCACTATGTGAACTTAATGCGTTCAGTGAGTTCTTTAAAAAAGAAGTCATTATATGATTCAATAATATAGAATGGGCACAATGAGAAAGCTTGAAATTTGTGGACAACGTGGATCATGCGCATTTGCTATTGTCGAAAAATCATTACACTCTGAAGAGTGCAATGGAGGTGGGGTATTTGGCGAGTCGTTTCTAAAAAATGTTGAAGATGAAGCAAGAAGGAAGAGCGAGACAATGAATGTTATGTCAACACAATCGGATGTTGCGGATGCCCCTCGGTCAGCTTCGAGATTGAGTGTTCACCATAAGCGGGGCGCACATGCGCGACGGGCAGACGGGTGGGCGCGTGTGCGACGGGCAGGCGAGAATGCGAATAAGCGCGATTGTGCACACGTGTGCAAGGCGGGCGGGCGGGCGACGCGCAGGGGCACGCGCGTGGCCGGCGGCCGGGCGGGTGGGCGGGCGAGCGAGTGCGCGTGCGCTTGGGGGCGCGCTTGCCCGACGGGCAGGCGAGCGGGCCGGCGCGCACGTGTGCGCGGCGGGAGGGCCGGTGGGCGAACACACGCGAGCGCACTGCACACGTTCGCGGCGGGCGGGCGGGCGCACGATGCGTGCGAGGCAGGCGAACATGCACGCGCAGATGTGGTGCGAGTGTGGCGGTTGGGTAATGCTCCGGGAGGGGGGGGGTGTTTGGAGGTCAACGTGCCGACAAAGGTGGTTATTTAAATAAAGGACGAGGTCTAAAAAAGCAAAGCCACTAATTAATGATAATCTCAATACAATAATTTGTAAAAACCATTCCATTTTATTAAGAATTTTGTGGTCCTTCAATTTTCACAACCTTCCGTATAGCGTTCGCGACCGTTTTGCGAACGTTATATCGAACGAATTTGCGCTTTTGTCTACATTACAATTGGTTGACAATCTCAACCATTGCCACATGGGCAAAGCCCATGGAGGTGCACCCCTCGTTGCCATGGGGAAGGAGGTTGCTGTTGGGTGCAAATATTTATTTTTGCACGTCAACCAGCCGCCTGCGTCGCATTTTGCATTTTGTGTGTATGCGCATTTTCATTTTCATTTTGTGGTTCTGTGCGCATTTGTTCTCGCATTTTGTGTGTTTCGTTTTCATTCGTAATTGCATTTTGTGTTTGTGCATTTTCAGTTTCGTTTTCACTGTTCTCATGAAGCGCTCAAATGGGGCTCGCATGATGCGCTCAAATGAGGCTCGCATGATGCGCTCAAATGAGTCTCCCACGAAGTCTCAAATGAGGCCCTCATGAAACTCAAATGAGTTCCCATGAAAGTCACATGAGAAATATTTCATGCGAGGCTCATATTGGCGAGCTTCGAATGATTTATGCGAGGCTCATTGAAGTTCCATATGCCTCGAATATTTCATACGAGGCTTATGTGAGTGAGTGGTGTGCTGGGGGGCTCGAATGTTTGACTGGTCAAGGGGGGTGATGTTTGACTGTTTCGCGCGAGTCAAAGGGTGCGAAAATCAGGACCGCGTGTGGGTCCTGATTCGCGCGTGTGGCCGCTCAGGGCTGGGGCGTGTGGCGCGCACTGTTGCGAGACTGCTGTACAGCACGATCGCAACACGACAGGGCACGTTTCGGCCCTGTCCCGTACTGTACACGCACATGATTGCCATGCCCGCACTGCAGCAACTGCACAAGGATGAAGGGGTCAAAGGACTGAAGCTGATAGGTGCAGCAGCAACCCACAAGTGTGAAACTTGCCTCTTGAGCAAGTTTACTCGGTTCCCGTTCCATGCAACCGAGGGTGGCGGCAAGAAACTGTTAGAATTAGAGAGGAATGATTGAATTAGGAATGAAGGGGGATACAAGTAGGAAACCCTAAGTTGTGTCCCCTCTAAGGTAAGCCCCACTACAGCCTACAAAGTAGAAACATGTAATGTTTGACACACCCCCATAGGCAAAGTGGGGGAGAACAAGAGGTCACAAGACCAGTCAAGCAAAGCAAAGCAAGCTCAGGGTGGATCACGACGTCACCACGCATTCTGAGCACAAGCAAGTGGCCACAAGGCCAGTTCACATGCAGAGTTATATAAAGGAGAAAAGCAATAGAGTGATCACAACCTAGCAAGTGCAAGCATGCAGGTATATGTATAGGGATCACAGTACAAGCAGAGTCAAGAAGTAAGCAAGTGAGGCAAAGTAGGCACAAGGCCTAGAACAGTACAGAAACGCTGATGATCACAAGGCTGGAGTGCCTTGGTGAAGACATCAGCAGTGTTGGCCTGAGTGGCCACGTAAGCAAGACGAAGCTGACCACGCTGCTGCAACTCTCGAGCAAGGAAGTAGCGTAGAGCGATGTGCTTCGTTCTGTGCTCCAGTCTGTGCTCCTGACACAAGGCAATCATGGCCTTGTTGTCGACGTACAGCACTGGAGGAGAACGAGGCGGCTCTCCAAGGTCGGTCAGCAGGTAGGTGAGCCAGCGTAACTCCTGTGCAGCCATGGCCCCTGCGTAGATCTCAGCCTCACAACTGGAGCTGAGAACAGAAGACGAGCGGGTAGACCGCCAAGAAACAGAGCCGGAGCCAAGGCTGAAGGTGTAACCCTGTGACGACCGCTGCGTAGCCAAGTCGTCAGCCCAAGAAGCGTCTGCGTGACCAGTGAGGACAACTGGAGCCCGTCCTCCAAGCACGAGCCCCATGCCCGACGTACTGCACAAGTAGCGCAACACCCTCTTAGCAGCATCCATGTGCTCCTTCCTGTGACGCCCAGGAGCAACATAGCGTGCTAGGATGCTAAGAGGGTAGGCTAGGTCAGGTCGAGTGCAGGTCATCAGGTACATGAGGCAGCCCACAAGCTCTGGATACGGGCCACTCGGCTCTACGGACTCGTCTGAAGGTGGAGCTGAGAGCGAGTGACCGGTAGGCAGAGGAGTGGACTGTGGCGAGGAGTACGTGAAGCCGAAGCGCTGAAGGACCTGATGCACCATGTGTGACTGAGTCAAGGTAATAGTGCGCTGTGCTCTGTCCCGGGTGATCCGCAAGCCAAGATAGCTTGTCAGCTCACCCAGGTCTGTGCACGTGTGTCTCTTCTGCAGCTCCGACTTCACGTGGGCGAGTGCCTCAGTGTCAGCAGTAGCAAAGACCAGGTCGTCTACGTACACGAGAACGTAGAACGGCGGCAGAGTGGTGTCGGTGCGTAGAAACAGCGACGGGTCAGCAGTAGAAGGAGCAAACCCAAGAGCAGCAAGAGTCGTCCTCAGTGTGTCGTGCCACTCACGAGGTGCCTGGCGGAGACCGTAGACTGGCCGCCGGAGGCTCCACTGGGTACCAGGAGGAAACGACCCAGTGAAGCCAGGTGGGCGGCGCAGCCAGATCTCCTCGTGCAGGCTACCCTGTAGGAAAGCAGTGCTGAAGTCAAGAGAGTGGAGCTCGTAGTCACGCTGAACAGCGACGTGCAGCAGAACCCGAAGAGTGGTCATCTTCGGGGTAGGGGAGAAGGTCTGGAAGAAGTCAACTCCCTCACGCTGACTGAAGCCTCATGCAACGTAACATGCCTTGAAGACAGGCGGAGAACCCGGCGGCCGCTTCACCCTGACAATCCACATGCCACTGACGATGTTCGCCCCAGGCGGGGGAACCTCGTCGACGTAGGTGCCTGTGGACTTCCAGGAAGCCATCTCTGCGTCCATGTCTGACTGCCACTGAGAGGAGTAGGGACACTCTATCGCCTCTGCGTAAGAGCGCGGGGTCGAGATGTCTGGTGCATCCGGGTCTCCCTCAGGGGCAATCAGCATGGACACGAGATGAGGTAAAGCAGTGGCAAAGCACTCAAACTCCTCCTGTCTGTCCTCAAGGACGTCCGTGCCAAGAGCACACTCACCCCCGACGGACGGAGGACAGACAGACTCAGACTCAGCAACAAGGCTAGCGGCGTAGTCTAGACGACAGGCGGCAGCAAAGTCAACAAGCTCAGCAACTAGAGCAGACGCAGCAGTGGACTCAAAGGAAGGGTCAGTGACAACAGTAGCGAGGAAACGCGTGACTGTAGGACTGGCAGCACGAAGAGAGTCAGACTCCGGGTCCGGACCGTCAGGAAGAGAGGACGCAGGAGGAGACGGCAGAGGGACACGCTGTGGAGCAGTGGAAGGATGCAGAGTCATATAGTGAGTGCCAGGGACAGGAGGAGGACGCTCACGCGGAACACGACGACCAGTGCGGACAGCGCGGACAGGTGACTCTGGACGAGACTCAGGCGACGCAGGACAAGACTCAGGCTCACGACGCTCCGTAAGACCTCTAGTCGGCCCAGAGTAAGGAGAAGGACTAGGCAGTGGAGAGGCTGGCTGTAACTGTGACTGCGACTGGACAGGCGGCGGACTCAGTAGGGGAGGAGTAGGACCAGTAGAAGACGGGAGGCCAAGAACCTGCTGAAGAAGCGGAACGTAGTACGGCCGCGGCCGCGCAGCGCCTCCTGAACCAGCAGAGACAGCACCAGCACCCTCAGCTCCAGGGTCTCCAGCTACAACGCCCGTAGCACCACCAGCTCCAGTACCTCTAGCAGCTCCAGCTCCAGTAGCACCTCCAGCAGCAGACGCTCCAGCACCTCCAGCTCCAACTCCCGCAGCAGCTCCAGTCCCAGCAGCTCCAGTACCTCCAGTACGAGCACCTCCAGGACCAGCGGCTCCAGGAGCTCCAGCACCAGGAGCACCTCCAGCAGCTCCAGCACCAGCAGTACCTCCAGTAGCACCACCAGCAGCTCCAACACCAGCAGCACCTCCAGCAGCTCCAGCACCAGCAGCACGTCCAGCTGCACCACCAGCAGCTCCAGCACCAGCAGCACCTCCAGCAGCTCCAGCACCAGCAGCACCTCCAGCAGCAGGCCCCCCAGCTCTAGCACCACGGCCACAGCGCCGAGCGTACCACTCACGAAGCTGCCGTGGAGAGAGGGGCTCCCGCCGCGACGGGACACTCGGAGGACCTCCAGTCTCAGCACCCCAAGACACAGCACCCCCAGGCGCAGCACCCCCAGACTCAGCAACCCCAGGCTCAGCACCCCCAGACTCAGCAACCCCAGGCTCAGCACCCCCAGAATCAGCAACCCCAGGCTCAACACCCCCAGACCTGGCACCCGCAGGCTCAGCACCCCTAGCAGCACCAGAGTCACAAGCTACCTCAACAGGCTCGACTGCGTCTACCTGAGACACACCTGAGGGGGCAGGACCCTGAGGGGGGAGGGGGTCTACCGGAGGAGTACCTGGCGCGAGGAAGAGCGGCGGGGGGGGGAGGGGGGCAGTGCGGTAGGGGAAGAGACGGTAGTAAGGAACCGACTCGTCAAACGTGACGTCCTGAGAGGACAGAACACGGCGCGAGGTGGGGTGGTAAAACTGCCAACCAGGCGCGTCGGGGGGGAAGCCAAGGAAGACACAGGGAACGGCACGGGAGGACAGCTTGTCCGCAGACAAGTCGCGGACGAAAGCTCGAGATCCCCAGACACGGAACACAGACGCATCACCAACCTTCCCCGTCCACCGCAGAGTGGGGGTGGTCTCCGGCATCGAGACCCGGGGCTGGAGGTTGATCTGATGCGCCGCGTACTGAACCGCGAACGGCCACAGAAAATGGGGAGCAGCCGCATGGATCATGGACGTACGAGCAACGTCCATGACCATGCCAATGCGGCGCTCAGCAATCCCATTTTGCTGTGGAGAGGCCGGAAGCGTGAACGTCTGGCGGATGCCCTCCGCCCGACAGAAAGCTCGCAGAAGGTCGGAGGAAAACTCTCCACCTCTGTCTGAGTGCAGACGCAGAACAGGGAAGTCCGAGCCGAAACTCTCTCTGAGCTGGAGACGAGCAGCGCGGATCCAGTCGATCAACACCTCAGTGACCTCACCCTTGCGGCGCAAGGGGAAGACCGTGGTGTAACGCGAGTAGTCGTCAACAACTAGCAGGAAGTAACGCTCGTGACTCTGTCCACGGACGCGGGCTGGGCCCCACACGTCTATGTGAAGAGTCTGCAGGGGAGCCTCTGTCGGAGGAAACTCGGAGGAGTGAGGAGCGGCGCGCTGCCGGCCCTCGACGCAGGGAACGCAGGTAGGGGCAGGCCCCGGAGGAAGGGGAGGGAGGGACTCGGGGAGACCTGAGACAAGGACACGGGAGGCCATGCCTCGGAGACGAGGCAGGGAGGGGTGACCAAGGTGGTGGTGCCAAAGGAGAGTCTCGTGAGACAGGAGGCAACACGAGCAGGGGGCAGACTCAGGGCCAGACCGGGACGCTGCAGCAAACACCTGACCCGACGCGGCTACCTGACCAGTCGCAGTGACAGGAGGAGACTCAGTGTTAAGGGTGTACAGGCTGGACCCTGGCCGACGGGTGAACGTGGCCAGGTGACGGCTCGTCCGAGCACACGTGCAGTGTGTCACACGCTGATAGGCAGGGGTGAACTGGTGAACACCCCCATCCTGAAGATCAGCACCCGCCACCAAGTTCGTAGAGAACGAGGGGAGGTGAAGACCAGACAGCGAGCCGGACGGAGCCGCAGGACACGGGAGAATAGTGGAGGAACGGGCCACAACTGTTCCCCCAGAGGGGACAGCCAAAGAGACTGCCACCGGCCGACTGAGCGGCGAGAGTGTGGTGCAGTCGCGAAAGAAGGAGCAGGAAGCACCCGAGTCAAGGGTGAAAGTGTGCAAGACCTGAGCCGACGCGGTACCTGAGAGAGCAGCCTTACCAGCACCTGGAGCAGCAGACTCACTAGCACCTAGAGCAGCAGACTCAATGCCCGGGTCGGGCGGAACACACAGGTAACAGTCACCCTCATCACTAATAGACACAGCATACATAGCAGCAAGGATAGCATCATAGTCAAGATCAAAGATAGCAACACCCGACTTAAGCAGAATATCCCAGCGAGGGATCTCCGAGGAGCCAGGGAACTGAGCGCGCCAGGCGTCAGTCAGGCGACCGAAGCAGCGTGGTGTGGTGTGCGGGCCTCCGCACGGCTCTCCACGGCGGTCGCCGGTGCGAAGAACGTAGGTGCAGGGACCAGCACCCCCAGACCTCCCACGCCCAGCGTACCACTCACGGAGCTGCTGAGGCGACGGGGTCTCACGGGAGCGCTGCTGCTGCTGGCGCTGGCCACCGCTAGAGCCTCCCCGCTGCCCACCACCGCCCCCGCCACCCCCACCTCCGCCGCCGCCGCCGCCACCTCCACCCCCACTCCCGCTGCCTCCGCCGCCTCCACCTCCACCGCCGCCACCTAAGCCCCCACTCCCGCCACTACTCCCACCTCCACCTCCACCCCCTCCGCCTCCTCCACCGCCACCACCGCCGCCCCCGCCGCCCCCGCCATCCCCTCCACCCCCCTTGCCCCCCTTGCCCTTGCCGTAGCGGCGCTTCCCACTAGGGGCAGACGCAGTGCCGACCGACTCGGTGCCAACGAGGTCGACAGCAGCAGCAGAGGCAACAGAGGGCAAAAGAGGGACGGGGGAGCACCCCTCAAAGAAAGGGGCACGAGGGTCACCACGAGAGGCTCCTACAGCGACAATACTCTTCTCAGCTGCAAGGAGGCGCTCCTCGAGGAGGTCAACGGTGAGCGTGGTGGGGCAGAGGGAGAGGAAGTGGTCCCTGACTGAGCTAAGGGAGTCAGGGAGCCGGGTGACGAGGTAGTAGAGAGTGATGTACATAGGTGGGGGGTTCTTGGCGCAGAACTCGGCAGGAAGCGCAGCGCGGTAGCGGGTGTCACTAGTGCGGAGGTGCGTAATGAGGTCAGCGACTGTGGCAAAAGCGGCTAGGTCAGGGAACAGGTACGGCAGCATAAGGCGGCTAAGGGCAGCAGTGGCAGGGGAGGAGTAGCGCGCAACAACAGCAGTGTACAAAGTGCTAGCAGACTTGTACTGGCAAAAGTGCGCGCGCTCAGCAGACGGCAGGTGACTACGGACAGCAAGACGGGCAGCAGCATCGCGCGTGGTCCACTGTGAGCGAACAGTACTGGCAGCATCAGCAGCAGGTGCAGCAGAGGCGCCAGAAGTGAGGTCAAAGAGTGAGACTCCATCCTTGCTATCGCACTGCAGGAACAGCTGCAGATCATCGACCCAGACCTCAAAATCGACCGCTCGACCCTCAGCATCGAAGGTGAGTACATTAGGGCTGGCCATAGCAGCAGGAGCAGCAGCAGTGGCCTAGCGGAAGCAGCAGTAGCGCGACTCGGCAGGGCGGCGCGGCTCGGCAGGGCGGCGCAGCTCGGCAGGGCGGCTCGGGCGCAGTAGTGCGCGGGTGCGGCGGTGCGCTTACCAGTGGCGGGAGTGGAGGGCCGGGGTGCGTCGGCAGGGCAGGGCCGGGACAGCAGGGCCGGCAGGGCGGCTGCAGGCTCGGCAGCGGCAGCAGGGCCGCTACGGCGGCAGCAGGGGCAACGGCAGCTGCTGCAGGGCAGGTGGCCGCGACAGAGGCGGCAGGGGCGGCGACGACGAGGCGGCAGAGCCGCTGCGACGAACAGGCGGGCGGCGAAGAGCCGCGCAGGGCCGCGAAGGGGGGCCGCGAAGGGCCGCGAAGGGGCCGCGAAGGGCCGCGAGGGGGCCGCAAAGGGCCGCGAAGGGGCCGCGAAGGGCGGCGAGGGGGCCGCAAAGGGCCGCGAGAGGGGCCGCGAAGGGCCGCGAAGGGGGCCGCGAAGGACGGCGAGGGGGCCGCGGAGGGCCGCGAGAGGGGCCGCGAAGGGCCGCGAAGGGGCCGCGAAGGGGCCGCTAAGGGGCCGTTAAGGGCGGCAGGGTCGGCCACTAAGGGTCGCGAAGGAGGGGCGGGCCGCTAAGGGCGATGCGCGCTTCGGTTAGGGTAGGAAAAAAAAAAAATTCGACGTGGTGGGCCCAAGGGAAAACGGTCCCACTAGAGAACCCGCTCTATACCATGTTAGAATTAGAGAGGAATGATTGAATTAGGAATGAAGGGGGATACAAGTAGGAAACCCTAAGTTGTGTCCCCTCTAAGGTAAGCCCCACTACAGCCTACAAAGTAGAAACATGTAATGTTTGACAGAAACTGCTAGAGCTAGTGCATATGGATGTGGTGGGGCCGCTGCCGGTGCTCGGGGAGCGTGGTGAGAAGTTCTTTCTCACCATTGTGGATGACTGGAGCCGAGTGACATGGGCATACCCAATCAAGAAGAAGGACCACGTGCAAGTGATAATCCGTGATGAGTGGCTGCCGTTGGTGGAGAAGCAGTCCGAGCACAAGGTGATGCGGATTAGGACTGATAGGGGTGGAGAATTCCTTGGGGAGGAACTCACTACATGGTTAAAGAAGCAGGGCATCATTCGGGAGCTCACCACCTCCTACACACCGCAATCCAACGGCGTAGCAGAACGGGCAAACCGCACGGTCTTGGAGACAGCACGGGCTCTTCTCATTGAATCGGGTTTGGGGAACGCAAAGTGGCCACATGCTGTGCGCCACGCCACGGTGGTGAAGAACAGGGTGTTCACCAACGTCAGTGGTGTGTCATGGGTCCCCATGGAGAGGTGGCTTGGGAGGAAGCCGCCCATTGATATGCTGCGTGTGTTTGGCTGCATGGCTGTGGCTCATATCCCCAAAGCACATCGCAACAAGTTGGGTGCAACTGCTGTTTGGTGTGTGCACTTAGGTGTGGCAGCAGAAAGCAAGGGGTGGCTGCTATGGGAGCCGAGCAAGGGAGTCGTGTTCGACAGTAGGGATGACAAGTTCATGGAAGACATCACCTATGGGAACTGGTCCAAGCAGCCAAAGGAGCAAATCGTGCAGCAACTGCACCAGGCAACTCTGGGGTTTGAGGTGGAGGAGGAGTGGGCTGGGGAGGAGACTGCAACGGCACATGAGGAGCAAGGTGCAGCAGATTTTCCCGTGGTTAAGAGTGTGGAGCCAACGGCTGAACCTGAAGAACCCCATCCCATAACACGTGTGATTCCCCCCACTCTCCCCCAAAGGAGAACCCAAATCAAATCCCCACTTACAGGTCGTGGTCTTTCACCCATGATCGAAAGTCAGATGCGAGCAGCCGCACTGAAGTTGAAGGGCTACGGAGGAGCAACGGGAGAGCAGCAGCTATGATGCATTGCTGGTGCTGGAGAGCAGCAGTGATTCTGATGAGGAAGCAGATGAGGAGGTGTATTGCTTCATGGCACCTGCACCAACTCAGCCACTGACCATGGAGGAGGCTCTTAACGGACCAGACAGGGACAAGTGGCTAGTGTCAATGGATGCTGAATACAACAGCCAAATGGAAAATGGGACATGGGAGTTGGTGCCACTGCCAAGGGGGAAGAAAGCCATAAACTGTGGCTGGATTCCCAGGATCAAAACCGACAACAAAGGAGCGGTGTCAGTTTACAAGAGCAGGCTGGTTGCAAGGGGTTACCAACAGAAAGAAAGGGAGGACTTCAAGGAACCCTTTGCTGCAACTGCGAAGTCGCCAACACTGCGTGTTCTACTTGCCGGTGCAGCTGTGTGTGGGTGGGTGATAGTTCAGATGGATATCACTACAGCCTTTCCCTATGGGCTTATAGATGTGGAGGTGTTCATGTCGCAGCCGCCGGGTTATGAGGATGACACCGAGCGTGTCAAATGAGGCTCACATGATGCGCTCAAATGAGGCTCACATGATGCGCTCAAATGAGGCTCGCATGATGCGCTCAAATGAGTCTCCCACGAAGTCTCAAATGAGGCCCTCATGAAACTCAAATGAGTTCCCATGAAAGTCACATGAGAAATATTTCATGCGAGGCTCATATTGGCGAGCTTCGAATGATTTATGCGAGGCTCATTGAAGTTCCATATGCCTCGAATATTTCATACGAGGCTTATGTGAGTGAGTGGTGTGCTGGGGGGCTCGAATGTTTGACTGGTCAAGGGGGGTGATGTTTGACTGTTTCGCGCGAGTCAAAGGGTGCGAAAATCAGGACCGCGTGTGGGTCCTGATTCGCGCGTGTGGCCGCTCAGGGCTGGGGCGTGTGGCGCGCACTGTTGCGAGAGTGCTGTACAGCACGATCGCAACACGGCAGGGCACGTTTCGGCCCTGTCCCGTACTGTACACGCACATGATTGCGATCATGGCGCGCTGTACAGCACGACCGAGAAAATATCTCGGTCGCGCGTGTGGCACGAGGGGGTGCTCGGATTTTACAGTTGAAAAACTGTTTTCCGAGTTGACTCACGGGACGGGAAACTTCTCGCGAATGTCACGCCGCTTTGCGTGATCATTTCGCCACAGGTGCAAAACGGTTATTCCGCTTTTCAAACGGTAAAAACCGTTATACAACTGTGAGCTCGCATGAAGAGATTGGAGCTACATTGGAGCAACATGCGAGTCTCATGAGTGCACACATTTGAGTCAGCAGGGGGCAACTGTTACAAGTACAGTTTGAAGACAGTTTTTAACAAGAGGAGGATATAGCCAAATGCTCAAGGAGTTGTTCAACCGTTTTCAACTACAGCGTGGCGAAATCCTGCGAGCTGGTTAAACAACTGTTTTGCTTGCCCTTGCCTGTGCGTAGAATCTATATAAATGTGTGCTTGTACTGGTCGAAATTTATTCAATGCATTCGCGTTTTTTCAAGTTTGAATTCTACTACTTCGTATTGACGAGAGTAGAAACGATCACGGTGCTGCCGAATCTCTGCTCGACCAGTTTACTTGTTCTACAAGCATAAGCAAGGCATAACTACTCACTTGCATTTTTATTATGCCATTGGCTGGGAGGTGACAAGCTGTCACAGTCAAAAGGCTGCAACTGATGTTAAGTGTTGCTAAGTTTTTGTTTGTAGTTCCAGTTTAACGCTTCCGCATAACGTTATAGCAGTCAACAGTTGCAGCCCAAGGGGTAGTAGGAAGAGGTCCGAGCTTCCCAAGCTCATTCTTCATTTCCTTTCTCCAACGACTCAATTGAGAAAATTGATTTCTCTCTTACAAGTTCTTTTTCACAGTTTGTTACTGCATTCTCCACTACTCTCTAGACCTTGACGATTTTAGCAGCTGCAACTGACTGTTTTGTACAAGAGCTTATTGTAATATGGGTAAATGCATTTTCTAGTTGGAGATACTTTATATTGGTATTCAGAGCTATAGAAGATCCTCACCTTGTAGGCATCCAGAAAGATTTATGTTTTTTTCTTGGAGAAATTGTGATTTTCCGTGTAACATAAAATGATAAACTGTGAAGACTGCAATGTTCTCAATATCTCAAGTTGAGAGCTCAAGTTATCAAGATCTGCAAGTTTCTTGAAGACTTCAACCCCCTCCCCCCCTCCCTGTTGGTGAAACTACTGTGAAGCTGTTCATTAATAATCACTTGTATGGTTTAATATTTCTGTTGAAGTCAATCACTCTGTGATTAATCTTGTCTTATCCACTGCAGTGGTAATGATATTTTGCAACAAAATTATTTTCCTACAACTGTGGTTTTAAGATCTATTAAAGCAATTTCTCATTTGGAAAAAATCTTGGTTATTTACTGCGTGGATAACAAATTGCAGTAGATCTATCACCCTCTATTATAATACAGGATACAACTCTCATGCTGAGCTTGAAGCGTCTATGCAGAGGATTGATTTGAACAACATGGATAAAGAGATTACTGAAAAGGCACCTCCTGAAAACTCTCCAACTGCTGAGAAATCCAAGGGGCAGGAAGAGGATTCTTAGGAGGAGGATATTGAGTTGAAGGGAGAAGATGAAACTTTGCATGCAGAAATTGCTAAGCTGCAAGATCATGCCGTTGCCCAGGATACGCGCATCCAGCAGCAGTATTCACTCATTGCCACCCTTTGGGGTGAGCAGTATTCAATCAAGACAACAAAATCAAGCACTGGGAAGTTGAGCTTGAAGCACGATGCACGAGAGCACGTTCATCAGTTGGCAAGGCAGACTTCAAAGATCAACGAGCTGCAGGAGGCTTTCATGGTTTTTCGACGGGAGACCATGTTCCGACCCCCAGCACGAGCGGACCCGCTTGCCCACTCTGCTAGCGACCGCACCCACCCTTCTCGCTCTGATGGTGTGGCAGGCGAGCCCGGACCATCTACGCAGCGCGCTGCTGAGCCGGGCACCGATGTTTTTGTGTAACACGAGCTTATAACCCTAAGCTAACATTGCGTCTTGAAGAGTTGAAAATGTGAGGCTTTCAGAGTGATGGGATAGCTTCACAAAGAGACTTGTAGGATCATAGAGCACTTGTGAGGGGAAAACACTTGTACTTAGAAATAATATCCCATTTCCAAATTGTGTAACACTGGCTTATAAAAAAACGCCCTTAAAATCAGAATAAAGACCCGGGCTTATAAACCAATGCCCACAAAAGGGACAATAGTAGGCTTATAAAACGCCAAGAACACACACACACACAAGGTAACTAGTCCCTATGCTAACCTTGCGTCTTGAAGAGTTGAAAATGTGAGGCTTTCAGAGTGATGGGATATGTTCACAAAGAGACTTGTAGGATCATAGAGCACTTGTGAGGGGAAAACACTTGTACTTAGAAATAATATCCCATTTCCAAAATGGTGTATTGGAATTGGGAATGAGAGAATGAGTCCTTGAGCTCTAAACCCCCTCCACAATACTCCTTGGGGAGCTCCACATCCTCCATGGCAACAAGTGAGAAGAAACAAGGAATGAATGAACTATGAATGAATTGGGTACAAGTACTAACCCTAATTGGGTTGTACCCCTTATGGGCTACCCCAATATAGCCTACACAATATGCATGAGCTATAATGTTCTGACACACCCCCATAGGCAAAGTGGGGGAGAACAAGGGGTCACAAGACCAGTCAAGCAAAGCAAAGCAAAGCAAGCTCAGGGTGGATCACAAAGTCACCACACATTTCGAGCACAAGTTCAAGGCCACAAGGCCAGTTCACATGCAGGAGTACATATATATAAAAAGGCTAGACAAGCAAGAGCAGGTATATATATATGTAACAGTACAAGCAAGGTCAAGAGGTGAGCAAGTGAGGCAAGGTAGGCACAAGGCCCAACTGAGTACAGAAGCGCTGATGGTCACAAGGCGCAAGCGCCTTGGTGAAGATATCAGCAGTGTTGGCCTCAGAGGCCACGTACGCAAGACGCGGCTGACCACGCTGCTGCAGCTCACGAGCAAGAAAGTAGCGGAGAGCAATGTGCTTCGTTCTGTGCTCCAGTCGCTGCTCCCGACACAAGGCCAGCATGGCCTTGTTGTCTACGTACAGCACTGGAGGAGAACGAGGCGGCTCTCCGAGGTCAGTCAGCAGGTAGGTGAGCCAGCGAAGCTCCTGTGCAGCCATGGCTCCTGCGTAGATCTCAGCCTCACAACGGAGCCGAGAACAGAAGACGAGCGAGTAGCCCGCCACGAAACAGAGCCGGAACCAAGGCTGAAGGTGTAACCCTGTGACGACCGCTGCGTAGCCTGGTCGTCAGCCCAAGAAGCGTCTGCGTGCCCAGTAAGGACCACTGGACTCTGCCCTCCAAGCACAAGCCCCATGCCCGACGTACTGCACAAGTAGCGCAACACCCTCTTCGCTGCAGCCATGTGCTCTGGTCTGTGTCTCCCAGGAGCAACATAGCGTGCGAGAATGCTAAGAGGGTATGCAAGGTCAGGTCGTGTGCAGGTCATCAGGTACATGAGGCAGCCAACAAGCTCTGGGTACGGGCCACTCGACTCTACGGACTCATCCGAAGGCAGAGCTGAGAGCGAGTGGCGAGTAGACAGAGGAGTGGCCTGAGGCGAGGAGTACGTGAAGCCGAAGCGCTGAAGGACCTGCTGCACCATGTGTGACTGAGTCAGGGTAATGGTGCGGCGTGCTCTGTCCCGAGTGATCTGCAAGCCAAGGTAGCTGCGCAGTTCACCCAGGTCAGTGCACGTGTGTCTCTTCTGCAGCTCGGACTTCAGGTGGGCGAGTCCAGCAGTGTCAGCTGTGGCAAAGACCAAGTCGTCGACGTACACGAGGATGTAGAACGGCGGCAAAGAAGTGTTGGTGCGCAGAAACAGCGACGGGTCAGCAGTAGAGGGAGCAAACCCAAGAGCCGCAAGTGTAGTCCTCAGTGTGTCGTGCCACTCACGCGGTGCCTGGCGGAGACCGTAGACTGGCCGCCGTAGGCTCCACTGGGTGCCAGGAGGAAAAGACCCAGTGAAACCAGGTGGGCGACGCAGCCAGATCTCCTCGTGCAGGCTGCCCTGCAAGAAAGCAGTGCTGAAGTCAAGAGAGTGTAGCTCGTAGTCACGGTGAGCAGCTATGTGCAGCAGTACCCGAAGAGTGGTCATCTTCGGGGTGGGAGAGAAGGTCTGAAAGTAGTCAACTCCCTGCCGCTGACTGAAGCCACGAGCCACGTAACGCGCCTTGAAGACAGGCGGAGAACCCGGCGGTCGCTTCACCCTGAAAATCCACATGCCACTGACGATGTTCGCCCCAGGAGGGGGAACAGCGTCAACGTAGGTGCCTGTGGACTTCCAGGAAGCCATCTCTGCGTCCATAGCTGCCTGCCACTGAGAGGAGTAGGGACCCTCTATCGCCTCCGCGTAAGAGTGCGGAGTCGGGATGTCAAGTGCATCCGGGTCTCCCTCAGTGGTAAGCAGTACGGACACGAGATGAGGTGAAGCAGTGGCCAAGCACTGGAACTCCTCCTGCCAATCCTCAAGGACGTCCGTGCCAAGGGCACACTCACCCCCGACGGACGGAGGACAGACAGACTCAGACTCAGCAACAAGACTGGCGACGTAGTCTAGGCGACAGCGAGCAGCAAAGTCGACGAGCTCAGCAACTAGGGCAGACGCAGCAGTGGACTCAAAGGAAGGGTCAGTGACAACAGTAGCAAGGAGACGCGTGACAGTAGGACTGGCAGCACGAAGAGAGTCCGACTCCGGGTCGGCAGGAGCAGGAAGAGAAGACTCAGGAGGAGAAGGCAAAGGGGCACGCAGAGGAGTAGTGGACGGACGCAGAGACATCCGGTGCGTGCCAGGGACAGGAGGAGGACGCTGACGCGAACCACGGCCACTAGTGCGAGCAGCACGGACAGGCGACGCAGGGCGAGACGCAGGCTCACGACGCTCAGCAAGACCTCCAGTAGGACCAGTGTAGGGAGACGGAGCAGGCAGTGGGGAGGCCGGCTGTAACTGTAACTTCGACGGGACAGGCTGTGGACACTCTAAGGGAGGAGGAGGACCATTAGAAGACGGGAGACCAAGAACCTGCTGAAGAAGCGGAACGAAGTACGGCCGAGGCCGCGCGGCGACTCCAGACACAGTAGGGACAGCACCAGCACCCCCTGTGGCAGCACCAGCACCAGTAGCAGCTCCAGCTCCAGTACCCCCAGCAGCACCAGCAGTACCCCCAGCAGGACCGCCTCCAGGACCGACAGCAGTAGCCTCCGCGCCAACACCCGCAGCAGCTCCAGCTCCAGAAGTACCCGCAGGTCCAGCAGCTCCAGTACGCCCAGTACGAGCACCTCCGGGACCCGTGGCACCAGCTCCCTCAGCAGCAACAGAAACTCCAGTACCCGCAGCTCCTCCAGCTCCAGCCGCTCGCCTCCAGCGCCGGGCAAACCACTCACGCAGCTCCTGTGGAGAGAGTGGCTCCCGGCGAGAAGAAGCACCCGGAGAACCGCCAGGCACAGCACCAGCAGGCCCAGCTCCCTCAGGCTCCGCACCCCCAGGCTCAGCACCTCCAGGCGTAGCACCCCCAGGCTCAGCACCCCCAGGCTCAGCACCCCCAGGCGTAGCACCCCCAGACTCAGCACCCCCAGGCTCAGCACCCCAGTCGTAGTACCCTCAGGCTCAGCACCCCCAGGCGTAGCACCCACACGCTCAGCACCCCCAGAGTCAGCACTCCCAGGCTCAGCACCCTCAGCAGCACCAGAGTCACCAGCGACCTCGACAGGCTCAACAGCGTCTACCTGGGACACACCTGAAGGGGCAGGACCCTGAGGGGGGAGGGGGTCTACCGGGGGGGGACCTGGTACAAGGAAGAGCGGTGGCGGGGGGAGGGACGGAGTGCGGTAGGGGAAGAGGCGGTAGTAGGGGACCGACTCGTCGAACGTGACGTCCTGGGAGGACAAAACACGGCGAGAGGTGGGGTGGTAGAACTGCCACCCTGGGGCGTCAGGGGGGAAGCCAAGGAAGACGCAAGGAGCAGCACGAGGGGACAGCTTGTCCGCAGACAAGTCGCGGACAAACGCCCGAGATCCCCAGACACGGAACGCAGACGCATCGCCAACCTTCCCCGTCCACAGTAAAGCTGGGGAGGTCTCCGGCATGGAGACCCTGGGCTGAAGGTTGATCTGATGCGCTGCATACCGAACCGCAAACGGCCACAGAAAATGGGGGGCAGCCGCATGCATCATGGACGTACGGGCGACGTCCATGACCATGCCAATGCGGCGCTCAGCAATCCCATTTTGCTGTGGAGAGTCCGGAAGCGTGAAGGTCTGGCGGATGCCTCGTGCACGACAGTAGGCTCGCAGAAGGCCAGAGGAGAACTCTCCGCCTCTGTCAGAGTGCAGACGCAGAACAGGAAAGTCCGAGCCGAAGCTCCGCCTGAGCTGGAGACGAGCTGCGCGGATCCAGTCGATCAACACCTCAGTGACATCACCCTTGCTGCGCAAGGGGAAGACTGTGGTGTATCGCGAGTAGTCGTCAACCACCAGCAGGAAGTAGCGCTCGTGACCCTGTCCACGGACGCGGGCCGGGCCCCACACGTCCATGTGAAGCGTCTGCAGTGGGGCCTCCGTCGGAGGAAACTGGGAGGAGTGAGGGGCAGCCCGCTGCCGCCCCTCGACACAGGGGACGCAGGTAGGGCCAGGCCCCGGAGGAAGGGGAGGGAGGGACCGGGGAAGACCAGAGACAAGGACACGGGAGGCCATGCCTCGGAGACGAAGCAGAGAGGGGTGACCAAGGCGGTGGTGCCAGAGGAGAGTCTCGTGAGACAAGAGGCGACACGAACAGGGGGCAGACTCAGGACCAGACCTGGACGCTGCAGCAAACACCTGACCCGACGCAGCTACCTGACCAGACGCAGTGACTGGAGGAGACTCAGTGGTCAGGGTGTACAGGCTCGACCCCGGCCGACGGGTAAATGTGGCCAGGTGTCGGCCTGTCCGAGCGTCCGTGCAGTGGGTCACCCGCTAACTCGCAGGAGTGAACTGGTGAACCCCCGCATCCTGTAGGTCAGCACCACTCACCAAGTTCGTAGAGAACGAGGGAAGGTAAAGACCAGACAGGGTGCCAGAGGGGGCCGCCGGACACGGGAGGACAGTGGAGAAGTGAGCAAGGACAGGACCCCCAGAGGGGTCTGCCAGAGAGACTGCAACTGGCCAGCCAAGCGGCGTGAGTGTGGTGCGGTCTCGAAAGAAGGAGCGAGAAGCCCCCGAGTCAAGGGTGAAGGTGTGGGAGGCCGAAGCTGACGCAGAACATGAGAGAGCAGACTCACCAGCACCTGAGGGAGCAGACGCACCTAGAGCAGCAGCCTCGCTAGCACCTAGAGCAGCAGCCTCACCAGTACCTAGAGCAGCAGTCTCAATGCCCGGGTCGGGCGGAAAACACCGGTAACAGTCACCCTCATCACTAATAGTCACAGCATACATGGCAGCAAGAATAGCATCAAAGTCAAGGTCAAAGACAGCTACACCCGCCCTAGACAGCTCACCCCAGCGGGGGATCTCAGTGGCCTCAGGGAACTGGTGACGCCAAGCGTCCGTCAGGCGGCCAAAGCAGCGCTGGGTGGAGTGCGCACCCCCGCACTGCTCACCCGCGCGGTCGCCGGTGCGTAGGACGTAGGTGCACGGGCCAGTACCCCCACCCCTCTGGCGTGCAGTGTACCACTCACGGAGCTGCTGAGGGGAGGGGATGTCACGAGTGCGCTGCTGCTGCTGCTGCTGCTGGCGCTGACCACCACCGGAGCCGCCCCTCTGTGCAGCGCCACCCCGACCAGCTCCACCTCCTCCGCCGCCTCCTCCTCCACCGCTGCCACCTCCGCTCCCACCGCCACCGCCACCGCCGCCTCCGCCTCCACTGCCGCCACCGACACCTCCGCCCCCGCCACCACTCCCACCGCCACCCCCACCCCCTCCACCGCCTCCACCGCCGCCTCCACCGCCCCCGCTAGCTCCTCCAGTGCCCCTGCCCCCCTTGCCCTTGCCAGGGCGACGTCTCCCGCTAGGGGTAGACGCCGTACCGACCGACTCAAGCCCAACGAGGTCGGCCGCAGCAGCAGAGGCAACAGAGGGCAAAAGGGGGGAGGGGGAACACCCCTCAAAGATGGGGGTGCGAGGGTCACCACGAGAGGCTCCTACAGCGACTATGCTCTTCTCTGCTGCTAGGAGGGACTTCTCGAGGAGGTCAACGGTGAGAATGGTGGGGCAAACGGAGAGGAAGTGGTCCCTGACTACGCGAAGGGAGTCAGGGAGCCGGGTGACTATGTAGTAGAGGGTGATGTACATGGGGGGGGGGTTCTTGGCGCAGAACTCAGCAGGAAGCGCAGCGCGGTAGCGAGTGTCACTAGTGCGGAGGTGCGTAATGAGGTCAGCGACTGTGGGAAAGGCAGCAAGGTCAGGGAAGAGGTACGGTAGCATGAGGCGGCTCAGTGCAGCAGTGGCAGGGGAGGAGTAGCGCGCAACTACAGCGTCGTACAAGGTCTGAGCACTCTTGTACTGGCTAAAGTGCGCACGCTCAGAGGTAGGCAGGTGGCGACGCACAGCAAGACGTGCAGCAGCATCGCGAGTGGCCCACTGGGAGCGAACAGTGGCGTCGGCATCAGCAGCAGGGGCAGGAGAGGCACCAGAGGTGAGGTCAAAGAGGGAGAGACCGTCTGCCCTATCGCACTGTAGGAAAAGCTGCAGGTCATCTACCCAGACGTCAAAGTCAATGGCCCTACCCTCAGCGTCAAAGGCGAGGACACTAGGGGTAGCCATGACAGCAGTAGACTAGCAGCGCTAACAGTAGGGTGAGGGCAGTGCAGGGACAGAGGCGCTGCACTTACCGGACAGGGCGACTCGGGTGGCTCAGCTGCTCGGCGGCTCGGCAACTCGGCGGCTCGGGCGGCTCGGGCGGCTCGGGCGGCTCGGCGGTACGACGGCTCGGCAGCAAGTGCGGCTCGGCGACACGGCGGCTCGGGCGGTACTGCGGCTCGGGCGGTATGGCGGCTCGGCAGGCCCGGGCGGCTCAGGTGGCGCGGCGAGGCCGCGTGGGGAGCGGCGGCGGGGCCGAGTGGAGCGGCGTCGGCGGGTGCAGTCAGCTGCGGCAGCAGCCGCGGCCCCGAGGGAGGTGGTGGCGGCTGCTGCTGGCGACGGCTGCGGCTGCTGCTGCAGGGACGGCGACGGCCGCTGCGGTAGGGGCGGCGACAGTGGGCCGGAGAGGGCGGTGCGAGGGGCCGCGTCACGAGGAGCCGCGGAGGGCGGCGACTGGCCGTGAAGGGGCGGCGCGAGGGGCCGCGGAGGGCGGCGACGGGCCGTGAAGGGGCGGCGCGAGGGGCCGCGGAGGGCGGCGACGGGCCGTAGGGGGCCGTAAGGGGCCGCTGAGGGCGGTGCGAGGGGCCGACGGGCGGCGCAAGGGGCCGTAAGGGGCCGTAAGGGGCCGCGCGAGGGGCCGTAAGGGGCCGTAAGGGGCCGACGGGCGGCGCAAGGGGCCGTAAGGGGCCGCGCGAGGGGCCGTAAGGGGCCGCGCGAGGGGCCGTAAGGGGGCGTAAGGAGCCGCGCGAGGGGCCGTAAGGGGCCGTAAGGGGCCGACGGGCCGCGCTAGGGGCCGTAAGGGGCCGTAAGGGGCCGCGCTAGGGGCCGTAAGGGACGGCGCGAGGGGCCGTAAGGGGCCGCTAAGGGCGACGCGAGGGGCCGTGAGAGGGCGCGACTGTGGGAGCGAAGCGCGCTCCGGGCAGGAAAAAAAAAATTTCGTGGTGGGCCCTAGGAAGCGTTCCCACTAGGGAACCTGCTCGATACCATGAGAAGAAACAAGGAATGAATGAACTATGAATGAATTGGGTACAAGTACTAACCCTAATTGGGTTGTACCCCTTATGGGCTACCCCACTATAGCCTACACAATATGCATGAGCTATAATGTTCTGACAACAAGGGCAAGGAGCTCTTAGAGGTGAGTTTGCTTAGGTGGCATGTTGGTTGGATTTGCAACCAATGAGAGCAACACATTTGAGATAAGAATTGTTTGGTTACCTGTTGTAACTTGTAACAGCAATATTGAACTGTTATTGGTTGGAATTCCAACCAATGTGAAGTTTGGGTTGGTTCCCAACCTTGTTTGTCTTTTAGTGGGTGGTTGTCCACAATTGTGGACCAATCACCATTCATCCCTTCCAACCCTTTCTTCACGTAAGTCGCTGCCTTACGTAGGTAGCGCTTTAGAGAGCTATAGTTTGAAAAGCTGTTATAGTTAGAATAGTTGCTATAGTTGGATTTGCAACTCACGTTTTGATTTACGGCCGCGTTGTCGATCACTGCGCATCAGCACACGCTCGACTTCATAATATAGTTCCTCACCTAGGACGATGGTTGATGGTGGTAAGTATGTGCCTTTGGCAACATACTTGTTTAACAGAGACACGTGGAAAACATTGCTCATAAGCCACCGCTCCAATATGCTTGATAACCTCAAATGGCCCAATCCAACGAGGAAACAGCTTATGTGTTGTAGGTAGTTTGGCATATGACTTTTGGCGTTGTTGGGCATGTTGCAACCAACGACGAGCAGACTCAATCGCTTCTTGCTGCTTGCCGACAAAGTCCTTAGCGGCTGGAATTTTCAAGCCACTCACCCCATGCGTAGCAGGTGTTGTGGGGTGCCGACCACAATTTAAGATGAGGGTTTTTTCGTGGGTGCTCTCACGCACTAAGTTGTTGACAGCAAATTCAACGACTGGTAACAGCTTATCCCAATCATCTTGTGTTGGGCCAATAAACGAATGAAGCATTTGTTCAGTAGTGCGATTTGTGTGCTCGGTCTACCCATCCGTTTGAGGGTGGAATGCAGACGACATTTTCAACTTCGTCCCTAGTGCCCGAATGACCTCTTGCCAGAACCGGCTTGTGAAACGAGGGTCTCGGTTAGACACTAGCACACGGGGCAAACCATGTTAACGGAAAACATGTGTCATAAACAACTTAGACATATCTTCTGCTGACACGTCATTAGTTGTAGGCACCAAGTGCACCATCTTGGTCAAACGATCCACGAAAACCATGATCGATGTATGACAATCTCGTGGTTTAGGGAGATCAGTGATGACATCCATTGATACACTCTCTCAAGGTTCATCAGGGATTTCGAGTGGTTGAAGCAAACCACTGGGTTTTTGTGTGCTCGGTTTGTTACGTGCACACGTATCGCAGCGTGTTACAAACTGCTGGACTTCATTGCCCAACCCTGGCCACCAGTATATGTCAGAAAATGCCCATCGGGTCTTCTTAACTTTGAGGTGTCCACTCTATTTACTAGCATGCACTTCTTGTAAGATGTCATTTCGCACGGTCCCCACATGTGGTACGACTATTTCTTTTCCATGCCACCAGAGCTCATGCTCCCACGAGAGACTCTTCGTATTCTGTGGGTTCTGAAACCAGGAATCAATCTAATAGCCTGTGCGGATTCGTTTCAGAAAACCACTGAAGGTAATCTCACTCATTCGAGCAACAGCGAGGATACCAAAGTAAGCTGCAAAGACGGCAGCATGTTCAGTGTCCTCAAGACCGTTGGCTACCCCTATCGGCTGTCTGCTGAGGGGGTCAGCCATGTTCATCAAACCAACCCGATATTGAATATCATAGGTGAATCCGCTAAAGAGTTCAGCCCATCGAGCTTGACGACGAGTGCGGGTGTCTTGGCTGGAAAAGTAGGTGTTCAGACAATGGTCAGTGGTGACCACAAAGTCACGCCTTCCAAATAGCATCGCCATGTTCGTAGCGCGTGTACGACTGCCAACAATTCTTGTTCGGAAGTCGTATAGCGTTGCTCTGCCGGGGAGAGTTTTATACTCTCATATGCCACAGGGCGTCTTTCCTGTAGGAGGACTGCACCAATCCCTACTGTCGAGGCAAATGTTACCACATCGTAGGGTTTTGTTGAATCTGGTAATACCAGAACGGGAGCATTGGTCAACTTTCGTTTGACCGCTTCAAATGCCTCTTGGCATTGTCTGGTCCATTCCCACACAGTACCTTTTCGGGTAAGTGCCGTCAATGGGGCAACGACGGTTGAATAACTCTCCAAGAAACGGCAAAAATAATTAGCTAAGCCCAAAAAGGACCTGACTTGGCCCACGTCCTGTGGAACGGGCCAATTCTCACCAGCCGCCACTTTCTAGTTTCAGAAGAATACCGATGCCGGGACTCGAACTAGGTCTTTCGGATGAAGCCAGTAGCCAACCGACTGGACCACGACTAATGTTTCACAATTTTGTAAAGTTTACCTTGTATACTTTTGTTCGCGAAGACTGCACCCCCAACACCCTCGACCCCCAATCCCTCCAACTGTCATTCCCAACCACAACCAAGGCATAAATCAAACCAACGAATCCAGGTCCCCGAACTCAATCCAACTCAGAAATGTACATCGCCCAACCAATCCAAGCCGCCCATCTAATCCACCTTGGCAAAATCCAGCTCAACCACCATATCGCCAACAATCCCGCAGCTCCCTCAACCACTTGTTTGTGTTCTCTCTAGGTTGTAGTGGGTTAACCTACAAGGGGTACAGCACATTAGGGTTAGTACTTGTACCAAACTCATTCATAGTTCATTCATTCCTGCACAGTTATTCTGACATGGTATTCTGAGTTGGAAACCCGTTAGGTTTTTAGGGCCCACCGATAGTTCCGCTCTCTCCTGCCCGAGCACCCTTGCGCTGTCCGGCCCTGCTCGCTCAGTGTAGCGCTGCCCTGCAGCTACTCGCACTGCCTGCCCTAGCGCGCTGCCCAGCTGTCACGCGCGCCCCTCCTGCCCGCGAGTGGCCCTTGCCCCGCGCGCCCCTACTGCCCGCGAGCGGCCCTTGCCTCGCGCGCCCTACTGCCCGCGAGCAGCCACTGCCCCGCGCGCCCCTACTGCCCGCGAGCAGCTGTTGACTGCTATTTGGGATCTAGACGCTCTTAACACACCTTTAAATCACACTAGGTAGTCCCCACGGGGTCACCTTCAAGGGTCCTTGGGTGCCTGGTAGAACCAGCCCCTATCCAAGGGTCCGTGTTTGTAGAGGGATTCCCTAAGTATGAAAACCGTCGTGTGTTCTTAGAGCATTCCCAAACTCATATGCGGAAGCGTTGACGATTGATTGGTGCGTGTGCAGAAAAATTCTCCTCGCGTCAATACGTCGATAGAGAATATTTTCACTCGTCAAAGTGTTGCACAAAAGATTGATAACAATTAAACACAAGCACACATTCATAGAAAGTCTAATGGATGAGCAAAGGAGACACAAGGCAAACATTAAACAGTTATACAACTGTAATCTAGGACTTCGCCATGTTGTCTTGGTAAAACGGTTGTCAAACTTCAGCTGCATCTGGCTTGATCCGCTTCATTAAAATAACTGATTTCAAATGACACTTCATCCAAACGCCCCTGCTCCTTTCGCGAGCACTCATGAATTCCCGTTAACATTCATGAAGCGTCGTGTAGGAAAACCGTTTTCCCGTTGTAAAACTGAATTTACCGTTTTGTACCAGAAACGAATTTGTCTCGCTAGGCGCGCGACTTCCCAGCGAAGTATCTTGTTCGCCACGTCACAAAAGTCAAAGCTCGAGATTCAGTTATTCAACTGGAATCTCGAGTCAATCCCGAGCACCCTTCGGGATTCCTTGGCGCCCCCCGAAACCCAAGCGCACCCCTGAGGGGTGCAATCATGCACGACCGACTTTTCGGTTGTGCTGTACAGCGCATTGACGTGCGCTGTCTTGCGCGAGGACAGGGCAGTAATGTCCCCTGTCCTGTTGCGATCGTGGGCTCTGCCACGCTCGCAACAGTGCGAGGCACACGCACGAGGCCTGACGGGCCACACGCGCGTGTCAAGACCCCACACGCGGGTCCCTGACATTCGCGCACTGTACCTTGACCAGTGCGAAATAGTCAAAGTGGCAAAAACACTCGCCACTCACTCAAACGCAGGAGAAAACATAAACTCTCATGAACTCTCATGAAAACTCACTAAAACACATGAGAAACAATGAGCGCACAAGCAAACTCATGAATAATCGCGAACTCATGCGAACTTACCAAAACTCACTCACGGAAACTCATGAACATTCATGAACACACATGAAATGCACTCACATAAAAAAATGCACATAACTTATGAATCGCTAAGACGATTCACAAACCGTAAACGCACAAATGTCAAGCACACAAATGCGCCCCTCACACTCCACAAATTACCTTCAAACAGAAACACTCATTTCCATTTACCGTCGGCGAATAGGCGGTAGGTTGACGTGCAAACTGCGTTTTGCACTCAACAAACTCCCCCTCAACTTGGCGACTATTCAAATCCATAACCACCATCAATGGATCCGACAATTCCCTTCACGGCTTCTATCATTGGCATAGGAACGATATCATCCTTGCCAAACTGCTCCCCATCGACCGGTTTCACCTTATTGCTGATCCCAACTCCAGTTTTCGGGAAGGCACTCCTATGCTCCCCCACAGTTCCAGTTTCCCCCGAACTCAGCTTCACTTTGGGTTCTCCTTTCACCATTAACCCATCAGCTACAAAGCTTCCCGAGTTCTGCATCATTGTCTTCTCCTTAGCAGCTTCAACCCTCGGCTGCACCACGACACAAAGCTTCTACTGCTCATGAGTATCACCCTTGTACACTCCCTTCTCCTTATCCACAGCAGCAACAATGCACTTACTCCCCTTGGATTCTACACCATTCTTCTCATCAGCCGCTGCTGCATTTCCCTTCTGAGCTGCTGCAAGTCGAGCATTAACCTTGTGCAACTCATTCACAAGCACCTCTACGGTAGCTTTCAGCTCCTTGATCATTTCAGCAGCCACTCCACTACACTCCCCTTTGCAGCCGCAGGTCCCATTCTCATTTTCAGGTACCGTCTCACTCCATGGCACCACCGGCACATGCCACAACTCGTCATGCAGGTCCTTGTCTTCATTCAAGTCCCACAGCACTCGATCACCGAGATTCCCCTTGAACGTTTCAGCTCCATTGGTTGCCGTGCACACACCTGCAAGTCCCATCTTCCTTAGGGAGATCAGGTTCCCCTTCAGCTCCGGCACCAAGAGCTCGTCCTCCAAAGTCATCGGCTTCCCGTCAGCTCCTTTGAAGGCTGCCTTGCCGACTCCAATCACCTTCATCTTATAGCCGCATCCTGAATTCATTTCAGTGATGCTCGTCTTCCAAACCTTGTCTAGCAGGTCCACCCTTGGGGTCATGTGATGAGCCGCTCCGGAGTCAAGAATCCACGTGTTGAGAGGATGAGGCACTGCTCCCTCCTTGGCACTTGCATTCTCACTCCCCCCGTTCCCTTGCACATGGAAGAATTGCCCTGGAGCTCTCTCCCAATCATCTTCCCCTCCTCTTGCGGTCTCTGCTACATAACCAACTCCATGATGTTGGTTCTTAGTTCCTCCACCATCCTGGTGTTCGGGAGTCCACCACTTGGGACGTTTCCAACACTTCACCCAAGTGTGTCCCGCCTTTTTGCAGTACCAACAAACTCCCTTGAACTTGTGATAGTCACCACGATCATCCTCATCATCAGCTTCTTCTTTTTCATCACACTTGTTGCTCGGCTTCTTATCATCACGCCAACGTCCATGCCGTCCACTTTCACCACGTCCCCGGTTGTTTACCTTACGCCAACCGCTGCCTTGTACTCCATAGCCACCGTCACCATCATGGTTATGACTCAGCTGCCTCCTCCTGAAGTCTTCCTCCAAGATCTTGGTCCGCACCCATTCAAGCATCCACGATTCCTGGTTTTGAGGCAGGTTTAGCCCACTTGTAAACTGCAGCCATGACTCGGGTAGCAGCGAGAACATGCGTAGACACTTCGTCTTCTCCGGGTAGGTGATGCCCGCAACTTGGAGCTTCGCATATAGCTCCCTCATCTTGTCAAGGACCGATTGAACCGGCTCCCCCTCACTTAGGCGCAATGAAGCCAATTCACACTCCAGCATGAGCGAAGCAACCACCAAGGTTGGGGCGTGCAGCTCCTTTAGCACTTTCCAAGCTCGTGGCCCATTATCAACTTCCCCAAGTAGATGCATCACATGTGCTCTCTGGTTGAGCTCCAACGTCTGCGACAAGAGGTAGTAGCCGGCTGATGCACGCTCGTCCCACTCCCCTTGCAGGACAGGATCACTCGGCCTCTCCTCCTCGCCAATCATTAACTTCAGCAACCCAGCTTGACGGAAGTACAGCTGCATTTTCCATGCCCAATCGTCGTACCCATTGCCGTTGAACTTGTCAACGGTGAAGTTCTTAAGCACCTCCCTTAATAGTGAGCCCTGGCTGATCCGCACTCCCCTTGGCACTGAACCCCCAGTATCTTGGCTTCCACTAGTAGCACGTGCAAGAGAACCTTCCGTTCCGCCCGACTCCATGGTGTTCTAACGGCAAGTTGTCCTAAAAGGACCAAGGACCAGCTCTGATACCACGTGTTGACTGCTATTTGGGACTTAGACGCTCTTAACACACCTTTAAATCACACTAGGAAGTCCCCACGGGGTCACCTCCAAGGGTCCTTGGGTGCCTGGTAGAACCAGCCCCTATCCAAGGGTCCGTGTTTGTAGAGGGATTCCCTAAGTATGAAAACCGTCGTGTGTTCTTAGAGCATTCCCAAACTCATATGCGGAAGCGTTGACGATTGATTGGTGCGTGTGCAGAAAAATTCTCCTCGCGTCAATACGTCGATAGAGAATATTTTCACTCGTCAAAGTGTTGCACAAAAGATTGATAACAATCAATCACAAGCACACATTCATAGAAAGTCTAATGGATGAGCAAAGGAGACACAAGGCAAACATTAAACAGTTATACAACTGTAATCTAGGACTTCGCCATGTTGTCAACTGTAATCTAGGACTTCGCCATGTTGTCTTGGTAAAAAGGTTGTCAAACTTCAGCTGCATCTGGCGTGATCCGATTCATTAGAATAACTGATTTCAAATGACACTTCATCCAAACGCCCCTGCTGACTCCTTTCGCGAGCACTCATGAATTCCCGTTAACATTCAGGAAGCCTCGTGTGGGAAAACCGTTTTCCCGTTGTAAAACGGAATTTACCGTTTTGTACCAGAAATGAATTTGTCTCGCTAGGCGCGCGACTTTCCAGCGAAGTATCTTGTTCGCCACATCACAAAAGTCAAAGCTCGAGATTCAGTTATTCAACTGGAATCTCGAGTCAATCCCGAGCACCCTTCGGGATTCCTTGGCACCCCCCAAAACCCAAGCGCACCCCTGAGGGGTGCAATCATGCACGACCGACTTTTCGGTTGTGCTGTACAGCGCACTGACGTGCGCTGTCCTGCGCGAGGACAGGCCAGTAATGTCCCCTGTCCTGTTGCGATCGTGGGCCCTGCCACGCTCGCAACAGTGCGAGGCACACGCACGAGGCCTGAGGGGCCACACGCGCGTGTCAGGACCCCACACGCGGCTCCCCGACATTCGCGCACTGTACCTTGACCAGTGCGAAATAGTCAAAGTGGCAAAAACACTCGCCACTCACTCAAACGCAGGAGAAAACATAAACTCTCATGAACTCTCATGAAAACTCACTAAAACACATGAGAAACAATGAGCGCACAAGCAAACTCATGAACAATCGCGAACTCACGCGAACTTATCGAAACTCACGAACTTTCATGCGCTTTCACGGAAACTCATGAACATTCATGAACACACATGAAATGCACTCACACACAAAAATTCACATAACTTATGAATCGCTAAGACGATTCACAAACCGTAAACGCACAAATGTCAAGCACACAAATGCGCCCCTCACACTCCACAAATTACCTTCAAACAGAAACACGCATTTCCCTTTACCGTCGGCGAATAGGCGGTAGGTTGACGTGCAAACTGCGTTTTGCACTCAACAGCAGCCCCTGCCCCGCGCGCCACTGCTGCCCGCGAACAGCCCTTGCCCCGCGCGCCCCTGCTGCCCGCAAGCAGCCCCTGCCCTGCGCGCCCCTTCTGCCCGCGAGCAGCCTCTGCCCTAGCGCGCCCCGCAACCCAGCGCGCCCCACAGCCCTAAGTGCGCCAGCGCGCCCCGTAGGCCAGCGCGCCACGCTGCTTAGCGCGCCAACGTGCCCCGCAGCCTAACGCGCCAGTGCGTCCCGCAGGCCAGCACGCCAGGGTGCCCCGCTGCTAAGCGGGCCAGCGCGCCCTGCAGCCCTACACGCGCCAGCGCGCCCCACTGCGAAGCGCGCCAGCGCGCCCTGCGGCCCAGCGCGCCAGCGTGCCCTGCTGCTAAGCGCGCCAGCGCGCCCTGCAGCCCTACGCGCGCCAGCGCGCTCACTGCGAAGCGCGTCAGCGCGCCCTGCGGCCCAGCGCGCCAGCGCGCCCCGCTGCTAAGCGCGCCAGCGCGCCCCGCAGCCCTAAGCGCGCCAGCGCGCCCTGCAGCCAAGCGCGCCAAGATCTTATTCTGCAAAAAAAAAAAAGGAAAAAAAAAATCTTATTATGCTGCCATTGCTGGCACTACTGCTGTTACTGCGCCAGCCTGTGCCCTGATGTCCACGTACTCTACTGGCCTCCATAGTCACTACAGCAGTCGCTACTACTGCCCTTGCGCCACTGCTACTGACCGCCACTGCTACTGACCGCCACTGCCTGTCATGGCCAATATCACGGTAGTCGCAGCGGCTAGGGGTGGACAGCAGCAGCCACTGCCTCACCCGGACACGCTATCCCCGCAGCAGCTTCGCGAGTGGGTTTTTCAGTGGGCCCGTCCAGGTGGTGGAGGCTTTGGTTTTCTGCGTACTGCACAGAGGCGACAGCAGAGTCTGCAGGAGACTTTCTCCCCGCAGCTGCCTAGTGAGTTGGTTTCTCAGCGATGTGTCACTGGTTCTGTAGAGGCTGCTGCTCTAGGTGCTAGTGAGTCTGCTGCCGCACAAGGTGCTAGTGAGTCTGCTGTCGCTCCAGATGCTAGTGAGTTTGCTGCAGCTTTTGGTGCTCATGCATCTCGCGCCCCAGGTCCTGCCTCAGCTGGGGCCTTGCACACTTTCACACTTGACTCAGGCGCGTCACGTTGCTTCTTTCGCGATTGCACCACAGTCACACCACTCGCAGCACCTGTCCCAGTCTCACTGGCTGACCCCACTAGGGGGCCAGTAGTTGCGCGAGCCTCTACTGTCCTCCCGTGTCCGGCAGTCCCCTCCGGGTCTCTCTCAGGTCTCCACCTCCCTGCGTTCTCGACGAACTTGTTGAGCAACGCAGTTCTCCAGGATGCATGGGTTGACACCTTCATTCCTGGAGGACAGCGTGTGGCGATCTGTAAGTGCTCACGGACTGGCCGTCACCTTGCTACGTTCAGTCGTCAGCCTGGGTCTGGCCTGTACACACTGACCACTGCGTCTGCACAGGTGGCTGAGTCAGGTCAGGTGGCTGTGTCGAGTCGGGTGTCTGCGTCTGGTCAGCTTGCAGCGTCTTGCTCGTGTCGGGTACTCTCTCACCAGACTCTCCTCTGGCACCACCGCCTAGGTCACCCCTCGCTGCCGCGTCTCCGCAGCATGCACTCCCGTCTCCTTGTCTCTGGCCTTCCCAGGTCCCTGCCCTCCCTACCGCGCTCGCCTGCACCGCCGTGCCTTCCCTGCGTCGAGGGGCGGCAGCGCGCCGCTCCTCACTTCTCCGAGTTTCCTCCGACCACTGCTCCTCTGCAGACTCTCCACATGGACGTTTGGGGCACGGCCCTTGTCAGTGGGACGGACCAGGAGCGCTACTTCCTGCAGGTTGTTGACGACTACACACACTACACCACTGTCTTCCCCTTGCGGCGCAAGGTGGACGTCAGCGGTGTTTTGATCCCCTGGATCCGTGCTACTCGTTGCCAGCTGCGCGAGCGGTTTCGTCGGGACTTCCCAGTCCTGCGTTTGCACTCTGACAGGGGCGGTGAGTTCTCTTCTGACCTCCTTGCGGAGTTCTGACGAGACGAGGGCATCCGCCAGTCGTTCACGCTTCCGGCCTCTCCTCAGCAAAATGGGATTGCTGAGCGTCGTATTGGCTTGATCATGGAGGTTGCTCGTACCTCCATGATCCATGCGGCTGCTCCCCATTTTCTGTGGCCGTTTGTGGTCCGATACGTTGCGCATCAGCTCAACGTCTGGCCCCGTGTCTCTGAGCCAGAGACCTCGCCCACACTCCGGTGGACGGGGAAGTTTGGCGATGCGTCAGTGTTTCGGGTCTGGGGCGCGCTCTCCCTTGTTCGCAATGCCAAAGCGAGCAAGCTCTCCTCTCGCACTCTCCGCTGCGTCTTCCTTGGCTTCCCCACCGACGCCCCGCCGTGGTAGTTCTACCACCCGCGCTCGCGTCGCGTCTTCTCCTCCCAGGACGTCACCTTTGACAAGTCTGTCTATTCTACAGCCTACACCTGCACGCGTCCCACCCGGTCCCCCTCGCGCCTCTCTTCCTGGTACCAGTCCCCCCCCCAGTAGACCCCCTCCCCCCACAGGGTCCTGCTCCCTCAGGTGTGTCTCAGGTAGAGCCACCCCCCTTAGTTGAGCCTTTGGAGATCTCTTCTGACTCCTCTGGCCCAGCTGAGGGGGGTGACCCCACCGCTGACGACACGGTGGCCACTCGCCGCTCTCCACGCTTGGAGACCCCCCCTGGTTTTTCGCCTCGGCCGTCTTCGCCGCCTCCGCAGCCTGCTGCTGCGGACTCTGGAGCTGAGACTGCTGGTGCTGAGTCTGGGGGTGCTGAGACAGAGGGTGAGGGTTCTGGGTGTGTTGCTTCTGGGGGTGCTGCGACTAGGGGTGCTGGTTCTGGGGGTGCTGCGACTGGGGGTGCTGACTCTGGGGTGCTGCGAGTCCTAGTGGCGGTGGAGCTGTGGGTGACCCTGCTGGAGGTCCTGGAGCTGGACAGCCACCTCAGCCTGATCTACGAGACGCTCTCGCCGCAGGCGATTCGTGCGTGGATCGTTCGGCGAGGTAGTCCTGGTGGTGGAGGGTACGGTCCTGCTGGAGCTGGAGCTGCTAGTGCTGGAGGTACTGGAGGTGCTGGAGGTGCTGGAGCTACTAGTGCTGGAGGTGCTGCTGGTGCTGGAGGTGCTGGAGCTGCTAGTGCTGGAGGTGCTGCTGGTACTGGAGGTGCTTGAGGTACTGCTGGTGCTGGAGGTACTGGAGGTGCTGGAGGTGCTGGAGCTACTAGTGCTGGAGGTGCTGCTCGTGCTGGAGGTGCTGGAGCTGCTAGTGCTGGAGGTGCTGCTGGTGCTGGAGGTACTGGAGGTGCTGGAGGTGCTGGAGCTGCTAGTGCTGGAGGTCCTGCTGGTGCTGGAGGTACTGGAGGTGCTGGAGCTGCTAGTGCTGGAGGTGCTGGAGCTGCTAGTACTAGAGGTGCTGGAGCTGCTGGTGCTGGAGGTACTGGAGTTGCTGCTGGTGCTGGAGCTGCTATTGCTGGAGGTGCTGCTGGTGCTGTAGGTGCTGGAGCTGCTAGTGCTGGAGGCCCGGCTGGTGCTGGAGGTGCTGGAGGTATTGCTGGAGGTGCTGGAGCTGCTGGTGCTGGAGGTGCTGGAGTTGCTGCTGGTGCTGGAGGTGCTGGACCTGCTGGTGCACTTCGCCACCTTCTCGGTCTTCCGCCAGCTCCTACTGAGTTCCCTGTCGCTGGTACTACTCCGCCTTTACTATTCCCACCAGCAGACCTGTCTCAGCTACAGCTACTCCCACACTCCCCACTACCCACTCCTGCTCCTTACACTGATGTGACAGAGTCCCTGACTGAGCGTCGAGAGCGTGAGACTCGTGCTTCCACTCCTGAGCGTCGAGAGCCTGAGACTAGACCTTCCGTTCCTGCTCGTGTTCGTTCTCCAGCTGTCCCAGGCACTCACGACATGACACTCCGTCCTTCCTCTGTTCCACAGCGTGTTGTCCTACCGTCACCTCCAGCGTCTTCTCTTCCTGACGTTGCTGACCCTCCGTCTGACTTTACTCGTCCTTCCAGTCTGACTGTCACTCGCTTGCTTGCTACAGTTGTGATGGACGCTACGTTCTCGTCTCCTGCTGCGTCTGCCTTAGTCACTGAGCTTATTGACTTTGCTGCTGCACACCGCCTAGACTACCTTGCGAGTCTTGTTTCTGACCCTGACCCTGCCTGTCCTCTGTCCGTCGGGGATGAGGTTGCCCTTGGCTGTGACGCTCTTGAGGACAGACAAGAGGAGCTGGAGTGTCTTGCGGCCGCTGCACCTCATCTTGCGACCATGCTGCTTGCCCCTGAGGGAGACCCGAATGCATTTGACATCCCCACCCCACGCTCTTACAGAGAGGCAATCTCGGGTGAATAATCATCTCAGTGGGAGACAGCCATGGATGCAGAGATGGCTTCCTGGAAGTCCACAGGCACCTACGTCGACGAGGTCCCCCCACCTGGGGCGAACATCGTCAGTGGCATGTGGATTTTCAGGGTGAAGCGGCCACCGGGTTCTCTGCCTGCCTTCAAGGTACGTTATGTTGCTCGAGGTTTCAGTCAGCGTGAGGGGGTCGACTTCTTTCAGACCTTCTCCCCCACCCCAAAGATGACCACTCTTCGGGTGTTGCTACACGTTGCAGCTCAGCGTGACTACGAGCTGCACTCCCTCGACTTCTCGACAGCTTTCTTGCAGGGTAGCCTTCACGAGGCCATCTGACTGCGCCGTCCACCTGGCTTCACTAGGTCGTTTCCTGAGGGTACCCAGTGGAGCCTACGGCGACCAGTGTACGGCCTCCGTCAGGCACCTCGCGAGTGGCACGACACACTGAGGACGACACTTGCGGCTCTTGGGTTTGCTCCTTCGACTGCTGACCCGTCGCTGTTTCTGCGCACCGACACTTCGCTGCCGCCGTTCTACGTTCTCGTGTACGTCGACGACTTGTTTTTTGCTACTACTGACACAGAGGCGCTGGCCCTAGTGAAGGCGGAGCTGCAGGAGAGACACACCTGCACTGACCTGGGTGAGCTGCGGAGCTATCTTGGCTTGCAGATCACCCGGGACAGACCACGGCGCACCATCACCCTGACTCAGTCAAGCATGGTGCACCAGGTCCTCCAGCGCTTTGGCTTCCAGTACTCCTCGCCACAGCCCACTCCTTTGTCTACCAGTCATTCGCTCTCAGCTCCACCTTCGGACGAGTCCGTAGAGCCGAGTGGTCCGTACCCAGAGCTAGTGGGTTGCCTCATGTACCTGATGACGTGCACACGACCTGACCTCTCGTACCCTCTCAGCCTCCTGGCTCACTACGTGGCACCTGGTAGACACCGAAAGGTGCACTTTGATGCTGCGAAGAGGGTAATGCGTTACTTGTGCAGTACATCGGGCATGGGGCTCGCGCTTGGAGGACGGGGTTCAGTGGTCCTCACAGGACACTCCGACGCTTCTTGGGCCGATGACCAGGCGACTCAGCGTTCGTCACAGGGTTACACCTTCAGTCTTCGCTCTGGTTCTGTCTCGTGGAGGTCCACTCGTTCTTCTTCTGTGCTTGGCTCCAGCTGTGAGGCCGAGATCTACGCCGGGGCCATGGCTGCACAGGAGCTACGCTGGCTGACCTACCTGCTGACCGACTTGGGGGAGCGGCCTCGTTCTCCTCCAGTTCTGTACGTCGACAACAAGGCAATGCTTGCCTTGTGTCGCGAGCAGAGACTGGAGCACAGAACGAAGCACATTGCTCTTCGCTACTTTCTTGCTCGAGAGCTGCAGCAGCGTGGTCAGCTTCGCCTTTCCTACGTGGCCTCTCGGGCCAACACTGCTGATGTGTTCACCAAGGCCCTTGGGTCTGGTGACCATCAGCGTTTTTGTACTGCTCTTGGGCTTGTGACCACCCTGCCTCACCTGCTGGTTGCTTGACTTACACTTGTTGTACACTTATATATATCTTTATACCTGCATGTTTACTCTTGCTAGGTTGTAATCAGTGTACTGCCTTGTTCTTATACCTCTGCATGTGAACTGGCCTTGTGGCCTCTTGCTTGCCCTCAGATTGTGTGGTGTCCTTGAGATCCACGCTGAGCTTTGTTTTGCTTGTTCTCTTGCTTGACTGGTCTTGTGATTGTCTGTTGTGATTGCTATTTCCCACTTAGCCTATCGGGGTGTGTCAAACTATATGTTTGTGTTCTCTCTAGGCTATAGTGGGTTAGCCTACAAGGGGTACAACACTTTAGGGTTAGTACTTGTACCCAACTCATTCATAGTTCATTCATTCCTGCACAGTTATTGTGACACCACTCAGCACTCCAACCCTCTTGCCAGCACAAAGAGTTGGCTTCCCATTTTGTTATTCCAGAGTGGCTATGACTGATCTTGTTTGGTCCTTACCTTAGCACGTTTTCCAATCTCGATGTTTCAACCGCCGCCATAGCTCGTGATTTCCACAATTTTCAGCCGTAATTTTCTGCAATTGCCACGAGCGTGCCTCGTTGGCTATGTGTTTCTACTCCCATGTAGTCCGCCTACTTAGTGTAAGCATAAGGATTTTTTTTGTTCGTTGGTTTCAGCTCCCACAGATAGTTCGATTTGTTCATGCGCACGTTCAATATGAGGGCTTATACGCGTGCCTCTCCGTTGTATATATTTCTTTGCGTTTTTATTCCTCTTGATGAACATGTGCAGGTTGGAGCTTATGGTACCCTTGTATTTCAGAAGTCGCGCGGTTGTCCGATTGAGGTCGCGACGGTTTCTATCATTGTTAGCCTGAATTGTTATCTAACTCTTGTCGCTCTCAATTTTGTTTCGTGGCAGGCCTTTTTTATTCCTTCGTTATTACACTGCTCGGTTTTGAATACTACCATTTCCGGTGAGCATTATTGTTGTTGTCACTAACCGTTTGATATTCATGGCTAATTTTCAGGTTGAGATTCTTGGTTATATGCAGACGGTTCTGTCTTCGAATACCATGCCCAAATCATGTATAAGACGCAGATCAGCCCCCCACTAGGCGAGGGAAGTCCTATATATTGATATTTGCCATTGTGCTATGGATAAATTGTTACATATTGCTGGCATTGTAATTAATGGAAAATCTGAATCCAATCAGGCAAGAATCCTTTATTGTTAAAATCAATACCGTCTGAGGAATGTCCAATTATAAGCCGTAGGAAATCAACATATAAACTCTATGAAGAGTATAATGCAATGAGATATAATCTCCAAAATCACTTCGCGGAAACTCGTACCAAACTTCTGTCGAAGGTATTCAAGATGCAGCTTTGAACAGAGAAGCTTTCGAGAAGCATTCGGTAAGCATTTGAGAAGCATCGACGAAGCATTTGAAAAAATGCCTTTACTTCCACATAAAATCATTTGCAGCCCCTACGTTTTTTTTATCATTTGAAAAAACACCAAAGCAACTTTTTGCATCGGGTTTCTGGACACTGGATTTTTTTGATGTGGGACATCATCAATTTGTACGTCCCCTTGAACGTGCCACCGAACCACAACACCATCTTTATTGAAAGTTACTGTGTTATGTTGGAAGTCAAGAATGACCTCATTGGCTCGAAGCCAATCGATTCCGAGGACAAGGTCTACGCCTGTCAGTAATGGGAGGACATAAACATTAACGTTCTCGTTATAGCCTTGAATCTCCATATTGATATGTGTCTGCCCTTTGCTTGGGATGATTCGATCGTCACCAAGGCGAATGGGGCAAGACGGTCCCTCAATGAGGACCCCACGACTTGTTGCTTTGTTTTCATCGAAACGAGAAGCAGTTGTGCCCATATCAATAAGAATCTTTGCATCATCCCCATCTATTTGACCCACCAGCAATAATTTTTGTTGATGTTTTGGTCGAATGGGACATGCAACAATGCGAGTTGGTGGAAGGTATTATGCCTTGACATTGTGTTTTGCTCGATCATAAGATCGGCTGTCAGGCCACCACATGTGACCGTCTGTTGTGTTTGCTATCTCCCACTTAGCCTATGGGGGTGTGTCAAACTGTATGTTTGTGTTTATGTTTGTGTTCATGGAATGTGTTGAAGGTCCGTGCAAGAATTGAGCCCAATCCAACAACATACCACAACGGTTTCACGATGACTTGCAACACATGGGCCTGAACGCTGAAATGTCGCCCTATCGAGACAGGGTTGTCGATAACGCATCACCGATTGTGCTTTAGCCCTGTGCATCATACCAGGGTCTTTATGGACCTTGTTGAAGTTCCATGCAAGAATTGAGGCCAATCCAATACCATACCACAACGGTTTCACCATGCCGTGCAACACATGGGCCTGAACACTGCAACGTCGCCCTGTCAAAACATGGCTGTCAATAACGCATCACCGATTGTGCTTTAGCCCTGTGCATCATACCAGGGTCTTTATGCACCTTGTTGAAGTTCCATGCAAGAATTGAGGCCAATCGAATACCATACTATCAAAATCCTAGCGTGAGTTTGGCTTAGGAGCCATAGTTTAGGAGCCTTGGTAGTTGAGTTCGAGTTTAGGAAAAGTATCAAGAGGTTTGGAAGGAGAGGAATGGGGTTTCACTAGCAAGAGTTGGGATACAAGTACAACACCCTAAATTGGGTTGTACTCATTACAGAGTACTCCACTGCAGGCTAGACAGCAAATACATTCTGACACACCCCCATAGCCAAAGTGGGGTGTAATCAGCACAATGAGCAAGCATAGAGCAAGAGTTCACAATAGGTAAGTAAGGCTAGAGCTAATCACAGAGGGCAAGTGAGGAGGAGGAGAGACTGTGGGGGAGAGAAGATGGGAGGCGACTGCTGACGCTGCAGACACACAGACGAGCTGCTGGCTCAGTGGCTACCGGAACAGCGCTCCGGACTACTGGGGTAACTGGCCCCGCGGCTAAAAGTAGCGGCAGACGAGCAACGGACCCACGGGCGACTGGCGACTACCGGAGATTGTAGCCTCCGGACTGCTGCTGCTGCTGACGACAAGACTGCTGCCTCTACTTGACCTCCCCAGCTGCCTAACGCCCTTCTCACACACCCCCTGCTCAAACCCTAGCCCTACACCCACAGCACCCCCTTAAACCCTAAACCCCAGACTCCCACACATCCACCCCCCTCAGCGAGAGCTGCAGCAGTGGGAGACGAAGGAGGAGGAGGAGGAGGGAACGGCACGCACAACCGACACCCCCACAACCATCACCCCCACACCCACCCCCCCACGGCTGCACCGGGTCCAGGAGCGGCTGCTGCAGGGGCCAGGGGCGGCTGCTGCTGGGGCGGCTGCTCCAAGGGCTGCTGCTGCTGGGGCGGCTGCTCCAGGGGCTGCTGCTGCTGGGGCGGCTGCTCCAGGGGCTGCTGCTGCTGGGGCGGCTGCTCCAGGGGCTGCTGCTACTGGGGCGGCTGCTGCTGGGGCGGCTGCTCCAGGGGCTGCTGCTGCTGGGGCGGCTGCTCCAGGTGCCGCTGCTGCTGGGGCGGCTGCTCTAGGGGCTGCTGCTGCTGGGGCTGATGCTGCTGGGGCGGCTGCTCCAGGTGCTGCTGCTGCTGGGGCGGCTGCTCCAGGGGCTGCTGCTGCTGGGGCTGCTGCTGCTGGGGCGGCTGCTCCAGGGGCTGCTGCTGCTGGGGCGGCTGCTCCTGGGGCTGCTGCTGCTGGGGCGGCTGCTCCAGAGGCTGCTGCTGCTGGGGCGGCTGCTCCAGGGGCTGCTACTGCTGGGGCGGCTGCTTCAGGGGCTGCTGCTGCTGGGGCGGCCGCTGCAGTGGCGGCGGCTCCAGGGGTTGCTGCTGCTGGGGCGGCTGCTCCAGGGGCTGCTGCTGCTGGGGCGGCTGCTCCAGGGGCGGCTGCTGTTGCAAGGCAGGCCGCTCCAGGGGCGGCTGCTTCAGGGGCGGCAGCTCCAGGGGCGGCTGCTGCAACGGAAAGTAGGAGGGAGGGGAGGGGAAGGGCGCGGCCCCCATTGTGCCCTGACGGGCGATGTGCTAGGGAGCCGCGCAGGTCCCCAAAAGTGCCTCGACTGGCAACGAGAGGGGACCGCGCGCAGGCCCCTAAGGCGCCGCGACGAGGCAACGGGAGGGGCCGGCTCGCGGGCCCCGAAAGTGCCGCGACGAGGCGACGGGAGGGACCTGCGTGCAGGCCCCCAGAACGCCTCGACGAGGCGACGGTCGGGGCCAGTGCGCGGGCCCCTAAGACGCCGCGACGAGGTAGGAACCCGCCGCGCGCCTCGGGGCGCACGGCGGGCAGAAAACCGCCACGCGCTACGAGCGCGTGGCGGAAGAAAAATGGGATGTCGCGCGCCACGGGGCGCGCGACACACAGTAGGGCAGCGGAATCGAGTGGGCCCACAGGCCAGGAACGTTAAGCTCTGATAACATATCAAAATCCTAGCGTGAGTTTGGCTTAGGAGCCATAGTTTAGGAGCCTTGGTAGTTGAGTTCGAGTTTAGGAAAAGTATCGAGAGGTTTGGAAGGAGAGGAATGGGGTTTCACTAGCAAGAGTTGGGATACAAGTACAACACCCTAAATTGGGTTGTACTCATTACAGAGTACCCCACTGCAGGCTAGACAGCAAATACATTCTGACACATACCACAACGATCTGTGATGGTAGTAACGGCGTCGATGACAACCTCGAGCTCGCCGCCATGGCTGCCTCCAGTTTGCCTGGAACTCACATTGCGTGAAGCTCAGTTACCAGTTGGCTTTAATTTCACCGGCATTAGCTTCGCTACACCTTTACGAAGAAGCCTATACCTTTTATGTGTTCATCAGACGAACATTGATTGGTCTTCTCAAGGGTGTCTCCTGCTGGTCCAAGAATCAAGGCCCAATGCTAACGCGTGTTTCCCTAGGTCGCGGTCTGCCATCAAGGTGCTACCTACGCTAACTACCATTAGCTACGCAGATGCTGTGCAACGGGATGATCCCGAAGTATTATCATCAGTGTCACATCATCTATGTCAAGAGCATTGGTCTACCACAGGAGCCTACTATGTATTTAACAATACTGTGCTCAAACAACCGGCTCATCAGTCTCATCAGTTTTTTCAGCTCTTCTCTTCAGAGCGTCTGCCGGACTTCTGTCATCATTGCACGATGCCTCCGAAAGGCTCACGCGCTAAGGCTGTGGTTGATGCTCCTGCCGGGGGTAGTGATCCTGCAGGCAAGACGACACCAAGCAAGGGGAAGGAAGTCATTGACAATCTTCCGTCAGAAGCGGAAGTGACGGCAGGTGGTTCTGGTCTCACCATTGAAGAGAAGCTGAAAGCGCTTGCAACGGTTGCTACGGACGACTCCTTTATTGAGGATGATTCTAACGAGGAGCTCGAGATTGACTCGGCTAAGAGTGCTCACCCGCATCTGCGCTTCACGTCGATTCTGCTTTTTCCGGTTATCCCTTCTCGTGAAGTTGCTTCGGTGATTTTAACCGTGAGGATGCTGATGAAGCGTGTCTGGTCTAATCTGCTTACTGACGAGGTTCTTGCTTCGGTGAAGTTCCAGGAGCTGCTCCCGGCCTTTGTCGCGAAGACTCGTTACAGCCGGCACCAGGTTTCTTTCTTGCACGAATCGGACGCGGTGAACATCAAGCAGACGGCGGTGGAACACAAGTGTCAGAATGGCATGACGCTTCACTGTTTCTGGCTGCATCCGGAGGACGCGGCTTTCATTCGCAAGAAGGCTTCGAACCTGCAGATGCTGGAAGTTTTCTTCAAAAACGTACCTGCTGACATCCCGCCGGAGTTGGTTAAGGAAGTCATGGTTGCCCACCCGCTCAGGATCCGGAAGCAGTCTGCGTTCGCCGAAGGTCACTGCTCCTTCACCCTGTTACCGGCGCTGACACTGACAAGATCAAGGGGCTGGTGGCTCAGCACGCTGGCGACAAGCACCGCTGGCGCCATGAGTTCCGGCACCAGTTGCTGGGAGGAACGACCCTGTTGGCCCACTACCCGTTGCTATCCTGTCCGCTCTGTGGTGGACACCATTATGACAAGTATCATAATGCTTTCATCACGGAGCGTCAGAATAACATAGGGAAGTGGAGTTTGACTGTGGGACGGGTTCATAGGATCAACGGTAACTGCTGCTTACGTTTTTTGGGTTGTCGCTTTACCTCTCTTATCTTGCCATTCACTGACGTGCCGCTTGTCCCTCGCAGCTGCCTCTCTCCGCGCTTCTCCGCTTATTACCCCGCTTTTGCTGGATGCGGCTTTTGTGTTGATCTCCCTTGGGAGCAACAGGGAGGAATGGCTGTGTACCCTCGACAGCTGCGGGAAGGCTCATGGCAAGTCATTCATGGCTACGGCGGATCATGTCACATCGGCAAGTCACCTGCTGGGCCTGGAAAAGCTGGGTGCCGCCACCCGCAGCTCCCTGGAGAAGCTTGGTCTGCATGTCATCCGCAAGGAGTTTGGGATCTGAAGTCTGAACTTACCAGCCTGGGGAGGTGCTGGGCAGCTGTAGCGGTAGTTTGTTCTCTGGTAGCAGTATCTTGTATCACCGGCCTGTGGATGCGAAGGGGCCTTTCAGCAGTGGTTAAATGAGTACAAAAAAACTTACTGACGTTTGCAGGCCTGAATGTCAACGGCCTGGGTGATGGGAACAAGCAACAAACTTACTGACGTTTGCAGGCCTGAATGTCAACGGCCTGGGTGATGGGAACAAGCAACAGCGAACAAAGAACTGGATAAAGCAAGCAGCGGACATCACCATACTGTCAGACGCTAGACTCACTGAGGATCACCCTTACTGGAACTCACTTAGGCAGCCACAAGTCCTGGTCGCTTCACCCACCGCTAAGGCCGGCAGAGTAGCTCTGATCTGTCGGAGGCACGGGCTGTCGCTGCACAATACCCTCATCCACCCATCCGGTCGGCTATCCGCCACGACACCTTTCACATCACCTTGATCGCAGTCTACTTCCCTGCCGATGTCGCTGATCGGAAGGCGTTCATCCGCAGGGTGCTGGGTCCCGTTAAGATACGGTGCAGCCAGGATCTCACCTGCTCATCCTGGGGGATTTCAATATAGTGGAAGATCCGTTGCTGGACAGAACATCGAGGAAGGGGACAACGAAAGAGAATGAGGAGCTATACCGTCGCTGTGATGTTTTCCACCTCTCGAACGCTTTCAGAGTGCTTCACCCGTACAAGAGAGAATTCACTTTTTACTCCTGCGCCAACCAGTCCAGTTCGCGAATTGATCGGGCACTTATCTCGCAATCATTGTTGTCGTCTCGCATATCATGCCGGCTGACCCCATCCCTGATCATAGCTTTGCAGTGAAGGTGGCTTTCAGGATGAATACACGGGTGCAGTTTGGACCCGGGCTCAGGAGGCTCCCTGCATACATGTTAGACAGGCCGGGGGTCAGGAGAGTGATTGAAGCTGTGGAACGACAAGCAGACTCATGCGGAGATGGCTTTGAGCTCCTAATCTCCCGCCTCAATACTGCTCTCCGAGCATATGCGAAAGAGGAGCGGAAGAGGGTACGGGCTACGATGACCCACCTTCATCGGACGGTTGCGGAGCTGAAGCAGGCGTGGCTGGGGGACCCAGGGTGCGCTCGGCTGAAAGCCCTACTGGATGAAAAAGAGGCACAGCTGAAGAGCTATGAGCTGGTGCGGCAGGAGAGGCTGCACGAAATGGCGGGGTTGAAGGAAGAAGTCAAGGGTGAGGTGGCGTCCCCGCATCTGTCGGCAAAAATCAAGGTTAGGAAGGGGAGTACGCAAATTTCAGAGTTAGACGCCGGCGGGAGGCTGGTCAATGACAACAGCGCTATCCTAGGAGCAGCGTCACAGTACTACGGGGAGCTCTTTGGAAGGGACAGGCAGCAGGTTGCGACCACTTGGTCTCCTGCTCCCGGGAGGTCTCTGTCGCAGAAGTCGGCGGAAGCGGTGTGCACGGCTTGGACGGAGAAATAGGTGAAAAACGCTTTCCGTTCGATGGCGAAAGACAAAGCCCCCGGAAAAGACGGGCTGCCGAAAGAGTTGTTTGAGCTTCACTGGGACGTCTTGGGCAAACATTTCATGAAGCTCGCGGACAGTTTTGCGGCCACGTCGTCTTTGCCGACAAGCACAAAGGAGGCCGTCACCATCCTGTTGCACAAGAAGGGGGGAAGGGATTAGCTTGACAACTACAGACCGATCACGCTTCTAAGCTTTACCTACAAGGTGATTGCGCGGGTGGTGGCGGACAGAATGAAAAAAGTGCTGCATGAGGTCATCTCTCCGGAGCAATATGGCTTCTTACCTGGCAGAAGATTATCGGATGCGGTGGGTTTGGTCGCGGATGTCATCGAAGCCGCAAAGAATAAAGACCGAGACTGGTACCTCTTGCTAGTTGACTTCAGGAAAGCCTTTGACTCAGTCTCGAGGGATTTCCTGTTCACGGTGCTTGAGAGGATTGGCTTTCCGAGCCGTTTTGTGGACTGGGTTCGGGGCCTGCACAAGGACACACGGACCAGCTTGTTAATCAACGGCTGGATGGGAGAAGCGGTTGACGTGGTGTCCGGGGTGCAGCAGGGCTGCCCTCTCGCGCCTTACCTCTTTCTATGCGCGGTGGAGCCCCTGGCTCAACAAGCGGCTGCCCGGAACCTAGGCCTCACGGGCGGAAATCAGCGGCTGGCGTACCTGGGGTATGCCGACGACCCGACCTTGATCCTGCAGGGAGAAGAACAGATTGCAGAAGCAGAGCAGCTGTTAGCGGATTTTGAAGCTGAGTCGGGATTAGCCACAAATAAAGGGAAGTCGTCCATTTTACCTTTGGGGCGGAACATGAACAAGCAGGCCTGCAGGACGGACGGTTTCAAGTGGGTGAAGGCAGACGAAGCGGAGCGGCTCCTGGGTGTGTGGGTGACGCCGGCTGGCAGCTGCGCCCCCACCTGGGAGAAAGCATTTGCACTGATCAAAGAAAAACTGAGCCAATGGGAGACGCAGCATCTCACGATGGGGGCCAGAGTAGCGGTGATCAACTGCTACATCTCACCCATCATCTTCTTCCAGGCGCAGGTGTACCCGCCGCCAGTGGATATTTGGGGGAGAATATTGAAGCTGACGCACAACTTCATGTAAGGCAATCACGTGGTCACGGATAAAAAATTCATCCTGTGGAGCCGGGAGCTATTGTACATGGCAAGAGAAGACCGCGGCGTGGGGGTAAGGGACCCGGAGATAGAGCTCACCTGTCTCGCAGCCAGGCGTATCGGATTGCTGCTTACAGATACAAGTGCGCTGAAGCGGGACATCATGCTTGAAGCGGCGGACCTGCCACTGGGGATGGATTCCTTCGTCGCCCATGTGAAGCTTTTGAAGTGTTGGCGCGGAAAAAGTGAGAGGTGGAAGCTGGCATGCGAGAGCTTTATGCAGTCGCCGCTTGCGCTGTCGCTACCAGAATTAACGAGGGAATAAATCGAAGCGGAGCGGATTGTTTTCAACCGCAATATCCTGCTTAATGGTAAAACACCGGTGGGAGGCCAGAAAGCTGCGGCGAAGTGTCAAACATACTAGGAGGAGGACCTAGGCTTAGAAGCCTAGGCCTCAGTAGAACTATGAAAGGAAGCGCCAAGTGAGAGCGAGAGTTGTGTGCACGAACAGAATTGAGAAATGAATGATTGGACTAGCAAGCAGCAGGATACAAATAGCAAACCCTAAGGGGCTGTACTCACTGCAGGCTACACAAATAACATACTCTGACACACCCCCATAGCCAAAGTGGGGTGTAATCAGCACAATAAGCAGGCAGTGCAATAGTTCATAATTATGAGCAAAGCTAGAGGCAGTCACAGAAGGCAAGTGAGGAGGAGGAGGGACTGTGGGGGCGAGAAGATGGGAGGCGACGACTGAAGCTGCAGACACACGGGCGACAGGAACGGCTGGCACAGTGGCTACCGGGACAGCGCCCCGGACTACTGGAGTAACTGGCTCGGCGGCTACGAGGAGCGGCAGGAGCAACGGACCCACGGGCGACAGGCGCAGCAGGCTCTCTGGGCTACCAGGACAGCGCCCCGGACTACAGGTGCTGCGGACGACAAGACGGCTGCCTCCACTCAACCTCCCCCAACTGTCCCGCACCCCCCCCACACACCCCCTGCTGCACCCCTAGCTCCACTCCCACGTCACCCCCCTAGCTCCACTCCCAGCGGCTCCCACACCTCCACCCCCCTCAGCAGCAGCTGCAGCAGTGGGAGACGAAAAAGGAGGAGGGGAAAGGGAAGGGGAGCACCCACACCTCGCACCCCCATGCTCGCCACCCCACACCCCCACCACCGCGGAACGCACGGCAGAATGGGAGCAATGGGCAGCACGGGGGGGGGGGGACGGGACGGGCTTCTGCAGGGGCGGCTCGCGCGGGTCCTGGGGCGACTGCTGCAGGCACGGGCTGCTCCAGAGGCGGCTGCTGCAGGTGCGGGCTGCTCCAGGGGCGGCTGCTGCAGTGGCGGGCGGCTCCAGGGTCGGCCGCTGCAGGTGAAAGGTAGGAGGGAGGGGGGGGGAAGGAGCGCGGCCCCCAGGGCGCCCCGACGGGCGACGAGAAAGGGAGCCGCGCGGCCCCCCACGGCCGCCGCGACGGGCGACGGGAAGGGCGCCGCGCGGGCCCCCAGAGCCGCCGCGACGGGCGACGGGAGGGGACCTCGCGCGGGCCCCCGTGGTCGCCACGACGGGCGATGGGAGGGGAGGCCGCGCGGGCCCCCGAGTGCGCCTCGACGGGCGACGGGAGGGGACCGCGCGCGAGCCCCCGTGGTCGCCACGACGGGCGACGGGAGGGGAGGCCGCGCGGGCCCCCGAGAGCGCCACGACGGGCGACGGGAGGGGAGGCCGCGCGGGCCCCCGAGAGCGCCTCGACGGGCGACGGGAGGGGACCGCGCATCCCCCCAAGGGCACCACGACGGGCGCCACGGAAGGGTAAACCGCCACGCGCCTCGAGCGCGCGGCGGGCAGAAATTAGGGTTTCTGCGCCGCGCACCACGGGGCGCGCGGCGGACAGTACGGCAGCGGAAGCAGGTGGTGGGCCCATACAGGAAGGCGGCAGTGACACGCCGCCCTCTGATACCATGTCAAACATACTAGGAGGAGGACCTAGGCTTAGAAGCCTAGGCCTCAGTAGAACTACGAAAGGAAGCGCCAAGTGAGAGCGAGAGTTGTGTGCACGAACAGAGATGAGAAATGAATGATTGGACTAGCAAGCAGCAGGATACAAATAGCAAACCCTAAGGGGCTGTACTCACTATTGAGTACCCCACTGCAGGCTACACAAATAACATACTCTGACACGAAGCTGTGGGAGCTCCGACTGGGTGATCTATTTCTACCGGACGGCGCGGGGGGTCGTAAGGTCAAGGAGGTGAAAACCCTGTCACTGGAGCTGGGTGGCTCTAAGCAAGCGAAGCTGGTAGTACGAGCGTGGGAAGCTGTGCCGCAGACCTGGAAGGAGGTTTTGCTGTCTGCCGAGCTTCCGCAGCTGCCAACTCCGCCCGCATGTTCTCGCCTTCAGAGGTCTGCACTGTTCAAAGATGGGCAGGTGGTGTCACTGAAGGAGCTGAAGGGGTGTTGGGAAAAGAAGAAGCATCAGTCCATCAAGAGGGAGCTTTGGGCGGGCAGATGGGCAGGAGAAATCGATTGGAAAAAGGTGATAAAAATCCGGGACTCGCTGGTGACATCGAACAGACCGCGTGACGTGCTGCTTAGGGTTCACAGCCTCAACCTGCAAGTGGGCGAAAGGCTCTCTTTCGTAAGTGGCAAGCCGGTTTGCCCGCACTGTGGGGAGTTTGAAACCGTGGAGCACTGCCTTTTCAGCTGCCCGCGCATCCAACAAGTGGTGGTAGCAGTCAGGCGGGCCATGCGCATGCCGAATCCAGCGAGGCAAGTGTCGGAGCTGGGTGACCTATTGTTCGGGAAGGCAGCTTCCGCCTCAGCATTTCCTGAAGCGTCCCTCTCCGCTATTGCAGTACACCAGATCTGGGTGGAGCGGTGTGAATGTGTGTTCCGGGGGAAAAGATTCCGGGCTCGGCGCGTTCTCAGACGCATCGAGGGAGCCTTTCGGCTGCATGTGAAGGTGTACACGCGAGCAGTGGGAAAAAAGCTTGGCAGAAGTGGCAGTTTGAAGGGACACGGCAGATCACATGTGCTGGCAGAGCAAGAGGACAGCTTGCTTGGACGCATTCGCTGCTCAGCGGTGAGAGGTTGGAAATGGACACACAGTTTCGGCGCGCTTTGGAGTCTTGCAAGGGGGGCTTTGCATCCGCCTTAGAAGCTTCGCATGGGGCCACCACTGGGGATCGGCCTCCCACGCTCAGTTATGACTGACATATATCTTTTATGCGCTTGTTCTCCAGTGTATTTGGATATATTCATAATGAAAATAAAATAAAATAAAATAAAATAAAAACATACCACAACGGTTTCACCATGTCGTGCAACACATGGGCCTGAACGCTGCAACGTCGCCCTGTCGAAACATGGCTGTCGATAACGCATCACCGATTGTGCTTTAGCCCTGTGCATCATACCAGGGTCTTTGTGCACCTTGTTGAAGGTCCACGCAAGAATTGAGGCCAATCCAACACCATACCACAACGGTTTCACCATGTCGCGCAACACATGGGCCTGAACGCTGCAACGTCGCCCTGTCGAAACATGGCTGTCGATAACGCATCACCGATTGTGCTTTAGCCCTGTGCATCATACCAGGGTCTTTGTGCACCTTGTTGAAGGTCCACGCAAGAATTGAGGCCAATCCAACACCATACCACAACGGTTTCACCATGTCGCGCAACACATGGGCCTGAACGCTGCGTTGTCGCCCTGTCGAAACATGGCTGTCGATAACGCATCACCGATTGTGCTTTAGCCCTGTGCATCATACCAGGGTCTTTTGCACCTTGTTGAAGGTCCACGCAAGAATTGAGGCCAATCCAACACCATACCACAACGGTTTCACCATGTCGCGCAACACATGGGCATGAACGCTGCGACGTCGCCCTGTCGAAACATGGCTGTCGATAACGCATCACCGCTTGTGCTTTAGCCCTGTGCTTCATACCACTCCCTTTATGCACCTTGTTGAAGGTCCACGCAAGAATTGAGGCCAATCCAACACCATACCACAACGGTTTTACCATGTCGCATCACCGCTTGTGCTTTAGCCATGTGCTTCATACCACTCCCTTTATGCACCTCGTTGAAGGTCCACGCAAGAATTGAGGCCAATCCAACACCATACCACAACGGTTTCACCATGTCGCGCAACGCATGGGCCTGAACGCTGCGACGTCGCCCTGTCGAGACATGGCTGTCGATAACGCATCACCGCTTGTGCTTTAGCCCTGTGCTTCATACCACTCCCTTTATGCACCTCGTTGAATGTCCACGCAAGAATTGAGGCCAATCCAACACCATACCACAACGGTTTCACCATGTCGCGCAACGCATGGGCCTGAACGCTGCGACGTCGCCCTGTCGAGACATGGCTGTCGATAACGCATCACCGCTTGTGCTTTAGCCCTGTGCTTCATACCACTCCCTTTATGCACCTCGTTGAAGGTCCACGCAAGAATTGAGGCCAATCCAACACCATACCACAACGGTTTCACCATGTCGCGCAACGCATGGGCCTGAATGCTGCGACGTCGCCCTGTCGAGACATGGCTGTCGATAACGCATCACCGATTGTGCTTTAGCCCTGTGCTTCATACCACTCCCTTTATGCACCTCGTTGAAGGTCCACGCAAGAATTGAGGCCAATCCAACACCATACCACAACGGTTTCACCATGCCGCGCAACGCATGGGCCTGAACGCTGCAGCGTCGCCCTGTCGAGACATGGCTGTCGATAACGCATCACCGCTTGTGCTTTAGCCCTGTGCTTCATACCACCCCCTTTATGCACCTTGTTGAAGGTCCATGCAAGAGTTGTGCCCAATACAATACCATACCACAACTGTTTCCCGTTTGGCACTAGTGATCGTCGTGTTAGAATATCGTCCAACGACGTGTAACCGTTGTGGATAGCATACGTGTGCTTAGTACAATTGTCAGAAGAAATAGTTCTGGACGCTTTTTGTGTATGTGACATGAGACAAACCCACTACCTTACCACAACCCCATACTATTACATTAGCAACGAATTTTTTTATGATTGCATTTGTTGTAGTTTTGAATTTTATTTAGCTTGTATGTGCAACGTTGTTCGTTCGCGTCAGCACTGTACTTTGCAGGGTTTAGGTTACATTCGCTCTAGTGGTTCATAAACCGTTCTAGCATGTGCAGTGATTGATGCGTTGGCAACACTGATTGGCCGACGCATCTCAAACGACCCCTCCCGCAACACAAGCACCAGCCAAGCGGTACATCCGCCATTGAAGTGGCTGTGATCAAGCGGTGAGTGGGTTTATGATCGGGTGGCTAAACGTACACCGTCTGATCTAGCCTGATCTGATTACAGTCATCTCTCTAGTCTTGTAGGCCACCCCAACCACCCTTGTGCCCCACCCACCTGCTTCCGTCACCCTCTGGCCCACAACTTTGACGCTGCTCGCTGTTTGACACAGGCGTTTCCAGATCGCCCGTGACTCACCAGTCGACTAAGTAATGGGCCGTAGCTCTGTGCCTAGCGACTACTATTTCAGTTTTAATTGAAGCAGAGGTTTTCGGAGAGAGATGCTTGAATAGACCGTCCAGTCTCCCTTCGTTACATTCATTTGCGGTTCCCCTAGGAAACCGGCTCAACCGTTCCGCACGTTAGAAATTAGCATTCGTACTACAACCATGACACGTGCAACTCGGCAAAAAGAAAAGGAGGAGGAACAGGCCGGACGACGCGCGACAAGGAGGCTGTTTGTTCAGACCGATCGGGGGGGTGTTGGCGGATCTAAAGCTACTAATGCGTACGCCACGCGTGGCAGTCAACAGAAAAAAGTGGCAGGAAAAAGGCCGCGCTTGGACAGGAGAAGTCCGGGAAGAAGGCGGAAGACAAGGGGAAGCAACCAACACCACGCAAGCGTGTTTCTACCGTGAAAAAAATATGCGGATGTTGCCTCTGGTGGAACCGAGCCCGGTTCGACTAACGACGGCACCATCGGCGGCAAAGAAGATCCGAGGCGAGGGAGCGTGAGTCTTGCAGTCTCGTCCAGCAGCAGCAGCCTTGGGCAATGTGCCTTGGTTTTGGACATTGGTTTTGGTTTTGGACATTGGCTATCTAGGGGCAGTGCCCTGAGGCAAGCGGGCAGAGGCCCGAGCGTGTGAGGCACACGCGGGAACAGCAGGGGCTGGCTCGACTGGTGAGTGCATGCTTCCAGCAAGTTTTGTGCAAGAGTGAGTTGCAACAGCTCCTTCAGTGAAAAGACCCCACCTTGCTGCAGATTGCAGCACCTCCAGCGCCCACACTCACGGTACGTCGCAAGGTTTTTCCTTGTTGCTGTCGTTGTCTCTTCTTTCCTCGTTCCGTTCGCCTCCTTGCTTGTTCACGGTACCTCGACTTACCGCCGTGCTTGTTGTTCCATGCAGCACACTCAACCCAAGCGCATGCAAGGAGAGGGGAGGCGTATGGGCGCGTGGCTGAGGTGGACGGCGCATGGCTGACGTGGACGCGAGCGTGATGGGATGACGCACGGCCGGCAGTCACAAGCGTGTGGCTGCCTCCTACCCGCCCTGCTGACCACGCGCTCGGAGGCAAGGCGCGGAGGAGCAGACGAGGATGCGGCGAGGTGGAGTGGAGCGATGGGTGGGTGGAGGAGGATGGGTGGGCTGCTTGATTTGGCTGGGTTGCTTGCTTGGGGTGGGTTGCTTGATTGGGGTGGGTTGCTTGATTGGGCTGGGTTGCTTGTTCGGGGTAGGTTGCTTCATTGGGGTGGGTTGCTTGATTGGGGTGGGTTGCTTGATTGGGGTGGGTTGCTTGATTGGGGTGGGTTGCTTGATTGGGGTTGGTTGCTTGATTGGGGTGGGTTGCTTGATTGGGGTGGGTTGCTTGATTTGGGTGGGTTGCTTGATTGGGGTGGGTTGCTTTATTGGGGTGGGTTGCTTGATTGGGGTGGGTTGCTTGATTGGGGTGGGTTGCTTGATTGGGGTGGGTTGCTTTATTGGGCTGGGTTGCTTGATTGGGGAAGATTGCTTGATTGGGATGGGTTGCTTGATTGGGGTGGGTTGCTTGATTGGGGTAGGTCGCTTGATTAGGCTGGGTTGCTTGATTGGGGTGGGTTGCTTGATTGGAGGAGGCGACTGGAGGGGCGGAGGCTGCTGCACTGCACCTTTGCGAGGAGGCGGGTGGCGACTGGAGGGGCGGAGGCTGCTGCACTGCATCTGTGCGAGGAGGCGGGTGGCGAATGGAGGGGCGGAGGCTGCTGCACTGCACCTGTGGGATGGCAGCAGTGGGATGACGCACGGCAGGCACCACTGCTGCCGTGCTGATCACTGCTCGCCTTAGGAGGAACGGCGAGGCCAGGAGGGAGAAGTGCCACTGCTGGCGAGCGCGCCTGCATGCAGCTCCGACCCCTCCTGAATATTTTCTCTCTTCTCTTAATATTTTCACGCTCTTGTTCGCACTTGTTCTTAAACTGCTCACCTTTGCCGTCATTGCCACTACCTCCTCCTCTCGCCACTCGTGTTGAGCGATGATGTTGCGGTTGTGAGTGTGCCTGCTGCTTTTTCCCTTGTGTGTGCTTGCGTGTTCGGTTGTAAGTGTGCCTGCTGCGTACTCCCTTGTGTGTGTTTGCGTGTTCGATTGTAAGTGTGTCTGCTGCGCCTTGTGTGTTCTTGCGTGTTCGGTTGTAAGTGTGCCTGCTGCTTACTGCCTTTTGTGTGCTTGCATGTTCGGTTGTAAGTGTGCCTGCTTCTTACTCCCTTGTGTGTGCTTGCGTGTTCGGTTGTGAGTGTGCCTGCTGCTTACTCCCTTGTGTGTGCTTCATTGTTCGGTTGTGAGTGTGCCTGCTGCTTACTCCCTTGCGTGTGCTTCATTGTTCGGTTGTGAGTGTGCCTGCTGCTTACTCCCTTGTGTGTGCTTGCTCGTTTGGTTGTAAGTGTGCCTGCTCCTTACTCCCTTGTGTGTGCTTGCATGCTCGGTTGTAAGTGTGCCTGCTGCTGACTCCCTTGTGTGTGCATCTTCTACGTGCGCACAGGAGCGAGTGGAGCGAGGAGCAGCGCAGCGGGGAGCAGAGGCACTCTCCCCTTAATCATCTCTCTCCTAGGCACGCGGGGGAGCGAGCGTGTTGGGATGACGCACGGCCGGCAGTCACTGGAGTGTGGCTGCCTCCTATCCGCCCTGCTGACCACGCGCTCGGAGGCAACACGCGGAGGAGCAGGCGAGGAGGCGGCACTTCGGGCGGGGGGCCGGCGAGGAGGCAGCGCTACGACGAGGCATCTTTTTCTCACGTGTGCTGGCTTCTCCCCCTGCGTCCATGGGGTGAGGCGGAAGAACGAGACGGAGCGACTGACGGGTGGATTGAGACGATTACAAGGTGGGGTGCTGTTGCATGGAGAGTGAGAGCCATGCAGAGCCGAGGGAGCGAATGGCCTCGATCTTTTGAGGGTGGGGGCCCCCATCTCTCTCTTGATCTTGTCCTGAAGCTGGGGCCCGCCTTCGTCCTCTGCGGCTACTCACTTTCCTTCAACACCTTGGCCCTTGGATCTGTCCTCTTCCATGCCTCTGTCTGACGTCCTCCTGACCCGCACTCCGTCCTCACTCCTCCCCCTTCCATTCCCTTCAGTTCGGGCCTTCATGTGGAGCGAGGAGGGCGAGGGGGCAGCACGGCGGGGCAGCAAGAGGAGCTTATCTGCTTAATCCCCGCCTTCCTTCCCTTATGGGCTTCACGTGGAGCGAGGTGGGCGAGGGGGCCGCGCGAGGGGCAGCAAGAGGCGTCTCTCTGCATAACCCCCCCCTTCCTTCCCTTCAGCATGGCGGGTAGCGCGGAGGGCGACACGGCGGGCGGCACAACGGGCGGCACGGACGGAGGTGAGGTGCTGTTTCATCGCTGCAGCAAGGTAAGCTTCTTCCCTTGTCTGTTTCCGCCATCAACTATTCAAAGTTCTCCAATTTGTAGTGTGTGCTCGTTGGATTCATTATGCTCTCTTTCTTGTGTTTGTCATTCCACTTTTGGCATATTAACAGGTGGGCAACGCAGCAAGCGAGCAGCGCAGAGGGCGACACGGACGGAGGTACAATGTCTTGCTCCGTGCTTTTCACTTGCTCCTGGTTTCCTATTTGCTCCTGTTTTTTTCGCATTGCATGTTTTGTGTTCGTCTTGCATGTGTTGTGTTCGTCTAAAACCCCTCCCCTCCCCTCCCCTCCCCTCCCCTCCCCTCCCCTCCCCTCCCCTCCCCTCCCCTCCCCTCCCCTCCCCTCCCCTCCCCTCCCCTCCCCTCCCCTCCCCTCCCCTCCCCTCCCCTCCCCTCCCCTCCCCTCCCCTCCCCTCCCATCCACACTCCCCTTCCCCTGCAGGTTGATGGACAACAGTGGAAGTGGGGCGGCAGGCCGGGCGGCACGGACGGAGGTACAATGTCTTGCTCCATGCTTTTCACTTGCTCCTGTTTTCCTATTTGCTCCCGGTTTTTTGCATTGCATGTGTTGTGTTCGTCTTGCAAGTTCAGGCGAAATCAAGGTCGTCAGGAGCAAGTCGCGTGAGCCAGTTGCTGCGTGCTTTGTGAGTTTGAGATGCCTTGAAAGTCCGCCACAGCCGAGTGCAGGCAAAGTCAAAGTCGTCAGGAGCGAGGCGGGTTAGCCAGTTGCTGAGCGTGCTCTTGGCGTTGAGCGTGTCAGATGCCGCCAGCGTGGTGGGATCCTCGCGAGCAAAGTGCCTTCTGAAATGACTGAATCCCTGGCTCTCTCGCCATGTAACAGGGTTACCACATTGTCTCACCGTGATATTCGGAGCAACGGAGTTGGTGGGATCCTCTTTAGTCACCGCAGTGAACAGCTGCAGCGCCTGCCCATGCTCCTTGCGAGCAAAGTGCACGAGAGCCTTGTTCAGCCGCACCAGCCTCTTCATCTCCCCCACATTTGCTGCTGTCACCCGCCCTGCCCCCACACCACCTTCGCTCCCTCCTCCTGCTCCTGTTGCTCCTGCTCCTGCCCCTCCTGCTCCAGCTCCTGCTGTGTTACTCGCATCTCCTGTTGCTTCCCCTCCTCCCTCCCCCTCCCCTGCCCCCTCCCCTCCTCCTCCCCCACTCCCCCCTTCACTCTCCATCTCCACCTCGCGATGCACCACCATCGTCTTCACCAATCCAAACGCGGCGCTCGCGCCCTCCACGTCCCCCAGCTGCAGCCGAACGAGGCCGTACCGCGAGAGCAGGGCGGCGTTGCTTGGCTCGTAGCGCAGGAGGCACTGCAGCCAGAGGAGCGCGGTGGGGTAGTCGCGCTGGGCCAGGTGGTGGGAGACCAGCGCGTGCCGCACTGCCTGCCGCCTGCGCGCCCAACACGCCACCGACGCCGCCTGCTGCGATGCTGCTGCTGATACTGATGCTGAGGATGAGGGTACTGATGTTGATGTGCTGCTGCTGCTGGTGCTGCTGCTGCTGCTGCTGCTGCTGCTGCTGGTGGGTAAGGTTGAGGTGGTAACAGCAGCAGCAGCAGCACCACCCTCCCCATCCTCAGCTGACATAACATCTGCCATGCCTTCTCTTGTCTCTGTGCTCACGCTCTTGCTCATGCTGCTGCTCTTGCTGCTATCTGCAGGTGCTGCTCTCGCCTGTGTGTCTGCCATTTTTGCCTGAACAGCCTTCATCTGCCGTCCACACAGCAATGCACAGACGGATTGAGTCACTCAGTGGAGCATTCTGGAGAGATTTGCAAAATGCAGAATGCGATATGCCAAGTGCAGAGTGCTAAACCGCAGCCCACCACACTGCACCCACCTTAGCTGTGCTATGCAGTATCCCTGCAGAGCGCATAGTCGCTTCAGAGAGCTGGATTGCCCATGCGGTCGGGTTGCTATAGAGAACACACAGAGGGTGAAATGGCACACCCACACCGTGCACAAACCTGAGCTCACCACACTGCACCCACCTTAGCTGTGCAGTATGCCTGCAGGGCGCATGATCGCTCCAATGTGAGGGCCGGGTTGCCCATGCAGTGAGGCAGCTCTGCTGCCAGCCAGCGCAGCGCAAAGGGCAGCATGGAGCCTGGAATGGAAACGTGGGGAGGCAATGCGGGGAGGGATGGGAGCAGGGAGCAGGGATGGGAGCAGGGAGCAGGGATGGGAGCAGGGAGCAGGGATGGGAGCAGGGAGCAGGGATGGGAGCAGGGAGCAGGGATGGGAGCAGGGAGCAGGGATGGGAGCAGGGAGCAGGGATGGGAGCATGGGCGGGCTCTGCTGCCAGCCAGTGCTAGGGAAAGGGCATAATGGAGCCTGCACGCGAGGGAAACGGGCAGAAGCAGCACGGGAAGAGGGGCAGGGGCCGAAACATCACCTTTTGATTTGCCTCACTAGTGAAGGGGGTGGGGCTGAGAGATCACTTTTCGTCCCACAAAGTCTAGCCAGGAATCCAACAGGGTACCCACCTTTTCACCCAGGGTACTGAGGCAGAGTCCATGTTTCCCAACACAAGTGTAACACCCTAAGAGGGATTTGAACAGAGTACTCGCCTTTCCTCCCGGGGTACATGCCCGGGTGCGCCTCATATAGGTACTGCGGCGAGACCAGGGTGCCTTGAATTCCCACCATCTCCCTTCACAAGGGAACCACGTAGCGTAGCACCCACCTTTCCTCCCGGGGTACATGCCGGGGTGGGCCTCGTATCAATATTGTGGAGAGTCGAGGTTTCCCACCAGTGTGAGCTCCTCTGCCGCTGCCCCATACATGCGCAGCTTCATCAGCGCCAGCACGTGGTAACCGCGTAACGCCAGCTGCTGCGCCAGCCCCGCCAGCTTGTATCCCTCCACCACCTTGTCCACTATTGCTCTCCATGAGCCCTGCCGCTGGTGTAAGCATAGTAACCAAATGGCACATGCAATGCAGCAAGGGAAGAGTCGAGCTGGTATGAGCCGAGGCTAGGAGCCATGCCCTGCCAGCTTGTATCCCTCCACCACCTTGTCCACTATGCCCTCCATGAGCCCTGCCGCTGGTTGTTGCAGCATGGAAAACACAGAGGGGAGAGTCAGTATGAGCCAGCCCGCCAGCTTGTAACCCTCCACCACCTTGTCCACTATGGCCCGCCACGACCCTTGCCTTGGGTTGGTGACAACAACAATGCATAAAAACAAGATTACATATGCGATGCGGCGAGAGGAGAGTGGAGCGGGCATGCCCAGCCCGCCAGCATGACTCCCTCCACCACCTTGTCCACTATCGCCCGCCATGAGCCTTGCCTCTGGTTGTTGATCAGACCAAAGTGGAGGATGTATGCATGCAATGCAAGGCAAGAGAACAATACAACAGAGCTTGTACACATTGCAGCTAGCACAGCTTACAGCGAGTACACCTTAAAACGAGTACACCTTGTAGTGAGCACAGCTTAAAGAGAGTACAGCAGGAAACGAATACACCTTATAGCGAGCACAGCTTACAGAGACTACATTCTGAAACGAATACACCTTGTAGCGAGCAGAAGTTACAGCGAGCACAGCAAGGCCGTCCAAGGAGGTGCTGACGTCGAGGCTGGACGTGAGGCGAAAGCTGACCGGCGGGGATGAGCGCGCTGCAAACGCACTGCTGCTGCTGCCACTGCTAGTGCTAGTGGTGCTAGCGGTGCTGATGTTAGCGGCACCAATGGCGGTGGTGCTGCTGCTGCTAGTAGTGGTGGTAGTGCTGGTGCTGGTGGTGTTGGAAACAGGAGGAGCGCCTGAACCTGACATTAACGCCCCTCCCGCTGCTGCACTCACCCCCACTCCTATCACCCCGCCTGGCAGCCGCCCTCCTGCCCCCCCAGCTGCTCCCCCGGTTGCCCCGCCTGCGGGCTTGGCAGTGCCAGGGGGGCCTTGCGGGGGAGGTCTGTACCCGGGCGGGGGGTGAGTGGGGCGCGATAGAGGTGCGTGTGACTGTGGCGGGTGTGACTGTAGTTGTGACAGAGGCGGGTGGGATAGAGGGTGGGGAAGCGATGGGGGAGGGTGAGATGGAGGGGGGTGGGAGGGCAAGGAGCGTGACGGGGGGGGTGCGGAGAAGGGGGATGAAACGGCGGGTGTGTTTGTAGTGGGTGTGAACCTGGAGGGTGTGATTGCGGGTGGGAGACGGGAGGGGCGGAGAGAGGGCCGCGCACGGAGAGCGGGGAGTGCGGCGCAGGCCCGGCCGGGCCAGGCGCAGGCGCAAGGCCGCGGAAGGGCGGATGGGCGGCGTCGGCGGGAGGCGGGGGGGTGGGGGACTTTCGCTGGTGCGCGTCGAGCGAGTTCGGCGCGGAGGGGCGGAGCGGAGACGAGTGCGAGTAAGACATCATGTGGGCGGAAAACCCGCTCGGGTGATGCGCGCCCGGTCGCTGTACCGGATCGTGCTTATAATGAGGATCCGACGCAAGGTGCGGATCAGCTTTCGTGGGAGATCTGGGTCCATGCGAACCGCCTGCAGTCATTGGCGACGAGTGGTAACCAGCGCTGGCGACAGCTTGAACGCTAGGGGACCCACTCCGAAACCCGGATAACCCGGATTGATCGAACCCTAATCCACTCCCCGCGGACGCCGCCACTGCTGCCGCCACCGGTGCCGCTAGCGGGGCAGCTACAGCCGCCGCTGCCGCCGGCGCAACTCCCCCGCCGTCAACGGTGGATGCGGGAGGCGGAGAAAGTAGAGTCTCCGCCCGCCATTTGCCCCGTATGGTCATTCCCGCTTCCCCCATCTGTCGCCTGCGCTTCCGCAGTTTCCCCCAACGCCTGCGCTTCCCCGCTTCCTCCCAGCGCCTGCACCTCCCCCCAGAAATCCATCCCCGCATCCGCACCCCCCCCCCCCCCCCCCTCGCCCTCCGCCTCCCCCCAAAACGAATCGCTGTTTTCCGCCGTAGACTTTCCGCTCGCCTCCCATGCCCGGTCTGACGACGGTTTAGTCTTTGCGACGCTCGCCGTGAGCCCCGGATTTAGCGACGCTTTGGCCTCCTCCGCCGCAGAAGCCGGCGGGTTCTGCGCTGAGAGAAAACCGCTGGTTCCTGACTGGAAGTCCCCCCAGTCGCCCTCCATTGGCGGGAGTTTATAAAAAGAAACCTACTGAGGATTCCCACTGAGATTCTCATTTTACCTTGAACAGCTACCACTAGGTGAAAATAAGTGTCACTGCGGTAGTGATGCAGGAAACTGGAACTAATCTGGTACATACGATGCTCCAGAAGAATTTGGATTTGAGTGGTGGTCGCTTTTTGACACGAGCTCTGGGACTGACACGAATTTCGTACTGTGTCAGGGAAGGCAGGAAGTTCTAGTACGGTGTCAGCGATCACGAAACCAGGGTAACAATACTATCGCTCGGCGACAGTCAGTTACACGACTGCATTGGAGTTTCTGATTTCGCGAGCGCCAGCAGATCACGAGACCCACTGACGGCTCTCAGGCAAATTTCGTTTGTTTTCCAGAAGAACACAACCGCAACAATCGGAGACGGTTACGTTTAGCTGTTCGCGATGGTGTGATCATCCAAATCCATCGCAAAAAAGCAGGCTCTGCTTTCGGCTGTTTAGGGTGATCGAGGCGTTGGCCTTGTTCGATAGCTTTGAAGTCCAGGGGTAACCACAGCCCTATCAAAGTATTGCGTGGCTCGGTAAAGGCTCGGCAGCGGCTAACAAGGGCTTTAAACCCGACGAGAGGTTAGGCAGATCCAAACCAGAACCTCAAGTACGTTTGGAGCACCTACAAATCTGGTGTGGGAATTTCCACTGCGGACCGCGGTCCAAACACTGTTGCCAACTAGTCAAGAACAGTGATCTAGGGGCAAAATGGACTTTGAAGAGTTCTGTTTCACGCTAGGTGTTCAAACGACAGCGAGGCCGCTGCACTTTGGTGGGGTATTCGCGAAAGTTTAAAAACAAAATTACCCTAACCCCAAGAGGGTTCAATTTTCCCGTTGAACTACTGAATTGTTTTTGTAGGGATCCATTTTCTGCCCAGGGTACTTTTGGTGTCGAAATTAAAAAAAAAAACGGAAAATGAACTGTGCTTTTGGACGTGCAATTTTGGACTGTTGTGTATTTACTGGTGCTTTTGCCCTGGTTGTGTATCCTTTGACTACGCGGTTTTGACAGTTGCGGCTCGGACTGTTTCTACAGCTGTCAGTACTGTAACCCAAATCAAGTTGCATCTCGAAGGTAGTGACCCCAGGTTCGGAAACCCTAGGCCGACTCGGCTATACTTTGGTGGGGCTGTACAAAAGAATGAAGTGCAATCGAACAGGGCCGTTGTTTACCTGCGCTGATGGCTGTTTGCCAAGTGCCCCGTAAATGGATTGGCGTTCAGCCAATTGTGACTCACTTACCGGGCCCCACGTAGAGCTTCGTAAACGACCGATTGGGGGTACCACAGTAGCACAAGCCCAACTGGCGAACATGGTCGCATACAGCTGTGTAGTGCAGTTCGCGTCGGAAAATTGCGTGCCAGGTAATCTGGGGTGGGCTACTGGCGATATACGGGGACCCCCGTTTCAGTCTGTAAATGGTAATTCAATGTCGCGTACAGTCATTGACGACCTTGCACCCGGGGTCGCGACTGCGGAGAGTCACCCTACAACGGGAGTGGACTACGAAGGAGAGCACGGAGTTGTGTGAGTGATCGTAGCGCTCTAGTGGCGTTCTATCAGAGTTCTTACTACTTGCTGTGTTCACTGAGAAATTTGGCAAGAGTTTCCACTAAGGAAATTGAAAGAACATTGAAAATTGAGTATTAGAGTACAAAGAAGAGCATGCAAGTGATATCACTGGAATGGCATTGCAATCCCTAGCAAGCATTCTGCAAGGCGAATTGCCAGCACTGCATCAGAGCGATTCGCCAACGCTGCAGCAGGGCGGCCTGCCAGCATAGCAGAAGGGCGACATGTCAGCGCTGCAACAGGGCGGCCTGCCAGCGCTGCATTCGCAGGTGAATATCTGCGCAGGTCTGCACCTGCCGAGTAGGTGCAGGTAGACGGTTACACCGTCAGAGACATTGCGCAGGTGCCAGGTAGAAAACGCTCTGACGATTTTGTCAGATGTCCACCGTCGAGCACGTGATGCCATTTCGCAGGTCGAATTTCGCTAAGAGCCACCTGAGCGAATTTCGCATGCCTTCGCAGAGTTTCGCAGTCGCGCGAATTCGGCCGACCAGTTCGCCGAGACGAGGCTCGCTGAACGGTGCCCTTTGATCAGAGAACGGGGTGACAAAATACTAGCGTGAGTTTGGCTTAGGAGCCATAGTTTAGGAGCCTTGGTAGTTGAGTTCGAGTTTAGGAAAAGTATCGAGAGGTTTGGAAGGAGAGGAAAAATGGGGTTTCACTAGCAAGAGTTGGGATACAAGTACAACACCCTAAATTGGGTTGTACTCATTACAGAGTACCCCACTGCAGGCTAGACAGCAAATACATTCTGACACACCCCCATAGCCAAAGTGGGGTGTAATCAGCACAATGAGCAAGCATAGAGCAAGAGTTCACAATAGGTAAGTAAGGCTAGAGCTAATCACAGAGGACAAGTGAGGAGGAGGAGAGACTGTGGGGGAGAGAAGATGGGAGGCGACTGCTGACGCTGCAGACACACAGACGAGCTGCTGGCTCAGTGGCTACCGGAACAGCGCTCCGGACTACTGGGGTAACTGGCCCCGCGGCTAAAAGTAGCGGCAGACGAGCAACGGACCCACGGGCGACTGGCGACTACCGGAGATTGTAGCCTCCGGACTGCTGCTGCTGCTGACGACAAGACTGCTGCCTCCACTCAACCTCCCCAGCTGCCTAACGCCCTTCTCACACACCCCCTGCTCAAACCCTAGCCCTACACCCACAGCACCCCCTTAAACCCTAAACCCCAGACTCCCACACATCCACCCCCCTCAGCGAGAGCTGCAGCAGTGGGAGACGAAGGAGGAGGAGGAGGAGGGAACGGCACGCACAACCGACACCCCCACAACCATCACCCCCACACCCACCCCCCCACGGCTGCACCGGGTCCAGGAGCGGCTGCTGCAGGGGCCAGGGGCGGCTGCTGCTGGGGCGGCTGCTCCAGGGGCTGCTGCTGCTGGGGCGGCTGCTCCAGGGGCTGCTGCTGCTGAGGCGGCTGCTCCAGGGGCTGCTGCTGCTGGGGCGGCTGCTCCAGGGGCTGCTGCTGCTGGGGCGGCTGCTCCAGGGGCTGCTGCTGCTGGGGCGGCTGCTCCAGGGGCTGCTGCTGCTGGGGCGGCTGCTGCTGGGGCGGCTGCTCCAGGGGCTGCTGCTGCTGGGGCGGCTGCTCCAGGTGCTGCTGCTGCTGGGGCGGCTGCTCTAGGGGCTGCTGCTGCTGGGGCTGATGCTGCTGGGGCGGCTGCTCCAGGTGCTGCTGCTGCTGGGGCGGCTGCTCCAGGTGCTGCTGCTGCTGGGGCGGCTGCTCCAGGGGCTGCTGCTGCTGGGGCTGCTGCTGCTGGGGCGGCTGCTGCTGGGGCGGCTGCTCCAGGGGCTGCTGCTGCTGGGGCGGCTGCTCCAGGGGCTGCTGCTGCTGGGGCGGCTGCTCCAGAGGCTGCTGCTGCTGGGGCGGCTGCTCCAGGGGCTGCTACTGCTGGGGCGGCTGCTTCAGGGGCTGCTGCTGCTGGGGCGGCCGCTGCAGTGGCGGCGGCTCCAGGGGTTGCTGCTGCTGGGGCGGCTGCTCCAGGGGCTGCTGCTGCTGGGGCGGCTGCTCCAGGGGCGGCTGCTGTTGCAAGGCAGGCCGCTCCAGGGGCGGCTGCTTCAGGGGCGGCGGCTCCAGGGGCGGCTGCTGCAGCGGAAAGTAGGAGGGAGGGGAGGGGAAGGGCGCGGCCCCCATTGTGCCTTGACGGGCGATGTGCTAGGGAGCCGCGCAGGTCCCCAAAAGTGCCTCGACTGGCAACGAGAGGGGACCGCGCGCAGGCCCCTAAGGCGCCGCGACGAGGCAACGGGAGGGGCCGGCTCGCGGGCCCCGAAAGTGCCGCGACGAGGCGACGGGAGGGACCTGCGTGCAGGCCCCCAAAACGCCTCGACGAGGCGACGGTCGGGGCCAGTGCGCGGGCCCCTAAGACGCCGCGACGAGGTAGGAACCCGCCGCGCGCCTCGGGGCGCACGGCGGGCAGAAAACCGCCACGCGCTCCGAGCGCGTGGCGGGAAGAAAAATGGGATGTCGCGCGCCACGGGGCGCGCGACACACAGTAGGGCAGCGGAATCGAGTGGGCCCACAGGCCAGGAACGTTAAGCTCTGATAACATGACAAAATACTAGCGTGAGTTTGGCTTAGGAGCCATAGTTTAGGAGCCTTGGTAGTTGAGTTCGAGTTTAGGAAAAGTATCGAGAGGTTTGGAAGGAGAGGAAAAATGGGGTTTCACTAGCAAGAGTTGGGATACAAGTACAACACCCTAAATTGGGTTGTACTCATTACAGAGTACCCCACTGCAGGCTAGACAGCAAATACATTCTGACACGGGGCTCTTCGGACTGCACCCCGTTCGTCAGAGATCGCGCGACTCACTAGCAGATCAGAGGACGAGCTCGTCGAACAGCACCCCGTCGACCAGAGCTCGTCGATGGGCTGGTGAATCAGAGGACCACCTCCTCGAAAATCCACCGCGGTTTCAGAGGACGAGCTGATCCAATGCGACGATCACTTCGTCGAATTCACCACGTTGTTGTAGAGAATGCCTGCGCCCAAGCGAGGGCGGGGCCTTTTCACTCTGACACTCCCCTGCCCAGCTCAAGCTTGGGCCCCCACACACAAGGTCCACCGAGAACCTAAGTAATAGAATACAAGGGATATTTCTCTGGCGTGCACACCCCCGCACGCCGATCACCGCACCAGCCATGTTAGAGGACATGGCACCTACTGCTGCACGTCGTCATCGTCGCCGACGTCGGCAAGGCGAACTTGGCCGACCGCGACAGAGCATCGGTTGAAGGCCGGAAAATGCAGCGGTTTAGTGAGGAAGTCCGCCGGCTGCTCGGATGTCGGGATGTATTCCAGTGCAATCTTCTTGCGCTTCACCATCTGCTGCAGCCAAGCATAACGTCGTTCCATGTGCTTGAGGTTGCCCTTCAGCCCCAAGCCCTCAGCGACCGCGATTGCGGACTGATTGTCCACGTTCAGAGTAGTCGGCGTCCCAGCATCGAGGAGCTGGAACTCGGCGAGGAGGAATCGAAGTCGACGGGCCTCCTCTCCAGCTTCAGTGGCCGCGATGTACTCCGACTCCGTAGAGGACAGAGTTACGCACTTGATGCGTTGGCTCGTCCATGAGACAGCCGCGCCGCCAAAGGTGAAAACGTAGCCACTCGTGCTGACGCGAGTCTGCTTGTTGCCAGCGTCGTCCGCGTCCGCGTAGCCGACCAGTTTCAGAGTTTCGGGTCCGCCGCCAAACTCCAGAGCGAAATCACGCGTGTCAGCGAGGTAGGTGAGGCAGCGATCGACCTCGCGCCAGTGCTGGTCGCTCCTCACTGTCAGACTGGACCCCAGCTTGCTGCACGCGAAAGCGATGTCGGGCCGAGTTGTCGTGGCAGCGAACTGCAGCGAACCGACCTTCTGACGGTACTCCTCCTCTTCGCGCGACTGAAAGTCTTCGTCGTCGAAAGTCAGCTCCGCGTAAGTGTCCACGGAAACAGGCGTCTTTGGACGCCGACCAGTCTGCTCCTCGTCGATGAAGCGCCTACGCAGCTTGTCGACGTAGGACTGCTGGTGCAACCACAGCTTTCGCGCCGGACGATCGCGCACGATTTCGAGCCCCAAATACTTCTCGACCGGACTAATCTCGCGCAGCTCAAAAGCGGCCTCCAGCAGCTCCTTCAGCTCCTTCAGCATCGCGGTGCTGCTGCTAGCGGCGAGCAGGTCGTCGACGTAGACGAGCACCCAGCACGCCACTCCGTCGTCGCCAACCCTGAAATAGAGAGCCTCGTCCACCTGGCTCTTGCTCCAGCCAGCGTCCGTCAGCACAGCGTCGAGCGCCGAGTACCACAACAGGGCTTTGCTTCAGCCCATACAAGCTCTTCAGCAGCTTGCATACGCGGCCAGTGCCATCGTTGTAGTAAGCCGGCTGGTCCATGTAGAGCACGCGGTCGAGCTTGCTCTGAAGAAAAGCATTCTTCATGTCCAGCTGCATGAGGTGCAGATCGAGAACGGCGACGATGCTGAGAAAAATCCGCAGCGTGACGTAGCTCCCGACCGGTGCGTACGTCTCGTCGTAATCAGCTCCGTAGACCTGCGTGAAGCCCTTCACCACCAAGCGGGCTTTTTCGCGTGCGACCGTGTTGTCGATGTGATACTTCGTCGTCAGAACCCAGCGGTTCTTCATGACATTGACGCCGCGCGGACGCTCGACCAGCTCCCATGTGCCGTTTGTGATTAGACTTCGAATCTCCTCGTCCATGGCGGCCTTCACCGCCTTGCCTTTCCAGCTCGCCAACGCCTCCTTCACCGACATGTTGGCGATGTCCCAGCGGTGCTCTGGGTCAGCGTGCATATCGAGGTCGAGCTCGGGCACGTCGACGTCGAACTGCGCATCGTCAAGCAGAGTGCTGTATGAGGTCGGCGGCAGGCAAGCATGGTAGCTCAGCTTCTCGCGAGGCTTGCCAAAGTTGGAGCGGGTGGAACGTCGAAGTGTCGGCGCGTTGGCAGAGACTTCCACCACGTCGCTGTCGCTGGACTGCTCCCCGGCTGACAACTCCCCTTCATCGCTGCCGATGACTTCAACAACATCGCTCGATGTGCCATCCTCGAACTGCTCCCCTGTCGTCCGCTCCTCTGAAGCGTGCTCCCCGTTCGACGGCTCCCCTGTCGACGGCTTCTCTGAAACGCGCTTCTCGTTCGACGGCTCCCCAGTCAGCGGAGACTCCTCTCCAACGCCGATTTGCTCGCCGATCAGACCACGTCGACCGCCAGCGATGCCGATGGGTGGAGCCGAAGGCAACGCACCAATGCTCCCCTCATCGCTGGCGGCCGACGTCGATGCCGACTTAGGCAGATCGGCAGCGAGCGATGGGGGGGAGGCGGGAAGAGGAGGAGGAGGTTTCGACGAGGGCGGAATGGAGGGAGAAGGATCTGCAGAAGGACCATCGTCCTCGGATTCGAGCAACGAAATCGCCGCTGGCGACGGACCCGTCGGCGGAGAAATTTGCGTCCGCTCTGACGCGGGCCCGTGCTCCACCTTCCACTCCTCCAGAGACATCGCCTCATAGAAGATTGCCTCCACGGTTGTGACAATGCGGTTGCCGGTGAGGTCTAGCACCTCCCATCCCTTGCTCTCCGGCGAAACACCGAGGTGAATTCCCCAGCGTGCCTTTGGTGCCAACTTTCCGCCGCGCTGCTGCTCCGGGATCATGAACTGCACCATGCAGCCCCACACGCGCGCCAGCGTGAGATCCGGCTTCTTCTCGAACAGCAGCTCGTACGGCGTCGTCCTCGGAGGAAGTGAAGCCCGTTCGAGGCAGTTGCGCACCCAGACGGCGTGGCGAAGGGCGAGGTGCCACCAGTGATGCTTCACCCCCATGTGAAGCAGCATCGTCCGCATAGCTTCGACGACCGTGCGCATCTCCCGCTCCGCCATGCCATTCTGCTGCGGAGTGTAGGGGCAGGTGAGGTTGTGGAGGATACCCTTGTCCTCGACCAGGTCTGTGAACGCCCTACCGAGGAACTCCCCTCCGCGGTCAGAGCGCAGCCGTTTCACCGACTTTGACGTCTGCCGCTCCACCTCCTTCAGCCACTTCTCGAACACTCCGAGCACGTCGCTCTTTTTCGCGATCGGACGGACCCACACAAAGCGAGTCTTGCGGTCCTTGAGGAGGAGAAAATAGAGGCTCCCATCCATGGCGGCCACGCGAAAGGGGCCGCAGAGGTCAATGTGCACGACTTCGAGCGCGGTTTCAGCTTCCGATCCCTTCTCCGGAAAAGTATGACGCGCCAGCTTGCCGCCGACACAGGAGGTGCACGGCACATCGGCTCCAGTTGACTTCTCAATGTCCAGGCCGATGGCAACTTCATGTTTTGCCGAACTCATAATCGTGTCAATGCCGACATGCGCGAGCCTCGCGTGCCACTTAACTGGCTTGGACTTCGTCGCCGAGACGATCGTCCGCAGAGCAACTGCTTCTGTCGCAGATGGAGTCGATTTCGAGGAGCAGGGGCGGAGGTCGGTGCAAAGGACTCGGCCGGTGTAGCGTGCTTGACCGAGCACATCTCCTGCAGCGGAAACGAGCAGCATCTCGTCACCCTCATTCTGCAGCTTCACGCCGTTTTCCTTCAGCTGACCAGCCGACAACAGATTCGCCTGCACGCCCGGGACGTACAACACGTCGGGGATCAGAATCTGCTGTCCGGTCTCCCCTTGCAGAGCAACTGTGCCACGACCTTCGACATTCTGAAGGGCCCCGTTGAATCCGCGCACGTGACGGATTTCACCTCCTGGCTTCATGTCGATGAAGGCCTCTCGCGTTCCCATCAGATGATGAGAGCAGCCGCTGTCGAGGAGCACCACGCTCGGATTCGCCTGCACCGCTGCAACGACCGCCTGGAAGTCTTCTCCAGCCTCCGGCGCCAGCGAAATAGTTGGCTCAACCACTCCAACCATCGAACAAGAGGCTTCCTTGCCGCTCGAGGTGTCTTCCTCTGATTTCGACGGCGTTTTCGACGACGCTGGCTTCTCCTTGCGCGGCTGGTGGTCTCGACGACGACGCTCGTTGTCAGACTTCCCGCGGCTTCCTCTCTGATCGTCGTCGGACTCGTCGTGATCAGGGCAGTCGTACGAGAGATGGTCAAGGTCTCCGCAGATGTAGCAGCGACGTCCTCCTCGACGCGAACCACTACTACCGCGATCATTGCCCTTCGCCGACTTCCCGCGGTCGGCGCCCTCCATTGACTTTGTGTTCGACGACTTTCCGCCACCGCCTCCTCCTCCGCCCGAATTCCCACGCTGCCCCGTCTGACGTCCCTGCTTCGTCGGAGCAACGTAGTTGGCCTGCGGAAGGAGCTCTGAAGACCGCTCAGACTCCTGCATAAACTCGTCCTGAATGATGTGACTCGAAAGCGAGTCCTCGTTCAGAGTCTCGCGCGCGCCAGGCATTATCAGCATCCGTCGCATCAGGTTGTAGCTTGAGGGGAGGCCATTGATGACATGTGTGACATACGACGCCACCGAGTACTCGAAACCAGCCATCTGCATATCGGCCAAAATTCGTCGCGCTCGATTGCAGTACTCGGTCGCCGATTCCTGCACGCCCATGCGAATGGTGGCCAATCTCTTCTCCAGTTGGCTGATGTAAAGGTCGTCGGTCGCTTTGTAGGTGCGCATGATGAACTGCCACGCTTGGTAGCCGGCGTCCACACGAAGTCGGCACGGCTTTAACGCGACTTGCACCCGTGGCGAACAGCACCGCGAAAGGACCATGAAGGTCAGAAGATGAGCGGCGCGAAATCCCGCCCACAATTCAGAGTCATCTTCGTCCGGCGTCTCCACCTTGCCGTCAACGAACTTCTTCAATCCGGCGATCTCCAGCTGGGGTTCGATTGACTCAATCCATGTGATCAAGTCATGTCGTCCTTCGAGCGGCTTCGGCACAGCGATCTTGTCCGGCGAAAATTTGAAGTAGCCGTACGCCGGCGCGATGCCTCCGTCTCGAACAGCCGACACATGAGTCGCTGAAGTCGGCCTGGCTCCACTACGCTGGGGAGAAAGGCGTCGACCATCAATGTTTCCGTTCGAACTTCCCGCTGCCGCCGAACGCTGAACGCGCGCCTGAAGTCCGCCGACGCCAACGTCGGCGGCCCGAATCACTCCACAAAGCCTCGTGCTGCCTTCGCTGCCGACTTGGTTACCACCGTCGACCTGGTCGTCGACGCCTCCTTCGTTGCGTGCCGGTCGGGGAGTGGCGGGCAGACCATCCGCCTCAGTACGGGTCGTTGGGTGATCGCGCGCTCACTGCACGCGGGTTCCAAAGAGCAGAACATCCAAGTTCGCTCCGCCGTACTCGCCAGCTGCGTGGCGTGCCCGAACGTCATCTAACCGCGCCTGCAGAGTATCCTCTACGCCTGCAACGACCTCCTCCTGGTCAGCCATGGCGGTCTAGACGGTTGCCGGCCTACTACAACTTAGGTAATTAACACAGAAGTCAGCTAATCTAAAGGCTCTAACGCGGGGTCGCTCCACGCTCACCGCACCATGCGGAGAGTCACCCTACAACGGGAGTGGACTACGAAGGAGAGCACGGAGTGTTACGATAAGAATGAATTGATAGAAAATGTGAAGTACAACCCTAGATATAGCAAACCCTAATCATGCAAGTAAGTAGAAACGTAACACCTAGACTAACCTAAACAACACATATAAAATATATGTTGACACACCCCCATAGTCTAGGTGACGGAAGTCCTGTAGAAACAACAAGAGCAAGCAACGGTCACAAGACCAGTCTACAAGAACAAGACAAATCTCAGGGTGGAGCTCAAAGTCACCACACACTCCGAGAGCAAGCAAGGGGCCACAAGGCCAGTCCACATGCAGGTATATAGCAAATATAAAGAGATGCAAGAGTACAAGACATGCAGAACAAGGCATCTCTAAGCAAGCAAGTGAGGACGGGCAGGCACAAGGCCAAGCTGGGTGCAGAAACGCTGGTGGTCACAAGGCGGCAACGCCTTGGTGAAGATATCTGCCGTGTTTGCCTCAGAGACCACACGTCGAACGAGTGCCTGTCCACGCTGCTGCAACTCACGCAGAAGGAAGTAACGAAGCTGGATGTGCTTCGCCTTCCCAACCAGTCGGGGCTCCTCACACAACAGGACAGCAGACCTGTTGTCGGCGAACAAGACTGGGGGAGAGCGAGGCCGCTCACCAAGGTCGGTGAGAAGGAAAGACAGCCAGCGAAGCTCCTGAGCGGCCATGGCCGCAGCGTACACCTCTGCCTCACAGCTGGAACCGGCGACAGACGACGCCCGAGTCGACCGCCACGAAACAGCACCTGCCCCGAGGCTAAAGGAGTACCCCTGTGTAGACCGACGCGTCTCCGCGTCGTCGGCCCACGACGAGTCCGAGTAACCTGTGAGTGTAACTGGCTGCTTCCCTCCAAGGACAAGTCCCATGCCTGATGTACTCGCCACATACTTCGCCACCCTCTTAGCAGCGTACCAGTGGGAAGGTCGGTGTCTCCCAGGCGCAACAAAGCGCGCAAGGACGCTAAGAGGGTAAGCTAGGTCTGGGCGAGTACAGGTCATCAGGTACATGAGACAACCCACCAGCTCAGGATATGGACCACTGGACTCAAATGACTCGTCCGAAGGTGGAGCCGTGAGCCCATGATCCACACCAAGAGGGGTGAGCTGTACCTTGGAGAACGGGAAGCGAAACCGCGTGAGGATCTGCTCGACCATATGCGACTGAGTCAGCGTAATGGTGCGAGCTGCCCTGTCCCTGGTGATCTGCAGGCCAAGGTAGTGCTGCAGCTCACCAAGGTCAGTGCAAGTGTGTCTCCTCTGCAGTTCCTCCTTCACGGAGGCCAGCGCGCGTCGGTCGGGAGTGGCGAACACTAGGTCGTCGACGTAGACCAGGACAAAGAACGGGGTCGAGCCACGGCGAACGAACAGTGACGGGTCAGCAGACGACGGAAAGAAGTCAAGAGCTGCAAGGGTCGAGCGAAGTGTGTCGTGCCACTCACGTGGGGCCTGACGCAGGCCGTAGACTGGTCGACGCAGCTGCCACTGGGTCCCAGGTGGGAAAGAGCCAGTGAAGCCAGGCGGGCGACACAGCCAGATCTGCTCGTGCAGGCTCCCCTGAAGGAACGCGGTGGAAAAGTCCAAGGAGTGCAACTCGTAGTCGCGCTGGGCTGCAATATGCAGCAACACCCGAAGAGTACTCATCTTCGGGGTGGGAGCGAAGGTCTGGAAGAAGTCCACCCCCTCTCGCTGACTGAAGCCTCTCGCAACATAGCGTGCCTTGAACACAGGTGGTGATCCAGGCGGCCGCTTCACCTTGTAGAGCCATCGGCCACTGACGACATTCGTCCCAAGTGGTGGGACTGCGTCGACGTAAGTGCCTGTGGACCTATAAGATGCCATCTCTGCCTCCTCAGCTGCTATCCAGTACGAAGCCCAGGGTCCCGAGACCGCCTCGGCGTGAGTGCGAGGGATCGGGATGTCAAGGGCGTCTGGATCCCCCTCAGGGGCAAGCAGCATGGCGCAGAGATGAGGAACAGCGGCCGCAAGAAAACCAAGCTCGAACTGCCTGTCCTCTACGACCTCCAGGGGAAAGACAGGAGCACCCCCAGAGGACGGAGAACGTGCAGGGCCACTCACCAAGTGAGCGGCGTAGTCAAGGCGGTGGGAAGAGGCAAAGCCAGAGACAGTGGTAACAAGTGCTGAGACAGACGACAGAGGTGCAGTCGGGTGAGTGACCAACGCGGACAAAACACGGGAGACGACAGGACGGGAGGCACGGAGGTAGTCGGACAACGGGTCGTGAAGCACAGTGAGGGACGACTCAGGGGGCTGTGGAAGGACAGGAGGAGGTGGAACACGAGAGCGGAGAACAAGGTGAAACGGACCGTCTGCATGGTAACGGGACCGACGGGGCTGTGGAGACACAGCACGACTGAGGGGAGGACGACGAGTCCACTGGGAGGAGGAAAGGGACTCAACTGGTGGAACAGGAGGGGACGACAGGGGACCACGAACAAAGCGTGCAGGTGCTGGGTCGGGGAGGTCGCGTAGTCGCAGTCGCTGCTGCTCCGCCTCCTCTGGCGTCTGCTGCGACGGTACCGGCCCCTGCTGCTGCTCCTGTGGCTCCGCCTCTGCCCTCTCCTGCAGCGGCTGCAGCTGTACCCGCTGCTGCGACCGGGACTCCTGCGCTACCCTCTCCTGCTGCTGCCGTGACTCCTCCTCTACTCTCTCCTGCTGCGTCTGGAACTGCACCTGCTGCTGCGGGTGGGACTCCTGCTCTACCCTCTCCTGGTGCGGCCGTGACTGCTCCTCTACTCTCTCCTGCTGTGTCTGTAACTGCACCTGCTGCTGCGGGCGGGACTCCTGCTCTACCCTCTCCTGGTGCGGCCGTGACTCCTCCTCTACCCTCTCCTGCTGCGGCTGCAGCTGCACCCGCTGCTGCGACCGGGACTCCTGCGCTACCCTCTCGTGCTGCTGCTGTGACTCCTCCTCTACTCTCTCCTGCTGCTGCTGCTGCTGCTGCTGCTGCTGCTGCTGCTGCTGCTGCTGCTGCTGCTGTGCCCTCTCAAATCGCTCACGCTCCTCCCTCTCCAACCGGAGGAGACGCTGCTCACGGGTCAGGAAACGTACAGTGCGCGGTGTAGGCGCCACAGTGCCAGTGCCTCCAGCTCCAGCACCCCCAGAACCAGCACCTCCACCACCAACACCCCCGGGGCCTCCAGTACCTCCCGCAGGAACACCCCCAGGCTCCGCAGCAACCGACCGCAGAGAAGAAGGAGGAGGAAACTGCGGGACGGACGGGAAGCCAGGGGGTGAGGCAGGGCGAGGCCGCCGAGTCGAGGCTGCCGTGTCCTCCACAGGAGTGACCTCCACGCCCACAACCCCTGCACCCCCAGAGCCGGCACCACCAGCTCCTGCAGCCCCAGTACCCTCACCCTCCGCAACTGCACCTCCCGCACCCCCAGACACGACAGGGACTGGACGCTGCGGGGGGGAAGACTGCGGAGTGACGTGCGACACACCTGACGGGGCAGGACGCGAAGGGGGGGGGGCTACCGGGGCGACTGGTGGGGGCTCAAGGGTGAGGAACAGCGGGGGGGAAAAGGCCTGAGTACCTCGGTGGGGGCGACTCCTGTAGTAACAGACAGACTCGTCGAACGTGACGTCCTGCGAAGCGAAGAACTGGTAGGTGACCGGGTCGTAGAACACCCAGCCGGAGGCGTCCAAAGGGAAGCCAAGAAAGACGCAGGCACGAGTGCGCGGAGACAACTTGTTCGCGCCAGGGGCGCGAACGTGAGCCAGACAACCCCAGACGCGGAAGTCAGCTGCTACGCCCGGAGAACCTGTCCAAAGGGAGACCGGCGTCACCCTTGGCCGTGCGTCACTGGGCCACAGGTTCAGCTGGTGCGCGGCGTAGCGGACTGCCTGGGGCCACAAGAACTGGGGGGCACCGGCATGGCACATGGAGGTCCGGGCAACCTCCATGACCAGGCCGATGCGTCGCTCGGCTACCCCGTTCTGCTGCGGTGATGCTGGTAGCGTGTAAGACTGGATGATCCCCCGACCCTGACAGAACGTCTCCAGGCGAGTGGAAGAAAACTCACCACCACGGTCCGAGTGTAGGCGAAGCCCACACAGGCCCTGGGCGCCACCCCACGCTAGTAGCCACGGCTCGAGGACGGTAGGCACGTCGGCCTTCCGTCGCAAGGGGAAAACCGTGGTGTAGCGGGAGTAGTCGTCCACCACAATCAGGAAGTAGCGCTCCTGACGTGGGCCAAGGACCGGAGAGGGGCCCCAGACGTCCAAGTGCAGGGTCTCGAAGGGAGCCGTGGTGGGGGGGAACGAGGAGGAGTGAGGGGCAGCGCGCTGCCGACCCTCGACGCAAGGAGTGCACAGCGGCGCAGGAGAGCGGGGAAGCGGTGCAAGCGACCCTGGGAGACCTGAGACCAGACGGTAACGTGCCATCCTACTGAGACGCGGGAACGACGGGTGACCTAGACGGTGGTGCCAGAGGACCGACGGGTGGGTGAGGGACCGACAGTCACACGACACAGCAGCTACCTGACCTGACCTGACCTGACCCGACTCAGTGTGGTGGGACCCAGTGTGTAGTGAGTACAGACCAGATCCCGGCTCTCTGTGGAATGTGGCCAGGGGCGCCCCAGTGGCACCGACAGTGCAGGAGGCAACAGGCTCGTCCAGTGGGAAAGTAGTGGCTACGCCTAGGTCGTGAAGGTGACTGACACCCACCAAGTTCCTAGAGAACGAGGGGGTGTAGTAACCTGTAAGAAAACCTGAGGGAGCCGCCGGACACGGAAGAGTGGTGGTGCTGCTAGCAACTACACGTCCCACAGAGGGGTCAGCCAAGGCGACAGTGACTGGAGTGCGCAGTGGTGTGAGGTCGGTACAGTCGCGAAAGAAACAGCTGGACGCTCCAGAATCTAGGGTGAAGGAAAGCTGTGCAGTCTGTGGGGTCGCACCCGAACCAGCTACAAAGGCTAGTGCTAGACTAGTGGTAGCTGCAGCTTCTACACAAAGACCCTCAGAGGCGCCGGGACTGGAAACAACACACGCACCAAGACTGGAAACACAGGTCTCTACTCGTGCAGCCGGAAAGGGTCCTAGACCAGGCAGGTGAGACTCAACTGGTGCAGTAGTGCGCTGGCGAAGGCGCGAAGGCCAGTGCGGTGTAATAGCGTGAGGACCAAAACGCTCACGGTGGAGGTCGTCGAGTCGACAGTAGCAGCTGGACGCAGTGTGGTCAGGACTCCAGCAGGTAGTGCCAGCACCAGGGCCTGTCAAGGCCCGGTACCCGCAGGGGCCGACGTCTCGCCCACTGCTAGCTGAGCCACTGCTGGGGGCGCCACACTTTGGACCCGCAGGCCCCAACTGACGGGAGTGCTGCGGCTGGCCCTGCTGCTGTAGAACCCTAGTACATGCCATGTGAGCCTATGCTGCTACTGGTTCTGCTGAGGGCAGCCTAAGCTGCTGCTGGTGCGCTGGGGGCAGCCTGTGCTGCTTCTGGTTCTGCTGAGAGGCAGCCTAGGCTGCTACTGGTTCTCCAGGGGGCAGCCAATGCTGCTGCTAGTGCGCAGGCAGTTGCCTAAGCTGCTGCTGGTGCGCTGGGGGCAGCCTATGCTGCTGCTGGTTCGCTGGGGGCAGCCTATGCTGCTGCTGGTTCTGCTGGTTCTGCTGGTTCTGCTGGTTCTGCTGGTTCTGCTGGTTCTGCTGGTTCTGCTGGTTTTGCTGGTTCTGCTGGTTCTGCTGGTTCTGCTGGTTCTGCTGGTTCTGCTGGTTCTGCTGGTTCTGCTGGTTCTGCTGGTTCTGCTGGTTCTGCTGGGGGCAGCCTACGTTGCTGCTGGTGCGCTGGGGGCAGCCTATGCTGCTGCTGGTGTAGCTGGCGGCAGTGTAATCGGCTGGGGCTACTGACGGCGGGTGTGGTAGGTCGTGGGGAGGCAGGTTTCAGGTGGGGAAGCTGTTAAGGCAGCGGGCTACGGGTGAGGCGGCGGTTCTGTGCAGTTCTGTGCGGTTATGTGCAGTACTGTGCGGTTCTGTGAGGTTCAATGCGGTGGAGAGGACTGGGTGGGGCAGCTGATTCCGGGTGAGGTGCCTGGAACGGGTGGGGCAGCAGGTTTCCAGGTGGGGCGGCGGTTGTCAGGTCTGGGGCGGTGGTTTTCAGGTGGGGAAGCTGTTAAGGCGGCGGTTCTGTGCGGTTCTGTGCAGTTATGTGCAGTTCTGTGCGGTTCAATGCGGTGGAGAGGACTGGGTGGGGCGGCTTCTGTAGTAACAGACAGACTCGTCGAACGTGACGTCCTGCGAAGCGAAGAACTGGTAGGTGACCGGGTCGTAGAACACCCAGCCGGAGGCGTCCAAAGCTGCCGCGACGTACTAGCGCGAAGCTGCGGGTGCGACTAAGGCTGCACGCGCAGCTACGCGCGTTCGTCTGCTGCGCGCTAGAGGGCTGGGGGGAAACGCGCGGGGTAAAACGAGTGGGGCGCGGGGCAGAAAACGAGTGACGCACGGCAAAAACGGGTGGGGCGCAGGGCAGAAACGGGTGACGCGCGATGTCGACGTGGGGGCGCGACCTACTCGGGCTCTACGGGGCAGGGCGCTTCGGGCTATGGGTCGCTACGAGGCGCGCGGGTGGTGGGCCCATAGACTATCGAGAGAAATTTCGCCTAAGGGAAAAAATCGCCTAGGGGAAAAATCGCCTAAGGGAAACCTAGCTCTGATACCATGTTACGATAAGAATGAATTGATAGAAAATGTGAAGTACAACCCTAGATATAGCAAACCCTAATCATGCAAGTAAGTAGAAACGTAACACCTAGACTAACCTAAACAACACATATAAAATATATGTTGACACGGAGTTGTGTGAGTGATCGTAGCGCTCTAGTGGCGTTCTATCAGAGTTCTTACTACTTGCTGTGTTCACTGAGAAATTTGGCAAGAGTTTCCACTAAGGAAATTGAAAGAACATTGAAAATTGAGAATTAGAGTACAAAGAAGAGCATGCAAGTGATATCACTGGAATGGCATTGCAATCCCTAGCAAGCATTCTGCAAGGCGAATTGCCAGCACTGCATCAGAGCGATTCGCCAACGCTGCAGCAGGGCGGCCTGCCAGCGTAGCAGAAGGGCGACATGCCAGCGCTGCAACAGGGCGGCCTGCTAGCGCTGCATTCGCAGGTGAATATCTGCGCAGGTCTGCACCTGCCGAGTAGGTGCAGGTAGACGGTTACACCGTCAGAGACATTGCGCAGGTGCCAGGTAGAAACCGCTCTGACGGTTTCGTCAGATGTCCACCGTCGAGCACGTGATGCCATTTCGCAGGTCGAATTTCGCTAAGAGCCACCTGAGCGAATTTCGCATGCCTTCGCAGAGTTTCGCAGTCGCGCGAATTCGGCCCACCAGTTCGCCGAGACGAGGCTCGCCGAACGGTGCCCTTTGATCAGAGAACGGGGCTCTTCGGACTGCACCCCGTTCGTCAGAGATCGCGCGACTCACTAGCAGATCAGAGGACGAGCTCGTCGAACAGCACCCCGTCGACCAGAGCTCGTCGATGGGCTGGTGAATCAGAGGACCACCTCCTCGAAAATCCACCGCGGTTTCAGAGGACGAGCTGATCCAATGCGACGATCACTTCGTCGAATTCACCACGTCGTTGTAGAGAATGCCTGCGCCCAAGCGAGGGCGGGGCCTTTTCACTCTGACAGCGACTGGGCGTCAATATTGCAGTAACCCGAATCGTAACTGTTACTTTTTAGCTTCTAACACCCGGTAACATTGCGTAACGGTTAATACTGTTAAAGTAAGCAGGAATGAATGATTGAACTAGGCAAGAGGTGAGTACAAGTAGGGGAAACCTAACCCTAAAGTGTTGTACTCACTAAGGAGTGACCCTACTGTAGCCTAGAGATACAATTGTAATCTGACACACCCCCATAGGCAAAGTAGGGGACAGCAAACACAACAAGCGGTCACAAGACCAGTCTGCAGAAGAGAACACAGCTCAGGGTGGATCACAAAGTCACCACGCATTCTAAGCACAAGCAAGTGGCCACAAGGCCAGTTCACATGCAGAGGTATATAATAGCTGTCAAACATTATACATGTTTATATTGTGTAGGCTATAGTGGGTTTAGCCTTAGAGAGTACAACATTGCTAGGGTTTCCTATTTGTATCACCCTGCTGTCTAGTTCACTTCATTCTCGTTCACTTCTAGATTCTAACATGGTATCCGACGCCTAGGTCAAGACCTAGGACCGACGTTGGTTAGGGCCCACCGTTCCGCCGCGCCCTTGCGCGACCGTGTCTGATAGTACCTCGCGCCGTCGTGCGCCCCTACCCGCGCCGTCGAGCGCCCTTACTAGCGCCGTCGAGCGCCCCCCTTCTAGCGCCGTCGTGCGCCCTGTTGCTAGTTGCGCGCTGCCCACTAGCCTCGCACGCAGCCCCTCGCGGCCCCGTGCAGCCCCGTGTGCCGTCCGCCTGCCTACCCGCGCCCTCGAGCGCCTGCCTACCCGCGCCCTCGAGCGCCTGCCTACTCGCGCCCTTGAGCGCCTGCCTACCCGCGCCCTCGAGCGCCACCCTGCCACCCTGCCCTGCAGGCCGCGCGCGGGCCTGCTCTGCACCCGCGCAGCCGCCCCTGGACCCCGCGGCGCGGCCCCTGGACCCCGCGACGAGTCGCCCTGCTCGTCGCGACGCCTCTGCGGGACCCGGGCGTCGCCCCTGCCTCGTCGCGACGCCCCTACGGGACCCGCGCGTTGCCCCTGCCTCGTCGCGACGCCCCTGCGGGACCCGCGCGTCGCCCCTGCCTCGTCGCGACGCCCCTGCGGGACCCGCGCGTCGCCCCCGCCTCGTCGCGGCGCTTCTGCGGGACCCGCGCGTCGCCCCTGCCTCGTCGCGACGCCCCCGCGCGACCCGCGTCACCACTGGGACCCGCGCGGAGTCGCCCCTGCCCGCCGCGGCGCCCTGCCCTACCCCGCGCCCGCCCTTGGGACAGCCGCCCCTGGCCCCTGGAGCAGCCGCCCCTGCAGAAGCCGCCCCTGGCCCCTGGAGCAGCCGCCACTGCAGCAGCCGCCCCTGGCCCCTGGAGCAGCCGCACCTACAGCCGCCCCTGGACCCTGGAGCAGCCGCCCCTGCAGCAGCCGCCCCTGTCCACCTGGAGCAGCCGCCACTGCAGGAGCCGCCCCTGGCCCCTGGAGCAGCCGCCCCTGCAGCAGCCGCCCCTGGCCCCTGGAGCAGCTGCCGTCGCGGCCCGGCCCCGCCCTGCAGCAACTGCCGCGGAGCCTTTAGCCGCAGTCGTGGCCCCGCCCTGCAGCAGCTGCCGCGGAGCTCCCTGCCGCGGCCCGGCCCCGCCCTGCAGCTGTAGCGGCCCCGTTGTCGCCGCCGTCTTGGGCCTGCCCTTCCCACCACTGGTGAGCACTGCCCTGCCTGCGCTGCTACCGCTGCTACTGCTGCTACTGCTTTCACTGCTCCTACTGCTACTGCTCCTGCTGCTACTGCTGTTACTGCCGCTACTGCTGCTACTGCTGCTCCTGGCGTGGCCAGATGCAGCTCCAGGGCCGTGCGCGTGAGTCCCTCACGCCCCAGCAGCTTCGTGAGTGGTACGCTAGTTGGGGCTGTCGGGGTGCCCGTAGTGGGAGTTGCTCTGGAGTGGGTAGTTCGGGAGCTTCTGGTAGTGGACAGGTGCAGCTGCAGCGTCGTCCCCGCGAGGCTCTTTCGCCCCAGCAGCTTCGTGAGTGGTACGCTAGTTGGGGCTGTCGGGGTGGCCGTAGTGGGAGTCGCTCTGGAGTGGGTAGTTCGGGAGCTTCTGGTAGTGGCCAGGTGCAGCTGCAGCGTCGTCCCCGCGAGGCTCTTTTGCCCCAGCAGCTTCGTGAGTGGTACGCTTAGAGTAGAGGGTCACTGAGTACTGCTCGCTGCTCGTACGTCATTCGCGCAGGTGTCCGGGCTGGTCAGCCTTGCGGGACACCTGGTCACACAGAGTCCCGCTGCTTCGCCCGTCTGAGCGACGCTTGGCGTACAGAGTTTGGCGACGACGCTGAGCTCCCCTCCTGGCTGGAGCTGCTTAGGCAGAGGGTAGATATCTTTGCTCCTGACTATGATGCTATCCTCACTGCCATGTATGCATTGTCTACTAGTGCTGAGGGTGCCTGTCACCTGTGTGTGCCGCCTGACCCCGGTATCCAGTCTGCTGCTCTAGGTACTGGTGAGGCTGCCGCTCTAGGTGCTAGTGTGTCTACTGCCCCAGGTCCTGGTGAGGCTGCTGCTCTAGGTGCTAGTGAGTCTGCTGCTCCAGGTGCTCGTGCGTCTGCGTCTGCTGGTACTGAGTCTACTGAGGCACTGCACACCTTCATACTGGACTCGGGTGCTTCCCGCTGCTTCTTTCGTGACCGCACTGTCCTTGAGCAGCTAGCTCGGCCTGTTGCTGTCTCCCTGGCTGACCCCTCCGGGGGCCCGGTCCTTGCGACCTCCTCCACTGTCCTCCCGTGTCCTACGGTCCCGTCCGGCACCCTGTCAGGTCTCTACCTCCCCTCGTTCTCTACGAACTTGGTGGCGGGCTCTGCTCTCCAGGACGGGGGTGTTCACCAGTTCACCCCTGCCCACGAGCGCGTGACCCACTGCACGTGTGCTCGGACGGGTCGCCACCTGGCTACCTTCACTCGGCAGCCGGGGTCGGACCTGTACACACTGACCACTGAGTCCCCTCAGGTAGTTGCATCTCCGTCTGCGTCAGGTCAGCTGTCGCCCCCCTGCTCGTGTCGCTCCCTGGCGCACGAGACCGTCCTCTGGCACCACCGCCTTGGTCACCCGTCAGTGCAGCGCCTTCGTGGCATGCACTCCCGGTACCTTGTCTCTGGTCTTCCCAGGGTTCTCCCTCCCCTCCCACCCTCGCCTGCTCCTCCCTGTCTTCCCTGTGTCGAGGGGCGGCAGCGCGCCGCTCCTCACTCCTCGTTTCCCCCGACGACTGCTCCCCTGCAGACCCTCCACATGGACGTGTGGGGCCCAGCCCGCGTCCGTGGACAGGGTCACGAGAGGTACTTCTTGATAGTTGTTGACGACTACTCGCGCTACACCACGGTCTTCCCCTTGCGCACCAAGGGTGAAGTCCCTGATGTTTTGATCCCTTGGATCCGCGCTGCCCGTCTCCAGCTCAGCGAGAGGTTCCACTCGGACTTTCCTGTCCTGCGTCTGCACTCTGACAGAGGTGGGGAGTTTTCCTCCGACCTCTTGAGGGCCTTCTGTCAGGGGGAGGGCATTGAGCAGTCGTTCACGCTTCCGGCCTCCCCACAGCAGAAAAGGGTTGCTGAGCGCCGCATTGGCTTGGTCATGGAGGTCGCTCGTACCTCCTTGATCCATGCGGCTGCCCCCCACTGTCTGTGGCCGTTTGCGGTCCGATACGCTGCGCATCAGCTCAACCTCTGGCCCCGTGTCTCCGTTCCGGAGACTTCGCCGACACTGCGTTGGACAGGAAAGGTTGGCGATGCGTCGGTGTTCTGGGTCTGGGGATCTCGTGCTTTTGTCCGCGATACGTCCGCGGACAAGCTCTCCTCCCGCGCTGTTCCTTGTGTCTTCCTTGGCTTTGTCCCGGACGCGTCTGGTTGGCAGTTTTACCACGCCACCTCGCGCCGTGTCCTGCCCTCTCAGGACGTCACTTTCGACGAGTCGGTCCCCTACTACCGCCTCTTCCCCTACCGCACTACCCCGCTCCCCCCCCCGCCTCTCTTCCTCGCACCAGGTGCTGCTGTGGTAGACCCCCTCCCCCCTCAGGGTGCCGCTCCCTCAGGTGTGTCCCAGGTAGACCCGGTTGAGCCTGTCGAGGTAGCTGTTGACTCTCGTCCTGCTAGGGGTGCTGAGCCTGAGTGTGCGGAGCCTGGGGGTGCGGAGCCTGGGGGTGCTGAGCCTAAGGGTGCGGAGCCTGGGGGTGCTGAGCCTGCGGGTACGGAGCCTGGGGGTACGGAGTCTGGGGGTGCTGAGCCTGAGGGTGCTGAGTCTGGGGGTGCTGAGCCTGAAAGTGCTACGTCTGAGGGTACTGAGCCTGGGGGTGCTGCGACTGACCGTGCTGCGCCTGGAGGCGCTCCCTCTTCACAGCAACTGCGGGAGTGGTACTCGCGGTACTGCAGCCTCAGGAGGGGCGCTTCTGGGGCTACTGGTGCTGCTGGAGCTGGTGCTCATGGTTCCCCGCCTAGGCGAGAGCCGCCTTCTCCCCAGCGGCTCCGAGAGTGGTACGCTCGGCGCTGCAGTCTCCGTAGTGGCGCTACTGGTGCTTTGGACCCTGGAGCTGGAGCTGCTGCTGGTGCTGGTGCTGCTGGTGCAGGAGGTGCTGGTGGTGCTGCTGGAGGTGCTGCTGGTGCTGGAGCTGCTGGAGGCGCTGCTGGTGCTGTAGGTGCTGCTGGTGCTACTGGAGGTGCTACTGGTGCTGGAGCTGCTGGAGGTGCTGCTGGTGCAGGTGCTGCTGGAGGTACTGCTGGTGCTGGAGCTACTGGAGGTCCTGCTGGTGCTGGAGCTGCTGGAGCCGCTGGTTCTGGAGGTGCTCGTACTGGAGGTACTGGAGCTGCTGGGACTGGAGCTGCTGCGGGGGTTGGAGCTGGAGGTACTGGAGCTGCTGGGGTTACTGGTGGTGCTGCGGGAGTTGTAGCTGGAGACCCTGGGGCTGAGGGTGCTGGTGCTGTCTCTGCTGGTTCAGGAGGTGCTGAGCGGCTGCGGCCGTACTACGTTCCGCTCCTTCAGCAGGTTCTTGGCCTCCCGCCCTCCACTGGTCCTTCTCCTCCCCCACTGAGTCCACCACCTGTCCAGTCGCAGTCACAGTTACCGCTTGCCTCTCCGCTGCCTGGTCCTTCTCCTTACGCTGGGCCGACTAGAGGTCTTACGGAGCGTCGTGAGCCTGAGTCTCGTCCTGCGTCGCCTGAGTCTCGTCCTGAGTCGCCTGAGTCTCATCCAGAGTCGTCTGTCCGCGCTGTCCGCGCTGGTCGTCGTGCTCCGCGTCAGCGTCCTCCTCCTGTACTTGGCACTCACTATATGACTCTGCGTCCTTCCACTGCTCCACAGCGTGTCCCTCTGCCGTCTCCTCCTGCGTCCTCTCTTCCTGACGTTGCTGACCCGCCGTCAGACCTTGCTCGTGCTGCCAGTCCTACTGTCACGCGTCTTCTCGCTACTGTTGTCACTGACCCTTCCTTTGGGTCCACTGCTGCGTCTGCTCTAGTTGCTGAGCTTGTTGACTTTGCTGCCGCCTGTCGTCTAGACTACGCCGCTAGCCTTGTTGCTGAGTCTGAGTCTGTCTGTCCTCCGTCCGTCGGGGGTGAGTGTGCTCTTGGCACGGACGTCCTTGAGGACAGACAGGAGGAGTTTGAGTGCTTTGCCGCTGCTTTACCTCATCTCGTGTCCATGCTGATTGCCCCTGAGGGAGACCCGGATGCACCAGACATCCCGACCCCGCGCTCTTACGCAGAGGCGATAGAGGGTCCCTACTCCTCTCAGTGGCAGACAGCCATGGACGCAGAGATGGCTTCCTGGAAGTCCACAGGCACCTACGTCGACGAGGTTCCCCCACCTGGGGCGAACATCGTCAGTGGCATGTGGATTTTCAGGGTGAAGCGGCCGCCGGGTTCTCCGCCTGTCTTCAAGGCGCGTTACGTTGCACGAGGCTTCAGTCAGCGAGAGGGAGTTGACTTCTTCCAGACCTTCTCCCCGACCCCGAAGATGACCACTCTTCGGGTTCTGCTGCACGTCGCCGCTCAGCGTGACTACGAGCTCCACTCTCTTGACTTGGTCTCCGCCAGGCACCCCGTGAGTGGCACGACACACTGAGGACTACTCTTGCTGCTCTTGGGTTTGCTCCTTCTACTGCTGACCCGTCGCTGTTTCTACGCACCGACACCACTCTGCCGCCGTTCTACGTTCTCGTGTACGTAGACGACTTGGTCTTTGCTACTGCTGACACTGAGGCACTCGCCCACATGAAGTCAGAGCTGCAGAAGAGACACACGTGCACAGACCTGGGTGAGCTGACAAGCTTTCTTGGCTTGCGGATCACCCGGGACAGAGCACAGCGCACCATCACCTTGACTCAGTCACACATGGTGCAGCAGGTCCTTCAGCGCTTCCGCTTCACGTACTCCTCGCCTCAGTCCACTCCTCTGCCTACCGGTCACTCGCTCTCAGCTCTGCCTTCGGATGAGTCCGTAGAGCCGAGTGGCCCGTATCCAGAGCTTGTGGGCTGCCTCATGTACCTGATGACCTGCACTCGACCTGACCTTGCATACCCTCTTAGCATCCTAGCACGCTATGTCGCTCCTGGCCGTCACCGGAAGGAGCACATGGATGCCGCTAAGAGGGTGTTGCGCTACTTGTGCAGTACGTCGGGCATGGGGCTTGTGCTTGGAGGGCGGAGCGACGTTGTCCTCACTGGGCACTCAGACGCTTCTTGGGTTGACGACCAGGCTACGCAGCGGTCGTCTCAGGGTTACACCTTCAGCCTTGGCTCTGGTTCAGTTTCTTGGCGTTCTACACGCTCGTCTTCAGTTCTCAGCTCCAGTTGTGAGGCTGAGATCTACGCCACAGCCATGGCTGCACAGGAGTTACGCTGGCTCACCTACCTGCTGACCGACCTGGGAGAGCGGCCTCGTTCTCCTCCAGTGCTGTACGTCGACAACAAGGCCGCCATTGCCTTGTGTCAGGAGCACAGACTGGAGCACAGAACGAAGCACATCGCTCTGCGCTACTTCCTTGCTCGAGAGCTGTAGCAGCGTGGTCAGCTTCGTCTTGCTTACGTGGCCACTCGGGCCAACACTGCTGATGTGTTCACCAAGGCGCTTCAGCCTTGTGATCATCAGCGTTTCTGTACTGTTCTAGGCCTTGTGCCTACTGTGCCTCACTTGCTTACTTCTTGACTCTGCTTGTACTGTGATCTCTATATATATGTACCTGCATGCTTTCACTTGCTAGGTTGTGATCACTGTACCTCTTGTTATATTATCAAACTGCATGTGAACTGGTCTTGTGACCGCTTTCTTGTGCTCGGAATTTGTGTGGTTTCCTTGAGATCCACCCTGAGCTTGTTTTGCTTTGCTTTGCTTTGACTGGTCTTGTGACCATCTGGTTGTCTCCCACTTCGCCTATGGGGGTGTGTCAAACATTATACATGTTTATATTGTGTAGGCTATAGTGGGTTTAGCCTTAGCGAGTACAACATTGCTAGGGTTTCCTATTTGTATCACCCTGCTGTCTAGTTCACTTCATTCTCGTTCACTTCTAGATTCTAACAATAGCAAGGCAGTACACTGATCACAACCTAGTAAGAGAAAACATGCAGGTATAAAGATATATAGCAGTGTAAAACAGGAGCAAGTCAAGCAACCAGCAGGTGAGGCAGAGTGGGCACAAGCCCAAGAGCAGTGCAGAAACGGTGATGATCACCAGACCCAAGGGCCTTGGTGAAGACATCAGCAGTGTTGGCCCGAGAGGCCACGTAAGCAAGGCGCAGCTGACCACGCTGCTGCAGCTCACGCGCAAGGAAGTAGCGAAGAGCAATGTGCTTCGTTCTGTGCTCCAGTCTCTGCTCGCGACACAAGGCAAGCATTGCCTTGTTGTCGACGTACAGAACTGGAGGAGAACGAGGCCGCTCCCCCAAGTCGGTCAGCAGGTAGGTCAGCCAGCGTAGCTCCTGTGCAGCCATGGCCCCAGCGTAGATTTCGGCCTCACAGCTAGAACCAAGCACAGAAGAAGAACGAGTGGACCTCCACGAGACAGAACCAGAGCCAAGACTGAAGGTGTAACCCTGTGACGAACGCTGAGTCGTCTGGTCGTCGGCCCAAGAAGCGTCTGAGTGTCCTGTTAGGACCACCGAACCCCGTCCTCCAAGCACGAGCCCCATGCCCGATGTGCTGCACAAGTAACGCAGTACCCTCTTCGCAGCATCAAAGTGCACCTTTCGGTGTCGACCAGGTGCCACGTAGCAAGCCAGGAGTTTGTGAGGGTACGCGAGGTCAGGTCGTGTGCACGTCATCAGGTACATGAGGCAGCCCACAAGCTCTGGGTACGGACCACTCGGCTCTACGGACTCGTCCGAAGGTGGAGCTGAGAGCGAGTGGCCGGTAGACAGAGGAGTGGGCTGTGGCGAGGACCAAGCGAAGCGGAAGCGCTGAAGGACCTGGTGCACCATGTGTGACTGAGTGAGGGTGATGGTGCGCCGTGGTCTGTCCCGGGTGATCTGCAAGCCAAGATAGCTCCGCAGCTCACCCAGGTCAGTGCAGGTGTGTCTCTCCTGCAGCTCCGCCTTCACGAGGGCCAGTGCCTCAGTGTCAGCAGTAGCAAAACCCAAGTCGTCGACATACACGAGGATGTAGAACGGCGGCAGAGTAGTGTCGGTGCGTAGAAACAGCGACGGGTCAGCAGTCGAAGGAGCAAACCCAAGAGCCGCAAGTGTCGTCCTCAGTGTGTCGTGCCACTCATGGGGCGCCTGACGCAGGCCGTACACTGGTCGCCGTAGGCTCCACTGGGTACCCTCAGGAAACGACCCAGTGAAGCCCTGTGGACGGCGCAACCAGATGGCCTCGTGAAGGCTACCTTGCAAGAAAGTTGTCGAGAAGTCGAGGGAGTGCAGCTCGTAGTCACGCTGAGCTGCAACGTGTAGCAACACCCGAAGAGTGGTCATCTTCGGGGTGGGGGAGAAGGTCTGAAAGAAGTCGACCCCCTCACGCTGACTGAAGCCTCGAGCAACGTAACGTGCCTTGAAGGCAGGCGGAGAACCCGGCGGCCGCTTCACCCTGAAAATCCACATGCCACTGACGATGTTCGCCCCAGGTGGGGGAACCTCGTCGACGTAGGTGCCTGTGGACGTCCAGGAAGCCATCTTTGCGTCCATGGCTGTCTTCCACTAAGAGGAGTACTCACCTGAAATCGCCTCCCCGTAGGAGCGCGGGGTGGGGATGTCAAGTGCATCCGGGTCTCCCTCAGGGGCAAGCAGCATGGTCGCGTGATGGGGTGAAGCGGCAGCAAGGCACTCCAGCTCCTCCTGTCTGTCCTCAAGAACGTCACAGCCAAGGGCAGTACAACCAAGAGCAGTCTCACCCCCGACGGACGGAGGACAGGCAGGGACAGGGTCAGAGACAAGACTCGCAAGGTAGTCTAGGCGGTACACAGCAGCAAAATTAACGAGCTCAGCTACTAGGGCAGACGCAGCAGGAGACGAGAACATAGGGTCCGTCACAACCGTAGCAAGAAGGCGAGTAACAGTCGGACTGGACGCACGAGCAAGGTCAGACGGAGGGTCAGCAACGTCAGGCAGAGAGGACGCAGGAGGTAACGGTAGTACAACACGCTGAGGAACAGAGGAAGGACGGAGTGTCATATCGTGAGTGCTGGGGACAGCCGGAGCACGCGGACGACGAACACGAGGAACACGAGCACGGACAGCAGCTCTAGGCTCAGGCTCAAGGTCAAAGCTAGACTCAGGCTCTCGACGCTCAGTCAGGGACTCTGACACCGCAGTGTAAGGAGCAGGAGCAGGCAGTGGGGAGTGTGGTAGCAGCGGTGGCTGTGACTGGTCCGCCGGTGGACACAGCAACGGAGGAGTAGTACCTGCCACAGGGAAGCCAGTAGCACCTGGCGGAAGACTGAGAAGGTGGCGAAGAGCACCAGTAGCTCCCGTACCTCCAGCACAAGCACCTCCTCCAGTACCCCCAGCAACACCTCCAGTACCAGTAGCACCAGCACCTCCAGCACCACGAGCTCCGACAGCGCCAGCACCTCGAGCACCAGTAGTACCTCCAGCACCTCCAGTGCCTCCATCTCCAGCTCCAGCGCCTCCAGCACTAGTAGTACCTCCAATACCTCCCGTGCCAGCAGCTCCAGCAGCACCTCCAGCACCTCCAGCACCAGCAACACCACCTGCTCCGGCAGCTCCAGCACCTCCAGTACGAGCACCTCCGGGACCAGTAGCTCCAGCACCTCCAGTACCTCCAGCACCGGCACCTCCAGGGTCAGCACCTCCAGCACCTCCAGCACCAGCAGCAGCTCCAGTACCCCCAGCACCAGCAGCACCTCCAGCACCAGCAGTACCTCTAGTACCTCCAGTAGTACCTCCAGCACCTCCAGCACCAGCAGCACCTCCTGGACTAGTAGCTCCAGCACCAGCCGGACCGTACCCTCCACCACCAGGACTGCCTCGCCGAACGACCCACGCACGAATCGCCTGCGGCAATAGCGTCTCAAGTAGAGCAGGTTGCGGTGGCTGTCCAGCTCCAGTACCTCCAGTAGTGGTAGCTCTAGCACCTCCAGCACCACAAGCACCTCTAGTACCCCCAGCTCCAGCACCTCCAGCACCAGTAGCAGCTCCAGTACCTCCAGTAGTACCTCCAGGCCTAGTAGCTCCAGTACCTCCAGCTCCAGGACCTCCAGAAGGACTCGCAGCACCCCCAGAGTCAGCACCCGAAGTCTCAGCACCCCCAGAGTCAGCACCCAAAGTCTCAGTACCCCCAGGCTCAGTACCCTCAGGCTCAGTACCCTCAGTCCCAGCACCCGCAGGCTCAGTACTCTCAGTCCCAGCACCCGCAGGCTCAGTACGCTCAGTCCCAGCACCAGCAGGCTCAGTACGCTCAGTCCCAGCACCCGCAGGCTCAGTACGCTCAGTCCCAGCACCCGCAGGCTCAGGACCCTCATTCTCAGCTCCAGTGTCCACTGCAGAAGGCTGCAGAGGCGGGAAACCGGGGGGGGTAGCCAAACGAGGAGAGCAGTCACCCCCAGACGTACCACTCCCAGGCCCAGCTCCAGCAGCCTCAGCTCCAGAGTCCACAGCAGCAGGCTGCGGAGGTGGCGAAGACGGCCGAGGCGGGAAACCCGGGGGGTCTCCAAGCGAGGAGTGTGGCGAGTGGTCGCCGTGTCGTCCGCGACGGCGTCACCCCCCTCAGCTGAGTCAGAGGAGTCAGAAGAGATCTCAACTGGCTCATCCAAGGGGGGTGGGTCTACCTGGGACACACCTGAGGGAGCAGGACCCTGTGGGGGAAGGGGGTCTACCGGGGGGGGGACTGGTACCAGGAAGAGAGGCGCGAGGGGGACCGGGTGGGACGCGTGTGGGTGAAGTCGGTAGTAACAGACCGACTCGTCGAAGGTGACGTCCTGAGAGGACAGAACACGACGCGAGGCAGGGTGGTAGAACTGCCAGGGTGGAGCGTCGGTGGGGAAGCCCAGGAAGACACAGCGGAGAGTGCGAGGAGAGAGCTTGCTCGCTTTGGTATCGCGAACAAGGGAGAGCGCGCCCCAGACCCGAAACAACGACGCATCACCAGGCTGTCCCGTCCAACGGAGTGTGGGCGAGGTCTCTGGAGCAGAGACACGGGGCCAGAGGTTGAGCTGATGCGCGGCGTATCGGACCGCAAACGGCCACAGGAAATGGGGAGCAGCCGCATGGATCATGGAGGTACGAGCAACCTCCATGATCAGGCCAATGCGACGCTCAGCGATCCCATTTTGCTGCGGAGAGGCCGGAAGCGTGAACGACTGGCGGATGCCCTCAACCTGGCAGAACGTCTCAAGGACGCCAGAGGAGAACTCACCACCCCTGTCAGAGTGCAGACGCAGGACTGGGAAGTCCTGCTGAAAGCGCTCGTGCAGCTGGAGACGAGCAGCACGGATCCAGGGGATCAAAACACCGCTGACGTCCGCCTTGCGACGCAAGGGGAAGACTGTGGTGTAGCGTGTGTAGTCATCAACAACCAGCAGGAAGTAGCGCTCCAGGTCCGTCCCACCGACTGGGGCCGGGCCCCACACGTCCAGGTGGAGAGTCTGCAGAGGAGCAGTGGTCGGAGGAAACTCGGAAGAGTGAGGAGCGGCGCGCTGCCGCCCCTCGACGCAAGGAAGACACGGCGGCGCAAGTGAGCGCGGGAGGGGGGGCAGGGTCCTGGGGAGGCCAGAGACAAGGAGACGGGAGTGCATACTGCGTAGACGCTGCAGGGAGGGGTGACCAAGACGGTGGTGCCAGCGCTGAGTCTCGTGCGTGAGTACTCTGCACGAGCATGACGCAGCTAACTGCCCCGACGCAGACGCCCGACTCGACGCAGCCACCTGACCTGACTCAGCTACCTGTGCAGACTCAGTGGTCAGTGTGTACAGAGTAGACCCAGGCTGTCGAGTGAACGTAGCTAGGTGACGGCCAGTCCGGGAGCACGTACAGATCGCCACACGCCGCCCTCCAGGAATAAAGGTATCAACCCAGACATCCTGAATGGCAGCGTTGCTCACCAAGTTCGTCGAGAACGTGGGGAGGTGGAGACCTGACAGAGAGCCGGAGGGGACTGCTGGACGAGGGAGGACCGTGGAGGCTCTCGCAACTACTGGCCCCCCAGAGGGGTCAGCCAGTGAGACTGGGACAGGTGCTGTGAGTGGTGTGACTGTGGTGCAATTACGAAAGAAGCAACGTGACGCGCCTGAGTCAAGCGTGAAAGTGTGTAAGACCTCAGCTGAGGCAGGACCTGTGGTAGGAGACGCACTAGCACCTAGAGCGTCGGCAGACTCACGGGCACCTAGAGCTGCAGCAGACTCACTAGCACCTGGAGCGGCAGCAGACTCACTAGCACCTGGAGTAGCAGCAGACTCACTAGCACCAAGAGCAGCAGTCTTAACAAAACGATAACCTCCACCACCAGGACGACCTCGCTGAATAACCCACTCACGAAGCTGCTGAGGGGTGGGGTTGTCCGGGAGAAGCAGTGCCCGCTGCTGTCCACCCCTGACCGCAGCAACTGCCGCGGAAGTGGCCATGACAGACAGTGACGGTCAGGAGTAGGTCCAGCACCTCCAGCTCCTACAGCACCAGCAGCACCTCCTGCACTCCCAGCAGCACCTCCACCAGCAGCAGCAGTAGCACGAGTAGCAGCAGGAGTAGTAGTTTGTTTTTTTTTTTGGGTTGCGAAGCAACCCTTTATAATCGATTTTGCCAAATTTTATTTTCATGTTTTATCATTTTTAATAAAATATGAAAATAAAATTCGTAAACTACAGTACCCTTCCCATACTGTGCGCATGTTGAAGAATTTTGAAAGCCGTTCACAGTATATTTAACCATATGATTGTTATTTGTCAGTTGTTTTGTGCATATATGCTGTATTGTTATATATTAGTATGTTTTACTATTAAATGGTGCTGTAGTAATGATAAATAGATGCATGATGCATAAATACTACTATATGATGCATAATGTTTAATAGAATGATATGTCATGAATCATGATGCACATGCATGCACATAATAAAATGCGTGACAGTTAACGACCCAAAAACTAAGCTACCGCCATCCCCTGCCTAGCATGGGGGGGAGGTCAATAGCATAGATTTTGAATAATCAACTATCACATGAAACAACACAATCTGTAAATCTTAAAAAGATGGTCAGTCCTATCAAATCCAGTTCGAAGTGGCAACACACGAGTCACTTTGTGCGCCAATGAACCTTTTGTGAAATGATAGACCTGAGCCATCTTTTTAAAATTCACAGACATGCATTGTTGATGCAATGGACATAAAAGAATGCACATGCATGCACACAATGACACACCCACACACACTAAGGCAAACTACGGTAACGGTAATAGAGCCGCATGGAAATGCACAAACAAAAAAGACTAGGAAGAAATGAAAACAGAAGATGCAAAATTTATGAACAGCAAATTAAATCAAACTCCACAATCCAACATTTCCCAATCGCTTGGCTCAATCATAAGGTAGTTAATCTGGCGTACGCGCAACCTGGTGAAGAAAGAAAACAAGCATCACAAGACGAAGAAAGGAACGAGTAGAAGGGATAAAGAGCGAATACGGTGAAAGAAAATCAACCGAAAGGAAGAAGTAGAGAAGAATGGATTCAAAACAAGGGAGAGAGGACAAGAGAGGACGAGAGAGAGGGGACGAACGAGAGAGAACGAACGAGAACGAGAGAACGAGAGAGATGGAACGAGAGAGAGAGAGAGAGAACGAGAGATAGAACGAGAGAGAGAACGAGAGAACGAGAGATAGAACGAGAGAGAGAGAACGACAGAGAGAGAGGACGAGAGAGAGAGAACGAGAGAGAGAGAACGAGAGTGAGAAAACGAGAGAGAGAAAACGAGAGAGACGAGAGAACGACAACGAGAGAACGAGAGAGACAGAGCAGAAAAGAGAGAACGAGAAAGAGAGACGAGAGAGAGAGAACGAGAGAACAAGAACGGGAACGAGAGAGAACGAGAGAGAGAGAGAGAGAACGAGAGAACGAGAGAGAGAGAATGAGAGAACAAGAACGAGAACGAGAGAGAACGAGAGAGAGAGAGAGAGAGAGAGAGAGAGAGAGAGAGAGAGAGAGAGAGAGAGAGAGAGAGAGAGAGAGAGAGAGAGAGAGAGAGAGAGAGAGAGAGAGAGAGAGAGAACGAGAGAACGAGAGAACGAGAGAACGAGAGAACGAGAGAGAACGAGAGAGAACGAGAGAGAACGAGAGAGAACGAGAGAACGAGAGAACGAGAGAACGAGAGAACGAGAGAAAGATGGAAGCAAGGAATTGGAACTAGCAAAGAGAAAGCAGAGAGAGCACATGCAGGGGGAAAGAGAGAAACACGAGGTGGTGCAGAAACTAAGAGGAAGGAAGAATCGATGCAACTACGAACAAAAAATTGTTGCACCAAAGAATTTCGCTACTTTAGACCATTCTAGTTGAAAAGATTGTGCAAAAAAAGAAAATCCAAGATTACAAGGTCGAGGATAAGGAAACAAAGATTGACGCGATAGTATGGATGTAGAAAAAAATGAAGGGAAACATTTACTAGCAAGGAAACATAAACGAAAGAAACGGAAAACGGACGGAGAAAAGCAAGAACTCACCACGGCGGTTCTACATCTCTGAACGACGACATTCTTGTAGTCCGCGGCCACGGCAACAAGAACCACAGGCGCAAACGCAAACGTAAAGGATGTAATAAAATAAGAATCAGGTTAAGCGGTACTTAAATGGAAATGGAGGAGTCGTCAGTGTAAGGAAGGAGCAAAGGAGAAAACGAAATAGACAGATCTGGAAAGACATAGCCTAAATGAACTGGAGGTGAGAAGGTACACAAGAGAGTAAGCGTGAAGACTACGAAAAGTAGGAACGCATGAGAAAGGAATAAAGAAAACAGACTAATGAGCAAGGAGGTGGAAATTAAAGTAGAGGACAAAAGAAAATTACGAACAGGAAAACAAAAAACGAAATGAGAGAAGTGGCATAACTGAAAACGAAAGCGAAAGAAACTATGCGAAGACGACTAGATACTTCCTCTAGCTCACTAAGATGCAATCTAGGAGATACAGCAACATACCCATGTGGTGTCTTAGAGAGAAGCCAAGGTAAGAACAAGCCTCTGCTGGGGAGAAGAAACGAGCGAGAGGAAGTGAGCGAGAAGAAAAAGAAACAACTGACTTCGCCGAAACCCTAAACCCTAAACCCTAAACCCGAAACCCTAAGGTGTGCTGACTTCGCCGCAAAGGATGCTTGTATGAACATTAGCGCGGCACATCAGGTCAAGTCAGGTAGTACAGTCGAGTAAGTTTGTACAGGCGAATGAAAGGTCGTGAGTTCGATTCTTACGGGCAACATGTTGTCACGATGTTTCTAAACAAAACAAGTACTATCGTTTATACCGTAAAACGGTAACAGATGCTTTAGCACAGTGGTTTGCTTCACTTTCCGAACGTAAGGTCCTGGGTTCGATCCCCCACGTGCATACTTGTTGAAAGTGGAAAATCACAGATTTTGCACAAATATATTATAATTTCTCACAATCTATATTGATAATTTTACCAAAACGCATCGCAACCCTAAGACGACTTCGTCGCCTCTTGTTTTTTTTTTTCCTTTTTTTTTTTTTTAGGGTTTAGGGTTGCGCGCGGCCCACGGGCTGCAGGGGCGACGCGCGGCTCGGCAGGGCGGCGCGCGGGCTGCAGGGGCAGCGCCCACGGGCTGTAGGGGCGACGTGCAGCTCGGCAGGGCGGCGCGCGGGCTGTAGGGGCGGTGCGCGGCTCGGCAGGGCGGCGCCCAGGCTGCAGGGGCGACGCTCGGCTCGGCAGGGTGGCGCGCGGGCTGCAGGGGCAGCGCCCACGGGCTGCAGGGGCGACGTGCGGCTCCGCAGGGCGGCGTACGGGCTGCAGGGGCGACGCGCGGCTCTGCAGGGCGGCGTACGGGCTGCAGGGGCAGCGCCCACGGGCTGCAGGGTCAGCGCCCACGGGCTGCAGGGGCGACGCGCGGCTCTGCAGGGCAACGTACGGGCTGCAGGGGCGACGCGCGGTTCTGCAGGGCGGCGTACGGGCTGCAGGGGCAGCGCCCACGGGCTGCAGGGGCAACGCGCGGCTCGGCAGGGCGGCGCGCGGGCTGCAGGGGCAGCTCCCACGGGCTGCAGGGGCGACGCGCGGCACGGCAGGGCGGCGCGCGGGCTGCAGAGGCAGCGCCCACGGGCTGTAGGGGCGAACGCGCGGGCTGCAGGGGCAGCACGCGGGCCACAGGGGCAGGCACGGCTGCAGGGGCAGCACGAACGCAGGGGCAGGCACGGCTGCAGGGGCAGCACAGTCGCAGGGGCAGGCACGGCTGCAGGGGCAGCACGGTCGCAGGGGCGAGTACGGCTGCAGGGGCAGCGCGGTCGCAGGGGCAGCACGCGGGCTGCAAGGGCAGCGCGGCTGCAGGGGCAGCGTAGGAAGAAAATTTTACGGTTAGGGCAGGGCGGAAGGTTCGGTGGGCCCTAGGAACGATTCTGCTCTAATACCATGTTAAAGTAAGCAGGAATGAATGATTGAACTAGGCAAGAGGTGAGTACAAGTAGGGGAAACCTAACCCTAAAGTGTTGTACTCACTAAGGAGTGACCCTACTGTAGCCTAGAGATACAATTGTAATCTGACAAATACACTCTGAAACTCAATTGTGCCTAACATGTCTCTTAATATTATAGATTTCTGGAAAGCGGTTGGGGAGGTTTTAAATTAAATCAATTTTGATCTTCCATCCACAAGCTTTTTCTTTCATTGTAAGCCCTAAAATGCATTTCAGAATCAGTGGATAATGCTCAATAGTTAACAATGCTTTCTTGACATTTCATAACAAGCAACAAGTTACAACTGCTTTTGCATATTCATTATCTGCATCAGTTACCAGCTTGAGTACAACTCTAAAAAGATATCACCCACGTGCAATAGCCACCTATTCTGTACCCATAGAACCTAAGATTACATTGCACTAATGGCTAGCAGTGTCGACTCCTGCAGCACCACAGCAAGCTCCAATAAAACGAAGACATGAAACACTGCATAATACAGCGGTTGATACAGCAAGACTTACTCATGCAAGACCATGCAGTCTAGTATTCGTACAAAATTGTTAAAGTTAACCTGTCCACAGCCAAGGTAGGAGGTGTCGATGTTAGAAAAAAATACGGAACATGAAAATGAAACACTGGCCAGAAGAGAGACATCTCCATATCTCTCGTGAAGCCAAGTCATTCCGACAGTGGCTGGTAGTAAAATGAAGCTGCACAAAAAAAATATGTATCGTAGGTTAGAATAACAACGTCCTACTAAAAAATCAGTCGTAGTCACTTAAACGGTAGGGCGCAACGTGATAAAGTTTAGAAGAAAGAAGAGCAGAAGAGGGGTTGCACTAGCAAGAATGGGGATACAAATAGCAAACCCTAGAAGGGTTGTACTCGCTATAGAGCACCCCACTACAGGCTAGAGCATAATATTCTGACACACCCCCATAGCCAAAGTGGGGTGTAATCAGCAGAGCAAGCAAAGCAGGACAAGCTCAGGGTGGATCACAATGTCACCACACATTCTGAGCACAAGTTCAAGAAGCAATAGTTTAGAGTTAACAATTATGAGCAAAGCTAGTGGTAGTCACAACGGGCAAGTGAGGAGGAGGAGAGAGAGTGAGAGGAGAGGAGATAGGAGGCGACGGCTGAAGCTGCAGACACACGGGCAACAGGAGGCAGACTGGCACAGCGGCTACCGGACTAAGCGCCCGGACTACAGGAGTAACAGGCCCCGCGGCTAAAGTAGCGGCAGACGAGCAACGGACCCACGGGCGGCTGGCACAGCTGGCTACGACTGGGCTACCGGACGAAGTCCCCGGAATACAGGTGCTGCTGGCGACACGACGGCAACCTCCATGCAGCTTCCCCAAACGGTCTCACCCCCCCCGACACACACCCGCTGCTACACCGCTAGCTCCACTCCCACGCACCCCCCTTAAACCCTAAACCCCAGTCTCCCACACAACCACCCCCTAGCACCACTCCATCGGCTCCCACACACCCACCCCCCTCAGCGGCAGCTGCAGCAGTGGGAGACGGAGGAGGAGGAGGAGCAGGGGATACCACACACCCGCCACCCCCATACTCGCCGGCCCCCGAAGGAGCCGCGACGGGCGACGGGAAAAGGGGATTCCCGAAGGAGGGGGAGGGGGGGGGGGGGGGGGGGGGGGGGGGGGGGAGGCGGGGCCGGGGCCGGGGCCGGGGCCGCAGGCGGGGCCGGGGCCGGGGCCGGGGCGCACGCGGGGCGTCGGGGCCGGGGCCGCAGGCGGGGACGGGGCCGGGGCGTACGCGGGGCGTCGGGGCCGGGGCCGCAGGTGGGGACGGGGCCGGGGCGTACGCGGGGCGTCGGGGCCGGGGCCGCAGGCGGGGACGGGGCCGGGGCGTACGCGGGGCGTCGGGGCCGGGGCCGCAGGCGGGGACGGGGCCGGGGCCGGGGGCGGTGCGCCGCGACGGGTCCCCGTCGCCCGTCGCGACGGGTCCCCGTCGCCCGTCGCGACGCCACCAGAGGGCGACGCGGCGAACGACGGGGCATAAGCCCGCCGCGCGCCTCGGGGCGCACAGCGGGCAGAGAACCGCCGCGCGCCTCGGGGCGCACGGCGGGCAGAAAACCGCCGCGCGCCTCGGGGCGCACGGCGGGAAGAAAAAGTGCCGCACGCCAGGGGGCGTGCGGCTCAGCGAGTAGTGAAAGGTAGTTGCAGCGGAAGCGAGGAGGTGGTAAGTCCACCCACAGGATCGATCCAAGAGGATCGACCTGCTCTGATAGCATGATAAAGTTTAGAAGAAAGAAGAGCAGAAGAGGGGTTGCACTAGCAAGAATGGGGATACAAATAGCAAACCCTAGAAGGGTTGTACTCGCTATAGAGCACCCCACTACAGGCTAGAGCATAATATTCTGACACAACGAGCATACTTCTACTCACCTCATAACCAAGACGACTTTCCTAAAGAGTGCTTGAACGAACATTTAGTGCCAGGTAGGAAGGGCGTGAAAAAAAAAAAAAAAAAAAAAAAAAAAACTCTTGTGAAGCTAAGCCATGGTCGACTAGGTGTTGGTTGAACGAGAAACAAGAAATGCTCGAAGTATAGAGGTGGGGTGAAGAGGTTGCTTTAAAAACGCTGCAGCTAGGGGAGGGGAGGAGGTTGGATTCTAAGAGCCTGTCGAGTTTGCCTCAGGTAAAAAAAACAGAGACGTTCTCGCAGCCCATGTCACCAACACGATCGGCCAAGTTGGCCAGCAGCGAGGTCACGGCTCAACCAGACACAGAAAAATACACACGAGAGCAACCAATCAGAGTAGCTCGGAAGGCCAGCACAGAATCAGACACATGTACAAGCCAAAAAACAGCTGCGCAACCTAGCAGACCGTGACGAATGAGCGAGGCTCGGCAGGCCAGCAACTGCCGCACAGACAGGGCGAAGGCCAGCTCGGCAAAAACGTGAGTGGCTCGGAACGGAAGGCGAGCATCTGCTGCACAGACAAGACAAAAGCCAGCTGCGCAAAATATGAGAGTGGCTGGGAAATGGAGCATCTGCTGCACAGACAAGACAAAGACGAGCTGCTGAAAATAACAAAGTTTGCACATCTGCACCGCTCACAACCTCGAATACAACATTTATGATGTGTTAAGAGCTTGTTATGGTTTGTATAGTTAGTCATGAAGACACAATTCACTTGAACGCGAAGCTCCCCACAACTAGCAAACCAAGTATTTTTAGCACAAATTCATTCTTCTAAATACATATTCAGGTATGATGTTGTCTGCATTTATAATTGTATACTACAGCATATATATTCCTCTTCTAATCATCATCATGCCACCCATTGCAATACAGCGTAATCCATCTGGCAAGTGAGCATTTCATTGGTGAAGGCAAATTGAAGGCCACTGCAGATTTGAGATTGTTCGCAGCTGATTTGTATAGGTAAACAAGCATCCGTGCGCAGAACGGGTCGAACCTGTTCAATCATAGACAGTCGTGTCACTGTCAGCAGTTTAGTGCCCTGTTTGTTATTTTAACTCCCAGTACTTTGTACCAATACCCTCTACTATGTATCTAGGTGTCACTACCTTGATTTAAGATAATTTGCAACTGATTTGGATAGGTAAACAAGCGCTCGTGCGCAATACGGACCAAATCTGTTCAAGGATAGGCAGTCAACAGACTATCAGCAGTTTAGTGCCCCGTCACTTGTGAGAAGAAACGAGGAATGGATTGACTAAGGGAAAGTTGGGTACAAATGCAAACCCTAGAAAACTGTACCCCATATGTGCTACCCCACCATAGCCTACAGTAGCTATGTCATATAAATCTGACACACCCCCATAGGCAAAGTGGGGGAGAACAAGGGGTCACAAGACCAGTCAAGCAAAGCAAAGCAAGCTCAGGGTGGATCACAAAGTCACCACACATTCCGAGCACAAGTTCAAGGCCACAAGGCCAGTTCACATGCAGGATTACATAAATATATAAGGCTAGACAAGCAAGAGCAGGAGTATATATATATGCATCAGTACAAACAAGGTCAAGGGGTGAGCAAGTGAGGCAAGGTGGGCACAAGACCCAGCTGAGTACAGAAGCGCTGATGATCACAAGGCGCAAGTGCCTTGGTGAAGATATCAGCAGTGTTGGCCTGAGAGGCCACGTACGCAAGCCGCAGCTGACCACGCTGCGGTAGCTCACGAGCAAGGAAGTAGCGGAGAGCAATGTGCTTCGTTCTGTGCTCCAGTCTCTGCTCTCGACACAAGGCCAGCATGGCCTTGTTGTCTACGTACAGCACTGGAGGAGAACGAGGCGGCTCTCCGAGGTCAGTCAGCAGGTAGGTGAGCCAGCGAAGCTCCTGTGCAGCCATGGCCCCGGCGTAGATCTCAGCCTCACAACTGGAGCCGAGAACAGAAGACGAGCGGGTAGCCCGCCACGAAACAGAGCCGGAACCAAGGCTGAAGGTGTAACCCTGTGACGACCGCTGCGTAGCCTGGTCGTCAGCCCAAGAAGCGTCTGCGTGCCCAGTGAGGACCACTGGACTCTGCCCTCCAAGCACAAGCCCCATGCTCGACGTACTGCACAAGTAACGCAACACCCTCTTCGCTGCAGCCATGTGCTCCGGTCTGTGTCTCCCAGGAGCAACATAGCGTGCGAGAATGCTAAGAGGGTATGCGAGGTCAGGTCGTGTGCAGGTCATCACGTACATGAGGCAGCCAACAAGCTCTGGGTACGGGCCACTCGACTCTACGGACTCATCCGAAGGCAGAGCTGAGAGCGAGTGGCGAGTAGGCAGAGGAGTGGCCTGAGGCGAGGAGTACGTGAAGCCGAAGCGCTGAAGGACCTGCTGCACCATGTGTGACTGAGTCAGGGTAATGGTGCGGCGTGCTCTGTCCCGGGTGATCTGCAAGCCAAGGTAGCTGCGCAGTTCACCCAGGTCTGTGCACGTGTGTCTCTTCTGCAGCTCGGACTTCACGTGGGCGAGTCCAGTAGTGTCAGCTGTGGCAAAGACCAAGTCGTCGACGTACACGAGGATGTAGAACGGCGGCAAAGAAGTGTCGGTGCGCAGAAACAGCGACGGGTCGGCAGTAGAGGGAGCAAACCCAAGAGCCGCAAGTGTAGTCCTCAGTGTGTCGTGCCACTCACGCGGTGCCTGGCGGAGACCGTAGACTGGCCGCCGGAGGCTCCACTGGGTGCCAGGAGGAAAAGACCCAGTGAAGCCAGGTGGGCGACGCAGCCAGATCTCCTCGTGCAGGCTGCCCTGCAAGAAAGCAGTGCTGAAGTCAAGAGAGTGCAGCTCGTAGTCGCGGTGAGCAGCTATGTGCAGCAGTACCCGAAGAGTGGTCATCTTCGGGGTGGGAGAGAAGGTCTGAAAGTAGTCAACTCCCTGCCGCTGACTGAAGCCACGAGCCACGTAACGCGCCTTGAAGACAGGCGGAGAACCCGGCGGTCGCTTCACCCTGAAAATCCACATGCCACTGACGATGTTCGCCCCAGGCGGGGGAACCTCGTCAACGTAGGTGCCTGTGGACTTCCAGGAAGCCATCTCTGTGTCCATAGCTGCCTGCCACTGAGAGGAGTAGGGACCCTCTATCGCCTCCGCGTAAGAGCGCGGAGTCGGGATGTCAAGTGCATCCGGGTCTCCCTCAGGGGTAAGCAGTACGGACACGAGATGAGGTGAAGCAGCAGCCAAACACTGGAACTCCTCCTGCCTGTCCTCAAGGACGTCCGTGCCAAGGGCACACTCACCCCCGACGGACGGAGGACAGACAGACTCAGACTCAACGACAAGACTAGCAGCGTAGTCTAGACGACAGCGAGCAGCAAAGTCGACAAGCTCAGCAACTAGGGCAGACGCAGCAGTGGACTCAAAGGAAGGGTCAGTGACGACAGTAGCAAGGAGACGCGTGACAGTAGGACTGGCAGCACGAAGAGAGTCCGACTCCGGGTCGGGAAGAGCAGGAAGAGAGGACTCAGGAGGAGAAGGCAAAGGGGCACGCAGAGGAGCAGTGGACGGACGCAGAGACATCCGGTGCGTGCCAGGGACAGGAGGAGGACGCTGACGCGAACCACGACCACTAGTGCGAGCAAGACGGACAGGCGACGCAGGGCGAGACGCAGGCTCACGACGCTCAGCCAGACCTCCAGTAGGACCCGTGTAGGGAGAAGGAGCGGGCAGTGGGGAGGCCGGCTGTAACTGTAACTGTGACGGGACAGGCTGTGGACACTCTAAGGGAGGAGGAGGACCAGTAGAAGGCGGGAGACCAAGAACCTGCTGAAGGAGCGGAACGAAGTACGGCCGTGGCCGCGCGGCGACTCCAGACACAGCAGGGACAGCACCAGTACCCCCAGCGGCAGCACCAGCGTCAGCAGCACCTCCAGCTCCAGTACCTCCAGTAGCACCAGTAGTACCCCCAGCAGAACCGCCTCCAGGACCGACAGCAGTAGCCTCAGCGCCAACACCCGCAGCAGCTCCAGCTCCAGTCGTACCCGCAGGCCCAGCAGCTCCAGTACTCCCAGTACGAGCACCTCCGGGACCCGCGGCACCAGCACCCTCAGCAGCCGAAGAACCTCCAGCTCCAGCAGCACGCCTCCAGCGCCGGGCAAACCACTCTCGCAACTCCTGTGGAGAGAGTGGCTCCCGCCGAGACGAGGCACCCGGAGAACCTCCAGGCTCAGCACCGCCAGACGCCACACGAGCAGGCCCAGCTCCGTCAGGCTCCGTACCCCCACGCTCAGCACCTCCAGGCGTAGCACCCCCAGGCTCAGCACCCCCAGGCTCAGCACCCCCAGGCTCAGCACCCCCAGTAGTAGCACCCCCAGGCTCAGCACCCCCAGGCTCAGCACCCCCAGGAGTAGCACCCTCAGGCTCAGCACCCCCAGGCGTAGCACCCACACGCTCAGCACCCCCAGAGTCAGCACCCTCAGCAGCACCAGGGTCACCAGTAACCTCGACAGGCTTGACGGCGTCTACCTGGGACACACCTGAAGGGGCAGGACCCTGAGGGGGGAGGGGGTCTACCGGGGGGGGGCCTGGCACAAGGAAGAGCGGTGGCGGGGGGAGGGACGGAGTGCGGTAGGGGAAGAGGCGGTAGTAGGGGACCGACTCGTCAAACGTGACGTCCTGGGAGGACAAAACACGGCGAGAGGTGGGGTGGTAGAACTGCCACCCTGGGGCGTCAGGGGGGAAGCCAAGGAAGACGCAAGGAGCAGCACGAGGGGACAGCTTGTCCGCAGACAAGTCGCGGACAAACGCCCGAGATCCCCAGACACGGAACGCAGACGCATCGCCAACCTTCCCCGTCCACAGCAAAGCTGGGGAGGTCTCCGGCATGGAGACCCTGGGGTGAAGGTTGATCTGATGCGCCGCATACCAAACCGCAAACGGCCACAGAAAATGGGGGGCAGCCGCATGCATCATGGACGTACGGGCGACGTCCATGACCATGCCAATGCGGCGCTCAGCAATCCCATTTTGCTGTGGAGAGTCCGGAAGCGTGAAGGTCTGGCGGATGCCTCGTGCACGACAGTAGGCTCGCAGAAGGCCAGAGGAGAACTCTCCACCTCTGTCAGAGTGCAGACGCAGAACAGGAAAGTCCGAGCCGAAACTCTGCCTGAGCTGGAGACGAGCTGCGCGGATCCAGTCGATCAACACCTCAGTGACATCACCCTTGCTGCGCAAGGGGAAGACTGTGGTGTAACGCGAGTAGTCGTCAACCACCAGCAGGAAGTAGCGCTCGTGACCCTGTCCACGGACGCGGGCCGGGCCCCACACGTCCATGTGAAGCGTCTGCAGCGGGGCCTCTGTCGGAGGAAACTGGGAGGAGTGAGGGGCAGCCCGCTGCCGCCCCTCGACACAAGGGACGCAGGTAGGGCCGGGCCCCGGAGGAAGGGGAGGGAGGGACCGGGGAAGACCAGAGACAAGGACACGGGAGGCCATACCTCGGAGACGAAGCAGGGAGGGGTGACCAAGGCGGTGGTGCCAGAGGAGAGTCTCGTGCGACAGGAGGCGACACGAACAGGGGGCAGACTCAGGACCAGACCTGGACGCTGCAGCAAACACCTGACCCGACGCAGCTACCTGACTAGACGCAGTGACTGGAGGAGACGCAGTAGTCAGTGTGTACAGGCTCGACCCCGGCCGACGGGTAAACGTGGCCAGGTGTCGGCCTGTCCGAGCGTCCGTGCAGTGGGTCACCCGCTGACTCGCAGAAGTGAACTGGTGAACCCCCGCATCCTGGAGGTCAGCACCACTCACCAAGTTCGTAGAGAACGAGGGGAGGTAAAGACCAGACAGGGTGCCAGAGGGGGCCGCCGGACACGGGAGGACAGTGGAGAAGTGAGCAAGGACAGGACCCCCAGAGGGGTCTGCCAGAGAGACTGCAACTGGCCGGCCAAGCGGCGTGAGTGTGGTGCGGTCTCGAAAGAAGGAGCGAGAAGCCCCCGAGTCAAGGGTGAAGGTGTGGGAGGCCGAAGCCGACGCAGTACCTGAGAGAGCAGACTCACCAGCACCTGAGGGAGCAGACGCACGAGCACCTAGAGCAGCGGCCTCGCTAGCACCTAGAGCAGCAGCCTCACCAGTACCTAGAGCAGCAGTCTCAATGCCCGGGTCGGGCGGAAAACACCGGTAACAGTCACCCTCATCACTAATAGTCACAGCATACATGGCAGCAAGAATAGCATCAAAGTCAAGGTCAAAGACAGCTACACCCGCCCTAGACAGCTCGCCCCAGCGGGGGATCTCAGTGGCCTCAGGGAACTGGTGACACCAAGCGTCCGTCAGGCGGCCAAAGCAGCGCTGGGTGGAGTGCGCACCCCCGCACTGCTCACCCGCGCAGGTCGCCGGTGCGTAGGACGTAGGTGCACGGACCAGTACCCCCACCCCGCTGGCGTGCAGTGTACCACTCACGGAGCTGCTGAGGGGGGGGGATGTCACGAGTGCGCTGCTGCCGCTGCTGCTGCTGCTGCTGCTGGCGCTGACCACCACCGGAGCCGACCCTCTGCCCAGCGCCACCCCGACCAGCTCCACCTCCTCCGCCGCCGCCTCCTCCACCGCCGCCACCTCCGCCACCTCCGCTCCCACCGCCACCGCCGCCTCCGCCTCCACTGCCGCCACCGACACCTCCACCCCCGCCACCACTCCCACCACCACCCCCACCCCCTCCATTGCCGCCACCGCCACCTCCGCCACCCCCGCCAGCCCCTCCAGCACCCTTGCCCCCCTTGCCCTTGCCGGTGCGGCGTCTCCCGCTCGGGGCAGACGCAGCGCCGACCGACTCGAGACCAACGAGGTCGGCCGCAGCAGCAGAGGCAACAGAGGGCAAAAGGGGGGAGGGGGAACACCCCTCAAAGACGGGGGTGCGAGGGTCACCACGAGAGGCTCCTACAGCGACTATGCTCTTCTCTGCTGCTAGGAGGGCCTTCTCGAGGAGGTCAACGGTGAGAGTGGTGGGGCAAACTGAGAGGAAGTGGTCCCTGACTACGCGAAGGGAGTCAGGGAGCCGGATGACTATGTAGTAGAGGGTGATGTACATGGGGGGGGGGGTTCTTGGCGCAGAACTCAGCAGGAAGCGCAGCGCGGTAGCGAGTGTCACTAGTGCGGAGGTGCGTAATGAGGTCAGCGACTGTGGGAAAGGCAGCAAGGTCAGGGAAGAGGTACGGTAGCATGAGGCGGCTCAGTGCAGCAGTGGCAGGGGAGGAGTAGCGCGCAACTACAACGTCGTACAAGGTGTGAGCACTCTTGTACTGGCTAAAGTGCGCACGCTCAGAGGTAGGCAGGTGGCGACGCACAGCTAGACGTGCAGCAGCATCGCGTGTGGCCCACTGTGAGCGAACAGTGGCGTCGGCATCAGCAGCAGGGGCAGGAGAGGCACCAGAGGTGAGGTCAAAGAGGGAGAGACCGTCTGCCCTATCGCACTGTAAGAAAAGCTGCAGGTCATCTACCCAGACGTCAAAGTCAATGGCCCGACCCTCAGCGTCAAAGGCGAGGACACTAGGGGTAGCCATGACAGCAGTAGACTAGCAGTGCGAACAGTAGGGTAAGGGCAGTGCAGTGATAGAGGCGCTGCTCTTACCGGACAGGGCGGCTCGGGCGGCTCGGCAGGACGGCGGGTCGGCGACTCGGCGGCTCGGGCGGCTCGGCGGCTCGGGCGGCTCCGGCGGCTCGGCGACTCGGCGGCCCGGGCGGCTCGGCGGTCGGCTGCTGGGCGGCTCGGCTGCTCGGCGGCTCGGCTGCTCGGCTGCAGGGCGGCTCGGCGGCTCGGGTGCTCTGCTGCTGGGTGGCTCGGCGGCTGGTGTGGTTGGTGACGACCGCGGCAGCAGTCGCAGAAGCTGTGGCGACTGCTGCTGCAGAGACGGCTGCGGCTGCTGCCTCAGGGACGGCGGCTGCCGGCCGTTAGGGGCCGCGAAGAGCGGCGGAGAGGCCGGGAAGGGCGCCACGAGGGGCCGTCGAGGGCGGCGACGGGCCGTGAGGAGGCCGCGGAAGGCGGCTCGAGGGGCCGCGAGGGGGCCGTAAGGGGCCGACTGGCGGCGGGAGGGGCCGAAGGGGCCGCGGGAGGGCCCGTAAGGGTAGCGTGAGGGGCCGTAAGGGGCCGTAAGGTGCCGTAAGGGCGGCGCGAGGGGCCGTAAGAGCGGCGCGACGGGCGCGACGGGCCGTAAGGGCGGCGCGACGGGCCGTAAGGGCGGCGCGACGAGCGGTAAGGGCGGCGCTAGGGAGCCGTGAGAGGGCCGCTAAGGGCGACACGACGGGGCCGTGAGGGGCCTAGCGAGGGCGCGACGGTAGGGAGAGCACACAGGGCGCGACTCGGGCCGGAGCGAAGCGCGCTCCGGGCCGGAAAAAAAATTTCGTGGTGGTGGGCCCTAGGAATCGTTCCCACTAGGGAACCTGCTCGATACCATGAGAAGAAACGAGGAATGGATTGACTAAGGGAAAGTTGGGTACAAATGCAAACCCTAGAAAACTGTACCCCATATGTGCTACCCCACCATAGCCTACAGTAGCTATGTCATATAAATCTGACAAATTGTTTTAGCTCCCGTTGTTTTGTACCAATAGCCTCTACTATGTATCTAGGTGAGGCTGTCCGGGTTTGAGATAATTCGCAACTGATTTGGATAGGTAGACAAGCATCCGTGCGCAGAACGGACCAGATCGGTTCAAGGATAGACGACCAACACACTATCAGCAGTTTATAGCCCCGTCACTTGTTTTAGCTCCCGTTTCTTCGTACCAATAGCCTCTACTATGTATGTACGTAAGGCTTTCCAGGTTTGAGAGCATTCGCAACTGATTTGGATAGGTAAACAAGCGTCTGTTCGCAGAACGGACCAGATATGTGCAAGGATAGGAGGCCAACACACTATAAGCAGAATAGAGCCCCGTCCCTTGTTTTAGCTCCCGTTTCTTTGTGCCAATAGCCTCTACTATATATATTGGTGAGGCTGTCTGGGTTTGAGATCATTCGCAGCTGATTTGATTAGGTAGACAAGCGTCGGTGCGCAGAACGGGCCAAATCTGTGCAAGGATAGGCAGCCAGCACACTATAAGCAGAATAGAGCCCCGTCCCTTGTATTAACTCCCTTTTCTTTGTACCAATAGCCTCTACTATGTATCTAGATAAGGCTATCCGGGTTTGAGATCATTCGCAGCTGATTTGGATAGGTATGTCAAACTATATATGCTGCATGTTGTGTAGGCTGTAGTGGGGTAGCCCATATGGGGTACAACCCAATTAGGGTTTACTACTTGTACTCCTGCATGCTACTAGTTCTTCCATTCCTCGTTAATTCTCCTGACATGGTATCAAAGCAGGTCCTAGCCTAGGACCGTTTTTTTTTCTGGCCCACCATTACTTAGTGACCGACTGCGGTTACCGCGTTACCCCACGCCCTGCCCTGCGCTGCGCCGTCAGCGCGCGCCCTGCCCTGCCCTGCCTTGCGTCACACTGCCCGTGTACGCCCAGCCCTGCGTCGCGCTGCCCCACGCACGCCCTGCCCTGCCCCGCGTCGCGCTGCCTCGCGCACGCCCTGCCCTGCCCCGCGTCGCGCTGCATCGCGCACGCCCTGCCCTGCCCCGCGTCGCGCTGCCTCGCGCACGCCCTGCCCTGCCCCGTGCCCTGCTGCCCTGCGCGTCGCGCCCTGCTGCAGCCCGCGCGTCGCGCTCTGCTGCCCCGCGCGTCGCGCTCTGCTGCAGCCCGCGCGTAGCGCCCTGCTGCCCTGCGCGTCGCGCCCTACCGCCTGCCCGTTAGGCCCGCCGCGGGCCCTCCCTTCGCGCCGCCGCGCCTGCCCGTTACGCCCGCTGCCGCGCCCGCCCGTTAGGCCCGCCGCGGGCCCTGCCTTCGCGCCGCCGCGCCTACCCGTTCGGCCCGTCATGGGCCCGCCCGTTCGCCCCTCCCGCGCCTGTCCGCTACGCCCGCCGCGGGCCCGCCCCTTGCGCCCGCCGTACCTGCGTTTTGCGCCCGCAGAAGCTTCCAGATCAGCATGGGAGTTGTTGCCATCAACACCACCAGCATTGGAGCTGGTAGAAGCCATTTAGAACAGAATCAGTGTATTATAGAAGAGAGTTACAGATCTACTGCAAATTGTTATCACCGCAGTGAATAACCAAGATTTTCTCCAAAGGAGAAATTTCTTCAATAGATCTTACAACCACAGCAATGTGAAAAACCACTCTGTTGCAAATTATCCTTACCACCGCAGTGGATAAGGCAAGAACAATCACAAAGTGATTGTCTTCAACAGAAAAGGTTAATCCACACAGGTTGCCAATAACCAACTTTTTCACAGTTACTCCAGAAGTTCCACCAGCAGGGAGGGAGGGAGGGAGTAGAAGTCTTGGAGAAGCTTCCAGATCTTGAAAACTTGAGCTTGAGTAGCTTGTAGTCTTCAAAATTTTATAATAGGTAGATTACAATAAAAATCACCACTCCTCCAAGAAAAGAAAAAACTAAAATCATCTTAGATGCCCACAAAGAGAGGATCTTCCTTTAGCTCTTATTACCAATGTAACGGATCTCCTAATTAAAAGGGCATTTACCCATATATAGATAGGTTTCAGTACAAAACAGAGAATAGCAGCTCCTGAAATCTACTAAGTCTGGAGAGTGCTAGGAGGTGCAGTAACAAACTCTGGAAGGAAACTTGAGAGAGAGAGAGCAATCATATTTCCCAATTGATTAGTTGGGGATAGGAAGTGAAGAATGAACCAAAATGGCCCAGACCCCTTCCTACAACCCCCTGGGGTGCAACCACCTTCCCCATGGCAAGGAGGGGTGCACCTCCTTGGGCTTTGCCCATGTGGCAAAAAATGAGATTCTCAACCAATTATGTTTTAGACAGCAAGGATAAGATATGCATAGCTATCACAAACCTGAGTTTGATGTTTATTGCTTGTGTTTGCAGCGAGCGGCGGAAGTGCTGTCGACTCACTTTTGGGCTGCTTTCTCATTGGTTAAATTGGTGCTGAGTTGAACTTACGTGGGTTGTGTTTTGAAACAACTCAAACCAATTACGTAGGTTCAATTTCGCAGGAACGATCTGATTGGTTGGTTTTACAATCAACCCCAAATTCCACGCAAGTCTAGCTTCCCTTCCTTTTCCGACCAATCACATTTCCACCCCTTTACCCCCTCACTGCTGGTTCGATGTATCGAGACCAGGGGGGGGTAGGTACGGATGTTACAGCGTCGTTCCCTTGTTGCTATTCGTATATCTTCCGCGCATCGTGTGCTCTCGTCACTAGTAGTAGCCTTGGCCCTCTGCCTCCTCCTCTCGCATTAATTTCGAGCTTGCCACACACTGCAAATAGACTTATCCCGCACACTGCTGAGTCACTTCGAGAACGTCGGAAGCACGACAGTCTACGAAACCCCAAATAGAGGTAACCCTCCTTATCCTTTTCCCAGTTACCCCCGCGTTTCAAGCCTTGCAAGCTTAGGCTCACAACCCACGATCAAAGTGCTCCTGGCTCTGTCAGGGGGCCAATGTGCAACTTTCGTTACATATCGAGTCGCTTGACGGTTCCTTGCCCTTCGTAGGATTGTTGTCTCGGCCCTCCGTGCTGATTTTCCACGCCCAGCACTCAACCAGGCCGACCTACGCTGTGACTGGCCTAGCCGGTGACTGACTAGCCTGTGACTGGCCTAGAAAGTGATTGGCCTAGCCTGTGCATGACCTTTCTTGTGATTGGCCTAGGGTGTGAACTTAACAGTAAATTCCACTGTTGCTACGTCCTTTTAAAGAGTGACGTAGCCTATAACTAGCATGTGATTGTCCTAGGTTTGACAGACCTGACGTAGCCCATGATAGATCATAAATCTGGCCTATGTTAGGATTCGCCTTTGACTGACTGACCTAGCCTGTGAGTGAGCCTGTGTTAGGATTCGCCTGTGACCTAGGTTTTTATTGAAATATCCAGCAAGTAACCTCGCCTCAGCTGACTAACCTAGCCTATGCTGACCTAGCTTATGCTGACCTAGCCTATGCTGACCTAGCCTATGCTGACCTAGCCTATGCTGACCTAGCCTATGCTGACCTAGCCTATGCTGACCGAGCCTGTGATTGACCTAGCTTGTAAACGACCTAACGTGTGATTGGCTGTAACAAACCTAGAGTGTGAGTTCCAATTGTAACTGACCTAGTGTTCGAGTAAACAAGGTTATAACTGACCGAATATGTAAGTTACCAAGGTTGTAACTGACCTAGCCTGTAGTTCACCTATGTTTCGACTAAAGTAGCCAGTGAGTGACCTAGCCAGTGAGTAAGCTAGCGTCGGACTGACGTAAATCGTGACTGACTTACCCGAAAATGATTCCAATCACTCCCTTCCTTACCACCAATGACCCTTCCCAACCACTTCGACTCTCTCATTGCATTATACTGTGGCGCTTGCTCTATGTGCGAGCAATGGCCGATTCGATCGAGGCTCGCCGTTACCTGCTCCAGCTCGCTTTGTGTAACGATGGGCCTGAGCTGTGGTCGAGCCGAGCCTGACTTTCAGCGAGCCAAAGTGTGTTTGTGTCCGACATGTAGCTCAAACCTAATGGCCGAGCCGAGGAGGCTCGCATTGGCTGGGCTCGCACCGGCTTTCTGACTAGAAAGCCAAACCTCCAGGTATAATAATCTGTCAGCTCAGGGGATTTGGCATCTCTCACCCCCCCTGCCGACCTCAGCCAAGGAAGGAGCCATGAGAAGAGGAGGTTATGAATGCATTGAAATGAATTTGGTGCGTATTACAAAACCAGCGCGACCCGAGCTTCTCTGGTTTCGGTCGGCCCCATCGTCTCAAGCTGACCAGCTCTCTGAGAGCCGAGTCGATTTTCAAGCCACACTGCGAGCTCATTTCAAGATTCATCCATCTCGACTCAACTGGCACCTCAATCGGCCGAGCCACCGCTGAGCCCTTGGCTCACTCGTGCTACGGCATTCACTATATTCATCTCCATTGTCTATACTTTCAGATCCCCTCGTTGTGTGCTCACTCCGTCTTCCCCCGCCTGCCTGCTGTCAGAACTAGCAGTAGAAAGTAAGAATGAAGAAAGGAGGAGGTTCACTAGCAAGCAGTTGAGTACATATAGGAAACCCTAGATTGGGCTGTACTCGCTATAGAGTACTCCACTGCAGGCTAAACAAATACAACATTCTGACACACCCCCATAGCCAAAGTGGGGTGTAATCAGCACAATGAGCAGGTATAGCAGGAGTTCACAATAAGAAGCAAAGCTAGAGGTAATCACAGCGGGCAAGTGAGGAGGAGGAGGGACTGTGAGAGGAGAGAAGATGAGAGACGGCGGCTGAAGCTGCAGACACACGGGCAACAGGAGCTGCTTGCACAGTGGCTACCGGGACAGTGCGCCCCGGACTACTGGAGTAACTGGCTCACGGGCTACGACGAGCTACAGGAGCAACGGACCCTCGGGCGTCAGGCGCAGCAGACTCTCTGGGCAACCAGGACAGTGCGCCCCGGACTACAGGTGCTGCGGACGACAAGACAGCAGCCTCCGCTCAACCTCCTCCAACTGTCCCACACACCCCCCACACACCCACTGCTTCACTCCTAACTCCACTTGCACGTCACCCCCCTAGTACCACTCCTTCGGCTCCCACACACCCACCCCCCTCAGCGGCAGCTGCAGCACTGGGAGACGGAGGAGGAGGAGGAGTAGGGGATGACGCACAGAAACTGCACCCCCATACCCCCCACCCCCAAACCCTAATTCAGGAGAACGGGCAGCAGCAGGGGTGGGGCGCCGTCAGAAGCACGGGGGACAGCGGGCAGCGCAGGGGCAGAGAAAACAGGGCGCCCACGGGCCTGGCGCAGCCCGTACGAACCGCGTGCGGGCGGCCCGAGGCGCGCCCTGGCCTGGCGCAGTCCGTACGGGCCGCGCGCGGGCCTGGCGCTGCCCGTACGGGCCGCGCGCGGGCCTGGCGCAGCCCGTACGGGCCGCGCGCAGGCTGTACGGGCCGCGCGCGGGCCCTACGCAGGTCGCGCAGGCCGCGACGGGCGACGGGGGGCGACGCGCGGGTCCCCGTCGTCCGTCGCAGCGCCTCCCGGGAGCGACGCGCGGAGTGACGGGGCAGAAAGCCGCCGCGCGCCTCGGGGCGCACGGCGGGCAGAAAACCGCCGCGCGCCTCGGGGCGCACGGCGGGCAGAAAACCGCCGCACGCTCCGAGCGCGCGGCGGGATGAAAAATCCGTCGCACGCCACGGGGCGTGCAACACACAGAGTAGCAGTAGCAGCGGAAGCAGTGAGGTGGTGGGCCCACCCACAGGATCGACCCAAGGGGATCGACCTGCTCTGATACCATGTCAGAACTAGCAGTAGAAAGTAAGAATGAAGAAAGGAGGAGGTTCACTAGCAAGCAGTTGAGTACATATAGGAAACCCTAGATTGGGCTGTACTCGCTATAGAGTACCCCACTGCAGGCTACACAAATACAACATTCTGACACGTGCCTGACTGTGGTAAGGGGAAACAAGCCACTAAAACGCCCACTGAAAGACGTGGCTCTATCCAGTGTGAGGATGTGTGTTCGGCTGCTAAGGTTGCATATTCATGCCAGGCTACTCGCCTTGTGGTCACTGCTTCTCTGCATTCACAGCAGCATCCCATCTTGCTGCCTTCCTCCCCTCGATTCGGTTCTGGCCTCTTCGTCTTGGTTCTACTGCCTTTTTTTTGCAACCCTCACCTCACCTATTTGTATTGCTGTCAAGGTGTGGTAGGAGTGTCAGTATTGGTTTACACAGCGAATGCATTCTCGTTCTGTAAGGTTTAAAAAGGAATTAGCCCTCTGCCTTGGCTTTTCTAATTATACGTTTATTTAAAAGCGGATAAGCACGCTCGCATTGCCCCTCGTGCATCTTGTCCTCTCCTCCTCCTCCTGGCCTCCCCTCGATCTGCTGCCATCTCTTTCATGTCAAATGCATGTATGTGCACAAACATCAACTTTCACTGGCTTAACCCACACATGTGTTTGATCAATGTCTCCATATTGCCATCAGGCCTCCCTCTTCGTTTGCTCCTTTGCTCTTCTCCTACTCATACCACGCCTAAGTTGCGGAAGACGCGTCTAGGGCTGATTAGACGATGGGTTAGACGCAAGCCCGGTCAGGCAAAAAAAAATACGGACAGCCAAAAAAGCATTCTGTGGGGCATGGGGAGAGGGGGGGTATGGACGTAGCTAACATTTGAGGCAATTTCTTCTTAGGTCTTGTTTTTTCCCCCCCAATTGTTTTTTCCGTCCTGCCCAAAAAAAATTCCCCCTTGCGTCTAGCGTCTACGGGTGCGTCCTGCGTCTAGAGCTAGACGCAGGACGGTCCTGCCGTCTTCCACAACTTAGCACCACTCCCTGTCCCTCATACTCATGCGATGGAGTTATCTAATATGCTCATTCATTACCCTCCCAGTTCCTCGTGTCATTGTGCGTTCCTCTTCTCTATCAACACACCTAACACCACCATGCTTTCTCTTTGTCCTTTTTTCTTGTTTCTGCTTCACCGGTCTGTAGTGAAAAGGGCAATTGAACGCAAGGATCAATCAGTCATTGAAGGAGGGTCGTTTGACGGGAGTGAGTGGATGAGATGGCTGCTGAGAGAGTGACGAGTGCACTGAATGAGTTTATCAAAGAGGCGGTGCTGGCAGCAATGAGAGAGGAGCTGGCTGCACACAAGGAGGAGGTGGATGAGCTGCGGCACATGTTGGCAGCAGTGAAAAAGGAGTTGGCGGAACAAAAGGGCACTATGGCAGAGCAATGGGCTGAGAGTAGCAGGGCATCAGATGCAGGAGGCCTGAGAGGGGAGAGTAGAAAGAGAAGGCACGAAATGGTAGCAGAGTTTCCACGGGAGGAAGAGAGGAGGGAGGTGCAGGAGTTGAAACAGCCACGTGCCATGGAGGAATTGGGAACCTGCAAGGTGATAAAAGATCTTAGTTGAATGTTGAGCTAGAAATCAGGCAAAGTGAAGGCCATAGGAAGACCGCTTTGGAGGTGAGTGCGTAGTGCTGATTGAACTGTTTCACAAGTGACGGCATGCAGTACTTGCCAATTATTTCTATCACCATGGTCATCCCTACCCTTGTCGTGCGTTCCCTCTTCACCCATTTCCTCAAGGCAATCAAGTCAGCATCACATACGCCCTATCTGAATCTGAAGTATCACCGAGGCCTTTCAGACACCATCCTCGGCCATGTGTCCACAATGACTCATCTGACAAACGTTAATCTGGACTTTAGCTCGGGCTTCAATGCAGAGGGCATCAAGCACCTCTACAAGCTGCCACGGCTAGAGAAGCTAAGCCTAAAACTCACAAACCTCACAGACAGTACCTTGGAAGGCATTGAGACTGTGACCATTTTCAAAAAACTCCATCTCCATCTTACCAAGGTGACCGATGCTGGTCTCCTACACCTGACATGTCTGTCCTCTCTCAAGTGGCTGGGGCTTACTGGATGCAAGGGTGTGACAAATGCTGGCATGTGTCAGAATGAGTGAAGTGGTTGAATTAGGAAAGTTGGGAGTACAAGTATGAAACCCTAGAGATTGTACCCCCTAAGGCTAAACCCACTACAGCCTACAGATAACACAAACATATACAATGTTTGACACACCCCCATAGGCAAAGTGGGAGACAACCAGATGGTCACAAGACCAGTCAAGGCAAAGCAAAGCAAAGCAAGCTCAGGGTGGATCTCAAGGATACCACACAAATTCCGAGCACAAGCAAGCGGTCACAAGACCAAATCACATGCAGTTTGATAATATAACAAGAGGTACAGTGATCACAACCTAGCAAGTGTAAGCATGCAGGTATATATATAGAGATCACAGTACAAACAGAGTCAAGAAGTGAGCAAGTGAGGGACAGTAGGCACAAGGCCTAGAACAGTACAGAAACACTGATGATCACAAGGTTGAAGCGCCTTGGTGAACACATCAGCAGTGTTGGCCCGAGTGGCCACGTACGAAAGACGAAGCTGACCACGCTGCTGCAGCTCTCGAGCAAGGAAGTAGCGCAGAGCGATGTGCTTCGTTCTGTGCTCCAGTCTGTGCTCCTAACACAAGGCAAGGGCGGCCTTGTTGTCGACGTACAGCACTGGAGGAGAACGAGGCCGCTCTCCCAGGTCGGTCAGCAGGTAGGTGAGCCAGCGTAACTCCTGTGCAGCCATGGCTGTGGCGTAGATCTCAGCCTCACAACTGGAACTGAGAACTGAAGACGAGCGAGTAGAACGCCAAGAAACTGAACCACAGCCAAGACTGAAGGTGTAACCCTGAGACAACCGCTGCGTAGCCTGGTCATCAGCCCTTGAAGCGTCTGAGTGCCCAGTAAGGACAACGTCTCTCCGTCCTCCAAGCACAAGCCCTATGCCCGACGTACTGCACAAGTAGCGCAACACCCTCTTAGCGGCATCCATGTGCTCCTTCCGGTGACGGCCAGGAGTGACATAGCATGCTAGGATGCTAAGAGGGTATGCAAGGTCAGGTCGAGTGCAGGTCATCAGGTACATGAGGCAGCCCACAAGCTCTGGATACGGGCCACTCGGCTCTACGGACTCATCCGAAGGCAGAGCTGAGAGCGAGTGACCGGTAGGCAGAGGAGTGGACTGAGGCGAGGAGTACGTGAAGCGGAAGCGCTGAAGGACCTGCTGCACCATGTGTGACTGAGTCAAGGTGATGGTGCGCTGTGCTCTGTCCCGGGTGATCCGCAAGCCAAGAAAGCTTGTCCGCTCACCCAGGTCTGTGCACGTGTGTCTCTTCTGCAGCTCCGACTTCACGTAGGTGAGTGCCTCTGTGTCAGCAGTAGCAAAGACCAAGTCGTCTACGTACACGAGAACGTAGAACGGCGGCAGGGTGGTGTCGGTGCGTAGAAACAGCGACGGGTCAGCAGTAGAAGGAGCAAACCCAAGAGTAGCAAGAGTCGTCCTCAGTGTGTCGTGCCACTCACGGGGTGCCTGGCGGAGACCGTAGACTGGCCGCCGGAGGCTCCACTGGGTACCAGCAGGGAACGACCCAGTGAAGCCAGGTGGGCGGCGCAGCCAGATCTCCTCGTGCAGGCTGCCCTGTAGGAAAGCAGTGCTGAAGTCAAGAGAGTGGAGCTCGTAGTCACGCTGAGCAGCGACGTGCAGCAGAACCCGAAGAGTGGTCATCTTCGGGGTCGGGGAGAAGGTCTGGAAGAAGTCAACTCCCTCTCGCTGACTGAAGCCTCGTGCAACGTAACGTGCCTTGAAGACAGGCGGAGAACCCGGCGGCCGCTTCACCCTGAAAATCCACATGCCACTGACGATGTTCGCCCCAGGTGGGGGAACCTTGTCGACGTAGGTGCCTGTGGACTTCCAGGAAGCCATCTCTGCGTCCATGGCTGTCTGCCACTGAGAGGAGTAGGGACCCTCTATCGCCTCTGCGTAAGAGCGCGGGGTCGGGATGTCTGGAGCATCCGGGTCTCCCTCAGGGGCAATCAGCATGGACACGAGATGAGGTAAAGCAGCGGCAAAGCACTCAAACTCCTCCTGTCTGTCCTCAAGGACGTCCGTGCCAAGAGCACACTCACCCCCGACGGACGGAGGACAGACAGACTCAGACTCAGCAACAAGGCTAGCGGCGTAGTCTAGACGACAGGCGGCAGCAAAGTCAATAAGCTCAGCGACAAGAGCAGACGCAGCAGAGGACTCAAAGGTAGGGTCAGTGACAACAGTGGCGAGGAAACGCGTGACAGTAGGACTGGCAGCACGAAGGGAGTCAGACGGTGGGTCAGCAACGGCAGGAGGAGACGGCAGAGGGACACGCTGTGGAGCAGTGGAAGGACGCAGAGTCATATAGTGAGTGCCAAGGACAGGAGGAGGACGCTGACGCAGAGCACGACGACCAGTGCGGACAGCACGGACAGGCGACTCTGGACGCGACTCAGACGACTCTGGACGAGACTCAGGCGACGGAGGACGAGACTCAGGCTCACGACGCTTCGTAAGACTACTCGTCGGCGCAGTGTAAGGAGAAGGACCAGGCAGCGGAGAGGCAAGTGGTAACTGTGACTGCGACTGGACAGGTGGTGGACTCAGGAGGGGAGGAGAAGGACTAGTGGAGGGCGGGAGGCCAAGAACCTGCTGAAGGAGCGGAACGTAGTACGGTCGCGGCCGCTCAGCACCTCCTGAACCAGCAGAGACAGTACCAGTACCCTCAGCCCCAGGGTCTCCAGTGACAACTCCCTCAGCACCACCAGTAACCCCAGCAGCTCCAGTACCTCCAGCTCCAACCCCCGCAGCAGCTCCAGTCCCAGCAGCTCCAGTACCTCCAGTACGAGCACCTCCAGAACCAGCTGCTCCAGCAGCTCCAGCACCAGCAGCACCTCCAGCAGCACCTGCACTAGTAACACCTCCAGTAGTACCAGCAGCACCTCCAGCACCAGCAGCGCCTCCAGCAGCTCCAGCACCAGCAGCACCTCCAGCACCAGGGTCCGCTGCACCAGCACCAGCAGCACCTCCAGCAGCAGCAGTGCCTCCAGCAGCTCCAGCACCAGCAGCACCTCCAGCAGCGCCAGCAGCACCACCAGCAGCTCCTGCGCCAGTAGCACCAGCACCAGCACCAGGGTCCGCGACACCAGTAGCGCCACTCCGGAGACTGCAGCGCCGAGCGTACCACTCTCGGAGCCGCTGGGGAGAGGGCGGCTCCCGCCTAGGAGGGGAACCACGAGCACCAGCTCCAGCAGCACCCCTAGCTCCAGAAGCGCCCCTCCTGAGGCTGCAGTACTGCAAGTACCACTCCCGCAGCTGCTGTGAGGAGGGAGCGCCTCCAGGTGCAGCACGGTCAGTCGCAGCACCCTCTGGCTCAACACCCTCAGACGTAGCACTCGCAGGCTCAGCACCCCCAGACTCAGCACCCTCAGACTCAGCACCCCCAGACTCCGTACCCGTAGGCTCTGCACCCCCAGGCTCATCACCCCCAGGCTCCGCACCCCCAGACTCAGCACCCCCAGGCTGCACACGCTCAGGCTCAGCACCCCTAGCAGGACGAGAGTTGACAGCTACCTCGACAGGCTCAACCGGGTCTACCTGGGACACACCTAAGGGAGCGGCACCCTGAGGGGGGAGGGGGTCTACCACAGCAGCACCTGGTGCAAGGAAGAGAGGCGGGGGGGGGGAGCGGGGCAGTGCGGTAGGGGAAGAGGCGGTAGTAGGGGACCGACTCGTCGAAAGTGACGTCCTGAGAGGGCAGGACACGGCGCGAGGTGGCGTGGTAAAACTGCCAACCAGACGCGTCCGGGACAAAGCCAAGGAAGACACAAGGAACAGCGCGAGAGGAGAGCTTGTCCGCGGACGTATCGCGAACAAAAGCTCGAGATCCCCAGACCCGGAAACGCGACGCATTGCCAACCTCTCCCGTCCAACGCAGGGTCGGCGAAGTCTCCGGAACGGAGACACGGGGCCAGAGGTTGAGCTGATGCGCAGCGTATTGGACCGCAAACGGCCACAGAAAGTGGGGGGCAGCCGCATGGATCAAGGGGGTACGAGCGACCTCCATGACCAAACCAATGTGGCGCTCAGCAACCCCATTCTGCTGTGGAGAGGCCGGAAGCGTGAACGACTGCTCAATGCCCTCCCCCTGACAGAAGGCCCTCAAGAGGTCGGAGGAAAACTCCCCACCTCTGTCAGAGTGCAGACGCAGGACAGGAAAGTGCGAGTGGAACCTCTCGCTGAGCTGGAGACGGGCAGCACGGATCCAAGGGATCAAGACATCAGGGACTTCACCCTTGGTGCGCAAGGGGAAGACCGTGGTGTAGCATGAGTAGTCGTCAACAACTATCAAGAAGTACTTCTCGTGACCCTGTCCACGGACGCGGGCTGGGCCCCACACGTCCATGTGAAGCGTCTGCAGGGGAGCAGTCGTCGGGGGAAACGAGGAGGAGTGAGGAGCGGCGCGCTGCCGCCCCTCGACACAGGGAAGACAGGGAGGAGCAGGCGAGGGTGGGAGGGGAGGGAGAACCCTGGGAAGACCAGAGACAAGGTACCGCTTGTGCATGCCACGAAGGCGCTGCACTGACGGGTGACCAAGACGGTGGTGCCAGAGGACGGTCTCGTGCGCCAAGGAGCGACACGAGCAGGGGGCCGACAGCTCACCTGACGCAGACGCAGACGCAGCTACCTGAGGGGACTCAGTGGTCAGTGTGTACAGGTCCGACCCCGGCTGCCGAGTGAAGGTAGCCAGGTGGCGACCCGTCCGAGCACACATGCAGTGTGTCACACGCTCGTAGGCAGGGGTGAACTGGTGAACACCCCCGTCCTGGAGCGCTCTACCCGCCACCAAGTTCGTAGAGAACGAGGGGAGGTAGAGACCTGACAGTGTGCCCGACGGGACCGCAGGACAAGGGAGGACAATGGAGGAGGTCGCAATGACCGGAACCCCAGAGGGGTCAGCGAGGGAGACTGCAACTGGCTGAGCAAGCTGCTCAAGGGCAGTGCGGTCACGGAAGAAACAGCGGGAAGCACCCGAGTCCAGCGTGAAGGTGTGCAGTGCCTCAGTAGACGCAGTACCAGCAGGCGCAGACGCACGAGTACCTGGAGCAGCAGACTCACTAGTACCTAGAGCAGCAGCCTCACTAGCACCTGGGGCAACAGACACAGTAGCACCTAGAGCGGCAGCCTCACCAGCACCTGGGGCAACAGATACAAGAGCACCTAGTGCAGCAGACTCACTGGTCCTAATGCCCGGGTCGGGCGGGACACGCAGGTAACAGTCACCCTCTCCACTAACACTCAGTGCATACATGGCACCAAGGATAGCATCAAAGTCAAGAGCAAAGACATCAATATTCTTTTTCATCAGATCAGCCCAGCGGGGCAGCTCAGTGGCGTCAGGAAACTGTGCACGCCAGGCGTCGTCGAGACGAAAGAAGCAGCGGTGCGCCGTGTGGAACCTCCCACAGGTCTGGCCAGTGCGGTCACCTGTGCGGATAAGGTACGGGCAGGTACCTCCACCCCCAGACCCCCCACGCTGAGAGTACCACTCACGGAGCTGCTGGGAGGACGGGGCCTCGCTGGGATGCTGCTGCTGCTGCCTCTGGCCACCACTGAACCCTCCACGTTGCACCGCTCCACCGCGCCCGCCACCAGCTCCACTGCCGCCACCACTACCACCGCCACCCCCGCCACCCCCACTACCGCCGCCGCCACCACCCCCGCCTCCGCCACTGACCCCCCCACCACCAGCGCCACTCCCACCACCGCCACCACCCCCGCCTCCTCCACCCCCTCCACTACCGCCGCCCCCGCCTCCACCTCCGCCACCCTTGCCCCCTTTGCCCTTGCCGCCCTTGCGCCTCCAACTAGGAGCAGACGCAGCCCCGACCTCCTCAGCACCGAGGTAGTCGACAGCAGCAGCAGATGCAATGGAGGCGAGAAGGGGGACGGGGGAACACCCCTCAAAGAAGGGAGTGCGAGGGTCGCCACGAGAGGCACCTACAGCTACAATACTCTTCTCAGCTGCAAGGAGCTCCTTCTCGAGCAGGTCGACAGTGAGGTCAGTGGGAGAGAGGGCGAGAAAGTGGTCCCTGACAGCACGAAGAGAGTCAGGGAGGCGAGTGACTAGGTGGTAGAGTGTGAGGTACATCGGGGGAGGGTTCTTGGCGAGGAAATCAGGAGGCAGTGCGGCACGGTAGCGGAGATCACTAGTACGAAGGTGAGTGATAAGGTCAGCTACAGTGGCAAAGGCGGACAGATCCGGGAAGAGATAGGGCAGCGACAGACGGCCTATCGCAGCAGTAGCAGGGGAGGAGTAGCGCGCAATGACAGCATCGTACAGTTCCTTGGCGGTCTTATGCTGGCCAAAGTGCTCGCGCTCATCTAACGGCAGGTGGCTGCGAACGGCTAGGCGAGCGTGCGCGTCACGGGTCTGCCACTGTGAGCGAGCTGTACTGTCAGCGGTAGCAGCAGGTGCGAGAGCTACGCCGGACGTGTGGTCAAACAGAGAAACATCGTCCTTGGCAGTGATATGGAGGAATAGGTGCAGGTCATCGAGCCAAACTTCAAACTTAATCGGTCGGCCCTCAGAGTCAAAGGTGAGAACAGTAGGACTGGCCATAGTGGCAGGAGCAGCAGTAGCAGTAGCAGCAGTAGCAGTAGCAGCAGTAGCAGTAGCAGTAGTAGCTGTAGCAGGAACAGGAACAGCAGTTGCTACAGGTGGGGCGGCGCGGCTCGGTCAGGGCGGCGCGACTCGGGCGGCGCGACTCGGGCAGGCAGGGCGGCGCGACGGCGGGCCTATGTACGGTGCGCGGCTGCGCCTGGGGTGCGGCTGTGCGCGGGCCGCGGCTGCGTTCGTGCGGGTGGCTGCGATCGAGCGGGCGGCGGCCTAAGGGGACGCGGCGGCGGTCGACGGGCGGCTAGCGGGCCGCGCTAAGAGCCGCGCGAGGCCAGAGCGGGCTGCGCGTGGGCGGCGACTACGGCGCGTGCGGCTAGCGGGCCGCGCGCTCAAGAAACGGGCCGCGCACGGGCGGCTAGTGGGCTACGCGACGTGAAAATGGGCCGCGCGCGCGGGCTGCTAGCGACTGCGCACGGGCAGCTCAAGAGAAGAGGAGGCACTCGAGGGCGCACTAGGAACGAGGCGCACGAGGGCGCTAGGAAAGGACGGCGCACGAGGGCGCTTCGAGCGGAAACGGTGGGCCCTAAGAACGGTCCTAGGTTCCTAACCCTAGGCTCGTAATACCATGTCAGAATGAGTGAAGTGGTTGAATTAGGAAAGTTGGGAGTACAAGTATGAAACCCTAGAGATTGTACCCCCTAAGGCTAAACCCACTACAGCCTACAGATAACACAAACATATACAATGTTTGACAGCATGGTGCATGTGCGGAGGCTGACAGGGCCTGATTCCTTTTCTCTGCATGGCACCGCAGTCACGGATGATGGGCTGCGGCAGCTGTCTGCCCTGAGCAAGCTGACAAGTCTTTCGCTGCCACGAGGGCACTTATGCCCAATGAGGTGGGCCGGTGGATAGGCAGGTGGTGTGGCAGACTGCCACTGGCAGTGAGTGATGATGGGAAGGGAGGTCAGGTGAGGGAAGAGATGGCTGTGACTATACAGAGGGAGACTGGGAAGAGGGATGGAGTCAAGGGGTGTGAAGAATGCGGAGGGATGAGGCAGAGTGGTGGTTGTGCTGAACTTGCAGAGTGTTTGGACTTGGAAAGCAATCTTCGAAACCCGTGCCTTGCAGTTGGACAGTTGAATGTGTAGGGCAAGATACCAGTGGAAAGCTGCATGGAATGCATGCTTGTATTTTAGTGCTGCAGGCTGTGCAATTTCTCTGTACTCATGAAAGCAGCAGAACCTGAGACATACCGGTAATGTTTAATGCATTTGTGCCAAAACATAAAACAAAGAATAAGATATGCATGTGTAACCATGTTTATTTGATGCTGCTGCTTCAATATAATCCACAAACATTATCATCTCAATGCAACAGAATAAACACATTTGTTCTGTTTACATGCTGCAAATCACGATTCATGGATCCGAGGTGGTGTATATGAGTGGCAGCTGCACATTTGGAGGGGTCGGTTTGTTGGATGGGTATGTGACATGGCATATATGGCAAAGGTGAAGCAGGAAAAAGCAAGCCTGTGTCAGAACGGGTAAAGAGAACCTGTGATGAATGCTGGTGCACACTTGAAAATCAAGATCCGTATAAGGTGTAGGATCAGGCATGAGATGAGGTATGGGATGAGGCATGAATTAGGTATGGGATAAAGTAAAGGACGCTGTATGGGATGCGGTATGGGATGCGGTATGGGATGAGGTATGGGATGAGGTATGGGAGGAGGAATGGGAGGAGGAATGGGAAGGGGTGCGCTTGCATAGCTGTCATAATGCTGCTGCAGGGCTGGATGGTGGGTAGAGGAGGAGGAGGATGTGGGAGTTAATAATGGCGGGTAGAGGAGGAGGATGGGGGGGGGGGGGGGCGAAAGGGACACTTGGTTCATGCATACGGGGTTATGTATCGAGGGGCATGACATGATAGGGTGCAGAGAATAACACAACGGGATGAATGGGGTGGCAGTGGATGCTGAGAATGGATACGAATTTAAGAACCAACCAAGGGAGGGACTGTGGCTACAGTTATGCTGTTTGGCTGGGATTGTAGGGATGCAGACGGGAGGATGATGGTGTGAGGAGGACCTGAGATGGAAAGGGACAATTGGTTTATGCATAGGGCGAATGTAAAAAAAGGGTAGACAGATGAACGAGGGTGCCGTGGAGTGAAGTGACGGCACGGCACAATGGAGTTGTACAAATGAGCTGCTGACAGCTGGAAGGCACGGGGAGAGGATGGGAGGATGTGCGCGGACGTTAGAGGAGCTGAATGAGGTGAGTGGGGAACCTGGAGATGGGAAGGGAGGGACGAGGGAGAAAAGGAGGATGACAGGGAGGGAGAGGTAGGAAGGATTTGAGATGGGATGGACAGGAAAGACGATGGGAGGGGAGGGAAGGAGGGGGGGTAGACGGGGAGGAAAGGGAAGATGGGGGAAAGAAAAGGTGGGGGAAGAAAAAGGATGAAGGTGGGGGATTGAATGGCATGGTCGTCCAGGACCCTAACCTGGAACGAACCTGCAGCGCGACCCGATGAGGGTCATCGCCATCAGGTTGCCGCAAAACTCTAGCGGGGACCCACACGACTTCATCCGTGCGTTGCGGCTCCAGCTTGGGAGCCAGAAGAGAAAGGTCGCAGAGGTCCAAGATGGGCTTGCTAGTTTTGCCCGCTAACCTCCTGCTCTAGCAACTTCTCTAACACTTTAGCTTCCATTCCTTCCTTTCAAGTCGAACAATAGTGAATAAGGGTCGGGCAGTCCAGCCAGCCCAAAGGTTCGGGTCGCGGGGTCTGGGTTCAGCCCGTTCGGGGTCTTGTCCATCCCCGTTCGACCTGGGCCGGTGTGGGTAAGTCCGATTCTTACTAGTAAGGATTACATGAAGACTCAAAATCACTAAGCGGTCTGCTGAGTTCAATTAAAATAGGAGAAGAGAGTTGAGATGAGAGCGTGGAGGAAGCAGGGGTTACGGGGAAAAGGGGGATGGAAAGCCATTTGGGAAAATGGTGTCGGATTGTGTCAAAAACTCCACTTCCTGAAAGCCTCCATCCCGCCCTGCCGCATTCTGCCCTACAGAAGCTGCCCTATTGTTTGAGTGCCACGCCATGTCTGTCTCTACAGCACTGCGCCGCTGCTGCTGCTGTCACGGCTGCGCTTCCCGTTCACCACACCGACGCTGTGAGAGCAATCCACGTTGTTGCCCTGCCCACCATGCCATCGTCGCCGCCGTTGTGGGCACTGGCGGTGCTGCAATGCTGCAGGAGCTAGGGAAAATGCAGGCCCTGCTGCTCCACTGCGCCCGCCACCAGTCTACCCACGCTCACTGCGGCGCGCCTGCATGCACGGGTGCTGCGGGTGGGTGCTCACTTGGGCGGCCGGCGGCATGGAGTGGCACGGCGAGGAGCGCGATAAACGGCTGGGATGACGCTGAAGCGGAGGGATGGTGGGGAGGAGGGACACGGGGAAACTGTGAGGAATTGGAAGCGGGTAGGAAGGGCAAGGAACGGCGGAGGGAGAAGAAGGAAGGTGAGATGAAGGTAGTGGGGGCGAGGAGAAGGGATTGGATGTGCAGACAGGGCTGAGGAGCGAGGGTGTGGCGCGTGGGGCGGCTGAGACTGCAAAGGAAAGGCACGGCGCAGCAGAAGGCTACACAAGCAGCAGGAGCAGATGCAGCAGCTAAGGCAGCGGCGGCGGAAGCAGCAGCAGCAGGAATTCACCTCGCCCCCCACTGCTCTCTGGTCGGTGACCGCCGGCTCACCACGTGCCTCTCCAGCCCACTCACTCTCACGCCCCGACCCCCCCCCACCCTTCTCCCTTGCGCTCTCCCCTTCCCCCTCCCCGTCATCCTCCCCCTCCCCCACCTCACTCTCCTCTCCGCAGTCCACGCCCTGCACTGCCAGCTCGGCCATCAGCCACAACAACGGTGCCGCTGCCTCCTCCCGTGCCCTCTCGCCCTCCCCCTCGCTAGGGCAAGTTGCCGCAGGATGAGCAGCGGGTGAAGGAGGCTACAGTGACGGCGCTGAGAACGGCGCAGCCCTCCGTGCTGCCGTGCCTGAGCTCGCGGGGCGCGCCTGAACAGCCTGCCCTTGGGGCGCTCCTAAAGCCCGGCCTTGAGGCGCTGCTCTGCCAGCGGGGGAGGCACCGCGAGGAGGGACTGGCGCAGCGACGGCGGAGAGCACGCGGGAGAGACCTGGGGAATCTGGGGAGGAAAAGGGGGGGGGGAAGGGGGAGGTGAGGGGCGGCAGGGAAGGGGAAAGAGAAGGAGGGGCGGTGGCGGGAGAGTAGTAAGCTTGCCTCCACAAGAACCTGCCGCGGCTGCTGCGGTATTGACAGGCATATTCTCTTTACCACACCTGCCACTGTTGCTGCCACTGTCTGGCCCTGCAACGCGCTGTGTGTGGAGAGGAAGCGTGGACAGGGGAGGGAATGGCACGGTGGGGGGGCGGGCGCAGACGGCGTGCCATGGAGTGGCCATGGGGGCACCCGGGGGAGCGGAGATGGATGGGGGGAGTGGCGTGGTCCGGGGGCGAGGGCGGCCGTATGGGTATGGCGTGGCTGGCGGATACGAAGCCGGGGTGGTAGGCGGGGGGGCGGGGGGGAGGAGAGGAGCGACGACATACCGTGGCTTGCGCTGACGGAGTGAGACACGCGGGGGGGATTGGACGGGGACAGGGACAAGGGCTCAGGCGCCGCCTCCCCTAACAGTCACTGCGCCGCTTCCGCTCATGCCTCTCCGTCGGCCACTCCCGCTAACACACCCTGCAAACACTCACACTCTCCCCTTCCGTGCCGCTGCTGCACCCTTTGCTCCACCCCAGGCTGCATCGGCCCCGGCCCCCAACAGCACGCACCCTGTCGACTGCCCAGCGCAGCCTGCCTGTCTCACTACTCCACCCTCGCCACCCTGCTCCCCACCCGAACCCTGGCAAACTCATCCCGCGCCCTTCCCTCCTCCCCGCCCCTGCCACTCCGCCGGCGTCACCGCACGCACTCTGCTATTGGCACAGCCGCCAGTGGCGCGCCTCAAGTTCCGCGCAAACGATAGCCTGTCCGCGCCAGCACGCGTCTGCGTTGGCTCCTTCCCCAGCACTACGAGCAGCGGCGCCATCGAGTGACCCACTCCCCCCACAGCGCTGCAGCGGCATGGCGCTGAGAGCTCTGCGCGTGCCACTGCGCACTTCCGCCCTGCCCCCCGACCACCGTGCCATCGCCTTCCCTTGGCCCCAACGTGTCACCGCCCTCAACTCTCATCGCCGCATCCTGCTCCTCCTGCGCCCTTCGCATCCGCTCAATCTCTCGCGCTGACCTGCGCAGCTTCTGCCTGCGTCTCTTCCCACTCCCTACACCTGCCCCTAAATTTGCCGCATCGTCTGCCTTTGTGGGGTTGGCTGCTGTGGGTGAACCTGTGCGACGGCGGCAGGCGAAAAACTACCACTGCGAGCGCCCCCCCCTTTTCGTCCCCCCTCCTCGCCCAACGCGACATTTGCAGCACCAGCAGCAGCAGCGCCACCACTACCGTCACCACAAGCAACACCAGCAGTAAAAACACCAACATCGCCGCCAGCAGCTGCCGTGGTGCGAGAGAGCGATGGGAAGGGGTCGTTGCGGCAGGTTAACCATTTGCGCCCGCCTCTGCCATCCCGAAGGCATGGTCCCAGTGTCCCACCCGTCCCCCTCACAGACTGTTGGGGAGAGTTGTCAGTTGGTGGGGAGAGCGCACGCATGAGGGCCGTATTTCAGAGCAGGATGGGGGAGGTGGACGGATGTGAGCTGGTGGTATTGCGTGTGGAAAGCAGTGCTCGGACTCCTTTCACCTCCTCAACAATGTAGTGCCAGGAATGGAAGGGCGCATAGACGGATATGGGATGCGAGGGCGGACAGGGAGGGGTCGAGCAATACAAATTCCCCACCACTGTGCCGACGATGCCTTCCTCCTACAGCTTCTCTCACGCGCGAGGAGTCCTTGGAGGAGAGTCGACACCTGATGGCATTGCGCATGGGAGAATAGCGCCGCGTCGTTAGCGACCTACTGCCAGATCTAGGGCGCGGATAGGTGACGACGAAGGAGGACATGCCTAGTGGGAGAGACATCGGAGCGAAGAGAATTATTTCACATTTTCAGGCCGCCATTCTGGTGGGGCAGGGCGACGGCCGTCGTATCCTAGTCGATGCCTGTCACAGATGATCCGCAGAAAGGGCGCTCAGACTCATCATGATGAATTTGGTGCGTTCAGACATCATGGTGATTGCAACAACGAGAGTGAACTGGGTGGCATGCGAAATTGTTGTGAGGACGACATGGGTCCGCCATCACGCTTCTCGCCTTGTCGAGTCTTACATCGCAATGGCTACGTTTCACGCAACCTTCACGCCGGTACCAGGTGCTTCTTTCAAGATAGTCGCAGATTCGTGGCCAGTTTGAATGTTCCATGCCAAAATCATCGAGGCGGTGCGAAAAGAAAATTCATCCCCCACTATCACATACCCTGCTTGTGTTAGCCTGCTGGATTACACCAGAGCGGATTAGAAGCAGCGGGGCTGAGGGACTGTTCAGAATCCCGAATCAGCGAATTTGGGGAGGTCGAGTTTGTTCAGGTGGTGCCCACACTTAGGCAAAGTGACGGTGTTCGCTGTTGAAAAACCGCAACCAAAACTACGTGCACGACTCCCATTACGCCGTAACATCGTGTTACCGAAAACAAGAAATTCGAACTCAACCATGAACAGCTACCCCAGAAGCGTCAAACCCTAGGCACAAATGAGCTATACACCACGAATGACACCGTTTCGGCAATACAGGTTAGGAGATCTGGCGGAAACCCTAAGCATACGAGATCCACAAGCTTAGGCATCACCCACGGGTTTACAGACCAGACAGCAAGGATGGAGCGTACAGGTCCACCCAAGTCCTCGAGGAACTGGGTGGAGGAACGGGGTGACGAGCACCTGCGTAACGAGCATCCGCTTTATAAGCATCCAGGTCCATCGGCCAGCAGCAGTAAGCGGGAATCATCAGCGACAATGAACAGTCTGCCTGACGAGATTCTAGCTAGGATACTCTTCCTCGCAGCAACCACCGACAAGGACTCTCAAGTCGCCGCTGCCGCGAGCGGCGCGGAGCCCATCGTCGAGTCCGATGTCAGCCCGTGCCATGGCTTGGGAATGGTGTCGAAGCGATGGGCGTCGCTGCTGCCCGTCGTGCGCATCAGCGCTCCTACCGACTCTCCACCGTCGGGAGGACTATTACTGTCACGACGACTCGCCGCTTCCCGTCCCCACGCTCTCCGCGCCCGCGCTCTTCCGCATGCTATCCCGCGCGCCGAGCGTGACTTCCCTCACGCTGGGCGACGGCGCCGTTGATTTCTACGACCACGACTTTCTTATCTCGCTGCTCGCCGCCTGTCCCAAGCTCACCTGCTTGAGCCTCGGCGATCCTCGTTTCACCGCCGCACCGCCGCCCTTCACCATCAGCTTCGCATCGCTCAACTCATTCTTCCGCGCCGCAGCGCCGCAGTTACAGGAGCTCGCGCTGCTGCTTCCTTACGAGGCCAGGAAGCTTCTCGATTCCATTTCGTTGCTGTCGTCGCTGCGCGTGCTTCGCCTCCGCTTCAACAAAATTCAACAGCTCCCGGACGGACTGTACCATCTGCCTGCGCTCCAGGAACTGCAGTTCAGCTGCTCGATGCTGTGGGATGTGCCCGAGGGCTTCGGGCAGCTGAAAGCTTTGACGCACCTCTCCATCGTCGACAGCATGAACGGCGCGCACAGCCTGCCCGATTCTCTGGGCGACCTCTCGTCGCTCACCTCGCTCTGCATAGCCTTCCCGTGCGGGCGACTCCCGGATAGCATCACCGCGCTGCAGCAGCTGCGGCGCCTGCAGCTGCGACGCTACGACAGCCTCGACTGGCCAGACGGGTGCGAAGCGTTGACGAGGCTGGAGGAGCTTTCGCTGGAGCAATGCAGCGTGCGCTCTTTCCCGCCTGCGTGGCTGGAAACCCTAAAGCGCCTCACTGTTCGCTCCTGCGACAATTTCAAGTCTCTCCCCTTAGATGACGTCGTTCGAACCTCACCGTTGCGTCACTTGACTCTTGAGGAAGTCCTGGCGTTCGACAATTTACCGCTCCACCCTCTCAGTCGACTCACCTCCCTCCAACGACTCAAGGTCTCGGTTAAAGCCCTTTTCCGGCCCATCATTACTGGGAAGGAGGAATTTCCAGTGGGCTTGTTCGCGTTGCCGTCGCTGGCGCACGTGAGTGTGGACAGGGTGGCGTGGGTGGAGCAAGGCGACGCGCCCAAAGGGCCTCTGCTGGCCTATGTGCCTCTAGCCCTCGCTTCGGCAACCGCCGCCGCTGCCGATGCCTCGGCCGCCGCCGCCGCTGCAGCTGCCGCTCCTCCTGCTGCTGCTGCTCTTGCTGCTGCCGCTGCTAGGGCTGCTGCTGCTTCTGCCACTGCTGCTGCTGCTGCCGCTGCAGCCGCCACCGCCGCCGCCACTGCCGCCGCTCAATCCGGGTGCTCGCCTCTCGGCCCCTCGTTGCAGCACCTAGAATTGAGCTTAGGTGAAAAGTGCCCACAAGGCAGCTACCTATCTGCCCACCTCTGGTCCCTCTGCTCGCTCACGCACCTCTCCATCACCGATCTCAAGCCTAGAAGTCTCGTGCTGGCTGCCTTTGGCCGCCTCACCAACCTCCGCTCTCTCTCCCTCTCCGGCTGCTTCCTCCGCCTCCCAGACTCCCTCTCTCTCCTCGCCCCATCCCTCCAGTCCTTATCGCTGGAGTACGACTCTTCCTCCACCGCCAGCACAAGCAGAGGCACCAACAACAGTACCGGCAGTGGCAGCGGCAGCGGTGGCGGCAGCGACAGTGGCGCCTCACACTGCCCTAGTGAGGGAGGTGAGGTGGGAGATGAACAGCAGCAGCAGCAGCGGCAGCGACAGCGACAGCAGGAAGGCAAGCGCCCCACTCCGCGCCTCGCACTGCCCTCGTTCATCTCCCACGTCACCGCCCTCACCGAGCTCCACCTCACAGACGTTTTCATCCCCTCTCCCCTTGCTCACCTCACCCGCCTGCTCTCACTCCGCAAGTTACACATCACGAAGAGCGCCCACCTTGCACACTCTGAGCTCTTGCTTCCCGACAACATTGGCGAGCTGGCAGCGCTGCAGTCGCTGGAGCTGAAAAGGCGTGTCTCGGATAAGGAAGCTTCGCCATACATGAGCATGTTAGCCAGGATGGCTAGAGGAGAAGAGCCGCAGCCTGAAAGGTGCAATCACTTGGAGCATTTACCACAAGGGTTAGGATCCCTTGGGGCACTAACGCGGGTGACTATCGAGGGTTCGTTTTCCTCTCTGCCAGACACCCTCGGCGGCCTGACCTCCCTGCAAGAAGCATCTCTGAAGTCAACAGTCCTTGCCAGCCTGCCTCCCTCCTTCTGCCTCCTCTCTCGCCTCCACACACTCACCATCACGGGCAGCAACTGTCTTGTCACCCTGCCCGCTGATTTCGGGTCCCTACGCGCCCTCCAACGCCTCTCCATCCACTCCTGCTCTCGCTTGCAAATCCCGACTCCTCCTCCTCGCTCGCCTCCCTCGTCCACCTCGCCGTCACAAATTGCCCCAAGCTTTCCACCCTTCCTGATGGCTTTGGCTCTCTGCCCCGACTGGCCCGGCTGGCGATCACCTACTGTGACTCCTTCACTCACCTGCCCGCCTCCTTCCCCTGCCTGCCGTCCCTCCGTGTGACCAGCTTCAGCTGCTGCCCGCGCCTGCATGCCCTGCCTGCGGACATGGGCCTGCTGCCGCGCCTAGAGGTGCTGCTTCTTCGGGAATGTGAGGCACTCAGGACTCTGCCTGATTCACTCAGACAGGCCAAGGCGCTTAGGCATGTGGATCTGTCCAAGTGCGGGGTGGCTAATGTAGGGCGTGCTTACAGGAGTGCGGGCAGGAATGCGGAAAGGAATGCGGACTGGTATGGAACAGGAATTTATTTCGAATGGGGACCACGGGATGACTATTACTATTGATCGTCTGGTCAGCTATGAGTATCGAGTTTCGCTGCCTGTTTTTTTCCCGTGACTAGTGCTGGTACAGGTGCAGAGCATACCATGTTTCAGATTTCACCAATGTAAGCATCCGTTTAATTTAGTGGACCCCATGCATTTACTATACTAACATAATATCGAAGACTGTACAAGGTGTTGGACTGACTGCGGGATCTTTGTTAAATACCAGAATAAGACTGCTAGGAAGAGTAGTACGGTAAAGACAACAGGAGCAGTTGGTGTGGTACGCACATTGTGTTAGGAAGGGAGCATGAACGAGATTGCAGTGACTTGCTTTAAGGGCATTGTGTTGGGTGGGCTGGGTGGCGTGCTGTTGCTTCCAAGAGGGAGTGGAATGGAGGAAAGAGTGTGGAGAACCATGCATGCGGGGGCACGAAGTTGGTTTGCAAAGTGTTTTACTGTATACAGCCTAGTGTCACGAATGAAAGTGTTGTGTTATTGATGAGGGTTGGGGTACATATAGCAAACCCTAACATTTGTACCCCCTAAGACAAACCTCACTACAGGCTACAACATTTGACACACCCCCATAGCCTAAGTGAGGGGTGTCAAGCAAAACCAAAAGTGTACGGTCACAAGACCAGTCACAAAGAAACAAAGCTCAGGGTGGATCACAACGTCACCACACAATCTAAGCACAAGCAACAGGGGCCACAAGGCCAGTCCAAGAGTTCACAAAGGTGTATGGCAAGAGTACAAGCAAAGCAAACGGTAAACTCAAGCCTACACACGACTAGAACCAGTGTCAACAAGACCTAACTGCACACAACACCTCTGGTGGTCACAAGGCGGAAGCGCCTTGGTGAAGATGTCTGCAGTGTTGGCCTCGGACTCCACAAACTCGAAGCGAGCCTGTCCACGTCTCTGCAACTCACGCAGAAGAAAGTACCTGACGTTAATGTGCTTCACTCTGCTCTCCAGTCGCGGCTCTCGACAGAGGAGAATCGACGCCTTGTTGTCAGTGAACAAGGTCGGTGCAGAGCTCGGCCGCTCACCAAGGTCGGCGAGCAAGAAGGTCAACCAACGCAGCTCCTGTGCCGCCATGGCACCAGCGTAGATCTCAGCCTCAGCAGTAGAGGTCGAGACCGAAGAGGAGCGCGTGGACCTCCACGAAACAGCTCCAGAACCCAAGCTGAAACAGTACCCCTGAGTAGACCTGTGAGTCTCAGCGTCGTCAGCGTAATAAGAGTCACAGTGACCAGTAAGTACGACAGACTGCTGCCCTCCAAGAACTAGCCCCACGCCTGATGTCGTCGCTAAGTACTTCGCCACCCTCACAGCTGCCGTCCAGTGAACAGGACGGTGTCTCCCTGGCGCAACAAAGCGAGCAAGGATGCTGAGAGGGAAGGCGAGGTCCGGGCGAGTACAAGTCATCAGGTACATGAGGCAGCCCACCAGCTCTGCGTAGGGACCACTAGACTCAAACGGCTCGTCAGGAAAGGGTCCAGTAAGTCTATGGTCAACAGCAAGAGGTGTGCGCTGTACTGTGGAGTGCTGAAGCTCGAACCGCTGAAGAACCTGCTGCACCATGTGTGACTGTGAGAGTGTAATGGTGCGAGCAGCTCTGTCCCTGGTGATCTGCAGGCCAAGGTAGTGGCGCAGCTCACCAAGGTCAGTACACGTGTGTCTCTTCTGCAGTTCGGACTTCACGTCTGCCAAGGCAACCCTGTTAGCAGTGGCGAAGACCAGGTCGTCGACGTAGACCAGAACAAAGAAAGGTGTGGAGCCACGACGGACGAACAGCGATGGGTCGGCAGAAGACGGCTGGAAACCAAGGTCAGAGAGGGTAGAACGAAGGGTGTCGTGCCACTCACGAGGAGCCTGACGGAGACCGTAGACAGGTCGCCTCAGCCTCCACTGGGTCCCACGAGGGAAAGTGCCAGTGAAGGCAGAGGGACGACGCAGCCAGACCTCCTCGTGAAGGCTACCCTGAAGGAAAGCAGTGGAGAAGTCGAGAGAGTGTAACTCGTAGTCTCTCTGTGCTGCTACGTGTAGTAACACCCGAAGAGTGGTGATCTTCGGGGTAGGCGCGAAGGACTGAAAGAAGTCAACTCCCTCGCGCTGACTAAAACCTCTAGCCACATAGCGCGCCTTGAAGACCGGAGGAGATCCCGGTGGCCGCTTCACCCTGTAGATCCACATGCCATCGACTACGTTCGCCCCAGGGGGGGGAACCTCGTCGACATAGGTGCCTGTGGATCTGTAGGAGGCCATCTCTGCGTCCATGGCAGCTCTCCACTGAGAAGCCCAAGGCCCTAACACTGCCTCAACGTAAGTGCGAGGAGTCGGTATGTCAAGGGCGTCGGGGTCTCCCTCAGGGGAGAGCAGCATGGCACAGAGATGAGGGGAAGCGGCTGCCAGGAACTCCAGCTCAAACTGCCTGTCCTCTAGGGCGTCACAGCCAAGGGCAGACTCACCCTCGACGGCCAGAGGACTGGTAGGAGGAGTAGCCACGAGACAAGTGGCGTAGTCAAGGCGGCGAGTAGTGGCGAACTCAGTGACGGCAACAGTAAGGGCGGAGACAGAGGACAGAGAGGCACGAGGGTCCGTAACAAGAGAGGCGAGAACACGAGGGAGAACAGGTCGGTACGTGCGGTAGTAGTCAGTGACAGGAGTAGAGAGGGAAGCAGTGAAGGCCGACTCAGGAGGAGAAGGAAGCACAGCCTGAGACGAACGAGGCGGACTAGGACGGAACAGGGCAGTACGAAGGTCAGTGAGAGCGACAGGGGACGAGGGACGAGCACGAGGAGAGCGACGAGAGGGCCAGGCGGGCAAAGGAGGGGGAGACAACGGAGTCGGAGAACGAGGGAGAACAGCTGGGGAGGAGTCACGAGGAGGAAACGTGGGACCGTAGACAGGAGGAGAGGGGGAGGAGAAAGGAGAGGGAGAGGGGAGACCGAGGGTCCGAAGACCAGAGACAGGAGGAGGAGGTGGCTGCGGCTGCTGCTCCTGGTGCGGCTGCGACAGCTGCGACTGCTGCTGCTGCTCCCGTGGCTGCTGCTGCTGCTGCTCCTCCAGCCGCTGCTGCTGCTGCTGCTCCACCTCCAGCCGCTGCAACTCTCTCTCCTCTCTCTCTAACTCCAGCTGCTCCTCACGGGCACGGCGAACACGAGCCTGGTGCCGGGTCGGGTAGGGGTGGGGGGGAGGAGTAGTGTCTGGGGCCGCGGCAGCCCCAGGACCACCCTCCAAAGCACCCGGCGCACCACCCCCAGAGGCAGTACCACCAACAGCAACACGGCCAGGCTCACAAGGACCCGAAGGGGGCGCACCCGCACCCCCAGACGTAGCACCCCCAGAGTCAGCACCACCTACACCAGCTCCCTAAAGACGAGAGTCTCCTGCAGCCTCGGGCTCAGCCCCAACTCCAGCACCCCCAGAGCTAGCACCGACAGGGTCCTCGCCACGAACACCGGCTCCCGCAGGGTCTGCCGCAGGCTGCGAGGAGGACTGCGGGGAAGGAGGCTGTACCTCAGGGGCTACCGAAGGGGGAGGGGTAGCGTGGACACACCTGACGGGGCTGGACCAGGGGGGGGAGGCTGTACCGGGGGAGCAGGAGGGGGAGCGGAAGTAAGGAAGAGAGGGGGAGGAGGAACCGGAAGGCCTCAGCAGGGGTACCTGACGTAGTAGGGGACGGACTCGTCAAAACTGACGTCACGGGAGTCAAAGAACCGGTGAAGGGGAGGGTGGTAAAAGGTGAAGTCAGAGGAGTCCTTTGGGAAACCAAGGAAGACACAAGGAACGGCGCGAGGCGAGATCTTGTCCGCGGAGGTGTCGCGAACAAGAGCCAAGCAACCCCAGACACGAAACCGCGACGCAACACCAGGGGACCCGGTCCAAAGACTAGTCGGTGAAACCTCTGGCCGAGAGACACGTGGCCAGAGGTTCAGCTGGTGAGCGGCGTACCTAACCGCGTAGGGCCACAGAAAATGGGGAGCACGGGCGTGAGTCAAGGAGGTGCGGGCGATCTCCATGACCAAGCCTATGCGGCGCTCAGCAACCCCATTCTGCTGTGGGGACTCTGGAAGCGTCCAGGACTGACGAATGCCCTGCTCGCGACAGAATCCAGCGAGAATGCCGGAGCGAAACTCACCCCCACGGTCGGAGTGAAGACAGCTGACTCGACGACCACAAGTGCCCTCAGTGGTAAGCAACCACCTGATCAGCGTAGAAGTCACCTCAGAGTTCTTCGCAAGGGGGAACACTGTGGTATAGCGGGAGTAGTCGTCAACGACCACCAGAAAGAAACGCTCACGCTCAGAGCCAAGGCGAGAGGCGGGGCCCCAGACGTCCAAGTGGAGCGTCTCAAAAGGCTCGGTGGCCGGACGAAGGGAGGAGTGAGGGGTGGCGCGCAGCCTACCCTCAACGCAGGGACCGCACGGTGGTGCAAGCGAAGGCGGCAGCGACGGCAAGACACGTGGGAGGCCTAAGACAAGACGCTGACGAGACATAGTGCGCAGACGAGGGAGAGACGGGTGCCCCATCCGGTGGTGCCACAGGAACGGTGGGGTGGGCAAGTGACCGGCAGGAGCACGACGCAGCAACTGGACAAGACACAGGGACCAGACACAGCTACCTGGGGGGACGCAGCAACCTGGTGAGACGCAGGGACCAGACTGGGGGAAGGAACAGGGGCCGGGGGCAGTAGTCGCTGCTGCTGCTGCTGCTGCCCACCAGAGCTAGTGTGAAGTGTGTAGAGACCAGAGCCCGGCTCAGCTGTAAAGGTGGCAAGAGGCGTGTAAGTGTCTCCGTCAACACAAACCGCCGTCTCACCAGAGGGCTCAATCCACACACCCACGTGCTGACTCACAAGAGGCCTCACGCCCACCAAGTTCCGCTAGAACAAGGGGACGTGGAAGCCATTCAGAGACCCAGAGGGAACAGGAGGGCACGGAAGAGTAGTAGTGTAGCGAGCAGTGACTGGTCCCGAGGTGGGATCAGCCAGAGCCACAGAGACCGGCGCCGGAAGCGGAGTAAGTGTCGTGTGGTCCCGGAAGAAGCAGTGCGAAGCCCCAGAGTCCAAAGTGAAAGACAGCGAAGCGTCCTCCGAAGTAGCTCCTGGACTAGTGTCTACACAAGTGCCTACACTAGCAACAGGCAACTCAGCAAGACTAGCACCTAAGCTAACAACACTCGAGTAAACAGAGTCAGAAGCACTAGAGTCAACAACAGCATACATTGCATTAGGAGTTCCTAAGAGATCAACCAACTGATAAGCTGACATGCCCCAAAGAGCGGAGCCGTACGTCTGAACAAGAGGAAACCAGTCAGGGGCAGGGCCGCCAACGCCGAAGGCCAAGCGAACTGTGTCAGTGAGCTGAGCAAAGCACTGACCAGGAGGGTGGGTGCGGCCACAAGGCTGGCCTCGGCGAGCACCTGTCAAAAGCTGATAGGTGCACGAAGGGTGAACAACACCTCGCTGAGGCTGACGCTGTCCTGGCCCCGAAAACTGCTGCTGCCGTTGCTGCTGCGGGGGCTGCTGCAAGGGGAGGGGCTGCGGCTGCTGCCGCTGCTGCCGCTGGGCCAGGTACCACGCCGCTGCTCCACCCGCCGCGGCTGGCAGACCAGAAGGTGGCTGACGAGCCCGGGCGTCGCCTCCACCAGCTGCAGTAGCGGAGTCACCGGCCGCTGCACGAGACGCCTCTCCAGGCCCTGCACTCCCGCCGCCACCAGTCGGCATGCCACCCCCGCCACCTCCGCCGCCAACGCCTCCACCGCCGCCGCCACCTGTACCCTGACCGCCCCTCTTGCCACCTCTACCTCGAGACCGCGAAGAAGTCGTAACAGCAGCTGCGGTCACGTCAGTAGCAGCAGTGGCGAGAGAGGCTGTAAAGGTGGGCAGCTGAGGGACAGTGCACCCGTGGAACAGTGGAGGGGGCACAGCACCAGAGGCGGAGGCTACGGAGCGGAGGTTGCTCTCGACGTCCTTGAGCGCAGACTCAAGGACCTCGATAGTGAGCTCACTAGGGTGCTTCAGAAGAAGCGTGTCACGGACTGAGGCAAGGCGGTCAGGGAGGCTAGTGACGATGAAATAGATAGTAATCGCCATGGGGGGAGGGAGCAGTGCAAGCTGTGCCTCAGTGCAAGCAGCGCGGTAGCTAGAATCAAGCGAGCGGAGGTGAGCAATCAAGTCAGCAGAGCGCTCAAACGAGGCGAGGTCAGGGAACAGGAACGGTAGGAAGAGTCGGCCAAGAGAGACAGTGGTGGGAGTAGCGTAGCGGGCCTTAATCGCAGTCAGGAACTCACTAGCAGTGCGAACCTGAGTGAAGTGGGCCTCCTCAGACTCAGGGAGGAGGCTGCTAAGAGCGATGCAGGCCGCAGCGTCACGCGACTTCCACGCCGTCAGGTCAGCACGCTGGCGGGTGAAGCCGTCCCTGGCTGCGTCGTCAGGGGTGGTGCCTAAAGGCGTAGGGTCGTCGGGCGCTGGAAGATCACCAGTAGCGTGCGCCCAAAGGGACTCGCCCGCCTGAACCTGACTCTCTAAAAGGCGACGCGCGCGTAGGAGCTAGACCGGAAACTCGAGCGGTCTACCGTCAGCGTCAAATCGAAGAACCCTAGGGGTCGCCATAGTGTAAGTAGAAACGACAAGTCCAGCGGTGGGTGGCACTGGTAGGGACGGTGGGCGGCTAGGGCAAGTCCGTGACGGGCGCAAAACGCGGGCGCAACGGGGCTAGGGGCGGTCCCGCGGCGGACTGAACGAGTAGGCGCAGCGGTGCGAAGGAAGGGCCTAACGAGCGGGTCCGTAGCGGACCTAACGAGGAGGCGCGGCGGCTGGCTGAACTGGCAGGCGCGGCGGCTGGAAGGGAGGGCCCACGGCGGCTTTAAGGAAGGACCCGCGGCGTGCCTAACGAGCAGGCGCGGCGGCGGGCGGTACGGGCAGGCGCGGCGGCTGTAAGGGACGGCCCGCGGCGGCTGTAAGGGAGGGCCCGCGGCGGGCCTAACTAGCAGGCGCGGCGACGGGACGAGCGGGCCCGCGGCCGGGCCTAACGAGCAGGCGCGGCGGCGGGCGGTACGGGCAGGTGCGGCGACGAAATGCGGGGCGCCGCGGCGACGAAATGCGGGGCGCCGTGGCGACGAAACGCGGGGCGCCGCGGCGACGAAACGCGGGGCGCCGCGGCGACAAAATGTGGGGCGCCGCGGCGACGACTAGCGGGCGTTTAGGGCAGCGGGGGGAGGACGCGACGCGACGGGCAGGGTGGGAGGGCACGTCGCGACGAGCAGCGGGGGAGGGCGTGACGGGACGGGAAGCCGGGGAGAGCGCGACGCGACGTGCAGGGGGGGAAGGTGCTACGCTACGCGGAAAGCGGGTCGGCGGAGCGGGCGCTAACGAACGAGCGAGACTGGATTGGGCCGGTGCTAGGCTCGGGCAAGACGGGTACGACTAGTACGAGAGAGCGAGACAGGCTCGGGCGGAACGAACGAGGACGAGAGGTGCGGGATCCCACAGGATCCTAACCTAGGTGATACCATGTCAAGAATGAAAGTGTTGTGTTATTGATGAGGGTTGGGGTACATATAGCAAACCCTAACATTTGTACCCCCTAAGACAAACCTCACTACAGGCTACAACATTTGACACCTAGTGTGTGGTGCCTTGAAGACCCAATCAAACATGTCTCCCATCTGCTCGAGCGATATACATCAGCTCTCTTGTTCCAGAAAAGCCACAATGTATTATTGTTGGCAATCCAGTAATGCTCCGATCTTCTTGCTCAATATCAACTGATTGATCACCACGCAAAAATTCTCGGAAAATTGGAAGAACACTATAGTTTCTCACAATACTAGTATCGTATTAGGGTACCATACCATACACATGTCAGAGACCACTAAGCAGGTATGCACGAGGGTGCAGTTGCGACGTGACCCCTCTTTTGAGCGGTACATGGTGCTGACCAATAAGGTGGTGCTACTGCTGAGACAGCACAAGGCCCGGAAAGGTCTGTCAACTCATCTGCCGGTCATGCTGTTGATTCTGCTACTGCTGTTCATCTCACCCCCTTGCTCATCCCTCCCCCCCCTCCTCTCCCCCTCCCCCCCTGCCACTGGCGGATGTGGCTGCGGCAGCAGCAGGGGATGTGATTGGGGTTGCTGCTGCAGCAGTAGCAGTATGCCAGGCTGAGGTGGGGCAGCGGGGGTGGTGAAAGATACGCAGGAGCCTCTGCAGCAGCAGCAACAACAGCACTAGCAGCAAGAGGAGCAGCAATGTGGTCAAGCGACGCGGTTGTTGAAATTGGAATCGAGGTGGGTGGAGATGAAGATTTGCAAAAGAGGATTGGAGTGCGAACAACCAAAGACAAAGGAGAGGCTGAAGGAGAGGGATAGGGGAAGGCGGGTGAGGCCTTCAATAAAAGAATGCAGTCCTGGTGTAGGTGATTTCTGAGGGAGGGAGCGGTGCTGCCGGAGGTGAGTTGGTTACGGTGCTGCTTCTTGGGTGGATCGGTGGGGGCGCAGATTGAACGACAATGATGGGAAGAGGACAAGGAGCACACAATGTGTTTCTGCATGGGCTTAACGTTGAGAGAGGTGAAGTGCTGTGCCTAAAGAGGACGAGAGGGAAAGGGGGAGGAAAGGAATACTAGGGGAAAAAGGGTGGTTTTGTGTCAAATGCGAATAAGGGCACTAGTGGAGTGACGTGGCGGATCGGGTGACGAGGCGGATATGGTGACGTGGCGGATAGGGTGACTTGGCGGATCGGGTGATGTGGCGATCGGGTGACGTGGCAGGTCGGGATTATCTGGAAAACCGCAATTTCCCCACCTGGGGGGATCAGAATTCCCCCCCTTGGGGGAGAAATGGGAGGGGGGCGGGCTAATCGAACTCCTCTTGAGCGCGTTCCAAGTTTACAGCTTTCGTTGCAGTCATTTTACAGCTTCCGACTCGACACCCACTCGCGCTCACGGCCCAAGTGAGTGCATCGCGCTTCCGCGCGTTTCTCGAGCTGGCTTGCCACATCATGTAGGCAGGACACTTTTGGTTTTTGTTTTTTAGCGTCACTTATGTGATTTTAGACCATAGATTTGTTTCACATGGGGGCACGAACGATTTTGCAATGCACCCTCTCACTATAGTATTCTAACTGCTTAGCTATTTCGTTATGGCATTTCGCCCTCCCCTGTATTTTGTCTTTCTTCCCTAGGCGGTGGAAAGTTACTGTATCTTAACCTTAGCATTGTCGCGATCGCCCGCAACAGGGTGGCGCTCTCATTTCAACTGCCGTTCCATTTTCAACTGATGTTTTCCTCCTGCCCGAACTTCTTGCTTAACTGTTACATGATATGCACTTATAACATTGATTTTGCCAAACACTCAATTTTTTACTCAATATGAAATGCTTCCAAGTGTTTATTTTTTGTCCGCACATATTAGGGTTGGGATTCGGCACACGAAAACGTCCCCGTTCGCGCGCAACCCCTTTCCCAACTCCAAATGTTACCTCTGATGTGAGTGGGCTGCGCTGGGCTGGCCTCCTCCTCCCCCACTTTCTCACCAACTCCCACTCCTGTTTTTCATATCTCATTTTTTCTCCCCACACTATTCCCTCTCTACTCAATAGCTGAGCCCCATATTCTAGATCGACTTCCGCCATGGACCATGGCCAAGTTATTTCGTAGATACGATGTTGTAGTTTCTTTTTCTCGTAGTTACACAAACAAATATCACATGGGAGGATATAGGCTTGATTGTGACCACCACAGTATGATGATAGGTCCTCTTTTAGCATGTCATTTTCCAACAAGCGTTTAATCATATCACATGCCACATAGACTTCATTGGGTCCTAGTGGTTCCTCAAACATCTGTAAAAGGATAGCATCATGTCCATGTCCAGCACACAAAGACCTAGGACAACTGGCTGTCATTTTTGTCAAGCATGTGCAAACAATAGAACACCACCACATGGCAATATTTATGATGACACTTTGAGTGTTTTGAAAGGCCATTAAGTGAGAACCATGTGATTCATTTTATTATGTTACTCAATAACTACAAATGCCAAAATATAGGTTGTACAAAGGTTTCCAAATAAAAGATTGTGACCCGTGAATCACAACATAAGGCCTTTGCCATCATCCGCGCTGAATGTCTATGGGGTTCGTGTTCGATCCAAATACCAGTGTTGTGTGAATGAATTGAACTAACTTAATATGTGAAGAACTAGTGCTAGAAAAAACATCCAAACGTTGAAACGGTGCCATGTTGTGTGCTGGCCTATCCTTGCACAGATTTAGGCCATCAAACGCACGAACGAGCTTTATGCGCTGCGGAGTGCGATTGAGCTCAAACCAGTTCCCATGGCAACGAAATAGATTGAACTAAATGAATGTGTGAAGAAAGAGTGGTTAAATAAACTTCCAAACGTTGAAACGGTGCCATGTTGTGTGCTGGACTATCCTTGCACAGATTCAGGCCATCAAACGCACGAACGAGCGTCACGCGCTGCGTAATAGTGCGATTGAGCTCAAACCAGTTCCTAGTGAATATGATTGATTTAACTGAATGTGTGAAGAAGAGGTGGTTAAATAAACATCTGCTACGGCAACACCTACCCCTGCTGCTGCTCCTGGTGTGGCTCCTCCCTCTACTCTCTCCTGCCGCGGCTGCAACTGCACCTGCTGCTGCGGCGTGATTCCTCCTCTACCATCTCTTGCTGCGGCCGCAACTGCACCTGCTGCGGCCGCAACTGCACCTGCTGCTGCGGCCGGGACTCCTCCCCTACTCTCCCCTGGTGCGGTTGTGACTCCTCTACTCTCTCTTGACGCTCCGACTGATACTACTGCTGCTGCTGCTGCCATTCCCTTACAACGGACGGCGAGCACGCTACGGGCGGCTATCGAGCGATAATCGGACTGAGCGTGCAACGAACGGGGCATGCGGAGGTGGGCCCATGGGAACGAACTAAGCTCTGATACCATATCAAAGAGAGAACCGCAAGAATGAATAACTAAAACGAAGCAGTACAAGGAAACATATAGCAAACCCGGATTGTACCCTTTACTGCATAACTCACTGTAACACCTAGACTAGACTAACAAACTATAACAAGTAGCAGCAACAATCAGCTGCATGATTCACTTCCCTGTACTGTGGGCAGGAGCAGCAGCAGTAGCAGCAGCTCATCTCTACACTCGTTTCCCTGACCTTTGGTGTGAGAGTATGACGGCTTTGCTGGACTTTACTTGCTTGATTCGGCTTTATTATGCATTATCTAGATTTGCCTTGTTCTATCTTGCATGTCTTTGCTTGATCTCCTAGTTTCGTTGCTGAACTATAGTTATTATAGTTATAGGCACAGAAATAGGTTGAGTGCACCGAATTCTAGGCTTTTCGGTTGCCACCAAATTTCTTCTACCGAATTTGGGAAAGACCAGTTCGGGACGCTTTGCGACCTGTGGAACCGTCTAGTAACACCCGGGTTACTGACCTTGTGTCGTGTCAGAATACTGAACGAGAATGAATGCATTGAGATCAAACCGAGTACAAGTACTAACCCTAATTGGGTTGTACCCCTTATGGGCTACCCCACTATAGCCTATACAACCTAAACATCATAACAGTTTGACACACCCCCATAGGCAAAGTGGGGGAGAACAAGGGGTCACAAGACCGGCCAAGAAAAGCAAAGCAAGCTCAGGGTGGATCACGAAGTCACCACACACTCTGAGCACAAGCAAATGGCCACAAGGCCAGTTCACATGCAGAGATATATAAATGAGAACAAGCAGTACAGTGATCACAATCTAGCAAGTGGAAGCATGCATGTATATGTATATATATGTATAGATCACAGTACAAGCAAAGTTACGCAGTGAGCACGTGAGACGAAGCAGGCAAAAGGCCTAAAGCGGTATAGAAACGCTGATGATCACCAGGTAGAAGTGCCTTGCTGAATATATCAGCAGTGTTGGTCCGAGTGGCCACGTAAGCAAGACGAAGCTGACCACTCACGAGGCGCCTAGCGGAGACTGTAGACTGGCCGCCGGAGGCTCCACTGGGTACCTGCAGGAAACGACCCAGTGAAGCCAGGTGGGCGGCGCAGCCAGATCTCCTCTTGCAGGCTGCCCTTTAAGAAAGCTGTGCTGAAGTCAAGAGAGTGAAGCTCGTAGTCACGCTGAGCGGCAACGTGCAGCAGCACCCGAAGAGTGGTCATATTCGGGGTAGGGAAGAAGGCCTGGAAGAAGTCAACTCCCTGTCGCTGACTAAAGCCTTGTGCAACGTAACGAGCCTTGAAGACAGGCGGAGAACCCGGCGGCCGCTTCACCCTTAAAATCCACATGCCATTGACTATGTTCGCCCCAGGAGGGGGAACTGCATCGACGTAAGTGCCTGTGAACTTCCAGGATGCCATCTCTGCGTCCATGGCTGTGTGCCACTGAGAGGAGTAGGGACCCGTAATCGCCTCTGCGTAAGAGCGCGGGGTCGGGATGTCTGGTGCATACGGGTCTCCCTCAGGTGCAAGCAGCATGGCCACGAGATGAGGTACAGCAGCTGCAAGACACTCAAAGTCCTCCTGCCTATCCTCAAGGACGTCCGTGCCAAGAGCACACTCACCCCCGACGGACGGAGGACAGTCAGACTCCGACTCAACAACAAGACTAGCGGCGTAGTCGAGACGACACGCGGCAGCAAAGTCAACAAGCTCAGCAACTAGGGCAGACGCAGCAGTGGACTCAAACGAAGGGTCAGTGACAACAATGGCTAGGAGACGTGTGACAATATGGATGGCAGCACGAACCAAGTCAGACTCAGGGTCCGGAACGTCAGGAAGAGAGGACGCTGGAGGAGACGGCAGGGGAACTTGCAATGGAACAGAGGAAGAACGAAGTGCCATAGAGTGAGTGCCGGGGACAGGAGGAGGACACGGACGAGGAACACGACGACCAGTGCAAACAGCGCGAACAGGCAAGGGAGGACGAGACTCAGGCTCACGACGCTATGAAAGAGATTCTGTCTGCTCAGTGTAAGGAGAAGGAGCAGGCAGCGGGGAGTCTGGCTGTAACTGTGGCTGCGACTAGTCAGGCGGTGGACACAATAGAGGTGGAGTAAGGCCAGTAGAAGACGGGAGACTAATAACCTGGCGAAGCAGTGGAACCACAGCGCCTCCAGTGCCTCCGCACCCTTAGACTCAGCAACCCCAGGCTCAGCACCCCCAGCAGCACCAGAGTCAACAGCTACCTCAACAGGCTCGACAGGGTCTACCTGAGACACACCTGAGGGAGCAGGACCCTGAGGGGGGAGGGGGTCTACCGGAGGAGGACCTTGTGCGAGGAATAGCGGCGGGGGGGGGAGAGGGGCTGTGCGGTGGGGAAGATGCGGTAAAAGGGAACCGGCTCGTCAAACGTGACATCCTCAAAGGGCAGGACACGGCGCGTGGTGGGGTGGTAAAACTGCCAGCCAGGCGCGTCAGGGGGAAAGCCAAGGAAGACACAGGGAATGGCGCGGGAGGAGAGCTTGTCCGCGGAGGTATCGCGGACAAAGGCACGAGAGCCCCAGACCCGGAACACCGACACATCGCCAACCTCCCCCGTCCAACGCAGTGTAGGCGAGGTCTCCAGCAAGGAGACACGGGGCCAGAGGTTGAGCTGATGCGCATCGTACCGGACCGCAAACGGCCACAGAAAATGGGGAGCAGCCACATGGATCATGGAGGTACGAGCGACCTCCATGACTAAGCCAATGCGGCGCTCGGCAACCCCATTCTGCTGCGGAGAGGCCGGAAGCGTGAAGGACTGGCGGATGCCCTCCCCACGACAAAAGTCCCGCAAGAGGTCAGAGGCGAACTCACCACCTCTATCAGAGTGCAGACGCAGGACAGGAAGGTCCTTGCAGAACCGCTCGCGGAGCTGGAGACGGACAGCGCGGATCCAAGGGATCAAAACACTAGGGACCTCCCCCTTGCTGCGCAAGGGGAAGACCGTGGTGTAACGCAAGTAGGCGTCAACAACCAGCAGAAAGTAGCGCTCGCGGCCCTGTCCACGGACACGGGCTGGGCCCCACACGTCCATGTGGAGAGTCTACAGGGGAGCAGTCGTTGGGGGAAACGAGGAGGAGTGAGGAGCGGTGCGCTGCCGCCCCTCGACATAGGGAAGGCAGGGAGGGGCAGGCGAGGGTGGGAGGGGAGGCAGAGACCCGGGAAGACCAGAGACAAGGAGGTGGGAGTGCATGCCACGGAGGCGTGGCAGGGAGGGGTGACCAAGAATAGCGTCATAGTCAAGAGCAAAGATATCCACACCCTGCCTAAGCAGCTCTATCCAGCGGGGGAGCTCAGTCTCGTCGGGAAACTCTGCGCGCCAGGCGTCGTCAAGACGGGAGAAGCAACGGGACTGTGTGTGACCAACCTTCCCGCATGTCTGACCAGCGGTGTCACCTGTGCGAATCACGTACTGGCAGCGTACACTACCCCCAGACGCCCCACGTTGAGCAAACCACTCACGAAGCTCCTGGGGCGTAGGAGTCTTGCGCGGACGCTGCTGCTGTTGCCTCTGACCACCGCCAGAACCTTCCCTCTGACCGGTTCCACCCCGACCGCCACCACTGCCGCCGCCACCACTCCCACTGCCGCCACCACTCCCACGGCCGCCACCACCGCCGCCACCAACGCCTCCACTCCCACCACCACTCCCTCCGCCACCACCGCCACCTCCACCGCCTCCACCGCCCCCACCACCGCCTCCACCGCTGCCACCCCCACCACCCTTGCCTCCCTTGCCCTTGCCGCTGCGGCGCCTCCCACTAGGAGCAGACGCAGCCCCGACCTCCTCAGCACAAAGGAAGTCAACATCAGCAGCAGAAGCGAAAGAGGGGGCAAGGGGGGAGGGAAAACACCCCTCAAAGAAGGGAGTGCGAGGAGTGCCACGAGCAGCACCTACAGCGACTATGCTAGCCTCAGCTACAAGGAGGTGCTTCTCGAGCAGGTCGACAGTGAGGTCCGTGGAGTCCATGGCGAGAAAGAGGTCCCTGACTGCGCTAAGAGAGTCAGGGAGGCGGGTGACGATGAAGTAGAGAGTGATATACATGGGGGGGTGGGGGGGGGTTCTCGTCTAGAAACTTGGTGGGAAGCGCGGTAAAAGGCTAGGGCAGTATAAGGCGGCAGAGAGCAGCAGTGGCAGGGGAGGAGTAACGAGCGACAACAGCATCGTACAGGGCTTTAGCTGTCTTGTGCTGGCCAGAGTGAGTGCGTTCGGCTAACGGCAAGTGGTTGCGAACGGCTAGGCGAGCAGCAGCGTCATGGTTAAGCCACCGTGAGCGACTCGCACTGTCAGCTGTGTCGGGAGGGGCGAGAGAGGCTCCAGATGTGAGATGAAACAACGAAACGGCGTCTCTAGAATCGCTCAGTAGGTACAGTTGCAAGTCATCGAGTCACGTATCGAATTGGATCGGACGGCCCTCAGGATCGAATGTGAGGACGCAGAGACTGGCCATAGCAGGCAGAGCAGGGTGGTGTGAGAGCAGCAGGGCAGCACGCAAGCAAGGACGGCGCGACGGCAGGGCGGCGCGCAAGCGCTAGGGAAGCTCGCAGGGTATGGCGGGGCGGCGCACGGCTAGGGCAGGGCAGCGCAACTGGCAGGGCAGGGCGGCGGCCAGCAGGGCGGCGGGCGGGCAGGGCAGGGCGGTGCGGCGGCCAGCAGGGCGGCGCACGGGCAGGGCAGGGCGGTGCGGCGGCCAGCAGGGCGGCGCGCAGGCAGGGCAGGGCGACGCGGCGGCCAGCAGGGCGGCGCGCGGGCAGGGCAGGGCGGCGCAGCGCTAGCAGGGCTGCGCGATGGGCAGGGGAGGGCGGCCCGCGACCAGCAGGGCGGCGCGACGGGCAGGGCAGGTCGGCGCGGCGCTAGCAGGGTGGCGCGACGGGCAGGGCAGAGCAGCGCGCGGCCAGCAGTTTGGCGCGCGGGCAGGGCAGGGCAGCGTGAGGCCAGCAGGGCAGCGCGGCGGGCAGGGGAAGGCAGCGCGCGGCCAGCAGGGCAGCGCGACGGGCAGGGCAGGGCGGCGCGGCAGCCAGCAGGGCGGCGTGCGGCCAGCAGGGCGGCGCGACGGGCAAGGCAGGGCGGCGCGGCAGTTAGCAGGGCGGCGCGCGGCCAGCAGGGCGGCGCGATGGGCAAGGCAGGGCAGCGCGACTGGTGGGGCAGCGCGACAGGCAGGGTAGGGCGCTACGAGCAGGGTAACGCGCTACGGGCAGTGAACTATTCGGTGGGCCCTAAAAACGGTCCTGGAACAGGACTTGCTCTGAAACGTGTGTGTGTGTGTGTATGTGTGTGTGTGTGTGTGTGTGTGTATGTGTGTGTGTGTGTGTGTGTGTGTGTGGGTGCGTGTGCGTGCATGTGTGTGCACGTGTGTGTGTGTGTGTGTGTGTGTGTGTGTGTGTGTGTGTGTGTGTGTGTGTGTGTGTGCGTGTGTGCGTGCGTGTGTGTGTGTGTATGTTTGTGTGTGTGTGTTTGTGTTTATGTATGTGTGTGTAGGCGTGCATGTGTGTGTGTGTCGTGGTGACATGCGTGTGTGGATGTGGGTGTGGTTTGCACGTATGTGAGTGTAGTCGTGTGTGAGCGTGCGTTTCAAATTATCGTGTGGGTGCCTGGAATTGGGGGTGGAGATTATGCTGGGAGCATAGGGTATGGATAAGTGGGAGAGAAATAGTGGAGAGAAGTGAGGAATTAGAAAAAGGAGGGAGAGAAGTGAAGGGAGGAACATGCCCCCTTCTCCCATTCCTCTTCCTCTCCGTCTCTGCCCTTGTGTATATTTTCCTTCGTTATAACCCTCTCTGTTGCGCCCCCTTTGCACCTCATTTTTTTCCCTCTGCCTTCCCCCAAAATGTGCACCCATCTCTTCACCTCTCTCACCCCATGTGTGCACCCCGCTCCACTCCTCTCTCAACCCATAGTGCACCCCTCCCGTCTCATATCCCTGCCCCCCAAGTTCCAAGTCTGGAAAGAAGATGAGGCATGGGAGGATAGGGTAGTGTCCTGATAGATGTGCCATCCCACTAAAGCTGTCCTTAAAAGTTGTCCTTCACTGTCTTAACAACTTGTGACGGTGAAGGACATTTTTTTAGGCACCTCAATATCAGCTTGGCCAGAGCCAGATTTGGTGCCATAGCCTTTTTTTCTCTCTCTCTCTCTCCTCTCATCTCATCTCATCTCTGCCACCAGGTGGCACATTTGGAGGGAGAGGGTCACTATACGGCAGTCAAAGACAATCAGGTGGGCCGACCTGCACATGCTACGTTGAAGCACCATGTTTTATGAGTGAATTATTATTTTTAATTCTCAAAAGTGATTTCAGCACAACGTTGTAAGTTGTGATGATGTCCTTGTGAGCAGTACACATGCAACGTTAAGGACCATCCTTCATGACTGAGTCTTCTTTTTTATGAGTATAATTACTGTTACGAGGTGGAAGGGCAACATAGGTGGAAGTGCACATTAGATTCAAAGTTTTGTTTTGTCCCCATTTACTAAACAGATTTTGTCGTCTGCTTTCGCGCATATGCATCCATCCACGGGGCTGTCACACAAGCCGGAGCGGGTCATTTACAGCAAGTTTGCAATAAGCAAGGTGTCTTCTTGCCCTCACTTCTCGCAACCTATCACCTCTCCCTTGTTCCCGTCTCGGGGACCATGCCGGGGGAATCACACAAAATTTGTCCAGTATCTTTACAATGTAGTAAATGAATACATTATCAAGAGAACCGTTGTTTAAAATGACAAACGGACGTCGATACGGCACAGCGTGTCACACAGGCCTATCCTTGCAGAGATATCCATCCGCAATTGTTGGAAACATCACATTTTTCGACCAGATGTTGTGAATGGCGCCTGATATGTCCATCCTGGAAATATAGTAAATGAATTAATGGTCAAAATGACAAACGGACGTCGAACTAGCACCATATCATGCGTATCTTCCACAGTTTCACCTACTCAATAGTCTGATACACCATATGTTTCAACCAGATGCTTCGAATGGCACCAATTTTCTCCAGCATCCTTATAATATAGTAATTGCGTCAATGATTAAGAGAATCCTTGTTTAGGATAACAAACAGACGTCGATACATTACCTCGTATCGCACGGGCCTATTGTTGTACGGTTTTCCCTACTCACTTGTTTGAAACACCGTATGTTCTTACCAGTTGTTGCAAATGGCACCAGATCTGTCCAGCATTCATACATTATAGTAAATGAATGAATGGTTCAGGGAAACCTTGCTCGAAATGAAAAACGGATGTCGAAACGGTATGAAAGCACAGCACAATGAGTGACGATGGGAACACAACACCCATACCTGAAGCACAAGAATCTTCCAAGCTATGTTGTGCTGAATGGCGGTGGACCTTCCAGGGAGGTAATAGTGCCTCGGAGGACCTCCGTGGAAGCGGTCAAGTGATGATGCAGCAGCAGTTGATCATGATAGGCTGGACTGCAATGGCGCAACACACACTGTCGCAATCCGAGCGAGCTCTATACAAGGTGTGAAAACATGGCAAGCATGAAATTGAGGGTTAGGCTGGCAAACATGGCAAGGGAAGGGAAGGGGAATTGGGAGGATTAGGCTATTGCAGAAATTTCATGCATCTTATTGAGGTGAAACACGACCCCTTACCACCTGAAAACCGTTGCTTCACCTGGTAACAGCCGCCTCAGACCTGGACCCGCCGCCCCAGACCTGCTAGAACCGTCCTAACAGCTCCAGCAGCCGCTACAACCGTGCTAGCAGTGCCAGCAGCTGCTAGAAATGCGCCAGTAGCCCCACCTGTCCAGCAGCCCCACCTGTCCAGCAGCCCCACCTGTCCAGCAGCCCCACCTGTCCAGCAGCCCCACCTGTCCAGCAGCCCCACCTGTCCAGCAGCCCCACCTGTCCAGCAGCCCCACCTGTCCAGCAGCCCCACCTGTCCAACAGCCCCACCTGTCCAGCAGCACCACCTGTCCAGCATCCCCACCTGTCCAGCAGCCCCACGTGTCCAGCAGCCCCACGTGTCCAGCAGCCCCACGTGTCCAGCAGCCCCACCCGTCCAGCAGCCCCACCCGTCCAGCAGCCCCACCAGTCCAGCAGCCCCACCAGTCCAGCAGCCCCACCTGTCCAGCAGCCCCACCTGTCCAGCAGCCCCACCTGTCCAGCAGCCCCACCTGTCTAGCAGCCCCACCTGTCTAGCAGCCCCACCTGTACACCAGCCCCACCCGTCCAGTAGCCCTACCCGTCCAGTAGCCCCACCCATCCAGTAGCCCCACCCGTCCAGTAGCCCCACCTGTCCAGCAGCAGCTTAGGCTGCCCCAGCAGAACCAGCAGCAGCGCAGGCTGCCCCCAGTAGAACTAGAAGCAGTTTAGGCTACCGCCAGCGCATCCCCCCCCCCCCCCCCCCCCCCCCGTTTCCAGCTACTCACATGGCGTGTACTAGAGATCTACAGCAGCAGGGCCAGCCGCAACACTCTTGGCAGTGGGGACATGAGGGTCCTAGGAGTACCGGCCGTAGCGGCGGCTCAGCCAGTAGTGGGCGCGACGTCGGTCCCTGCGGGTACCAAATCCTGACTGGCCCGGGTGCTGGCACCACCTGCTGGAGTCCTGACCACTATGCGTCCCGCTGCTACCGTCGCCTTGACGACCTCCACCGTGGGCGTTTTGGTCCTCACGCTATTACACCGCACTGGCCCTCGCGTCTTCGCCAGCGCACTGCTGTACCAGTTGAGTCTCACCTACCTGGTCTAGGACCTTTCCCTGCTGCACGAGTAGAGACCTGCGTTTCCAGTCTTGGTGCGTGTGTTGTTTCCAATCCGGGCGCCTCTGAGCGTCTTTGTGTAGGAGCTGCAGCTACCACTAGTCTAGCACCAGCCTTTGTCGCTAGCTCGCGACCTCACAGACGGCACAGCTTTCCTTCACCCAAATTTGTCTAATTCGTCGAGATCTTCCTGTATGTCTGGACGACCTTGGCTGGCTGGTGACGCGAAACGTGAAGTCCACTTCGCGTGCACGCCGGAATAGATGATAGATATTTGAAGACTATTTGAGTGGATGATTGAAGACTATATCTCTTTTTTAGCTAAAATTGTCAAATGTAATTCTATGCTTATAGGCTACAGTGAGTAGCACAATAGGGAGTACAGTTGTTAGGGTTGCATATTTGTACTTCCACACTTGCTAGTTTCATCATTCCGTTGCATGCTATTTCAGAGATGGTATCATCGTTAGGTTTAGATCCTCGCTCCTCGCCCTAGCCGACGCGCCCTCCGTTCCGCGCCCTCGCGCCCTCCGTCGCGCCTAGCGCCCTCCACGCCCTCCGTCGCGCCTAGCGCCCTCCGCGCCCTCCGCGTTTCTAGCGCCATCGCGCCCCTTAGTGCGGCCCTCGGCCCGCCACTCCGTCGCGCCCCTCAGCCCGCCCCTAGCACGCCCTTAGCGCGGCCCCTCGCCACGCCCTTAGCGCGGCCCTCGCCACGCCCTTAGCGCGGCCCCTCGCCACGCCCTTAGCTCGGCCCTCGCCACGCCCTTAGCGCGGCCCCTCGTCGCGCCCTTAGCGCGGCCCTACGCCCGCCCTCCACGAGTCCCTTAGCGCGGCCCTCCGCCCGCCCCTCCGCGTGCTCCGTAGTGCGCCCCTTCCGCGGCCCCTAGCCCGGTCCTTAACGCGGCCCTCTGCCCGAGCCAGTTGCGCCCCTGCACCTCCGCACCTACCCTCGCCACGTGGCCGGCCTCACCCCTCCTCCGCCCTGTTTTCCGGGCCCTCACCATTCTCCCCGTCACTGGCCTTCGCCTCAGCAGCTGGCAGCCGCTCATTCTTCCGGTAGCTAGTCGTAGTACGGACTCCTCCCTAGCTCCTAGCCGTTCTCCGTCTCGCCTCGCATGCTCCTTCCACTGTCGGTTCACTCGTAGCCCTCTAGCTGGCGCCTCTCACCCTTAGTAGCCGTCCTCCTCGTTCTTAGCTCAGCCTCTGCCGAGCTCCAGCCGCCTCTAGCATGGCATCCGTCATGGAGTCCCGTCGCCCCCGTTTCGACGCGGAGGGACGCCCGATAGAGTTTAGCACCTGGCAGCGCCAGACCACGCGCTTCCTCACCAGCCAACGGCAGGATGGCGCCACTCTGTGGGCTCACGCGTCTGGTGCCCTACAAGCCCCCCCGTCCCCCGCCGCCCTGCCGACCGCCCCGGAGCCGACCCCTACGGCCCAGGCGGACTACGACCGTCGGGTCCTGGCCAGGGACGTGTGGCTCTCGCGTGACGCAGCCGCCGCTCTCACTCTGTCGGAGCTTCTCCCCCCAACTGAGGCCGCCCACTTTGACCACGTGGAGACTGCACAGGGGGTTTGGGAGGCTATTGTTGCTCGCTACTCCACCCCCTCCTCTGCCTCCCTCAGTCGCCTCCTCATGCCGTTTGTGTTTCCCGACCTAGGCTCGTTTGCGACTGTTTCCGACCTAGTGACTCACCTCCGCTCGCTTGACGCCGGTTTCCGCGCTGCCTGTACCGATGCACAGCTTCTTGTTGCTCCCCCCCCCATGTGGCTCACTGTTCACTAGTTAGTCACCCGCCTCCCTGACCGCCTTGCCACTGCCCGCGACGCGCTTCTTCAGAAGCACCCCACTGAGCTCACTATCGACCTCCTAGCGACTGCTCTAGGGACCATCGAGAGCAGTCTCCTCACCGTTGCCTCCGCCACTGATGCGGTGGCCCCCCGTCTCTTTGCGAGGTGTGCCGCCCCTCAGCTTCCCACTTTCACCGCTACCCGCGCCTCTGCTGCTGTGTCGGTTTCTGAGGACACTGCTGCCGTTTCTGCCGCAGACTGGCAGAAACGGGGCAAGAGTGGCAAGAAGGGCGGGAAGGGGGGAGGTGGGGGCGGTGGAGGCGGCGGTGGAGGTGGCGGTGGAGGTGGGAGCGGCGGTGGTGGCGGAGGCGGCGGCGGCGGCGGCGGTGGTGCACCAGGGGGAGGGGGCCTTGGAGGAGGCACAGGACAGACAGGCCCACCCACAGGTGGTGGCCCGACCGGTGGGGGCGTTGCCCCCCAGCAGCAGCAGCCACAGCAGCACCAGCCACAGCAGGGACAGCAGCAGCAGCAGGCACCGCAGCATTTCCAGCAGTGGGGGCCCCCGCTGCAGTGGGGTCCGCAGCAGCACTGGGGTCCCCCGCCGCAGTGGGGTTCGGGAGGCCCTGGGAGCACCGGCCGCAGCAGCAGCTCTTCCAGCTGGGCCCCTCGCCCCCCTCGCCGTGACGCTGGCCCGTGCACCCACTGGTGCGTCACCGGGCCGGGTAGCCCCTGTCTCTGTGGTCGCGACGACCACTCTGCCGCGCGGTGCTTCCGCCGCCTCGACGACCTCTACCGGGCTCGTTGGGGCCCTCTGGCGGTCACGCCTCGCTGGTCTCGTCTGTTAGCCCGTAAGATTGATGTCTTTGATTTGTCCATGGACGATGCGCGTCAGCATGCTTTGTATGTTGATGCTGACTTTAGTGCTGATGGATCTGTGTGCTCGCGTGTTCGTAGGTTAGCCTGCTTGCCTCCTGCTAGTGTAGCCTTGTGCCTGTCTAGCTTAGGTGCTTGTGTTGCTGCTCTAGGTGCTTGTGTAGCGACTGGGTCAGGTGACCCGCCGGCTGAGGCCTCTCTGTCGTTTACGCTGGACTCGGGCGCGTCTCAGTGTTTCTTCCGCGACCACACGACCCTTACACCACTCCTCACACCTGTGTCGGTGGCTCTGGCTGATCCTACCTCTGGACCAGCCGTTGCGCGTAGCTCCACCACCCTCCCGTGCCCTGTGGTCCCCTCTGGTGTCCTTCGCGGCCTCCACATCCCCTCGTTCACTCGGAACTTGGTGGGTGTTGGATACCTCCAGGACAGGGGGATCACGGTTACCTTCGTGGGGGGTGGGCGGACTGCAGTCTGTACAGACGCTACCACAGGTGCTGTTCTGGCCACGTTCACCAGAGAGCCCCGCTCCGGTCTCTACGTTCTCCACACCGAGCGCTCCCTGGTCGCGTCCTCCCCTCAGGTCGTTGCGTCCCCTCCGGCCCAGGTCCCTAGTCCAGTTGCTGTGTCTAGCCAGGTAGTAGTGTCCGGTCCGGTCGCTGTGCCCAGTCCAGTCGCTGCGTCTTGCTCCTGTCGCTCTCTCACCCACCGCACCGTCCTGTGGCACCACCGCCTTGGCCACCCGTCGCTCCCTCGCCTACGTGGCATGCTCAGTCAGGGACTTGTCTCAGGTCTCCCACGCACCTTCCCGTCGCTCCCTCTCTCGCTTGCCCCTCCTTGCTCTCCGTGCGTCGCCGGTCGCTTACGCGCCACTCCCCACTCCTCCTCCCTTCGTCCGGCCACCGCTCCCTTCGAGACTCTCCACTTGGACGTCTGGGGCCCTGCCCCGACGCAGGGGTCTGCTAAGAAGACGACTTCTGGTGGTCGTTGACGACTTCTCCAGGTACACCACAGTGTTCCCTCTTGCGAAGAAGTCCGAGGTGACTGCTACGCTGATCAGGTGGCTTCTAGCCACTGAGGGCACTCGTGGTCGTCGAGTCAGTTGTCTCCACTCCGACCGTGGGGGCGAGTTTCGCTCCGGCATTCTCGGCGGATTCTGCGGCAAACAGGGCATCACCCAGTCCTGGACGCTGCCAGAGTCCCCACAGCAGAATGGGGTTGCTGAGCGCCGCATAGGCTTGGTCATAGACATCGCCCGCACGTCCATGATCCATGCCCGTGCACCCCATTTTCTGTGGCCCCACGCGGTTCGCTACGCCGCACACCAGCTGAACCTCCAGCCGCGTGTCTCGCGGCCCGAGGTTTCCCCGACCAGTCTTTGGACTGGTTCCCCTGGTGTCGGGTCGGCCTTTCGAGTCTGGGGCTGCCTTGCACTTGTTCGCGACACCTCCGCGGACAAGCTCTCGGCACGCGCCGTCCCCTGTGTCTTCCTTGGTTTCCCAGTGGACTCTGCCGACTGGTCCTTTTACCACCCTCCCCTCCACCACTTCCTAGACTCCCGTGACGTCCGGTTTGACGAGTCCGTGTCCTACTACACCCGGTACCCCTGTCGAGGTCTCCCGGTACCCCCTCCCCCTCTTTTCCTCGCACCCTCTCCTCCTCCTGCTCCCGCTCCTCCGGTACCCCCCCCCCCCCCCCTGGTCCTGCCCCGTCTGGTGTGTCCCACGTTACCCCTCTACCCTCGGTCGCACGTCAGGTAGCGTCTCCCTCCCCGCAGTCCTCCTCACAGTCCCCTCAGCAGCCTTCGGCACTTCCGCGACAGGTTACTGTGGACTCGGTTGGTGTTGGAGCTGGAGGTGCAGCCACTGGCGGTGCTAGGTCTGGGGGTACTCGGTCGCGGGGTGCTGGAGCTGGAGGTGTTGGCGCAGGTGGTGTTAGCTTTGGGGGTGCTGGAGCTGGAGGTGCTGGCGCAGGTGGCGCTAGCTCTGGGGGTGCTGGAGCTGGAGGTGCTGGCGCAGGTGGCGCTAGCTCTGGGGGTGCTGGAGCTGGAGGTGCTGGCACTGGTGGTGCTAGTTCTGGGGGTGCTGGAGTTGGAGGTCCTGGCACTGGAGGTGCTGGTTCTGGGGGTGCTGGAGTTGGAGGTCCTGGCACTGGAGGTGCTGGTTCTGGGGGTGCTGAGTCTGAGGAGTCTGACCCTGGTTCTGCGGAGTCCACTCCGCCTCCCCACCGCCACGACACACGACTCCAGGCTGCCCGCCGGCGTGAGCGTGAGGAGCAGGAGCGGTTGGAGAGGGAGCGGCAGGAGCTGCGGGTGCTGGACCTTCTGGAGCAGCAGCGGCAGCAGCAGCAGCAGCAGCAGCAGCAGCAGCAGCAGCCGCAGCAGCAGCCGCAGCAGCAGCAGCCGCCGCCGCAGCCGCCGCCGTAGCAGCAGCAGCCTCAGCAGCCACCGCAGCTTCCTCTGGAGCGGCAGTTGTTCCCACCTGTGAGTGGCCTGCGGGCCCTTGGCTTTTCCTCCTCTCCTCCTGTCCGCTCCCAGTCTCCTCCTGTGTTTGTTCCTCCGTTGCCTCCTCCTGACGACCGTCCGGCGGTCTGGTCTTCTCCTCCTCCCCGGTCTCCTCCTCCTTCGGTCCGTCGCGACTTGGTCACTCGTTGTCCTCCGCGTGCTCGTCACTCGTCCCCTGTTACTGACCTCCACACTGCCCTCCTTTGTACGTCTCGTCGTCGTTCTCCTTCTCCTGTGTCCGTTCTCCCGTTTCCTCCTCCGTCCTCTCTCCCAGCCCTCCCCACTCCTATCACTGACTACTACCGCACTGTTCGTCCTGTTGCCGCACGTGTCCTCGCCACTCTTGTCACCGACTCTCGTTTCCCTCCGTCGTCGGTCTCTGCTCTCACTGCCGCTGTCGCTGAGTTTGCTGCCGCCAGCCGCCTTGACTACGCCACCCGTGTGGTGCTAGCTCCTCCCTACCGTCCTCTGTCCGTCGGGGGTGAGTTTTCCCTTGGCTGTGACGTCCTAGAGGACAGAGAGTCTGAGCTGGAGTACTGGGCAGCCGCTTCTCCCTCTGTGTGTGCCATGCTGCTCTCCCCTGAGGGAGACCCCGACGCCCTTGACATACCGACTCCTCGCACTTACTGCGAGGCAGTGTCAGGGGCGTGGGCCTCTCAGTGGAAAGCGGCTATGGACTCAGAGTTGGCGTCTTGGAGATCCACAGGCACCTACGTCGACGCAGTTCCCCCTCCCAGGGCGAACGTAGTCGATGGCATGTGGCTCTTCAAGGTGAAGCGGCCGCCTGGAGCACCGCCGGTGTTCAAGGCGCGCTACGTGGCTAGGGGCTTCAGTCAGCGTGAGGGAGTTGACTTCTTCCAGACCTTCGCCCCGACCCCGAAGATGACTACTCTTCGGGTGTTACTCCACATAGCAGCGCAGCGAGACTACGAGCTGCACTCCCTCGACTTCTCCACTGCGTTCCTCCAGGGCCGACTGCACGAGGTGATCTGGCTGCGCCGTCCTCCTGGCTTCACTGACACCTTCCCACCTGGGACCCAGTGGAGCCTGAGGCGACCAGTCTACGGTCTCCGCCAGTCGCCCCGTGAGTGGCACGACACTCTTCGCTCCACGCTTCGTGACCTTGGGTTCAGCCCGTCCTCCGCTGACCCGTCGCTGTTTGTTCGAGCGGGTTCTACTCCTTTCTTTATCCTTGTCTACGTCGACGACTTGGTGTTTGCTACAGCAGACAGGGCAGCCCTGGCTCAGGTGAAGTTCGAACTGCAGAAGAGACACAAGTGCACTGACCTGGGTGAGCTGCAGCGTTACCTTGGCTTGCAGATCACCCGGGACAGAGCCGCTCGCACCATCACACTGACGCAGTCACACATGGTGCAGCAGGTCCTTCGGCGGTTCGACTTCCAGTTCTCCACCACACAGCCCACTCCTCTTGCTGTTGACCACAGACTCACTGGCCCCTTTCCCGACGAGCCTTTTGAGTCCAGTGGTCCCTACGCAGAGCTGGTGGGCTGCCTCATGTACCAGATGACTTGTACTCGGCCGGACCTCGCCTTTCCCCTCAGCGTCCTCTCTCGCTTTGTTGCGACTGGGAGACACCGTCCTGTCCACTGGACAGCTGCTGTGAGGGTGGCGAAGTACCTGGCGACTACATCAGGCATGGGGCTTGTGCTTGGAGGGACTCAGCCAGTGGCGTTGACTGGTCACTGCGACTCTTCCTACGCTGACGACGTGGAGACTCAGCGTTCGACTCAGGGTTACTGCTTCAGTCTGGGAGCTGGAGCTGTTTCGTGGAGGTCTACACGGTCGTCGTCTGTGGCTACTTCCAGTGCAGAGGCAGAGATCTACGCTGGTGCCATGGCGGCACAGGAGCTTCGTTGGTTGACCTTCTTGCTCGCCGACCTTGGTGAGCGGCCTCGCTCTGCACCGACCTTGTACGCTGACAACAAGGCCATGATCCTCCAGTGTCGAGAGCCTCGACTGGAGAGCAGAGTGAAGCATATTGACGTGAGGTACTTCCTCCTGCGAGAGCTGCAGCGATGCGGCCAGGCACGCCTGGACTTTGTGGCCTCAGAGGCCAACACTGCAGACGTCTTCACCAAGGCCTTGGCGCTTGGTGATCACCACAGGTTCTGTGTGCAGTTGGGGCTTGTTGAGGTAGGCCCTCGGTTGCTGTAGTCTTGTTGTTTGCTCTGCTTGTTGTGCTTCCTTTTTATATCCTAGTGAACTCTTGAACTGGCCTTGTGGCCGCTTGCTTGCGCTCGGAATTTGTGTGGTGTCCTTGAGATCCACCCTGAGCTTGCCTTGTTTCTTGTTTTGACTGGTCTTGTGACCGTTTGTCCACCTTGCTTGCTTTGATGCCCCTCACTTAGCCTATGGGGGTGTGTCAAATGTAATTCTATGCTTATAGGCTACAGTGAGTAGCACAATAGGGAGTACAGTTGTTAGGGTTGCATATTTGTACTTCCACACTTGCTAGTTTCATCATTCCGTTGCATGCTAATTCTGAGAAATAAAGCTATCTAGTTATCTCACTGCTCCATATGATGCGCGATTCCCTAAAATTCAATCTAGATCAACTGGGTGGGTTCCTCCTCGGGGCTACCGACGCGACTAGTGTGACGATCACAAAGGTCCAGGAGTGCGGCTTAATTAGGTGCGTTGCGTTTACAAACGTAAACATACGTTTACAGAATGGTTGAGCTAGGTGCCAAGCGAATCCCTGCTTTCCTTTCTGAGTGAGAGAGTACTAAACAAGTGCCAGAGTTAGAGAAATCATTCCAGGGTCGCATTCAACTACCGTATCCATTCAGTCCGTACCTTGGGAAGGAAAGTACAAGTGAATCATCGGAGTTGGAAAACATTCGGTAAAAAAATATGTCAAACATTGTATGTGTTATATTTGTGTAGGCTATTGTGGGTTAGCCTCTAGGGGGTACAGAACTTTAGGTTTGTCATACTTGTACTCTCATTCTGCTGCTAGTCAATCATTCTCGTTCTGTCTAAGATTTTAACATGGTATTAGAGGCCTAGGTTGCCACCTAGGACCGCTTTCTACTACGGGCCCACTATTCCGCTAGAAGCGCCCTCGTGCGCCCTACCTTACGTGCGCCCTCGTGCGCCCTCGTGCGCCCCGAGCCGCCTCTGCAGGCCCATCAGGCCCGAGAGCCGCCCCTGCAGACCCGTCAGGCCCGCGCGCAGCCTCTGCCCGACCGCGCGCCGCCCCCGCAGGCCCTCGCCGCCCGCCACGTCGCCCTACCCGCGGCGTCGCCACCTGCCCGCGACGTCGCCACCTGCCCCCGACGTCGCCACCTGCCCCCGACGTCGCCACCTGCCCGCGGCGTCGCCACCTGCCCGCCGCGTCGCCCTGCCCGCGGCGTCGCCACCTGCCCGCCGCGTCGCCCTGCCCGCGGCGTCGCCACCTGCCCGCGGCGTCGCAACCTGCCCGCCGCGTCGCCCTGCCCGCGGCGTCGCCACCTGCCCGCCGCGTCGCCCTGCCCGCGGCGTCGCCCCTGCCCGCCGCGTCGCCCCTGCCCGCGGCGTCGCCACCTGCTCGCCGCGTCGCCCTGCCCGCGGCGTCGCCCCTGCCCGCCGCGTCGCTCTGCCCGACGCGTCGCCCCTGCCCGCGCGTCGCCCCTGCCCACTGCATCGCCCTGACCTAAGCCGCCTCTGGAGCAGCCGCCTCTAGAGCAGCCGCCCCTGAAACAGCCGCCCCTGCAGCAGCCGCCCCTGGCCACTGGAGCAGCCGCCCCTGGAGCAACCGCCCCTGGCCACTGGAGCAGCCGCCACTGCAGGAGCCGCCCCTGGCCCCTGGAGCAGCCGCCCCTACAGCAGCCGCCCCTGGCCACTGGAGCAGCCGCCCCTGGAGCAGCCGCCCCTGGCCACTGGAGCAGCCGCCACTGCAGGAGCTGCCCCTGGCCCCTGGAGCAGCCGCCGCCGCAGTTGCCTCCGTCGTGCGCCTGCCCTTCCCACCACTGGTGAGCACTGCCCTGCCCGTGCTGCTACTGCTGTTACTGCTGCTGCTACTGCTTCTACTGTTGCTCCTGGCGTGGCCAGATGCAGCTCCAGGGCCGTCCGCGTGTGTCCCTCACGCCCCAGCAGCTTCGTGAATGGTACGCCAGTTGGGGTTGTCGGGGTGGCCGTAGTGGGAGTTGTCCTAGAGTGGGTAGTTCGGGAACTTCTTGTAGTGGCCCGGTGCAGTAGCAGCGTCGTCCGCGCGACCCTCTATCGCCCCAGCAGTTTCGTGAGTGGTACGCTCAGAGTAGAGGGTCGCTGAGTACTGCTCGCTGCCCGTGCGTTCTTAGCACGGGTGCCTGGACTGGTCAGCCTTGCGGGACGCGTGGTCACACAGAGTCCCACTGCTTCACCCATCTGACTGACGCTTGGCGTACAGAGTTTGGCGATGACGCTGAGCTCCCCGACTGGGTGGAGCTGCTTGGACAGAGGGTAGATATCTTTGCTCTTCCCTATGATGCTATTCTCACTGCAATGTATGCATTGTCTACTAGTACAGAGGGAGCCTGTCACCTGTGTGTGCCGCCTGACCCTGGTATCCAGTCTGCTGCTCTAGCAACTGGTGAGGCTGCCGCACTAGGTGCTCGTGTGTCGGTTGCCTCAGGTGCTGGTGAGGCTGCCGCTCTAGGTGCTAGTGTGTCTGTTGCCCCAGGTGCTGGTGAGGCTGCTGCTCTAGGTGCTCGTGAGTCTGCGCCCCCTGGTACTGAGTCTACTGAGGCACTGCACACCTTTACACTGGACTCAGGTGCTTCTCGCTGTTTCTTTCGTGACCGCACTGCCCTTGAGCAGCTTGCTCGGCCAGTTGCTGTCTCCCTTGCTGACCCCTCTGGGGGTCCGGTCATTGCGACCTCCTCCACTGTTCTTCCTTGTCCTGCGGTTCCGTCGGGCACACTGTCAGGTCTCCACCTCCCCTCGTTCTCTACGAACTTGGTGGCGGGTTGTGCGCTCCAGGACGGGGGTGTCCACCAGTTCACCCCTGCCTACGAGCGCGTGACACACTGCACGTGTGCTCGGACGGGCCGTCACCTGGCTACCTTCACTCGGCAGCCGGGGTCGGACCTGTACACACTGACCACTGAGTCCCCTCAGGTAGCTGCGTCTGCGTCTGCTTCAGGTCAGCTGTCTGCCCCCTGCTCGTGTCGCTCTCTAGCACACGAGACCGTCCTCTGGCACCACCGCATTGGTCACCCGTCAGTGCAGCGCCTTCGTGCCATGCACAAACGGTACCTTGTCTCTGGTCTTCCCCGGGTACTCCCTCCCCTCCCACCCTCGCCTGCTCCTCCCTGTCTTCCTTGTGTCGAGGGGCGGCAGCGCGCCGCTCCTCACTCCTCCTCGTTTCCCCCGACGACTGCTCCCTTGCAGACGCTCCACATGGACGTGTGGGGCCCAGCCCGCGTCCGTGGACAGGGTCAGGAGAGGTACTTCCTGATCGTTGTTGACGACTTCTCGCGCTACACCACGGTCTTCCCCTTGCGCACCAAGGGTGAGGTCCCTGATGTTTTGATCCCTTGGATCCGCGCTTCTCGTCTCCAGCTCAGCGAGCGGTTCCACTCGGACTTTCCTGTCCTGCGTCTGCACTCTGACAGAGGTGGTGAGTTGTCCTCCGACCTCTTGGCAGCCTACTGTGCGGAGCACGGCATCCGCCAGTCGTTCACGCTTCCGGCCTCTCCACAGCAGAATGGGGTTGCTGAGCGCCACATTGGCTTGGTCATGGAGGTCGCTCGTACCTCCTTGATCCATGCGGCTGCCCCCCACTTTCTGTGGCCGTTTGCGGTCCGGTACGCTGCGCATCAGCTCAACCTCTGGCCCCGTGTCTCCTTGCCGGAGACCTCGCCCACACTGCTGTGGACGGGGGAGGTTGGCGATGCGTCGCGTTTCCGGGTCTGGGGATCTCGAGCTTTTGTCCGCGATACGTCAGCGGACAAGCTCTCCTCCCGCGCTGTTCCTTGTGTCTTCCTTGGCTTTGTCCCGGACGCGTCTGGTTGGCAGTTTTACCACGCCACCTCGCGCTGTGTCCTGCCCTCTCAGGACGTCACTTTTGACGAGTCGGTGCCCTACTACCGCCTCTTCCCCTACCGCACTGCCCCGCTCCCCCCCCCGCCTCTCTTCCTCGCGCCAGGTGCTGCTGTGGTAGACCCCCTCCCCCCTCAGGGTGCCGCTCCCTCAGGTGTGTCCCAGGTAGACCCGGTTGAGCCTGTCGAGGTAGCTGTCGACTCTCGTCCTGCTAGGGGTGCTGAGCCTGAGCGTGCGGAGCCTGGGGGTGCGGAGCCTGGGGGTGCGGAGCCTGGGGGTGCGGAGACTGGGGGTGCTGAGCCTGGGGGTGCGGAGCCTGCGGGTGCTGAGTCTGCAGGTGCTGAGTCTGGGGGTGCTGAGCCTGGGAGTGCTACACCTGGAGGAGCTCTCTCCTCAGAGCAGCTGCGTGAGTGGTACTTACAGTACTGCAGCCTCAGGAGAGGTGCTTCTGGAGCTAGGAGCGCTGCTGGAGCTAGTGCTAGTGCTTCCCCTCCTAAGCGGGCGCTGCCCTCTCCCCAGCAGCTCCGAGAGTGGTACGCTCGGCACTGCAGTCTCCGGAGTGGCGCTCCTCGCGTCGCGGACCCTGGTGCTGGAGCTGCTGGTGGTGCTGCTGCTGCTGCTGGCGGTGCCGCTGGAGCTGCTGGAGGTGCTGCTGCTGCTAGCGGTGCTGCTGGCGCTGCTGGAGGTGCTGCTGGCGCTGCTGGAGGTGCTGCTGGTGCTGGAGCTGCTGGTACTGCTGGAGCTACTGGAGGTACTCGTCCTGGAGGAGCTGCTGCTGCTGCTGGTGCTGCTGGCGCTGCTGGAGGTGCTGGTGCTGCTGGAGGTGCTGGTGCTGCTGACGCTGCTGGAGGTGCTGCTGGTGCTGGAGCTACTGGAGCTGCTGGAGGTGCTGCTGCTGCTGGCGGTGCTGCTGGCGCTACTGGAGGTGCTGCTGGTGCTGGTGCTGCTGGAGGTACTGGTGCTACTGACGTTGCTGGAGGTGCTGCTGGTGCTGGCGCTGCTGGTGCTGCTGGAGCTGCTGGAGCCGCTCGTCCTGGAGGTGCTAGTACTGGAGGTTCTGGAGCTGCTGGGACTTGGCCTGCTGAGGGGGTTGGAGCTGGAGGTGCTGAGCAGCCGCGGCCGTACTACGTTCCGCTCCCTCTACTGGTCCCTCTCCTCCCCTACTGAGTCCACCGTCTGTCCAGTCGCAGTCACAGTTACAGTCTGCCTCTCCGCTGCGTGCTCCTTCTCCTTACACTGCGCCGTCGGGTAGTCTTACGGAGCGTCGTGAGCCTGAGTCTCGTCCTCCGTCGCCTGAGTCTAGTCCTGCGTCTTCTGCGTCTCGTCCAGAGTCGCCTGTCCGCACTGGTCGTCGTGCTCCACGTGAGCGTCCTCCTCCTGTCCTTGGCACTCACTATATGACCCTGCGTCCTTCCACTGCTCCACAGCGCGTCCCTCTGCCGTCTCCTCCTGCGTCCTCTCTTCCTGACGTTGCCGACCCGCCGTCAGACCTTACTCGTGCTGCCAGTCCTACTGTCGCGCGTCTCCTTGCCACTGTTGTCACTGACCCTACCTTTGAGTCCTCTGCTGCGTCTGCTCTAGTCGCTGAGCTTGTTGACTTTGCTGCCGCCTGTCGTCTAGACTACGCCGCTAGCCTTGTTGCTGAGTCTGAGTCTGTCTGTCCTCCGTCCGTCGGGGGTGAGTGTGCTCTTGGCACGGACGTCTTTGAGGACAGATAGGAGGAGTTTGAGTGCTTTGCTGCTGCTTTACCTCATCTCGTGTCCATGCTGATTGCCCCTGAGGGAGACCCGGATGCACCAGACATCCCGACCCCACGCTCCTACGCAGAGGCGATGGAGGGTCTCTACTCCTCTCAGTGGCAGACAGCCATGGACGCAGAGATGGCTTCCTGGAAGTCCACAGGCACCTACATCGACGAGGTTCCCCCACCTGGGGCGAACATCGTCAGTGGCATGTGGATTTTCAGGGTGAAGCGGCCGCCGGGTTCTCCGCCTGTCTTCAAGGCGCGTTACGTTGCACGAGGCTTCAGTCAGCTAGAGGGAGTTGACTTCTTCCAGACCTTCTCCCCGACCCCGAAGATGACCACTCTTCGGGTTCTGCTGCACGTCGCTGCTCAGCGTGACTACGAGCTCCACTGCCTTGACTTCAGCACTGCGTTCCTACAGGGCACCTTGCACGAGGAGATCTGGCTGCGCCGCCCACCTGGCTTCACTGGGTCGTTCCCTCCTGGTACCCAGTGGAGCCTCCGGCGGCCAGTCTACGGTCTCCGCCAGGCACCCCGTGAGTGGCACGACACACTGAGGACTACTCTTGCGGCTCTTAGGTTTGCTCCTTCTACTGCTGACCCGTCGTTGTTCCTACGCACCGACACCACTCTGCCGCCGTTCTACGTTCTCGTGTACGTAGACGACTTGGTCTTTACTACTGCTGACACTGAGGCACTCGCCCACGTGAAGTCGGAGCTGCAGAAGAGACACACGTGCACAGACCTGGGTGAACTGACAAGCTATCTTGGCTTGCGGATCACCCGGGACAGAGCACAGCGCACCATCACCTTGACTCAGTCACACATGGTGCAGCAGGTCCTTCAGCGCTTCCGCTTCACGTACTCCTCGCCTCAGCCCACTCCTCTGCCTACCGGTCACTCGCTCTCAGCTCTGCCTTCGGATGAGTCCGTAGAGCCGAGTGGCCCGTATCCAGAGCTTGTGGGCTGCCTCATATACCTGATGACCTGCACTCGACCTGACCTAGCCTACCCTCTTAGCATCCTAGCACGCTATGTCGCTCCTGGCCATCACCGGAAGGAGCACATGGATGCTGCTAAGAGGGTGTTGCGCTACTTGTGCAGTACATCGGGCATGGGGCTTGTGCTTGGAGGACGGCGCGACGTTGTCCTCACTGGACACTCAGACGCTTCTTGGGCTGACGACCAGGCTACTCAGCGGTCGTCTCAGGGTTACTCCTTCAGCCTTGGCTCTGGCTCAGTTTCTTGGCGTTCTACACGCTCTTCCTCTGTTCTCAGCTCCAGTTGTGAGGCTGAGATCTACGCCACAGCCATGGCTGCCCAGGAGCTTCGCTGGCTCACCTACCTGCTGACCGACCTGGGAGAGCGGCCTCGTTCTCCTCCAGTGCTGTACGTCGACAACAAGGCAGCCATTGCCTTGTGTCAGGAGCACAGACTGGAGCACAGAACGAAGCACATCGCTCTGCGCTACTTCCTTTCTCGAGAGCTGCAGCAGCGTGGTCAGCTTCGTCTCTTGTACGTGGCCACTCGGGCCAACACTGCTGACGTGTTCACCAAGGCGCTTCAGCCTTGTGACCATCAGCGTTTCTGTACTGTTCTAGGCCTTGTGCCTACTCTCCCTCACTTGCTCACTTCTTGACTCTGCTTGTACTGTGATCTCTATATATATACCTGCATGCTTGCACTTGCTAGGTTGTGATCACTGTACCTCTTGTTCTATTATCAAACTGCATGTGATTTGGTCTTGTGACCGCTTGCTTGTGCTCGGAATTTGTGTGGTATCCTTGAGATCCACCCTGAGCTTGTTCTGCTTTGCTTTGACTGGTCCTGTGACCCCTTGTTCTCCCCCACTTAGCCTATGGGGGTGTGTCAAACATTGTATGTGTTATATTTGTGTAGGCTATTGTGGGTTAGCCTCTAGGGGGTACAGAACTTTAGGTTTGTCATACTTGTACTCTCATTCTGCTGCTAGTCAATCATTCTCGTTCTGTCTAAGATTCTAACAAAATCGCGTCAGAGGTTTGCATAGCACCGCTGCGAAATTAGCGAACCAATGTTCGTCGTGATCGTTACCATTCAATCCAAACTGAACTGACCTGACGCAGTGCGCACTTGAAACACACCCTCCCTGAGGCGGATGTGAAAGCATCCAACACTGGAATTCGAACATCCACCTATCCTCCTAGGTCCTAGAATCGCATAGTACAGCTCGTGAATCCTGGAACTCACCGTTTTTTTGGGTTGCGTAGCAACCCTTTACATTTGGTTTTTCCAATTTTTGGGGAACTCATGTGAACAGTGCATTTTTTGCCATTTTCCCAACATCTGAAGCACCAGCTTTAACGTTTTGAGAACGAGTGCTTTAAATGTGTGGAGATGACGCACTGATACACAAGAGACTCCAAAAAAGGTGAAACCAAATGAGACCAATTATTCCATGATCGTCGATAAATACGGCGAATGGAGACAATTGGTAGCCTCGCCATGTTTTACATCAAACACAATTGTCGAGACAACAAATTCGACGTGGATGCAAATAACGGTATTTGCATCCATTGAACATGTGCAAAAACGACAACACTCAACAAGTACAAATGTCATAAAGTGAATGGTAAAATGCATTGGTGCTACAATAGCGATGGATCCGGTATGCTAAGGCGAGCAACGCTGCCCCAACAACGATCCCCACCTCAATTGCAGACCCGACACACTTTAACATGACACCTTACAACAAACATGAACGAGCACACGCGACATTGTACTGGTACAACAAAGACAACAACACATAACAATTACGGTACGAGGGTCTTGGGGAGCATGCTAAAATGCATCGATGATGCAACAAAGATTGGTCTGGCACGCTAAGGCTATTGCCCCACCGGCGATCACAACCTGAGTTGCATACACGAGGCACTTCGGCACACGCCTTGAGACGGACACAAACGATACAAACAACACGACTGCACATACATATCTCACACAGGCTCACACACACATACACAGACACACACGCAAACACGCACAGATACATACGGATAGTCAACACACAACCATCATGAAATTCTGCTATTAATAAATCATCACTAGCCAATCACCCCTTACCCTCCCTACACCCCTCCCTCCCTCCCTCCCTCCCTCCCTCCCTCCCTCCCTCCACCCCTCCCTCCCACCCTCCCTCCCTCCATCCCTCCCTCCATCCCTCCCTCCATCCCTCCCTCCCTCCCATTGCCTCCCTCATCTCCCTTCTCCGCCAAACATAATCAAAGAATGCAGCTCACGCGCCCTGCACAAAGTAAAAACAGAGAATGCAACACGCCCTGCACAAGAAAGCAGAAGCAGAGGGTGCAACTCATGTGCCCTGCGAGGAGGCCAGGCAGGAAACAACTCACCCACACTGCATAAGAAAGCAAAAACAAAGAGAGTACACCTCATAGCATTGCACAAGAAGACAAAAGCAGAGAATGCAGCTCACACACTAGAGACAAAATAAGCACAATCGAAAAATATGAGCAATCAATATGACAGCTCACAGAGGTAAATTGGTTTTAGTCGTGGCACCACAGATACTACACCAGCATGATGCCATACCTTGAAGCCACCCTCAAGTTCAACTTCACACTCACGTTCGCACTCAATTTAGTACTCAATCCCGCACCCACTCACACACACACAAATACTCTCAACTTTCTTAGACACACTCACAGAAACACACATACAAACTACACGTTCACTCTGGCACTTACCCTCGCACTCATGATCGTTCTCATTCCAATCATACTAACACAAATACTTACACGCGCACGCAAGGACACTCACATGCACCCTTGCACTCACACTCGCACTTGCTCTCGCATTCACCTTAAGACACACACTTGCACGCAGTCTCGCTCTCAGCCTTGCACTCACACGCACACCCACTCATCCTCGCACTCACCCTTGAACTACCCTCACACTCGAGCTCACACTCACCCCAAACCCAACACCATCATATTCACACTCACATTCACTCTCGCACTTGCTCCAACTGTTGCTCTCTTTCTCAACCTCGCACTCACCTAAACACGCACCCTCGTACTTCCTCTCATATTCACCCGCATACACGCACTTGCACGCACCCTCGCACTTACCCTCAAGTACATGCGCGCACTCACACTCGCACTCACACCCGCTTTCGCACCCGGATAAAAACCAACCTCTCACCCTCACACACTCTCGTACTCACTCTCGTAACCACTCACGGACGCACAATTACTTGCAACCGTTCTTAGACACACCCTCAGAAACACAAAAACACACCTTTGCACTCACCCTTGAACTCACGCACTCACTCGAACACTTTCGCACTCACACGCGCACACAGTCGCCGGCACGGTGGCACCCTTGAACTCAACTCACACCCACACCCACACTCACGCTCACACTCGCCTTCGCACTCACACTCGCACTCACTCTTCTACTTGCCCTCACACACCGTCTCACACACACTCACACTCACACCCGCGCTCACACGCACTCTCTCGTGCACTCTCTCGCGCACTCTCTCACGCGCTCTCACGTGCTACCTCACGCGCTACCTCACGTGCTCTCTCACGCGCACTTTCACGCGCTCTTTCACACGCATTTTCACGAGCTCTCTCGCGCGCACTCTCACGCGCTCTCTCACACGCACCCTCACGCGCTCTCTCATGCGCTCTGTCACGCGCACTCTCGCGCGCACTCTCACGCGCACTCTCACGCGCACTCTCACGAGCACTCTCACGAGCACTCTCACGAGCACTCTGACTCGCTCTCTCACGCGCACTCTCACGCGCTCCCTCACGCGCTCCCTCACGTGCTCCCTCACGCGCTCTCTCACGCGCACTCTCACGCGCTACCTCATGCGCTCTCACGCGCTACCTCACGCGCTACCTCACGCGCTCTCTCACGCGCACTTTCACGAGCTCTCTCGCGCGCACTTTCACGAGCACTCTCACGCGCTCCCCCATGCTCTCTCTCACGCGCACTCTCTCACACGCTCCCTCATGAGCACTCTCACGCGCTCTCTCACGCGCACTCTCACGCGCTACCTCACGCGCTCTCACGCGCTACCTAACGCGCTACCTCACGCGCTCTCTCACGCGCACTTTCACGCGCTCTTTCACGCGCACTTTCACGACCTCTCTCACGCGCACTCTCACGCGCGCACTCTCACGCGCGCACTGTCACGCGCTCTCTCACACGCACCCTCACGCGCTCTCTCATGCGCTCTCTCGCGCGCACTCTCGCACGCACTCTCACGCGCACTCTCACGCGCACTCTCACGCGCTACCTCACGCGCTCTCACGCGCTACCTCACGCGCTACCTCACGCGCTCTCTCACGCGCACTTTCACGAGCTTTCTCACGCGCACTCTCACGCGCGGCACTCTCACGCGCTCCCTCACGCGCTCCCTCATGCGCACTCTCGCGCGCTCTCTCACGCGCACTCTCACGAGCACTCTCACGCGCTCCCTCACGCGCTCCCTCACGCCCTCTCACGCGGCCTCTCACGCGCACTCTCGCGCGCACTCTTACGCGCGCACTCTCACGCGCGCACTCTCGCGCACTCTCACGCGCTCCCTCACGTGCGCACTCTCACGCGCACTCTCACGCGCACTCTCACGCGCTCTCTCACGCTCTCTCTCACGCGCTCTCTCCTGCGCGTTCGCTCCCATGCGCACGCTCTCCCTAGCGCTGAGTCTCTCCCCTTCTTCAAATGAAATTGCAATGCAAGAGGAGACAAATTGACGCATAAAATTTACGACAAGAGCAGAAAATAAAGGAAAATTTAGCAGGGGGATGGAGGATGAAAGGACCGGGACCGCACCTGATAACCACGGTGCCTCAGAAAACAACCCGCGCTCGCGCACCAACTCGTGCTCGCGCTCCAACTCGCGCTTGCGCTTGCGCTCCGGGCACCTGTCGCCGGAGGCGAGAGCGGGGAGGAGGGAGAGGCGACGGCGGGGAGGAGGGAGAGGCGACGGCGGGGAGGAGGGAGAGGCGGCGGCGAGGAGGAGGGAGAGGCGGCGTCGGGGAGGAGGGAGAGGCGGCGGCGAGGAGGAGGGAGAGGCGACGGCGAGGAGGAGGGAGAGGCGGCGTCGGGGAGGAGGGAGAGGCGGCGGCGAGGAGGAGGGAGAGGCGACGGCGAGGAGGAGGGAGAGGCGACGGCGGGGAGGAGGGAGAGGCGGCGGCGAGGAGGAGGGAGAGGCGGCGTCGGGGAGGAGGGAGAGGCGACGGCGGGGAGGAGGGAGAGGCGACGGCGGGGAGGAGGGAGAGGCGACGGCGGGGAGGAGGGAGAGGCGATGGCGGGGAGGAGGGAGAGGCGACGGCGGGGAGGAGGGATACGCGACGGCGGGGAGGAGGGAGAGGCGACGGCGGGGAGGAGGGAGAGGCGACGGCGGGGAGGAGGGAGAGGCGACGGCGGGGAGGAGGGAGAGGCGACGGCGGGGAGGAGGGAGAGGCGACGGCGGGGAGGAGGGAGAGGCGATGGCGGGGAGGAGGGAGAGGCGACGGCGGGGAGGAGGGAGAGGCGACGGCGGGGAGGAGGGAGAGGCGACGGCGGGGAGGAGGGAGAGGCGATGGCGGGGAGGAGGGAGAGGCGACGGCGGGGAGGAGGGAGAGGCGACGGCGGGGAGGAGGGAGAGGCGACGACGGGTAGGAAGGAGAGGCGACGGCGGGTGGGAGGCGACGGCGGGTGGGAGGGAGAGAGGACGGCGCGGTGGGAAAGAAAGGATGGCGTGGCGGGGTGGAGGTAGAGGCTACGAGGTAGGTGGTCGGGAGAAAGAGGCAACAGGTGGGTGGGATTGTCACGTGAAAACACACGCACAATCACGTGACACTGAGTGGGCAGAAAACAACTCACTATGAACCACAAGAAATGTTGCAATGTTACAATACAAAGTATTATCTTTGAGGAAAGAGCACATCATTGTTCACTATATAAAAAAAACGATCAATGTGTCTAGGTCTTAACGTATTAGAATCATCAATTGTTAATAATCATAAACATCCACGTTGAAACGAATAGATTGAACCATCAAAAAGCGCTTGCCATATTCCTTGAACGGTAGACCTAAATTTGGAGCAAGAAAAAACTGCATTTTTTTTTTAATTATTATTGTCAACTAAGAATGTAACATCTACGCAACCCTTCCGACGTTAAAGCGACGGGCAACTTTTGGCAGTGTTGGGTTCAGAAGTTTTTTTTTTGAACCAGGCTTGCCAGCGCGAAAGTGCTGGCTGGCGAAAACCAGGATTTCGTGCGGACACTTTCCATCCGCAGTAACAGTTCGCCAGGGTTCTGGGTTTTGGGTGGCAAATGTGCACCGTCGCTTTAACGTCGAGTCTTGTTAGTTCGTGAATTAAATGCTTTAGTGCACGTCCAATACATTCATACTTTCCTCCGCGCCTATTGACGTCATCAGTTTTTTCCTCATGCCTCTAGAATTCAATGTTTTCGCGGAACATTCGTGTGAGCTTAGAGTCGCTATCAGACAAGCTCCCGACCAACAGTCGCTCGTGACGTGACGAGTCGAGCTCGACTTCGTGAGGCTAGATTCTGATTTTCAATGATTTTCAACGCTTTTGCGAGCTTAGCCCAGTTATCGCTGTCTTCGGCTTGACGGTGCAGGAGGTACGTTCACGCATGTGCACCAGCCGACCAGCAGTCTCAAGAAACTTCTTCGAGTCTGCATTTCGATGCCTGCATCGCAAAATGGCGGTGTAGGAGGAGTGCGCGCGCTCGCCATACCGGCCTGTTATTGTTGCATGTCCGCCATTGTCGGTCTTCCTCGTTCTCGCGCTTAGGTCACCTCCCTTCTGCTCTCGTCTCAACTTCCCCCCTCCCCCCCACCCCCTACCCTGCCGCGCACCAACCTCGCCGCACCAATCTCCGTGCCTGCCGCGCGTAACGGTGCGTGCAGATGCAGCTGATGCTGATAATAAAACCCGCACAAGGCAGAGCGGCAGCAGCAGATGGGCATGGAGAATGAGAGCGGGTGCTCCCCTGACGAGATCGCCGACACCTTTCTCGAGGTGCGGGAGAGGTGGGCGCGGGGAGAGGTGGGCGCGGGGAGATGTGGGCGGGGGGAGAGGAGATGTGGGGCGGGGAGAGGGGAGGGGAGGGGGGGGGGGGGGGGGTTGTAAAGGGGCATGGAGAACAAAAGCGGGTGCGTTCGCGACGAGATTGCGGACGCCTTCCTTTCCTCGAGGTGCGGCGGGAGAGAGGGGGGGGCGCGCGGGGAGAGGTGGGGGGAGGGCGGAGAAAGGTGGGGAGAGGGGAGTCTGGGAAAGAAGGAATGGGGGTTTGGTTGTGATGAAAGTGTGAGGTTTGCGCAGTGAGGAAAAATGTGTGGTGACGGTGATTGCTAACAGTCTTGTATTGCTTGAGTTTTGTCCCCTCTCGCTTCTACACACACCCTCACCCGTGCGACATTGATGGCTCAGGTGTGTGCACACTGCCACATCACGCACCCGTAGCCTCCCCGCCCGTTCCCCTCCGCGCCATCCCCGCCCTCCCCCCCCCCCGTCTCCTTCCCCCACTGGCCGTGTTCCCCCCTGCAGGTGTACGAGGGCGTGTGCCTGCGTACCACATGGTGTGCATCCCACCCACAGGGACTTTTGACCCCCTCGCATCTGCCCTACCACAAAAGCACATCAATCGCAGGGCACAACCGTATCCTTATCTCCCCACTTTCCGATTCCCCTTCCCCCCTCATTTGCCCTTTGCCACGGCGTGGGCGCATTTCACTTTGCCTCCCTGCACCATCTCCCTCCACACCCCCTTTCCTCACCCCCCCAACCCCCTCTCCCCCAAGCTCTGCTCTGTCAGTACATCCCTTTCATAAGCTAATGTGCTGTTGACCCTCTCGCCCCTCTCCCCACTCCCACTTCCCTCCCCCCCTTCAGCTCCGGATGCGGGATGCGGGATGGTTGATGCGGGATGGTGGATGCGGGATGGTGGATGCGGGATGGTGGATGCGGGATGGTGGATGCGGGATGGTGGATGTGGGATGGTGGATGCGGGATGGTGGATGCGGGATGGTGGATGCGGGATGGTGGATGGTGGACGGTGGATGGTGGATGGTGGATGGTGGATGCTGCATGCTGCATGCTGCATGCTGCATGCTGCATGCTCGATGGTGCGTGGTGCGTGGTAGATGGGTGGATGGTGCGTGGTGCGTGGTGGATGCTGGATGGTGCGTGGTCGATGGTGGATGGTGCGTGGTGGATGGTGGATGGTGCGGGGTGGATGGTGGATGGTGCGGGGTGGATTGTGGGTGGTGGATGGTGGGTTGTTAACAACATTGCCACGAGTGTGTTGTTAACATCTCCCTAGCAAGGACTCTCAAAAATCTCAACCACCAGGCCCCATGTGCACGTGGGTGGGAGCACATGGTGCTGTCCACAAAAGCGGGGAGCTGTCCTCTATCTCCCATGTTGCCGCCGTCTGTCCTCCCCTACCCTGTTGTCATCCACCTACCCTACCAATTTCCCTTAAACTTCAAGTGGTCCCGTTAAGGTAGGCACAATGCTAAGTTCGCCACCCTTGTAAGAGCTGTGGTCTAAAAACAATGGATTGGCTCTTTTGGAGTGGACGAAATTCCAGGGAGTGTGCTCTGCAAGTTATCAGCCTGCATCTTCGTCGCCTTCCCTCCCCTTCTTTTCCTTCCCTTTCCTACTTTCCCTTCCCTACCTTCCTTTCCCTGCCTTCTCTTCCCTCCCTTCCCTTCCCTACCTTCCCGTTCCTACTTTCCCTTCCCTACCTTCCCGTCCCTCCTTCCCTTCCCTGTCTTCCCTACCTTCCCTGCCGTGCCTGCTCTCCCTCTTTGCAGGGCCTATTCAGCACGCGCAAGGCAAAGATGTCCACTCTTATCACGTCTCCCTCTGGGCCGTTGGTTGTTTCTCTGGCAGGCAGTGTGCTCTGCCTTCTCTGGGCCTTCATCATCCTCGCCCTCCGCAACAACGAGCAGCCCCTTCGAGTGACGATGGCGATTTGTGATCGTGTGGATGCTGTTGAAAGGAAGTCTGCTGCTGCTGCTCCTCAAGAGTGACAGCACGTTCCCCCACACTGATTTCCAAGTGTCATACATCATTCCACTGCTGAACAGCAGTCTGCTGGTTCTTTGCGGGAGAGTGGCGGCACGTAGTTCAGCAACTTACTCTAAGAAAATAGTGTATCAGGTTTCAGAGTGTACAACATGTACATCCAGCATTGCACAAATATTCGTTGCCACGAAGTTTTCTATCCTTCTGCAACAACGGACTCACTTGACAATGACCAATACAAGAATCTCAAGCATCTTGCGACAATAAGCTTAACAGCCTGGCAGGAACTTCCACAACCATCACACAAGCATACAGTATTTGCAGCCACAATACAGTACTCTCCCTGAGCCAAGACCAGAAAGAGCAGAACATACGTAATTTGGCCAATGCATGGCAGAGGTCCGAGCGGAGGCAAAGCCATCATCAGGGTGTGAAGGTGCAAAAGCCCTGGGAATGAGCAGAAGCTAGCTGCAGCTGCCGAGGCGGAGAATGCAGAGGCACAAGGCATGGGGTAGAAAGCAGGAGTAGAACGACCGAAAGCAGGAGCAGCTGAAAGGCGGAGCAGAAGGAACGGCAGCTGCTTAACATGCCAGTGCATGGCAGAGGTGTAAGTGCTGGGTGGGATAAAACGCTATACCAGGGATGGAGATGATGCACGAGCTCAGTGCATGAGCAGACTCGTGGGGTGTGTTGGAGACATGGAGAGGAGAGGCTTGTTGGTGTTGCTGATGCAGCAACAGCAGGAACTTAAGGGAAGACAGCAGGAGAAGAATCAACAGCAGTTCCTTGGATTGGCATGGCGTGGCAGATGCCTGGGTGGGTAGCACACCGCGCCAGGTGCTAATGTAGAAAGGCCAGAGAAGGAGCAGCGGAAATGGGAGCTGATATTGCCAAGTTGCCAAGAGCAGACAGAGTAACAGCAGAGCCGCCTGCAGAAAAGTGGCTGCCAGGCTTACCTTTCCAAAGGCGGACGACTGGAGAAAAACGTCTGCTGGATGGCATCAATTGCATGTAAGATCGGTGAATGGGCATAGTCTTCGACCACCGATCATGCATGGTTTTAAGCAGCCGGGGGAGTTCCACATAATGGGAGAAAATGAGCCACGAGATGGTGTGGGAGCATGGGTGAGGGGTGTGGGGGTTGTGAGAGGAATGGAGGATAGGAGTCGAGAAGGTGTGAGAAGAGTGGGGGGTATGGGAGGAGTGGGGGGCAATTGCGGAGTGGGGGTTACGTATGAGAGGATTGGGGTGAATGAGTGGAGTGGGGGAAATGAGAGGAGTGGGGAGAATAGGAGGAGTGAGGGCATGAGTGGACTGGGGGCATAACAGGAGCGGTGGGTATGAGAAGGGTGGAGGTATGCGAGAAGTGGGGGTATGAAAGAAGGGAGATTATGAGAGAAGTGAGGGGAGTGAGAGGATTCAGGGGTATTAGAGGGGTTGGGGGTATGAAAAGAGTGTGGGGCACGGAAGGAGTGGGGGGTGTGAAGAACTTGGGGGTACGAAGGGTGGTACAGGGTATGAGAGGAGAGGAGTATGAGATAATTGGGGAAGAGGGGGTGGGCAGGTATGGAGAAAAAGGGAGTATGAGAGGAGTAGGAAATATGGGATGAGTGGAGGGTATGAGATCCAATGCTTAGGATGCGCAGGGGTAGTGCATTGCAGGTTAGATCTTGAGAGAGTGTAGTGCTTTACAAACGTGATGTTTGATGCTGCCACGGAAAAGGGACGTTATTTCTATCTGGAAGTCCCACGTTGGTAGTGAACCTATTCTATAATCTAGAGAACGTCATGCATACAAGTAAGACAGAAAAAGGTGACAAAGCACAGAATATGTGCCCATGGACAAGCCAAATCTATGGTTACTGCTTATAGTTTGCCTCAGCCCACTTTTCCTGTCCCACTTTTGTGTTCACCAGAAACTGCTACCAGTATCCCTTCCTAAACCACTATCAATGTTTCTCATCGCCCCATACATGTTTCAATGTGGAAAAAAACTGTCGGTATCAGACGCACAAGGTGAACCAGTGAGGTGCAAGTGAAAACAACGTCTATTAAAAAAGAGAGTCAGTTGGCATGGCCTCTCGCTCCGCACGGGCCAATTCAGCAGTGAAGCCGGAGGAGCCAATGGAACTCTCAATTTCCATGTCAATGCGAGATATTGCATCGCCCACATGTGCTCCGATCACTTCCTGCTTCAACTTCACCAGCTCTCCCAGCACTTGATACATGGAGGGGCGGGAGGCTACAGGCATGGCGGTGCAGGAGAGGGCAAGGCGAGCCCAGCGCAGCACCAAGTCGTGTGGTGCGTCCAAGTGGGGGTCCTTAAAGGCCAATACAGCACCGGAGTCCACCAACGGGGCCACCTGTGAGGTTGAATGCATACACCACATGAAATTTGGTGATGGAAAATGTTCACAGAGTTTTACATCAAGAAACAACCTGTGAAGAATGGTAGAAATGTGGCAACGCAGAGAAGAATGGAATGATGTATGATCAAAGGTAATTAGTGCTACATAGAAAGCAGAATGATAGGAAGGTGAATCATGTCACATATACAATGTGAGGCAAAGTCAAGTGCTCGTCTTTGTTAAACTTGGTCTTAATCATTGCAGCATGTATCCTGTTGGGAACAGAGGTGAAGAGAACATGAATTGGCCTACATATGTTTGGCTAGGGGTAACAAGAAAACATTGAAAAATGAAATTAGCAAGCAAACTCACTTCGCAGTGCAGCTGGGTTTCTTGTGTTGCAAGATCTGCCACCCATTGTTTGAGATTGATCTGGTTGTCCTCTGTTACATGGACAGCCTTGCGCGCCGTAATAACCACCAGCATCACCACGCCAAAACTGCAACCCAGAAATAAACAAAGGCACCATACTTGAAATCATGCTCAGATGTACAAAAGCTTTATGATCACACTGGAATTTGTTTCCCAATCATTCCACAAGTGATCGTCACCCAAGCCCCATCACCAAGCATCACCAAGCTACCTAATTGGTAAAAACGCCTGGAAATAGCTTCAATGTCAAGCATGGACATTCTTTGAGTGTGAGGCAAAGGAAACATAGAAATCACTGCAAGCCCGAAACCCAAACCCTTCCTTCCTTAGAAGAAACAGAAACTCATGAACATTTTGTCATCAAATCTGGAAGCCTTCTTGAATAGTGCTCTCACGCCAATGTGCTCATCTGCTGACCTTCACTGTTTTCTCATGCCATTATGCTAACTTGCATGGATTTGCTAGCCTGACCTACTCTGCTCACCTGTGCACATCTGCTGCTGGAGTGGCCTTGTGAGACTTGAAATACGCAGGGTCTACATAGCCCGGTGTTCCCATCACTCGAGTGGCAGCTACAGACGTTCGGATAGCGGTGCCCCCACCAAGCTTCACGAGCCCGAAGTCTGCAATCTTGGCCTGGCCATGGACAACAACAGCACTATTGTGCAAGATGAGCAGCAAAATAGGCGATTCAAAACACCACTTGATAGTTGCAAACGGATGGATAAGAGTAGGCGTCTTCCACCATGTACAGCTAGGCTTAGAACTATATTGACATGCCTGCATGTTTGCATCGAGGAGAATGTTGGCGGGCTTGACGTCGCGATGCACAATGCCAAAGTCATGCAGATACTGCAACCCCTTTGCCACTCCAATCAGAACGTCAAGCCTTTGACGCAGGGAAAGAGGGTGGGGGACACCAGGACCGATCCAGCTCTCAAGGTCGTGGTTGGGCATGAACTCGTATACGAGAATCTGCTCTATGAGTCGTGTCGAGGGGTCGAAGTTGATACAATAGCCCAACAGACGCACGAGATGCGGATGGTGCTTGCTTGCCATCTCTTTCACCTAAAAGGGAAAACCGTTAACAGATCAAAGGAGATTGAATAATTGGACCACCAGATACGCTTAGATTTGGCAGAAATAAACCAACAAGAAAGGTGGCACAAACATATCAACATAGACTCAAACCATATCAGCATATTAGAGACTCGCGACATGATACCTCTCTTTGGAAGTCGTTGGTGAGCACTCGAGCTCGTTTGACTGCCCAGGCTTGATTGCAATCGTGGGGCGACACACCCTTGTAGACATCCCCAAAGCTGCCACTTCCTATCCTGGTCCCCTCTGCCCACTCTCCTGTTGCCTTCGCCAGCTCAGCCAGAGAGTACTCTCGACACACGTATGGCCGTGCTGTCTCCATCTCCACCACAACACCATCACCCTGCATCCCTTGTGCTGCTGCTAACGGTAGCGCTGCTGTGGCAGCTGCTGCTGCTGCTGCTGCCTCCCCTTCCGCTGCTGTTGGATCCTCATCCTCATCGTTTGGTCCTGTAGAGGTACAGGAGAGTTGGTGGATGAGAAAGAGAAGATCGATTAGCTACCTAGAAAGGGGCATGGCATCCCCAAACACCTACTCTGATCTGCAAATGACGGAGGGAGGACCAGCAAGCACCATTTCTTCATTCAACAGATCCTGACAAGTCGAGGTTAAGGTTGGGTTAATTGTTACGAGAAGTTGAATTCAGTCACATCCGTGGCGAATAAGCTCGAAGACCTTTACACTGCCATCTTGACAACAAGCTGCAAACAAGCTCGCCGACCCAAATATTCATCTTTTACCAACCAAACCTGCCCAGTTTGACCCATACCTAGTATTTATAATATGGAACGAGGCAATTCACTCACCTGTTTGAGTCGGGCCATTTCGCTTTGACCTCCAATGAGTTCACATTCGAGTATGAAAAACAACCGAATCACTTTCTTTTCGTCATTGCCTCATGCACTTTTCAAGTAGAGCTGCAGGCAAAATACAGTGCCATCAGACACTACAGTGGGGCACCAGCAGGTATGGGATAGTGTGCCGCTCCGCAAACATTAGTTTAGGGCTCCTACCCAAAACTCATGAGTCAGGCCCAACTAAGAGGACGGCCTAGCGTCTGCAAGGATCTGGGCTGGTCTGTGGTGCAAAAGAGCCCATGGATTTGATGCTTTTACACTTGGATTCATTTGTGATCTTTCAGTTGTGATGATAGTCAACCTTCATTTTGATTGCGTCATCTAGGCTAGGTGTCTACATAAATATCTCACCTTGAAACAAACTATTACTTGCTGATTTCTTGGCATCCACATTGGTGCCGGTATTGCCTCCTCCTGCCTCCCCTTTGGTGTGGCATCGCTTGCACAGCAGCTAGGTCAGCAGCAGCAGCACGAGGACAGCCATAGCGCCAACAGCAGCAATGCCACCAATGGCTCCATTGGATAACCCGCCTCCAGACTGGGAGGGAGAGGGTGTGGGCACTGGCCATGGGGTGGGAGAAAGAGATAGGGAAGGGAAAAGGCAATCAGAGATGGGGACGACAGTGGGCCCTGTAAAAGTGGATGTGGGATCATGGAAAGGGAGCAAAGGAAATCATTGACATGTTAAATGAGGTATTCTTCACTAAAAGCCATGAGGAGGCATAGAACAACAGTGCAGCAATTCAAATTATGAGGCAATGCAGTGTTCATGCACCCATCACTTATGAGAGCAAAGTAAAATAGGCAATACAAGTTGCAACCACCTATGTAAGGAGGGTCACACCTGGTTGTGGCTTGTCACATGTGGTGCAGAAGGTGCCACACTGCCAGCAGAAAACACTTGAAGCGTTCTGTGGGACCACGCAGCTGCTGTAGTCAGGAGGGCATGTGATTGCAGTTGAATTTATGTCCCTGCATGCCCACATGGACCATTCTCGAGCTATGAATCATCAGTGAGCTTCTGCATCGAGTGAGACTCTCTCAGGTTGCTGATTTATGGTAACATTTGCAATCAAGTAAGCCAAGATTTTCGTACATGTTGAAATTGCCATTAAATCATAGAACTGACGTGCACCAGCCTGGATCAATATCTGACGGGGCCAGTTCAAGTTCGGAACTTTGGTTCAATCAATGTGGCCTGTGGAACACGGTGGAATACCTCCTCTTCACGAAACGCTTCAAGGTTGCTATGTTAGATATTGCAACAATTCAAAATGCTAAGATGCCTTACAGGTACAAAAGACGAGCCATACCGCCCACTGTTGGAGGGAGCTGGCCAGTGAGATTGTTTCGATTCACATTACTGCAATGGAAATATAAAGATAATAGAGGGATAGACCCAGTCAAATCACCGCTGACATGATTTCTGATGGCAATGCAAACCAGGCTGCTTCAACCCGTGGCCCGCGACAAACCCCATCTCTGCCAGATAAAGGGCACATGACACCTGAGCATGCCCAACAAATATGATCCCGCAATTTGTCGAACTGGGGGCTCAATGTTGATGTCAATGACAAGTATAGGTCCGAGCCGTCCATGGTGGAATATAACAATTGTAAAAGATCACTTTTTTCCAATGGTATTTTAAAGTACCCTTTGGTAAAAAACGGCGTTCTTTTGTTACACAAACTAACAGGCTCCCCAATAGCAACTCTTGGTTTATCAGCAGCACTTCGAACAGCCCCCTTGTCCTACGTGCAAATATTGCCCATGCTAGTGCAGAAAACTGGTCTTGTTACTCAAGATAACGACGGTATTTTCCACCCACACAACCTTTTCCACCTAAAAAGGTAGTTCTTTATGTATTTACCATAATTCTTTGAAAAAACAATTAACGATGTCTTCTTGCACCTTGTAACATTTGGCTCGTCTGCCCACTGGCTGAGCACAACTTGAAACAAACCGCATTGCCTTGGATCTATTCTCGTCGTGCCTACTCTTCATATTTAAGAAGTCTTTCATACCTCCCAGAGGACATTTCTGATGGTGTAAACTGCTGATTAGGACTAATTTGGACCACTTGTCACAAGGTTTTCAATCTTGGCCCAACTCAAGCAGGTGGGCCACGGCTACAAGGACGAGAATATCGCGTAGCCCAATTCCTTCCCGTTAGTCATGTCTGGCCATGGTGGCATAGACCAAACCGACCTAGGCTCTGCTCTTGCTCTTGCTAAATTCGAAAACGGATCCGGTCTCCCATAATCCGTATCAATGGTAGCACACTTCTAGATTGAGAAACCATTTTCTGGCCACGATTGTGTGGAAATGAGACGTAAGCATAGGGATAGGCAAGGGCCAGCCCGGGTGCATCTCAATTTCGTTCAAAACAGTGGTCAGTCCATGTGATGGACCTCCAATAGGCTTTATGTCAAACTGAACCATTGCCCTTGATGGGCATTGATTGCCCAAATTAGGCTGGCCCTACTCTCCTTTCTCATGCCTAGCATGCATTTCTCATGAAGCCTCCGAGGCTCGTCAGCCCACTGGCCCATGGCTACCCAACACAATCCGGCTTGACTTGGTTCAATGCTCGTGCCTTCTTTCTTAGGAGTCTTCCACACCTCTCAGCGGAATTTGAAATGTCCAATGGTGGAAAATGCTGTTGGGGACATATTTTGACCCCTCGCCATGAAGCCTAGTGGCAGGCGAAGCTTGTCCTGACTCAAACGGATGGGTCAGGCAAGAGCTGGCACAAGTGCATTAGACGCGAGTCTAGGGCTGGACCAATGCCGACCTTATTACCTATCGAGTAGCAATACCTATCTGGACCCTGGCTGCCTTCCTGAAATGAGGTCAACTACTGTGTCTGCCCTGTCATGGCCTGAGACGGGCATGTTTGAAGTCATACTCAAGAGGATTTTGCAAGGAAGATGCCTTTATCGCGAATTAGGTGGGGAGGTCTCAACTTCGCATGGTTTAGTAGGAAGAGCCTATGATCGACCCCCCATAGATGGCCCCGAATCCGACCCTTTACTGGCCCCGAATCCGACCCTTTATTGCCCTAGTGGGCTGGCCCCTGCTCTTCTTGCTCATGTTTAGCATGAGTTTTCATACTCATACAAGGACGCAGCTTAAGCTTTATTTGAGGGAATGAATCAAAGCCTTCCAAGTGAAGCAAAAATGCAATCATATTGTCTTGATACTGACAGGACACAAAGGCTTCTCATGTTGCTGAGAGTGGATGGTATAGACCCAGTCAAACTGTTGTTTTGTAGAAACCTGATGGTACATACACACGAAGGGTTGCATTGGAGGGAGAGAAAGACAGAGTAATTTGTTGGGGGTAGACAGGAGTAGGAATGGGGTTTGAAAAATATCATAATGTGTCAACACATAATAAGGACACATGCTACAGATACTACTAGGCGGTTATGGGTGGCTGGCAAAGTGAACGATGCCACATTGATATGTGAATGTGACACGAGGTACCTATCCAAGTATGAACACAAACAGAATATCTCTATACTTCAACTCTGAAGTTGTAACACTCTAGACAACAGATATGACAAGAATGTACAGAAGATATCACAGAATGGACAAGAAGAGATGCCATAAGAGGCCCTATTTTGAAATGTTTGGCGAGTACGCAAACATGTAATACACCAAAGTAGCGTTGAAGAGTAGAGTGTGCAGATTGATGTTGGCTTTTGGTCAAAGTGGATAACTGGGTAAAGGCATGTGCTGAAAAGTATGTGACTGCATAGCTAAAAGTTAGCATCTAGACAGTAAATGTGTAACGGTTGGTCACTTTGACAACCCCTTGAAAGCATGTTCATGCATGATATAATATTTTTTTGAACGCTCCGGTACTTGTTATAGTCACAATAGGCTTGAATGTGCCTAAAACGAAAGATCGAGAGCACAGACGGATTTCTGCACAGCGGCTTCAAACGTTGATAGCGTTCTGCTCACAGCTGCAAATGACTTGATTCAAATTGGATCTGGAGCGTGTTCACGTCGTCTACAATTATCAATTTAGATTGCACGATTTGATAAAGAATTGACGACACAGCGTCGGTTTGAACGAACGGTACTATGGCAGCCACTATAGTCTTAGAACACAAATTAGGAAGAGTTACGAGTTGGGAATGACTCCCAGCTCCTACAAACCCCAAGAGCCGAGGTACAGTGATGTGGAACAGTGCCACACTGTCCCCAACCACGAAGGGTCTCGAAACTACCCTTCACTAGGGCCTACACCAAGTGAAATGTTACACTACACAAAGTAATGTAACTATCTTCAATATCTTGAGGTGTACCCTTTTGGCAAGCTTCGAAATCACTTGAGGCTTGACACCAAGGCTCGGGCTCTTCATCACAAACTCATCCTTGAGTTCTTGATGGGTCTGCTGCACACACCTGCGACACGCCGAACGTTCGACACAGGACAAAATAGAAACCGCGCACGACAAAATAGAAACCGCGCGCGAGACACAAACGACCGCGTAACACGCGTCTAGCGATAACTCGCTATTGACTCGACACACACACTCGACATCATGACTCAACATTCACACACAATTATAAGCATGAAATATATATTATCCCATGCCCTCATACCATTCCATACACACACACATTCACGCACACGGACAACAAGCCGAGTGCAAACCGTAGGGTTGCACCAACAAACTCCCCCTCGGATTGTTGGCCTTAGGATATGTTGCTCTCTCAGTTCAGAGCCATCCCAGCCAGCTTGCAACACTTCCAATGCTGCTGCTCCACCAGCCTCTTGGTCATCATGTCAGCCGGCTGCCCCGTGGTCTTCACGTAGCGCAACTCAACTTCACCCGCGGTTACCATGCTCCTCGTCCAATGCCACTTCACCCTCATGTGCTTCGTGAGTCCATGCAACACAGGGTTCTTAGCAAGAGCAATGGCACCCTGGCTGTCACAGTACAGTGGGGTAGGTCCTTGCTGCTCCTCCCCCAATTCAGCCAACAAACGCCGCTGCCACACAATCTCCCGTACGGCACGGAAGAGTGCCATGTACTCGGACTCCACCGAGCTCAAAGCTTGGTCAACCTGCTTCTTGCTCTCCCAAGCAGTTGGGCCTCCACCAACACAGCATATGAAGCCTCCCACACTTGTCATGTCCTCTGGTTCTGATGCATATGAAGCATCCGAGTAGGCGGTGAGGAACAAACGCCCGGGTTCAACACCATCCGCGCCCTTTTGGCGCCTTTGTGCCGCCGCCGAGTATTGCAGCCCAACGGTCGGTGTTTGGCCAAGATACTTGGCCACCCTCATTCCAGCTGCTACCTGCTCCTCATTAGGGCATTGCACAACCCTAGCCAGCTGCCCGGTAGCAAACGCGACGTCCGGTCGGGTGTTTACCGCCGCATACATGAGGCTGCCCACCAACGAGTGAAATCGGCGCCTCTCCTCTTCACCAACGCTCTCCTCCTCTGGTCCCTTCACACACTTGAACCCAGACGGAAAAGGTGTAGCCACATGGCCTTCACTCTGCCCAAAGTTGGCAGCCAATGCCTCCAGGTACTTTCGTTGATGCACCCGCATGCACCGCTTCTCCACATCTCGTTCGATGTGGAGCCCAAGGTAGAAGCTCACGTCACCAAGGGCCTTGCACTTGAACTTGTCTTGAAGCTTCAGCATCACCTCCTTCACAAGGTCAGAAGAGGGTGAGAAAATGAGGATGTCATCCACATAAACCACCATGAAACTCCTCTGCTCCCCCTCGCCAAGCATGAACAAGGAGTGATCGGCCGTTGAGGGAGTGAAGCCGATCCCCTCCAACACTTCGCGCAGCTTCATGTACCATTGCCTAGGGGCCTGCTTCAGCCCATAGAGGGCCTTCTTCAGCTTCCACACTCTGCCACTACCATCATCAAACCCCTCCGGCTGCGCCATAAAAATCTCCTCCTCAAGGATGCCGTTAAGGAATGCCGTTACGATGTCCATTTGCTTTACTACCCATCCTTTGATGGCGGCTCCCGCGAATAGGGTTCGCAGCGTCGTCGGCTTCACCACAGGGGCAAACAGCTCCTTGAAGTCCACCTTCTCCTTCTGCTAGTACCCCCTGGCTACAAGCCTAGACTTGTAGCGCTCGATCTTGCCGTCGGCATCCGACTTGATTTTGAAGAGCCACTTGGACGTTATCGCCATACGCCCCTCCGGTAGCTCCACCAATTCAAACGTGTCATTCTCCTCGATGCTCTTCAGCTCACTCTCCATGGCTTTCTTCCACTTCTCAGCATCACTACTCTCCAAAGCCTCCTTGAGAGTTGCTGGTTCTCCCGGCATCTCCACCGGAGAGAAGAACGCGAAGGCACACTCCTCGTAGTCACTCTCCTCGTCGTCTCCGACCATCATTGCCGCTCCGGCCAGGGCTGTCTTGCCCTGCTTTCCCGGCGCATCATAGGTCAGCCTATTAGGGGGTTGAACTCTCCTCTTCCCCCTTCCTTCCTCCTCAGCTGCAGGGACTTGAAGGCCTTGGCGTTGCTGCGGTGTGGCTCGAATCCGTGGAGCACTCGTAGTACGGGAAGGGAGTGACGGTGCACGCTCGCTCACTTGCTGCACCTCCTCCTCTTCTTCCTCTGCATCATTGGCCTCCTCTCCCCCATTCACAAGGGAGGATTGCCTTGTGGTTGTGCTGCCGCTGCTCAGCTCCAAAGGCAGCTCCACATGCTCCAAACCGGAACTCTTCACCTCCCCAAACCGCACGCCTATCTTCGCCTCATTCTCCGCCTTCCAATCCTTGTACATGAAGTTCTCCATGAACTTGCAGTCCCTGCTCACCAAGAACTTCTTGGTGAATGGGTCCCAAAGAAGCCATCCCTTGCTATTTTGAGCCATGCCCAAGTGCACGGCCCACACCGCCTTGGCACCAAGCTTGTTGTGCCGAAGATGCTTAGGCACGAGCGCCATGCACATGCACCCGAACACCCGAAGCATATCCACCTTTGGCTTCCTTCCTAGCCACTCCACATAGGGCACCCATTTGTCTGCTCCCACATGAGTCAAGGCTCTGTTCTTGGCCACACACGCGCTCCGCACCGCATCAGGCCAGAAATAGTCGGGTAGCCCGGCTTCAATGAGCAACCCGCGTGCCGCCTCCGTGATTGTGCGGTTCGCTCGCTCGGCGATGCCGTTCATTGCAGGGGAGTATGGCATGGTGAGGGCGCTACCTATAGCATGACACCTCTGCTCGCTGCCCCAAAGCCGATGTGACATGCTTCACCGGTGACGGCTCGAGTTCGGTGAGCAAGTCCGGGCGAGGTGTCATGCTATAGGTAGCGCCACTATCAATCACCCAATAGTCCAGGGGGTGTAGGGTCACCTTCCCCACAGCTGCTGGCTCCTCAAAGCCTTCATCCTTCTCTGGACCAGCCGGTACTTGCGTCGACACGAAGTAGAATAGACCCGGGTATCGATCGTCGCTCGGGTCCTTGTCGTTGTCTCCGCTCTTCATGTTTGCAGCTCCGCCACCGCGACCGCCACGGCCTCCACGGCCTCGTCCTCTCCCTCCTCCTGCTCCTCTACCCTCTTGGCCTTGAGCAGGGGTCCAACCATCAGGGAGTTTGTAGCAGTCGCGCCACATGTGTCCGCTCTTGTGGCAATAGTGACACTCGCCGTCGAATCGGCCGCGACCGCGTCCGTAGCTCTTGTCGTCGCTGCCGTAACCGCCACTCCTGCGGCCTCCGCCGAAGTTGCTGCCACCAAACCTTCCTCCCCCTCGTCCTCTGCCTCTTCCTCGACCATATCCACGGCCGATGCTCGCTGCCCCAGCGCCATCCGCACTCGCCAACTCACGGCGGCGGAAATCCTCTTGAAGGATAGCTCGCTTCACGTCTTCAAGCGAGAGGCGGGGCAAGTCGCGATTAAGGTTGATGATGAGCGAGGACCATGACTCTGGGAGTAAGGCCAGCAACTTGGTCTTCTTTTGGAGCTCACTGTAGTTCAAATCAGCTCCCTCAAGCCGCGTCAACAAGTCGAAGAATTTCTGCACCCCTTCTTCAACCGCTTCGTCTTCTTCAATTCGAAGTGCCGCCATTTGCCGTTCCAACACCACCGCTACCGCCGCTGTTGCAGGAGCATGTACACCCTTGAGAGCAGCCCATGCCTTTGGTCCTTTCTCTGGTTCACGCTGGAATGGCTTGATGTGACGGATCTGACTGCTCCCCAACGCTTGCCCAAGTAAGAGATAGCCTTGTGCGCTCTTCCGCACCCACGGGCTCTTCTCCGGGTCGTTCTCGGGGCGCTTCTCCGTTCCTTCCATCACCTCCAGCAGGTCATAGTGGTCAAAGATGTTCTCCATCTTGAAGGACCATTCAGCAAAGTTGTCACCGTTGAACTTGTCAAGCCCAAACACCCTAGGCTCATCCCTAGGTGGGCCAAGACTTGGTTGCATGGGCGCCATGGCTGAATCACGGGGTTGGCCTTGAGCTTGAGCTTCTCCACTGCCACCAGCACCTCTGCCACCCCTTTCCTCAGGTCCAGACATTGTAGAAACTGCTCCAAGGGGCTCTGATACCACTTGTTATAGTCACAATAGGCTTGAATGTGCCTAAAACGAAAGATAGAGAGCACAGACGGATTTCTGCACAGCGGCTTCAAACGTTGATAGCGTTCTGCTCACAGCTGCAAATGACTTGATTCAAATTGGATCTGGAGCGTCTTCACGTCGTCTACAATTAGCAATTTAGATTGCACGATTTGATAAAGAATTGATGACACAGCGTCGGTTTGAACGAACGGTACTATGGCAGCCACTATAGTCTTAGAACACAAGATAGGAAGAGTTACGAGTTGGGAATGACTCCCAGCTCCTACAAACCCCAAGAGCCGAGGTACAGTGATGTGGAACAGTGCCACACTGTCCCCAACCACGAAGGGTCTCGAAACTACCCTTCACTAGGGCCTACACCAAGTGAAATGTTACACTACACAAAGTAATGTAACTATCTTCAATATCTTGAGGTGTACCCTTTTGGCAAGCTTCGAAATCACTTGAGGCTTGACACCAAGGCTCGGGCTCTTCATCACAAACTCATCCTTGAGTTCTTGATGGGTCTGCTGCACACACCTGCGACACGCCGAACGTTCGACACAGGACAAAATAGAAACCGCGCACGACAAAATAGAAACCGCGCGCGAGACACAAACGACCGCGTAACACGCGTCTAGCGATAACTTGCTATTGACTCGACACACACACTCGACATCATGACTCAACATTCACACACAATTATAAGCATGAAATATATATTATCCCATGCCCTCATACCATTCCATACACACACACATTCACGCACACGGACAACAAGCCGAGTGCAAACCGTAGGGTTGCACCAACAGTAGGGAGGCCTGACAACCTTTTGGGGACCTCTATATTCGAGGGATAAGCAGGAACAGATTACAAGATCCTTCTCTCACTTTCAGGGTCTAGAGGGGAGTAGCACTACTTTCTAGTTTCTGAAACAAATTGTGCAGTAACAAAACCATTTATGGGATTGTTTGGATAAGTGTCTAGACCCTGCCGGCATGAGATAACGTTCAAACAGATGAATCTTGTGAAGTGTCTAGGGGATGAATACAATCCATGGAAGATATATAAGGTTATCGTGGGTCATTTTTCTTTTGATACCAGCTCGAAACCATAGGTTTTTGCTTTCATCCTCCCCTGTGTATGGAAGATTCGAAGTCTCCCTTGCCCATGTATCTTGACGCCTGAACGTTGCAGGATCATGTTATGAGGCTAATGTGGAGAGGTTGGAGGCAGAACCCGGTACCCAGGAGGCCGCCACAGTAAGTATGCTCGATGTACTGGGTTGTTTATTAGGGACCCTGAACCCTAGCAAATCCTGTTGATGTGTGGCAGAGAATCATGACTCTTGAGACCTGTGGGACACAAATGACCCTTGGATAGACATAGTTGGAGCTCATTATTTTATTTCCACCTTTTGTTAAACCACTGGTCCAAGAAAATATCGAGTGAAGACAAGCCGGCAATCCGAGTATCAACTGGCTGGAATCAAGTGGATCTTGACAAGCCAAGACCCGACTTGTTAGCTCATTGTTACCCAATCCTAAACCGGTTGCCCGTGAATCTCTCTTACAAAAGGCTGCCCGTGACTCTCTCTTCTTTTAATCCGGAAGCAGATTACCTTCACTGCACTAGCTTGTTTGTACCCAGAGGAGAAACTCAAAATGCAAATCCAAAGCGAATGCCCATATCAACCCGAAGCAGCATATCACCACAACCGCGTGGGGTCTAGCAGACGGTGGTAAGCCATACGTGCTTGCTTAAGCTTGACTGACTTGTCTTGAAATACGCTGGCTTGTCATGCCATTGCCTACTCTTCAATCTTAAGGAGTCATTCATGCCTCGCTGAGGACTTTTCTGATGATGGAAAATGCTGGTCGCGACAAACCTGGACCCTTCGTCATGAGGCTTCCTGGGATAGTGGCAGAATAAGATCATAGATTAAACAGACGGGACATGGCAACCAAAGAAAGGATAATGCCCAGCCCAAATCCTCTCAATCCCGTCTTGGCCATGTCTGGCCACAGAGGCATTAACCAGACCGACCTAGATACAGCTCTTTCTCTTACTCATTTTGAAAATGAATACGGGTCTCACATACTTTCTACCAAGGGTAGCACAAGTACCGCTTGAGAAACCACATTCTGACCATGATTGCGCGAGAATGAGACACAACCATAGGGCCAGGCAAAGGCCAACAAGGTGCATTAGAACGGAGAATAGGTCCGAACCAAGGCCAACCTTCTTACCTATGGAGTAGAAATTCAGACTTCGGACAACGGCTGGCTTGCTGCTATGAGGTCATGTACTGTGTCTGCCATGCCACGGCCCAAGGCGGGCATGTTTGAAGTCATGTCCACACGAATTTCGCTGGCACAATTCTCATTGTCGCGGCTTTGGTTGGGAGATCCCAATTTCGCACAGATTAGTGAGAAGCTTCAGCATGTCACCATGTGATGGACCTCCCATAGCCTTATGAGAAACCAACCCGTTGCCGCTCTGATGTGCCTAAATGGCCCTAGCGGGCTGGCACGGCTCTCCTTGCGCATGCCCAAAGGAAACCGGAAAGCTGCTTGATGTTGCAGTTGAAGGATTGAATCAGAGCTATCCAAACGAAAGGTTAAGCAACCCAACCCAGCCTTGCTGTGGTGGACCTCCCACAGCCTTGTTGTGAAACCAACCCATTACCGCTCTGATGGACCTTGATGGTGCTGGCGGGCTGGTCCGGCTCTCCTTGCTCATACCGAATCAAACCAAAATCAATCCCTAAGCAGTAATTGAAGGAATGAATCAGAGCCGGCCAAGCCAAAGGTAAAGTTTCAATAAGACCTCCTTCATACTGACAGGTATTTAAGGCTGCCCATGTTGCTGATGGTAGATGGAATAGACCCTGCCAATTTGTTATGTGATAGCTCCCTGATGGTACATACATGCAAGGGGTTCCATCCAAGAAAAGAGAGGGATAGAGTAAGTAGTTGGGGTGAGACAGAAGTGTTGGAGTTCGGATAAACCATCAAATTTGAAAAAATAATCATAATAGCTCACACATCCACTCTAATACTCATTCGACAAGCATAATCTGTTTGTCCATGCGCACAAGATTAAAATTTTGGGGACTCCGCTCGGGGGGCTTGACCCCCTAGGGTTTCCCTATTCTTGGAATAAAAGACATAAGAAAGAACAAATTGAACTCCAACAGGATTATTTGTGAGACGTCTCTACTGCATATCTCAATAACTTAAAACCAAGTTGTGTAATTACTTTCCGAGGGTGCAACTCTCAACAATGCTGTTTACAAGTAGGAATTGATCTCTTAGGGATAATCAGGCGAGATCATGGTTGCATTAGTTATACCAAGAGGGATTCAGAGGCAAGATTTCCAAGCCGTGGAAGGACTTTGTGCGCTCAAAAGTGATATTGGGGCTGGTTGGATAAGATTTGATGCTCATAACTTCACGGGTGCGCATCTTGTTCGGCTGGGAATTGAGTGGGCGTTCGAACAGATTCACCACCTGAAGAAGGAAATATTTTCAGCCGGCAGCTCTTGCAAGAGAACATTACTTGACTGGGAAAGGCGAGCTCACGATGAAGTTAGGGTTGACCAATTCTGAGGGGTGGTAAAAATGTTCTTGCATCCATGACTTGATTTGGGTATGATGGAACTAATAGAAACTACACCTGGCAGGACTACGTCTTTTCTCTTCACTGCCACCTTGATTTCAGAGGTTCCCACTTTCGACATCCTCGAATGTATGAAAGACTCAGAAGCACCCTCGCCCATGTAACTTGTCGCCTGAAAGCAGGACCATATTTCGAGGCTATGTGGAGATATCAGCGGCGAAAGACCCTGGTACCCTTGAGGTCACCACTGTGAGTGGCGGGCTGGGAAGCCGACACATCACCATGGTCGAGGAAGGTCTCCCTCGCACCTGCTCTGCCAATACTGGTCAGTGCCGTGCACCGTCTCCTTTCCCAGCCCGAAGCTCCAAAGTGCACAGTGATTCAGCCATGTGGGCCAAAGTGTACCTGGATAGCAAACCTTGAGATCCTCCCCGTCTCAGCAACAATCCTCCCCTGCTCAGCTGTCATCACCGCGCTGAGAAAAGGTGTCAGAATCTCCCCACCACTTCAGGAGCACCTTCCACCCCCAATGGATCTCGAGTCGAAGTAGTGCTGGTGCAGATACTCCGTCCTCACGCCCAGCTTCGTGTGCGGCCATCACGAGTTCTTAAGCACGGCCATGGGCTTCAATTGTTCCCGCCACAGATCCGCACACCCGTCGGCCCACTGCTGCCTGCCTCTTGCCTTGAACCCGGATGCATTCGTCCCTCCTAAAATGCACATTCCGCAGTCCCCATTTCCTCCTAGGACCCAGTCGCCATTTTTGCCATCGCCATTGATTGCAGACGAGCAAGCCAAAGCTGCAGCAGACAGCATACTTGTGGAGCAGACGAGGTCGGGCGGCTTCCTCTTAAGCTCAAGCATGCCCACACATGGGTTGGGCGAGGGAGCTTGCTGTTGAGGTTCATATAAGGTGCTTGACGGTGCTCCTGCTGCTGTTGCATCATGCTGGTGGCTGTTATGGTGGATCTTGGTGATGGCGTCTGCCTTTCTCGTGTACTGATGCCCAGATAGCTACCCATGGCTGTCTAGGATTATTGTGTACTATCGGGCTGGATTAGGATGCCAACATCTTGATCCTAACGGGTCCATGCTCTTGTAAGAAATAGATGGTGAGGCTTCTCGCAGGGGTTAAGGTCACTAGACATGAGCATTTGGCCCGACCCGACCCGACCCGATTTGGGCGGGCCAGGCGGGTACCGGGTCGGGTCCGCTCGAGTCTCCCGGGTCGGCAATGAGCTCAGACCAATCCTACCGTCATCCTTCAGCCTATAGTTTGGCAGCTAGTTAAGCTCCTATCATTACTACACTTCACGACCCCGCATGTACCCAACCCAATTTAAGGGATCATTATCCGATTCCGGGTCGGGTAACTATCGGTCAAGACCCGACCCGACCCGATTTCAGGAACCTGGAGGTGCAAAATTACGGTTAGAGTATAATACGGTCCGTTTTATACGCTCGTTTTTTACGCCATTTTTTCAAAAATACGGCCGTTTTTTTGTTAGAGCGTTTTGGTAATAAAAAAAAAAAATCCAGAGCTTCATAAATGATCCAATGTGTGGTCTACATAGAGAACAAACAACTACATGGCTGAAAACTAGTCTAAAATGAGCAACTACAATGCATGCATCCCTCCTCCTCCCTTCCCCTTCTCCCCCTACACCTAAATGATCCAATGTGTGGTCTACATAGAGAACAAACAACTACATGCTGAAAACTAGTCTAAAATGAGCAACTACAATGCATGCATGCCTCCTCCCTCCCTCCCTCCTACTCCACCTACACGTACGCATCCTCCTCGTCTTCTTCATCCTCCTCCTCGTCATCCTCCTCCCCACTGTCACCGTCGCTACAATCCCACGGATTGGGCCCTTTGTTCTTGCGCTTGGCTGGCTCATCGCCCCCGCCACTGCTATCACTGTCGGCCGCCTCCTCCTCTTCCTCCTCCTCATCACGCACCTTCTCTTTCCCCTTGCGGGACGCGCTGGCCTTGTTGGTACCACTTTTCTTTTTCAGGGCTGCGCCCTTCCTCTTCGGAGCCCGCTTGCCAATGCTGCCAAAGGAATCCCAGTCAATGGCACACGGCTCCCCCCCCTCTTCCTCGTCATCCACCTCCGCCTCCACCGGTGGAGGTAGAGCCACGCTGCTGCTGCCCTCCCTCAGCGTTCCATTGCCGAGGTCAGCATAGAGCTTACCTCGGGCCTCTCCCTTTTTGTCAAACGCATCCCGAGCTCGGCGACCAAACGCCACAAATGCCACGTCCGTCATGGACTTGGCGTTCAGCCGGTTGCGGTCTCGGCGTTGGACCCTTGCTAAAGCGGACCAACACCTCTCGACCTCGGATGAGGTCACGGGCTGCGAGAGCACCATGACCGCAAGCTTTTGCAAAGCACGGACCTCACCCCCATACATCTCCCACCACTCAGCATCGGAGAGCCTCCCGCTCTCCACCAAAGTGGTTGCAGCCCACCGCGCATCCACAGACCCCAACCTCCCCTCTCCCTTGTGAAATGCAGCAAGTTGTACCGCTAGCATCGTCCGCGTCTCAACACCCCCCCCCCCTCCTCTGAAACACCTCTTCAGCTCCCGCCATCACCTCGGGATCGTTCCGCACCTCCCCGATGTACTGGTTCTTAGGGCTTAAAAGCCACCCCAAGGCGTGGAGGGAGTTGTGCAGCTGCCCGTCCCATCGCTTGGCTATGATGGACTTCACGGCAGCTAGGAACTCGGGCTTCTCATTGGCGGGAAGCAAACCCGTTCGGTTGGAGAGTTGGGCAGCTGCGCACACAAGGGAGAGCAACCCATTCGTGGTGAGGGACAGAGTCGGGATGGCTGGTTTAGGAATACATTTAAGGGTGTGTGAAAACAATTAACTTACCCGCCGCCGATGCCGCCTCATTCGTCTTGACGGTGGCGTCAAGCATGAGGCCGTAGATGTTGGTGCAACCCTACGGTTTGCACTCGGCTTGTTGTCCGTGTGCGTGAATGTGTGTGTGTATGGAATGGTATGAGGGCATGGGATAATATATATTTCATGCTTATAATTGTGTGTGAATGTTGAGTCATGATGTCGAGTGTGTGTGTCGAGTCAATAGCGAGTTATCGCTAGACGCGTGTTACGCGGTCGTTTGTGTCTCGCGCGCGGTTTCTATTTTGTCGTGCGCGGTTTCTATTTTGTCCTGTGTCGAACGTTCGGCGTGTCGCAGGTGTGTGCAGCAGACCCATCAAGAACTCAAGGATGAGTTTGTGATGAAGAGCCCGAGCCTTGGTGTCAAGCCTCAAGTGATTTCGAAGCTTGCCAAAAGGGTACACCTCAAGATATTGAAGATAGTTACATTACTTTGTGTAGTGTAACATTTCACTTGGTGTAGGCCCTAGTGAAGGGTAGTTTCGAGACCCTTCGTGGTTGGGGACAGTGTGGCACTGTTCCACATCACTGTACCTCGGCTCTTGGGGTTTGTAGGAGCTGGGAGTCATTCCCAACTCGTAACTCTTCCTATCTTGTGTTCTAAGACTATAGTGGCTGCCATAGTACCGTTCGTTCAAACCGACGCTGTGTCGTCAATTCTTTATCAAATCGTGCAATCTAAATTGATAATTGTAGACGACGTGAAGACGCTCCATATCCAATTTGAATCAAGTCATTTGCAGCTGTGAGCAGAACGCTATCAACGTTTGAAGCCGCTGTGCAGAAATCCGTCTGTGCTCTCTATCTTTCGTTTTAGGCACATTCAAGCCTATTGTGACTATAACAAGTGGTATCAGAGCCCCTTTGAGCAGTTTCGACAATTTCTGGACCTGAGGAAAGGGGTGGCAGAGGTGCTGGTGGCAGTGGAGAAGCTCAAGCTCAAGGCCAACCCCGTGATTCAGCCATGGCGCCCATGCAACCAAGTCTTGGCCCACCTAGGGATGAGCCTAGGGTGTTTGGGCTTGACAAGTTCAACGGTGACAACTTTGCTGAATGGTCCTTCAAGATGGAGAACATCTTTGACCACTATGACCTGCTGGAGGTGATGGAAGGAACGGAGAAGCGCCCCGAGAACGACCCGGAGAAGAGCCCGTGGGTGTGGAAGAGCGCACAAGGCTATCTCCTACTTGGGCAAGCGTTGGGGAGCAGTCAGATCCGTCACATCAAGCCATTCCAGCGTGAACCAGAGAAAGGACCAAAGGCATGGGCTGCTCTCAAGGGTGTACATGCTCCTGCAACAGCGGCGGTAGCGGTGGTGTTGGAACGGCAAATGGCGGCACTACGAATTGAAGAAGACGAAGCGGTTGAAGAAGGGGTGCAGAAATTCTTCGACTTGTTGACGCGGCTTGAGGGAGCTGATTTGAACTACAGTGAGCTCCAAAAGAAGACCAAGTTGCTGGCCTTACTCCCCGAGTCGTGGTCCTCGCTCATCATCAACCTTAATCGCGACTTGCCCCGCCTCTCGCTTGAAGACGTGAAGCGAGCTATCCTTCAAGAGGATTTCCGCCGCCGTGAGTTGGCGAGTGCGGATGGCGCTGGGGCAGCGAGCATCGGCCGTGGATATGGTCGAGGAAGAGGCAGAGGACGAAGGGGAGGAAGGTTTGGTGGCAGCAACTTCGGCGGAGGCCGCAGGAGTGGCGGTTACGGCAGCGACGACAAGAGCTACGGACGCGGTCGCGGCCGATTCGACGGCGAGTGTCACTATTGCCACAAGAGCGGACACATGTGGCGCGACTGCTACAAACTCCCTGATGGTTGGACCCCTGCTCAAGGCCAAGAGGGTAGAGGAGCAGGAGGAGGGAGAGGACGAGGCCGTGGAGGCCGTGGCGGTCGCGGTGGCGGAGCTGCAAACATGAAGAGCGGAGACAACGACAAGGACCCGAGCGACGATCGATACCCGGGTCTATTCTACTTCGTGTCGACGCAAGTACCGGCTGGTCCAGAGAAGGATGAAGGCTTTGAGGAGCCAGCAGCTGTGGGGAAGGTGACCCTACACCCCCTGGACTATTGGGTGATTGATAGTGGCGCTACCTATAGCATGACACCTCGCCCGGACTTGCTCACCGAACTCGAGCCGTCACCGGTGAAGCATGTCACATCGGCTTTGGGGCAGCGAGCAGAGGTGAAAGGCATGGGCAAGGCCATGTTCAAGGGTGCTGATGGGAAGATGGTGGGCCTCAAGAACGTGCTTTGGGTGCCCAGCCTTGCTGCAAACCTGATTTCCGTGCGGCGGTTGGCAAAGGCCGGCATGGACACGAACTCGAAGGGAGCCAAGACCTACACCGCAAGGCTTGGCGATCGAATTCTTTGGGACCTTCATGAGGACAGGGATGTCTACAACGAGATGTGGCAGATCCCAGTGGTCCCTATGCCTAAGGAGAGGCAAGTGGCAGCAAGCATCAGCACCAAGGATGGAGCGGTCGGTAGCGACGATGGCGCGAACGGTCGCGCTAAGGAGAATGAGCTCAAGAAGAGCAAACCTGGAGGGACCAGCAAGTTCAGTGAACCTAAGGAGAGTGGTGCAGCAACCAAGGAGCAGCAAAAGGGTGAGGAGAACCCAGAGGCAGCAGCGGAGGAGGACTACGGAGAGAGTATGTGGGGCGCTATTGCGAGCGCGGCATTCTCCAATCCAACTTCGGCTACGGGGGAGTGTGATTGGCTCACCTTGCATCGGCGCATGGGGCATGTGGCCCTGCCCATCTTGCAGCAGCTAGTGAAGAATGAGATGGTTGCTGGCATACGTGTGAAGGGGGAGCCCGATGAGGTGCTTGGCTGCCCGACGTGCATTCAAGCCAAGTTCACCCGGTTTCCGTTCCCTAGTTCGGAGGCAACGGCAAAGGCACCACTTGATGAGGTGGTGATGGACGTGGTGGGCCCCCTGAAGCTTGGAGCTGCTGGAGCCGAGTATTTTCTCACCATTGTCGACGTCTACACCCGCATGACTTGGGTGTACGTGCTGGCCAAGAAGAGCGACGTGGCTGAAACGTTGAAGACGGATTGGTTCCCGATGGTGGAGCGGCAACAAGACCGTCTAGTCAAGTCAATCCGCACCGGTCGAGGGGGAGAGTTCCTGAGCAAGGAGTTTGGGTTGTGGCTGAAGAAGAATGGTATTCGGCACTCCCTCACCATGCCATACTCCCCTGCAATGAACGGCATCGCCGAGCGAGCGAACCGCACAATCACGGAGGCGGCACGCGGGTTGCTCATTGAAGCCGGGCTACCCGACTATTTCTGGCCTGATGCGGTGCGGAGCGCGTGTGTGGCCAAGAACAGAGCCTTGACTCATGTGGGAGCAGACAAATGGGTGCCCTATGTGGAGTGGCTAGGAAGGAAGCCAAAGGTGGATATGCTTCGGGTGTTCGGGTGCATGTGCATGGCGCTCGTGCCTAAGCATCTTCGGCACAACAAGCTTGGTGCCAAGGCGGTGTGGGCCGTGCACTTGGGCATGGCTCAAAATAGCAAGGGATGGCTTCTTTGGGACCCATTCACCAAGAAGTTCTTGGTGAGCAGGGACTGCAAGTTCATGGAGAACTTCATGTACAAGGATTGGAAGGCGGAGAATGAGGCGAAGATAGGCGTGCGGTTTGGGGAGGTGAAGAGTTCCGGTTTGGAGCATGTGGAGCTGCCTTTGGAGCTGAGCAGCGGCAGCACAACCACAAGGCAATCCTCCCTTGTGAATGGGGGAGAGGAGGCCAATGATGCAGAGGAAGAAGAGGAGGAGGTGCAGCAAGTGAGCGAGCGTGCACCGTCACTCCCTTCCCGTACTACGAGTGCTCCACGGATTCGAGCCACACCGCAGCAACGCCAAGGCCTTCAAGTCCCTGCAGCTGAGGAGGAAGGAAGGGGGAAGAGGAGAGTTCAACCCCCTAATAGGCTGACCTATGATGCGCCGGGAAAGCAGGGCAAGACAGCCCTGGCCGGAGCGGCAATGATGGTCGGAGACGACGAGGAGAGTGACTACGAGGAGTGTGCCTTCGCGTTCTTCTCTCCGGTGGAGATGCCGGGAGAACCAGCAACTCTCAAGGAGGCTTTGGAGAGTAGTGATGCTGAGAAGTGGAAGAAAGCCATGGAGAGTGAGCTGAAGAGCATCGAGGAGAATGACACGTTTGAATTGGTGGAGCTACCGGAGGGGCGTATGGCGATAACGTCCAAGTGGCTCTTCAAAATCAAGTCGGATGCCGACGGCAAGATCGAGCGCTACAAGTCTAGGCTTGTAGCCAAGGGGTACCAGCAGAAGGAGAAGGTGGACTTCAAGGAGCTGTTTGCCCCTGTGGTGAAGCCGACGACGCTGCGAACCCTATTCGCGGGAGCCGCCATCAAAGGATGGGTAGTAAAGCAAATGGACATCGTAACGGCATTCCTTAACGGCATCCTTGAGGAGGAGATTTTTATGGCGCAGCCAGAGGGGTTTGATGATGGTAGTGGCAGAGTGTGGAAGCTGAAGAAGGCCCTCTATGGGCTGAAGCAGGCCCCTAGGCAATGGTACATGAAGCTGCGCGAAGTGTTGGAGGGGATCGGCTTCACTCCCTCAACGGCCGATCACTCCTTGTTCATGCTTGGCGAGGGGGAGCAGAGGAGTTTCATGGTGGTTTATGTGGATGACATCCTCATTTTCTCACCCTCTTCTGACCTTGTGAAGGAGGTGATGCTGAAGCTTCAAGACAAGTTCAAGTGCAAGGCCCTTGGTGACGTGAGCTTCTACCTTGGGCTCCACATCGAACGAGATGTGGAGAAGCGGTGCATGCGGGTGCATCAACGAAAGTACCTGGAGGCATTGGCTGCCAACTTTGGGCAGAGTGAAGGCCATGTGGCTACACCTTTTCCGTCTGGGTTCAAGTGTGTGAAGGGACCAGAGGAGGAGAGCGTTGGTGAAGAGGAGAGGCGCCGATTTCACTCGTTGGTGGGCAGCCTCATGTATGCGGCGGTAAACACCCGACCGGACGTCGCGTTTGCTACCGGGCAGCTGGCTAGGGTTGTGCAATGCCCTAATGAGGAGCAGGTAGCAGCTGGAATGAGGGTGGCCAAGTATCTTGGCCAAACACCGACCGTTGGGCTGCAATACTCGGCGGCGGCACAAAGGCGCCAAAAGGGCGCGGATGGTGTTGAACCCGGGCGTTTGTTCCTCACCGCCTACTCGGATGCTTCATATGCATCAGAACCAGAGGACATGACAAGTGTGGGAGGCTTCATATGCTGTGTTGGTGGAGGCCCAACTGCTTGGGAGAGCAAGAAGCAGGTTGACCAAGCTTTGAGCTCGGTGGAGTCCGAGTACATGGCACTCTTCCGTGCCGTACGGGAGATTGTGTGGCAGCGGCGTTTGTTGGCTGAATTGGGGGAGGAGCAGCAAGGACCTACCCCACTGTACTGTGACAGCCAGGGTGCCATTGCTCTTGCTAAGAACCCTGTGTTGCATGGACTCACGAAGCACATGAGGGTGAAGTGGCATTGGACGAGGAGCATGGTAACCGCGGGTGAAGTTGAGTTGCGCTACGTGAAGACCACGGGGCAGCCGGCTGACATGATGACCAAGAGGCTGGTGGAGCAGCAGCATTGGAAGTGTTGCAAGCTGGCTGGGATGGCTCTGAACTGAGAGAGCAACATATCCTAAGGCCAACAATCCGAGGGGGAGTTTGTTGGTGCAACCCTACGGTTTGCACTCGGCTTGTTGTCCGTGTGCGTGAATGTGTGTGTGTATGGAATGGTATGAGGGCATGGGATAATATATATTTCATGCTTATAATTGTGTGTGAATGTTGAGTCATGATGTCGAGTGTGTGTGTCGAGTCAATAGCGAGTTATCGCTAGACGCGTGTTACGCGGTCGTTTGTGTCTCGCGCGCGGTTTCTATTTTGTCGTGCGCGGTTTCTATTTTGTCCTGTGTCGAACGTTCGGCGTGTCGCAGGTGTGTGCAGCAGACCCATCAAGAACTCAAGGATGAGTTTGTGATGAAGAGCCCGAGCCTTGGTGTCAAGCCTCAAGTGATTTCGAAGCTTGCCAAAAGGGTACACCTCAAGATATTGAAGATAGTTACATTACTTTGTGTAGTGTAACATTTCACTTGGTGTAGGCCCTAGTGAAGGGTAGTTTCGAGACCCTTCGTGGTTGGGGACAGTGTGGCACTGTTCCACATCACTGTACCTCGGCTCTTGGGGTTTGTAGGAGCTGGGAGTCATTCCCAACTCGTAACTCTTCCTAATTTGTGTTCTAAGACTATAGTGGCTGCCATAGTACCGTTCGTTCAAACCGACGCTGTGTCGTCAATTCTTTATCAAATCGTGCAATCTAAATTGATAATTGTAGACGACGTGAACACGCTCCAGATCCAATTTGAATCAAGTCATTTGCAGCTGTGAGCAGAACGCTATCAACGTTTGAAGCCGCTGTGCAGAAATCCGTCTGTGCTCTCGATCTTTCGTTTTAGGCACATTCAAGCCTATTGTGACTATAACAAGTACCGGAGCGTTCAAAAAAATATTATATCATGCATGAACATGCTTTCAAGGGGTTGTCAAAGTGACCAACCGTTACACATTTACTGTCTAGATGCTAACTTTTAGCTATGCAGTCACATACTTTTCAGCACATGCCTTTACCCAGTTATCCACTTTGACCAAAAGCCAACATCAATCTGCACACTCTACTCTTCAACGCTACTTTGGTGTATTACATGTTTGCGTACTCGCCAAACATTTCAAAATAGGGCCTCTTATGGCATCTCTTCTTGTCCATTCTGTGATATCTTCTGTACATTCTTGTCATATCTGTTGTCTAGAGTGTTACAACTTCAGAGTTGAAGTATAGAGATATTCTGTTTGTGTTCATACTTGGATAGGTACCTCGTGTCACATTCACATATCAATGTGGCATCGTTCACTTTGCCAGCCACCCATAACCGCCTAGTAGTATCTGTAGCATGTGTCCTTATTATGTGTTGACACATTATGATATTTTTCAAACCCCATTCCTACTCCTGTCTACCCCCAACAAATTACTCTGTCTTTCTCTCCCTCCAATGCAACCCTTCGTGTGTATGTACCATCAGGTTTCTACAAAACAACAGTTTGACTGGGTCTATACCATCCACTCTCAGCAACATGAGAAGCCTTTGTGTCCTGTCAGTATCAAGACAATATGATTGCATTTTTGCTTCACTTGGAAGGCTTTGATTCATTCCCTCAAATAAAGCTTAAGCTGCGTCCTTGTATGAGTATGAAAACTCATGCTAAACATGAGCAAGAAGAGCAGGGGCCAGCCCACTAGGGCAATAAAGGGTCGGATTCGGGGCCAGTAAAGGGTCGGATTCGGGGCCATCTATGGGGGGTCGATCATAGGCTCTTCCTACTAAACCATGCGAAGTTGAGACCTCCCCACCTAATTCGCGATAAAGGCATCTTCCTTGCAAAATCCTCTTGAGTATGACTTCAAACATGCCCGTCTCAGGCCATGACAGGGCAGACACAGTAGTTGACCTCATTTCAGGAAGGCAGCCAGGGTCCAGATAGGTATTGCTACTCGAATATCCCGCTGCCGTGTGCGCCGGATTGGCTGCACCTCGACCGTAGACGTTGACCCACGAAGAGAGACGTCTTCGGAGGACGAGGGGTCATCTAAGAACTTGGCACGCAGCTGCTTCGCATACTCAGATTCGCAGGTCGTCATGTTCTTATGCCTTGAGCTAGGAGTGCCGTGCAGGTGCTCTCGGATTCTAGTAGCATTCGGGGTAACCGCGACCTTGCAGTGAACGCACACGCAGCTAGTAATTGTACCTTCTAGATCCGTCTCCTTCTGGACGTGCTCCCAGAGGGATGAGATCGGACGAACCATGGCGCAGGTAGGGCGTTGTTACTCTGAAAGCGTAAGTGCAGCAGCTGTGCTAATGGTTTGCTAACCAGTAGCTTTCTAACATGTGTTAAGAGGTTCTGGACATAGCCCTTTTGTATTTACAGACCTGGTGTGCTTTGTCGAGGTGAGTTTGAACAACTCACCTTGAAAGAATGGGGTTGGGTTTGCCGTGATTGGTTCCGCGTTGAAATCGCGCTGCGCGAAAATTGCGACACACATTTGTGGGCGAAATCAGATGTTCAGTGGCGCGAGATTTGAAAAACTGTTGGCGAAACGGGTAAACACCTCGTTTCGCGATCGAAAAATGTTGTAATGTGGCGACTCGGTACAGTGTTGGACTTCTCTGATTGGTCGCGCATTGCACTCGAGTTTTGCGAAAAAAGCGAGACCCCTAAAAAGCGCGAAACCAATAATATACAAGCGCGAAAGGGCCAAAGTACTGACGAAACGGGTATACTGCCCGTTTCGCGAAATTACAATCTTTGAATTTGGCGCCTCGGTAAAGGGGTGAATGTGCGACTCGGGATAAAAAATCGAGCCGCATGCCCTAAAATTCCAGCGCATCAAAACTCGATTCTAGACATATGACAAAATCCGTTATTAGTGAAGAACACTACTGGTTTCAAAATTTCGGTCGAAATAAACGATCGTAGCGTTTTTAACGCCAAAAAATCAAAAATTCGGCCGTTTTTTTTCACCTTGACCTGGACACGGTTCGACCCGACCCGGCCTGGTATACCCGGCCCGACCCGGCCTGGTATGCATTTTGGAAATGTCGTCCGCCGGGCTCGTCAGCCCACCGGGAGTTCACAACTTGAAACAAGCCGGCTTGTCTTGGACCTATTCTTGTGCCTACTCTTCCTTATTTATGAGTTTTTCATGCCTCCCTGGAGACATTTCAGATGGTGGCAAATGCTTGGACCTCTCGTTCTGGCCAAAACCAAACCGGCCAAGGTTCAGCTCTTGATCTTGCTAAATTTGAGAACCGATCCAGTTCTCCCATACTTCCTATCAACGGTAACACAAGTCCGGTTTAAGAAACCACATTTTGACCATGATTGTGTGGGAATGAGACATAAGCATACGGTCAGACAAGGGCCAGCCAGATGCATCAGAACAGGAGTATAGGGCCGGACCAAGGCCAGCCTTTTCTACCTATGGCTGCAGTTTATATTTCGTTTGGGTACACCAGAGGAACACAATGGCACCTTGTACACCTCCTCTTCATGAAACGAGCAATGATGGATATTGCAACAATTGAATATGCATGCTTACAAGTATACAAGACTAGCGTTATTGCCTATTGTTGCAGGGAGTTGGCCAGTGAATTTGTTCCAGCCTCCATCACTGCAATGGAAATGACAGACAATATGGGGGAAACTCCCAGTCAAAGCATTGCTAACATACATGCTTGAGGTTTCAATAGAGAGTGAACCCAAAAGCAGTAGAAGGTAGGCCAGAGTGGGGAGGGAGATACAAAAGGCATGATATGTTGACTTAGGAGTGTGGCAGGAAAGCACATGCTTTGAAACAATTTCAGGTTAACATGGTAAAATTCAAAGTTGAGGAAATGGTCCAGTCGGTCGGGTATACCCGACCTGACCCAACGTGGATTTTTGCCAGGTCAGGTCACCCCAGGCAGTCCCCTAACCTGATTGGAGACCCGACCCGAGACCCGAATGACCATTGTTTCCTCGGGTATTTAAGTCGTGGTGACAATTGTTGTTTGCCACACACGTTGGGTCCAGTCAAGCATGAAGAAGCATGAAGCACTCGTTCTTTATTTTGCTGGCCAGGCAAAAGACTTTCCGGACCCGACACAAGGTAGCTGTCTGCCGGGGCGAACAAGATTGAACCGAGCCAGCCCAAGTCCGACGGTCCTTGCTATCTTGTATAGCTCCTTCCTATGGCCAGTGCAAGTTTTCCAAAGCATAGCTCTAGCCAAGAGCGGAACCTACTCACTAGGTTTTAGGGCTATGGTTGTATAGTTATACGGGTTTTTACATATCTTTGGCAACCATGTGTGGTTTCGGTCGAACCTCTAAGTGGCCAAGTCCCCAACCTCTTCTCACCCAACCAGCTCAGTCTCGGTTGGCGCGATTTGAAACCTTGACTCGTGGCATCCTACCCGCCACCTGGTTCAATCATGCTAGTGCCAGATCCGCAGGGATGTGGCGGTGCAACGAAATGCTAATCCGTGCAAATGCTGCAACCTGGCAAGTATGCCACGATATTGTTACCAACCAGCCCATGACAAACCGATTTGGGCCCAGACATGGCCGAACAAAGCTGGGTCGCTTTGGGGCAGTTCACAACCTCTGGAGGACCCCGCAACCGGAACCCATGATGCTGGAGTTGCGCTGGTCACATATGACCAGCAGTTTGTCAACATTTAAGCTGTTTCTAACTCCAACTTCCGTCTCACTGAGCGCTTGAGAATGGTGGTGAGAAGGGATAAATAGACTTGTTAATAGCACTGACAGAACAGCAATTATAGGTGCCTCAGTAACCCGTAAATAATATATGATGGGTTCACGAGCCACTCATGTATTCACCCTCAGAGGGTGACCCTCTCATCTGTCATTGTTACTCTCATATCTCACACTCATTGGTGCATGCAAAAACTCGTGACATTCCGTTCTCATATCTCAACTCCTGTTCCGTTTCATGACATTCCGCTCTTGAAAAGCTGGCAACAGGCAAGCCCCACGAGGTTGTGACTCCCCTCGGCTACACTTCATGGCTATGAGTTTTTGAGAAAACTCAATCTCTGTGTTTGCTACATTGGGTTGGACATGAGTGAAGTTATACCCAGTTTGGGAGGATGTCATGGAGACTGTTCTTGTTCCTGAACGTTTTTTCACCCTGTGGAAAGATTTCACTTAAAATCCTGGTAGGTTCACCACGAAGCTGGCAGGGCCATCCTTCAGGTTGTGACAAGCCGGCCACTGGCTGGCCATCGTAAAATGATGGTCACCCCCAGCTCATCATGAGTTGGAACCATGTGCTCCATTTCCCATGACCTGCCCATACTCATCTGTGCACTTGCCCATCTCTACATGCTCACACTCTTGTGTGTGCATGCTCCCGCTCATACTCACAGAGAGGTCAGCCTGTCCAAGGCACTAATGGAATCTGGAATAGATCCGGTTAAGCCAAAGCCATTGAAATTCCTGGTGGGCAGTCGAATGGAATGAGTGTGGAACATTACAAAAAATATGAGGAAACGGGATCACGAATGAAATCAAAGAAAGACTTTTGAATCCATCGAGGTGGTTTGGGTACTATTTGAGAAAAAGAGGCCCATGCAGCCCACATGCTGTCCTCCTGTGTGTACATGCATGGAGACGATAGCAACCTGAGAGGTTCATTACAATAGCGTTTTGCTGCAATGAACTCCTCTCAATATGAGCCACGTGAGGGAAATGGAGAACGGAAGGGGGGATGATGGGGTAGGTTAGGCAGCATTAACACCTAGTACTGCTTACAAATGTCGAGCTTTCATTACTACATTTTCAAATGAACGTTTTGGTTCTGCGGTGAAATTTGAGAGGAGAGCATTTGCTTTCTATGAATGGCATAGGCAGTGTGAATCTCATCCCCACACGGAGTCTCGCATGGGAACTCCAAGCACATACTAACCCCTCCAGCAATCCCCCAGCACACTCACTGCGACCCTTTGCACCCCTCTCATATGCACCACCACCGCCACCTTGCTTCCACTCACCCATTTTCTCTACTTCTTCCTTGACACACTCCAGCAGAACTCCTTTCGTGCACGAACCTGCTGCAGTTACAGCTGTTGCCATGCCCCTTGGCATGCCAACTAGTTCTCTGACTTACTACTAGAGCTGTGCCTATCCTGCTCTCTCTCCCTCTATAGAACCCCATATTTCCATTCATGAAAACGTAGCAATATTAGAACATCGGATCGAAGGTCGTTACCAATTCTCCATGGACGATGGTCCTTAACCTTACTCAAGCATGAAAATTAACCTTTTAACATAACTTACAGTAGGGACGATTTTAAAGTGTGAAGAACAAAGATACACACAAGGCATTCATGGAATGCATGGTCAGGAACGGTTAACTCGCAGAATGGTGGAGCGAGAGAGAAAAAAAAGGCACCCAAGTCAAGGCCAGCAAGAATTAGTGCACACAAGGGGGATGCAAGACTAGCTACTAGAGTTGCTGCTCTCACATGCTGGTCACCATGCCTTGGGCATCGCAATCCAATTTTTCGGCCAAGTTGCAGTTCCCCCCAGCCCCCCACCCATAGAATGTCTGCCCCCACTCTTGCTGCAATTCCAGCAGGACTTGCACTGACGGCAGATGGTGGGGGAGAGGGGGGAAGGAGGGCAAGAGAAAAAAAGAATGAGGGGGTGAGAAAGGGAACGGAGAAAGGAAAGATTGGCTCTCATCACCTTGGGTAAGGGGGTCTGATTCCCCGAAAAATGCTAACCTAGCCACTGGGTCACAACATGGTGCTACTACTGACCCAAGGGAAACCATAGGGTCAGGAACAGGTCACCTGGTAGTGACCTTGGGGCACCCAAATTCCCTGGGTGAGCCTCGGGTCGTCAATATTTTGCACAGGCTGTGCCATACGACTGCGAAATGGACACATGGTGAAGTACTCAGAACCCGTGACTGGGATATTGACTCTGCTACAGTGATCAGCATTGTGCGCATGGGAGCATGGGCATGATGTGGTCACCGATTCATCCGCTGAGAAGGATGATAACACTGATGATAGGAGGCATCAACAAGAGAGGAGGTCAAGTAGGGGGTTGGTATCAGGGGATGAGCAGTCCTCAGCTCCATTAGGCACACAACAAGTGATCAAACTACTAGTAGCCGTGGTCGTAAATGAGCCACGACGCCTTGCCGTTGCTGCATCCACCCATGGCAGCAAGCCACCCACACATGAAACTCCCCCCGCCCCCCCTATGTCTGCTGGTAGTCCAGCCAGCAGGAGTTGCACTGGCTGCACACGCAGGGAGAAGAGGAGCCGAGGGGGCACGGAGACATAAAAAAGAAGGGGAGGGAAATAGCCTGCTCCTGAGGCGTTATAATATGGCCCTCCTTTCCCCCTTCCTCTCTCAAACCCTGCAGATCATCGGAAAAACAGGGGGGTTGGAGGGGTAGGTTTATTTTCAGGTGCTTCAGGGTAGCTCGACTCAAAGGTACAGCGTAGCTACCCTTCAGTTGCTTTCAGCGTGGGCGCTTCGGGAATCAGAGGGATTACGAAAGCGTGAGTTGGCGTGGAGCTTGCGTGGACGATTTTGGTTGGATTTCGATTCACACCTACGGGATAGCTGCTGTTAGCGAAATTCCTCAGCTTCGTTTGCATTTCCTGTTTTAAATTCGCCCATTTCGTCCGATCACAGGTTTCGGAGAAAGGCTTCGGTCGTGTAAGGCCCGCTAAGGAGTTTTGGGCCCGCTAAGGAACACCTAGTGTTTTATATTTTTAAAGTACCTGCATAGACTGTAACCAATTCTACTAGGTATACATTTGAGATTTCCAATATTTAATTCGAAACAATTATGTTAACTACTTCGGCTATTGTTCCCTGTAATTATGTGTTGTTTTCACTGCAAGTAATTATTATTACTGATACTTACGATCAATCACTGAATTCATAATTACATGCTAAACGGTTGCGGAACCTCAATGTGGGTCTCGTGAAAGACGCGATTGCGAAATTAATATGGGAATATCATTGCATTGATAATAGGTGTTGGTTAAGAATGCAGGTCATTCCTATCACAACATGATAATTTAACATATCAAGTTGCTCTCATCTACGACACATACCTGGACTCTTCCCTTATCGGCACTGTGCTCCCGTTCTCAGAAAGATTTGAAATTGATATGGGGAGCTCATTGCATTGATAGAAGTGCTGGTTTATAATGCAGGCCAGTCCCATCACTCTAGCATAGTTCAACATGCCACTGCATCAATTGCAATGTGCTGTTTCTTACATTGAAGACACGCCTTGAGAGTTCCCTTCACACCACTATGCTCCCGTTCTCCGAATGATGCGATATTAATATGGGAAGATCGTTGCACTGATAGTAACTGCCGGTTAAGAATGCAGGCCACTCCCATCACACGATCATAGCTAAACCTGCCAAGCTGCATCAAGTGCAGGGCACCTGTTGTTCTTTGCCAATACAACAGCTCTTTCAGTTCTGTTTCTTTTCACCAATAGGTACATTGACGTCATACGAACAAACCAGCCAGGTTTCATCAATAATCTCCAAGGAGAATAGGTGCTGTGCTAATTTGCGTATTTCAGCCCCAGAGAGAACGACGGTCGGCCTGATCGTACCTATTGCTGTTTAATCAATACAACAGCTTTTTTAGGTCTGTTTCTTGTCACCAGTCGGTACATTGAGGTGCTATGAACATACCAGCCAGGTTTTAGCACTAAAATCCAAGAAGAATAGCCGCTGTGCTAATTTGCGTGTTTCAGCCTGTCACGGAAGGACGATCGACCAGATTGTACCTATTGCAGTTTATTCAATACAACAGCTTTTTGAAGTCTGTTTCTTTTCACCATTAGGTACATTGAGGTGCTATGAACATACCAGCCAGGTTTCAGCACTAATATCAAAGGAGAATAGGTGCTGTGCAAATTTGCGTATTTCAGCCTCTCACGGAACGACGATCGGCCTGGCTGCACTTAGTGCTGTTTGATCAGTACAACAGCTTTTTTAGGTCTGTTTCTTTCCACCAGTAGGTACATTGAGGTGATATGAACATACCAGCCAGGTTTCAGCACTAATCTCCAAGGAGAATAGGTGCTGTGCAAATTTGCGTATTTCAGCCTCTCACGGAACGACGATCGGCCTGACTGCACTTAGTGCTGTTTGATCAGTACAACAGCTTTTTTAGGTCTGTTTCTTTCCACCAGTAGGTACATTGAGGTGATATGAACATACCAGCCAGGTTTCAGCACTAATCTCCAAGGAGAATAGGTGCTGTGCAAATTTGCGTATTTCAGTCTGTCACGGAACGACGATCGGCCTGACTGCACTTAGTGCTGTTTGATTAGTACAACAGCCTTTTTAGGAACATACCAGCCAGGTTTCAGCAAAAATCTCCAAGAAGAATAGGCCCTGTACAAATTTGCGTATTTGCACCGGCGTAAATGATCACAAATCAAACTCCAGTGGTCCGAAGACTGTATATATAATGCATATATGTCTCTGAATTATAGCAGGTAGGTTGTTTGCACTACATATACTTAATTTCAGTCCATTAGGGAGAGAATATTGTATCACACATTGTTCCATAGAATAGCCTGATACTAACGTTATTAATAACATGCTATAGTGCTTCGAACTACAGATATATCAAAATGGTTAAATTACGACATGGTTACAAGATCAAAACTTGTTACGTTATCTGATATCTCAAAATGATTGAACATCCTTTTTGCAAATATGGACAGAATCAGTCATGAAACACATGCTGAGTTAGTGTTTGGTTACTGTGGTAGGTTTTCACGTCTATTTGCAACAATTTGTGTTAATATTTAATGTTTCTGGGTTGTGGGTATCGGTTGTAGTTTGTGATTGTTTTGTGACGGACTGTAATTCCAGAACTGTGTACTGTGCGGTCGTGTTTCACAGCAGCGCTGTACCGACTGCCAGAATGGTTGAGCTGGCAATATTGCGCGGCCAGCAACGCAGCGCGCCAGTTCAAATTGAGGACACATGTCGCTGCACCGATTTTCGCCAATCAGCATTCCAGCTTTGTTCCTTTCAGCCAATACAATTCGCTGGTGCAATGTGCTGCCAGCGCGTACCTTGCAACAACCTTGCCTCATCCAGCTTGTTATGCGATGCAGTGGTGGCATGTGTGGTGGAGAGAAACTTTTCGGTTTGAATCTTTCTTATCGCCTACTGTAAGATTGTCATATCTGACGTGCCATTTTCGAGACCGAAATGCTAAAAAGACACGGTCGGGTAATAAGAACGATTTGAGACGTTATAAACTGAGCAATTAAGAGGCCATACCGATTTTGTTTTGTTTTGGGCCTATTCTGTTCGACAGCCCTGAAATTTCACCCTCCCTCCCTACCCTCCATCTCTCCCTCCCTCCCTCCCTCCCTCCCTCCCTTTCCCTCCCTCCCTCCCTCCTTCCCTCCTTTGCCTCCCTCCCTCCCACCCTCATTTCTATCAAAGCCCCAGAACTCTTTCATTCCTCTGCTCTTTCTCTGAGCTTCCTTTTTTTTTGTTGAGACTGTCCGCCAGATCTGTTACTGCTCCTAGGATGTGTCTGATCGGCTCGGAGTTCCGTCAACTCCAGTTGCTGCTGCGCTTCCCTTCCTTCAGTTTTTTATCGCTCACGGTGGGTGTCTGCTTCCTTGTCTGTCAGCGCGCCCCTGCTCTCGCTTCGTCGACGCCCCTGCTCTCGCTTCGTCGATGCCCTTGCTCTCGCTCCGTCGACTGCTCTTCCTTCTGCGCATCTGGACATCCACTGGGTAATCTTTTCAATAGCTAACGCATGTGATTGCTCGCGATTTTCAAGACCATTTTTTTTAGTTTCCCCGTTTCTGCCTGTTACGTTTTTGTTTCTGTACAGGTCGTCTGCAAACCTGGCGCAACGCCTAGCAACGGAGATGCACAGACTTAGTCGTCGTGGTGTGGACAGCGTTCAGCTCTTTCTCTGGTAAGGAACCTATTCACGCTAGTCATTTCAGCATGGATAGTTCGATTTTGTTGCCTTGCTTCTCTGATGTTGTTTGCAGGTCGCTTACGATATGTGCAAGGCATCCGACTGCGAAATCGTCGCATTATTACGCGTTGGGACGTTTTTTACTAGGTTTTAATATGTTGTGCAGGTACCGTTGAAAACGACTAATTGAAACCAGGCGACCTTCTATTAGGATAGTTGTATGGTGTTAGTTTAGAGTTTCAATGCATAGTGTTACTTTCGAAAGTGTAAATTGTAACTGCTTGATGCTTGTTTCGTTCGATTTCGTCAGTTGATAATATGAACAATTAAAAAGGTTACTTGCTGGAAATGAGATACCACCTGTTGCTGTGTCTTTTGTTCAAAATCAAATGTAGCATAATTATTTTGAAAATTTTAAATATATTTTATGATATGTTGCAAATACGGAGCGTAACTGGTTACCCTGTTTCCGAGGTAAGGTGGTTGTAGCAGGTTATTGTGGCGGTCTTTGTTACCCTGTTATCTGCCATAACTGTAACAAAAGCTAAGTCTACTCTTTTTTCTGGATAGCTATATCTATCGCGTCCCCATTTGTTTAGGCGGTTACGGGCGAATCAATAGTAGTTTTATCGGCAATATATGCGACGACGATTGGTTGTCACTCTGGGAGCACGACGAATGCTCGCAGGCCACGTAAGACGCGAAGCGGTAGAACAGATTCATAGTTACGGAAAGGTTACTTTCACTCTCTTTGTGATGTGCGGCCTCGATACCCCGCGAGTGAATACGCCAATCAGTTTCGAGTTTCACAAACACAACCTGCAAGTGCTGGCGTGACACCTGGTAGTCGAAACAATCGAACATTCATACCTACGGGAGAGTTGCTTTACAGATTTCGAGATGAGCGGCCAAGATGTGTCGCACGCATTTTCGTGAGTTTGCAGCTCAATTGAAACCTACGACAAAGCAACTCTTCCACCCTCTTCGAAGCACCTGACGCGAAGGGTACGGCAAAGCAACTGTGGTGCTCCTTTACCGTAGCTTTGAAAGACCCCATTTTTTTCCGATGATATCAGCAGAAATGTAGGTGTGACACATGCACAAGGAAATTGTTCCAGATTCTGCATTTTCCGGCGGTATCAGCAGTATAAAAGACATAGCGGAAGGGAGACAGCGGGCTCGAGGCGAGCCACGTCGCCCAGCCGAGCTGAATGCGTCCGTGCCGGTTGCCCACGGCGGGATGCAGCCTAGAGTTTTTGCTTGCGAAGCTGTGCTTTGAAACGCCTAGTGGAACTGAACCGCGTGATAGAATCTGTGGAATTTGAAACCAGGACTGCATCCCACCGTCACAAAAAATGCATACACTATCAAGGCAAGAAGTTTGAACGAACCTTGGGAGGCGGCGAACGGGACACAGCGGACTGGAGAAACCACGAAGAGACACGTCAGTAAGATGAGTGAGCTGAATTGAACGATGCGTCCCTTGCCTTCTGTTGCCATCGTGGCGCGGCGAGCTTCCAGGAAACGGCTGGTAGTTATCGCTTGTGAAGCTGTGCGCAAGGTGGCTTTTGAGTCGACTCAAAAGTCAAATCGCTTGTGAAGCTGTGCGCAACTACTATCAGTGATTCTAAGCGTCAATAGAAACGCGTGAATGTGTGTAGACGGTTAAACCAAGAAACTACTGTTACCAGTGCAAACGACGTCCCAAGGAATCCAAGGAGGAAAGCTACTACTAGTAGTACTAGGAAATGAAACTGAGGAAAAGAGTGCAGGAGGTAAGGGTGGGAGGTGGAAGTCCCAGTTTCTTGCCAAGATTGTTCCGCAATTTTCTTCGTGGCTGTGACAGGTCAACATCGCTGACGACGTCAAATTCGCGAGTTGCGACCTCCTTATTCAGCCGTTGAGTGTGGATCTCGACAAATGCGAATGTATCGTCAAGTTACCCTGATCTCGCGAATTCCAACGGGACACGAGTTTCGATGGGTGCGTGGCATGCCAGCAGGGCGTGTCGAGCTCCCAAATATCTCGCCATGTCTGTGAGTCGGACGAATCAGGACAGCAGCTGACCCTGTTGACGAACTCAAATCGTTTCGTTCGCTCTCGCAATAGCGGAACAGGACGAAACCATAATAACGACCACTACAGAAAAGCTCATGCTTTCAGCATACGAAGAGCTACTAACAAATTTGATGATGCGAATTATGGCACTAGCGACCAGCACCCTCGCAACCTGGCATCATAGCGAACTACTGCACAGACCGCGATCTAGCCGCTCACCCCGCGACCTACGTTATCGAAATTTTGTACTATAAAGTGGTCTAGAGATAAGGTAAAGTTGTCAGTTCAACAGAATGGGCCTCCAGTGGCCATAATCATTGCTTCCTCTGCCTTCCGTAAATGATTAGACGTAATCTCGAAGGATACTGTCAAAAGGAACGTCACTTTTGCTCAGTTATTTGGATACCGTATGAGCTGACTCAGCAATAGCACTAGTAACACTGCTCACCGCCATCCTGAATGCCTCCCATCATGGGGCGATGGCAAATCGAGCGAGGGTCGCGTGCGTCGCTAGCTGCTCCGTGAGCGCCGAGAGATTTTGTAGCGCCGCGTGTATTGTGAGAGGCGGCGTCGCGAGCATCGCAGGCGTCGCAGCGAATCGAATGGCGTCAAATGACCACATTTTGCCGCTTTTGAGAATTCTGGTGCCATAATTGCCGCGGATTGTGTTCTCCCCCTGCTCCTCTCCCCATGCCTGTTCGCCCCCGCTCTTCCCCATTTTTTGCTTCGTATCCTCATTCTGTGCTTGTTGTGTTATATAAAAAATTTCCACTTAGATGTACCCGTCCGAGACATCTAAAAACATCAAAATTCCCTTCTTTCCTCCTCCCCCTCCTCTTCTCCCCCTTTCCCCTTTTTGTCCCATCCAATCCACCTGCCTACCCCCCTCTTTTCTCCCCACTCCCTCCCCTTGCCTCATGCTACCTGCCAACCTCTCACAGGCTACGAGAACCTGCTGCCTGCTGGAGAGCCAACCAACCATGCAGCTCACGCGCAGCGCATGCAGTGGGTCCTCGCAGCCATGTCGTCGTCCTTGCCACTGACCAGACCAGACGGCCTTCTGTTAAATGGCGTGGCGATCACCATTGCCTTCCTCATTGTCGCCTTCAGCGCTGGTGGGAGGATTGTCTTCTCCTCTCCTACCTGCTCCACTCCCGTGCATCTTCCCCCCTGCTCCTCGCGAAAGCGCGTGCTCCCGCGACGAGATGGCCGATGCCTTCCTCGAGGTGCGCCGGGGAAGAGGGGAGAGGTGGGCGCGGGGGATGGGAGATGTGGGGGCAGCGAAAGGGTTGGGAGAGGGGAGGGTGGGGGGGGAAGAGGGCATGGAGAACGAAAGCGGGTGCTCTCAAGACGAGATTGCCGACGCCTTCCTCGAGGCGCGCCGGGGAAGAGGGGAGAGGCGCGCGGGGAGAGTTGTGGGGAGGGCGGGGACAGGTGGGGAGAGGGGAGAAAGAGGGGGAGGGTAGGAGGGGTTGGTTGGTGCTTGTTTTTTTATATGATCAAGCCTGTGTTGACAACTGTGTGCCAGCAGACCGCATGGAGACATCTCAAAGCATCCCCTCGTTTACCTTCCCCCCTGTGCCCTTTCCTCCCCTCTCCTCCCCTTGCCAGGTGTGTGAGGACCGCGTACCAGCAGTAGCAGACCGCATGGTGCTGCGCAAGCTGGTTCCAAGTATTTCCCCCGCCTCCCCTCTCCCCCATTCCCCCCCGCCAGGTGTATGAAGACCGTGTACTACCAGCAGACCACAAGCTGGCGCAGGACATGCGCGAGAGGACCGTGGATGCACCGGCGGGTGAGCCAGGGATAAGAAGTGATTGTTGTGGGATGATACCGGTAAGAAATGGGGGGGTGGAAGGGAGGGGGGGGGGGGGGCGAGGAGGGAAAGAGGGGGTTAGGGAAACGGGGATATAAAGATTGCTGGTGCAGGACATGCGCGAGTGGCCACGCCAGCGGGTGAGCGAGAGGAAGAGAGAGGGGGGGAGGGAATACGGGGGATATGGAAGGGTTAAGAGGCGATGGGGGGAAGAAGATGGCAAGGGTTCAGGTGCGTGAGGTCTAAGAAGCAAGACGTAAGGGTTCTCTCCTCTGTTCTTTGCCACCCACTCCACCACGCCTCACCCGTAACCCCCCCTCTCCCCCACGCCTCTCCCCCTTCGCCGGGCCCCTGCCAGGAGGAGACAGCCCCCGAGGAGGCAGTGGGATCCGGTGGGCAGCGCACGTCCCCTTTCCCCCACACCCCTCCCTTAAGCCTCTCCCTGACCCCTCTCTAATGCTCACCCCCCTCCCTTGGTATCTTCCCGTCTCTCTCCCCCTTCGCTGGGCCCCTGCCAGGAGGAGGCAGCCTTGGAGGAGGCGTTGGGATCCGGCTGGCAGTGCAAGTTGCTGTTCGCGCGGATCACCGACTGGCTGGTGGCAGCGCACAGGCCAGCCGCCCTGCCATCAGGTGTGAGTGCGTCCACCAGCATGTGCGGAGCGCAAGGGCTTATGAACGGTCAGAAAAAGACACAGCCTGTTCGGGCAAGGGGGGACCAAGAGGGGGCGTGCGTCTGGTCTGGCGGGGTCAGGTAGGTGCAGGACCTGCAGCGGGTAGGCTGGCTGCAGCAGCCGGGCGGGTGTCAGGAGCCGGGTGGGCACGCTGGGCCTGACAGGTCCATGAGATGTGGGAAGGCCGGCGGCAGGCCCAGTGTTGTCATGAAGGGGCGGAAGGGCGCTGGAAGTAACTCAGCCGGAGAGCTTGCTCTTATGTCTGATGGACCGAGAGGAGTTCCGCAAGGGCAATCGCGCGTCTCGCGTCCGGGCGATGTGATAAGTGGTGTTCCCTGCTCACGTTGGTCGCTGATGTCTGCTCTGCTGAGGCGTCGCCAGTCCTGGTGAAGCCGCCCTTTGGTTTTGTCGCCTTGTATCGATCCTGCCGCTACCAAATCCGGTCTGTGCTCTCATTTGTCGCCTGTTCGTTACCGCTGCCGTTGGCACGCATCGCCACTTGTGTCCATCCATTTAACGGGAAAGAGCCACTCCCGTCATTTCATCACCCCATCATCTCATTACCCCATCAACTCTTCACCAAATCGTCTAATCGCCTTTCCACCCATCCCGGCCATCATGGCAGGGCGTTACAGCATGCACCTCTTTCCTCCCTACCTTGTTCCCTCCCTCATTGCCTATTCCTCCGTCCCTAGCTTCCATTCCCCCACCTGAAACTTCACACCATTTCGCCTCTTCCAGTGCAGAGCAGTGGGGGCATCAGAGGAGTGGGGGAGGTGAGAGGAATGGGGGTTATGAGAGGAGGGTATTGGAAGATTAGGGGGGATGAAAGGAGTGGGAGGCATGAGATGATTGAAGGATATGAGGAGACGGGGGGGGGGGGTGAGAGCAGTGGGGAGTATGAGACGAGTGGAGGGGGGGGGGGGGGGGGGGGAATGATGGAAGTGGGAGGTAGGAGAGGAGTGGGGGATAAGAGAGAGGGGACTATGAGAGATGTGGGGTGAATGAGCGAAATGGGGGATATGAGAGGAATGGGGGGATTAGATCAGTGGAGAGTATGATGGGAGTAGGGGGTATGTGAGGAGTAGGGGGTATGAGACCCAACATCCCCTGCCAGCCAGCCACCCCGTTCGTCCCATTCTGCCATGCCCTTGATCCGATCATATCGCCACGCACAAGCCAAGTGTCCCCTTCTCTCCAAAATTCTCCTCCTCTACCCGAAATAGCCTAAGAGCGGTCACTGATTCGGGCAAGGAGGGACCAAGAGGGGGCAAGGGCAGGACCCGCAGTGGGTAGGCTGGCTGCAGCAGCGGGGTGGGTGTCAGGAGCAGCAGGCACTCTGGACATCACGGGTCCATGAGGTGTGGTAGAGCCGGCGTCAGCCCCAGTATGGTGATGAATGGGCGGAAGGGCGGCGGAGGTTACTTAGCCGGGGAGCTGGCTCGTGGCTTCTGGTCCGAGAGGAGGTCGCCGAGGGGTAATCGCGCATCACGCGTCCAGCCTGCTCACGCTGATCGCTCGTCTGCCGAGGCGTCGCGAGTCCTGGTGAAGCCGCCCCTAAATCCTATCACCTTGGACTGAACCTGCGTCTACTAAGTTAGTTCCGTGCTCTAATTTGTCACCTGTCTAGACACGACTGCCGTTGGCACTCTATTCACCCCATGTTCCACTTGCATGTGTTCAATCTGCCTCCCTTCTCTCCCCAATCGCCCCTGTCCCTCTTCTCTGTCTTCTCTCCCATGAAAGACAGTCCAAGGCATGGCGTGCACTCACAGTCACCACTTTGCTCCATGCTGCTCTCCCGAACCTTTCTATGTGTGTCGTGCATCCTCGTCCTCCACCGCAACCGATTCCAAACCATATTTCTGCTCCCCTTCCCTACCCCCACCCCCCCAGGAATGCACTGCTGCCTTGAGTAACCCAACCATTACCATGACAACCCTCAAGGCAGTGCCACCTTCCCACCGGATTCATTGTTTCCTCAAGCACCTCTGAACACAGCCCTCTTACCTCGTCTACCTCTCCCGAGATTTCCGAAAGTCCGCTCCTCACGCTCCCCATGTCATCACATCCCCTCCGTACCTCGGGAAGAGCTCACTCATATATGGTCCCTCTTCCAGCCGTAACGATTGCTGCCCCGTTTGTTCCATCTTCCAAGGAGCCTCATGCTGCAGCCCCTGCAACCTACTCTTGCTCTCCGTCGTCCACCCTTCTGCCTGCTTCTGGGCGCTCGTCTGTGAATCCCTCTTCCTTGGCAGCCGTTTTAGCCAGGCCGGTGGTACCACATGGGGATGGTACTGTGGTACCACGGGTTTGACACAATCAAATGATGATGCTGTAATCAGAATTGTAAGTTGAACTGTCAACTTTCAATTAATTCTGTGTGTGCATGTATGTTGTTGCAGAAGCAAGTATTCTTTGCTTGACCCTCTCCTGCACCACACTATTCTTGTCTTAACATCCTGAAAACCGTTCCGAGCCTGCAGACGTCTCCGCCTCTCTCTGCTAAAATCTTTTTCCATCCCTTTATATATACCCTCCCTATATCCTGCGGCGTGGTAAAACTACGGTAGATGCTGCCGTTACGCCCACTCTATCCCAGGAGAAGCCTGCATGCTCGTCTATAAACAAGCGGATGCATCTACTGACCCGATGCACGAATATGTTTTGCATGATCACTAGAGGAGAGTTTAATACTCATCTTTTATAGGCATGGCTGAATCAAGTTACTATTTACAACCAGTATTGTAAACGAAAACATGTGTAGCGATAATAAAGGTACCAATACAGTAGTCGTCCATGAAAATGTGCTGGCAGTAATCAAGATGTACCGTAGTCCATGCTGCTGCCTGCCACTACGATAAACAATTATCAGTAAGTTGGTCTCTCAATGATACGCCAGAATTACTTGTGATAGTACATCCACCGATACGAATCATGTCCCCCAGGGAGGCGAGGCTTGCCTTGGTTGTCGAGCAACTTGTCACACCCTGTGAAAACCACACGGTCCAGCAGCTCCAGCTTGCCCACATCATCAGGCAGTGCCTCCAGCTGCTTGCAGCCCTCCAAGTCAAGGGCCTGCAGCCGGCTGAGGCGGGCAAAGTTGGGAGGAAGGGATGTGATGGCAGCCTTGTGCACGCTCAGCTCACGCAGGCAGGCCAGCTGCGTGAGGGACGCAGGGAGATGCGCGAGCGCTAAGCAGTTGGACAGAACCAGCTTGCATAGTCGCGACAGTGCACCGATTGAATCGGGAAGTGAGGGAAGCTTGGGAGCGTTGATCTCGAGGTAGGTGAGCTTGTGAAGAGCTGCGATGGTTGACGGGATCTCCGTCAGCTCAGCCAAGCATAACTCTAGGTGACGCAGCTCCTGCAGCGTTGAGGTGGAGAAGTCTGGAAGCTTCACGACTCCGGTGCTCATAAGTGCGAGGGTGCGGAGGCGAGGCAGGTCGGCCAAGGGGAATGGGAGCTCGCCCTCACATGCCAACACCAGACGCAAGTGCTCCAATGAAGACAAGCTTCTTGACAATGCGGAGGGGAAAATGACAATGCTCAAACTGAATGTCGTGAGGCTGGAAAGAGCATAGGTACCCGGTAAATGGGTGACCTCCGGATAGCTCCCCAACCTGAGAGTTTCCAGCGACCCCGGCAAAAACTTCGGAGCCTTTCTCAGCAGCGCACAGCCGGTCAGCTCCAGCTGCTTCAGCGTCGCCAGATGCATGAGGCTCGTGGGGACTGAGAATAGGCTGCTGCACTTGTCCACCACTAGCACTTCCAGATTCAGTAGCGCTGCCACAGACTCAGGGAGCTTCTGGATCCGAGAGCAGGACAGCAGGTACAGCTCCTGCAGGCGCCTCAGCTTCCCTATGGCGTCTGGCAGCTCGGCCAGCTCACACTCGTGCAGCTCCAGCCTTGTGAGCGAAGCGAGCTGGGTGAAGGAGGGCGGAAGCAGATGCCGTGCCCTGTACGATTTCAGGTAGAGCGTGTGGAGGTTGGTGAGGCCTCCGATGTCGGCAGGGAGAATGAGCAAGGGGGAATCCGCGAGGCACAGGGTCTTGAGCGCTGTGAGGGCGCCCCATCTGCTGCAGAGACTTGGTACCTATCTGCAAACAAAACAATAACCAGTGCAAAAGAAACAGGCAGAACGGCACACATCGCGTCAAAGGATACAATACAGTCTAGCTAACATGATAATACAAACACGGCTGGAACTAACATAATGAAACCGACGGAAAAGCGATAGGTTAGTAGACTTACTGGTTTTCGAATGCGGAATTCACGCGTCGAAGAGGTTCCTCGCACGCCTTTTTATGAGTTGACGATGAGCTTGCAAAATGAACCATGGGGAACAAGCACAAAGCAGGAAACAGAGCAAAAAATATACGACGAAACGGCAATGGGGGTGTCGACAAACTGGTTCATGGCGGCGCCCACGGGTGGAAGTGCTGCCGCACGCGCCATTTTCGGGTTGAAGGTAATGATCTGAAGAGAGACAAAGGGATTCACACACAAGAACGGAAACTTCAGTGATTAATGAACGAAGAGATACATGATTCCGTGTTCGCTCAGAAGACTAGCTGATGATAAACTAAAGAGAGGCAGCCGTGCGACACGAGTTGCGAGATACGACTATCGAGGGGAAACGTATGAGAGATGCACACACATGAATCAAGAAATGAATCAAGAAATGAACTGCGTGATAATTGAAGGTGGGCTTGGGGAGGACGAGGATATGGTTGAGCCAGAGGTGAGAATTGTGGGTGGGGTGGGGACGTGGCGCGGGGCAGAGAAGGGGTGCGACGTGGCGTGCAGCGATTCCTTTTTGCAAGTTTCCATTCGCCATCCAGCGTCAGCTGGCAGTGAATCCACGCAAGCAGCCTGCCCGAAACCTGCCCATGTGGGTACACTTATGGACTGGAAGCGACCTGGGGTTATTTTTTCTGACCTACAGCAGTACAGTGTGCTGTGCTGGACAGTGCTGTGCTGGACATTGCAGTGTTGGCATTCAACCAATGGTAACACAAAACTCGAAAGTCTGTTACATTATGCAATTGTAACATTTATTCGCGACTAGTTTCCGCGGGCGAAGTTCCGTGACGGAGCGAATTGTTTTTCGCCTGTTAACAGTTGGATAATCCGAGGCCTGTGCCGAGTCTGCGGTGCACTTCGCAACCTAGTTGTGACTTCGGGTCTACTTCGGGATGAGACTGTGGGCAAGTTTATGTAGGTAGCCCCGAGGTAACCTGCGTTGGGGGTGAGTTGAGGCCACCCCTGATTTTTGAGACGCAGAGGTTGGACCGACAGTGTTAATGCGGGTCAGCTATGTTTCTAGGCTAGGATATAACCTGATTTAGAGTCTCTCCACATTTACTCTGGTTTCCTACTTGGGCAACTTCGTGCCGGGGGGAATCATGACTTTATCCACGCCATGAGCAATGAAGTACGGCCCGGCGTAGTTCCTCGTGATCTTGATCGTCGTCCACGCAGCAGCAGGCGCCTTCGGACCCTTGGCAAACGACACCACGTTCGCACCTTTTGCCGAGATCTTGTAAAGAGCCTACTTCAACTGAGTACGAAGCGGCTGCACCTTCTTGAAGGTCCTGAAATTCGGAACGGTGTACTTTCTGCTGACAATGTGGTACGCCGTGATGTTGTAGATGGTGGGGATGTTGCTGCTCTTAGCGGGGATCTTCTTAGCGAGGGCTTCGGCTTCTGTGTTGCTGGGGAGGAGGATGGTGGCGTCCGCGAGGGCTGAGAAGTCGTATTTGGAGTTGAGCACGAGGCCGATGTACTTGTTGAAGTCATTGGCGTATTTCGCGTACTGCGGGTAACGTTTCGTGATGGTGTTCGCCATGTTGTTCAGCTCCGCTTTGAGCTGCGCCTTGGTGGGTTTGGCCTTGGGCTTCGCTTGCGCGTTTGCGCCAGCCGCGCAGAGGGCGACGCAGATGAGCGCGAGGACGGCGAGGACGCGTAAATTACTAGCCATTATAGATAAAAGCTTGGCTGCGCGAGCTTATGAGCCTTTGGGGATGAGTATGGAGTGCAAAATCTAAACCAAACGTGGCTGCACTGATAATTCAGCGCAGGTTTAAATCAGCTGATAAAAACTCTAAATTTGGTTGCTACTAAAGTGGTGTTGATATGCTCAGAAGAAATTGTGGAAGGACTGAAGTGAAAGGCTGTTGATGATGGAAATGAGCTCAACGATGAGCAATTTGTAGGGGAAGAGGTGGAGGAGGAGGAAACGGGTTACCAGCCAGCAACGTTGCAACACTGATCGTCACGAAGCTCCAATTGTGGGGCCAAAATCCTCGCCACCCGCGAGCGCGGTGCGACGAAACGCGCTTGCGAGAGCGACGCCGCTGTGTGTGGAAGATTTCGGCGGAGTTGGGGAGGGAGGTAACTGCTGCGACGGTGGGGTTACAGCTGGAGAGAACGCAGACGAAAGGCGACAAAACGGTGCTGAGATGGTGGTGACGAAAGTCTGGCGATGGTGGGGAAGAACTTCGTTGAGGTGGCTTCCGCAGCAGCTGATATCCGCGGTCTCGAGTGCAAGTCGAGATTGGAATTGCGAATCTCTGGCGAGTTCTGTTACACAAGCGATGTGAAACTCAAGTCCGACTTGAAGAGGCATCGCCTGTAGTTAGGGCGTATTCCTAACTTCGTGTCATCCGCACTTCGTGTCATCCGAATGTGTTTTTCCCCGAGAAAAGAATTGCCGATTCGACTTCGGGTCATCCGACGCGGCACATTTGAGTGGTCCCACATGTTCGGATGACACGAGGGCCGGATGACACGAAGTCAGGAATACGCCCTTATTACATACATGAATGGAATATCTGGATACTTAATTATGAATCAGCTAAAAACGAGTCTGAATGTGGGATTCTCGGATGGCCTAGTGCGGCTGCCCTTGCTGTGCCGTCGAATGCGGCGGAAATCCTGCCAGAGTTCCTCTTGAATCTCGACCTTGCCGGGATTGGTTTTTGCCAATTAGGGCGTGTGTCCTTCGGCAATATTTGTAAAGTTTGCTTTTTAGACTCGAGTTTTTATAGTTTGAACTAGGTTCGAACTGTAGTCGAATATTACAACTCTCGATAGCCGAGCCGCCCTGCAAATTTCCAGTCAAGCAAATGTGACATCGAGAGTTCGATTATCGAACTCGACTTTCTACAGCATTGCTCGCGTCGCGTACCCGTCTCGTAGGTTACCCTGTCTGGGTTCTTGACAGTGCGCCACGTCGTCACTGGGCGACACGGAACAGAGCGGCCTACAAATAGCGCACGATGACCTTCGTCAGTGTCGCCGATTTCGCCGCAGCTATGAACATGGTCAGAAGGACACACGTTCACAAATTCGTGCGGGCCCACGTTCGGCCATAAAGTCGACCGGTGTTCGTATTCCACATTCGGTTCCACCTTCCGCCACTGTTCTCACGAATATCGCAAACCATTCTGCCGAAATTGGCGAAACAGGTAACCACCCAAAACTCGAACTCGAATTTGAACCTGGCCCACCAAGGACACGCGCCCTTACGAACTGATTTCGTTAGCGAATTGATTCGCGTGCGTTCTTCACTGTTCGCAACTTTCACCTGACAAATTGTGACTCAGATTCTCAACTTGTCCTCAACAGCTTATGGCTTCTAGCTTACGGAGTGTATCTATCCGCCATTCAACCCTCCCAGACCTCCCAGCCGCAGCCATGACAGCAGTTCGTAGGCAGCTCGGATTGCGAGTTGTGATGTTGATGTCTCGCGACTGGTTACTCGGATTTTGCCGAAGGAGATCGTCACATCAACCTCTTATGCCCCTCGCAAACTTGATCCATGTCTCGCCACCCATCCCGCTCATCTCGATTGATCTCCTTCGTCCGATTGCCTCTGGTCGTTCTCCACCGTCGGATCCATCCCGTCAACGCCACCTAGTCCGTTGATTTCCCATGAAACGGCAAACCCTAATTTCGAGCCTCCGTGAATGGCGCCGCAATTGCCGCGGCGAGTGGCGGCAAAGGGCACCGCCACTGCCAGGAGCAGAGGCAGCAGCACGGCATCTGGAATAGCTGAGGCAGGGGAAGCAGGGCAGCAGCAGCAGCAGCAGCAGCAGCAGCAGCAGCAGCAGCAGCAGCAGCAGCAGCGGCCGCAGGGGAGCAGCTGAGGCAGGGGAAGGTGGAAAGTCACATGGTGGCGGTTCGAGGCGCGTTCAGCCAGCTAGCGGCGGAGCCGCTGCAGTGGGCGCTTGGCAGGGCGGCGTTCTTTGTCCCGACGCGCGTTGAGGAGAATAGCATTCCGCGTCTGCTGAATGGGGAGAGTGTGAATATTGCGAGTTGAGGGGTGTGAGTGAAGCATTTCAATCGTGAAAGAAACGAGCTGCTTTGAGGTGATGCAAGGTGGGGCCTTGCCTTGTGCAATGTGCTGTGGGTTGAGTTGGAGCTTCTGAGATGGATTAAAGGTCATGACGAATTCCGAACGCTTCTCACTCACTTTGCATCATCCACTTACCGTTTGCAAAAGCTAAAGAATCTCGCTACGCATCTCAACATTGTGCTCTTCCCCCTCATCCCCATCTCTTCCCCAGTGGCCCGTTTGTCTTTGTTTGACGCCCACGTTGGAGCTGGCCAATCAGGTGGTGGAGGAGGCTCAGTCAGAGGTGCACTCGCTTTGTGCCGGAGCTGACGGTTGATGTGGTGACGGCTGCTGCATCGCAGCAAGCTGTGTCTCGGGCATCTCGTTCTTTTCACCCTAGCGGTCAATGAGTGAGTGGTGTATGTGCGCATGGGGTTGGTTTTCTCACTTCGTGCCAGAGCTGATGGGGGAAGGGGTGACTGCTGTGGGGGAAGTGGTGACTGCTGTGGGGGAAGTGGTGACTGCTGTGAGGGAAGTGGTGACTGCTGTGGGGGAAGTGGGTGCTATGCTTCACTGTCGGTCCTACCTGGTTTTTTCGTCATGATGGGTGCTTTGAGCTATCGGCTCGGCGCTCTTATTCTCTTCATGCCGACTTTTCGCCGGAATGTGACTATTTTTCCCCACCCAATGTCCGTGTAGTGCTTTGCTTTCGCCGTGTCATGCCGTCGTCTCGCCATGTCACGCCATGTCACGCCGTCATTTCGCCATTCCACGTCATCAATTCACCATGTCACGCCGTCTTTTCGCCATGTCACGCCGTCTTTTCGCCATGCCATGTCACGCCGTCTTTTCGCCATGTTACACCGCGATTTCGCCATGTCACGCTGCCACTTCGCCATGTCACGCCTTCAGTTCGCCGCGCCGCCATTTCGCCACGGCTATGTCCCCCGGCTCTGTCCCCTGGCTGTGTGCGGCAGGGTGTGGAGTGTTTGACAGCAGAGGACAGTGTGGTGAACTAGATGACGGTCACCGTGACGCTGCTCAAGAGCCTTGAGGTGGTCAGCGGAATCGCTGTCACCATGGTGTGCATGGTGAGTGTTCTTTACTTTGTTGATTCCCACCCACCCGTTTCCACGATCCCTTCCTCCTCCCACAATCGCTGAGAAATTATGTCACAAGACCCTGTCTCTCAGGGGTTTTCCATTCCGTATATGCAACCTCTTTGTGGGCTTCAACCCGTCGCATCACCTCGCCACTCGCCTCATCACATTCACTGGTACTTCTGCTGCTGCTGCTGCTGCTGCTGCTGCTGCTGCAGAGGTTGCTACGGCAGCAACATGTCTTTCACCAAACCCTCCTGCTACCACTTGCCCCACCTGAGCCCTTTGCATATGCTGCTGCTGCTGCTGCTGCATCTGCCACATTCACACCCCCCTGCGCCGCCTGCAGCTGCATCAGTGGCATGGGGGAAGGAGAAACCGCGGGGGTGGTCAACAGGAGCGGGGAACAGAAGTAGCAGCAGTGTCAGCAGCGTGAGCACTGAGCGGCAGCTGAACTGAATGTTTCTTTTCCAGGCCTCTCTTGCACATCTGCCTCCATCTCTCCAGCAGCCACTGGTATGCAATCTGTGTGTTGTGCTGCTTCAGCAGCAGCACCTTTTCGGCCAGCACCCATGGGATTGCATTATCCCGCCCATCCGCGCGCCCACCCACTTCCTATCTATGGGTAAGGTCATGGTGCAGTCACTCGCCCTCCCCTTCTGCTCCCCCATCAACCCAATCAAGCAGCAGCATCATGGCCATTGCACCTTCAGACAACCCCCTCCCACCCCTTACATCACCTACACCAGAACAATCTGCTCTCCCTCAATGCCCCCCTCCATGCCCCACTGGCCCTCCTTGCTGCCAATACATCCTCTCTCCCACCTAAGCCTGTAAAAGAATATTCGTATTCGGTAACTATTCGATATTCGCTTCGAATACCGCAATTCGTAAGAATAGAATACGATGGAGTATTCGTCAATATTCGCTTCAGAGGTATTCGTAGAATAGGAGTACCGGGTGAAGAATATTCGGGGTATTCGATACTATTCGCTATTCGGACATTATTGCCCCTCAATACTTGACCATGCATTTTACATCGATTTTTGCAGGGAACGGTGATACTGCCAAGTTTGACGGTTAATTTCTGCATCACTCGTCTTTTACATAAGTTGCGACATCATGAAAGACATCATAAAATGTGTACAGTTGTATGTTTTTTTAATTATATGACATGAAATGTTTGAGAGACTATACAGTTTCTTTTTTAATGCAGTGTGTATTTATACATCACAAAGTCATGGTAACCGCGCAACAGCACCCACACATTTTTAGCGGATTTCTGGCCGCTTGCCGCCCTGCCGAAAATTGGCGGTTTCCTGCTATGCGGCGGCTGTTGTTGACGGCGACTCAGAGGGCCTTCCTGGGATGGGGCCCCAACCGACGTGCCACCAGCAACAGTGCCCGGGGGGGGGGGGGGGAGAATGTGGACATCGCACGATTTGGAAGGTCGTGTCAGAACGATTTTAGCGCTAGACTGTCACGGAACCCGGTCGTGACTCGTGGGTAGTTGTCGCACGTGAAAAATTTCAATCAAGAACGCGCACAAATTTTTGAAACATTATCTCCCTAAAATTACGGAAGTTCCCTCACAGTACGGGAGTAGGGGGCCGTTGAAAAATGACGCAATTATATTCGAATTGGACGCTGTTACGTGGTTGCGCCAATTGAAGAATCGACTCTCGCCTTAAGCGAAGAGAAACATTGGCGCAAATATCTAGGGGTGCTTTCGCGGACTGACAACCGCGCAAATTTCATGCGAGGCTACTTCGAAAAAACAAACGGTAAGTCTCCCGAGTCAATGGCGCGGAATTCTTGAAGTGTCCGTTTTTTTTTTTTTTAATATTCCCCGCGTTGCAGGTGCACGCGCCTCGAAATTTTCAGTGCTAATGTTCTGCGCCACTTACTATAAACATAGTTTAACTTCAGACTTGAATCCAGAGTTCTCAGAGTTTATCAAATCTGAAAACGCTGGACGCTCTTAACATTCCTGAAACGACGCAAGTTACGATGGCGCCCGTCGATGCAACAATGCAGTCTAACATCCATGACGACGCTTCTGCAGTAAATCCGCCTGCTGAGCAAGGATCGGTCGCCGTCCCGTCGAACTCAGATAAGCGTGTACGATCCGTAACCTGCTCCGCTCCCAACAATGAAGACGGGGCAACGCCAGAGTCCAAAAAAAGGGCGAAGACAGCTCCTTGCTGGCAAGTTTTTGAAGCTGAAGGTAGTGAAACGGCTCGATGTCTTCTGTGTCCAACAAGACAAATCTTCAAAGTTCCTAAGGGTTCAACTACATCTGGTATGAAGAATCATTTGAAAACCCAACACCCTATTCGCCATGCTGAGTTGTACCCTGACGAATCTTCATCTGGCCTTCAGAGCATTGAAAAGTGCATTTCACGAGGCACGTACTCGGATGCGGAAAATCGTCGCCGACTGGTACGTATTTTCTCCAAGGGCGTCATTTCTTTCTCCTTTATCGAGTCTGCTGAATTGAAAAATTATTTGCAGTGGCTGGAGCCACAAGTCAAAGTCCCTTGTCGTGTCACTATCGCAACTGACATCATGAAAGCCTACGAAGATCTCCGCGCAAAGCTAAAGAAGCGACTTGGTGCCTTGTCTTCGAAAATCTCCTTTACGTGTGACCTGTGGACAGCACCCAACATGGATCCTTACATGGCCATTACTGCACACTGGATCGACGAAAACTTTGAAAGTAAGTCGATTTTGTTAGATTTTCGGCGTCTGGGAGGACAACACACCGGAGAGGCAATCAAGGAGGCCTTCATTGATTCTGTCTACACACAATGGGAATTGCAAGACAAGGTAATGGGGGTCACAGTTGACAATGCTTCTACAAATGAGAAGTTCCTGTCGCTGCTTGCAGAGGAAAAAGGATTCTGCAAGGACAGGCACCTTATGTGCTTTGCTCATGTCCTGCACCTCGCTGCAGAATGCTTTCTGAAGGCGCCTCGTGTTGATCGAGCGCTAGCAAAAATCCGGGGACTTGCAGTTTACCTCGGTGGCTCATCCCAGCGCAAGGAGAAGTTCTCAAACATCTGCCTGGAGAAAAAAATTAAGGACAAAAGATCGCTTAAGCAAGATACCCCAACCAGATGGGGCAGCACTTACGCCATGGTGGACCGCGCCAGGGATTTGAAGCCCGCCATATCTGCGTACATGAAGGAGGTGCGGGATGAGGTTTTTGAGAAGCTAAGAATGAGGGAAGAAGAGTGGGAATCTCTTGACCAGGTGCACTGAATTCTGGCTCCATTGCATGAGATCACTACCATTTTGGAAGCATCATCATATGCAACTGTTTCTCTCTGCATCCCTCTCATGAATAAACTCATGGACATTCTTGAGCGTGGTGTGGAAAGGGAAGATGACTTCAGTGATGCTTGTGCAGCTGGACTTGAGAAACTGGAGAAATACTACAACAAGACGTCGGAGGAGTACACCATTGCAACAATTCTGGACCCACGTTTCAACCTGAGCTACTATACCGCCGAGGCACAGAACAAGGGCCACGTCAATGAGGCCACGGTTCGCCGAACCATCACGAAGTCGTTTCTGCAGTACAAGGAAAAGTATGATGCAACGAAGGAGAAGACAGGAGCTCACACTGCAGCAACAGCCAGCAACAAGAAGCCGACATCCATACTGGGAGGGCTGTTTCGACAGGCTGGTGCAAAGAGAAAAGACAAAGCAGACAAGCAGCTCGCGGAGTATCTTGCTGAAGAAGGGCCTGAAGTTCCTACGGGAAAAATGGCCACGTTCAAGGAGTGGTGGGTGAGTCACGAAAGGTATTACCCAATCGTGGCCAAGATGGCGAGAGACTATCTCGCAATGCCTGGAACCTCTGCAGACTCGGAGCGCTCGTTTTCATTAGCCCGACAAATGATTACCGATTTCAGGTACAGCTTGAATCCTGAAACGGTTAGGGCTTGTATGTGTTTGAGATCGTGGCATGCTCTGGAGGACTCGGAAGTTCAGAAATGATGAAAGTTTTTGATTCACGGATAGTCAATATTACATCAGAAGGAAGCGCATACGAACATCTATCACAAAATAACCAAAATGGAAAGACACACAACAGCCAGACAACTTTCACTGAAGGGTGCGCGCTGATTCCAGTCTTCCTAGTGCACTGCATGAATGGGGATTAGCATGCAGTTAGTGTCAACGTACAAAAGTCCAGAGCGCAGGCAATAAAAAAAAAACACGGAAAAGGACAATCAGCGTGCGTTATGTGCTACCCTAAACGGGCAAACAGAAGTCACATACCTGTTGCTGACGTGATATCGATGCAGAGAGGCGGAGTGGAGGGTAGCTTAGTGAAACGAGCCTACAAAGACGAATTGGGAAAATGAAATTGAGATAGAGTTCGGAGGAGGGGGTCGTTCTTGCAGGGGCACGCAGAGAATTTCGACTGTCGAGCAGGGGGGGAGTAGCCGGCGGGGTGAGGTGTACCGCATAGTGGTTGCTGAAGCTTTTCCGTGCGAAGGGTCGCGCGGAAAATGAGTATGGTTGGGGGATGGGGGAGGGAGGGGGGAGGGATGGGGAAGGCGTGGTGTCACGATACCACGCTGTCAGCAGCACTGGCGGGGTAAGCGACGGCTTGGGAGTGTTGCGCGGGAGCAATCGAAGCAAAAATTCTGGAGCCAATAACCTCCTCATCAGGCAAGTGCACATCAGTTGGCATCGCTGCCAACTGACAGCTGTTTCACAGCTGTGTTGTCGCGTGAATCACGTGGGACCAGTGTGGCCAGCTGTGAGGTGCATGTTCCGCATTGTTCACGGGCAGGAGGGAGTGTATCTGTTTCGTCCTCTTTCGAGCAGTGGTGCAGTCGATTACGAAGAAATCGGGGGTACAGTAAATATGTGACGGGGTTGAAAACAAAACAACAGTAGGCAGGTGAAAGCAGTAAAAAGTGACGGGTTGTGGAAAGAAAAAAAAACAGTGGCATTAGCAAGCAGACTACACGTCAGTAGGCAGCATTCCCCCCACAATTGCCAGCTGTATTCCGCATGAACAGCGACTAAATGACACGCACGGGTGAGAAGTGAATAACGACCAATTCAGTCAGCTTAGCTGTTGAGAAGAAACGAGGAATGGGAATGACTAAGGGAAAGTTGGGTACAAAATGTAAACCCTAGAAAACTGTACCCCATATGTGCTACCCCACTATAGCCTACAGTAGCTATGTCATATAAATCTGACACACCCCCATAGGCAAAGTGGGGGAGAACAAGGGGTCACAAGACCAGTCAAGCAAAGCAAAGCAAGCTCAGGGTGGATCACAAAGTCACCACACATTCCGAGCACAAGTTCAAGGCCACAAGGCCAGTTCACATGCAGGATTACATATATATATAAGGCTAGACAAGCAAGAGCAGGTGTATATATATATGCAACAGTACAAACAAGGTCAAGGGGTGAGCAAGTGAGGCAAGGTAGGCACAAGACCCAGCTGAGTACAGAAGCGCTGATGATCACAAGGCGCAAGTGCCTTGGTGAAGATATCAGCAGTGTTGGCCTGAGAGGCCACGTACGCAAGCCGCAGCTGACCACGCTGCTGTAGCTCACGAGCAAGGAAGTAGCGGAGAGCAATGTGCTTCGTTCTGTGCTCCAGTCTCTGCTCTCGACACAAGGCCAGCATGGCCTTGTTGTCTACGTACAGCACTGGAGGAGAACGAGGCGGCTCTCCGAGGTCAGTCAGCAGGTAGGTGAGCCAGCGAAGCTCCTGTGCAGCCATGGCCCCGGCGTAGATCTCAGCCTCACAACTGGAGCCGAGAACAGAAGACGAGCGGGTAGTCCGCCACGAAACAGAGCCGGAACCAAGGCTGAAGGTGTAACCCTGTGACGACCGCTGCGTAGCCTGGTCGTCAGCCCAAGAAGCGTCTGCGTGCCCAGTGAGGACCACTGGACTCTGCCCTCCAAGCACAAGCCCCATGCCTGACGTACTGCACAAGTAACGCAACACCCTCTTCGCTGCAGCCATGTGCTCCGGTCTGTGTCTCCCAGGAGCAACATAGCGTGCGAGAATGCTAAGAGGGTATGCGAGGTCAGGTCGTGTGCAGGTCATCAGGTACATGAGGCAGCCAACAAGCTCTGGGTACGGGCCACTCGACTCTACGGACTCATCCGAAGGCAGAGCTGAGAGCGAGTGGCGAGTAGGCAGAGGAGTGGCCTGAGGCGAGGAGTACGTGAAGCCGAAGCGCTGAAGGACCTGCTGCACCATGTGTGACTGAGTCAGGGTAATGGTGTGGCGTGCTCTGTCCCGGGTGATCTGCAAGCCAAGGTAGCTGCGCAGTTCACCCAGGTCTGTGCACGTGTGTCTCTTCTGCAGCTCGGACTTCACGTGGGCGAGTCCAGCAGTGTCAGCTGTGGCAAAGACCAAGTCGTCGACGTACACGAGGATGTAGAACGGCGGCAAAGAAGTGTCGGTGCGCAGAAACAGCGACGGGTCGGCAGTAGAGGGAGCAAACCCAAGAGCCGCAAGTGTAGTCCTCAGTGTGTCGTGCCACTCACGCGGTGCCTGGCGGAGACCGTAGACTGGCCGCCGGAGGCTCCACTGGGTGCCAGGAGGAAAAGACCCAGTGAAGCCAGGTGGGCGACGCAGCCAGATCTCCTCGTGCAGGCTGCCCTGCAAGAAAGCAGTGCTGAAGTCAAGAGAGTGCAGCTCGTAGTCGCGGTGAGCAGCTATGTGCAGCAGTACCCGAAGAGTGGTCATCTTCGGGGTGGGAGAGAAGGTCTGAAAGTAGTCAACTCCCTGCCGCTGACTGAAGCCACGAGCCACGTAACGTGCCTTGAAGACAGGTGGAGAACCCGGCGGTCGCTTCACCCTGAAAATCCACATGCCACTGACGATGTTCGCCCCAGGCGGGGGAACCTCGTCAACGTAGGTGCCTGTGGACTTCCAGGAAGCCATCTCTGTGTCCATAGCTGCCTGCCACTGAGAGGAGTAGGGACCCTCTATCGCCTCCGTGTAAGAGCGCGGAGTCGGGATGTCTGGTGCATCCGGGTCTCCCTCAGGGGTAAGCAGTACGGACACGAGATGAGGTGAAGCAGCAGCCAAACACTGGAACTCCTCCTGCCTGTCCTCAAGGACGTCCGTGCCAAGGGCACACTCACCCCCGACGGACGGAGGACAGACAGACTCAGACTCAACGACAAGACTAGCAGCGTAGTCTAGACGACAGCGAGCAGCAAAGTCGACGAGCTCAGCAACTAGGGCAGACGCAGCAGTGGACTCAAAGGAAGGGTCAGTGACGATAGTAGCAAGGAGACGCGTGACAGTAGGACTGGCAGCACGAAGAGAGTCCGACTCCAGGTCGGGAAGAGCAGGAAGAGAGGACTCAGGAGGAGAAGGCAAAGGGGCACGCAGAGGAGCAGTGGACGGACGCAGAGACATCCGGTGCGTGCCAGGGACAGGAGGAGGACGCTGACGCGAACCACGGCCACTAGTGCGAGCAAGACGGACAGGCGACGCAGGGCGAGACGCAGGCTCACGACGCTCAGCCAGACCTCCAGTAGGACCAGTGTAGGGAGAAGGAGCGGGCAGTGTGAAGGCCGGCTGTAACTGTAACTGGGACGGGACAGGCTGTGGACACTCGAAGGGAGGAGGAGGACCAGTAGAAGGCGGGAGACCAAGAACCTGCTGAAGGAGCGGAACGAAGTACGGCCGAGGCCGCGCGGCGACTCCAGACACAGCAGGGACAGCACCAGTACCCCCAGCGGCAGCACCAGCGCCAGCAGCACCTCCAGCTCTAGTACCTCCAGCAGCACCAGTAGCACCCCCAGCAGGACCGCCTCCAGGACCGACAGCAGTAGCCTCAGCGCCAACACCCTCAGCAGCTCCAGTTCCAGGCGTACCCGCAGGCCCAGCAGCTCCAGTACTCCCAGTACGAGCACCTCCGGGACCCGCGGCACCAGCACCCGCAGCAGTCGAAGAACCTCCAGCTCCTGCAGCACACCTCCAGCGTCGGGCAAACCACTCTCGCAGCTCCTGTGGAGAGAGTGGCTCCCGCCGAGACGAAGCACCCGGAGAACCTCCAGGCTCAGCACCGCCAGACGCCACACGAGCAGGCCCAGCTCCCTCAGGCTCCGCACCCCCAGGCTCAGCACCTCCAGGCGTAGCACCCCCAGGCTCAGCACCCCCAGGCGTAGCACCCCCAGGCTCAGCACCCCCAGTAGTAGCACCCCCAGGCTCAGCACCCCCAGGCTCAGCACCCCCAGTAGTAGCACCCTCAGGCTCAGCACCCCCAGGCGTAGCACCCACACGCTCAGCACCCCCAGAGTCAGCACCCCCAGGCTCAGCACCCTCAGCAGCACCAGAGTCACCAGTAACCTCGACAGGCTCGACTGCGTCTACCTGGGACACACCTGAAGGGGCAGGACCCTGAGGGGGGAGGGGGTCTACCGGGGGGGGACCTGGCACAAGGAAGAGCGGTGGCGGGGGGAGGGACGGAGTGCGGTAGGGGAAGAGGCGGTAGTAGGGGACTGACTCGTCAAACGTGACGTCCTGGGAGGACAGAACACGGCGAGAGGTGGGGTGGTAGAACTGCCACCCTGGCGCGTCAGGGGGGAAGCCAAGGAAGACGCAAGGAGCAGCACGAGGGGACAGCTTGTCCGCAGACAAGTCGCGGACAAACGCCCGAGATCCCCAGACACGGAACGCAGACGCATCGCCAACCTTCCCCGTCCACAACAAAGCTGGGGAGGTCTCCGGCATGGAGACCCTGGGGTGAAGGTTGATCTGATGCGCCGCGTACCGAACCGCAAACGGCCACAGAAAATGGGGGGCAGCCGCATGCATCATGGACGTACGGGCGACGTCCATGACCATGCCAATGCGGCGCTCAGCAATCCCATTTTGCTGTGGAGAGTCCGGAAGCGTGAAGGTCTGGCGGATGCCTCGTGCACGACAGTAGGCTCGCAGAAGGCCAGAGGAGAACTCTCCACCTCTGTCAGAGTGCAGACGCAGAACAGGAAAGTCCGAGCCGAAGCTCTGCCTGAGCTGGAGACGAGCTGCGCGGATCCAGTCGATCAACACCTCAGTGACATCACCCTTGCTGCGCAAGGGGAAGACCGTGGTGTAACGCGAGTAGTCGTCAACCACCAGCAGGAAGTAGCGCTCGTGACCCTGTCCACGGACGCGGGCCGGGCCCCACACGTCCATGTGAAGCGTCTGCAGCGGGGCCTCTGTCGGAGGAAACTGGGAGGAGTGAGGGGCAGCCCGCTGCCGCCCCTCGACACAAGGGACGCAGGTAGGGCCGGGCCCCGGAGGAAGGGGAGGGAGGGACCGGGGAAGACCAGAGACAAGGACACGGGAGGCCATGCCTCGGAGACGAAGCAGGGAGGGGTGACCAAGGCGGTGGTGCCAGAGGAGAGTCTCGTGCGACAGGAGGCGACACGAACAGGGGGCAGACTCAGGACCAGACCTGGACGCTGCAGCAAACACCTGACCCGACGCAGCTACCTGACCAGACGCAGTGACTGGAGGAGACGCAGTGGTCAGTGTGTACAGGCTCGACCCCGGCCGACGTATAAACGTGGCCAGGTGTCGGCCTGTCCGAGCGTCCGTGCAGTGGGTCACCCGCTGACTCGCGGGAGTGAACTGGTGAACCCCCGCATCCTGTAGGTCAGCACCACTCACCAAGTTCGTAGAGAACGAGGGGAGGTAAAGACCAGACAGGGTGCCAGAGGGGGCCGCCGGACACGGGAGGACAGTGGAGAAGTGAGCAAGGACAGGACCCCCAGAGGGGTCTGCCAGAGAGACTGCAACTGGCCGGCCAAGCGGCGTGAGTGTGGTGCGGTCTCGAAAGAAGGAGCGAGAAGCCCCCGAGTCAAGGGTGAAGGTGTGGGAGGCCGAAGCCGACGCAGTACCTGAGAGAGCAGACTCACCAGCACCTGAGTGAGCAGACGCACGAGCACCTAGAGCAGCAGCCTCGCTAGCACCTAGAGCAGCAGCCTCACCAGTACCTAGAGCAGCAGTCTCAATGCCCGGGTCGGGCGGAAAACACCGGTAACAGTCACCCTCATCACTAATAGTCACAGCATACATGGAAGCAAGAATAGCATCAAAGTCAAGGTCAAAGACAGCTACACCCGCCCTAGACAGCTCGCCCCAGCGGGGGATCTCAGTGGCCTCAGGGAACTGGTGACACCAAGCGTCCGTCAGGCGGCCAAAGCAGCGCTGGGTGGAGTGCGCACCCCCGCACTGCTCATCCGCGCGGTCTCCGGTGCGTAGGACGTAGGTGCACGGACCAGTACCCCAACCCCGCTGGCGTGCAGCGTACCACTCACGGAGCTGCTGAGGGGGGGGGATGTCACGAGTGCGCTGCTGCCGCTGCTGCTGCTGCTGCTGGCGCTGACCACCACCGGAGCCGACCCTCTGCCCAGCGCCACCCCGACCAGCTCCACCTCCTCCGCCGCCGCCTCCTCCACCGCCGCCACCTCCGCCACCTCCGCTCCCACCGCCACCGCCGCCGCCGCCTCCGCCTCCACTGCCGCCACCGACACCTCCACCCCCGCCACCACTCCCACCACCACCCCCACCCCCTCCACTGCCGCCACCGCCACCTCCGCCACCCCCGCCAGCCCCTCCAGCACCCTTGCCCCCCTTGCCCTTGCCGGTGCGGCGTCTCCCGCTCGGGGCAGACGCAGCGCCGACCGACTCGAGACCAACGAGGTCGGCCGCAGCAGCAGAGGCAACAGAGGGCAAAAGGGGGGAGGGGGAACACCCCTCAAAGACGGGGGTGCGAGGGTCACCACGAGAGGCTCCTACAGCGACTATGCTCTTCTCTGCTGCTAGGAGGGTCTTCTCGAGGAGGTCAACGGTGAGAGTGGTGGGGCAAACTGAGAGGAAGTGGTCCCTGACTACACGAAGGGAGTCAGGGAGCCGGGTGACTATGTAGTAGAGGGTGATGTACATGGGGGGGGGGTTCTTGGCGCAGAACTCAGCAGGAAGCGCAGCGCGGTAGCGAGTGTCACTAGTGCGGAGGTGCGTAATGAGGTCAGCGACTGTGGGAAAGGCAGCAAGGTCAGGGAAGAGGTACGGTAGCATGAGGCGGCTCAGTGCAGCAGTGGCAGGGGAGGAGTAGCGCGCAACTACAGCGTCGTACAAGGTGTGAGCACTCTTGTACTGGCTAAAGTGCGCACGCTCAGAGGTAGGCAGGTGGCGACGCACAGCTAGACGTGCAGCAGCATCGCGTGTGGCCCACTGTGAGCGAACAATGGCGTCGGCATCAGCAGCAGGGGCAGGAGAGGCACCAGAGGTGAGGTCAAAGAGGGAGAGACCGTCTGCCCTATCGCACTGTAAGAAAAGCTGCAGGTCATCTACCCAGACGTCAAAGTCGATGGCCCGACCCTCAGCGTCAAAGGCGAGGACACTAGGGGTAGCCATGACAGCAGTAGACTAGCAGTGTGAACAGTAGGGTAAGGGCAGTGCAGTGATAGAGGCGCTGCTCTTACCGGACAGGGCGGCTCGGGTGGCTCGGCGGCTCGGCGGCTCGGCAGGACGGCGGCTCTGGCGGCTCGGCGGCTCGGGCGGCTCGGGCGGCTCGGGCGGCTCGGGCGGCTCGGCAACTCGGCGGCCCGGGCGGTTCGGCGGTCGGCTGCTGGGCGGCTCGGCGGCTCGGCGGCTCGGCTGCTCGGCTGCAGGACGGCTCGGCGGCTCGGGTGCTCGGCTGCTGGGCGGCTCGGCGGCTGGTGTGGTTGGTGACGACCGCGGCAGCAGTCGCAGAAGCTGTGGCGACTGCTGCTGCAGAGACGGCTGCGGCTGCTGCCTCAGGGACGGCGGCTGCCGGCCGCTAGGGGCCGCGAAGAGCGGCGGAGAGGCCGTGAAGGGCGCCACGAGGGGCCGTCGAGGGCGGCGACAGGCCGTGAGAAGGCCGCGGAAGGCGGCTCGAGGGGCCACGAGGGGGGGGCCGTAAGGGGCCGACTGGCGACGGGAGGGGCCGAAGGGGCCGCGGGAGGGCCCGTAAGGGTAGCGCGAGGGGCTGTAAGGGCGGCACGAGGGGCCGTAAGGGCGGCACGAGGGGCCGTGAGGGCGGCGCGACGGGCGCGACGGGCCGTAAGGGCGGCGCGACGGGCCGTAAGGGCGGCACGAGGGGCCGTGAGGGCGGCGCGACGGGCCGTAAGGGCGGCGCGACGGGCCGTAAGGGCGGCGCGACGAGCCGTAAGGGCGGCGCTAGGGAGCCATGAGAGGGCCGCTAAGGGCGACGCGACGGGGCCGTGAGGTGCCTAGCGAGGGCGCGACGGTAGGGAGAGCACACAGGGCGCGACTCGGGCCGGAGCGAAGCGCGCTCCGGGCAGGAAAAAAAAATTTCGTGGTGGTGGGCCCTAGGAATCGTTCCCACTAGGGAACCTGCTCGATACCATGAGAAGAAACGAGGAATGGGAATGACTAAGGGAAAGTTGGGTACAAAATGTAAACCCTAGAAAACTGTACCCCATATGTGCTACCCCACTATAGCCTACAGTAGCTATGTCATATAAATCTGACAGCTGTCTATGTTGTTGTTGTAAAATTCAGAATAGCGACAACAATGCCACGTTGCAAAACGATCGTGTATGCTGTACCAAGATAAAATTCCACACTTGCCCACTGTCCAACTGCAAAGAAACGGCGAGCGGTTTTTGATCGTTTCCGAGCCAGACGAGGGCGTACGAGCTTCAGATGCCTACAGGTAACAGCAGCGTCACCTGCGTCACGTAGTCTCCTCGGTAGAAGGGTGTAACAATGGAGTGTACTACACTCCGCCATTCAACAGTTATGACACGATGAGTAATCTACAGAGGCAGTTCTTTTATTGTTATATGTCTGCAATGGACTGTGTTATGGACTGTGTGTGTGTGTGCAGTGGTAATAGTCTGCCAGTTTAAACCACATACGTACGCTCCAGAGTACAAGAGGGTTGCAACCAACAAAACAAAAACAACAATCAATAATCGCCACAACTTTGTTTGCCCAAGGCAAACCTGTTGGTTACCATAATGCAAATGCGATTAGAAATTATAATGCATGAAGCAGCATTGTTTTTGGAAGCAAGCAGCCGGGCACGTGTTGCGCGAAAGCCTGGTTGTGGAATGGACTTAGCTTAGCGTTGTTCACCTGTGCCCAGTCCTACGGTATGTGGTTTATGGTTAAGTGACACGGTTTTGTGTCGTTCACCGTACACGCTTATTGGAGCAGAGCATGTTTGGACACAGATGTTACTTCCATCCTCCACAAGTACTTCATGTTGTTCATTTGACTGCTGACAATGGTGATGGAGCTCCTGTGGTCACGTCCAGGGTCTTTGATCGTTGAGTTAACGGCACTAGGACCATAAACCATATGAATTAAAGGCAGATGATGGTGCAATCGCGTGCGCAATAATAAAATTCATGCCCATCCCTCAGTATACAATGCAAGCACACTAAGAAAGTCAAATGAATGGGCGCATAGCTTCTGGTTGCTTAGTGGTGAGCAATCCGTATCTAAACCTGGGTCGTGAGCCGTGAATATGGGCCGTTGGCACCACACCATCCCACCGCGTAGCGTAGCCTTCGCATACCCCCTTTCCCCCCACTCTCCGCCTCCCCTCCATTCTTCTCTCCCATTTTACATTCAGCTGGAGTGACAATTTCGCACTCCAGGGGTGAAAAACGTCACAGCAGGACAGAGGGGGCAAGCCAGACAGAGGGAAGACATCATGCACAGCAGTGCATGAAGCTGACACGGCAGTGCATGAAGCTGACACGGCAGTGCATGTGCATGAAGCTGACACGGCAGTGCAAGCCACACGCCAACAGAGGCACACTACCAACCAGAGGAAGCACAGCATGCACGCACCAGTGAGGTGAGCCTGCTGGTAGTCCTGCCAGCTGAGCGGAGGAAGGCGAGCACGCGGTGCTGAAGGGGGGGAAAGGGAAGGGGAGGGGAGGAGGAGAGAGAGAGAGAGGTGGGTTTAGAGAGGGGAGAGGGGAGGAAGAGGGGGGGAAGGCGTGGCGTTTCTAACGTACCTTAGAAACGCATGCTTCTGATGTTAAGCATTCGGTGTGCCATTGGTATGTTGAACACAGCGAGATCTGATATTGCGCTTCTAATAGCAGCCCGAATCGCGCGAATTCGTCGCGCGTTGATGTTCCGAATCTTACGAATTTGTTCTCTGGCAGCGTCAAGTCAGACGGGATCGTCCGACGACGAGTCCGACGGGATCGCTGCCATCGTCGCGTAAGCCGCTTCCGCGTCGCACTCTTGTAACTGCACCGCACGGGCAATAGCATTATAGTAGAGGGGGAGGAACAGAAATAGCATTATTACCCGACACTTCTGACTCTTATTCGACTCCCCCCGCGTCGGCTGCACATCCCCCGCGGAAAATTCAGCAGAGTCGACTTCCCAGCCCCGTCTTGCCCCGACTGTCTGTGGCACAGTCGCGACCCTTGTCCCCACATCAACCACCGAAAACGCGAAATTCGGCCGGCTGGGACAGGAGAAAGAAACTTCCTTCAGCTGGAGCAGAGGCGGCGTTAGTTCGGTAGGTTCGGGAAAATGGAATTCGTAGGCGAAGTCTCGCCAAATCTTGGGTGCTTCGGCTGGTGTGTCGACGTCTGCGTCTCCTGCTGAGCTGGCGCAATTTTGCCGCCATTCTGATCCTCTTTGTATGTGTTGAACTTGGCCTGTCGGGGGGGTCAAATCACCGCGATCCAAGCTTCGATCCAGATCCGAATGAAAGCGTCTAGCCGTGTAGAATGTAGAATCAGACGCCTAACCGTCTCCGGAATCTCTCCCGGAGGCGGCGGTGCGTGCGAAAGTGACAGGAGAGATCTGGCGAGCAAAGCGAACTGCTGCCTGTGGTTGTAGTAGGCGCGTTAGCCTGGGCGACGCGAGCGACTGCAAATCCCCTGGGGTCGCAATTGTGTGTCTGATGAGAAACGCGCTAAAACGACGCGACTTAGTTCGGTGCTCGCACCACAGGCTTCAAGCTGCGAAGATCTCACTGCACCAAGGTAGGTAAGTGAACCACTCCGACGGTGAAGCTCTTGGTGTGTTGTCCTAGTGCAATGCTTTCTGGAGTGATCTCTTCGAATTCGAAGGAATTGGTTCAGGAGGCCCTAATGTCCTCGCGATTCCCGAAGGATGCGGTTCAGGAGTGACGCACTGTAGCAAACTGACGGTTCAGGTCTCTGGCTTGACGGTACCATTTGATTGGAGGCGGGGTTCGAACGCACTGTGCAATCTGAGGCAATGGTTGGAAATTCGTAGGACACGTGTACAGTGAGTCCAGCGTGACTTCAATCGTAGGACACGTGCCTTAGAGCCCAAAGTGCTGGATGACTGGCGGACAACTTGTCCAGCTTGAACAGTGTCAAACACCATAGCAACTGGGTCAACTGGAGTAGCGCCCATGGAAATGTGCGTCGAAACCTCATTGGTGAGGGACAAGAAGGCGCTGTGCGATTGATGTGTCAGAACATTATATAGCTTATGCTGTTGTGTAGGCTATAGTGGGGTATCCCATAGGGGGTACAACCCAATTAGGGTTTTCCATATGTACTCACCTCATTCATAGTTCATTCATCCTCGTTCTTCATTCTTCTCATGGTATCGAGCAGGTTCCCTCGTGGGAACTGTTCCTAGGGCCCACCGTTTTTTTTTCCTGCCCGGAGCGCACTCTGCCCCTACCCGAGTCGCGCTCCCCTCTCTCTTGGCCCCTAGTGGCCCCTTTAGCCGCCCGTCACGGCCCTTAGACGCCCGCGCGCCGCCCGTCCCGGCCCCTAGACGCCCGTGCGCCACCCGGCCCGGCCCCTAGACGCCCGCGCGCCGCCCGTCCCGGCCCCTAGACGCCCGCGCGCCGCCCGTCCCGGCCCCTAGACGCCCGCGCGCCGCCCGTCCCGGCCCCTAGACGCCCGCGCGCCGCCCGTCCCGGCCCCTAGACGCCCGCGCGCCGCCCGTCCCGGCCCCTAGACGCCCGCGCGCCGCCCGTCCCGGCCCCTCGACGCCCGCGCGCCGCCCGTCCCGGCCCCTCGACGCCCGCGCGCCGCCCGTCCCGGCCCCTCGCCGCCCGTGAGCCGCCCGTCCCGGCCCCTAGACGCCCGCGCGCCGCCCGTCCCGGCCCCTAGACGCCCGCGCGCCGCCCGTCCCGGCCCCTCGACGCCCACGCGCCGCCCGTCCCGGCCCCTAGACGCCCGCGCGCCACCCGGCCCGACCCCTAGACGCCCGCGCGCCACCCGTCCCGGCCCCTCGACGCCCGCGCGCCGCCCGTCCCGGCCCCTCGACGCCCGCGCGCCGCCCGTCCCGGCCCCACGCCGCCCGTGAGCCGCCCGTCCCGGCCGCGCACCGCAGTCCCGGCCCCACGCCGCCCGTGCGCCGCCCGTCCCAGCCGCGCGCCGCCGTCTCGGTCCCCACGCCGCCTGTGCCGCTGAGGAGCTGAGCCGCCCGAGCCGCCCGAGCCGCCCGCACCGCCCGAGCAGCCCGAGCCGTGCTGCCCCTCAGCAGCACAACCGAGCCGCCCGACAGCAGAGCAGCCGAGCCGCCCAGCAGCCGAGCCGCTCAACAGCCGAGCCGCCCAGCAACCGAGCCGCCCAGCAGCCGTGCCGCCCAGCAGCGGAGCCGCCGAGCCGCCGAGCCGCCCGGCAGCCGAGCCGCCGAGCCGCCGCGCCGCCCTCCTTCCGGGCCGCCCGACCTGTCCAGTCTGGTGAGCACAGCGCCCTTTCACTGCACTGCCCTCACCCTACTGTTTGCGCTGCCAGTCGTCTAGGGTCATGGCTACCCCTAGTGTTCTAGTCTTTGACGCTGAGGGTCGGGCCATTGACTTTGAGGTCTGGGTGGATGACCTGCAGCTGTTCTTACAGTGCGATAGGGCAGATGGTCTCTCTCTCTTTGACCTCACCTCTGGCGCCTCCACTGCCCCTGCTGCTGACGCCGACGCCACTGTTCGCTCCCAGTGGGCCACGCGCGACGCTGCTGCACGTCTTGCTGTGCGTCGCCACCTCCCTACCTCCGAGCGTGCACACTTTAGTCAGTACAAGAGTGCTCAGACCTTGTACGACGCTGTAGTTGCGCGCTACTCCTCCCCTGCCACTGCTGCACTGAGCCGTCTCATGCTACCGTACCTCTTTCCTGACCTTGCTGCCTTTCCCACAGTCGCTGACCTCATTACGCACCTCCGCACTAGTGACACTCGCTACCGCGCTGCACTCCCTGCTGACTTCTGCGCCAAGAACCCCCCCCCCATGTACATCACTCTTTACTACATAGTCACTCGCCTTCCTGACTCCCTTCGCGTAGTCAGGGACCACTTTCTCTCTGTCTGTCCCACCACTCTCACTGTTGACCTCCTCGAGAAGTCCCTCCTAGCGGCCGAGAAGAGCATAGTCGCTGTAGGGGCCTCTCGTGGTGACCCGCGCACCCCCATCTTTGAGGGGTGTTCCCCCTCCCCCCTTCTGCCCTCTGTTGCCTCTGCTGCTGCGGCCGACCTCCTTGGTCTTGAGTCGGTCGGTGTGGCGTCTGCCCCTAGTGGGAGACGCCGCTCTGGCAAGGGCAAGGGGGGCAAGGGCGCTGGAGGAGCGAGCGGGGGCGGTGGAGGTGGAGGTGGCGGCAGTGGGGGGAGTGGGGGTGGCGGTGGGAGTGGAGGTGGGGGTGGAGGAGTCGGTGGCGGCAGTGGAGGCGGAGGTGTCGGCGGCGGTGGCAGTGGGAGCGGGGGTGGCGGAGGTGGCGGCGGCGGAGGCGGAGGTGGAGGCGGCGGCAGTAGCGGAGGCGGCGGAGGCGGAGGAGGCGGCGGGGGTGGAGGTGGTGCTGGTCGCGGGTCTTCGCAGAGGAGTGGCTCCGGTGGTGGCTCGCGCCAGCAGCAGCAGCGTGGTCGTGACACCTTGTCCCCTCAGCAGCTTCGTGAGTGGTACACTGCGCGTCAGCGAGGTGGGGGTTTTGGTCCGTGCTCCTACGTTTTGCGCACCGGCGACCGTGCGGGTGAGCAGTGTGGGGGTCCCCACCCCACTCAGCGCTGCTTTGGCCGCCTGACGGACGCGTGGCGTCACCAGTTCCCGGAGGCCTCAGAGATCCCTCGTTGGGGTGACCTGTCCAGGGCGGGTGTTGCCATTTATGATCTTGACTTTGATGCTATTCTCTCTGCCATGTATGCTGTGTCTATTAGTGATGAGGGTGACTGTTACCGGTGTTTCCCGCCCGATCCGGGTATTGAGACTGCTGCTCTAGGTCCGGGTGAGGCTGCTGCCCTAGGTGCTTGCGACGCTGCTGCCCTAGGTGCTCGTGTGTCTGCGTCCTCAGGTACTGGTGAGTCTGCGCTCTCAGGTACTACGTCGGCTTCGGCCTCCCTCACCTTCACCCTTGACTCTGGGGCGTCTCGCTCCTTCTTTAGGGACCGCACCACACTCACACCGCTGAGTCGACCGGTTGCAGTGTCTCTGGCTGACCCCTCTGGGGGTCCTGTCCTGTCTCGCTTCTCCACAGTCCTCCCGTGTCCGACGGCTCCCTCTGGCACCCTGTCTGGTCTCTACCTCCCCTCGTTCTCTACGAACCTGGTGAGTGGTGCTGACCTACAGGATGCGGGTGTACACCAGTTCACTCCTGCGCGTCAGCGGGTGACGCACTGTACAGAGGCTCGCACAGGCCGACACCTGGCTACGTTTACCCGTCAGCCGGGGTCGAGCCTGTACACACTGACCACTGCGTCTCCTCCCGTTACCGAGTCTGGTAGAGTCGCTTCGTCGGGTCAGGTGTTTGCTGCTGCGTCCAGGTCTGGTCCTGAGTCTGCCCCCTGTTCTTGTCGTCTCCTGTCTCACGAGACTCTTCTCTGGCACCACCGTCTTGGTCACCCCTCTCTGCTTCGGCTCAGAGGCATGGCCTCCCGTCTTCTAGTGTCTGGTCTCCCCCGGTCCCTCCCTCCCCTTCCTCAGGGCCCTGGCCCTACCTGTGTCCCCTGTGTCGAGGGGCGCCAGCGTGCTGCCCCTCACTCCTCCCAGTTTCCTCCGACAGAGGCCCCGTTGCAGACGCTCCACATGGACGTGTGGGGCCCAGCCCGCGTCCGTGGGCAGGGTCACGAGCGCTACTTCCTGCTCGTTGTTGACGACTACTCGCGTTACACCGCAGTCTTCCCCTTGCGCGGCAAGGGTGATGTCACTGAGGTGCTGATCGACTGGATCCGCGCAGCTCGTCTCCAGCTCAGGCAGAGCTTTGGCTCCGACTTTCCTGTTCTGCGTCTGCACTCGGACAGAGGCGGAGAGTTCTCCTCTGGCCTTCTGCGAGCCTACTGTCGTGCACGAGGCATCCGTCAGACCTTCACGCTCCCGGACTCTCCGCAGCAAAATGGGATTGCTGAGCGCCGCATTGGCATGGTCATGGACGTCGCTCGTACGTCTATGATGCATGCGGCTGCCCCCCATTTTCTGTGGCCGTTTGCGGTGAGGTACGCGGCACGTCAGATCAACCTTCACCCCAGGGTCTCCAGGCCGGAGACCTCCCCAGCCTTGCTGTGGACCGGGAAGGTGGGCGATGCGTCGGCGTTCCGGGTCTGGGGATCTCGGGCGTTTGTCCGCGACTTGTCTGCGGACAAACTGTCCCCTCGTGCTGCTCCTTGCGTCTTCCTGGGGTTCCCCCCAGACGCGCCTGGGTGGCAGTTCTACCACCCCACCTCTCGCCGTGTTCTGTCCTCTCAGGACGTCACGTTCGACGAGTCGGTACCCTACTACCGCCTCTTCCCCTACCGCACTCCGTCCCCCCCCCCGCCCCCGCTCTTCCTTGTACCAGGTCCCCCCCCGGTAGACCCCCTCCCCCCTCAGGGTCCTGCCCCTTCAGGTGTGTCCCAGGTAGACGCAGTCGAGCCTGTCGAGGTCACTGGTGACTCTGGTGCTGCTGGGGGTGCTGAGCCTGGGGGTGCTGGGCCTGGGGGTGCTGGGCCTGGGGGTGCTGAGCCTGGGGGTGCTGAGTCTGGGGGTGCTGAGTCTGGGGGTGCTGAGCCTGGGGGTGCTGAGCCTGGGGGTGCTGAGCCTGGGGGTGCTGAGCCTGGGGGTGCTGAGTGTGGGGGTGCTACGCCTGGGGGTGCTTTGCCTGGGGGTGCTGGACCTGGGAGTGCTGCGCCTGGAGGTCCTCCGCCTCGAGTTTCTACGCGTGCTTTGTCTCGCCGGGAGCCACTCTCTCCACAGGAGCTGCGCGAGTGGTTTGCCCGGCGCTGGAGCCGTGCTGCTGGTGCTGGAGGTTCGTCGGCTACTGAGGGTGCTGCTGTTGCGGGTCCCGGAGGTGCTCGTACTGGGAGTACTGGAGCTGCTGGGCCTGCGGGTTCGACTGGAGCTGGTGCTGCTGAGGGTGTTGGCGCTGAGACTACCACTGGCGGTCCTGCTGGGGGTGCTCCTGGTGTTGCTCGAGGTTCTGGAGCTACTGGAGGTGCTGCTGGAGCGGGTGCTCCTGCTGGGGGTACTGGTGCTGTCCCTGCTATTTCTGGCGTAGCTACGCGGCCTCGACCGTACTTCGTTCCACTCCTGCAGCAGGTTCTTGGTCTTCCGCCCTCTCCTGGTCCTCCTCCTCTCTTGGAGGGTCCACAGCCTGTCCCGTCGCGGTCACTGCTACAGCCTACCTCCCCTTTGCCTGCTCCTTCTCCCTACACTGGTCCTACTGGAGGTCTTACTGAGCGTCGTGAGCCTGCGTCTCGCCCTGCGTCGCCTGTCCGTGCTGCTCGCGCTAGTGGTCGTGGTTCGCGTCAGCGTCCTCCTCCTGTCCCTGGCACGCACAGGATGTCTCTGCGTCCGTCTACTGCTCCTCTGCGTGCCCCTTTGCCTTCTCCTCCTGAGTCCTCTCTTCCTGCTCTTCCCGACCCTGCGTCGGACTCTCTTCGTGCTGCCAGTCCTACTGTCACGCGTCTCCTTGCTACTGTCGTCACTGACCCTTCCTTCGAGTCTACTGCTGCGTCTGCCCTAGTTACTGAGCTCGTCGACTTTGCTGCTCGCTGTCGCCTAGACTACGCTGCTAGTCTTGTCGCTGAGTCTGGGTCTGCCTGTCCTCCGTCAGTCGGGGGTGAGTGTGCCCTTGGCACGGACGTCCTTGAGGACAGGCAGGAGGAGTTCCAGTGTCTGGCAGCTACTTCACCTCATCTCGTGTCCGTACTGCTTACCCCTGAGGGAGACCCGGATGCACTTGACATCCCGACTCCGCGCTCTTACGCGGAGGCGATAGAGGGTCCCTACTCCTCTCAGTGGCAGGCAGCTATGGATGCAGAGATGGCTTCCTGGAAGTCCACAGGCACCTACGTTGACGCTGTCCCCCCTCTTGGGGCGAACATCGTCAGTGGCATGTGGATCTTCAGGGTGAAGCGGCCGCCGGGTTCTCCGCCTGTCTTCAAGGCACGTTACGTGGCTCGTGGCTTCAGTCAGCGACAGGGAGTTGACTACTTTCAGACCTTCTCCCCCACCCCGAAGATGACCACTCTTCGGGTGCTGCTACACGTTGCTGCTCACCGTGACTACGAGCTGCACTCTCTCGACTTCAGCACTGCTTTCTTGCAGGGCAGCCTGCACGAGGAGATCTGGCTGCGCCGCCCACTTGGCTTCACTGGGTCTTTCCCTCCTGGTACCCAGTGGAGTCTCCGGCGTCCAGTCTACGGTCTCCGCCAGGCGCCACGTGAGTGGCACGACACACTGAGGACTACGCTTGCGGCTCTTGGGTTTGCTCCTTCTACTGCCGACCCGTCGCTGTTTCTACGCACCGACACCTCTCTGCCGCCGTTCTACATCCTCGTGTACGTCGACGACTTGGTCTTTGCCACAGCTGACACTGCTGGACTCGCCCACGTGAAGTCCGAGCTGCAGAAGAGACACACGTGCACAGACCTGGGTGAACTGCGCAGCTACCTTGGCTTGCAGATCACCCGGGACAGAGCACGCCGCACCATTACCCTGACTCAGTCACACATGGTGCAGCAGGTCCTTCAGCGCTTCGGCTTCACGTACTCCTCGCCTCAGGCCACTCCTCTGCCTACTCGCCACTCACTCTCAGCTCTGCCTTCGGATGAGTCAGTAGAGTCGAGTGGCCCGTATCCAGAGCTTGTTGGCTGCCTCATGTACCTGATGACCTGCACACGACCTGACCTTGCATACCCTCTTAGCATTCTTGCACGCTATGTTGCTCCTGGGAGACACCGACCAGAGCACATGGCTGCAGCGAAGAGGGTGTTGCGATACTTGTGCAGTACGTCGGGCATGGGACTAGTGCTTGGAGGGCGGAGTCCAGTGGTCCTCACTGGGCACGCGGACGCTTCTTGGGCTGACGACCAGGCTACGCAGCGGTCGTCGCAGGGTTACACCTTCAGTCTTGGTTCCGGCTCTGTCTCGTGGCGAGCTACTCGCTCGTCCTCTGTTCTCGGCTCCAGTTGTGAGGCTGAGATCTACGCCGGGGCCATGGCTGCACAGGAGCTTCGCTGGCTCACCTACCTGCTGACTGACCTTGGAGAGCCGCCTCGTTCTCCTCCAGTGCTGTACGTAGACAACAAGGCCATGCTGGCCTTGTGTCGAGAGCAGCGCTTGGAGCACAGAACGAAGCACATTGCTCTCCGTTACTTTCTTGCTCGTGAGCTGCAGCAGCGTGGTCAGTTGCGACTTGCGTACGTGGCCTCTCAGGCCAACACTGCTGATGTGTTCACCAAGGCACTTGCGCCTTGTGACCATCAGCGCTTCTGCACTCAGCTGGGTCTTGTACCTGTCTTGCCTCACTTGCTCTCCTCTTGACCTTACTTGTACTGTCACATATATATACCTGCTCTTGCTTGTCTAGCTCTATATATATATGTGTACTCCTGCATGTGAACTGGCCTTGTGGCCTTGTCGTTGTGCTCGGACTGTGTGGTGACGTTGTGATCCACCCTGAGCTTGCTCTGCTTTGCTTGACTGGTCTTGTGACCCCTTGTTCTCCCCCACTTTGCCTATGGGGGTGTGTCAGAACATTATAGCTCATGCATATTGTGTAGGCTATAGTGGGGTAGCCCATAAGGGGTACAACCCTAAACGTGCAGAAATGTCAGTCGCAACACCAATGTGCAACCCGAACACCGACGTGTTGGGCAGCGATTTGTGGAGCATCGTGGAGTGCAGATTTTGATTGGCTGAGAGCGAATTGTCAGGTTTGTCGAAGCAACAATGTCGGTTGGATGGTTTGCGCTGCGCCTGCGACTCTGGGCGAACGCGTTTCCGATGATTTTGATAGGCCGAAATTATTGAGACGAACTCAAAACTCACACACGGGTGTCAGATACGGATAAGATTGACGGCAAAACAGTCGCATGCAGGCAAGTGACCTGGCAAGACCACATGGCCGCGTGTCTGAAGTTAAACGTTGACGGATGTACATTATCGTCCAGGAATGTCGGCGAACGTCAGCCCTCCGATCAAGCATTCCGACCGTCAAGATTCTTCGACATCTCAAAGTTTCGTCATGAAACGTCGACGTTCACTCTAGACACGCACTTTCCTCATCGCAGACATAACATATGTATCAAGGTGGTCAAACGGATTCGTTACTACGACATGCAGTCGCGTGTAACCTGTGGTTGTTAGTAACCACATGGAATGCCTTGTATGTCGTATTGTCCTTATATTCCCTATTACATGAGGGCTAATAACCGTGTGTAGATAATTAATTTCGGTTTTGAAGTGATGGAATGGAAAAACAATTAGCTATAAGCCTAACAATCACCATAAGGCAAAAAGACATACTGTGATACTTTTATTCGCATTTTTGGTTATTTATGTTATGTACATTTCTCAGATTTGTAGCAAGGTTCATGGTTTGTTATTTAGCAAATGTACATTTCTCAGATCTGTAACATGGTTCATGATTGGGAGGGAGAAGCAAAAAATGCAGGGGGCAAGCAAGAGACGCAAGTGCTTGCAAGCGAGAGAGGCGGAGGACCTGCAGAGAGGCAGGTACGCGGGGGAAAGGGGCGGGAGAAGCAGCTTCGCTGGGGGAAGTGGAGAATTTAGATGTACACTGCGTACGGGGCGATACGAGGTGGGCTGGGGCGAGAGTCGATAGAACCCATTTTACAGTCCCGTTAAAGTCCAGATTCGTCGTACACTCACAGATTAAGTATGGAATATCAAAAGAGGTACAGCTTCAAAAGGGCTGAATAACCAGAAATCAATAATTAAAAACAATAGGTACACCCAAATATACAAAATATTATAACACATGCCCTCATCTCATGTTTACACAACAGTTTAGACAACGGAAGACACAATTACTCCATAACCTCATGGTACCTGATACCAATTAAGATGTTTTTTTGTGTACAACCTAACAAGTGTAGAAACATTCGCAGATCAATCTTATTCGACAGGGATTCGGACTATTCTAATCGTATTCGTATCGTACGTGGGTCTGTATTCGGCCAAATAAGAATTCACGTACTATTCGACAAATATTCGAATAAACTATTCGTATTCGTATTCGTATTTACAGGCTTACTCCCACCATTCCCCCCTTCCTCTCCCCCCTACCCCTCCTGCATGTATTTCACTTTCCCCTCCTGCACACCACCTGACCCACCTGAGCCCTCCATGCCTGCTGCTGCAGTGGCAGTGGCAATGGCAAGCGGCAGCGGCAGAGGCAGAACGTGGGAATAGTGGGGCGAGAGGGGGTTGAGGGGGAGTTTGGGGAACAGGAGCACTTCTCCCATGCACTGCTGCAGCAGCAGCTGCTGCATCCACCCGCAACGCCTGCTGGAGTAGTATCAGCAGTGGTTGTATCTGTAGCAACTCCTCCCACCCATTCACGTCCTCCAGTGCTCTGCTTATCCTCCCTAACCTCTCCGCCTGCCTTCCAACCATCAGCAGCACATTCTTACACCTCCATCGTGCCGTGCCCTTCACTTCACCTCAGCTCACACTGTATTATCCGTACGGTGTATAAACTAACTGTTCCCTTCCCATCTTGGGTTATCCTCCTCTTCCCGCGATCACCCCCCCATCTGCTCCCCCACCATCCCAGCTAAGCAGCACCACCATAGGCATCGCCCTCTCAGGCACCCCTCTCCCTCCCTCCCACATCACCTACACTGCACCAGGACCGCCTACTATCACCCAATTCTCCCCGCCATGCCCCTTTATCCCTCCTGTGCTGCTCGTATAGATTTCTCCGGTCTATCTATCTCTCAACCTCCTACGCACCTCCCCTCTCCCACCATCCCCCCCGAACACGCTTTCCCCGCTTTCTTGGAGGTTGGTTGATGGTGGCAGCACAGAGGAGTCGCCTGCAGTCCAATTGCCTTCCAAGAATCCCCATCCCACCACTCTTCCCTTGCCCTCTCCTTACTTATCTTCCTCACCTGCTTCTAACAGTCTCCTCGCCATGATGGCATGGTGTGGAGGGAGGTGAGGCAGGCGGAGATGACAGACGAAACATGGCTGCAGTGAGGATAATCAACATCCCAAATAGGGGTCCCGACCCCATATCCCTACCTCTCCCAGGATATGGAGTGTGGGATGAGGTATGGGGTGAGGTATGGGATGAGGTATGGGGTGAGGTATGGGATGAGGTATGGGGTGAGGTATGGGATGAGGTCCTGAGCCTATGGTTGGAGTATTCTACATGTGGGCCACATGAGGAGGCATGTCTGTGATTTTTAGTGGGGAACGGTAGTCTCAAGACAGCTGTGCTTGTACACACCTCATCCCACACCTCATCCCATACCTCATACCTCACCTCATCCCATACATCAAATCGCACTCTCAGGCAGCAACAATCTCTTCATTCCTCCTCGCAAGCCAATCAATGCAGTGAACCGTGGCAGTACTCTCTAACACTGAGCCTCTCCAACCCCCCCCCTCTCTCGCATTTCCCTTTCCCCTCCCCATTTCCCCTCCATATTCCGTCTCCCCACCTCCCTCCTCAAAATCCCCTAACCACCTCCCCCCCTCCCCCCTCACCCCTCCTCCCCCCTTTCCCCCCTCGTTTTCTGTTGTGTGCATTTCGCCTGCTCCCCCCTCTAATATGTATTTTCTCCACCTTCCCGTCCCTGCTCCCTATAATCACTTTCCCACATCCACCAAACCCCCCACCCCATCAATTCAGCTCCTTCAATGACTATCCTCCCTATCCCCTTCTCCTGCCTTTCAGCTGCCCCCAGTTTGATTGTACAATCCCATCATGCCATACCCTTCATCCCATCGTGCCGGTTTTTGTCCTGCATCCTCGTCCTCTTCCGACCATTGCTTTCCCATCTGTGGTGACACACTGCAGCGCATACTGAGAAAATGAAAAGGAGATGCAAGACTTGAGCTCATGCATGCCACTCAAGTCATATCTTTCAGCTCCAGAAATTCACCTCTTCTCACAGTGTTTGCTGCCTGCTGCATATCACGGAAGCTTCATCTATGGCAGGTGGTGTTTGGGAGGTGGTGCGAAAAGCGTTGAGGGGCAAAAAGGTGAAGAGGGAATATGGCAAACAGGGGTGGTTGGGTTGGAGCTCAAGCGAGCAGAATGCACCACATCCGCCCTTTTCTTTCCACACGCAGGCTCACCTCACCTTTTCCTGCTTCACCGCTGGCTTTCCTCCTGTGGCACCCATCCCCCAACAACAATATGCCTTCATAATGTCCTGTACTTTCATAATGACATGTAGTCCTCCAGCAAGCTGTAGACACTAAATAATCACCTTGAATCAGAAATAGTTGGGCTTGAAATAAATAAAGTACTGTGCATTTCCCGTTCTCTTGGGTGTTAATGTAACTTATGCTTCGGTGTATATCACGGTAATTGAGCTCATCCAACAAACATGGTAGGTACATTGATAGTGATGAAAGGTAAACACGCTATAAAAGCAGTGGCTAACAAGCTCTACACACTTAACCCCCAGATTTCCGAGGGGCGAAGGGCAGGCAGCACCCAAAGCTATACATACATGGTTCATGCAGCCTCCCCTCATGTATCTGGTCTCTTTCTCAACCAGCCCTGCACCTCCAACTGCAAGGCACAAGTTCCACATGAACACTCTCCAATTCGCTGCAATATGCAAATCCTTTCCATGACCACCATTTAACCAAACACAACCATCATCCCATCCCGTGCCTCACTCCTCCGCATGCATGCCTCCCCTCATTCTTCACACTCCTTGCCTCCACGCCTCTCCTAGTCTCCTCAACAGTCAGCCAACTCTTCCTTCACCACGCCTCCCTTTCCATCATCAACCCCGGCCACCCTATCTGCTTATCCGCCTGCGTACATCATCATTAGTAAGGTGACCCCCTTTCGGCGTATACAGAGATGTCAGCTTGGTGAGGGCAGTCAGCATCTTCAGCCCATCATCCGTAACTGACGTGCCATCCAGAGAAAGCTTCTCAAGCCCTGCCAGCCTCCCGACGTGCACCATGCCTGCATCCGTCACACCCTTGCAGAAAGAAAGCCGCAACACTTCGAGAGAGGACAGAGCTGCCAAGTGCGGCAGACCGGCATCGGTCACCTTGGTACGATGGAGATAGAGCTCCCTAAGACTGGTCACCAACCCGATGCCTTCCAAGGTATTGTCAGTGATGCATGTGGCTTTGAGGTTTAGCTTCTCCAGCCGTGGCAGTCTGTAAAGGTGCCTGATGCTGTCTGCAATGTAACCTAGGCTAGAGTCCAAGCTTATGCTCTTCAAATGTGTCATGGTGGACACATGGGCGAGCATGGCGTCTGAGAGGCCTTGGAGACTAGCAAAATTCACATCCGTTCCTCGTGGTGCTAGCTTGATTCGCTGGAGGTGATGGACGGTGGGGGAATAATGGCAAGAAAACGAAGGATTGCGTGCCCGTAAAGGATTAAGTCATGCACTGAAAGAAAATACTTGACAAATGAAATCACCTACTCAGCACTCACCTCCCATGCAATCTTCTGATCGCCTTCGCTCTGCCTGATTTCCAGCTCAACATTCATCTTCAGGTCTTGTATCTTCCGCCATTCCTTGCAAGCTGTCAATTCCTCCATGGCACGTGGCCATTTCAACCCTTCCACCTCCCTCCTCCTCTCCTCCCTCCCCTTTGCCAACTCTGCTCTCATTGCATCCTCTCCCTTTCTTGTCTCCTCTCTCAGATCTCTTAGATCCGTATCTCTCCTTCGCTCAGCCATATCCCATTGCTGAGTCATTGCGCCCTTGTGTTCAGCCAGCTCCCCTTTCACTCCAGCCAGCTCTGCCTTCACTGCTGCCAACTCTGCTGCCAACCCCCTTTCCCTCTCTTCCGCCTGCCCTCCCATCTCCCTACTCTCCGACACTCGTCTCCTCTCAGCCTCTTCCACCTCCCTCATTCTCTCTTCCAGCTGCATCCCAAGCGCCTGCATTCTCATCTCCATCGCCTCTTTCAACTCGTGCGTTCCGGCCAAACTCACCATGACAGTCCGAACTGCCTCACTCGCTCTCTGCATTACCCAGCAAGCACACACCCTACACATGACATCACGTGGGTAGAAATGAAAGATGAGAGGTGGAGGATAGAGAGTGAAAACTAGAGAAGCAATTGGAGATACGATGGAGTCCACTGAAGAAGGTAAGGGTTGGAAAGCGAAGAGGGTTAAAATGACAAGCGAGAAGAGTGATGCAGGTTCAGTAACTGATTACGATGTCAAATGTTGGCGAATCAATGAGGAAACGGGACCTACATCAATGAGAAAGACATACAGCACGAGAGTAATGTGACACGAGAAGGGGGGGAGAGGGAGGTGGAGGGGAGAAAGGGGGTGTTTTGAGAGGGGGGAATGGGAAGACGAAGAAGAAAATAGGACAGCATGAGGGCAAAGAAGCTTTACACTGCAAGATCCACACCAGTGAAGCATTTTTTCCAAAATTGTGATCCAAGAACCTTTTTTAACATGAGTTAGAAAGGTGCTGGTACATCAACTGTGCTAGCTCTATAGCGAGGTGGGGCATGCTCACATGGGGCTATACAGCAGAGCAACGACTCCTCGTCTCTGCAACATGGTGATGGCAAGGCGAGGAAGGGAAGGCAGGATGGGTGATGAAAGGAGCATAGCAGGGAGAAGGATGAGCACGGGGAAAGGGTTGTGCAGCAGAATGGGGAACAACAGGAGTGAGGGGACAGCCAGGTACGAAGGTAGGCTACAAGAATCGGGAGAAAACAATGGCATGATACCAAATCTGCTGTGTTACGAGGCAGAGCACATGGCATACCACGAAGCACTTGCTTGCACTCTTCAGCTTCAACCACCTGTTCATCACAGCCAAGCCCTGCTGATGCATCCATGCTTTGACATGCGTGTGGGTCACGTCCATCCACCACAGCAGTGTTCCAAGAGTGGTGATGGCAGCATAGAGCATGAACGCCAATAGCTGCACATGTGGGAGGATGGAGGCATGGCAAGTGATGTGACACATTGCTGAGAAAACGACGCACATTGAGTTTCGAACCCTACAAAGCACCGAATCTGGACAGAAAAGTTGGTCGAACAAGGAGCCACTAGCTAAAGAGTCACGCACCAGGGTGTGGAGGCCGTGAGATGTCACGTTGAGAGCGGGGGATTCAGCATACGCATGAGTGAGGGGCCCATACGCGACAGCGGCAGTGGCATTGGCCTGATGTGCGAACGACACATGTATGCAAGCAAGGGGGCGCATGCACATGCACACGCACAAATGCATACGCATGCCGCATGAACACGCACAGGTGTGCGCGCGCACACACACATGCGACGTTTCTTGGGCGGCCGACAACCATTATGAGGCTTACAGAAACGCATCAAAGTCAAAGAACTTAGAGCAAAAAACTCATCTGCCAACTAACTGTAGCTATCAGAACAGAAAGTAGTAGCATTCGTTAGACACAATTATAAGGCAACACATCGGGGGAAGTTTTGTGGTTACAGGAGATTCGGAAGGAGATGGGAGCGGGAACTGTTGGCTGGCTTGCTGTTGATCGATGTCATGTGGCACCTGCAAGAGGCAACAAGGAGGCGAGGGGCAACAAGGAGGCGAGGCACCCTTAAAAGTTCAAGAAACACAAACGTGCACCTATGTTGGGGTGGCCATGGATTGTTTAGCATGCCGAGGAACAAACCCCATGCATCAGAAACCACTGCTGTAGCCATTCCAGTGATAACTCATGTCCTCTGCCATTGTGACAACACAAAAAGAACCCCTTGCCATTCCAGCCAACTCACGTCCTCTGTGGTGATCGCATGCGAGGCATCCCGGTGAAATGGCACAATCATGGTGACGAGTGCGATGGTAGCAGCGAGGAGGGCGACCAGCAGCACTAGCAGCAGCACGGCCACTGCACTCATTCGAGCCATGGCTGAAGGGGCGAGCCCAGTGCAAGGCGTGCAGGAGGGAGGGGGGCAGCAGGAGCAGTGGAAGGAGGGGACAAGCGGAAGCAGCAAGAGAACGAGGGGGCAAGCGGCGGCAGCGGCGGGGGGAGGAGAGGAGAAGCAACAGCAGCAGAGAGAGGGAAGAGGCGGCAGAAGCACAGGCAAGACGAATATCCCGAATAAAGATGAGTGCAGAACGAAGGAATTAACGGAGTAAGGGGCAGCTCAAGCGAGTGACGAGCAGTGACGCAATTTGGCAGCAGGAAGGAATTCAGCAGGTTGAGGCGACTGAAAAGATGCACGAGACACTCGGGGTGCAGAAAATCTAGTGGTTTGAATTCAAGAGTGGGTGGAAAGGCTGAAAACAAACGATTCTCTACTCTTATGACTCCTCAGAAGATAAACAAGCAAGACGAGCAAGATAATCAACCCTCTTTGTCAATCAATTTGGGTGCCACGCCAAGCAAGAGTGTAGAACAAAGTAACAAGAAGAAGGCGAGCGGACCTGAAACGGCACTTTTTGACACTTGAAGCGCTAGGTAACCTGCAAGGAGGTACTGTTGGTCTAAGGCAGGTCTAGAAGGGGATGAGCCAGCAGGGGGCATGAGCGAGCAGGACACGTGGGAAGAGTGGTGGCAGACGAGGGAAGAGTGAGAGAGGAAACGGATCCAGGGGAAGAGGTGAAGACGACATGGGGCAGGGCCAATCACAGCAATTGAGCGTATCTACCTGGTGTATGGCAGCAACGGACTGCCGGTTTGAACGAGGCGCCTACTAGCAGAAAGAGTGCCAGCGGCGCTCCAGAATAGGGGGCGAAAAAGGTGAGGGCGTTGAGGAGTAACACAAGTGGAGATAAAATCAGAAAGGGAGAATTCAGAATACTGGTGTGGGGAAACAGGTCAGAGATAATTCTGAAGTGGATAATATGGCCGAGAGCAGGCAGAGGAGGGAAGGGGAGACAAGAGAGGCCAGGAGGGAGGCATTACCTGCTACGCGCTGCGTTCGCCTCGCACCATTTACCTCTCACATCTCTCCTGCCCTTCGCCCATCACCTACACCATCACCTCGTGTGCGATGAGCCGCAGCACAGCGGCGCATGTCAGGCTGCACTTCGACCCAGTCGCCGCAGCCACGTGAGAAAACGCATGAATCAAGGCGTTGGGTCGATCGCGAACGCGGCATGGAGTTTTGATGCGGAGACACAATGGAGCCCGTCGACAGTCTCTTGCAACTCCAAGCCACCTTCAGCTCGTCTCATCCCGTCATTTCACAGTGCCTCCGCTTGCATGCCGAATCTCTCGCTGCATATTCAAATAAACATCGAATTCTTGGATCTTAATGTTGCGGCATCGCGCTAAATATCCGAGCCGCGTTTTCGCAAGAGTGGAAGGGCGAAATAATGTAATTCGGATCTTGTCGCTCTCGATGCATTGACACGTGGCGACACTGACGGTTATCGAATGTGGACGGTGCCACTTATGCTTGCTGGCGCGGATCTAGCTGTTGGCTTGGCTAACAGAACGTAACAACTATATTCAGCATTAGTTATGAGTGGGAGTGAAAAGCGGGGATGATATTGTGGAGGAAAGGGTGACAAGGTGTTGCGATGTTCAAGTTCAATATTTGCATAGGCACTTCCAGCAGTTACCATCCAGCTGTTCGCAAAACTCTGAACTCGCTCGCGAAACGAGTTTGGGCCCAGAACTTTGTGTTCGAGACCTAATTTGTGTGTCGTTCTCAGTTCACCCAAGCATGTGCTTTGAGCGAGGTACAACGCCAGTGCCAGTGTTTTCCTCTCACCCGTTACGGCACGTTCGCTCACGTGTCGGCATTCATTCCGTACACACATCGTTGCACGAGGTGAACTCTGCTTATCCAGCATGGCCATGAGGCAAGAGCAGAACCATTCAACATCACTGTTATTAGTACTCTTGGCCATGTTAGCTCGGCACTACTTATCGATGGCGACAATTCAGAGTACGAGCCCGCGTGGCACTTAGTACAATCATGCGGCTACTATTCCTCTGCTCCCTCCTCACGCTATCTTATCCGCCAGCCGTTTGAAAGCTATCACATTCTCGCGTGAGATGCGTGCGGCTTAGAGCGTTTGGCGTCCGAAGCCCGTTGCGTCTAGTAGGTGTCATTGCCTCTCCGAGCTTCACGACGTTTCAATCTGCGAAACCCTTAATACAGTTCTGCGGTAAGGCTGGTCCAGGTCATTCCATTCATTTCGGCTCGCACACTAGCTCAACCCTCACATTCATCTCCTTCCATTCGCCTATAGTCTCGAGTCCATCGTTCTCTCTGTTCCTCTCGTCCTTTGCCTCCAAACCGCCTCCATTCCACGTTCCCAGAGCTTAGCGGCGCGAAAAGAAACATGCAGTAGTCATATGAAGGCGCCATGCCGTCGTGCTCTTGTTCGAGCAATCTGACGCCAATCTGGGTATTCTCTAGTAATGCGCGACGAAGCCAGCGACTGCGTAGTCCAATGAGCTGAGCGACATTCCTTAGCAGCGGAAGCAGGAATGGCGGACAAAGTTACTACTAGGGTTGTGACCACTGTTTAGCGTTACCCGCCGGAGCATAGTAACCATGGATTTTGAGGTTCGATTCCGCATTCCCGGATGCTTAATCCAACGCAGATCCGACAACCATGATAGCAGCGATTCACGAACCAACGACAACCGTTCTGGCGATAATAAAGCATCGGCCTCGTCCCACGTGGACGTGCACGTCGCTGCCTCTCCCGAGGAGCTTCTCCGATCGGTTTTCAACCGCCTCTTCCACTCGCACCTGCCCCACTGCTGCCTGTCGTGCGATGAACGCCACGTGCAACAGGGAGCAGCTAGCGGCGTGGAAACCGCTGAGGCAACAGATTCGGTGCGTGGGATGCAGCCGGTCCGGTTCATGGTGCTAGGTCAGGTGGTGTACCTCTCACCTGACCGCACCGTGGAGCAAGCCAAGCTGAAACCCGGTTCCACCATTAAAGTGCTTCCCGTGAAAATTTCCGCCGTGCATGGGGGTGGAGAGGGAAAGAGCAAGGAGGGAGGTGAAAATGGTGTGAGTGCTCCTGCCGCTGCACTTGCTGCTCTGCCTCCTGTTGTTCCCGCTGCCCCGTCTCCCGCTGCCACGTTTGCTGCTGCAGTTCCTGCTGCAGCAGCTACCACCCTGCTTCCTCCTCCTACTGTTTTAACGCCTGCACCATCTGCTTCACCTGCTGCACCTGCTGTCGCACCTGCTGCTTCACCTGCTGTCGCACCTGCTGCCATATCTGCTGCCGCAACTGCTGCCGCAACTGCTGCCACACCTGCTGCTGCTGGAGTCACGAGGACTCGTGGGATTGACTACAGCAAGTGGGATCATATCGGCTCCAGCAGCGACGAGGAGGAGGGAGGGAAGATGGAGAACAAGCAGCATGCGCCACTGCCTAGAATTGACACATTAGGGCGCGGCGCAGGAAAATCAACTCCCCTGAATCTTGTCGGGACCTGTGGGGCGGGCCTTTCAGAACTCAAGGAGGCGATTTGGCATGGTCATGTGGAGATAAAGAGATGGCTTGGTTTCTCGGATCAGGGTGTTGGACCATTCCAAACGCCAGTGCAGGTGATTCGGCATGGTCATGCGACGCAGACACAGATGGCATCTGCGGCGCAAGCCAGGGCTTCGGGGAGAGTGGGAGGGCAGGAAGTACCCGGGAAATGTCAGCTGGTGACTCGAGAGGACATGGTTCACTACCTGGACGTGAGGGGCGGGTGGGACCTGAAGGAGTGCGAGTGCTGCTTTGTCCGCGCTCTGAGCCTGGGAGCAGAGCGCGCTCTCACCATGCACAGCCTCTCATACGCCCGATCCGTCCTGCACAAACAGCTGCCGGACTCCTTCCCCGTTGCGCCAAGCGGGGGTGGAGCCATGGGGGACGTTCTGGAGTATTCCTCAGGGGTGCAGGCGTTTGGGAAGCAAGGGGAATCGGCGTCGCCTCTTGAGCTGTATTCCTGCAAGTCTATTCTTGCGCCGTTCGTCTGTGTGGAGGGGATGCTCCTCGAGTGGATGGCGGAGCCTCGTGTGGGCGTGCTCATGGACCTGGGGGGACTCAGATCCCGCCTGCCTGCAGTTCTGGCTAATGAAGGCACCCCTGCTGGTCCTGCTCCCCCAGCTGCTGCAGCAGCTACTGCCCCTGCTGCAGTGTGGTCCTGCTGCTGTCGTTGCAGCAGCTGCTGGGCTGCCTACCGCCGTGCTGTGAGCTTCGCTGCCTTCCTCGTGCTCGTGGCGAGATGGCCTCGTGTTGACACCGTATGGAAGGCTCACTTGGATGCATATGATGCCCTCTACCCAGCTCTAGCAGGGCAGCTGGGGGCAGGCCGGCAGGCGGCAAATGACGCCTTTGCGTCCGTGCTGGTGCAGGTGCTGGGGGTGAAGAAGAGTGCTGATCTTCAGGAAGGGTTTGGGTTCTTTGTGCAGCACCTGCTGTCAGGCGGGCTGGAGAAGGTGCATGCAGAGGGGAGGGGAAAGGGGGGAGCCGGAGGGAAGGCTGGTGAGAAGGCGCAGGGGAGGGGGAAGGGGGAATCCGTGATGGAGGCTGCTGACAATGGAGCTGCTGGGGATGGCGGCAGAGAGGGGAAGAATGGGCAGTGGAGGGAGAATATGAATGGTCATGTATGGGAGGGGTATGTGGATGGCATTGCTTGGATTCTACAGCATGGAGGGGGGGACGGGAGGGAGTTCCGGTGCAGCCACTGCAGTGAGGGGGGCAGCAACAACAATGGTGGTAGCGTGCAGGTGAATGATATTCCCAAGGGCATGTATGTGAGTGGGGCAGGCGCTACAGAGTTCGCCCTTGCGTTTGCCACAGAGCTGTCTAAGCCAGAGAGTTGTACCAATGCCTGTATGTACATATTCGATGGCAACAATGCAAATAAGGTGAGGGTGGAAGAGGTGGCAATTGAGGAGGCTAGAAGCAGGCTGGGAAGAGGGGCAGGTGGCAATGGCAGAAAATGGGAATCAGGAGGAACAGGAGGAGAGGTGGCAGCAGCAGAAAACCCAAGTCGGGCAGCACAAATCCCGAGTGGGGCAGCAGAAAACACGAGTGGGGCAGCAAAAATCACGAGTGGGGCGGCAAAAATCACGAGTGGGGCGGCAAAAATCACGAGTGGGGCGGCAAAAATCACGAGTGGGCCAGCAGCAGACACGAGTGGGGCAGCAGAAGCTTTGGCAATGGGGGATGCATCTGCTTCCAGTGATGCTGCTTCTGCTGAAACCCGGCCTTGTGCACGAGCAGATGGCACGTCTGGTCTCGTGCCTGTCAACACAAGTCCTGTCCTTGCGGCCTTCACGTATCGAGTTGCCCGCATCTTACAGTGGGTTCGATTTTACGGCTCAGATCCTGTTTTCTTAAATAGATGCTCCAGGAGTGGGCCACAGAAAAGGATTTTGGAACTGGCCCATCCGTTTTGATGGTGCTGGTTTTCCTACAGAGTGGGAGGAATGGCCACAAGGTGATGAAGTTGCTGTGAATCTTCCTGATGATCCGGCTGCAAGATTCTTCCAGCTGGGCATCGTGGAGGAAAGTGGAATGGGGTTGGAGCATGGGCAGAGGGTAACAGAAGAAGCATTAAAGTGTGGGAGGAGGCACAAGAGGGGGAAGGGGCGAAGAGCCAGGGCATCCGGCCAAGGAAGTGACGGCAAAGGGGGTGATACGAATAGAGGGTTTGGCGAAGACCAAGGGGACAACCCACAAGCATCCGGCATGGCTGTTGCACAGTCGCCTCCGGGAAGAAAGCTTCCCATCGTCCGTTGCGTGGCGGATGCAGAATTCCTTGTGGAAGCAGTCAGCCTAGTTGTGAGTCCACCGGCATGTGCCCACTGCGTCCATTGCTTCCATGGCTACACCTACTTCATCCCATCCATCGCCCTCATCGCCAAGTTCGCCTACCGCCCTTTCGACGTCCTTTTCAACCGCTTTGTATCGGTCTAAACGCCACACTCGTCTGGGTTCAACACACTTGTGAAGATCATGCGGTTGCCACCGCTACCCCCACGCCCGTCTGCGCATATCAACCTCGCGAGGATGCGTGGTGACATAGAGAAGCTGCGAGTTCCCTTCCTGCTGCTCGTGGCCCTCATGTGGCCGGCTTCCATTCTGGATATGGATATGTACGAGGGTAAACGGGTGTCGGAGGGGGACGGGATTCGGGTGAGGAAGAAGGTTGCGACGGGGAGGAAGAAAGGGAAGGCTCGGAGAGGGATGGGAAAAGAGGGGGGGAAGGAGGAGGAGGAGGAAGCGGAGGATGATGGAGGGGTGTGGGAGGAGTTACAGTCGTGGTGATTCACAGCGACAGTTGCCTGGCCATCCAGCATGCGTGTCACGTTGAGTAATCCCGATGTTGAATCGGCGGGTTCAGGTCTGAGTGATGTGTGTACGGCCAGCGAGGGGCGGCAGAAGAAGACGGACATGAAGAAGAGGGTTGCTAAGATGTTCAAATCACTAGAGGGCAAGAGGCTCATGGAAAGGGTGCAAGGCCAGGGTGGTGCTGCAGAGAGCAGCAGAACTAGCAGCAGTGGCACTAATGTAGCACTGGGGAGCAGCACTGCTGGTGCTGGCTGCAGCAGCTGTGGTAGCCGTGGTCACGGAGGTCGTAATGGTGCTGCCACAAGAAGTGCTGGCGCTGGTGCTGGTGCTAGTGCTGGTGCTGGTGCTGGTGCTGGTGCTGGCGCTGGCACTGGTGCTGGTGCTGGTGCTGGTGCTGGTGCTAGTGCTGGTGCTAGTGCTGGTGCTGCTGGTGCCAGTGCTGGTGCTGGTGCTGGTGCTGCTGGTGCTAGTGCTGGTGCTGGTGCTGGTGCTGCTGGTGCCAGTGCTGGTGGTGCTGGCGTTGGCGATGGTGATAGTGATGGTGTTGTTGTTGGTACTGGTGGTGATGGTGGTGGTGATGGTGACAGTGATGGTGCTGGTGCTGGTGTTGGTGGTGCTGGTGATGGTGCTGGTGGTGCTGGTGGCGATGGTGCTGGTTCCATTGCTGGTGCCAGTGGTGGTGGTGCTGGCGTTGGTGATGGTAATAGTGATGGTGTTGTTGTTGGTACTAGTGGTGGTGATGATGGTGCTCGTGGTGTTGGTGCTGGTGCTGGTGGTACTGCTGCTGGTGCTGCTGGTGCTGCTGATAATGGTGGCAAGTGCATTGGAACAAAACGCAAGAAGGGGGAGCTGCCGGCTTATCTGAAGCCATGGCCCGGGGGAGTCAATCTGGTGGCATGTCTGCGAGAGATGTTGCTGGGGGAGCCGTGCTACCGCCCTGCCTCCCCTGCTGCCCCTTCCGCCGCTCCTGCTGTTGCGACTAATGCTGCTTCAGCTCCAAGCACAGCTGCTTCTGCGTCTTCCACCCCTGCTGCAGCAACTAATGCTGTTGCTCCAAACACTTCTGCAGCGACAGGCAATGCAGCTGCAGCTGCACCCGTTGAGGATGCAGAGGCCTGTGGTCCCACTGCTTGTGGGGGAAGTAGGTGCGGTGCTGCGGGGTGTGGGAAGGTGGAGGGTAGTGGTGTGAGGCTGAGGAGCTGCGGTGGGTGTGGCAAGGTGGCGTATTGCAGCAGAGAGTGTCAAAAGGCGCACTGGCCCTCCCACAAGCTCACATGCCCCGGCAGGACCAGCGGGAATAAGAGTGGCAACAGCAGTGGTAAGGTGGGTGGAACAATGAATGGGACAAGCACTAGTAGAGACAGCAGCTGAGGTGAAAGAGAAGTCCGCAGTATGCTGAGTGGATGTGTGGTTAAGTCGATGCTACAAACTCCCTTACCTTTCCCATGCTTTGAATCGAAAGTCTTTTCGTCCCTTTTGTATCATGTGCTTGCTGGCATTGTCAATCACCTGCCTCGCACATTGACCAATTGCTGTGTATGTGTTCTGGCTTCCACCGTTTGACGCATGTCGCTGAATGTATTTTCTTCCTCTGCTCCATATCTCCCCCGTTGTTCACCTCTCTTCTCGAAATGCGCAGGTTCAATGAGGATGACCAACCGAGTACCCAGAGATTCCTCCCCACACGTCTTCATGCCTGGGAGGATCTGATCAGAGTACCAACATACCGGTACTCTGTTCCTCTGAAATCAGTATAGTTGTAGGAAAATCAGATTAGGTCTTCTTTTTATACCTGTAGGTTTCCTCTGAATAAGCACTCGATTGGCTCGGCTCGGGGTATTTTTTTTTGGGGATCCATTCTATGGTACTGTGTACAGAGGAGGATACATGTCTCAGCGCTCCGGCAGCTCACATGCTTGGGAATAAACGCTCACAAGCTGCTTTCAATCGGAGCTCTATCCAGACTATGGAAGTTGAATTTGCCCAACTGCCCAGCTCTTACTGATCTCTCTGCTTGCTTCCCTCACTCAGTTCTGCTTCCTCCACAAGGTACGGGTCTGCAAGGACTCCTTCGGGTTCCTTTCTCCTTATTAGGCGGGTGCTTGTTGTTTGGGTGGTGTAACGTGTTGTCTGCTCATGCATGCAGCTGCTTGCCTTCTCATGATTCATAGAAAACCACAGGTTCCTTACCAACAGCACAGAACGGCACATGCAAGAGATGCATGTGGAAGTAATGTGATTTTGAACAGCTTTCTTTCAAACAGAAGGGCTTAAATCAGTGTGTCCCCTAAAAAGTATGTGTCGCTCAGAGTTGTCACTCAAGAGCGATGTTACACTGATATCAGGGTTACTTTCGTGAGTTCATTCTGAGGCTTCGGAATGTGTGCAGATGGTAAAGATGGGCGTCACTGCTGGCTGCACTATGCCAGCCTGGGGAGGTGGGGAAGGGGAGGGTGGGAGAGCAGGGGGAAGGAATGAGAAGGAATTCAGTGGAGAATAGTGGTGAATGGTGGGCACCACTGGTTCGACCATTCAGAATTCTCGAAGGTGACACCAGATGGGTGACAGAGGAAGAGCGGAAACAGGGATTGCAATGAATGACTGGCGATTGGTGTGTGCGCATAGAGGTGGTAGCGGATGGATGGTACGGCTGGACTACGCACGTCTGGTGGGTGGTTGAGGGGAGGGGGGAATACAACACAGGGATGGTGGTGAGTGATCGGTGTGTGAGTGTCGAGGAGGCAGGGATGGGTGCTAACTTTCGACTAGACTACGAACAGCTGGGAGGGGAAAAAAGGGCATGAGGACTTTAGAGGGAAGGGAATAGGGATGAGAAGGAGGAAAATGTCTAAGGGGATGGGGAAGGGGATGGGGAAGCGGATGGCAAAGCGGATGGGGAAGCAGATGGGGAAGCGGATGGGGAAGGGGATGATAACGAGGATGGGTAAGGGGATAGGTAAGGGAATGTGTAAGGATACGGATAAGGGGGGAATGTGTAAGGGGCGGTATGGGCATGGGGGAAAGCGAGCCTCCGATAGGATGGCTCTGTATGGACAAGCATGGGGGTCAGGTGATTGGATGGATGTGAGGTTAGTGTTAAGAATAAATAGTGATACGGAGTGAAATTTACAAGATATTAACACACTAGCACAGCAATGACATCCAAAGCAAGACCAGAGGGAAGTGATGGAATGAGAATGGAGGTAGAAGCAGCAAGGGAGGGGAGGGGTATGCGCATTAGCAGGAGGGCTAGGTAAAGAGGGGCAGTAGCAGAGGGGGAGGGTAGGGAAATAGCAGCAGTAGAAGACAAGGGAGTGGAATAGTGGCAGTAGAAAGAGGGGGAAAGAAGAAAAGAGGGGGGGGAGGGGGGGGGAGAAAACTACCGAATGGCTTTCAGCCCCACAGATCCTCGTCACGTGGGCAATGAATCGATGGAGGGAGACGAAGGACGTGAATGAAGGTATTGTGGGCACAAGGAGGGCAATAGCAAAGGGGCGAAAACGGACGTGGGAGAGTATTGTGTGCGAAATCACCATGTGTGATGGTAAGGACGACACCCGTACCCGAAGCACAAGATTTGATTAGTTGTGTTATACAGAGAGGCACTCTAATGGACCATGTGACGGGCGTGGTGTGGTGATTGGGTTTGGGGAGGCTACAATTGTGGGGACCGGGTGTCGCTGCTGCTGATTCTGCTCGCTTGAGGTGCCCTTGCGACACTTCCAAGCTCTCCCATCCCATCCCTCGTTCATTCATCCCTTGTGGCTACTCACCGCCACACACCTGCCACGTTGCAGCAGAAAGGGGCACCATGACGAGCACCGGCATGGAAAGGGGCGAGTGTAGCAGGGGAAAGGGTGGAGGGGCATTTGCACAAGCCGCCACATACTCAATTGCACACACACAAGGTGCACCATACATATAAGCTGTTTAAGTGTAGGGGCGATGTTGGGTGGGGAAGGAGAAGGGAAACCACATGAGTAAGGTTGCAGCTACTCTTCCTGCCTCAATGCCGCTGACAGGTAACCACCAACACACGTTATGCTGGTAGAAGGATATGGTACATACATACAAAGAAATCAGTGAAGTGAACGTGACCAGCTGTAAGTGTTCCAGGCAGTAGCTGAACCAGGCAAAGCACTGCGGCATGGGTACTGGCATCAGCAGCAAGAGCATAGATGTAGGAGCTGCATTAATAGCAGAGGTAGTGAGAGGTGTATGGCCCTTGGGTGGGGTAGGAGGAGAGACAAAGGAACTCCTCCTCGCACTTCTCTCTTACTCCTCCCCTTACACACTGCCTCACCACCCCCAAAGTTGACAGCAAAATGGTACCCACGTCCTTAGTACACGCCTTCTCTACCCGCTCCTTTCCCTCTCATCAACCCTTTCTCTCTCTTCCCTCCCCTTATCACACCCCAGCCCTCCTTTCCCACCCCCTCCTGTCCTACCCATTGCCGGCGATGTCACTGCCGTAGCCACGTGACAGGCCCAGGAGCTGCCTTGTCAGGCGCTGAAGCAGCCCCTTTCCAACCTTGTCTCGTTGTTGCAGACGAAGAGCCAACACCAGAAGCAGCAGCGCCGCCTGTTTCCTTCTGCCATGCAGCCCCCCTGAACAAGGCATGCATTCCCCCGTGCACCATGACCTCCGTGCATTGTCATGCTGAGATGCTGCCGCATCGCAATGCCCCACCTCCGCCTGCTTGTGTCCTTGGCCCCACTCTCATCTCGCTCCTGTTTGCTCCTTTGTTCCTGTATGTCCACCCGCCTCCTTGCTTCGTATCTTCCCTGCCTGTCCCCGTTGCTGCAGGACCTGCTGCAGCATGCAGCTTTGATGGGCTCTCGTCAGCTCTAGTCGCCCCGCTCCTCTCCCTGCTGCACTCCAGCCCTGCAACCAGCTGAAGCCGCTGCTTCAAGGCGCTGCAGAGAGGCGTTCTCATGGACCATGGGACGGGCGGGGTGATTGGCGACTGGGTGTCGCTGCTGCTGATGCTGCTGCCTTGAGGCGCCCTTACAGCCCTTCCAAGCCCTTCCATCCCTTGTGGCTCCTCCCCGCCACACACCTGCCACGGTGCAGCAGAAAGGGGCACCGTGACAAGCACCGGCACGAAAAGGGGCGAGTGTAAGAGGGGAAAGGGTGGAAGGCATTTGCACAAGCCGCCACATATTCTATTGCACACAATTTTGGTGTATGGTCGCATGGTCAATCAGCGCAAAACACCTGAAAATCAGCGCAAAACACCTGAAAATCAGCGCAAAACACCTGAAAATCAGCGCAAAACACCTGAAAATGATCGCATCAGCATCGGCCGACGAGGAGACTCGTTCTGATGCGATTACACTTGCTCAACTCGACTCACCCTCGTCGTCGCGGAACAACTAAAGGGTGATACGTCTTCCTTCATCTACCTATTTAGAAAGTTACTGGGAAGCTCTGACTTCCCTCTTTCTCTCCGATCGCCTCTCTCGCACCCCCTCCCAAATCCCCCCACTTCCCCCCACTCACCCCATGCAGGCCAAGCTGCACGTCCTCCTGGGTGCAGCATCACCGGTCTCTCCCTGGTCGCCCTGCTCTCATCTGCATTCACCGTCCACCAGCACGGGCTCGCTCACCTGCACCGCTCCCCCATGCACCCTCATGAACGGCCAGATCCGCCAGCCAGCAGCAGCAGCGCATCTGCCTCTGCCCGCTAACTCCCCACACCCTCCTACTTCTCAATCAACCCCTCCCCTCCTCCTTCTCCAGCTCCCGCCTCTCCTCTACACTCCCCCCCTCCTCGTCCCCCTCCGTTCCTATCTGTCTCGACCTACCTAATCCCTCTCGTTCCTCTCCTCTCGTCCTCTCCCCCATCCCTCCCCTCTCCCCCCCTCCCTCTCACCCCCACCTCTCCCCCTCTCCTTTCGTCACCTCCTCCTCTCCCCCCTCCTTTCCCCCTCACCTCCCCCTCCCCCGTCCCTCTACCACGCCCCTCTCCCACATCCTCCCCATGCTCACCAATCCCCCTTCTCACGGAAACAACACATGAACTCCACAGCACTCCACATGTAGGCCAGTTGGGTCGTTGGTCGTGCGCAGATAACTACTACAACGAGAGATAGACTACGGGCTAGGCACGGGTGCTCGTGTGATCTCTGCGTTCGTTAGTCCTTAGTCGTTTTCCTAGTGCACACACTGCTTGCTAGTTCACGGGGCAAATTGGCAAGAGTTTCACTAAGAAAGGTTGACAACAATGGTACAAAGAAGTTGGCATGGCAAGACTACATCAGAGCTAGCATTCAGGTCGGTCGACTGCCAGCGCAGCATGGTCGACCGCGTTCCAGCACGACTTGGTCGACCGCGCTCCAGCAGTGCAAAGTCGACGGCGTGCCAACACTGCAGGTTGACGGCGTGCCAGCGTTGCTCCCGCAGAACAGCAGCGCACCTACTTCGCAGGTGCTCGCAGATGATTGGCGTGCTATGCCTCGTCACCTGCACAGCACACACACCAAGTCAACCTGGCGCTGACGACTGCATCTGATCAGCCACGTCGACCTCGGGATACCACCACCGAGGTCGGACTCGCCAACTTCGCTTGGGCGACCGTCGCACTCCTCCGCAGAACCTCGTCACCCAGGTAACCTGGTCGACCAGGCAACCACGTCGACCAGCTGCTCCTGTAAGTGCCCGTCGACCTCCCAAGTCGACGACCACCCCAAGTCGACCTCACCAGGTCGACCACACCCCTGGTCGACCAGCTCCAGGTCGACGTCACTCCTGGTCGACCAGCTCCATGTCGACCAGCACAGCTGTCAGCCGACCACCCAGGTCGGCTACCCGAAGTCGGCGTCACCAAGTTGACGCCTTGCTACTCGACGACCAGCTGCTCGGCGTCCTGAGTCGAGGTCGACGTCGGCCCCTCCTCCGTCGACCACGAGGTCTGGTCGACCACCAGGTCGACATCACGCCTGGTCGACCACCACCAAGTCGACCAGCAGGCCTGGTCGACCAACCACCAGGTCGACCAGCAGTCGTGTCAGCCGACCACCCAAGTCGGCTGCCCCAAGTTGGCGTCACCAAGTCGACGCCCTCCGCAGGTCGACTACCCAGGTCGACCTCCCTAAAGTCGGCGCCACCCTGAAGTCGGCGCCCGTGCAGTGGCCCCCGTGCAGGTCGACCTCCTCGTGAGCCAGCTCGCCCACTGCTGCAGGTCGGCTGCTCCCCTCACACCCGACCACGAAGTCGGCTCCGCCCAAGCGAGGACGGGGCCAACACACAACTCCCGTTGACAGGTCCAACTCACCCCACTAGGCCAGTTGGGTCCTTGGTCCAACTCACCCCACTAGGCCAGTTGGGTCCTAGGTCCAACTCACCCCACTAGGCCAGTTGGGTCCTTGGTCCAACTCACCCCACTAGGCCAGTTGGGTTCTTGGTCCAACTCACCCCACTAGGCCAGTTGGGTCCTTGGTCCAACTCACCCCACTAGGCCTGTTGGGTCCTTGGTCCAACTCACCCCACTAGGCCAGTTGGGTCCTTGGTCCAACTCACCCCACCAGGCCTGTTGGGTCCTTGGTCCAACTCACCCCACTAGGCCAGTTGGGTCCTTGGTCCAACTCACCCCACTAGGCCAGTTGGGTCCTTGGTCCAACTCACCCCACTAGGCCAGTTGGGTTCTTGGTCCAACTCACCCCACTAGGCCAGTTGGGTCCTTGGTCCAACTCACCCCACTAGGCCAGTTGGGTCCTTGGTCCAACTCACCCCACTAGGCCAGTTGGGTTCTTGGTCCAACTCACCCCACTAGGCCAGTTGGGTCCTTGGTCCAACTCACCCCACTAGGCCAGTTGGGTCCTTGGTCCAACTCACCCCACTAGGCCAGTTGGGTCCTTGGTCCAACTCACCCCACTAGGCCAGTTGGGTCCTTGGTCCAACTCACCCCACTAGGCCAGTTGGGTCCTTGGTCCAACTCACCCCACTAGGCCAGTTGGGTCCTTGGTCCAACTCACCCCACTTGGCCAGTTGGGTCCTTGGTCCAACTCACCCCACTAGGCCAGTTGGGTCCTTGGTCCAACTCACCCCACTAGGCCAGTTGGGTCCTTGGTCCAACTCACCCCACTAGGCCAGTTGGGTTCTTGTTCCAACAAACCCCACTAGGCCAGTTGGGTCCTTGGTCCAACTCACCCCACTAGGCCAGTTGGGTCCTTGGTCCAACTCACCCCACTAGGCCAGTTGGGTCCTTGGTCCCACTCACCCCACTAGGCCAGTTGGGCCCTTGGTCCAACTCACCCCACTAGGCCAGTTGGGCCCTTGGTCCCACTCACCCCACTAGGCCAGTTGGGTCCTTGGTCCAACTCACCCCACTTGGCCAGTTGGGTCCTTGGTCCAACTCACCCCACTTGGCCAGTTGGGTCCTTGGTCCAACTCACCCCACTAGGCCAGTTGGGTCCTTGGTCCAACTCACCCCACTAGGCCAGTTGGGTCCTTGGTCCAACTCACCCCACTAGGCCAGTTGGGTCCTTGGTCCAACTCACCCCACCAGGCCTGTTGGGTCCTTGGTCCAACTCACCCCACTAGGCCAGTTGGGTCCTTGGTCCAACTCACCCCACCAGGCCAGTTGGGTCCTTGGTCCAACTCACCCCACTAGGCCAGTTGGGTCCTTGGTCCAACTCACCCCACGAGGCCAGTTGGGTCCTTGGTCCAACTCACCCCACCAGGCCAGTTGGGTCCTTGGTCCAACTCACCCCACCAGGCCAGTTGGGTCCTTGGTCCAACTCACCCCACCAGGCCAGTTGGGTCCTTGGTCCAACTCACCCCACCAGGCCTGTTGGGTCCTTGGTCCAACTCACCCCACTAGGCCAGTTGGGTCCTTGGTCCAACTCACCCCACTAGGCCAGTTGGGTCCTTGGTCCAACTCACCCCACTAGGCCAGTTGGGTCCTTGGTCCAACTCACCCCACTAGGCCAGTTGGGTCCTTGGTCCAACTCACCCCACTAGGCCAGTTGGGTCCTTGGTCCAACTCACCCCACTAGGCCAGTTGGGTCCTTGGTCCAACTCACCCCACTAGGCCAGTTGGGTCCTTGGTCCAACTCACCCCACTAGGCCAGTTGGGCCCTTGGTCCAACTCACCCCACTAGGCCAGTTGGGTCCTTGGTCCAACTCACCCCACTAGGCCAGTTGGGCCCTTGGTCCAAATCGTCGCATCACACTCCCACCATGCCGTTTATTTGGATGTGCCCCGCACCACAATTTTTGCTGTTTAACAGCTCCGGAAATTACATCGCCTGCCCTCCCGCCCATGGCCCCAATTCTCTTAGCTGCATGAGGCACGAGCTACGAATCAGGAACAATGAAATCCATACACTTGCATCTTTACGTTCCGCCCTTTTTCTCCCTACTCTCAAATCCACTCCCCACCCTCCCCTCCTTTTCCAGCATCGTGCAGAGCCACCATGTGTGCTGAGTACAGCCGTCACTCTCTGTTGTCCCCCCTTCCCCTTCCTCTTAGACTTTCCCATCCCCACCTCTTTCTCCCGTTCCATCCCCATCCCCAATGCCATCCGCCCCTCCCTGGTGTGCATAGTCCGGCCAGCATTGTCCATCACACTGTTCCAATCCGCCTTTCCTGCACCCACATCCCTGCTCTCTCCCTCCCTCTTCCCCTGGCCACCCTTCCTGCAATCACCCACCAGGTGCGCGTAGTCCAGCCAGTAGCATCTTTTCCCTGCTGCCTATGCTCCCACACTTCAATTAATGATCACTCACCTCTGCACTGAGTTCAGTAGTGCCTTGACTCGAACCTACCTATCAGGTGTCTGCTCTCATTTATCACCTTGCTAGCCTGCCATTGCCACCCCATCGTCTCTTGGAGCAACCCTTTCCATATGAAGGACTCAACTCAAGTCCCTTGATCTCACCATCACATCACACCATCACACGATCGTCCCATCACATCATCACACGATCTTCCCGACAACCCATTAACCCATTACACATCTTCCCATCAGACCATTACCCCTTCGGCCATCGTCTCGTAATCCCCGCACCATGCGCTTGCTTTGCCGTTGGCCCTCACTGCAACTGTTTGTGCCAAACAGCCCTGGGGTCACTGCCTGGTCTGCCCCTGCATGTGCCCAACTCTCGTAGTTGCATATTAGCATATAAGCATGGTAGGGATGGGGCAGCGGTAGAAAAAGCAAGACAGAATCTGTCACAGGAGGCATAGGCATGACGGGCTGGTGTATAGAGATGAGACTAGCAAAAGCGTAGGATCAAAGGAAAACGAGATGATAGTGGGGCTGCAAGGCTAAGTTGAGATGCGAGGCCTGGGAGAGGAAACACAGCGGCAGATTTCCAAAGCGATACTGAGATAGAGCATGGTGGAGCTGTGAAAAATGTACAGAAAAAGAAAAGGTACGAGGATGAATAGGACATGGAGTTGAAACCAAAATGGGAGGGGTGGGGGGGGGGGAGGGAGTCAGAGGAAGGGGCGTGGAGTGGGTGGGGTGAAAAGGAGGCGCTGAGGAATGGGAGGGAGGAAGGAGATGGAACGGGAAGGAGGAGAGAGGGTGGAGAGGGAGGGAGGAGAGGAGGCAGAGCGAGAGGGAGGAGAGGGGAGGAGCGGGAGCGACGAATGGGTGGGAATGAGGGAGGAGTGGGAGGGAGAAGCGGAGGGAGAAGTGGAGGGAGGAAAGGAGGTAGGGGGGTAGGAGTGTGAGGGGTAGAGGAAGAGGCGTGGTGGGGGAGTAGGCGGCAGTGGTGACAGGCCTTTTAAATAGTGGTAATGCCTGTTTCCGAAGTACTCGCCTGTATGTAAACTACTTCTTGTTAACACAACGGACCGTCGCTTGGCCAATTGCTCCCGTGTACCTATTAACGTAATAACTGAGCCAGGTTCACGTTCACACCTCCTCAACATCGGCCCTCGTGCTGCTTCTTTGGCACCTGTGGCCCTCCGTGGTCCTGCAGCAGCAGACGCAGCCCTCCCTCCCTTCTGGCAGGCACGCAACCCGTTATTCTAAAGGAAAGACACAACCTAGACAAACCGAACCTGCACCGAGCGAGCGCTGGTTGAGGCTGAACCAGATTGGCGGACCTGTGGGTCGAAGCAGGTGGCCCAGAGTAACAGAGCCATGACCCCGTCGCCCCGAATCCTCTCTCTGCCCTTCCGAATATCCTCGCCACCACTCCTTCTCCCTCATTGGCCCTAGTGGTGAGAACTGTCCATTAGTGTTGTCCGACTGGCTCCTCACAGTCCCCGAGCCCCCAGCCCCCAGCCCCCAGCCCGCCTAGTCTTCTGTATCCTTTCACGAGCCTTTCCTCCGATGTGTCCTTTCACGAGCCTTTCCTCCGCTGTGTCCTTTCACGAGCCTTTCCTCCGCTGTGTCCTTTCACGAGCCTTTCCTCCGCTGTATCCTTTCACGAGCCTTTCCTCCGCTGTATCCATTCACGAGCCTTTCCTCCGCTGTATCCTTTCACGGGCCTTTCCTCTGCTGTGTCCTTTCACCCGCTCCTCCTCTGCTTTTTCCTTCCTCTGTGCCTCCCCTTCCTGGTACCCTTGCACCATGACCATGGGAGGGAACTCAAATTCCAGATTTACACATCCCAGATCACCCCATGCTCTTGATTACCTCTTCTGTTTCCCTTAGTTTTGCTTAAATTGTGTCTGCGTGTTGGTGTGTTGTAGTAGTATGTATTTGTGTTGTAAATCATTTATTAAAGGTGTAGGGTGTGCTCAATTAAAGGTGAAACCTAGGAATTGAACCTAACCTGAACCGTAAAGTGTAACTTGCACCAAGGCGAAGTAATAAGATAACACCATGACAAGTATTAGAGTGAACTCTAGGTTACTCCAACATTTCCATCGCCATCCCCTCCTCCTGCTACCTCTTTGATGCGGCATCGCTGGCACAGCACCCAGCTCAGCAACAGCAGCAACACAATGACAGCCACAGCGCCAGCAGCAGCAATGCCAGCCATGGCTTCGCTGGATAAACCGCCCCTCTGATGGAGGGAGAGGCGGAGGTTGCATTCGGATTTGAAGTGGGACGAGGTGGAGGTGCTGGCGATGGTGATAGAGACGGTTTTGGCACTGTCAATGGGGAGGGTACAAAAATGGGATAGGAAGATGGAGATAGGGAAGGGAAAAGGCAATCAGACATTGGGAAGAGGGTGGGCGTGGTGAAAATGGATTTGGCATCGGGCACATTTTGCACAGTGAGAAGTAGCAAAGGAAGGGATTGAAGGGTTGAAACGGGTAAATACCAAGAGGAGTCATGCAACAGAAGTGAATAAAATCGTCTTATGAGGATGCCTGATGCCTGAAACTGGAAGCGCTTGTTCTATAGGTGCAATGTAGTGTTCATGCATTCAGCACGAGAGCAATTCAAGAATAGGCAATAGAAATTGCAGCTACCTGTGTAAGGAGCGTCTCACCTGGTGGTGGCATGACACATGTGGTGCAGAAGGAGCCACACTGCCTGCAGAGAGCACTTGAAGTGGTCTGTGGAACCACGCAGCTGCTGTAGTCAGGAGGGCATTTGATTGCAGTATAAGATATGAAACTGCATGTACACACGGAGCATTGTTATATTATGAATCAGAAACGGGTTTCAGCTTTATGTGAAACGTTCTGAGGTTGCTATTGGAGATGTATGGAACACATTGCAATAATCTACTATGCCAAGTTTATTTTTAGGCTGAAATCACTGATGAACCATACATTGGTATTTTGCTGCCTTTTGCGTGGAGGTTTGGGCTGGGCCGGTGTAATTTCGGCCCTTGAGTACCTTCTACCAGCGGTTACAAACAAACTTGGGCTAGAGTACGCCATTAAAACACCTTGGCTCAGTTAGGCAGCCACGGAAGAAGGACGGAAGAAAAAAAATGAGGCTTCTACTATGAAGCTTCCAATCGCATTATCGAGGGCTGTACAGTGCGGGTTGTAGGGTAAATTTTCGGAAACCGAGGCGCAGGTTTTTTACAGCAGCGACGCGAACACCACATAAAATTGATTCCGCGCCGTCTTCTGTCCTTATTCCCCCCACCCTGGCGGAATGCTTCCGCCCTAGTGGGACGGAAGAAGAAAGTGATTCTATCACAACAGAAGAGTCAACTTTTTGATTCCAGAAGAAGCACTGTTCACGGGACAACATTGCACCCTACGAATAAAAGGGTTAATGCACAAAAAAACCCTACTCCAATATATTACGGGCCCAACAGCGTGGGGCGCCAACCCCCTTATTTTTTTTGGGCAAGACTTTTTCGCTTTGCTACAGTGCTCTGGGACATTCGAATGTGAGGGCAAATGTGCCTTGACCTGTGGCGTTTTTTCCTATCTTCCCCCTCCAACCTGCGCCAGCTCCCCCATGGCGCAGGTTGTCCGCGAAGCGGTCAAACCAGGGTCAAAATTCGTTGACCCTGGGTTGACACGCGCCTCACCTTCCCCCTGGCTGCCGAACTGAGCCCTTGTACTACTCTTCAATATACGATTTCAGGTTGCTATGACAGACATTGCAACACTAGAACACGCTAAATTGCTTTACAGGTATGAAAGACGAGTGAGATTGCCTATTGTTGGAGGGAGTTGGCCAGTGAGGTTGTTCTGGCTGACATCACTGCAATGGATGGAATTACAGTTAACAAACGGAATAGACAGACTCAAGGCATTGTAAATAATATTTTCTGATGGTGCATACATGCAAGAGGTTTCACGTGAACAGAGATGAAAACACAAGACAATTGGACGATGTAGATAAAGAAAGTATGATATGTTGACTTATTGCGGCAGGAACCGCACATCCGATGAGGAAGCATAAAAAACTCAACGTGGAGCATTCTCAAACCATGAATCAGTAACGTATTGTATCTCTAAGTGAAACGCTATGAGGTTGTTTTTGTTGATGTATGGTAACACATTGCAATACTCTACTATGCCAAGATGTTTTACGGGCTGAAAATACTGATAACCCATAGATTGGTATTTTTCCCGCTTTAAAAAACGGCCTGACGCGGAGGTTGGGCTTGGCCAGTCCAAGTTCGGTCCTTGTGTACCTCCTACATGTGGCTGCAAACAAGCTTGGACTACGGTACACCACTGGAACACCTTGAGAAGAAACGAGGAATGGAATGACTAAGTGAAAGTTGGGTACAAAAAGCAAACCCTAGGAAACTGTACCCCATATGTGCTACCCCACTATAGCCTACAGTAGCTATGTCATATAAATCTGACACACCCCCATAGGCAGAGTGGGGGAGAACAAGGGGTCACAAGACCAGTCAAGCACAGCAAAGCAAGCTCAGGGTGGATCACAAAGTCACCACACATTCCGAGCACAAGTTCAAGGCCACAAGGCCAGTTCACATGCAGGATTACATATATATATAAGGCTAGACAAGCAAGAGCAGGTGTATATATATATGCAACAGTACAAACAAGGTCAAGGGGTGAGCAAGTGAGTCAAGGTAGGCACAAGACCCAGCTGAGTACAGAAGCGCTGATGATCACAAGGCGCAAGTGCCTTGGTGAAGATATCAGCAGTGTTGGCCTGAGAGGCCACGTACGCAAGCCGCAGCTGACCACGCTGCTGTAGCTCACGAGCAAGGAAGTAGCGGAGAGCAATGTGCTTCGTTCTGTGCTCCAGTCTCTGCTCTCGACACAAGGCCAGCATGGCCTTGTTGTCTACGTACAGCACTGGAGGAGAACGAGGCGGCTCTCCGAGGTCAGTCAGCAGGTAGGTGAGCCAGCGAAGCTCCTGTGCAGCCATGGCCCCGGCGTAAATCTCAGCCTCACAACTGGAGCCGAGAACAGAAGACGAGCGGGTAGCCCGCCACGAAACAGAGCCGGAACCAAGGCTGAAGGTGTAACCCTGTGACGACCGCTGCGTAGCCTGGTCGTCAGCCCAAGAAGCGTCTGCGTGCCCAGTGAGGACCACTGGACTCTGCCCTCCAAGCACAAGCCCCATGCCCGACGTACTGCACAATTAACGCAACACCCTCTTCGCTGCAGCCATGTGCTCCGGTCTGTGTCTCCCAGGAGCAACATAGCGTGCGAGAATGCTAAGAGGGTATGCGAGGTCAGGTCGTGTGCAGGTCATCAGGTACATGAGGCAGCCAACAAGCTCTGGGTACGGGCCACTCGACTCTACGGACTCATCCGAAGGCAGAGCTGAGAGCGAGTGGCGAGTAGGCAGAGGAGTGGCCTGAGGCGAGGAGTACGTGAAGCCGAAGCGCTGAAGGACCTGCTGCACCATGTGTGACTGAGTCAGGGTAATGGTGCGGCGTGCTCTGTCCCGGGTGATCTGCAAGCCAAGGTAGCTGCGCAGTTCACCCAGGTCTGTGCACGTGTGTCTCTTCTGCAGCTCGGACTTCACGTGGGCGAGTCCAGCAGTGTCAGCTGTGGCAAAGACCAAGTCGTCGACGTACACGAGGATGTAGAACGGCGGCAAAGAAGTGTCGGTGCGCAGAAACAGCGACGGGTCGGCAGTAGAGGGAGCAAACCCAAGAGCCGCAAGTGTAGTCCTCAGTGTGTCGTGCCACTCACGCGGTGCCTGGCGGAGACCGTAGACTGGCCGCCGGAGGCTCCACTGGGTGCCAGGAGGAAAAGACCCAGTGAAGCCAGGTGGGCGACGCAGCCAGATCTCCTCGTGCAGGCTGCCCTGCAAGAAAGCAGTGCTGAAGTCAAGAGAGTGCAGCTCGTAGTTGCGGTGAGAAGCTATGTGCAGCAGTACCCGAAGAGTGGTCATCTTCGGGGTGGGAGAGAAGGTCTGAAAGTAGTCAACTCCCTGCCGCTGACTGAAGCCACGAGCTACGTAACGCGCCTTGAAGACAGGCGGAGAACCCGGCGGTCGCTTCACCCTGAAAATCCACATGCCACTGACGATGTTCGCCCCAGGCGGGGGAACCTCGTCAACGTAGGTGCCTGTGGACTTCCAGGAAGCCATCTCTGTGTCCATAGCTGCCTGCCACTGAGAGGAGTAGGGACCCTCTATCGCCTCCGCGTAAGAGCGCGGAGTCGGGATGTCAAGTGCATCCGGGTCTCCCTCAGGGGAAAGCAGTACGGACACGAGATGAGGTGAAGCAGCAGCCAAGCACTGGAACTCCTCCTGCCTGTCCTCAAGGACGTCCGTGCCAAGGGCACACTCACCCCCGACGGACGGAGGACAGACAGACTCAGACTCAACGACAAGACTAGCAGCGTAGTCTAGACGACAGCGAGCAGCAAAGTCGACGAGCTCAGCAACTAGGGCAGACGCAGCAGTGGACTCAAAGGAAGGGTCAGTGACGACAGTAGCAAGGAGACGCGTGACAGTAGGACTGGCAGCACGAAGAGAGTCCGACTCCGGGTCGGGAAGAGCAGGAAGAGAGGACGCAGGAGGAGAAGGCAAAGGGGCACGCAGAGGAGCAGTGGACGGACGCAGAGACATCCGGTGCGTGCCAGGGACAGGAGGAGGACGCTGACGCGAACCACGGCCACTAGTGCGAGTAAGACGGACAGGCGACGCAGGGCGAGACGCAGGCTCACGACGCTCAGCCAGGCCTCCAGTAGGACCAGTGTAGGGAGAAGGAGCGGGCAGTGTGGAGGCCGGCTGTAACTGTAACTGGGACGGGACAGGCTGTGGACACTCTAAGGGAGGAGGAGGACGAGTAGAAGGCGGGAGACCAAGAACCTGCTGAAGGAGCGGAACGAAGTACGGCCGAGGCCGCGCGGCGACTCCAGACACAGCAGGGACAGCACCAGTACCCCCAGTGGCAGCACCAGCGCCAGCAGCACCTCCAGCTCCAGTACCTCCAGCAGCACCAGTAGCACCCCCAGCAGGACCGCCTCCAGGACCGACAGCAGTAGCCTCAGCGCCAACACCCTCAGCAGCTCCAGCTCCAGACGTACCCGCAGGCCCAGCAGCTCCAGTACTCCCAGTACGAGCACCTCCGGGACCCGCGGCACCAGCGCCCTCAGCAGTCGAAGAACCTCCAGCTCCAGCAGCACGCCTCCAGCGCCGGGCAAACCACTCTCGCAGCTCCTGTGGAGAGAGTGGCTCCCGCCGAGACAAAGCACCCGGAGAACCTCCAGGCTCAGCACCGCCAGACGCCACACGAGCAGGCCCAGCTCCCTCAGGCTCCGCACCCCCAGGCTCAGCACCTCCAGGCGTAGCACCCCCAGGCTCAGCACCCCCAGGCGTAGCACCCCCAGGCTCAGCACCCCCAGTAGTAGCACCCCCAGGCTCAGCACCCCCAGGCTAAGCACCCCCAGGCGTAGCACCCACACGCTCAGCACCCCCAGAGTCAGCACCCATAGGCTCAGCACCCTCAGCAGCACCAGAGTCACCAGTAACCTCGACAGGCTCGACTGCGTCTACCTGGGACACACCTGAAGGGGCAGGACCCTGAGGGGGGAGGGGGTCTACCGGGGGGGGACCTGGCACAAGGAAGAGCGGTGGCAGGGGGAGGGACGGAGTGCGGTAGGGGAAGAGACGGTAGTAGGGGACCGACTCGTCAAACGTGACGTCCTGGGAGGACAGAACACGGCGAGAGGTGGGGTGGTAGAACTGCCACCCTGGCGCGTCAGGGGGGAAGCCAAGGAAGACGCAAGGAGCAGCACGAGGGGACAGCTTGTCCGCAGACAAGTCGCGGACAAACGCCCGAGATCCCCAGACACGGAACGCAGACGCATCGCCAACCTTCCCCGTCCACAGCAAAGCTGGGGAGGTCTCCGGCATGGAGACCCTGGGGTGAAGGTTGATCTGATGCGCCGCGTACCGAACCGCAAACGGCCACAGAAAATGGGGGGCAGCCGCATGCATCATGGACGTACGGGCGACGTCCATGACCATGCCAATGCGGCGCTCAGCAATCCCATTTTGCTGTGGAGAGTCCGGAAGCGTGAAGGTCTGGCAGATGCCTCGTGCACGACAGTAGGCTCGCAGAAGGCCAGAGGAGAACTCTCCACCTCTGTCAGAGTGCAGACGCAGAACAGGAAAGTCCGAGCCGAAGCTCTGCCTGAGCTGGAGACGAACTGCGCGGATCCAGTCGATCAACACCTCAGTGACATCACCCTTGCTGCGCAAGGGGAAGACCGTGGTGTAACGCGAGTAGTCGTCAACCACCAGCAGGAAGTAGCGCTCGTGACCGTGTCCACGGACGCGGGCCGGGCCCCACACGTCCATGTGAAGCGTCTGCAGCGGGGCCTCTGTCGGAGGAAACTGGGAGGAGTGAGGGGCAGCCCGCTGCCGCCCCTCGACACAAGGGACGCAGGTAGGGCCGGGCCCCGGAGGAAGGGGAGGGAGGGACCGGGGAAGACCAGAGACAAGGACACGGGAGGCCATGCCTCGGAGACGAAGTAGGGAGGGGTGACCAAGGCGGTGGTGCCAGAGGAGAGTCTCGTGCGACAGGAGGCGACACGAACAGGGGGCAGACTCAGGACCAGACCTGGACGCTGCAGCAAACACCTGACCCGACGCAGCTACCTGACCAGACGCAGTGACTGGAGGAGACGCAGTGGTCAGTGTGTACAGGCTCGACCCCGGCCGACGTGTAAACGTGGCCAGGTGTCGGCCTGTCCGAGCGTCCGTGCAGTGGGTCACCCGCTGACTCGCAAGAGTGAACTGGTGAACCCCCGCATCCTGTAGGTCAGCACCACTCACCAAGTTCGTAGAGAACGAGGGGAGGTAAAGACCAGACAGGGTGCCAGAGGGGGCCGCCGGACACGGGAGGACAGTGGAGAAGTGAGCAAGGACAGGACCCCCAGAGGGGTCTGCCAGAGAGACTGCAACTGGCCGGCCAAGCGGCGTGAGTGTGGTGCGGTCTCGAAAGAAGGAGCGAGAAGCCCCCGAGTCAAGGGTGAAGGTGTGGGAGGCCGAAGCCGACGCAGTACCTGAGAGAGCAGACTCACCAGCACCTGAGTGAGCAGACGCACGAGCACCTAGAGCAGCAGCCTCGCTAGCACCTAGAGCAGCAGCCTCACCAGTACCTAGAGTAGCAGTCTCAATGCCCGGGTCGGGCGGAAAACACCGGTAATAGTCACCCTCATCACTAATAGTCACAGCATACATGGCAGCAAGAATAGCATCAAAGTCGAGGTCAAAGACAGCTACACCCGCCCTAGACAGCTCGCCCCAGCGGGGGATCTCAGTGGCCTCAGGGAACTGGTGACACCAAGCGTCCGTCAGGCGGCCAAAGCAGCGCGTGGTGGAGTGCGCACCCCCGCACGGCTCACCCGCGCGGTCGCCGGTGCGTAGGACGTAGGTGCACGGACCAGTACCCCCACCCCGCTGGCGTGCAGCGTACCACTCACGGAGCTGCTGAGGGGGGGGGATGTCACGAGTGCGCTGCTGCCGCTGCTGCTGCTGCTGCTGGCGCTGACCACCACCGGAGCCGACCCTCTGCCCAGCGCCACCCCGACCAGCTCCACCTCCTCCGCCGCCGCCTCCTCCACCGCCGCCACCTCCGCCACCTCCGCTCCCACCGCCACCGCTGCCGCCGCCTCCGCCTCCACTGCCGCCACCGACACCTCCACCCCCGCCACCACTCCCACCACCACCCCCACCCCCTCCACTGCCGCCACCGCCACCTCCGCCACCCCCGCCAGCCCCTCCAACACCCTTGCCCCCCTTGCCCTTGCCGGTGCGGCGTCTCCCGCTCGGGGCAGACGCAGCGCCGACCGACTCGAGACCAACGAGGTCGGCCGCAGCAGCAGAGGCAACAGAGGGCAAAAGGGGGGAGGGGGAACACCCCTCAAAGACGGGGGTGCGAGGGTCACCACGAGAGGCTACTACAGTGACTATGCTCTTCTCTGCTGCTAGGAGGGCCTTCTCGAGGAGGTCAACGGTGAGAGTGGTGGGGCAAACTGAGAGGAAGTGGTCCCTGACTACGCGAAGGGAGTCAGGGAGCCGGGTGACTATGTAGTAGAGGGTGATGTACATGGGGGGGGGGTTCTTGGCGCAGAACTCAGCAGGAAGCGCAGCGCGGTAGCGAGTGTCACTAGTGCGGAGGTGCGTAATGAGGTCAGCGACTGTGGGAAAGGCAGCAAGGTCAGGGAAGAGGTACGGTAGCATGAGGCGGCTCAGTGCAGCAGTGGCAGGGGAGGAGTAGCGCGCAACTACAGCGTCGTACAAGGTGTGAGCACTCTTGTACTGGCTAAAGTGCGCTCGCTCAGAGGTAGGCAGGTGGCGACGCACAGCTAGACGTGCAGCAGCATCGCGTGTGGCCCACTGTGAGCGAACAGTGGCGTCGGCATCAGCAGCAGGGGCAGGAGAGGCACCAGAGGTGAGGTCAAAGAGGGAGAGACCGTCTGCCCTATCGCACTGTAAGAAAAGCTGCAGGTCATCTACCCAGACGTCAAAATCAATGGCCCGACCCTCAGCGTCAAAGGCAAGGACACTAGGGGTAGCCATGACAGCAGTAGACTAGCAGTGCGAACAGTAGGGTAAGGGCAGTGCAGTGATAGAGGCGCTGCTCTTACCGGACAGGGCGGCTCGGGCGGCTCGGCGGCTCGGCAGGACGGCGGGTCGGCGACACGGCGGCTCGGGCGGCTCGACGGCTCAGGCGGCTCGGGCGACTCGGCGGCTCGGGCGGCTCGGGCGGCTCGGCAACTCGGCGGCCCGGGCGGTTCGGCGGTCGGCTGCTGGGCGGCTCGGCGGCTCGGCGGCTCGGCTACTCGGCTGCAGGGCTGCTCGGCGGCTCGGGTGCTCAGCTGCTGGGCGGCTCGGCGGCTGGTGCGGTTGCTGACGACCGCGGCAGCAGTCGCAGAAGCTGTGGCGACTGCTGCTGCAGAGACGGCTGCAGCTGCTGCCTCAGGGACGGCGGCTGCCGGCCGCTAGGGGCCGCGAAGAGCGGCGGAGAGGCCGCAAGGGGCGCCACGAGGGGCCGTCGAGGGCGGCGACAGGCCGTGAGGAGGCCGCGGAAGGCGGCTCGAGCGGCCGCGAGGGGGGGGGGGGCGTAAGTGGCCGACTGGCGACGGGAGGGGCCGAAGGGGGCCGCGGGGGGGGCTCGTAAGGGTGGCGCAAGGGGCCGTGAGGGCGGCGCGACGGGCGCGATGGGCCGTAAGGGCGGCACGAGGGGCCGTGAGGGCGGCGCGACGGGCGCGACGGGCCGTAGGGGCGGCGCGACGGGCCGTAAGGGCGGCGCGACGAGCCGTAAGGGCGGCGCTAGGGAGCCGTGAGAGGGTCGCTAAGGGCGACGCGACGGGGCCGTGAGGGGCCTAGCGAGGGCGCGACGGTAGGGAGAGCACACAGGGCGCGACTCGGGCCGGAGCGAAGCGCGCTCCGGGCAGGAAAAAAAAAATTCGTGGTGGTGGGCCCTAGGAATCGTTCCCACTAGGGAACCTGCTCGATACCATGAGAAGAAACGAGGAATGGAATGACTAAGTGAAAGTTGGGTACAAAAAGCAAACCCTAGGAAACTGTACCCCATATGTGCTACCCCACTATAGCCTACAGTAGCTATGTCATATAAATCTGACACACCTTGTATACCTCCTCTTCATGAAGCGCTTCAAGGTGGCTATGTTATACATTGCAACATCGAACGTGCCTTACAGGAATGAAAGACGAGCGAGATTGCCTATTGTTGGAGGGAGTTGGCCAGTGACTTTGTTCTGGCTGATCTCACTGCAATGGATGGAATTGACAAATAATAGACGGAATAGACAAAGTCAAGGCATTGCTAACAAGGTTTTCATGGTGCATACATGCAAGAGGTTTCACGCGTACAGATATGAAAGCACGAATTAACAACGGGAAGATTGGTAGAACGTAGGAGACAATCAGAGAGGGATATGGAAAGGGCATAAATTGTTGCAGGGGCCGCATATCCCATGAGGCAATTTCAGGTTAACATGGTTAATTGAGTTGTGGTGGCGAAATTTGTTCACCCAATGTGTCTGAGTCCAGTCAGGAACGCGGAAGCCTAAAAGGCTTGACGTGAGAATTTTCATGGCCAGGCGAAAGACATCTTGGACTCAACACCAGATAATTTGCGGGGCTGAAGAAGGTTGAGCCCAGGAAGTCCAAGTGGCCCTTGGTAATTCATATACCTCCTACCTATGGCCAGTGCAAGTTCTCTCCATGGTGCACTATCTATGTCTCATTTGTATTCCACACTGCATGCATTGTGAGTGCCTTACGTTATCCTGATGCGCCGCTAAAAGCCAGAATCAAGTAGAACTGGGAAAGAGAGATGTTGAAGGATCAACGCAAGAGTGCATAAAGGCGCAAAACACTTGTTAGACTGCTCATGCTTGTATGCAACCCCTAACGGTAGTCATAGCCGAGGGCTGGCCCCAGTTCACCCATGAAAACCAATACGCGAAGAATGAATCCAGGCCATATTTTGGCCCATCATAAGCCATCCTAGAATCGCTAGTCAAGCCCCGCTATATGAGTTAGCTGATGGATACATATGTTAACACCAACTGTCTAAACGTTTTGCGAAGGGTTGGAATTCGTGATTCACATGGGTATGATTCACAGCGTCGGTTTGAACGAACGGTACTATGGCAGCCACTATAGTCTTAGAACACAAGATAGGAAGAGTTACGAGTTGGGAATGACTCCCAGCTCCTACAAACCCCAAGAGCCGAGGTACAGTGATGTGGAACAGTGCCACACTGTCCCCAACCACGAAGGGTCTCGAAACTACCCTTCACTAGGGCCTACACCAAGTGAAATGTTACACTACACAAAGTAATGTAACTATCTTCAATATCTTGAGGTGTACCCTTTTGGCAAGCTTCGAAATCACTTGAGGCTTGACACCAAGGCTCGGGCTCTTCATCACAAACTCATCCTTGAGTTCTTGATGGGTCTGCTGCACACACCTGCGACACGCCGAACGTTCGACACAGGACAAAATAGAAACCGCACACGACAAAATAGAAACCGCGCGCGAGACACAAACGACCGCGTAACACGCGTCTAGCGATAACTCGCTATTGACTCGACACACACACTCGACATCATGACTCAACATTCACACACAATTATAAGCATGAAATATATATTATCCCATGCCCTCATACCATTCCATACACACACACATTCACGCACACGGACAACAAGCCGAGTGCAAACCGTAGGGTTGCACCAACAAACTCCCCCTCGGATTGTTGGCCTTAGGATATGTTGCTCTCTCAGTTCAGAGCCATCCCAGCCAGCTTGCAACACTTCCAATGCTGCTGCTCCACCAGCCTCTTGGTCATCATGTCAGCCGGCTGCCCCGTGGTCTTCACGTAGCGCGACTCAACTTCACCCGCGGTTACCATGCTCCTCGTCCAATGCCACTTCACCCTCATGTGCTTCGTGAGTCCATGCAACGCAGGGTTCTTAGCAAGAGCAATGGCACCCTGGCTGTCACAGTACAGTGGGGTAGGTCCTTGCTGCTCCTCCCCCAATTCAGCCAACAAACGCCGCTGCCACACAATCTCCCGTACGGCACGGAAGAGTGCCATGTACTCGGACTCCACCGAGCTCAAAGCTTGGTCAACCTGCTTCTTGCTCTCCCAAGCAGTTGGGCCTCCACCAACACAGCATATGAAGCCTCCCACACTTGTCATGTCCTCTGGTTCTGATGCATATGAAGCATCCGAGTAGGCGGTGAGGAACAAACGCCCGGGTTCAACACCATCCGCGCCCTTTTGGCGCCTTTGTGCCGCCGCCGAGTATTGCAGCCCAACGGTCGGTGTTTGGCCAAGATACTTGGCCACCCTCATTCCAGCTGCTACCTGCTCCTCATTAGGGCATTGCACAACCCTAGCCAGCTGCCCGGTAGCAAACGCGACGTCCGGTCGGGTGTTTACCGCCGCATACATGAGGCTGCCCACCAACGAGTGAAATCGGCGCCTCTCCTCTTCACCAACGCTCTCCTCCTCTGGTCCCTTCACACACTTGAACCCAGAGGGAAAGGGTGTAGCCACATGGCCTTCACTCTGCCCAAAGTTGGCAGCCAATGCCTCCAGGTACTTTCGTTGATGCACCCGCATGCACCGCTTCTCCACATCTCGTTCGATGTGGAGCCCAAGGTAGAAGCTCACGTCACCAAGGGCCTTGCACTTGAACTTGTCTTGAAGCTTCAGCATCACCTCCTTCACAAGGTCAGAAGAGGGTGAGAAAATGAGGATGTCATCCACATAAACCACCATGAAACTCCTCTGCTCCCCCTCGCCAAGCATGAACAAGGAGTGATCGGCCGTTGAGGGAGTGAAGCCGATCCCCTCCAACACTTCGCGCAGCTTCATGTACCATTGCCTAGGGGCCTGCTTCAGCCCATAGAGGGCCTTCTTCAGCTTCCACACTCTGCCACTACCATCATCAAACCCCTCTGGCTGCGCCATAAAAATCTCCTCCTCAAGGATGCCGTTAAGGAATGCCGTTACGATGTCCATTTGCTTTACTACCCATCCTTTGATGGCGGCTCCCGCGAATAGGGTTCGCAGCGTCGTCGGCTTCACCACAGGGGCAAACAGCTCCTTGAAGTCCACCTTCTCCTTCTGCTGGTACCCCTTGGCTACAAGCCTAGACTTGTAGCGCTCGATCTTGCCGTCGGCATCCGACTTGATTTTGAAGAGCCACTTGGACGTTATCGCCGTACGCCCCTCCGGTAGCTCCACCAATTCAAACGTGTCATTCTCCTCGATGCTCTTCAGCTCACTCTCCATGGCTTTCTTCCACTTCTCAGCATCACTACTCTCCAAAGCCTCCTTGAGAGTTGCTGGTTCTCCCGGCATCTCCACCGGAGAGAAGAACGCGAAGGCACACTCCTCGTAGTCACTCTCCTCGTCGTCTCCGACCATCATTGCCGCTCCGGCCAGGGCTGTCTTGCCCTGCTTTCCCGACGCATCATAGGTCAGCCTATTAGGGGGTTGAACTCTCCTCTTCCCCCTTCCTTCCTCCTCAGATGCAGGGACTTGAAGGCCTTGGCGTTGCTGCAGTGTGGCTCGAATCCGTGGAGCACTCGTAGTACGGGAAGGGAGTGACGGTGCACGCTCGCTCACTTGCTGCACCTCCTCCTCTTCTTCCTCTGCATCATTGGCCTCCTCTCCCCCATTCACAAGGGAGGATTGCCTTGTGGTTGTGCTGCCACTGCTCAGCTCCAAAGGCAGCTCCACATGCTCCAAACCGGAACTCTTCACCTCCCCAAACCGCACGCCTATCTTCGCCTCATTCTCCGCCTTCCAATCCTTGTACATGAAGTTCTCCATGAACTTGCAGTCCCTGCTCACCAAGAACTTCTTGGTGAATGGGTCCCAAAGAAGCCATCCCTTGCTGTTTTGAGCCATGCCCAAGTGCACGGCCCACACCGCCTTGGCACCAAGCTTGTTGTGCCGAAGATGCTTAGGCACGAGCGCCATGCACATGCACCCGAACACCCGAAGCATATCCACCTTTGGCTTCCTTCCTAGCCACTCCACATAGGGCACCCATTTGTCTGCTCCCACATGAGTCAAGGCTCTGTTCTTGGCCACACACGCGCTCCGCACCGCATCAGGCTAGAAATAGTCGGGTAGCCCGGCTTCAATGAGCAACCCGCGTGCCGCCTCCGTGATTGTGCGGTTCGCTCGCTCGGCGATGCCGTTCATTGCAGGGGAGTATGGCATGGTGAGGGAGTGCCGAATACCATTCTTCTTCAGCCACAACCCAAACTCCTTGCTCAGGAACTCTCCCCCTCGATCGGTGCGGATTGACTTGACTAGACGGTCTTGTTGCCGCTCCACCATCGGGAACCAATCCGTCTTCAACGTTTCAGCCACGTCGCTCTTCTTGGCCAGCACGTACACCCAAGTCATGCGGGTGTAGACGTCGACAATGGTGAGAAAATACTCAGCTCCAGCAGCTCCAAGCTTCAGGGGGGCCACCACGTCCATCACCACCTCATCAAGCGGTGCCTTTGCCGTTGCCTCCGAACTAGGGAACGGAAACCGGGTGAACTTGGCTTGAATGCACGTCGGGCAGCCAAGCACCTCATCGGGCTCCCCCTTCACACGTATGCCAGCAACCATCTCATTCTTCACTAGCTGCTGCAAGATGGGCAGGGCCACATGCCCCATGCGCCGATGCAAGGTGAGCCAATCACACTCCCCCGTAGCCGAAGTTGGATTGGAGAATGCCGCGCTCGCAATAGCGCCCCACATACTCTCTCCGTAGTCCTCCTCCGCTGCTGCCTCTGGGTTCTCCTCACCCTTTTGCTGCTCCTTGGTTGCTGCACCACTCTCCTTAGGTTCACTGAACTTGCTGGTCCCTCCAGGTTTGCTCTTCTTGAGCTCATTCTCCTTAGCGCGACCGTTCGCGCCATCGTCGCTACCGACCGCTCCATCCTTGGTGCTGATGCTTGCTGCCACTTGCCTCTCCTTAGGCATAGGGACCACTGGGATCTGCCACATCTCGTTGTAGACATCCCTGTCCTCATGAAGGTCCCAAAGAATTCGATCGCCAAGCCTTGCGGTGTAGGTCTTGGCTCCCTTCGAGTTCGTGTCCATGCCGGCCTTTGCCAACCGCCGCACGGAAATCAGGTTTGCAGCAAGGCTGGGCACCCAAAGCACGTTCTTGAGGCCCACCATCTTCCCATCAGCACCCTTGAACATGGCCTTGCCCATGCCTTTCACCTCTGCTCGCTGCCCCAAAGCCGATGTGACATGCTTCACCGGTGACGGCTCGAGTTCGGTGAGCAAGTCCGGGCGAGGTGTCATGCTATAGGTAGCGCCACTATCAATCACCCAATAGTCCAGGGGGTGTAGGGTCACCTTCCCCACAGCTGCTGGCTCCTCAAAGCCTTCATCCTTCTCTGGACCAGCCGGTACTTGCGTCGACACGAAGTAGAATAGACCCGGGTATCGATCGTCGCTCGGGTCCTTGTCGTTGTCTCCGCTCTTCATGTTTGCAGCTCCGCCACCGCGACCGCCACGGCCTCCACGGCCTCGTCCTCTCCCTCCTCCTGATCCTCTACCCTCTTGGCCTTGAGCAGGGGTCCAACCATCAGGGAGTTTGTAGTAGTCGCGCCACATGTGTCCGCTCTTGTGGCAATAGTGACACTCGCCGTCGAATCGGCCGCGACCGCGTCCGTAGCTCTTGTCGTCGCTGCCGTAACCGCCACTCCTGCGGCCTCCGCCGAAGTTGCTGCCACCAAACCTTCCTCCCCCTCGTCCTCTGCCTCTTCCTCGACCATATCCACGGCCGATGCTCGCTGCCCCAGCGCCATCCGCACTCGCCAACTCACGGCGGCGGAAATCCTCTTGAAGGATAGCTCGCTTCACGTCTTCAAGCGAGAGGCGGGGCAAGTCGCGATTAAGGTTGATGATGAGCGAGGACCATGACTCTGGGAGTAAGGCCAGCAACTTGGTCTTCTTTTGGAGCTCACTGTAGTTCAAATCAGCTCCCTCAAGCCGCGTCAACAAGTCGAAGAATTTCTGCACCCCTTCTTCAACCGCTTCGTTTTCTTCAATTCGTAGTGCCGCCATTTGCCGTTCCAACACCACTGCTACCGCCGCTGTTGCAGGAGCATGTACACCCTTGAGAGCAGCCCATGCCTTTGGTCCTTTCTCTGGTTCACGCTGGAATGGCTTGATGTGACGGATCTGACTGCTCCCCAACGCTTGCCCAAGTAAGAGATAGCCTTGTGCGCTCTTCCGCACCCACGGGCTCTTCTCCGGGTCGTTCTCGGGGCGCTTCTCCGTTCCTTCCATCACCTCCAGCAGGTCATAGTGGTCAAAGATGTTCTCCATCTTGAAGGACCATTCAGCAAAGTTGTCACCGTTGAACTTGTCAAGCCCAAACACCCTAGGCTCATCCCTAGGTGGGCCAAGACTTGGTTGCATGGGCGCCATGGCTGAATCACGGGGTTGGCCTTGAGCTTGAGCTTCTCCACTGCCACCAGCACCTCTGCCACCCCTTTCCTCAGGTCCAGACATTGTCGAAACTGCTCCAAGGGCTCTGATACCACTTGTTATAGTCACAATAGGCTTGAATGTGCCTAAAACGAAAGATAGAGAGCACAGACGGATTTCTGCACAGCGGCTTCAAACGTTGATAGCGTTCTGCTCACAGCTGAAAATGACTTGATTCAAATTGGATCTGGAGCGTCTTCACGTCGTCTACAATTAGCAATTTAGATTGCACAATTTGATAAAGAATTGACGACACAGCGTCGGTTTGAACGAACGGTACTATGGCAGCCACTATAGTCTTAGAACACAAGATATGAAGAGTTACGAGTTGGGAATGACTCCCAACTCCTACAAACCCCAAGAGCCGAGGTACAGTGATGTGGAACAGTGCCACACTGTCCCCAACCACGAAGGGTCTCGAAACTACCCTTCACTAGGGCCTACACCAAGTGAAATGTTACACTACACAAAGTAATGAACTATCTTCAATATCTTGAGGTGTACCCTTTTGGCAAGCTTCGAAATCACTTGAGGCTTGACACCAAGGCTCGGGCTCTTCATCACAAACTCATCCTTGAGTTCTTGATGGGTCTGCTGCACACACCTGCGACACGCCGAACGTTCGACACAGGACAAAATAGAAACCGCGCACGACAAAATAGAAACCGCGCGCGAGACACAAACGACCGCGTAACACGCGTCTAGCGATAACTCGCTATTGACTCGACACACACACTCGACATCATGACTCAACATTCACACACAATTATAAGCATGAAATATATATTATCCCATGCCCTCATACCATTCCATACACACACACATTCACGCACACGGACAACAAGCCGAGTGCAAACCGTAGGGTTGCACCAACAAGTTCATTGTTGATCTCGTCCCTGTCCATGGAAGACTTGGAGTCTCTCTTGCTGGGAAATGTACAACGTGGGTCAAACATCGTCACGAGTCATTTTGAGTCGAAGTAGATTTGGAAGTTGTGTCGAGTTGAGCCAGGTTCAGACGTTAGTATAGACTGCAAAATCGGGCCCTCTTATGTATGAACATGTGCGAGGTCATGTTGGCTCTTTCTTAATCCCTTCATGATAACTAGCTCACGGACGGCTCGATACGGTTTGACCAAAAATGAGGGCAGCTTGAAAATATCTAGATTGGAGACTCGATTTGAGTATGGTAGATAGATCTCATGGCCCTTGGACTTTTTTCTTCGCTACAGGCTTGATGTCAGAGAACTTCACTCTCATCATCTGCCCATGTATGGAAGATTCAGAATCTCCCTTGCCCATGTATCTTGTCGCTTAAACATTGCAGGGCCTTGTCATTAGGCTAATCTGCAGAGATCACCACTGTCAGTGGCAGGCTGGATCGATGACATGTCACCGTGGGCATGAGAGAACTTCCTCGCGCCTACTCTGCCAATGTTGATCACCCCCATGCACCATCTCCCTCCATAGCCCTGGGATTCCAAAGGGCACAGTGGTCCAGCCAAATGGGTCAAAGTTTACCTGGTTAGCGGAGCTTGAAATTCTGCCCACCTCAGTGGCAGTCCTCACCTGCTCAGCTGCCATGGCAGCGCTTAAAAAAAATGTGTCTGGCAGCACGCGGGGCGTAGGTCTGCCAATCCAGACAGACGCCACACCTGCCGTTGCTGCAGCTGTGGTGGTGGTGGGAACATTGGCGCAGCTTACGGTGGCACCATTATGACTTCCACCAGTTCAGAGGGAGAATGGCGTGGTGGGGACATTGGCGCAGCTTACAGTGGACCATCAAGACTTTTAAATCAGGTCACAGGGAGATTTGTGCGGTGGGGACATTGGCGCAGATTAGAGTGGGACCATCATGAATACAACCTGTTCAGAGGGAGAATGGCGTGGTGGGGTCATTGGCACAGTGGGGGAATGGCGTTGGACTCTCCCCGCCACTTCAGAAGCACCTTCCACCCCGAATGGATCTTGATTCATATTGATGCAGGTGCAGAAAATCCCTCATGCACAGCTTAGAGTGGGATCATCATGAGTTCTATTCCATGGCAATGTGCTTCGAACATGTTCGGCAGAACATTTTTTGCCATAAAATGAAGGCTTCGAGGCAAATCGAACAGGTGTTTGCCCTTGTGCTCATGTCTACCCGGCCCGACCCGGCCTGGTATGCATTTTGGAAATGTCGACCCGACCAGGGCAAAACGTCAGGTCGGGTCGGGCCGACCTGATCTGACCAGGCCTCGTGCTCCAGCCTAAGGTACACTTTTGGTGATGGCATTTTCCTTTCTTGGATACTGATGTCCAGATAGCTGCCCATGTCGATCTAGGATGCTGGCTTGGTTGTGTATGTCCTGCATGTGATACACACCACCTTGTGTGCGTTTTCTCTTCCCCTCGCACGTAGCTTAAGGTCGTGCTCAAGTACGCGGAAGAAGTTTAGGGGACCCCGAAAGAGAGAATCGAAGACCGATTGAAGAGCATATTGACGCATCAAAGACGAAAAATATGGGCTGCTTATGCTTGCAATCCATGCCTTTCAGCACACATGACCAAAGAGCAGGTTCCCTTGCAAATTATACCAAACTGGTTCATCAAGAGTCAAACGGTGTTTTTTTTTCCACTAGCCAGCCCGCACTTAAAAAACAATGCTTGAACCGACCTGGTCAGCACCGAGAAAATATATGCCTAGCAAACCTGTCCCACTCGCTCAATTTTGTCATTGTCGAAATCGAGCCACTGGAACCGGTTGGCAAATAGATGCTCAATGAACTGGGCTGATTCCCATTACACCCAAGTCATTTGGGACACATATGACCCTTGGATTGACACATCTGGACCTCATTTTCTTTTATTCCAGCTTTTGCTCAATCATGGGTCCAAGATGACAATTCAATCAAGTGAAGCCGGCGATCCGAGTATCAGCTGGTTGTAATCAAGTGGATCTCGACGAGCCAAGACCCGGCTTGTCGGCTCGTCGAAATCGCACCGACAACCTTCAACCCTAAAATCTCCCAATCTCTCAAATTTGTTCATGGCTCTCTATTCGTATCCGAAAGCAGATTACCTACGTTGCACTGGCTCATTTGCTAGACTGCTAGGTAAGAAGATCGAAGTGCCGGATCTTTGCTGAACTGGTGTTGACATGCAAGATTCACGCAAGTTCAACAGCAACATACCTCAACCTTGCAGGGTCTGTCAGATGGTCACAAGCCATACTTGCTTCTCTCGGATTCAACAGCTTGCCGCGAGCCCGATCAGCTTGCCACGAGTCCGATCTGCTGCCCACCAGGCTCGTCAGCCCACCGACTGTTTGCAACTTGAAACAAGCCAGCTTGTCTTGGACCTATTCTTGTGCCTTCTCTCCTTTTTTTAGGGGTTTTTCATGCCTCCCTGGGGAATTTCTGATGGTGGCAAATTCTTGGAGGTCTCGTCCTGGTAGTCATGTCTGGCCTTGGAAGCATAAACCAAACCGGCCAAGGTTCAGCTCTTGCTCTTGTTAGATTTGAGAACGGATCTAGTTCTCCCATACTTCCTACCAATGGTAACACAAGTCCGGTTTGAGAAACCACATTCTGACCATGATTGTGTGGGAATGAGACATAAGCATACATTCAGACAAGGGCCAGCCAACTGCATTAGAACAGGAGTATAGGACCGGACCAAGGCCAGCCTTTTCTACCTTTGGCTGCAATTTAATTTTTGCTTGGGTACACTAGAGGAACGCATTGGCTCCTTGTACACCTCCTCTTCGTAAAACGCTTCAAGGAGCAATGATGTATATTGTATCAATTCAAAATGCATGCTTACAAGTATACAAGACGAGCGAGATTGCCTATTGTTGGAGGGAGTTGGCCAGTGAGATTGTTCCTGCTTAAACCACTGCAATGGAAATGACAGACAATGGGGGAAAGTCCCAGTCAAAGAATTTTTAACTAAATTCCTAATGGCGCATACATGCTTGAGGTTTCACTGAGAGTGAACCCAAAAATGGTAGAAGGTAGGCCGAAATGGGGAAGGAGATACAAAGGCATGATATGTTGACTTAGGAGTGTGGCAGGAAAGCACATGCTATGAAACAGTTTCAGAGTTCATTGCGAATGGTCCAGTCAGGTAGATCCAACCTGACCCAACTTGGATTTTTTCCTGGGTAGGGTCACCCCAGGGAGTCCCCTGACCTGATTGGAGACCCGACCCAAGACCGAAATGGCCATTGTTTTCCCGGGTATTTAAGTCGTGGTGACAATTGTTGTTTGCCACACACGTTGAGTCCAAACAAGCATGAAGAAGCATGAAAGATTTCATGTGAGATTCTTTATTTTGCTGGCCAGGCAAAAGACTTCCTCAACCCGACACACGGTAGCTGTCTATCGGGGCGAACAAGATTGAATCGGGCCAGCCCGCCCATGTCCAGCAACCTTTGTTCTCTTGCATAGCTCCTTCCTATGGCCAGTGCATGTTTTCCAAAGCGTAGCTCTAGCCAATAGCGGTATTTATTCATTGGGTTTTAGGGCTATGGTTGTATAGTTACACAGATTTTTACATACTTTTGGCAACCATGTGTGGTATGGGTCGAACCTCTAACTGGCCAGGTCCCCAACCTCTTCTCACCCAACAAGCTCAGTCTCGGTTGGCGCGATTCGCAACCTTGACTCGTGGCATCCTGCCTGCCACCTTCTTCAACCATGCTAGTGCCATATGCGCAGGGATCCGTGCAAATGTCGCCTGGCAGGTGTGCCATGATTTTGCTACCAGCCGGCCCACGAACCCGGGCCCCACCTGGCCAAACAAAGCTGGACCACTCTGTGCAGTTAAACGTGCAACGATCCGTGGCAGTTCACAACCTCTGAGGGACCCCGATGGTGAGACTTGTTTGTAGCACCGACAGAACAGCAATTCTAGGTGCCTCAGTAACCCGTGAATACATATAAAAGGTTCACAAGCCATCCATGTATGCACACTCTCATCTGTCGTAGTTACTCTCATATGCTAAAAATTATCTCACACTTATTGGTGCATGGAAGAACTCCATTTCACGACATTCCGCTCTTGACAAGCCAGCAATGGGCAAGCCACACGAGCTTGGGTCGCTGTTTGTCAAAATCAATAGTTGTGTGTTGTTTGCTACATTGTGTTGGACATTCTAGAAGGTTCAGCCAGTTTGGGAGTATGTCGTGGAAACTGTTCTTCCTCCCGAACTTTTTCATGCTACAAAAACTCTCACTCAAAACCCCCGGCAGGTTCACCACGAACCTGGTAGGGCCATCCTTCGGCTCATCGTACGCTGATGGTCAGTCCCGGCTCATCACGAGTTGGTCACATGTGTGTAGGCTGCTCATGCCTTGCTCATCTGTGCACATGCCCATCTCTACATGCTCCCACTCATACTCACAGAAAAGTCAGCCTGTCCAAGGCACTGATGGAATCTGGAATGGATCCGGTTAAGCCTTCGCCATACAGACTCCTGGTGGGCAGTGGAATGGAATGGTTGGGGAACATCATAAGTGGAATGTAATAGGATAGACAACATCAACACCTTGCACCACTTACAAATCCCTACCTTCCATTCCCATGATGGGACTCCAAGCACGTAGCAACCCCTCCAGCAAGCGCCCAGCACACTCACTGCAAACCTTTCCACACCTCCTATATACGCCACCGCCACCTCCCTCCTTCCACTCACCCATTTTGTCTACTTCTCCCTTGACAGAATCCAACAGAACTCCTTTCGCACATGAAACTGCTGCAATTACAATTACAACTGCTACCATGCCCCTCGGCATGCCAACTACTTTGCTGACTTGGGCATGATAGAACTACTAGAACTGTGCATGTCCTGCTCTCTCTCCCTCTATATAATATTGTTTCTCCAATTATATGAAACATAGCAATATCCGAACATCGGATGGGAGGTCATTCCAGATTCCCAAGGGAAAATGTTTCTTAATCTTGTTCCAGCATGTAAATTAAGCTTGACATAGCTTAAAAAACAATAGGCACGACAACAAGGGTTCACCAGAGAAGATAGGGAGTTTGGATGAGAGGAGGACCGTGGGATGAATGGTTCAAGCAGCAAGAGAGTGCAAGTGAAGAACAAAGAAACACAGGAAGACATCCAGAGAATGCTTGGTCAGCTAGGGTTAACACGCAAAAATGCTACATGGGATTGAAATACAGAGCACGCTGAATGGTAGAGAGGAAACATAGGAACCCAGGTCAAGGCCAGCAAGAGTTGGTGCGCACATGGGGGATGCAAGACCATCTAGAGTTAGTGCTCTCACATGTAGGTCACCATGCCTTGAGCATCGCAGCTCACATAGTAGGCCAACCTGCAGTTCCCCCCAGCCACCCACCCAGAGAAATTCAGCCCCCACGTTTGCTGCAAGTCCAGCAGGACTTGCACTGGCGGAACATGGTGGGGGAGAAGGGGGGTTGGACGGCAAAAGAAGGATAGAAGGAGGGGGTGGGGCAGGGAACAGCGAAAGGAAATTCGGCTCTCATCACCTGTGTGTCGCACCCTTCTCCTCCTCCCTCACTCATCAGCCTGTGCTGCACGACTGCGGAACGGACACATGCGATGGTGAAATACCCAAAAACCTTGACTGGGAAATTGAAACTGCTACAGTGATCAGGATTATGCGCATGGGAGGATGGGCATGCCGCGGTCACTGGTTCATCCACTGATAACAGTGGTGCCACTGGTGATAGGTGGAAACAGGAGAGGATGTCAGACAGGAGGCAAGTCTAGTTGTGGAATGAGCAGTCCTGCGCTCCATTAGGCACAGCAAGTGATTCAATACGACTACTAACACTCATGGTCGTAAATCAGCTACGACACTTTGCCATTGCTGCTTCCACACATGGCAGCAAGCCCCCAAAAATCAACTCCCCCCCCCTCCCTTCCCTTATGCGTGCCGGAAGTCCAGCCAGCAGGAGTTGCACTGGCTGCACAAGTAGGGTTAGAGGGGCTGCATTGGAATAGGAGAACAAAAAGAAAGGGAGAGGGAGAAACACCCTGCTTCTGAGGGGGTGGGAGGGAAGAAGAAATTTAATTGATTAGCTTATCAACTTCGCATGGCCTTCCCTCCCTCTCTCAAACCTTCCACCAGACATCAGAAGAGCAGACAGGTGCGATGGGCAAACACGAGGAAATTGCGTTCCACATGTGGGTGAGAGATTATTGGGAAAATCGCTATCTCATCACAAAAACCCTTCTATTGGATTGGTCAAAAATTGGTCAAACATTGGTGTATCCGTCCTATATTGGACCAATTTCAGACTTTTTTTTTGGTCCAAGATTGGTATAGTTGCAATGTTGAATGTTGGACTATCTTTGGCCAAAATTCGTCTTGAGTACGGCACCTAAATTGGTCTAAAGCAAGTATCAGTTGTGACCTGTATTTGTCTAAATTATGTCTACATCTGGTCTAAAGGATACCCAGGATTAATCTCAGATTCTTAAATTTTAATACCAGTATTCTGATTGTGCGAATTGTTGAATGAAATAATTTTAAATAATAAATTTATTTATTCACAGGATTACACAATCAATACATTGCTATCACTACCGAGGAACACTATCTGCTTGATAGCTAAGGCAAAGGGGCGCTTGGTCTCACTGGTTACAGAAAGCAAAACAAAAAGGCGCGCGAAACAGGAATACGACGAACACGTAAACCCGAAACCATGCAAAACCGCCACTATATTATCAAGCCCTGCACGAACGACACAAAAAAAACAAGCAAGAGTTGCAAGCCCTGTCAGCATAATCTTAAACATTGCAAGAATGACAAAAAAAAATATCCGATTAGCAGCGTTAGCGGACAGGCCATAAAGGATAGTAGAAACGAGGCTGAAAAACGGGAACATCGTAAGTCGACATGCAGCAGTCACGATGGCTAAGGGAAACAGGCGAAGTGGTAAGGACTAAGGGAGCGCGACTAGGCAAGTGCGGGGAACAAAAACAAGACATATGGGGGTTGCGCTAAGGGCGTGTCCAGCGCGTACATTTACAGTTCATAAACCCATTCAGTTACCACATTTCCTATTGTAACACTGCATTTTACAAAAAGGTTGGACACGATCAGCTTCCGTTCACAAGACGGCACGCCCGCTGCGCGTACGACGAATCGTCTAACACACGTTACTGGAATCAGTGTGCGCGCGAACAAGGGTACAGCATTGCGTCCTGCCCGCTACAGTAATTTTCGTTGAAGCGTGGAATTTTCGCTTGTGCGTGAATTTCTGTGCGATGATAGACGAGGCAACCAGTTACCTCGTTTTCCACGAACTGTAGAAATTTGTGTGCAGAGGGTTGTGTCCGCGCGCTGGAAGGCCCAAGCCTTCGGACTCGACTCACCTTATTTCGTTTTTTGGTACAGTGAGATTTTTTTAGCCGGGAAACGTGTGAAGGTACTAATATTCCCAAAATGTACGCGCTGGACACGCCCTAAGGGGAGGGTCGAGAAGTTGCGCTGAGGGGAGGGTCGATAAGTCGCGCTGAGGTGAGGGGTCTAGGTAAGTTGCGCTGTGGGGAGGGTTGAGACTTGCGCTGAGGGGGGAGGGTCGAGAAGTTGCGCTGGTGTAGCGCTGGACATGGCTGGCAGTGGGCGCTTGTGGGGGCGGGGGGACTGCTGCGCAGTTGCGCTGGAAGCAGTCACAGCAATTGCGCAGCTGGGAGTTCCAGCAATTGCGCAGCTGGCAATTCCAGCAGTTGCGCAATTGGCAGTTGCAGCAATTCCGCATCTGCGCTGGAGTTGCCAAGTCCAGCGCAACTGGACTCTCTGTTGCTCCACCTGAGCTCAGCGCGCGAACCAATCACGGTCAGACGAAATCGCGGATTGGAATGAACCAATTGGCATCCGAATGACGTGGATGTTGTACACAGCAACGAGGGTGGCACTACAGTTCTTAACAACGTGGGTAAAGGCGAGGATAGCTCTCTGGTGTCGCGTCACAGCAATTTAGCATACACTAGCACCATGATATCCAATTTAAGATACCGATATATGGTAACAAATATTCATGGAAAAACAAATATAATATATATTAGAAAACCTAGGCTATGACGAATCGTACACAGGCAAGACCTCCGAAAGCAAGGTGCATTGTTTCATCATGATTGATCACTATTGGCTCGTCATGTACTTTCGATGACAGAAGTGACGACACATCTAGACATTGTACGCGTACTTGTTTAGTGCTAGTTCTCTTATTATTTAACCATATACTATATTCCAAGCACGCCATCAAAATTTGGGACCATTCATTTCATCTGGAATGAATATATGATGTTTCGAACAAACGAATAAGGGAAATCGTGCAAGGGTAGGCGTGAGCGACTAGGGGTGTTGTTTGAACGTCCCTTTGTTCTTTTGAGCATGGTTTCTTTCGATTGTTGAGACATGCACCATATTACAAGCATGCCTTCAAGTTTTGGTACCATTCGCAGCACTTCGTATAAAGATATAATGTTTCGAACAAACGAGTAGGTGCAGGGATAGGCCTTTGCGACACGGGATGTTGTTTCAACGTCTATTTGATTTTATTAGCATGGTTCCTCTTGATTGTTGAGACGTGCAATATATTACAAGCATGCCATCAAGATATGGTAGGAAGATGTGCTGTTTCAAACAACTGAGCAGGGAAAATTGTGCAAGGATAGGCCTGTGCGCAACATGTCACCGTTTCAACGTCCGGATGTTTTTCTTACCTCTATTTATTTACACAATTTCCTAGAACATCCTATTCCCTAGCCATAGGAACTGGTTTGAGCTCGTTCGCACAACTACGCAGCACGTGACGCATGTTTGTGTGTTCCATGGTGAATCTGTGCAGGGATAGGTCTGTACGCAACATGTCAGCTCGCCAACGTTTGGATGCCTTTTTTACCACTATTTCTTCACGCAGTTCCCTAGTACACCCTGTTCCCTACCCATAGGAACCATCTTGAGCTCGTTCGCATAATTACGCAGCTCGTGGCGCAGGTTTGTACGTTCCATGGTGAATCTGTGCAAGGATATGCATGTACGCAACATGTCAGGTCGCCAACGTTTGTATGCCTTTTTTACCTCTATTTCTTCACACAGATCCCTAGTACATCCCATTCGATTGCCATAGGAACTGGTTTGAGGTCGTTAGCACAACTGCGCAGCACGTGGCGCATGTTTGTGCGTTTGCTGGCCTGAATCTGTGCAAGGATAGGCCTGTGCGCAACATGTCAGCTCGCCAACGTCTGGATGCCTTTCTTACCACTATTTCTTCACACAGTTCCCTAGTGCATCCTACTCCCTAGCCATAGGAACTGGCTTGAGGTCGTTAGCACAACTGCGCAGCACGTGGCGCATGTTTGTGCGTTTGCTGGCCTGAATCTGTGCAAGGATAGGCCTGTGCGCAACATGTCAGCTCGCCAACGTCTGGATGCCTTTATTACCACAATTTCTTCACACAGTTCCCTAGTGCATCCTACTCCCTAGCCATAGGAACTGGCTTGAGGTCGTTAGCACAACTACGCAGCACGTGGCGCATGTTTGTGCGTTTGCTGGCCTGAATCTGTGCAAGGATAGGCCTGTGCCCAACATGTCAGCTCGCCAATGTCTGGATGCCTTTGTTACCACTATTTCTTCACACAGTTCCCTAGTGCATCCTACTCCCTAGCCATAGGAACTGGCTTGAGGTCGTTAGCACAACTACGCAGCACGTGGCGCATGTTTGTGCGTTTGCTGGCCTGAATCTGTGCAAGGATATGTGAAGAAATGAGGAATGAATTGACTAAGGGAAAGTTGGGTACAAAAGCAAACCCTAGAAAACTGTACCCCATATGTGCTACCCCACTATAGCCTACAGTAGCTATGTCATATAAATCTGACACACCCCCATAGGCAAAGTGGGGGAGAACAAGGGGTCACAAGACCAGTCAAGCAAAGCAAAGCAAGCTCAGGGTGGATCACAAAGTCACCACACATTCCGAGCACAAGTTCAAGGCCACAAGGCCAGTTCACATGCAGGATTACATATATATATAAGGCTAGACAAGCAAGAGCAGGTGTATGTATGTATGCAACAGTACAAACAAGGTCAAGGGGTGAGCAAGTGAGGCAAGGTAGGCACAAGACCCAGCTGAGTACAGAAGCGCTGATGATCACAAGGCGCAAGTGCCTTGGTGAAGATATCAGCAGTGTTGGCCTGAGAGGCCACGTACGCAAGCCGCAGCTGACCACGCTGCTGTAGCTCACGAGCAAGGAAGTAGCGGAGAGCAATGTGCTTCGTTCTGTGCTCCAGTCTCTGCTCTCGACACAAGGCCAGCATGGCCTTGTTGTCTACGTACAGCACTGGAGGAGAACGAGGCGGCTCTCCGAGGTCAGTCAGCAGGTAGGTGAGCCAGCGAAGCTCCTGTGCAGCCATGGCCCCGGCGTAGATCTCAGCCTCACAACTGGAGCCGAGAACAGAAGACGAGCGGGTAGCCCGCCACGAAACAGAGCCGGAACCAAGGCTGAAGGTGTAACCCTGTGACGACCGCTGCGTAGCCTGGTCGTCAGCCCAAGAAGCGTCTGCGTGCCCAGTGAGGACCACTGGACTCTGCCCTCCAAGCACAAGCCCCATGCCCGACGTACTGCACAAGTAGCGCAACACCCTCTTCGCTGCAGCCATGTGCTCCGGTCTGTGTCTCCCAGGAGCAACATAGCGTGCAAGAATGCTAAGAGGGTATGCAAGGTCAGGTCGTGTGCAGGTCATCAGGTACATGAGGCAGCCAACAAGCTCTGGGTACGGGCCACTCGACTCTACGGACTCATCCGAAGGCAGAGCTGAGAGCGAGTGGCGAGTAGGCAGAGGAGTGGCCTGAGGCGAGGAGTACGTGAAGCCGAAGCGCTGAAGGACCTGCTGCACCATGTGTGACTGAGTCAGGGTAATGGTGCGGCGTGCTCTGTCCCGGGTGATCTGCAAGCCAAGGTAGCTGCGCAGTTCACCCAGGTCTGTGCACGTGTGTCTCTTCTGCAGCTCGGACTTCACGTGGGCGAGTCCAGCAGTGTCAGCTGTGGCGAAGACCAAGTCGTCGACGTACACGAGGATGTAGAACGGCGGCAAAGAAGTGTCGGTGCGCAGAAACAGCGACGGGTCGGCAGTAGAGGGAGCAAACCCAAGAGCCGCAAGTGTAGTCCTCAGTGTGTCGTGCCACTCACGCGGTGCCTGGCGGAGACCGTAGACTGGCCGCCGGAGGCTCCACTGGGTGCCAGGAGGAAAAGACCCAGTGAAGCCAGGTGGGCGACGCAGCCAGATCTCCTCGTGCAGGCTGCCCTGCAAGAAAGCAGTGCTGAAGTCAAGAGAGTGCAGCTCGTAGTCGCGGTGAGCAGCTATGTGCAGCAGTACCCGAAGAGTGGTCATCTTCGGGGTGGGAGAGAAGGTCTGAAAGTAGTCAACTCCCTGCCGCTGACTGAAGCCACGAGCCACGTAACGCGCCTTGAAGACAGGCGGAGAACCCGGCGGCCGCTTCACCCTTAAAATCCACATGCCACTGACGATGTTCGCCCCAGGCGGGGGAACCTCGTCAACGTAGGTGCCTGTGGACTTCCAGGAAGCCATCTCTGCGTCCATAGCTGCCTGCCACTGAGAGGAGTAGGGACCCTCTATCGCCTCCGCGTAAGAGCGCGGAGTCGGGATGTCAAGTGCATCCGGGTCTCCCTCAGGGGTAAGCAGTACGGACACGAGATGAGGTGAAGCTGCAGCCAAACACTGGAACTCCTCCTGCCTGTCCTCAAGGACGTCCGTGCCAAGGGCACACTCACCCCCGACGGACGGAGGACAGACAGACTCAGACTCAGCAACAAGACTAGCAGCGTAGTCTAGACGACAGCGAGCAGCAAAGTCGACGAGCTCAGTAACTAGGGCAGACGCAGCAGTGGACTCAAAGGAAGGGTCAGTGACAACAGTAGCAAGGAGACGCGTGACAGTAGGACTGGCAGCACGAAGAGAGTCCGACTCCGGGTCAGGAAGAGCAGGAAGAGAGGACTCAGGAGGAGAAGGCAAAGGGGCACGCAGAGGAGCAGTGGACGGACGCATAGACATCCGGTGCATGCCAGGGACAGGAGGAGGACGCTGACGCGAACCACGACCACTAGTGCGAGCAGCACGGACAGGCGACGCAGGGCGAGACGCAGGCTCACGACGCTCAGCAAGACCTCCAGTAGGACCAGTGTAGGGAGAAGGAGCGGGCAGTGGGGAGGCCGGCTGTAACTGTAACTGTGACGGGACAGGCTGTGGACACTCTAAGGGAGGAGGAGGACCAGTAGAAGGCGGTAGACCAAGAACCTGCTGAAGGAGCGGAACGAAGTACGGCCTAGGCCGCGCGGCGACTCCAGACACAGCAGGGACAGCACCAGTACCCCCAGCGGCAGCACCAGCGCCAGCAGCACCTCCAGCTCCAGTACCTCCAGCAGCACCAGTAGCACCCCCAGCAGGACCGCCTCCAGGACCGACAGCAGTAGCCTCAGCGCCAACACCCTCAGCAGCTCCAGCTCCAGACGTACCCGCAGGCCCAGCAGCTCCAGTACTCCCAGTACGAGCACCTCCGGGACCCGCGGCACCAGCACCCTCAGCAGCCGAAGAACCTCCAGCTCCAGCAGCACGCCTCCAGCGCCGGGCAAACCACTCGCGCAGCTCCTGTGGAGAGAGTGGCTCCTGCCGAGACGAAGCACCCGGAGAACCTCCAGGCTCAGCACCGCCAGACGCCACATGAGCAGGCCCAGCTCCCTCAGGCTCCGCACCCCCAAGCTCAGCACCTCCAGGCGTGGCACCCCCAGGCTCAGCACCCCCAGGCGTAGCACCCCCAGGCTCAGCACCCCCAGGCTCAGCACCCCCAGTAGTAGCACCCCCAGGCTCAGCACCCCCAGGCTCAGGACCCCCAGTAGTAGCACCCTCAGGCTCAGCACCCCCAGGCGTAGCACCCACACGCTCAGCACCCCCAGAGTCAGCACCCCCAGGCTCAGCACCCTCAGCAGCACCAGAGTCACCAGTAACCTCGACAGGCTCGACTGCGTCTACCTGGGACACACCTGAAGGGGCAGGACCCTGAGGGGGGAGGGGGTCTACCGGGGGGGGACCTGGTACAAGGAAGAGCGGTGGCGGGGGGATGTACGGAGTGCGGTAGGGGAAGAGGCGGTAGTAGGGGACCGACTCGTCAAACGTGACGTCCTGGGAGGACAGAACACGGCGAGAGGTGGGGTGGTAGAACTGCTACCCTGGCGCGTCAGGGGGGAAGCCAAGGAAGACGCAAGGAGCAGCACGAGGGGACAGCTTGTCCGCAGACAAGACGCGGACAAACGCCCGAGATCCCCAGACACGGAACGCAGACGCATTGCCAACCTTCCCCGTCCACAGCAAGGCTGGGGAGGTCTCCGGCATGGAGACCCTGGGGTGAAGGTTGATCTGATGCGCCGCGTACCCCGCAAACGGCCACAGAAAATGGGGGGCAGCCGCATGCATCATGGACGTACAGGCGACGTCCATGACCATGCCAATGCGGCGCTCAGCAATCCCATTTTGCTGTGGAGAGTCCGGAAGCGTGAAGGTCTGGCGGATGCCTCGTGCACGACAGTAGGCTCGCAGAAGGCCAGAGGAGAACTCTCCACCTCTGTCAGAGTGCAGACGCAGAACATGAAAGTCCGAGCCGAAGCTCTGCCTGAGCTGGAGACGAGCTGCGCGGATCCAGTCGATCAACACCTCAGTGACATCACCCTTGCTGCGCAAGGGGAAGACTGTGGTGTAACGCGAGTAGTCGTCAACCACCAGCAGGAAGTAGCGCTCGTGACCCTGTCCACGGACGCGGGCCGGGCCCCACACGTCCATGTGAAGCGTCTGCAGCGGGGCCTCTGTCGGAGGAAACTGGGAGGAGTGAGGGGCAGCCCGCTGCCGCCCCTCGACACAGGGGACGCAGGTAGGGCCAGGCCCCGGAGGAAGGGGAGGGAGGGACCGGGGAAGACCAGAGACAAGGACACGGGAGGCCATGCCTCGGAGACGAAGCAGGGAGGGGTGACCAAGGCGGTGGTGCCAGAGGAGAGTCTCGTGAGACAGGAGGCGATACGAACAGGGGGCAGACTCAGGACCAGACCTGGACGATGCAGCAAACACCTGACCCGACGCAGCTACCTGACCAGACGCAGTGACTGGAGGAGACGCAGTGGTCAGTGTGTACAGGCTCGACCCCGGCCGACGTGTAAACGTGGCCAGGTGTCGGCCTGTCCGAGCGTCCGTGCAGTGGGTCACCCGCTGACTCGCAGGAGTGAACTGGTGAACCCCCGCATCCTGTAGGTCAGCACCACTCACCAAGTTCGTAGAGAACGAGGGGAGGTAAAGACCAGACAGGGTGCCAGAGGGGGCCGCCGGACACGGGAGGACAGTGGAGAAGTGAGCAAGGACAGGACCCCCAGAGGGGTCTGCCAGGGAGACCGCAACCGGCCGACTGAGCGGCGTAAGCGTGGTGCGATCTCGAAAGAAGGAGCGGGAAGCACCCGAGTCAAGAGTGAAGGTGTGTAAGGCCTGAGACGACGTGGTACCTGAGAGAGCAGACTCACCAGCACCTGGGGCAGCAGACGCACTAGCACCTAGAGCAGCAGCCTCACCAGCACCTAGAGCAGCAGCCTCAATGCCCGGGTCAGGCGGAACACACAGGTAACCGTCACCCTCATCACTAGTAGGCAATGCATACATGGCAGTGAGGATAGCATCATAGTCAAGAGTATAGATATCTACCCGCAGCCGAAGCAGCTCCACCCAGTCGGGGAGCTCAGCCGCGTCGCCAAACTCCGTACGCCAGGCGTCGCTCAGACGGGCGAAGCAGCGGGACTCTGCGTGACCCAACGTCCCGCAAGGCTGACCAGTCCGAGCACCAGTGCGAATGACGTACGGACAACGAGCAGTACCCCGTGACCCGTCACGCTGAGCGTACCACTCACGAAGCTGCTGGGGCGAAAGGACTGCTCGCGGACGACGCTGAAGCTGCACCTGGCCACTACAAGCAGCTGCCGAACTACTCACTCCAGGACGACTCCCACTACGGCCACCCCGACAACCCCAACTAGCGTACCACTCACGAAGCTGTTGGGGGGTGAGGGACTCACGCGGGCGACGCGGCAGCTGTACCTGGCCACTACAAGCAGCTGTGGAACTACTCACTCCAGGACGACTCCCACTACGGCCACCCCGACAACCCCAACTAGCGTACCACGCACGAAGCTGTTGGGGGGTGAGGGACTCACGCGGGCGACGCTGGAGCTGCATCTGGCCACGCCAGGAGCAGCAGTAGCAGTAGAAAGAGCAGCAGCAGTAAGAGCAGCAGTAACTGCAGTACGGGCAGGGCAGTGCTCACCAGTGGCGAGAAGGGCAGGCGTACGACGGCGGCAACGGCGAGGCCGCTACCACTGTAGAGCGAGAGCTCCGCGGCAGCTGCAGGGGTGGCTGCTCCAGGGGCGGCAGTTGTAGGGGCGACTGCTCCAGAGGCGGCTGCTCCAGGGGCGGCTGCTGCAGTGGCGGCTGCTCCGGGGGCGGCTGCTGCAGTGGCGGCTGCTCCAGGGGCGGCTGCTGCAGTGGCGGCTGCTCCAGGGGCGGCTGCTGCAGTGGCGGCTGCTCCAGGGGCGGCTGCTGCAGTGGCGGCTGCTCCAGGGGCGGCTCGGCTGCTGGGCGACTCGGCGGCTCAGCTGCTGGGCGGCTCGGCGGCTCGGCTGCTCGCTAGGGGCGGCGACGGGGCCGGGTAGGGGCAGCGACGGGGCCGCTAGGGGCGGGGAGCGGCAACGGGGCCGCTAGGGGCGGCGACGGGGCCGCGTAGGGGCGGCTACGAGGCCGCGTAGGGGCGGCGACGGGGTCGCGTAGGGAGGGAAGCGGCGACGGGGCCGCTAGGGGCGGCGACGGGGCCGCGTAGGGGCGGCTACGAGGCCGCGTGGGGCCGCGTAGGGAGGGAGGCGGCGACGGGGCCGCTAGGGGCGGCGACGGGGCCGCGTAGGGGCGGCGACGGGGCCGCTAGGGGCGGCGACGGGGCCGCGTAGGGGCGGCGACGGGGCCGCGTAGGGAGGGGAGCGGCGACGGGGCCGCTAGGGGCGGCGACGGGGCCGCGTAAGGGCGGCGATGGGGCCGCGTAGGGGCAGCTACGGGGCCGCGTAGGGAGGGGAGCGGCGACGGGGCCGCTAGGGGCGGCGACGGGGCCGCTAGGGGCGGCAACGGGGCCGCGTAGGGGCGGCGACGGGGCCGCGTAGGGAGGGGAGCGGCTACGGGGCCGCTAGGGGCGGCGACGGGGCCGCGTAGGGGCGGCGACGGGGCCGCTAGGGGCGGCGACGGGGCCGCGTAGGGGCGGCAACGGGGCCGCGTAGGGAGGGAGGCGGCAACGGGGCCGCTAAGGGCGGCGACAGGGCCGCTATGGGCGGCTACGGGGCCGCGTAGGGGCGGCAATGGGGCCGCTAGGGGCCGCAAGGGGCCTGGAAGGGCGGCAACGGGGCCACTAGGGGCGGCGACGGGGCCGCTAAGGGTGGCGCGAGGGGCCGTGAGAGGGGCCTCTAAGAGAGCTCGACAGAAGGGCGGCCCACAAGGCGCGCCTCGGGCAGGAGCGACTGTCGCTCCGGTCAGAAAAAAAAGGTTTCAGTGGTGGGCCCAAGGAAGCGTTCCCACTAGGGAACCTGCTCTATACCATGTGAAGAAATGAGGAATGAATTGACTAAGGGAAAGTTGGGTACAAAAGCAAACCCTAGAAAACTGTACCCCATATGTGCTACCCCACTATAGCCTACAGTAGCTATGTCATATAAATCTGACAGGATAGGCCTGTGCGCAACATGTCAGCTCGCCAACGTCTGTATGCCTTTTTTACCACTATTTCTTCACACAGTTCCCTAGTGCATCCTACTCCCTAGCCATAGGAACTGGGTTGAGGTCGTTAGCACAACTACGCAGCACGTGGCGCATGTTTGTGCGTTTGCTGGCCTGAATCTGTGCAAGGATAGGCCTGTGCGCAACATGCCAGCTCGCCAACGTCTGTATGCCTTTTTTACCACTATTTCTTCACACATTTCCCTAGTGCATCCTACTCCCTAGCCATAGGAACTGGTTTGAGGTCGTTAGCAAAACTACGCAGCACGTGGCGCATGTTTGTTCGTTTGCTGGCCTGAATCTGTGCAAGGATAGGCCTGTGCGCAACATGTCAGCTCGCCAACGTCTGGATGCTTTTTTTACGACTATTTCTTCACACAGATCCCTAGTGCATCCTACTCCCTAGCCATAGGAACTGGCTTGAGGTCGTTAGCACAACTATGCAGCACGTGGCGCATGTTTGTGCGTTTGCTGGCCTGGATCTGTGCAAGGATAGGCCTGTGCGCAACATGTCAGCTCGCCAACGTCTGTATGCCTTTTTTACCACTATTTCTTCACACAGTTCCCTAGTGCATCCTACTCCCTAGCCATAGGAACTGGGTTGAGGTCGTTAGCACAACTACGCAGCACGTGGCGCATGTTTGTGCGTTTGCTGGCCTGAATCTGTGCAAGGATAGGCCTGTGCGCAACATGCCAGCTCGCCAACGTCTGTATGCCTTTTTTACCACTATTTCTTCACAAAGTTCCCTAGTGCATCCTACTCCCTAGCCATAGGAACTGGTTTGAGGTCGTTAGCACAACTACGCAGCACGTGGCGCATGTTTGTGCGTTTGCTGGCCTGAATCTGTGCAAGGATAGGCCTGTGCGCAACATGTCAGCTCGCCAACGTCTGGATGCTTTTTTTACGACTATTTATTCACACAGTTCCCTAGTGCATCCTACTCCCTAGCCATAGGAACTGGCTTGAGGTCGTTAGCACAACTACGCAGCACGTGGCGCATGTTTGTGCGTTTGCTGGCCTGGATCTGTGCAAGGATAGGCCTGTGCGACACGGGGTGCTGTTTGAATGTCTTATTGTTGTTTTTAGCATGGTTTCTTTTGATTGTTGAGACATGCACTATGTTACAAGCATGCAATCAAGTTTTGGTACCATTCGCAGCACTTGGTAGGAAGATATGCTAGTTCGAACAAACGAGCAGGAGCAAGGATAGGCATGTGTGACACTGGGTGCTGTTTGAATGTCTTAATGTTTTTTCAAGCATGGTTTTTCTTGATTGTTGAGACACGCTCTACATTAGAAGCATGCCATCAAGAATAGGTACCATTCGCAGCACTTGATAGGAAGGTATGCTATTTCAAACAAACGACAATGCAAATTTGTGCAGGGATAAGCAATGCAACACCGGGTGGCGTTTCACCATGTCGTATTTTTCATTTAGCATGGCTTCTTGTGATTGTTGAGAAATGCATCATATCTCAAGCATGCAATCAAAATGAGCTGCCATTAGGAACGCCTTATATTTGTTATACGTGACTATATTTGTTTTGGTTAAAGAGTTGTTTTGCCCATGTACCATAAATCTGTAATATTAACTGTCAAAACCTGACATACTGTAATTGGTTTTTTCCCAAGAACAAATGTAGGCCAAAGTTGGTCTCAAATCACTCCTATGCGAGACCAAAGTAGCAGGCCCGAAGCGCGTTCGATCACCACGTCTGGTCCTGCGCGAAAACAAGGGATGATCCAAACATTTTAGCGGGAAATGAAATCTCAACCACGAAACTAAAATTTCAACGAAGTCAAAGCGAGGACTGTACACCAAATTTTGGCCGGGATCAGACAATTTGGTTCGCCGAGGCGCATTCTCTTTCGCGAGTCGGGTCTGAATCACGAAACCAACGCGAACATTGAAAAGTGACACATTTTCGCTGGTGGTTGGGCGAAAAATTGTGCACAACCCACGCAACCCAACTTCCGAAACCAATTCGACCCCTTTTCCCGCGATTGGAAAATGAGGGGTTTTTGTGATGCTGCTGCGAAGCAATTTGCATACTGATGCAATATCGAGCTTAAATTTGGCTGGTCAAGCTTCTAAGCATGCGTTGGATGAGAATGGTGGATCACGTGTGATAGCGCCACTTGGCTTTGATGATCCATCACCGTGGCAGGATTGGTGCAACTGCTGAACCCAACATTTTGCATGACGTTTTGGTTACTGGAGCGGCATGAGCTTGAAAGGATACAAACTTTGGTAGCGGAAGTCACAGCAGACTCGGGAGACTGTGACGAGACACGACACGATCTCTAAGCAGAATGCGTCCCACATCATCGTGGTGCCATGGAGTGCATAATAACCGTCACCAACACTCCATAAGAGATGAAATTTATCTGAGCGCTAACTTGAAGTTCGGTTCACAAGGTCGAACCTTGGGAGGCGGCAAACGGGACACATCGTACAGGAGAGACCACGGCGAGACACGCCATAAATATGAGTGAGAAAAGCCGAATGATGCGTCCCTTGCCGTCCGTTGCCATCGTTGTGCAGCGAGCTTCCACTAAACGAGTAACTTCGAACTTGTGCAACTAGTAGCAGTGAATCTACGCGTCAATAGAAACTCGTGAATATTTGTAGACTGTGAAACTAATAAACTACTGTTACCAAGAGTGCGGACGACGGCAAGTTATGAGGAATCCAAGGAGGAAAGCTAGGAAATGTAGCAGAGGAAAAGAGAGTGGCAAGAGGTGAAGGTGGGAGATGAAGTCCCAGTTTCTTGCCTGGATGGCTTCGCAATTTTATTGGTGGCTGCGACAGGCGAAGATCGCTGACGACTTGGAATTCGCGAGTTGCGACCCCCCCATTCAGCCGTGTATTGTGGATTTCGACAGATGCGAACGTATTGTCAAGTTACCCTGCTCTCGCGATTTCCAAGTTGACAAGAGTTTCGATGGGTGCGTGGCATTCCAGCGGGGCATGTCGAGCTGCCAAGAATCTCGCCAGGTCTGCGAGCCAGACGAATCAGGACAGCGGCTGACCCTGTTTGACGAATTCCGACCTCTTCATTCGCTCTCGCAATAACGGAACGCAGCGAAACCCTAAGAGAGCTAGTAACATATTTGAAAAGGCTTAGAATGGCACAAGCGACCAACGGGGACCTCGCGACAGAGCGAACTAGCTGCTCAGCCCACGACCTGCCTTATCGCGACCTAGAATCGTCATGTGGTCTACCGATATGTAGAGTTGATAGTTCAGAGTTCCACCGTGCGAGTTTTAAGTTGACCAGAAAATACGGGAAGATGGCAGTAACGTGTGAGGCTCATCAGTTCCTACTCGTTATGGGATGTCAGAATGTGGTTTCATATCCAGATTAAGAACGATCCACTCTTGCACAATCCCCCGCCGCCGTCGCAAGAAGAACGAATGCGCTATTGACATCAGGATGCATCAGAAACGGCAGACGCGTTTTTCCCCTTCTCCTCCCGCAACCTCCTGCCAACGTTCTTGCTCTCCCCAATGAAATGGCCTCTGATGGCCCTTTCTCAGCCCTTCTTCCGTAACTCTCGACGGATAGTCTAAAAAGGAACGTCGCTTTTGTCCAGTCGTCTGGATTCTGTATCAGCTGAGTCAGTACTAGCGCTACTGCTGGCCGTCATCCCTGATGCTTATTGGCGAGCAGCACACGGAGATGTCATGGTTTTTCACATCCGCGAGCTACGCGCGCAATACGCGCGCTCCGCGCGCGGCAATACGAGCGCAATCCGCGCGCAATGCGCACATCCGCCCGACGCTGCGCTCTGGGCTGCGGTGAGGGGCACGTAGCGAGCGCGGTGCCCCAGACCCCTCCCGCACTCTGGAAGGGTGAGCGCGGACCCTGAGAAGCGTTGAGATTCCCCGATCCACCTCCCCCCTCCTCCCACCCTCGCCCGTTGGCGTTTTTCTAGTCCACTGAATCCCCTCCCCCCCCCTCCCGCCCCCCTCCCCCCCCCCCCCCCTTCCCCCCTCCCCACACTCCTCCCCTCTCCCCCCCCCCCCTCCCCTCTCCTCGATCTGCTCCTCTCCCCACTTGGCTCTCTGTTCCCCCCGCATTCTGGTTTCCCAAATCCTCGCTCCCTCTCCCCCATTCCCCCCCTCCAACCCCGGCTTGTGCATCATTTTTGCTGAGGAGTCTCTTCTTGTGAGCCTATGCAGAACCAGGCCTCTTTTTTTTTTTTTTTTTTTTTTTAAGGAACCTTAATTGTCCTTTCCATGTTTGCTCCTGGCCTCTATCCCCACTGCCCTTCCCACTCGCCCTTCTCTCCCCTCCGCCCATCACCCCTCCCATGGATGCCGCTCGCACGCGGCCTTTTCTATTCCCCATCTGATACCCATCCCGTTCCTCCACCCTAAACCTTAGACCTGAGGTGGATTGCATCTAGAGTACCCTCCAGCACCCTACCTCCCTCTCCCCTCTCCCCTCTCCCCTCTCCCCTCCCCTTCCCCCTCGCACTGTTTTCTACTCCGTTGACCCCTCCCGCTTCCCCTTACCCCACTGTACCTCTTTCCAATCTGCTGGGCCCAGACTTCACAGATCATCGCAGAGGGCGCCGTGTCCTACCCCCCTGTTGTCTCCTCTCCTGCACCCATGCCCCATGCCGCATGCCCCATGCTCCATGCCTCGCACAGCTCTACAGGCCATCTCAGGGGACATCTTGTCGAGTGCTGCTGTGCCCCTTGTCCGCACCGTACCTCAGATCAGCCTAGAGGTTTTCGTTTCGTATCCGTTTCTCCCTCCTCACCCCTCCTCCGCCTGCTCCTCCTAACACCTTGCTCCCTTGCACCCCGGTCCATGACCCCGGGCCTCGCACGGCTCCTTAGATCACCGTGGGGACTTGGTGTCGATCACCCCTGTGTCTCTTTTCAACCCCCCCTCACCCCCCCTCCCCCCCTCCCCGCGTATTCCCCCTTCCTCCCCCTTCCCCCCCTTCCCCCTCCTCCCCCCTCCCCTCCTCAGATCACTCCACATGCCTGCGTGGGCCACACATGCTAGGAGTGGAAGGACTTCACAGCTGGCAGGCTGAGCTGGCCTGCCACGTGGCAGGCCGCCACTGGAGCAGGTGAGGAGAGGATGGGATAGACCGGCCAGCAGCAGCTGTAGCAGCAGCAGCAGAAATAGGATAAATTGCAGAATGCATATGGCGGTTTGGCGCCAAGGGGGGAGCACGTTGGTGTGTCAGGTGTGAGGGGCAGCTGTGCCTGCATGCGTGCCGCAGCAGCACAGAGTGAAAGCGATGATAGGAGGGCGGCAGCATGGGTCGTGCATGGCAGCAACTGTGCACTACAAGGTGGTCACAGAGGAGATGCCGCTCACCCTCGCTGCTTACATCCGGTCAGTCCTTTACACTCCAATGCCAGTCACACTCCACTCCAGTCCAGCAATCCCAGCCCCTCGTTGTCGCTCTTGTCTCCGTTGCTTACTGCCGTGGCTCCTCCTTCCAGTAGCAATCAAGCGGAAACTGTCAGCAACGCTGGAGAAATCGGGAGTCGACTCGTTCCTTCTTCTGCCCTGCTCCTGCTTCGCTCCCTACCGCCCTCTCCGCCCTGCCATATGCATCTTCCCAAAGACTGCGTCTGCATCAATGAGGCCATGCAGGCTTCCCTTCTGACGCGCCCTCAAAAGTGCTACCTGTCAACACCCTCTCAATCCCTCCCATGCCATGCTGCTACCATCCCTTGCCCCTCCCGTTTCTGAGTTGAGTCTTACGTTTGTGTTTACGCTGTTCTAGAGTGAGTATACATTTCTGGTGAGCTTTGTTTTTTTCGCTGCCCTGGACTGCAAGATTTGTTATCACATCGGTACTGCATCTCACCTCTATACTTCCACCCCAGATAGTAAGTGGGTGTTGCAACACTGGTCTGGTATATTCAACAGATGACGTAAATTCTTCTCCACGCATAGTCTCCTCCAGCGTTTGGATTCCTAGGGGGAATCTCACCCCTTGTTGCCCTTCTCATGACTATGTCAGTTTCTTTTCTTACGAGTAAAAGTTAACTCACTTTCACAGCCAACATGTAAACATCTCCACAGGTACGTTAACGCGCAATTTTAGGTTTACGTATAAACGTACGTGCCCAACTAAGTTCCATTCCTTGCCCCTCCCATACCTTGTCCCCTGTCATGCATCGCCCCTCCCACACCCTGCCGTCATGCCTTGCCCCTCCCCTGCCTTCCGCTTCCCATGCATTGACTCTCTTATGCCTTGCCCCCTCCCATGCCCTACCCCCTCCTATGCCTTACCCTTCCTGTGCCTTGCCCCTTCCCATGCCTTAACCTTCCAATGCCTTGCCCCCTCCCATGCCTTACCCTTCCTACGCCTTGCCCCCTCCCGTGCCTTGACCCCTCCCATGCCTTGCCCCCTCCCGTGCCTTGCCCATCCCATGCCTTGCCCCTTTCTATGCCCCCCAGGGACCGTGCAGGGCATGACAGGCGCACGAGTGGACTCACCTCCCTCACCGTGCTGGAGGCGAGCCGTTGCCGCTGCAGGGTGACCCGTCCTCCACAAGGCTGCTGCTGGAGGCGAGCCAGGCAGCATTGTGGAGGACTTGTTCATGGGGGTATATTGTTTGCTCTCCCTGCTTCGCTGTCTCGTGTGCGCCAGGCGATGGTCTGCTGGCCTCCAAACGCGACAATGCATGTGGGATTGGGGTGCAGAGAGGGAGGATGCGATGCAGAAGGGGCGGGCCAGGAGGGTATGTACAGGGAAAGAGAAGGGCGAACAACATGAGGAACTGGGAGAATTGCAGCACAAGAGGGGGCCAACAAGGATGGGTGAACGCATGGGTGAGAAGCAGCCTCTCAAATCAGGGGTGAAAAGCAGCCTCTCAATCTTGGAAGGCAGGATGGCAGGAGTGCTCGTTCTCCTTCGCCTCTCCCCCACTCCCTTTTCTTTTCAATACCATTCAGCATATGTCCTGTTCTAACTGTTAGAGTGGGAGTGCAGAGACACGGAGTCGAGGAGCTGCGATTGGTTGAGAGGAGAGGGTAGTGCCGAGCCGAGGGTGTGAGGAGTAAGAAAGGGGGGGAGGTGGCAGGGGGGACACAAGCTTAAAATGGATGCAATAAGAGGTGAAGGAGGGGAGGAGGAAGAGAGAAGAGGAGGAGAGATTCAGAGGGAGGTGGAGAAGGAGCGGAGGTGGGCCTGCAGGGGCTGGCGTGTTCGACAGCATATGACAATGCGACGAACCTAATGGTTATTATGAGAAACGAAAGATCCCGGCTCCGCTAGCAACGCCGCTTTCACAGGGTGGGCAGGGGGGGTGTGAGCGTGTGTGGGAAAGGATCGTCAAATATAATAGTTATAGGCTGTAGTGAGTTGCATTCTAGAGGGTACAGATGCTAGTGTTTCCTATTTGTATCCAACACTTTGCTAGTTCATTCATTCCGTTGTGTTTAGATTCTGAGATGGTATCCGAGTAGGTTCCGTTCCTAGCTCCCCGCCCTACCCTAGCCTAGCCTAGCGCCTTCGCGCCTTAGCGCCCTCCGCGCCCTCCGCGCCCTCCGCGCCCTTTGCGCCTTAGCACCCTCCGCGCCCTCCGCGCCTCCGCGCCTTAGCGCCCTCCTAGCCCGGCCGCGCCCTCCGCGCCTTCGCGCCCTCCTAGCGCCCCTCCCCACGGTCGACCGCCCCTCCCCACTGTCGTGCGCGCCCTCCTCACCGTTCCGCGCCCTCCGCGCCCTAGCCCGTCGCCCAGGCCCACGCCCTAGCCCGTCGCCCAGGCCCGCGCCCTAGCCCGTCGCCCAGGCCCGCGCCCTAGCCCGTCGCCCAGGCCCGCGCCCTAGCCCGTCGCCCAGGCCCGCACCCTAGCCCGTCGCCCAGGCCCGCGCCCTAGCCCGTCGCCCAGGCCCGCGCCCTAGCCCGTCGCCCCTGCCCGCGCCCTAGCCCGTCGCCCAGGCCCGCGCCCAGCCCGTCGCTCAGGCCCGCGCCCTAGCCCGTCGCCCCAGCTCGCGCCCTCGCCTAGGCCCGCGCCCTCGCCTTAGCCCTCGCCCCCACCTTAGCCAGCGCCCTACCAACGCCCTCGCCAACGGCCGCGCCCTAACCCACGCGCCACCTCCTCCTAACGTCCCAACCGCCCCTTCTCACCTAGCCACCGCCCTGTCTCCCGGGCTAAAACCGTTCGTACTGCTACTGGCTTCTCACTCCGCGGCTGGCAGCCGCTTCTCGCTCCGGTCACTAGATTTCGACCCGGGTCGCACTTAGCTCCTAGCCTCTAGCCCCTAGCCCGGTTTCCTCCTCCACTGGCGCTCCTACGACTCCTAGGTTCACCTCCGCCGTTCCTAGCCTAGCGTCCAACATGGACTCCTCCCGCCGCCTTCGTTTCGATGCTGAGGGGCGACCGATCGAGTTCAGTACCTGGCAGCGCCAGGCCACGCGCTACCTCACTAGTCAGCGTCAGGACGGCGCCACCCTGTGGGCCCACGCGTCTGGTGCCCTCAAGGCGCCCCTGTCTCCCGACCCCCTCCCGACCGACCCAGAGCCGACTCCTGCGGCGCAGGCGGACTACGACCGTCGTGTCTTGGCGAGGGACGTGTGGGACTCTCGCGACGCTGCCACCGCTCTTGCGCTGACGGAGCTCCTCCCCCCGACTGAGGCCGCCCACTTTGACCAGGTGGAGACAGCTCAGGGGGTTTGGGCTGCTGTTGTTGCACGCTATTCCACCCCTTCCTCTGCCTCTCTCAGTCGCCTCCTCATGCCGTTCGTGTTTCCCGACCTCGGCTCGTTTGCGACTGTGTCCGACCTAGTGACTCACCTCCGCTCACTTGACGCCGGTTTCCGAGCGGCCTGTACAGGCGCCCAGCTTCTTGCTGCTCCCCCCCCCCATGTGGCTCACTGTGCACTGGTTAGTCACCCGCCTCCCTGACCGCCTTGCCACTACTCGCGACGCGCTTCTCCAGAAGCACCCCACTGAGCTCACTATCGATCTCCTTGGGACCGCTCTCGGGACGATCGAGAGTAGCCTCCTCACCGTTGCCTCCGCCACTGGCACGGTGGCCCCCCGTCTCTTTGCGGGGTGTGCCGCCCCTCAGCTTCCCACTTTCACTGCTACCCGCGCTTCTGCTGCTGTGTCGGTTTCTGGGGACACTGCTGCCGTTTTTGCTGCAGACTGGCGGAAACGGGGCAAGAGTGGCAAGAAGGGCGGGAAGGGGGGAGGTGGAGGCGGTGGAGGCGGCGGTGGAGGTGGCGGTGGAGGTGGGAGCGGCGGTGGTGGAGGCGGTGGCGGCGGCGGCGGCGGAGGTGCACCAGGCGGAGGGGGCCTTGGAGGAGGTGCAGGACAGACAGGCCCGCCCACTGGCGGTGGCCCGACCGGTGGGGGTGTTGAACCCCAGCAGCAGCAGTCCCAGCAGCACCAGCCACAGCAGGGACAGCAGCAGCAGCAGGGACCGCAGCAGCAGTAGGCACCGCAGCAGTTCCAGCAGTGGGGGCCCCCACTGCAGTGGGGTCCGCAGCAGCACTGGGGTCCCCCGCCGCAGTGGGGTCCGGGAGGACCAGGGAGCACCGGCCGCAGCGGCAGCACTTCCAGCTGGGCCCCTCGCCCCCCTCGCCGTGACACTGGCCCCTGCACCCACTGGTGCCTCACCGGACCTAGCAGCCCCTATCTCTGCGGTCGTAACGACCACTCTGCCGCGCGGTGCTTGCGCCGCCTCGACGACCTCTACCGTGCTCGTTGGGGCCCTACGGCGACCACGCCTCGCTGGGCTCGCCTGTTAGCCCGTAAGATTGATGTGTTTGATCTGTCCATGGATGATGCTCGTCAGCATGCTTTGTATGCTGATGTTGACTATAGTGCTGATGGATCTGTGTGCTCGCGTGTTCGTAGATTAGCTTGCTTGCCTCATGCTAGTGTAGACTTGTGCCTTTCTAGTCTAGGTGCTTGTGTTGCTGCTCTAGGTGCTTGTGTAGCCACTAGGACAGGTGACCCTCCGGCTGAGGCGTCCCTGTCCTTCACGCTGGACTCTGGTGCGTCTCAGTGCTTCTTCCGCGACCACACGACCCTCACGCCTCTCCTCACTCCTGTTTCGGTGGCTCTGGCTGATCCTACCTCAGGACCAGCCGTTGCGCGTAGCTCCACTACCCTCCCGTGTCCTGTGGTCCCCTCTGGTGTCCTGCGCGGCCTCCACATCCCCTCGTTCACTCGGGACTTGGTGGGTGTTGGTTACCTCCAGGACAAGGGGATCACGGTTACCTTTGTGGGGGGTGGGAGGACTGCGGTCTGTACAGACGCTGCCACAGGTGCTGTTCTGGCCACGTTCACCAGGGAGCCCCGCTCCGGTCTCTACGTTCTCCACACCGAGCGCTCCTCGGTTGCGTCCTCCGCTCAGGTCATTGCGTCCCCTCCAGTCTCGGTGTCCAGTCCGGTTGCTGTGTCTAGCCAGGTGGTCGTGTCTTGTCCAGTTGCAGTGTCTAGTCAGGTCGCGTTGTCTAGCCCAGTCGCTGCGTCCTGCTCCTGTCGGTCCCTCACCCACCGGACCGTCTTGTGGCACCACCGCCTTGGCCACCCGTTGCTCCCCCGCCTCCGCGGGATGACCACTCACGGGCTTGTCACCGGTCTCCCACGCACCTATCCGTCGCTCCCCACCTCCCCTGCTCCCCCTTGCACTCCTTGCGTCGCCGGTCGCTTACGCGCCACTCCCCACTCCTCCTCCCTTCGTCCGGCCACTGCTCCCTTCGAGACCCTCCACTTGGACGTCTGGGGCCCTGCCCCGACGCAGGGTTCTGGGAGGGAGCGTTACTTTCTGGTGGTCGTCGACGACTTCTCCAGGTACACCACAGTGTTCCCTCTCGCGAAGAAGTCCGAGGTGACTGCTACGCTGATTCGGTGGCTTCTGGCCACTGAGGGCACTCGTGGTCGTCGTGTCAGTTGTCTACACTCTGACCGTGGGGGCGAGTTTCGCTCCGGCGTTCTTGCCGGATTCTGCGGCGAACAGGGCATCGTACAGTCCTGGACGCTTCCGGAGTCCCCACAGCAGAATGGGGTTGCTGAGCGCCGCATTGGCTTGGTCATGGACGTTGCTCGCACGTCCATGATCCATGCCCGTGCGCCCCATTTTCTGTGGCCCTACGCGGTTCACTACGCCGCACATCAGCTTAACCTCCAGCCGCTCGTCTCACGGCCCAAGGCTTCACCGACCAGTCTTTGGACCAGGTCCCCTGGTGTTGGGTCGGTCTTTCGTGTCTGGGGCTGCCTTGCGCTTGTTCGCGACACCTCCGCGGACAAGCTCTCGGCACGCGCCGTCCCCTGTGTCTTCCTTGGTTTCCCGGTGGACTCTGCCGACTGGTCCTTTTACCACCCTCCCCTCCACCAGTTCCTAGACTCCCGTGACGTCCGGTTTGACGAGTCCGTGTCCTACTATACCCGGTACCCCTGTCGAGGTCTCTGGGTACCCCCTCCCCCCCTCTTCCTCGCACCCTCTCCTCCTCCTGCTCCCGCTCCTCCGGTACCCCCGCCCCCCCCTGGTCCTGCCCCGTCTGGTGTGTCCCACGCTACCCCTCTACCCTCGGTCGCGCGTCAGGTAGCGTCTCCATCGCCGCAGTCCTCCTCACAGTTCCCTCGGCAGCCTTCGGCACTTCCGCGACAGGTTCCTGTGGACTCGGTTGGTGTTGGAGTTGGAGGTGCAGCCGCTGGCGGTGCTCGGTCTGGGGGTGCTCGTTCGAGGGGTGCTGGAGCTGGAGGTGCTGGCGCAGGTGGCGCTAGTTCTGGGGGTGCTGGAGTTGGAGGTGCTGGCACTGGAGGTGCTAGTTCTGGGGGTGCTGGAGTTGGAGGTCCTGGCACTGGAGGTGCTGGTTCTGGGAGTGCCAGTGCTGGAGGCGCTGGCTCTGGAGGTGCTGGAGCTGGGGGTGCTGGTGCTGGAGGCGCTGGCACTGGAGGTGCTGGTTCGGAGGAGCCTGGAGCTGGTGACACTGGTTCTGCGGAGTCCACTCCACCTCCCCACCGCCACGACACGCGTCTCCAGGCGGCCCGTCGGCGTGAGCGTGAGGAGCAGGTGCTGTTGGAGAGGGAGCGGCAGGAGTTGCGGCGGTTGGACCTGCTGGAGCAGCAGCAGCAGCAGCAGCAGCAACATCAGCAGTAGCTGCAGCAGCAGCAGACACCGCCGCCGCAGCTGCAACCACAGCAGCTCCCTCTGGAGCGGCAGTTGTTCCCACCCGTGAGTGGCCTTCGGGCCCTTGGTCTTCCCTCCTCTCCTCCTGTTCACACTCCGTCCCCTCCAGCGTTTGGTCCCACGTTTCCTCCTCCTGACGCCAGTCCGGCGGTCTGGTCTTCTCCTCCACCGCAGTCTCCTCCACCTGTTGTCCCGCACTCTCGTGTCCGTCCCTGTCCTCCGCGTGCTTGTCACTCGTCTCCCGTTCCCGACCTCCGCACGGCCCTCTTTTGTTCGTCTCTTCGTCGTCCTCCTCCTGAGTCCGTTCTCCCGTCTCCTCCTCCGTCCTCTCTCCCTTCCCCCCCTACACATGTCACTGACTAACCGTGCCGGTTGTCCTGTTGTCCCTCGTGTCCTCGCCACTCTTGTCACCGACTCTCGTTTCCCTTCGTCGTCTGTCTCGGCTCTCACTGCCGCTGTCGCTGAGTTTGCTGCCGCCAGTCGCCTTGACTACACCACCCGTGTGGTGCCAGCTCCTCCCTCCCGTCCTCTGTCCGTCGGGGGTGAGTTTGCCCTTGGCTGTGACGTCCTAGAGGACAGAGAGTCTGAGCTCGAGTACTGGGCAGCCGCTTCTCCCTCTGTCTGTGCCATGCTGCTATCCCCTGAGGGAGACCTCGACGCCCTTGACATACCGACTCCTCGCACTTACCGCGAGGCAGTGTCAGGGGCGTGGGCCTCACAGTGGAAAGTGGCTGTGGTTTTGTCCTTCCTCTGCCGACCCGTCGCTGTTTGTTCGCACTGGTTCCACTCCTTTCTTTATACTAGTGTACGTCGACGACTTGGTCTTTGCCACAGCAGACAGGGCAGCTCTGGCTCAGGTGAAGTCCGAACTGCAGAAGAGACACAAGTGCACTGACCTAGGTGAACTGCAGCGCTACCTTGGCCTGCAGATCACCAGGGACAGAGCCACTCGCACCATCACACTCACTCAGTCACACATGGTGCAGCAGGTCCTTCGGCGGTTCGACTTCCAGTTCTCCACCACACAGCCCACACCTCTTGCTGTTGACCACAGACTCACTGGCCCCTTTCCCGACGAGCCCTTTGAGTCCAGTGGTCCCTACGCAGAGCTGGTGGGCTGCCTCATGTACCTGATGACTTGTACTCGGCCGGACCTCGCCTTTCCCCTCAGCATACTTTCTCGCTTTGTTGCGACTGGGAGACACCGTCCCGTCCACTGGACAGCTGCTGTGAGGGTGGCGAAGTACCTGGCGACTACATCGGGCATGGGGCTTGTGCTTGGAGGGACTCAGCCAGTGGCGTTGACTGGTCACTGCGACTCTTCCTGCGCTGACGACGTGGAGACTCAGCGCTCAACTCAGGGTTACTGCTTCAGTCTGGGAGCTGGAGCTGTTTCGTGGAGGTCTACACGGTCGTCGTCTGTGGCTACTTCCAGTGCAGAGGCAGAGATCTACGCTGGTGCCATGGCGGCACAGGAGCTTCACTGGTTGACCTTCTTGCTCGCCGACCTTGGTGAGCGGCCTCGCTCTGCACCGACCTTGTACGCTGACAACAAGGCCATGATCCTCCTCTGTCGAGAGCCTCGACTGGAGAGCAGAGTGAAGCATATTGACGTGAGGTACTTCCTCCTGCGAGAGCTGCACCGACGCGGCCAGGCATGCCTGGACTTTGTGGCCTCAGAGGCCAACACTGCAGACGTCTTCACCAAGGCCCTGGCGCTTGGTGACCACCACAGATTCTGTGTGCAGTTGGGGCTTGTTGAGGTAGGCCCTCAGTTGCTGTAGACTTGTTACTTGCTCTGCTTGTTGTGTTTTCCTATATATATCATAGTGAACTCTTGAACTGGCCTTGTGGCCGCTTGCTTGTGCTCGAAATTTGTGTGGTGTCCTTGAGATCCACCCTGAGCTTGCCTTGCTTCTTGTCTTGACTGGTCTTGTGACCGTTTGTCTGCCTTGCTTGTTTTGATGCCCCTCACTTGGCCTATGGGGGTGTGTCAAATATAATAGTTATAGGCTGTAGTGAGTTGCATTCTAGAGGGTACAAATACTAGGGTTTCCTATTTGTATCCAACACTTTGCTAGTTCATTCATTCCGTTGTGTTTAGATTCTGAGAAGGATTATAACGTGGTCGCTACAGCCGATTCACATGGGTTGGAGTCTACTTCCAGAAACGGAGGCAGTGCAGGCATGCAAAGGAGTGAGTGGAGGCAGGAAAAGGGGGGGGGCGTGGGAGGGAAGAACGAGGAAGCAGGAGCCGTGGACGTGCCATTGTAACATTGTGGAAGGTTAACTGAATGCTGCTCATTGCATGGTGAACACACGCAGCTCTTGTACTCCAGATGAAGAATGAAGAAGTGCAAGTTGAGGACATGTTTGAAAGTGTGTCTTAGAGCGTATTCCTACACCTCGTATCAAGCAACCTCATAGCAGGCTCACACTAAAAAATTCCGTAAACCTAAAACCTCTCGCTAGTTTTACCAGGCGAAACGCTCTTAGACTCTGGTGTGCTTTCCTACAAATTATAATGCGTTTGCTTGACCACTAGCTATCTCTTCCTTCGTCCCCGTCGCATGCACTATACAATGTCTTGTGAATGCCTTCACGCGAAATGGCTGCCCTGCACTGCCACATCTTTCCACCCCCACCATGCCATTAGATTTCTATGCTGCAGAATCGCCACTACCCACCCTTCTCCTCCCACTGCACCGGTTCTCCTACCATCCCACCATAACCTAAGAAACCCTAAACCCATCCTCGCCTCTTTCATTCGCTTTCTCCCAAAACCCCCTTTCTTCCCCCTTTAACCCTAATTCGCCCCCAACCCCCAGCTCTGTTCTTCGATCTGAACCCAACACATTGTTTAACGACCTTTTCTTCCATTCAGCCTCCCATTCCTAGTCCTTTTCTTCCACCCACTCCTTTCATCTCCCGGACACCACACACACTCCCCCCCCCCCCCCCCCCCCCCCCCCCTTCTCCCCCCTTCCAGGAGACCATATCATCCAGACATGGTCGACTATACCACCTCACCTCGTCCATTTTCCCTTCGTAATCGATCCAACAATCCAGCGAAGCAGCAGCTCACTGCCGTGGGCATCATGCCAGCTAATACAAACCTCAGCATCAAGCTAGTGCACATTCTTAGTGATCTGAAAATGTATGCCCATTCTCTTGTGATATATATTGTGAAAATAGCTGTTACGAATAGCAATTATTGAAACAATACTGTGCACTCCTCACCGCAGCAAACGAAGCACGCACTACCGAGAGTGAAGGCGAAAAGGCGCAAGTGACGCGAAGGGTCGCACGGTTACGAAAGCATCTGGACCATCGGGCAGACAGCATCAGGCAGCAGCAGTGGCGAGGATTCTACCCGGACAGTTTCGTAACTGTCTGGAGTCGCACGGTTGGATTTCGATGTAATAAGGGAATGTACCCCTTAGAGTACATGGCTAGCTAGGTCGATTCAAATTCCCCTGTACTCTTATTTATATTCCTTGTACTGCATGTTTTTATTATCTCAAGCATTTACATTCACTCTGCTATTGAGGTCAAGGGCCCACCACCACTAGATTAGGAGTGTGCGAACCTTCCTGAGGTGATCCTGAGGTCGATCAACTTCTGATTGCAACATGGTATGAGAGCGACTCAGGAATCCTTCGCACCGCCACCACCGAAATCTTCGGCGAACGAAAAGTGGCGTCCGGCACACGCTCACGTGTGAGAATGGCCGGAGGATCTGGTGGTCAAATGAATCTGACGGCTGAAGCGCAGACCAACCCAGCTGCGACAAGCGAGGAAACGACGACGATCGGAACCGCCGCCCTCGCACAGATGCTTCAGCGACTCACCAGCCTGGAGCAACAACTCCAGACATTGCAGAACGGCGACGCGGGAACTTCTTCCCAACCCTCTCAACCGGCCCTGAACGGCCACAACACTGCTCCGCATACCTTCTCCCTCGACACCAATGGCTCAACTCCCAAAACTCCCCGTCCCAGCGAAGAAGCAATTCTCTCTGCGCAATCAAGGTTTTTGAGCATCTCAAAAATAAAGACAAGTGTGTGCGTTGACGGCAGAGACTTCTATACCTGGAGCTTCGAGCTGGAGCTGCTTCTGCAAAACGCGCAGATCTTCCACTGAAGACTATTTCGACGGGAGCTACTCGGGACCCGCTGAAGACACCGACGACGCCAAGGCAAGGTACTACAACGAGTCCCTGATGGCGTACGGAGTTCTTCTGCGAAACATGTCGCCGGCGGAGCAATTGAGCATCCGCTCATACAAGACAACGCCTGCTCCAGCCCTCGACGCTTGGCGCCACCTGAACGGCGTCTACCAACCGAAGGACTCGGTTTCGTCGAGCCGCCTACTCCAGCAGCTACTGGAGACAAGAATGGCACCAGGGGAGAAGGCCAACAGCTACATCAATCGCTGTCGGAGCTTACGCGATCAAATCGCGAAGTTGGGAAGCACGATCTCCGAGGAGATCTTCGTCAACATTGTGCTTCAAGGGCTCGGCCCAGAGTGGCGGCCCTGCAAGGCGCTTCTCCGACAGCAGGGGGTCATCTCGGAGGCCGCCCTTTGCGCCGCCCTCCTCGTCGAACAACGGGATATGGATCAGCAGCGACCAGCGCCGCCACGAGACAGGGATTGCCTCGCCTTCTGCGCCGACAACACGGAAGAGCGACGGCCGTGGCGCCTTTACTGCAAAATTTGCAGAAACTTCGGGCACCTGGCAGATCGATGCAAGCATCGATCTCGCCCTCGTCAGACCAATCCGAGCAACTGGTCCGGACGACAAGACGCAAGGAATGACGCACGTCCTGCCCAGGGGCAACAACCCCCACCGCGCAACCTGAATCCAACGATTCAGCATCAGCAGCAGCAGCCACCAACTGCTCCCGTCCGCAACGTCATGGGCAACATGACAATGACGAGCGGATCTCGTCGTCCCCGTGCGCGCTCACCATCACCGGAGGAAGCACGCCACCCAATCGGTGCGTTTTTGAACAACAATCCGTTCAGTGTGCGCCATGATTTCACCGACGACGACAACCAGGACTGGAATCTACCAGTCCCGCTGCTTGAGAGCCCCCCGCACGTACCAGACACGCGGCCGGCACCGATCGATTGGATCGCGCGCGAACAATTTCTCAAGGTCGACACACCGCACATCGTTACTCCGCGACTGGCGGTGCTCGCGCGTAACGACAACAGGCGCTACAACACGTGGTACCTGGATAGCTGCTGTGGGCAGCACATGGTGGGCTCCGAGCGTTTCATATCCAACGCTGTCGCTACCCCCGCCGTCACCTATGTCACCGTGGCGAACAACACGCGGCTGCGCGCAAGCGCGCAAGGCATCGTCGTGCTCAAGGCCCATGGGAGCAGAACGCACATCACCCTGAATGACGTGCTGATTGTGCAGAACCTGCGCTTCAACCTGCTCTCGGCGGCGCAACTCATGTATTGCGGAGTTGTCCTCAGCACCGACCCCGAGACACGCGACATTCTGCTCCACTTCACGATGCCGAACAAAATGCGCAAGCAGATCGGACGAGCACACGCCGAGAACGGAGTGTACGTTCTCGACTTCGATATTCCCGACTGCAGCGGTGATTCGCAGGAGCTCATCGACCTTGTTCCTCTGCGTTTCGAACACATGCACCACCGTGACTGGAAGCATCCTGATGGGCGCCCATGGGTGCCGCATCACCCACACCCGCGCGAAACGGCGCTGCATGACCCCGACCCCGATGGCATCTGCAGAGATTGCCATACGCCTACAGCCTCGACGAGCGCGATCGCCGGCCGTGGCCTTGCTGCCATCGCCGAAGCAGAGCGGGAAGCACCGCCTGAAGAAGGGCTGTCTCACCTGGAACTCGAGACAGCCACGCGCATCGTCTTCGGAACGGAGGAAGCTCCTCTCCCAGGACCTGCATCACAACACCTTCGCGGAATGCTGCGCGGCGTTGGCGTTGGCACCTTCGATGCGGAAGGAAATGCGCGACCCTACACGCAGAAGAAATTCATGGAGATCTACTCTCATCAGCGCGACTCTACGAAGAAACTCACCGTCACACAAGAAGAGGAACTGGCGCGACGCGAAGCAGAAGAACTTCGCCAACGGAGTCTTGCGGAGTCACGCGGAACATTCGCCTGGAGCGGATGGGGCGACGAAGAGAGCGCCTCCAATGAAGGGGGGTGGGGAAACGCTGGCGGATGGGGCACGAGCGACACTAGTGGTGACACCGGCGGATGGGGAGCCGCAACTGGCGGCACCACTGGCGGCTGGAGAGCAGACACCGGCGGCAACACTGGCGGATGGGGCGCCGCATCTGGCGGCGAGACGAGCGGTTGGGGAGCCTTCCGCGAGGCCCAAAGGGGGGAAGAAGAAACAATTGAGGAGGCCATTGAGGCCGAACCTCCTGTGGTCCCTCTTGGTCGTCCCCCGCGTCGCCCTCAACCTGCACTTCCCCCACCTGACATCCCGCCAGGAAGTGACCCTTGGGACACCATCGACTGGGGAAACGAGCCGTCAACCCCGCGACGCTCCGTCTACGGGCCTACCCCCGAACCGCGCGAACCAACATTCTTCCCCGGAACCATTCCTGGAACCAATATCCCCCTCTCCGTTATTCTTGACAGGGAATTCCTCACCCTAATGTTAACAACGGCGAACGGAGAAGACGAAGCAGAAGAAGCAGCGGCGACACCTGCTGAAGCACCTGATGAGGATCCCGCAGAAGCACTCGCGCGCTACATGCGCACCTCCGGATTCCGCGCTGACGATGCCATCTGGCACCAGCGCCTAGGTCACCCCTCGCGCGTGACTCTAAAGAACTGCATCGACGCCGGCGTATTCGCACCTGGCGCACTCCTGCGCCCTGATGGCACCGAAGTAAGGGGCGCGACACATCCGCGCAACTGCACCGTCTGCCCCGAAGCCGCGCTGAGCCACCAGCCATTCCCCCTGAGCGTCAACGTAGACCGTGAGCAAGACGTATTCGCCTCGGAAGTCGCGGCGGTACATCCCCGGGTCGTGAGGCAGCTGCTTGAACCCGATTTCAAGCAGGATGTTGTGCAGGTACTGCTGCCAGAGCCTCGGCGCCTGTTTGATCCCGTAAAGGGATTTCCGCAGCTGGCAAACGCGCGAATCCCCTTCGCCATATGTGTGCGGCTGCTCCACGTAGATCACTGCATCTACTAACGCGTACAGGAACGCGTTCTTCACGTCGATTTGTCGGAGTGGGAGGTGTCGTGCTGCGGCGATGGCGAGGAAGTATGACGGCTGGCCGGTGCGAATGTCTGATCGAAGTCAATGCCGTGCCTCTGATCGTAGCCGCGCACTACCCAGCGTGCCTTGAATCGCTCGATCGTTCCGTCAGCTGCGGTTTTCACACGAAAGGCCCATTTTCCGGAGAGGATGCTTCTCCCTTTGACTGGTGGGCGATCAACGAGCACCCAGGTGTCGCGTGACTCGAGTGCCCTGACCTCCGCGTCCATCGCCTCGCGCCACTCCTTGCTGTGGGGTCCCGTGAGGGCTTGGCGCGGGTTCTTCGGCTCGATGATGCGCGGCGCCGTTGAGGTGGCGGTGTGGAGTCCGAGGAGTTGCATTCCAGTGATGGTGCTGTCGTGGCGACGCTGCGGGATGACTTCCTGTACGTCGTCGTCATCACTCTCCGGCTCAGGTGGGGCTGGTGGTGCTGCACCTCTGCCGCTTCCGCTTCCTCCTGTTGCGCCATCTGCTGCGCCTGCTCCTCCTTCAGATGAGTCATCATCATTGTCGTCGTCGCGATGATCGCCTCTCGTGAATTCGCCTCTGGGATCTTGCTTCAGAATGGCTGCAGCAGCTTCATCTTCTGGCGTGGCGTAGCTGTGCCCGTCATTGGCGTAATCGCGGTTCGCGTTCGTCTGCTCATCTTCGCGGAACTGCTGGAGGAAGAGGCGCTCGTAAAAGATGACGTCGCGCGCGTTTTTGATTTTCTGGCTCAAGAGGTCCAGGATGAGCCACGCCTTGTACTCGTGACTGATACCGAGGTGGATTCCCCAGCGCGCGCGGCTTCTGAATTTGCCGATGGTTGATGTCGGCGGACGGTACTGCACCATGAACCCCCACACGCGGAGCATGGAGGTGTCCCCCTTGGTCCCCGTCCACTTCACATGCGGGGAGAGGTTGCCGGTGATTGCGGTGGTTGGCAGCAGATTGTGCACCCGCACGGCGTGGTGCATCGCGTACGTCTAGTAAATCGGCGGAAGCTTCGACTGCTTCATCAGCGCACGCACCTTCGTCATGAGCGTGCAATTGGTGCGCTTGGCTACGCCCTGTTGTTGATGCGCAGAGGGGAGAGAAATGTGGTGCTTGATCCCCTTCTGCGGAAGGTAATCCTGCAGCTTCTTGCTCCTGAACTCCGCTGCGCCGTCGGACTGCCAGATCTTCAGCTTCTCCCCAGACTGCCGCTGCGCGTGTGCCAGCCAGAGGCGAAACACTTCGTATGCTCTGCTGCGTGCCTCCACATTCACGACCCACACGTATCGTGTCCCAGCGTCGACGAAGGTAAGTGTATACAGATCATCGTCGATTCCGCAGTGTCCCACGTTGAGAAAGTCGTTGTAGACATTCTCTAGTTTAGCGTAGCGATTGGTTCCTGGTTCAAGCAGGGGGAACGGTCGGTGGCTTAGCGCGGCTTCGGGGCAGACGGTGCACTTGCGCGGATGCGTTCCGCCTTTCACTTCGGAGCTGTCAGGGCGCAGGAGTGCGCCAGGCGCGAATACGCCTGCTTTGATGCAGTTCTCCAATGTGACGCGCGAGGGGTGACCGAGACGCTGGTGCCAGAGCGCATCGTCGGCGTGGAACCCAGAGGTACGCATGTAGCGCTTGCGTGTTTCTTCAGGGTCTTCATCAGGTGCTGGGGCAGGTACAGCTGTCTCTTCTTCTTCTTCGTTCGAAGTGGTCAGCATCAGCGCAAGAAATTCTCTGTCGCGAATGGTGGAGTAGGGGATGTTAGTCCCAGGGATTGTTCCAGGGACTAATGCTGGTTCGCGCGGCTCGGGGGAAGGCCCATAGACTGTGCGCCGCGGAGTTGAAGGCTCGTTTCCCCAGTCGATAGTGTCCCAGGGGTCGCGCTGTGGCTGGATGTCAGGCGGAGGAAGTGCAGGTGCGGGACGGCTCGGAGGGCGACCAAGAGGGACAATTGCAGGTTCTGCTTCTTCTTCTGCTTCTTCTTCCCCCCTTTGGTCCTCGCAGGAAGCTCCCCAGCCTTCGCCAGAGGTGCCCCAGCCGCTTGTTTTGCCGCCACATGCGGCACCCCACCCGCCAGTATTGCCGCCAGTTGCGGTGCCCCAGCCGCTGGTGTTGCCGCCAGTTGCTGCGCCCCATCCTCCGGTGTCACTTTGTTCCCCATCCACCGGCGCTTCCCCACCCTCCTTCATTGGAGGCGCTTTCCTCGTTGTCCTCCCAGGCGAGTGTTCCGCGCGACTCGGCGAGGCTTTTCTGTCGAAGCTCCTCAGTTTCGCGTCGCGCCAGTTCCTCTTCTTTCGCCACCGTGAGTTTCGTCTTCGAGTCGCGCCGGTGAGAGTATATCTCCGCTGCCTTTTCCTTGGTGTAGGGCCGCGGTGTCCCGTGCGCATCGAAGGTGCCGACACCAACGCCGCGGAGCAAGCCTCGAAGGTGCTGAGATGCGGGTCCAGGGAGTGGGTGCTCCGGGGTGCCGAAGACGACACGTGTTGCGATTTCCAGCTCCAGATTGGACATTCCTTCTTCAGGCGGTGCGTCACGTTCTGCTTCGGCGATGGCGGCGAGACCACGTCCGGCAATCGCGCTCGTCGAGGTTGTGCGCTCTTTGGTGTTGTCAGCGTAGAAGGCGAGGCGTTCTCTGTCTCGTCGCGGCGCTGGTCGCTGCAAGTCCATATCCCGTTGTTCGACGAGAAGGGCGGCGCAAAGGGCGGCCTCCGAGATGAACCCCTGCTGTCGGAGTAGCGTCTTGCAGGGCCGCCATTCTGGGTCGAGCCCTTGAAGCACGATGTTCACGAAGATTTCTTCGGAAATGTTGCTTCCCAGCTTCGCGATTTGATTGCGGAGGCTCCGACAGCGATTGGTGTAGCTGTTGAACTTCTCCCCAGTAGCCATTTTTGTCTCCAGTAGCTGCTGGAGCAGGCGGCTCGAAGAAACTGAGTCCTTCGGTTGGTAGACTCCGTTTAGGTGGCGCCAAGCGTCGAGGGCAGGAGCAGCCGTGGTCTTGTACGATCGAATGTTCAGCTGCTCCGCTGGCGACATGTTGCGCAGTAAGACGCCGTACGCCATCAGGGACTCGTTGTAGTATTTTTCCCTGGCGTCGTCGGTGTCTTCAGTAGGTCCCGAGTAGCTCCCGTCAAAGTAGTGATAAATCTACGCGTTTTGCAGCAGCAGCTCCAGCTCGAAGCTCCAGGTATAGAAGTCTCTGCCGTCAAAGCACACACTTGTCTTTATTTTTGATATGCTCAAAAACCTTGATTGCGCAGAGAGAATTGCTTCTTCACTAGGACGGGGAGTCTTGGGTGTTGAGCCATTTGTGTCGAGGGAGAAGGTGTGCGGGGCGGAATTCTGGCCGTTCGAGGCCGGTTGAGAGGGTTGGGAAGATGTTCCCGCGTCACCATTCCGCAATGTTTGGAGTCCTTGCTCCATACTTGTGAGTTGCTGAAGCAGTTGTGCAAGGACGGCGGAAGGAATCGTCGTCGTTTCCTTGCTTGTCGCAGCCAGGTTGGGCTGCGCTTCAGCCAGCAGATTCATCTGACCTCCAGATCCTCCGGCCATTCTCACACGCGAGCATGTGCCGGACGCCACTTTTCGTTCGCCAAAGGTTTCGGAGGAGGCAGTGCGAAGGATTCCCGAGTTGCTCTGATACCATGCTGCGATCAGATGTTGATCAAACTCAGGATCACCTCAGGAAGGTTCGCACAGGTCTAACTAGTGGTGGTGGGCCCTTGACCTCAATAGCAGAGTGAATGTAAATGCTTGAGACAATAAAACCATCGACCTAGCTAGCCATGTACTCTAAGGGGTACATTCCCTTACTACAGCAAATTCCAACCGTGCGACTCCAGACAGTTACGAAACTGTACGAGCAGAATCCTCGCCACTGCTGTAGCCTGATGCTGTCTGCCCGACGGTCTCCGCCGCTTTCGTAGCTGTGAAACCCTTCACGTTACTTCCGCCTTTTCGTCTTCAGCCTCGGTGCTGCATGCTTCGATTGCTGCGGTAAGAAGTGCACAGTAGTTCATTCATTTTCCACTTTTCGTAACAATACGTACCTGATTTTAGGGCTTTGTCTGACATTTCATACTTGATTTTTTCCCGTGTCTGAATTTCAGACAAATTTTTAGACAAGTTACGGTAGTACAATTTTCTTATATGAACTATCAGGCCCCTATCGCGTGCTGGTCTAAACCCGATAGTTTTGGGGTTGCGAAGCAACCTATTGCACTCGACCTAAGTACTTTTTATTTCCATCATTTTTTTCCTTTTTAATGAAACGTTGAAGACAAATAAAAGCCTGGAATCTATCGCTGTCATGCAATAACATCGTAAAGCCTTTTCCCATGCTTCTTTTGAAGTACTGTATGTGTTTATAAATGGAAGCTTTGTTACCGAACTATATGATGGTGAGTGTTAAGAGTGTAAACAGCAGATTGTGAATGAACTAGCAGGAGGGAGATACAAATAGTAAACCTTGACATGCATAAGAGTGATCCTGATTAATAAGCAACTCTGTCTAGCCTAAAAATAACAAATGTCACACGTATATACAATTTGCCACATCCCTATAGGCTAGATGAGGGGCATTACATGAGCAAGAGAGGCAACAAATCAGGGCGACACAACTAGTCCAGCCTTTGATACAAGTTGTCATAAGATCACTCAACAAAAACAACAAAGCAATTTGAGGCAGCGGCTGTGGCTGCTGATGCGGCTGCTACTATGGCTGCTGCTGCTGTAGCTGTGTCTGCTGCTGTTGCTCCTGCTGCTCTTACTTTAGGAGCTGAAGCCTCGCCGAACAGCGCGGGACCACCAGGCCAGGCACTCTAGCGGCAGCACCCCCAAAGTGGTAGCTCTAGTGACAACACCTCTGTTGCCAACACCTCCAGCTCCAGCACCCCCAGATTCAGCACCTCAAGCCCCAACACCCCCAGCGGCAGCACGCCCAGAACAAGCACCTCCAGCACCCGCTCCTTTAGTGGCAGCACCCCCAAAAACAGAACCAGCACCTCCAACACCAGCTCCTCCAGCGTTAGCACCCCCAAAGTCCACTACGACCTACCGCGGTAGCACCGAGGGCTTCTGCGATGACCGTGAGGGTGACGTAGGGGACTGTGGTGAGGATGATGACACAGGAGGTGCTAACGAAGGGGGAGGGGTTGCGTGAGACACACCAGACGGGGCAGGACGCGGGTGGGGTGGGACGACCAAAGGGGCAGGACCAAGAGGAGTGGGAGTGAGGAAGAGGGGAGGAAGGGGAACTGGGGTACTGCGGTGGGGATACCAGGCGTAGAAAGACACTGACTCGTCAGAAGTGACGTTGCGGGAGTCAAAGAACTGGTGGGTGAGAGGGTGGTAGAACAGACAATTAGGGGCGTCAGCTGGAAGACCAGGGAAGACACATGGGATGGTGCGAGCCAAAATATTGTCCGTGCAAGGCTCACAGACATACGCAAGGGAGCCCCACACACAAAACGCAGACGCGACACCAGGGGAACCGGTCTAGAGAGGGGTCAGTAACACCTGTGGGCGCAAGACACGAGACCACAAGTTCAGCTGATTAGCAGCGTAGCGGACCACAAAGGGCTACGAAAAATTGGGCGCACGTGCATGACCATGGAGGTACGGGCAATTTTCATGACCAAGCCTATGCGCCGCTCAGCAGCCCCATTATGCTGTGGTGGGTCCGGGAGTGTGTAGGACTGGGTGATGCCCTGCTTGTGACAGAACTCCGCAAGTCGGCCAGAGCGAAACTCACCCTCACGGTCGGAGTGTAGACGAAGCACCATCAGGCCACGCTGGACACATGTGCACATTATCTAAGGGATCAAAACATCAGGCGTGGCAGCCTTCCGCTCCAAGAGAAACACTGTGGTGTAGCTGGAGAAGACATCCACTACCCGAGACCCTAGAAGTCTTAAGAGGCGTAGTGGCTGGTGCAAGCATGGAGGAGTGGGGTGTGGCGCGCTGCGGAACTTCGACCCAAGGAGTACACGGTCGAGGAAGCGAAGGATGAAGAGGAGGAAGCGGATGTAAGACAAATGAGACAAGGTGGTGCCTAGCCACGTGAAGGAGATGAGCGCGCGTAGAGTGACCTAAACGGTAGTGCCACAGTAAGGACGGGTGGGTGGTTGACCGACAAGAACACAACGCATCAACCTGTCCAGATGCAGGCACCTGAGGAGATGCAGTGTGCAGTATGAAGAGACCTGACGAAGGCTCTCGGGAAAACATGGCCAGACGAGCCTAATGCAAGCGTCCGTATAGGTCGCATACCTCTTGTGAGCCTGAATAGTGACTATAAACCCACGGCCCTGGGGGTGTCCAACACCCACCAAGTTCATGGAGAACGAGGGGATGTGGATCTGAGGGGACAGCCAGACACTGCAGAGTGGTATTACTGTGAGCGACGACTGGTCCGAAAGTGGGATCAGCCAAAGCAACCGCGATTGGTGTTGGAATTTGCGTGACAGTAGTGTGGTCACGGAAGAAGCACTGGAACACGCCGGAGTCGAGCGTGAAGGAAGTGACGCTTCAGCAGGAGGACCACTTGAGCTAGCAACAACACGAGAACCTACGCTAGAGACAGACTAAGATCCTAAGCTAGGTACACACGAGCAAACAGATCCAGCAGCACTATAGTCAGCAACGTACACGGCGGAAAAAGAATATCGTACATGACATATCAAACATACGGTAACCATGGCTCAGTAGAGCAGGTCAGTGCGGCGGGTCTGCCCGAAATGGTCGCGAAAGAGGTCGTCGAGATGACTGAAGCAGTGCAATACGGAGTGGTCGGATGCTTGCATGTAGTGCTAGCACCAGGGACAGTCAGGATCTGGTAATGGCATGGCCCAACATCCCTTCTTACCTCCCTTGCCCCGTTTCTACCAACCAGCGGCAGAAGCAGCACAGCCTCCTCAGTAGCAGACCACTCAGTAGCAACAGGAGAAGGAATGAAGGTGGGAAGCTGGGGCAGAGCACACCCCTTAAAGAGACGGGGAGCTACTGCGGCAGTAATGGATGCAACAGAGTGAAGCTCGCCCTCGATCTCATTGAGAGTGATCACAATGAGTTTGACGGTGAGCTCAGTGGGGTGCTTCTAGAGAAGCGTGTCGCGTGCATACGAGAGGCGGCCAGGGAGACGAGTGACGATGAAAAGAGGGTGGAAAACATAGGCGAGGGGTGGCTACCTAGCTGGATAGTGGAACAAGCAGCATAGTAGCTAACCTTGAGCGAGGGTAGGTGAGTGACTAGGAAAAACGTGGTGCAAAACAAGAACGTCATGAGGAGGCGTCCGAGGGAGGCAGAGTAAGGAGAGGAATAACGAGAGACGATAGCATCATAGCACTCCTAACCTGGCTGAAGTGAACGCACTCGGCCTCGAGGATGAGATTGCTGAGAAAGAGGCGAGCAACAGTGTCGCAATACTTCCACACAGAATACTACGTGCGACGCTTCACATACGTCTCCCGATCCAAGTCAGTACCTTGAGTGTGCAACACGTCGAGATGCGGAGGAGCAGGCGGATCAACCGACATGTGAGCGTACAACGTGTCACCATCCTGGCGCTGACTCTAAAGGTAAAGCTTGGCGTGCTGCAGCCATGTGCTAAAATCTATCACTCGATCCTTTGCGTCGAAACGCAGAACTCTTGTAGACGCCATGGTGCAGGAAATGGGCTGGCAGGCTTGAGCGGCTGGTCGAGACTGGCTGGCAAGGAACAACTGGTTAGTAGCGAGAGGCGAGGAACAGTTGGCTAGGAACAGTAGGCCGGGCACAAATGGCTAGTAAGAGCAGGTTAGGAACTAACATGAAACCCCGAATGGCGCCAGGAAATGGTGATTTCACCCCCTTGCTTTCACACTGCGCTTCGTTCACTTCAGCACAACTTTTGGGCTGCTGAGCTGGCGAAGCGTAGTTGAACATCTCCGACTGGAATGTAGGAATGGCAGCATTTATACTTCCGAGATGGGGGTGGAACGGGGTCGCTAGGTTAAAACTAGGTCGCGTCAAATTTCGAAAAAATTACAAGGTTTCGTTTCGCGATTCTTTTTACCAAGCCCTAAAACTCGCTTTTTTAACTTTGGTTCACTCCAAGAACCAAAATGGGAGCTGAGAGAAACCTTATGAATGGCGAGGGCTTTCCGACTCCAGGTTTTGATAAGGGTTTGACCTGATTTTGACTGGTTCGAATTGAAATACGTGCATTTCGTCGTGCTCATCTTTCATAGGGAAATTTCGATTCCCAAAACCAGTCAACTCCGTCGTTCATCTCTAGTCCTTGTCCGCACTAAGTGCTGAGCTTGTCAATCTATTCCTGCATCTTAAAGCCCAATCAACACAACCAATAAATTATTGGGAACCTTTTTTACCCCTATAATTCCACATCCCCTCGGGCAATCTTTTGCGTGATTCAGGATTTGACCCTGTGAAATTATCGAGAACAAGGCGTGGTGTGGCTTCCAGCCGTTACGTGGAGTGCCGCTGGTGGAGTGAAAGGTGCGTGCTGGCGGGCACTGTCAAGAAGGGTGGTGAATTTGCTGACTAGCATGGTGCTGTGCTGGCGGGGCACGGGCTGGTTGGCGGGGCGAGCTGCAGGCGGGGCGCGCTACTAGCGGGGCGCGGGCTGGATGGTGGGGAGTTTTTCTAGCTGGTGGGGCGCATGCTAGCGAGGCGCGCACTGGCTGGCAGGACGTGCGCCAGTAGGGCGCTCTGGCTGGCTAGATGGTGGGGTGCGCGCTGCTAGCGCGCACACTTTGCTGGAGGAGCGCGAGCTGCTGGCGCACGCGTTTCGCTGGCGCGACGCGCGCTAACGGTGCGCGCTGTTGGCGCATAAGTTTTGCTGGCGGGCTCGCTGCTGGCCACACGTTGCTAGCTGCTAGCGGCCGGCTCGCTGCTGGCTGGTACTTGTCAGAATCAGTGAGGAATGGATGAACTAACAACATTAGGAGTACAAGTATGAAACCCTAGAAGTTGTACTCCCTAAGGCTAAACCCACTACAGTCTACAGAGCACAAACATATACAATGTTTGACACACCCCCATAGGCAAAGTGGGAGACAACCAGATGGTCACAAGACCAGTCAAAGCAAAGCAAGGCAAAGCACAGCTCAGGGTGGATCTCAAGGATACCACACAAATTCCAAGCACAAGCAAGCGGTCACAAGACCAGTTCACATGCAGTTTGATAATATAACAAGAGGTACAGTGATCACAACCTAGCAAGTGTAAGCATGCAGGTATATATATATAGAGATCACAGTACAAGTAGAGTCAAGAAGTAAGCAAGTGAGGCACAGTAGGCACAAGGCCTAGAACAGTACAGAAACGCTGATGATCACAAGGCTGAAGCGCCTTGGTGAACACATCAGCAGTGTTGGCCCGAGTGGCCACGTAAGCAAGACGAAGCTGACCACGCTGCTGCAACTCTCGAGCGAGGAAGTAGCGCAGAGCGATGTGCTTCGTTTTGTGCTCCAGTCTGTGCTCCTAACACAAGGCAATGGCGGCCTTGTTGTCGACGTACAGCACTGGAGGAGAACGAGGCCGCTCTCCCAGCTCGGTCAGCAGGTAGGTGAGCCAGCGTAACTCCTGTGCAGCCATGGCTGTGGCGTAGATCTCACCCTCACAACTGGAGCTGAGAACTGAAGACGAGCGTGTAGAACGCCAAGAAACTGAACCAGAGCCAAGGCTGAAGGTGTAACCCTGAGACGACCGCTGCGTAGCCTGGTCGTCAGCCCAAGAAGCGTCTGAGTGCCCAGTGAGGACAATGTCGCTCCGTCCTCCAAGCACAAGCCCCATGCCTGACGTACTGCACAAGTAGCGCAACACCCTCTTAGCGGCATCCATGTGCTCCTTCCGGTGACGGCCAGGAGCGACATAGCGTGCTAGGATGCTAAGAGGGTATGCAAGGTCAGGTCGAGTGCAGGTCATCAGGTACATGAGGCAGCCCACAAGCTCTGGATACGGGCCACTCGGCTCTACGGACTCATCCGAAGGCAGAGCTGAGAGCGAGTGACCGGTAGGCAGAGGAGTGGGCTGAGGCGAGGAGTACGTGAAGCGGAAGCGCTGAAGGACCTGCTGCACCATGTGTGACTGAGTCAAGGTGATGGTGCGCTGTGCTCTGTCCCGGGTGATCCGCAAGCCAAGATAGCTTGTCAGCTCACCCAGGTCTGTGCACGTGTGTCTCTTCTGCAGCTCCGACTTCACGTGGGCGAGTGCCTCAGTGTCAGCAGTGGCAAAGACCAAGTCGCCTACGTACACGAGAACGTAGAACGGCGGCAGAGTGGTGTCGGTGCGTAGAAACAGTGACGGGTCAGCAGTAGAAGGAGCAAACCCAAGAGCAGCAAGAGTAGTCCTCAGTGTGTCGTCCCACTCACGGGGTGCCTGGCGGAGACCGTAGACTGGCCGCCGGAGGCTCCACTGGGTACCAGCAGGGAACGACCCAGTGAAGCCAAGTGGGCGGCGTAGCCAGATCTCCTCGTGCAGACTGCCCTGTAGGAAAGCAGTGCTGAAGTCAAGAGAGTGGAGCTCGTAGTCACGCTGAGCGGCGACGTGCAGCAGAACCCGAAGAGTGGTCATCTTCGGGGTCGGGAAGAAGGTCTGGAAGAAGTCAACTCCCTCTCGCTGACTGAAGCCTCATGCAACGTAACGCGCCTTGAAGACAGGCGGAGAACCCGGCGGCCGCTTCACCCCCGAAAATCCACATGCCACTGACGATGTTCGCCCCAGGTGGGGGAACCTCGTCGACGTAGGTGCCTGTGGACTTCCAGGAAGCCATCTCTGCGTCCATGGCTGTCTGCCACTGAGAGGAGTAGGGACCCTCTATCGCCTCTGCGTAAGAGCGCGGGGTCGGGATGTCTGGTGCATCCGGGTCTCCCTCAGGGGCAATCAGCATGGACACGAGATGAGGTAAAGCAGCGGCAAAGCACTCAAACTCCTCCCGTCTGTCCTCAAGGACGTTCGTGCCAAGAGCACACTCACCCCCGACAGACGGAGGACAGACAGACTCAGACTCAGCAACAAGGCTAGCGGCGTAGTCTAGACGACAGGCGGCAGCAAAGTCAACCAACTTAGCGACTAGAGCAGACGCAGCAGAGGACTCAAAGGTAGGGTCAGTGACAACAGTGGCGAGGAAACGCGTGACAGTAGGACTGGCAGCACGAAGAGAGTCAGACTCCGGGTCCGGACCGTCAGGAAGAGAGGACGCAGGAGGAGACGGCAGAGGGACACGCTGTGGAGCAGTGGAAGGACGCAGAGTCATATAGTGAGTGCCAAGTACAGGAGGAGGACGCTGACGCGGAGCACGACGACCAGCGCGGACAGCGCGGACAGACGACTCTGGACGAGACTCAGGCGACTCAGGACGAGACTCAGGCGACGCAGGACTAGACTCAGGCTCACGACGCTCCGTAAGACCTCTAGTCGGCCCAGCGTAAGGAGAAGGACCAGGCAGCGGAGAGGCAAGCGGTAACTGTGACTGCGACTGGACAGGTGGTGGACTCAGTAGGGGAGGAGAAGGACCAGTGGTGGGCGGGAGGCCAAGAACCTGCTGAAGGAGCGAAACGTAGTACGGCCGCGGCCGCTCAGCACCTCCTGAACCAGCAGAGACAGCACCAGCACCCTCAGCCCCAGGGTCTCCAGCGACAACTCCCGCAGCACCACCAGTAACCCCAGCAGCTCGAGTACCTCCAGCTCCAACCCCCGCAGCAGCTCCAGTACCTCCAGTACGAGCACCTCCAAAACCAGCGGCTCCAGCAGCTCCAGCACCAGCAGGACCTCCAGTAGCTCCAGCACCAGCAGCACCTCCAGCAGCACCTGCACCAGCAGCACCTCCAGCAGCACCAGCAGCAACTCCAGCACCAGCAGCACCTCCAGCACCAGCAGCGCCTCCAGCAGCTCCAGCACCAGCAGCACCTCCAGCACCAGCAGTGCCTCCAGCAGCTCCAGCACCAGCAGCACCACCAGCAGCACCACCAGCAGCACCACCAGCAGCTCCTGCACCAGCAGCACCAGCACCAGCAGCAGCTCCAGCTCCAGGGTCCAAAGCACCAGTAGCGCCACTCCGGAGACTGCAGCGCCGAGCGTACCACTCTCGGAGCCGCTGGGGAGAGGGCGGCTCCCGCCTAGGCGGGGAACCACGAGCACCAGCTCCAGCAGTACCCCTAGCCCCAGAAGCGCCCCTCCTGAGGCTGCAGTACCGCGAGTACCACTCCCGCAGCTGCTGTGAAGAGGGAGCGCCTCCAGGCGCAGCACTGTTAGTCGCAGCACCCCCAGGCTCAGTACCCTCAGACGTAGCACTCTCAGGCTCAGCACCCCCAGACTCCTCACGCTCAGGCTCAGCACCCCCAAGCTCCGCACCCCCAGGCTCTGCACCCCCAGGCTCCGCACCCCCAGGCTCCGCACCCCCAGGCTCCGCACGTTCAGGCTCAGCACCCCTAGCAGGACGAGAGTTGACAGCTACCTCGACAGGCTCAACCGGGTCTACCTGAGACACACCTGAGGGAGCGGCACCCTGAGGGGGGAGGGGGTCTACCACAGCAGCACCTGGTGCGAGGAAGAGCGGCGGGGGGGGGAGCGGGGCAGTGCGGTAGGGGAAGAGGCGGTAGTAGGGGACCGACTCGTCGAAAGTGACGTCCTGAGAGGGTAGGACACGGCGCGAGGTGGCGTGGTAAAACTGCCAACCAGACGCGTCCGGGACAAAGCCAAGGAAGACACAAGGAACAGCGCGGGAGGAGAGCTTGTCCGCGGACGTATCGCGGACAAAAGCACGAGATCCCCAGACCCGGAACACCGACGCATCGCCAACCTCTCCCGTCCAATGCAGTGTCGGCGAAGTCTCCGGAACGGAGACACGGGGCCAGAGGTTGAGCTGATGCGCAGCGTATCGGACCGCAAACGGCCACAGAAAGTGGGGGGCAGCCGCATGGATCAAGGAGCTACGAGCGACCTCCATGACCAAGCCAATGCGGCGCTCAGCAACCCCATTCTGCTGTGGAGAGGCCGGAAGCGTGAACGACTGCTCAATGCCCTCCCCACGACAAAAGTCCCGCAAGAGGTCGGAGGAAAACTCCCCACCTCTGTCAGAGTGCAGACGCAGAACAGGAAAGTCCGAGTGGAACCTCTCGCTGAGCTGGAGACGGGCAGCGCGGATCCAAGGGATCAAAACATCAGGGACTTCACCCTTGGTGCGCAAGGGGAAGACCGTGGTGTAGCACGAGTAGTCGTCAACAACTATCAAGAAGTACCTCTCGTGACCCTGTCCACGGACGCGGGCTGGGCCCCACACGTCCATGTGGAGGGTCTGCAGGGGAGCAGTCGTCGGGGGAAACGAGGAGGAGTGAGGAGCGGCGCGCTGCCGCCCCTCGACACAGAAAAGACAGGGAGGAGCAGGCGAGGGTGGGAGGGGAGGGAGAACCCTGGGAAGACCAGAGACAAGGTACCGGGAGTGCATGCCACGAAGGCGCTGCACTGACGGGTGACCAAGGCGGTGGTGCCAGAGGACGGTCTCGTGCGACAGGGAGCGACACGAGCAGGGGGCCGACAGCTGACCTGACGCAGACGCAGACGCAGCTACCTGGGGGGACTCAGTGGTCAGTGTGTACAGGTCCGACCCCGGCTGCCGAGTGAAGGTAGCCAGGTGGCGACCCGTCCGAGCACACGTGCAGTGTGTCACGCGCTCGAAGGCAGGGGTGAACTGGTGGACACCCCCGTCCTGGAGCGCACGACCCGCCATCAAGTTCGTAGAGAACGAGGGGAGGTAGAGACCTGACAGTGTGCCCGACGGGACCGCAGGACAAGGAAGGACAGTGGAGGAGGTCGCAATGACCGGACCCCCAGAGGGGTCAGCGAGGGAGACTGCAACTGGCCGAGCAAGCTGCTCAAGGGCAGTGCGGTCACGAAAGAAGCAGCGGGAAGCACCCGAGTCCAGTGTGAAGGTGTGCAGTGCCTCAGTAGACGCAGTACCAGCAGGCGCAAACGCACAAGCACCTGGAGCAGCAGACTCACCAGCACCTAGAGCAGCAGCCTCACCAGGACCTAGGGCAGCAGACGCACTAGCACCTAGAGCGGCAGCCTCACCAGTACCTAGAGCAGCAGACTGGATACCGGGGTCAGGCGGCACACACAGGTGACAGGCACTCTCAGCACTAGTAGGACGACGCTGCAGCTGCACCTGGCCACTACCAGAAGCTCCCGAACTACCCACTCCAGTGCGACTCCCACTACGGCCACCCCGACAACCCCAACTAGCGTACCACTCACGAAGCTGCTGGGGCGAAAGAGCCTCGCAGGGACGACGCTGCAGCTGCACCTGGCCACTACCAGAAGCTCCCGAACTACTCACTCCAGTGCGACTCCCACTACGGCCACCCCGACAACCCCAACTAGCGTACCACTCACGAAGCTGCTGGGGTGTGAGGGACTCACGCGGACGGCCCTGGAGCTGCATCTGGCCACGCCAGGTGCAGCAGTAGCAGCAGTAGCAGCAGTAACAGTAGTAGCAGTAGGAGCAGTAAAAGCAGTAGCAGCAGTAGCAGCGGTAGCAGCGCCGGCAGGGCAGTGCTCACCAGTGGTGGGAAGGGCAGGCGCAAGACGGCGGCGACAGTGGGGCCGCTACAGCTGCAGGGCGGGGCCGGGCCGCGACAGGGAGCTCCGCGGCAGCTGCTGCAGGGCGGGGCCACGACTGCGGCTAAGGGCTCCGCGGCAGTTGCTGCAGGGCGGGGCCGGGCCGCGACGGCAGCTGCTCCAGGGGCCAGGGGCGGCTGCTGCAGGGGCGGCTGCTCCAGGGTCCAGGGGCGGCTCCTGCAGCGGCGGCTCCTGCAGTGGCGGCTCCTGCAGTGGCGGCTGCTCCAGGTGGCCAGGGGCGGCTGCTGCAGGGGCGGCTGCTCCAGGGGCCAGGGGCGGCTGTAGGTGCGGCTGCTCCAGGGGCCAGGGGCGGCTGCTCCAGGGGCCAGGGGCGGCTCCTGCAGTGGCGGCTGCTCCAGGTGGCCAGGGGCGGCTGCTGCAGGGGAGGCTGCTCCAGGGGCCAGGGGCGGCTGCAGGTGCGGCTGCTCCAGGGGCCAGGGGCGGCTGCTGCAGTGGCGGCTGCTCCAGGGGCCAGGGGCGACCGTCCCAAGGGCGGGCGCGGGGTAGGACAGGTCGTCGCGGCGGGCAGGGGCGACTCCGCGCGGGTCCCGCAGGGACGTCGCGACGAGACGGGGGGGCGACGCGCGGGTCCCGCAGGGGCGTCGCGACGAGACGGGGGCGACGCGCGCGGGTCCCGCAGGGGCGTCGCGACGAGGCAGGGGCGACGCGCGCATCCCGCAGGGGCGTCGCGACGAGGCAGGGACGACGCCCGGGTCCCGCAGAGGCGTCGCGACGAGGCGCGGGCGACGCGCGGGTCCCGCAGGGGCGACGCGCGGGTCCCGCAGGGGCGTCGCGACGAGGCAGGGGCGACGCCCGGGTCCCGCAGAGGCGTCGCGACGAGCAGGGCGACGCGTCGCGGGGTCCAGGGGTCGCGCCGCTGGGTCCAGGGGCGGCTGCTCGGGTGCAGAGCAGGGCGGCAGGGCAGGGCTGCACGGCTGCCCGCGCGCGGCCTGCAGGGCAGGGCGGCAGGGTGGCGCTCGAGGGCGCGGGTAGGCAGGCGCTCAAGGGCGCGAGTAGGCCGGCGCTCGAGGGCGTGGGTAGGCAGGCGCTCGAGGGCGCGGGTAGGCCGGCGCTCGAGGGCGCGGGTAGGCAGGCGGGCGGCGCACGGGCCTGCACGGGGCTAGTGGGCAGCGCGCAACTAGTAAAAGGGCGCACGAGGGCGCAGGCAGGAGGCGCACGAGGGCGCACAGGTAGTAGGCAGTAGTAGCAGTGGTGGGCCCTAACAGTAGTCGGTCCTAGGTGACTAACCTAGGCTCGTGATACCATGTCAGAATCAGTGAGGAATGGATGAACTAACAACACTGGGAGTACAAGTATGAAACCCTAGAAGTTGTACTCCCTAAGGCTAAACCCACTACAGTCTACAGAGCACAAACATATACAATGTTTGACAGCACTGGCTAAATGGCTAGGGCTGGTGGGACAGGCTTGCAGGTCGGCGGACAAATGGGGAACTAGGTAGGTGGGCCGTGAAGATAGGAACAAACCTACGATGATACCACGTGAAATGAACTAGTAGGAAAGTGATACAAATAGGAAACCCAAACATGCAGAAGAGTGGTACTTATTAATGAGCAACTCAGTCTTGAAGTAACAAATTTCACAAATATATATAATTTGAAAGTGCCATGTCTGTATGTTTGCTGTGGGAGATATCTGGGAGCATGCATTAAGATGGTATGATGAGAGGATGCACAATGCATATAAGGTGAATGATACTAGAATATGCAAGCGTGTAATGATAATAGGTGACAGTTGATGACCCAAAAACTAGGGTACCGTATCCCCTGCTCTAGCACAAGGGGGAAGTCAGTAGCCCAAGCTATGAATCATGAATTGATCACGTAGAATAACACAATTTGTAAATCCCAAAAATCGGGTCAGCCCTACCAAATTTAGTTGAAGTGGCCACACCTGGGTGTTGCCAATGAACCTTTCGTGAAATGATAGGTTTGAGACCAAGTTTTATAGCTCACAGACATGCATTCTATGAGAAAATGTAGATAGATTCACACACACACACACACATACACACATATACACACACACACACACACATACACACACACACAGACAGACACACAGACACACAGACACACACACACACACACATACACACGCACACACACACACACACACACACACACACGTACGAACGCACACACGCACACACGCACGCACACACACCCACGCACGCACGCACGCACGGATGCACGCACGTACGCCCGCACGCACGCACGCACGCACGCACGCACGCATGCACGCACGCGCACGCCCGCACGTACGCATGCACGCGCACGCACGCACGCCAGCACGCCCGCCCGCACGCCCGCAAGCACGCACGCACGCACGCACATACGCACACACACGCAGCACACGCACACACACACACACACACACACACATACACACACACACATGCACACACACGTACGAACGCACACACGCACGCACGCACACACACCCACGCACGCACGCACGCATGCACGCACGCACGCACAGATGCACGCACGTACGCCCGCACGCACGCACGCACGCACACACGCACGCACGCATGCGCACGCCCGCACGCACGCATGCACGCGCACGCACGCACGCCCGCACGCCCGCCCGCACGCCCGCATGCACGCACGCATGCACGCACGCACGCACGCACACACGCACACACACGCAGCACACGCACACACACACACACACACACACACACACACACACACACACACACACACACACACACACACACACACACACACACACACACACACACACACACACACACACACACACACACACACACACACACACACACACACACACACACACACACACACACACACACACACACACACACACACACACACACACACACACACACACACACACACACACACACACACATACACACACACACACACACACACACACACACACACACACACACACACACACACACACACACACACACACACACACACACACATACACACACACACACACACACACACACACACACACACACACACACACATATATATATATACACACACACACACACACACAAACACACACACACACACACACATACACACACACACACACACATACACACACACATACACACACACATATACACACACACACACACACATACACACACATATACACACATACACACACACACACACACACACACACACACAGAGACTCATATACACTCAGCAGACATGCATACAAGGACAAAGAATAAAAACCACACGCTAACTATAATCAAGCATGCAACAAAATGCAGTAGAGAGAGAGAGAGAGAGAGACAACAGTTCGCAATGGCCCTGGGTTTTCGGCTCGGCCTCACCTTAGCAGTGACGGACAACTGCCCGTGCGGAAAGTGTCGGTCCAAGATAGGCAACCGAAGCCTCCCCAACAACCTGCTGAGATGTGCGGGCGGATAGGACAAACACACACAACAGCCTGGTGCACGCGGCACTACGGATGGCCAACGAAGCTGACTATATGACCGCCCATGAGACCACGGCCTTCTCGCAAATTGTTAACCCCAAGCGAGCGGACTTGGTCATCAAGGACAAGGAGTCAGCGGAAACCTATGTGACGGACGTCACAGTGACTGATCCAGTTCTGCAGCGTCGAGACACGAGGGCAGTGAAGCCGCCGGGCTGGGCGGCAGAGGACGCGGCGAGGGGGAAAAGGGGCTTATACGAGGGTCGCCCGGAGTTTGTGGGCGTGCTTGGCCTAGCGGTGGAAACATATGGAGCCCTAGCCCGGGATACCCAGAAGTTCCTTCGCATGCTTGGAACATCGGCGGCCAAGAAGAAGTACAGACAAGGGAGGCTTACTACTGTTGCCTCCAAGCTCTCTGCACATTACCGGCAGCGCTGGTCGGAAATGCTACAGCGCAGCCAGGCCAATACCATGCTGGCCAAGTCGAATAGGGCAACGGAACGTGCCTTCCCTCAGGCGCCAGCAGACCCGTGGGAGCCCCGCCTAGGGGACCTCTGGCAGGTCCTGGAGGACGATCTAGACTGGGGGCCGGGCCTGGATTTGTGAGGGGCCTGGGCAAAGGGGACCCCAGGCAGCGGTGCCGGGGCGATAGGCACTTGGTAGGCCCTGGCTAGCCGAGCCAATTAGCACAATGGAGATAGGTCGTTGCTGGTTTGCATGTTTGCCACCTTGCCGGCTTGCCCGCTAGACTGCATGCTAGGATGGCTGATTTTTACATGCCTGGCCCGTACCTTGCTTATTATCAATGAAGGACCGCTTGAGAGAGAGAGAGAGAGAGAGAGAGAGAGAGAGAGAGAGAGAGAGAGAGAGAGAGAGAGAGAGAGAGAGAGAGAGAAAAGGACCATTTCACACTGTTGGTTTAGGGCCCCTAATTACTTGTACTGTGTTGCAGACTTAACAGATTGCAAAGCCTGACACTACAGAATGCGCATATATATGTAGTTTCCCCATAATTTCCTCTCGATATTGTTGAGTGCGATAGCCTATGCTGAAGTTATTACTGAAACTACAATATTAGACTTAGCAACACTTGATTCCACTTGAGGCTTTCCGAGTGTGACAGCTTGTCACATCCTAGCCAAGGGCATAGAAAAAATTGCAAGGGAGTAGTTACGCCTTGCTTAGCTTGTAGAGCGAGTAAACTGGCCGAGCAGCATTTTGGCAACACCACTTTACGTTTATACTCTCGTCAATATGTAATAGTAGAATTCTAGGCTTTGAAAAGCGTAAATGCATTGATTCACTCTAAGCAAACACAAGCACACATTCATAATAAAATCATAAACACACGAAAGAGAGCATAAAGATGTTGCTTAACTAGAATATAGGTCTTTTCCATGCTGTATTTGAAAATGGTTGTCAGATTCCTGAAGAATATGACTTAATCTACCTCATTAGAATAACTCTAATCAATATGAGCTTCGGCCAAATCCCCGTGCTAAATCCCGTCATGAACATTCGTGAGTTCTCATTTGGAATCATGAATTCTCGAGTGGGATTCCCGTTTCCGAGTTGACACGCTGACCAGTGTGACTTTCGCGCGAAATGATTTCTCATGTGGAATCATGAATTCTCGTGTGGGATTCCCGTTTCCTGCGTCAAAATGATCACGCTGACTAGTGTGAATACGCGCGAAACCGGCTGCCTTCCAGGTCAGGGCGGGATACGGTTGGTCAACCATAATCCCGAGGCACCATCGGTCAAGCAGGAAACGCCGGTTGCGGACGCTCGTGACTTTTATGAACGCTCATGGTTGTTCATGAAAATTCATGAACTCACATGAGTCGTCATGAAAATCCATGACTCGTCATGATCCGTCATGACTCATCATGAGCCCTTGACAAAAACACATGAAACATAATAGAAAAATTAATGCCCATAGAACACACACAAAATGCGGGACTTCATGCAGGCGGTTAGTTGATGTGCAAAAGTAGCATTGCACACAACAAACTCCCCCTTAAGCAGTCGCCTGCTTGCACCTTCTTGTATTAGCCTAGTTAAGGCTCATTCCACAGCTTGGCACAACGCCAGGGTGGTTCTTCTGCCATACTTTTTGTGAGGAAATCTGCTCGCTGCTACTGAGTTTTCACATAGAGGGGCTAAAGGGTTCTTCTCTGCACTTTCTTCTGCAGCCAATGCCATTTGATCTGCATATGCTTATTGAGCCCATGTAGCATGGCATTCTTGGACATCGCAATGACACTTGAGCTGTCACAAAACAGTGGGGTAGCTGTTTTTTGCTCATGCCCTATCTCCTCCAGCAGCTTCCTCAACCAAATTAGCTCCCTGGCTGCATGGTACATTGACATGTACTCAGCTTCAGCATATGAACCGACTATTTCCACCCGTTTCTTTGATCTCCAACTCATGGGCCCACCACCAATCACACACACATATCCTCCCACTGAGGACAGATCCTTTTTTTCCGAGGCCCATGATGCATCAGAAAAACCTGTGAGGAAAAGCTCCCTCTCTCCAAGACGAGCCCCCTATTCCTTTAGAACCTCAGCTACCTTCAGCTTCCTTTGAGCCTCAGCTGGGTATTGAACTCTAACGATATGATAGGAGTTCAGATACTGGATTATCCGGTCAGCTGCATCCACCTGCTCTTCCTTTGCACCACCCTAGCCAGCTGCCCCACAGCAAAAGAGACATCCGACCTTGTGTGCACTCATCCATAGAGCAAGCTCTCCACCATGGACTGAAAACGAGCCTACTCCTGCTGATCCACCCCTTTATTTTCACCAGCCTTGATGAGTTTGAACTCGGATGGAAGAGGAGTGGCAATCTTCCTTCCGACCTCAATCTCATACTTGCTCCTCATATCCTTGATGTACTTCTCCTGATGCAGCTTCACCCATCCGTTGTTGACGTCCCTTTCAACGTGCATGCCAAGGTAGTAGTTCGCCTCCTTCCACTTGAAGTTATGCATCAGCTTGTGCTGCACCTTCATCACATCCTGCTTGCTGCTCCCGAACAGGAGGATATCATCCATGTACACCAGGAACATGCCAAGAGTTTCCTTCTCCCCTATGAGGAAGAGACTCTCATCACATGCACTTGCCCTGAAGCCTATCTCCCCCAACACCGATGACAGCTTTTTGTACCAGCAGCGAGGTGCTTGTTTGAGGCCATAGAATGACCTGAATCAGCTTGCACACACTGTTAAGATAGGTAGCTAGGAATGAACTGCAGAAGAGGGAATTGCACTAGCAGTAGATAGGATACATATAGCAAACACTAATTTGGGCTGTACTCACTATAGAGACCCCCACTGCAGACTAGACAATTATAGCATTCTCACACACCCCCATAGGCAAAGTGGGGTATGATCAGCACAGCAAGCAGTCGCATAAGAAGTTCATAAGCACAAGCAAAGCTAGAGGCAGTCACAGAGGGCGAGTGAGGAGGAGGGACTGTGAGAGGAGTGGATATAGGAGGCGACGGGTGAAGCCGCAGACACACGGGCAACAGGAGCGGCGCGCACGTTGGCTACCGGAGCAACGGCCCCGGACTACAGGAGTAACTGGCTCCGCGGCTAAGACGAGCGGCAGGAGCAACGGACCCACGGGCGACCGACGTCAGCAGGGTCGCTGGGCTACTGGAGCAACGGCCCCGGACTACTGGCGCTGCTGACATCACGACGGCTACCTCCGCTCAACCTCCCCCAACTGTCCCACACCCCTTTCACACACCCCTTGCTGCACCCCTAGCTCCACTCCCACGACACCCCCCTAGCGCCACTCCCTCGACTCCCACACACCCACCCCCTTCAGCGGCAGCTGCAGCAGTGGGAGACGGAGGAGGAGGAGGAGGAGCAGGGGACGGCTCACACACCCGCCACCCCCACACCCCCAACGCAGGCGGCGCGCGCGCGGCGCGGGGCAGAAACGCGGGCAGCAGCTGGGGCGGCGTGCGAGCAGAAGCGGGGCGGCGCGCGGGTCACTGGGGCGCTGCGACGGGCGACGGGCAGGGCGGCGCGCGGGCCCCCAGGGCGCCGCGACGGGCGACGGGAGGGGGGGGCGACGCGCGGGCCCCCAGGGCGCCGCGACGGGCGACGGGTAGGGCGGTGCGCGGGCCCCCGGGGCGCCACGACGGGCGACGGGAGGGGGCGACGCGCGGGCCCTCGGGACGCCGCGACGGGCGACGGGAGGGGACAGCGCGCAGGCCCCCGGGGCGCCGCGACGGGCGACGAAACCGCCGCGCGCGCCCGGGGCGCGCAGCGGGCAGGAACCCGTGGTCTGGGAGAGTTGGTAATAGGGTTACAACACACGTGGCGTGGTCAATGGCCAATAGAAGATTACGAAGCTTACGGGATGACAGACTGATGCATCATCACATTCTCTAATGTCTTCCGAACCACTCTCAAACACTGGAAAAACTTCGAAAACATACGGCTTCTTCTTTGTAACGTTTTTGTGCCCCACAGACGGAGGGAAAACCCGCCCCGTCAGCACTGATAGCTAGGTGCTGACTCACTAGGAAAATATCTCATGCGCCTGTGACCAAATCGCGGCTCGGTGCGAAGTTTTTGAAATCAGCACGGGTTAGGTGTATCACCCACCCACACACGGCTGCAATGACGAGTAGAACTCGTAGTGTTAATAGCTTCTTCTTGATTGGATGGGACCAAGTCACTCATCTCCAATAATCAACAATGGTGAGGAAGTGAACAACGGCAGTGGCCCCACCACATCCACGTGAACTAGCTCTAAGAGCTCTTGCCTCCACCCTCGGTTGCATGAAAAGGGTAGCGTGTGAACTTGCTCAGCACGCAAGTCTCACACTTGTTGGGAGACTGCTGCACCAATCAGCTTCAGCCCCTTGACCCCTTCACCATTTTGTAGTTGTTGCAGTGCGGGCATAGCAATGTGCCCGAGGCGACGGTGAGCTGTCATCCAGTCTGTTCCAGTCTCGCTGAAACCTTCAAATCCTATGCAGCTACAGCGTTGCACTCCCCCTGGAATTCACTCTCCTTGCCCTATAACATTACCGACAGCTGCCACATGGACCTACAATTGTCCCGGTTCTTGTGAAAGGTCCCACAACACCTTGTTTCCGAGCTGCCCCTTGAACGTATTGGCACCATCGGTGGAGGTACTGACCTAGCACTTGGCCAGCTTCCTGAAGGAGATAAGATTCGCTTTGAGGTCAGGGACAGGTAGCATATCGCTCAGTACCACCGGCTTACCGTCGGCACCTTTGAATGCCGCACGTCCCACCCCTGTCACCTTGAGAGCGTGCCCGGATGCCGACTTCACCTCAGCAATCGGAGCAGTCCCCACTTTGGAAATCATTGGGACATTTTATATGTTGGAGAGCAAGGTTTAAAGACATTGTAACATGAGCCCTGTAATTGAGAAAGCTTGCAATCTTATTCTTATCAATTGGCATCGTTCTCATCATTGAACCACACACTCCTCCGTTTTAAAGACATTGTTGTCATGAACATTGCTGACTTAAGATAGACGTTGCTAATGAAAACTTGCACGTGTGTAGCATGAGGATGTTTGTCCGAAAATGTCTCAATACAGTAATGGATTCTTGTGACAGTATCCCCCGGCGATATCAGGGGCGCTCTCAAGTGACAAATCATGGATGCAAGCGATGCGCTTAAACAATATACACTTCGTCTAATATGACGACTCCTTGAGCTTGACAAAAACTCAATCTATGCTAGCATAACGTAACATACCGATTTTTTTGCCACCTAGACAGGCAAGTTCTAAATGTCATCTGACTTCACTATTTCTTTTTAGCACAGAGTTCCCTCCATTTAACAACTGAATTTATGAAGAACAAGAACCACGGAAGAAAGATATACGAGTGATAAGGTGAATGGGCGCGTTGTTTGTCGTCAATTCGCTTAGTGCGCTAAGTGGAACTTGTGGAAAAGAAGAGCTACTTAAGCGTACGCCATGGCGGACGAGGCGAGTTCGGGTTCCAGCGTGTGCATGGGAGACCCGCAAGTGAAGGCTCTTCTAGAGGCCCTTGTGAGTGGCCGATTAGTGATGAAGCCGACGATCGAGATTCGTGAAGCTCAACGCTTTCATGGACAGCACTACAGCACGTGGCGTTTAAGGTTTATAAGGAGGGCGAAGGGGGTCGGTTTGTGGGAATACTACCGACCGGACGGGAAAGGAGACACAACCAAGTGTGCAACGAAATTGGATGTAAAACAAGTGGAATAAAAAAGAAACAAGCGTTTTTTTAGTTATGTCACCCCGTTGCTGACGGGATTGCCATGGATATGGATGACTTTGCAAAACTCGAGAACTCTGTACAAGCGACATGAGCGTACACGGAGTCCACGTATCTCAGACACATGGACAATAACATAGCCGATGTGAGGAAGAAGCAGCTGTTGATGACCATGGAGCCCAACCAACGGATCATCAACAATGGCAACATGGCTAGGAGCTATAACGATGAGCTAGCTGCGATGGGCAAGGCGGAAAATGAACGGGCGATGATAGTGCACATCGTGAAAGGACTACCGATCGATTGGTCGAGTGAGAGGCCGTCGTTGATCTGCCACCCACCGGAAAACATGACGAAACATATTGCTATGCTTCAGACGTTGGAGCGAGCACCGGAGGATCAGTAGCAAAGGAAAAAATTTGCCAAGGGCATGGAGCTGGAGAGGCCTGCTATGATGAATGCGGCGACGACGTGGGTCCTTGGAGAGTGCTACCAGTATATGAAGGGAAGATCTGGTCCTTAGGACCGTTGCAAAGGCAAACGTGGCAAAAACCAAGGAGGATGTGGCCCTTGGATGAGCGCATCGAACGAGCGTGGTGCGGGTGACAAAGGTGAATGAGCGGACGGATGGACGTAAGAATGCGTCATGATTTTTTTACAGCAGATGCATTTGTCATTTGACTTTCAGGTCAGACTTGATTGAGAATATAAGAGAGTCTAGTGAGAGCTACATTCTGCAATGTAACAACGAGAAATTACCAGTTAGTGGAGAGGGTGAAGTGGTGTTGCAGAGTCCTAATGGAGGAATAGAGTTGGAGAGTGAATTGTGGTAAACTTGATCAGGTAGACAGTTGTGTAAGGGTGAAGAATGACACACGTACAGGAGACAGTTGTGAATGGAGGCACGGGTATCACCATACTTGTAGCAAAAGTGGTGATTGATGATGATGTAATAAGTGCAATATATGTGAAAGGATCTAAGGCAAGTGCAACTGCAAAAGGACGTATGATTCATGTAAATAATGGTAGCAAACATCGAGCAAATTGAGGGTTACTGTTTGTACTATGGAAAAAACTATACGAGATGCGAACTTGCCTGCAGCGCTGGAGCGGCCAGGCAGATGATTGAGAACGTACACTTTGCAGCCCCGAATGCAAAGGCCGGCAGACATGTTGAAGGCATGCGCACTGCTGTAATGTTGTCTCACCGTTTGCTACCTTTGGACTTGTCCCCGATAAGACAGTTTCTTCTTGAAGTATTTCATTCCACAAGTGACAAAGACTTGCAACGAGCGTCGGACACCGTGTTTGAGCTGGTGAAGAGGGTGGACAAGAGCGGCTGTAAAGATTACTACTTTCAGCTGGTGAGGCCTTGGCCATAATGTTGGATGAGCAGCAATCGGTGCAGCAGTCGGTAACAGTGCACCTCCTCGCCTTACCTCAACTACACAAAATTCGATGGCATGTCGAATTCCGCCACCCTCATGCATTTCGAAAAAGGCTGAATTATCTCCCATCAAACAATGTGAGCAGCCGCTGTCGAGAAGAACAATTGCAGGATCGGCCTCGACGGATGCAGCAATCGCCTGAAAATCCTCACCATATTCTGCGTTGAGCGAAATGAGTAGATCGGTCGTCTGCAGCTGGTCGACAACTAGTCCCACTACTGAGCTAGAAGGGCCTTCTTGTTGGTCGAATTGGAGTTGGCGCTCGACGTTCCCAACTTCGACGAAGTCTCCTTCTGTGCAGGAGCATTGTCCTTCTTGTCGGCGCGTTGTTCGCACTGAAACGTAAAATGACACGATTTTTCCGCAGACCCAGCAAGGCTTCCTCGAGCTCCGCTTGTTGTTCGGCTGTCGACCATCTTTCTTCTGCTGCTTAGTTGGTAATTTTTACCTACCTAAAAGTCAGGACCCCTTCCTTATGGCCTACGGGAGCGCCCCTCCCCGCCGCCCGCCCCCTCTCCACGGCCCTCTGGCGCGCCCTCGCCCCATCTCCGCGGCCCGCGTCCGCGCCCCCTCTCCGCGGCCCGCAGGCGCGCCCTCGCCCCCGCCTCGGGGCCTACAGGCGTTCCCCCTCCCAGCGGCCCTCGCCCGCGCCCCATCCTCGCGCCCCGCGGGCGCGCCCGTGCCCCCTTCCCGCAGACCCTGGACATTCAACCTTTCAGCTCCTCTGAGAGTCAAGATACGGAGGCAAGCAAGTGAGAGAGGGGAGGAGGGGTGAGAGGACAATATCGGTCCTAGACAAAGCAGAGTAACAGAAAACACAGAACAGAAGACTAACACATAGCACGATGGAAAATTAACAGATACTTTCTCATTCAATCCAATATAGCTGCCGAGAATTCATGCACAACCAGGGGAGGGAGGGGAACGGAGTAGCAGCAAGGGGGGAAGACAAACGTGTTAAGAGTTCAAAGAGGGGAAACCGTAGGGATGGGTAGTTAGATCGAACAACAGGGCATGGGAGGCTAACGAGTGAAGTATGATTATAAGAGAAGGTGGTCAGGTGCAAGGTGCACGAGTAAAGCAAAAAGTCCAAATCAGGGGAGGGGAAGCAGGGGTAAAAAGGGCGGAGGAAGAGGAACATTTGACAAGCGAACTTGTAGTGAAGAGGAAGTGGACGAGGAGAGCAACAGCAGTGAAAAGGTGAAGAGGCCACCAGGAGAGGTGGTGGAGTGGGGTGAGGCAGAGGAGACTCGAGAGGGGATGTTAGGGGGGGAGCAAGCATAAGAGGACAAACAAAAATAATGTGTAGGCAGCAGACAAGTGCAATGGAAGGGAAAAGAGGGACTCCTGTTGTACTATCCTTTACGATTCAATCACATCTGATCCATCAGCACGTACACATGCAAACAAGGCTAGGATTCACGTGGATGGGGGATGGGGGAATTTGGGATCCAGGAACTACAGTCGAATACAACATGTGAGCCTAGACGAAGCAGGGCTATAGGAAACACAGAACAGACAAACATGTAGCACAAAACTAACAACCACTTTCTATTTTATCTAATATAACTGACCAACAAACATGCACAACCAGGGGAGAGATGGGAACAAAGAAGGAGGGGAGGAAGGATATAAGCAGCCGAGGGGGAGCACGGGTGGAAAGGGCAGTGGAAAGGAACAAATAAGGAGCGAATTTGCAAGTGAAGAGGAAGTGGACGAGGAGAGCAGCAGCAGAGGGGTGGTGGGGTGGGGTGAGGCAGAGGAGACTAGAGTGAGGCAGGAATTGCGAGCGAGCGTGCATGAAAGTGGACAGAGGCAGGAATTGCGAGCGAGCGTGCATGAAAGTGGACAGAGGCAGGAATTGCGAGCGAGCGTGCATGAAAGTGGACAGAGGCAGGAATTGCGAGCGAGCGTGCATGAAAGTGGACAGAGGCAGGAGTTGTGAGGGTAGCAGACAAGGGAAATGGAAGGGAGAAAATGGATTTGTATTGTGATATATTTTACAGTTCAAAACGTGTGGTACATTAGAACGAACTAACAAACGCAAACGAGGCTAAGATTCACGCGGCCGTTTCCTCCTGAGCCCCTCAAACTCGTTGACCCACGAACTCCAGCTGTTGTGGTACTGCTGCTGTCCCCATGCTGCGTCCTCCAGACCAGCCCGCACAAGCTCGAGCGCCACCTTCACCTTCTCACAGACTCTCTGGTTCTTCCTCAAATCCTCAAACGACTCAGAGCTGGCCTTCCCACTCCTGACAGTCAGCCCGTCACGAAGCGACGTAAATCCAAAGCGTGCCCCAACGACGTAAATCCAACGAAGCGACATTCCCTTGGGCGGGGCCATCAGCCGAAACAGCCTTTCTCTTTCTAGCCTTCTCATGCAACTCCCTCAAGTCCGATTCTTCTCTTCTTTCAATCCTATCCAACTGCTCTGCCATATCGCCCTTGTGTTCAGTCAGTTTCTCCTTCACTATAGTCACCTCTTCCTTCACTGCAGTCACCTCTCCCTTCACAGCAGTCACCTCCCCCTTCACTGCTGCCAACTCTCTCCCTCTTTCCTCCACCACAGCAGCAGTCGCCACGCTCCTCTCTCCCACGGCACTCAGTTCACGCCTCAATGCATTCACCTCGTTCTCCACTACAGCACTCCTCCTCTCCAGCATCAACACTCGCTCTCTCTGTCGATTCAACTCCTCCCTAACTGCCGCGAGCTCTCCCTTCAATGCTGCCAGGTCCCCCTTCGTTGCCACCAGCTCCCCTCTCATCAAACCGAATAGCCCCTTCATCCCTTCAGCTATTGAATTAGCCTCCCTCTCCATATCCATCAGTGCCTATTGAGTTCAACCAGCTTACTCGTTGCGGAATGCCCAACCAGGCGGATGGGCCTGTGGAACATCGAAATCGGGTGGAGGTGAACGTATGGAGGAAAACAGGGACTCAAACTTGAAAAGACAGACCAGGAGTTTCATCCAATGCAAGTACACATGATCGAACGGTGGGTACATACTCTGCCTTATATTTCTACTCCCTCGCCTCAGCCATATTACTCAACCCAGAAATAGAACTGTCCAAATTACTCGACTGAAGGGAGGCGAGCAACGCTTGTCGAGAAAGCAAACACCTACTCGGCTGGAAATGGCGAGGAAAAACCTACTCGCAGCCCGACTTGCTAGAGGTGGGCCCATTCAAGTTAACTCGCTCGGCTGGTCAGATAGGTTATCAGGTGTGGGTGGGAGGGGGGCCTGCTGCTTTGTTAGTGCAGGGTGGGTTTCCGCACGGGTGTTGAGGGCGAGGCGAGTGTTTGCTTGCCTAGTTCTGTGCAACAACCTCCACCAGAAGGCGAGTGGCGGTGTGGGGAGAGAACTACTTTATGTGAGTAATACTCGCTCAACCTCGTTAATCGAACACGGCAAACCAAAACAAGTGGAATGAAGGAACGGATGGCATGCTGAACTGAATAGAGCACCCAAAAGGGAAAGCGCAAATGCTACAGAAGGTTGATTTCCACCCCACCTGAATTGCCAGGGGAGGTCGTTTTCAAAAAAGCAGGCTCTGCTTTCGGCTGTTTAGGGTGATCGAGGCGGTGTTTACCTGCGCTGATGGCTGTTTGCCAAGTGCCCCGTAAATGGATTGGCGTTCAGCCAATTGTGACTCACTTACCGGGCCCCACGTAGAGCTTTGTAAACGACCGATTGGGGGTACCACTGTAGCTCAAGCCCAACTGGCGAACATGGTCGCATATAGCTGTGTCGTGCAGTTCGCGTCGGAAAATTCCGTGCCAGGTAAACTGGGGTGAGCTACTGGCGATTTACGGGGACCCCCGTTTCAGTCTGTAAATGGTAATTCAACGCGGCGTACAGTCATTGACGACCTTGCTCCCGGGGTCGCGACTGGGCGTCAATATTGCAGTAACCCGAATCGTAACTGTAACCTTTTATCTTCTAACACCCGGTTACATTGCGTAACGTTTAGTACACTCTAGTTTCAGTTGCGATTATCAAATGCCGCTTAATATTGTAAATTTCCGGGATGCGGCTGGTGAGGTTTTACATTAAATCAATTTCGACCTTCCAGCAATAAGACCGGGCAAATATATTTTCTACTTTCATGGCAAGTCAGTGCATTTCAGAATCAGTGGATAATGCTTTCAATAGTTACAATGCCTTCTTAACAAGCAACAAGTTACAACTGCTTTTGCACATTCACTATCTGCATCAGATACCAGCTTGAGTACAACTCTAAATATATCACCCACGTGCAATAGCCACCTATTCTGTACCCATAGAACCTAAAATTACATTGCACTAATGGCTAGCAGTGTAGACTCCTGCAGCACCACAGCAAGCTCCGATAAAACAAAGACATGAAACACTGCATAATACAGGGACAGCGGTTGACACAGCAAGACTTACTCATGCAGGAGCATGCAGTCTAGTATTGGTACTAAGTTGTTAAAGTCAACCTGTCCACAACAAGGCAGGAGGTGTCGATGCTAGAAAAAAACAAACATGAAAACGAAACACTGGCCAGAACAGAGATATCTCGACATCTCTCGTGAAGCCAATCATTCCGACAGTGGCTGGTAGTAAAATGAAGCTGCACAAAAAATAAATGTAGATCGTAGGTTAGAACAACTACGTCCTACTAAAAAATCAGTCGAAGTCACTTAAACGGTAGAGCGCAACGAGCATACTTCTACTCACCTGATCCAAGTCGGCTCTCCTAAAGAGTGCTTGAACGAACATGTAGCGCCAGGTAGGAATGGCGTGAAAACAAAAATCAGCTCCTGTGAAGCTAAGGTGTTGGTTGAACGAGAAACTGTAAATGCTCGAAGTCGATAGAGGTGGGGTGAAGAGGACGTGCTTTAAAAAAAGCTGCAGCTTGGGGAGGGGAGGAGGTTGGATTCTAAGGGCCTGTCGAGTTTGCCTCAGGTAAAGAAAACAGAGACGTTCTCGCAGCTGATGTGACCAATACGATCCGCCAAGTTGGCCAGCAGCGAGGTCACGGCTCGACCAGACACAGAAAATTATACACGAGAGCAACCAATCAGAGTAGGCTCGGAAGGCCAGCACAGAATCAGACGCATGTACAGGCCAAAAAACAGCTGCGGAACCTAGCAGACCGTGACGAATGAGCGAGGCTCGGCAGGCCAGCAACTGCCGCACAGACAGGACGAAGGCCAGCTCGGCAAAAAGGTGAGTGGCTTGGAACGGAAGGTGAGCATCTGCTGCACAGACAAGACAAAAGCCAGCTGCGCAAAATATGAGAGTGGCTGGGAAATGGCGAATCTGCTGCACAGACAAGACAATGGCAAGCTGCTGAAGTTAACAAACTCAGCATATCTGCACCGCTCACAACCTCGCATACAACATTTCTGATGTGTTAAGAGCTTGTTATGGTTTGTATAATTAGTCATGAAGATACAATTCACTCGAACGCGAAGGTCCCCACAACTAGCAAACCTAGTATTTTTAGCACAAATTCATTATTCTAAATACAACTTCAGGTATGATGTCGTCTGCATTTATAATTATGTACTACAGCATATATATTCCTCTTCTGATCATCATCATGCCACCCATTGCAATACAGCGTGATCCATCTGTCAAGTGAGAATTTCATTGGTGAAGGCAAATTGAAGGCCACTGCAAGTTGAGGTTGTTTGCAGCTGATTTGTATAGGTAAACAAACATCCGTGCGCAGAACGGGTCGAACCTGTTCAATCATAGACAGTCGTGCCACTGTCCGCAGTTTAGTGCCCTGTTTGTTATTTTAACTCCTGGTACTTTGTACCAATACCCTCTACTATGTATCTAGGTGTGACTACTGTGATTTAAGATCATTTGCAACTGATTCGGATAGGTAAACAAGCGTCCGTGCGAAGTACGGACCAAATCTGCTCAAGGATATGCTTGTTTTAGCTCCCGTTTGTTTGTACCAATAGCCTCTACTATGTATCTAGGTGAGGCTGCCCGGGTTTGAGATCATTTGCAACTGATTTGAATAGGTAAACAAGCGTCGGTACGCAGAACAGACCATATCTTTTCAAGAATAGGCAGTAAACACACTATCAGCAGTTTAGAGCCCGGTCACTCGTTTTAGCTCCGGTTTGCTTGTACCAATAACCTCTAATATGTATCTAGGTGAGTCTTTTCGGGTTTGAGATCATTCGCAACTGATTTGGATAGGTAGGCAAGCGCCGGTGCGCAAAACGGACCAGATCTGTTCAAAGATAGGCAGTCAACACAGTATAAGCAGTTTAGAGCCCCGTCCCTCGTTTTAACTCCCGTTTCTTTGTACCAGTAGCACCTACTATGTATTTAGATGAGGCTGTGCTGGTTTGAGATCATTCGCAACTGATTTGGATAGGTGGACAAGCGTTGCGTAGAACGGAGCAAATCTGCTAGAAGATAGGCAGTCAACACACTATCAGTGGTTTGGAGCCACGTCCCATATTTTCACTCCCGTTTCTTTGTACCAATAGCATCTACTATGTATACAGGTGAGGCTGTCCGGGTTTGAGATCATTCGCAACTGATTTGGCTAGGTAGACGAGCGTCCGTGCGCAGAACGGACCAAATCTGTTCAAGGATAGGCAGTCAGCACACTATCAGCAGTATGGAGCTCCGTCCCTCGTTTTAACTACCGTTTCTTTGTTCCAATACCATCTAATAAGTATATAGGAGAGGCTGTCCGGGTTTGAGATCATTCGCAACTAATTTGGCTAGGTAGACGAGCGCCCGTGCGCGAAACGGACCAAATCTGTTCAAGGATAGGCAGTCAGCACACTATCAGCAGTATGGAGCTCCGTCCCTCGTTTTAACTACCGTTTCTTTGTTCCAATACCATCTACTAAGTATCTAGGAGAGGTTGTCCGGGTTTGAGATCATTCGCAACTGATTTGGCTAGGTAGACGAGCGCCCGTGCGCAGAACGGACCAAATCTGTTCAAGGATAGGCAGTCAGCACACTATCAGCAGTATGGAGCTCCGTCCCTCGTTTTAACTACCATTTCTTTATTCCAATACCATCTACTAAGTATCTAGGAGAGGCTGTCCGGGTTTGAGATCATTCGCAACTGATTTGGATAGGTAGACAAGCGTCAGTGCGCAAAACGGGTCAAATCTGTGCAAGGATAGGCAGCCAACACACTATCAGCAGAATAGAGCCCCGTCCCTTCTTTTAACTCCCGTTTATTTGTACCAATAGCCTCTACTATGTATCTAGGTGAGGCTACCCAGGTTTGAGATCATTCGCAGCTTATTTGGGTAGGTAGACAAGCGTCAGTGCGCAGAACGGGTCAAATCTGTGCAAGGAAAGGCAGCCAACACACTATCAGCAGAATAGAGCCCCGTCCCTTATTTTAACTCCCGTTTCTTTGTACCAATAGCATCTACTATGTATCTAGATGAGGCTGTCCGGGTCTGAGATCATTCGCAACTGATTTGGATAGGTAGAAAAGCGTCAGTGCGCAAAACGGGTCAAATCTGTGCAAGGATAGGCAGCCAACACACTATCAGCAGAATAGAGCCCCGTCCCTTATTTTAACTCCTGTTTCTTTGTACCAATAGCCTCTACTATGTATCTAGGTGAGGCTGTCCATGTTTGAGATCATTCGCAGCTCATTTGGGTAGGAAGACAAGCGTCAGTGCGCAGAACGGGTCAAATCTGTGCAAGGATAGGCAGCCAACACACTATCAGCAGAATAGAGCCCCGTCCCTTATTTTAACTCCCGTTTCTTTGTACCAATAGCATCTACTACGTATCTAGATGAGGCTGTCCGGGTTTGAGATCATTCGCAACTGATTTGGATAGGTAGACAAGCGTCAGTGCGCAAAACGGGTCAAATCTGTGGCAGCCAACACACTATCAGCAGAATAGAGCCCCGTCCCTTATTTTAACTCCCGTTTCTTTGTACCAAGAGCATCTACTATGTATCTAGATGAGGCTGTCCAGGTTTGAGATCATTCGCAACTGATTTGGATAGGTAGACAAGCGCCAGTGCGCAGAACGGGTCAGATCTATGCAAGGATAGGCAGCCAATACACTATCAACAGAACGGAGCCCCGTCCCTCGTTTTTACTCCCGTTTCTTTGTACCAATAGCCTCTACTATGTACCCAGGTGAGGCTGTCCGGGTTGTAGATCATTCGCAACTGATTTGTATAGGTAGATAAGCGTCGGTGCGCAGAACGGGTCAGATCTGTGCAAGGATAGGCAGCCAATACACTATCAACAGAACGGAGCCCCGTCCCTCGTTTTTACTCCCGTTTCTTTATACCAATAGCCTCTACTATGTACCCAGGTGAGGCTGTCCGGGTTTGAGATCATTCGCAACTGATTTGTATAGGTAGATAAGCGTCGGTGCGCAGAACGGGACAGATCTGTGCAAGGATAGGCAGCCAATACACTATCAGCAGAACGGAGCCCTGTCCATCGTTTTAACTCCCGTTTCTTTGTACCAATAGCCTCTAGAATGCACCTAGGTGAGGCTGTCCGGGTTTGAGATAATTCGCAACTGATTTGGCTTGGTAGACAAGCGTCGGTGCGCAGAAGGGTTCAAATATGTTCAAGGATAGGTAGTCAATACACTATCAGCAATACGGAGCCCCGCCCCTTATTTTAACTCCCGTTTCTTTGTACCAACAGCCTCTACTATGTATCTAGGTGAGGCTGTCCGGGTTTGAGATCATTCCCAACTGATCTGGATAGGTAGACCAGCGTCGTTGTGCAGAACAGGTCAAATATGTGCAAGGATAGGCAGCCAATACACTATCAGTTAATTAGAGCCTTGCCCCTTATTTTAGCTCCCGTTTCTTTGTACCAATAGCCTCGACCATTTATCTAGTTGAGGCTGTCCGGGTTTGAGATCATTTGCAACTGATTTGGATAGGTAAACAAGCGTCGGTGCGTAGAACAGACCAAATCTGTTCAAGGAGTGGCATCGGCGCTACATAGTGTCGTTTTAAGGCTGCGTATTTTATTAATGCGGTGTCTTATTACCGTATATAGCAGTAGAAGTATGCATTCCATCGATGCTACACATTGTCGTTTTTGCCGAATGTCGTTTGTTAGTGTACACGTCTTTACAATTATAATATGATAATATCTGACGTTTTGAGCATATATATTGAACCAGATTACGCAAAAGTTTTAGATACCCCAAACTAAAGTAGCACAATATGGATTTGATCCACACAATTATAGTCAAAGATTTGCAACAGCAAGGTTTGTAAAACCATTTATGAGAGTACAGATTTCTGTACATCAAGTTTGATTGTACATAAGTTGAAGACACTTCTATAACTAGAGTGGCACGACACGTGGCTTTCTAGGCCACGACTGTTTTACACTGTTCAGTTTTGCTTCCAACCGTTCGATCAAACTGTCTCATCTCCGTTCATTCTGGCGGTAAAATCGTTTCCCGCTTCCACGCTCCCCTGCACCGAAATCGAACCACTGTGTAAACGAGTGTGAAGGTCTGGTTTATGGGCAAGTGAACAGTGAGGAAAGCTTGCAATAGTGACAAACTTCCAGCTCAGTACCCGAACGACAGTCAACGCCCATCAACGGTAGCAATCCCACCATGAAGAGTTGCCACAGAACAAAATCGCACAGTAAACGATAGTTCGCGATAGTTCACGACAGTTTCCAGGCAGTAAACCACACGAAAAAACTGGTCGCGCAATGTCCCTTGTGAACGACCGTTTACGATGCAGTTTTCAGCCCCAGAACAGACCCCCCCCCCCCCCCCCCCCCCCCCCCCCCCCCTCAGACCCTCATTTTCACATTTTTGCGATGTGCGCTTTTTCTTGTTGTGTTAAGCTACGGTGAATATAGACGGTGGGGATGTGTGGGTACGAGGATGAAAAAACAGGGTCGGGAGCATCGGCGGAAGCAGGAAAATTATGATGGATGGTCGTGGCTGATGGCAAGTCGAAATGAATGCAGTGACGGGACCAACCTACCTGTTGTCTAGGGTTTCTTATATTGAAACGTCGTGCTGAGACTAGCGAATCCACTTGGCTCTGAGCTCCGCAACCAGCGCCGGATACGCCAAACGATCCGCATCAGAAAAATGTCAAACTGCCTAAAACTGGGTGATGAGTACTTAGTTTTTTTTTAGGGTTGCCGAGTGCCCTGTAATTGGCCGTTTACTCTAAGGGAAGGGTTGTGAGTTCAGACGCGGGGGTAAACTGGCGGTTGTTGTCTGTTGTGGCTGATTTTCGTGATTATCTCGGATCGCGACTTTCAGGGGAAAACGAGCAGGTTTGAGGCTGGAAGAACATGGCAGTTTACTGGCGGGAACCTGACGATGCCTGACGGGGAGGCTCGATCAGGTAGAGAGCTGCAGAATGCTGCAGATTACGCCAGACTAAACTGCACGGGTCAATCTAGATCGTCACGTGCAAACAATTTTGGTTTGCCACGTCATCTGATGGCGTTTGTTCATCTGGTTCTAGTTTCGCGATATCATGTGAATCCACTCTAAGAATTGAAAAGGTTGTATTTACAATATGTTTTCAAATACGATTTGTAATGTATGTGAAACTTTTTGGTTGGAAGAGAAACCATAATATATTAGGACAGCAAAACTACACGCATCGTAGAGCAGGGACAGCAATCAGCTCAAATCTTATCAATTACAGAAACACCTAAGTTATTCAGAGAATGATAAATTCACATTTCGCCGCCGCATCATGCCAAATTCAGGTATTGCGATCAATTACCTTGCCGTAGGAACTGGTGTGAGTTAATTCGCACAACTACGCAGCACGTAATGCTTGTTTGTGCGTTCGATGGCCTGAAACTGGGTTTAGGGTAGGCCAGTACGTAACATGTCACCGTTTCATCGTCTGGCTGTCTTTTTTAGCACCATTTCTTCACACATTCAGGTATTTCAATCAATTACCTTGCCATAGGAACTGGTTTGAGTTGATTTGCACAACTACGCAACACGTGGCGTTTGTTTGTGCGTTTGCTGGCCTGAATCTGTGCAAGGATAGGCCTGTGCGCAACATGTCAGCTCGCGAACGTCAGGATGCATTTTGTAGCACTATTTCTTCACACTGTTCCCTACTACATCCTATTCCCTAGCCATAGGAACAGGTTTGAGTTAATTCGCACAACTACACAGCACGTGGCGCATGTTTGTGCGTTTGCTGGCTTGAATCTGTGCAAGGATAGGCGCCTGCGCAACATGTCAGCTCGCCAACGTCTGGATGCTTTTTTTAGCACTATTTCTTCACACAGTTCTCTACTACATCCTATTTTCTAGCCATAGGAACTGGTTTGACCTCGTTCGCACAACTACGCAGCACGTAGCGCATGTTTGTACGTTTGCTGGCTTGAATCTGTGCAAGGATAGGCCTGTGCGCAACATGTCAGCTCGCCAACGTCTGGATGCCTTTTTTAGCATTATTTCTGTCAGAAGTACGAGCAGAAGTTTAGAACAAGAAAGAGGAGGGTTCACTAGCAGCAGTTGGGATACAAATAGCAAACCCTAACTGGGTTGTACTCGCTATAGAGCACCCCATCATATGTTGAGTGATGCTACCATTCGCATTCACGTCTGTCTGCCTCCCATCATATGTTCGTGCGTTGCATGCGTGTTGTGAGTGTGTGCAAGAATTTGTGTTTTGTGCGGTTTGGTTTTTCTGAGTGTGTGTGTGAATGTTATTTGGCTTGAGCAGATATCTGAAGTGACTCCTCTGCTCAAGAGCTTTCCGAGGAACCAAGTATCGCCTCAATCGGAGCACGAACTAGAAAGTTACGAACGTTGGAGTTCGTATGCTTTTGATATTTGGTTGTGGTGACTATGGGAAGTTGTGGGGTTGACTCAATATGGGGTACAGACTTTTGGGGGTTGGGAAATTCGTCTTTTCTACTGTAGTTGCTGCCAAATGGTTGGGAGAAACCAAACCAGGTTGGCAAGTGTGGCCAAGTTGGGTTGAGGTGGATTGTGGAGGTTGGGATAGTGACAAAGGTCAAAGTTGGGTTGCCTATGGGGAAGGGAATTGTATGGCATGGGGTTTCCTTGGTTGGGGACTCTCTTGGGACCTTCCCTCTCGTCCTCCTTATCCCTTCCACCTGGTTTAGTGCTACTCTAATTCTCTTGTGTGAACTTGTGTGAACTTTGTGATTGAGTTAAGTTCTTATGGCAGCATACCCCCCTGTGCGCCGAAATTGATAAGTCGAGATTTACTTCACCTCTTGATACGTTTCAACTTGGGAATTGTAGCCACGGAGTAGGGCTACAACATATATGAGTTTAGTGAAGTTTAGACTGTGCACTTTTCGTCGACGGCGTTTCTTGTGAGCGCAACTATTCTGTCCAGAAATAGGGACCAACGATTTTGAGAAATTTAGGCACCTAATCTTCATAGACTCCGTCCTTAGTCTCTAACAAGTGGTATCAGAGGTGATTAAGGACCTTGTGGGGAGTCTACTGAAGTGTGAAGACCCTCCTAGACCCACCATGGCCTGTGGGCGTGCCTAAGTGGAGTTCTGGAGGTTGGATGTGACTTCCGCTAAGGGGAAACTCTGCCAAATTTCGTTGGCGCTGACACTTGTGAAGATTGTGTGGATCTACATTGTGACCAGCAAAAGGGGGAGCTGAAACCTCTGATTGGGAGCAGAGGAGATGAATCAAGGGAGTGGAGATGCAGCTGAGAAGAGGAGTGAACCGCCACCATCCAAGATTGAAGCTTTGGATGGCTCCAACTATGAGGAATGGAGCGGGCAGATGCGGAGCGCCTTCAAGCGCTACAAGCTACTGAAAATTGCAATGGGAGAGGAGAAGATGCCGGGGGAAGGAGATGCCCGCGATCGGTGGATTGAGAAGAGCGCGGTGCTGTACGACCTCATCCTCCAATCGGTCAACAACGACATGTTCCAGCACATCAAGGATTTGGTGGAGTTGGATGATTCCGGACCGAAGGCATGGAAGCTGCTACGCGACGTGATTCAGCCCAACACGCTGCCGATGGTGATTGTGTTGGAGAAGGAGTTGGCTGCCCTCTCCATGAAACCGGGAGATGATGTGAAACCGGTCCTTGACAAGATCAAGGACACCTATGCGAGGATGGCAGCGGCGGGCAGCGAAGTGTCGCAGATGCAACAGTGCACCAAGATCATCTCGGTGCTCGACAACTCGTGGGACAACCTCATCCCCACCCTCAACGTTCAGCAGGACAAATGGACGCCTGAGTGGCTACGGCAGCAGATTCTGCAGGAGGACTTCCGCAGACGCCACACGGGAGGTGGTGCTGCCAACAAAACTGCTGAGGGGTATGGAGCTGCAGGAGGCAGCAGAGGAAGAGGGGGAGGGAGAGGCCGAGGCCGTGGGAGAGGCTTTGGCAGAGGGAGAGGCCGAGGTGACTACAATGAGGGGCATGGGAGCTCTGGTGGCAGGGGGAGCACCCGAATGGAGGGTGCGTGCTGGTACTGCAAGAAGGCTGGACACCCGTGGTTCAAGTGTTTCAGCCGGCCTGAGGGATGGGCCCCTCCAGGCATGAAGCCGCCAAGTGGTGAACGTGCACGCGGTGGCGCTGTGCAAGGATCAGGTGCACAAGGTGATGGTGCACAAGGTAAAGCCGACCCTGGGATGTTCCTCATGGTTGAGGATGTGCAAGGGAGTGGGGGTGATATGGGTTCAGTTGGGAAGGTTGTGATGCACCCCCTCACTCACTGGGTGATCGATTCAGGTTGCACGAGTCATATGACCCCACGGGCAGATTTGCTTGATGAGGTAAAACCTCCTGGGAAGATCAAGTTTGTGGCTGCCGCTTCAGGTGCTTTGCTCCCTGTGATTGGTGTTGGGAATGCCAAGGTGATGGGAGCCAATGGAGAGCTTGTGGGGCTTGGGAATGTGCTGTTGGTTGAAGGTTTGTCCGCTAACCTTCTTTCTGTGCGCCGGCTGCAGAAGAGCAAGGCTGAAGTTACCTTCGGCCCAACCAGCTGCCGTGCAAAGCTTGGGAAGTTGCTGCTGTGGAACTTGGAGGAGAAGAGCAGCTGCATCAAGGACTTGTGGCAGCTGCCCATCATCCCTTGGAAGGGGAAACCACCAGCAACGGCAAAGGCAGCGGCAGCGGCTAAAGCAACTGCGGGAGGAGAGGAGACTGCACCAACTGCTGGGCCCCTGGATGCAGTCAAGAAGGTGCAGCAGCCACAGCAGCCACATGGTGAGGTGCTTGCTGGTGTGGATGCGACAGCTGCATGGGCAAAGGCTTCATCTGGGAGTGGTGAGGCTGATTGGGAGACGTGGCATGAGAGGCTGTGCCATGTGAACATTCCTATGCTGCAGAAGTTGGTAAAGGATGGGTGCTTGAAGGGGCTGGAGGTGAAGGGGGGAGCAAAGGAGATTGGGAGCTGCCCTACCTGCCTTGAGACCAAATTCACGAAGTTTCCCTTCAGCAGCAGCACAGGACCAGCCAAGGCACCACTTGAACTAGTGCACATGGATGTGGTGGGCCCCACGAGGGCCCTTTCTCTCTCGGGTAGCCGCTACTTCTTGACGATTGTGGACGACCACACGCGTGCGGTGTGGGTGTACCCTCTCAAGACTAAGGGGGAGGTGGCAGCGGCTGTTCTTAAGGAGTGGATGCCGAGAGCACAAAGGGAAAGCGGACACAAGGTGAAGGTGATCCGCACTGACAACGGAGGAGAGTTCATCGGCGCTGATTTTGAGAAGGAGCTGAAGCGGAAGGGGATCCAGCATCAGCTCACAGTGCCTTACAACCCTCAGCAGAATGGCGTGGCTGAGCGGTTCAACCGGACCCTGCAGGAAGGTGCTCGCACTCTCCTTGGGCGTGCAGGGCTGCCGGATCCGTTTTGGGTGACAGCACTGCGGCAGGTCGTTGTTGTGAAGAACCGGGTGCTGGCGACTGTGGGGGACAAGCAATGGGTCCCCTACACCAAGTGGTATGGGAGTGCGCCTGCAGTCAACATGCTGAGAACTTATGGCTGCATGGTGGTGTTTCATGTACCGAAGGAGAAGAGGGGAAAGTTGGAAGCTTCTGGGAGATGGGGTGTGCACTTGGGGCTTGCCAAGGACCACAAGGGCTGGTTGATATGGGACTTGACGAGCCAGCAACTGACTGTGTCAAGGGATGTTAAGTTCCTTGAGTCCTTGTTCTACAAGGAGTGGAAGCAGCAGCAGCAGAAGCTTCCTACAACACCACTGATCATTGAGGCCGATGAGGTGCAGCGGCCTTCGAGGCAGGTGGAGGTTTCTGTCTCCAAGGAGAAGATCTCTGGGGTGACTGATGATGGGGGAGAACCTGAGGTGGAGCAGCAGCAGCAGCAGCAGCAGCAGCAGGAGGAGGAGCAAGGTGCTCCACAAGGTGCCGGACGTACGGTTGACCGTCCTAGGAGGGATGTGCGCCCTCCTAACAGGCTGACCTATGCAAGCCGTGGCAAGCCAAAGGTGGTAAGGGCTGGGAGTGTGGCTGAGCAGTGTGATGAGGATGAGATAGCACACTGCTACTGGGCAGCCGTCCCTGAGCCCAAGACGCTAGCTGAGGCATTGAGCGGGCCCGATGCTGAAAAGTGGAAGCAGAGTGTGAAGGAGGAGTATGATTCTCTGCTAGAGAATGAGACGTGGGAGCTGTGTGAGCTGCCACCTGGGAAGAAGGCCATTTCTTCCAAGCTGATTTTCAGGCACAAGTACGGACCTGATGGGGCGCTGACCCGCTACAAGTCAAGGCTTGTGGCTAAGGGGTTTCAGCAGACAAAGGGAAAGGACTTCAACGAGCTCTATGCTCCTGTGGGGAAAGGCACAACACTTCGGGTGTCATTGGCAATGGCAGCAAACCGTGGATGGCGGGTGAAGCAGATGGACATCACCACCGCCTTCCTCAATGGGATCATTCTGGAGGAGCTGTACATGTTACAGCCTGAGGGTTTGGATGATGGGAGCGGCAGGGTGTGCAGGCTGAAGAAGGCCATCTATGGCCTGAAGCAGGCTCCTCGTGCATGGTACCACAAGTTAGAGGAGACTCTGCTGGCTGGGGGTTTCAAGAAGAGTGAGTGTGATCACAGCTTGTTCCTGCTGCAGGAGAAGGAGCAGTTTCTCATGCTCCTGGTGTATGTGGATGACATCCTGCTCTTCTCTGAGTCGTCTGCAATGATTGAGCATGTGGAGGAGATGCTGGAGATGCAGTTTAAGAGCTCCAAGATGGGAGATGTGAAGTACTATTTAGGGATGCATGTGGAGAGGGACCCTGACAAGGGAGTGTTGTGGTTGCACCAGAGAAAGTATTGTGAGGGGCTGGCTGAGAAGTATGGGCTGCAAGATGGAGGAAAGCCAGCCACCCCACTGCCTTCGGGGTTCACTGTGGAGCCCTGTGCTGATGAGGAGGTGGTGGGTGAGAGTGACAGGAAACTTTTTCATTCCATGGTTGGGGCACTCAACTATGCGGCTAACCACACACGGCCTGACATTGCCTTTGCAACATCCAGGCTTGCCAGTGTGGTTTCACGCCCCAGTCATGAGCAGCTGGAAGCGGCCAAGAGGTTGGTCCGCTATGTGAGTGCAACGGCATCAGTGGGTTTGGAGTACAGTGCTGTGAGGCAGAGGCTGCAGAGGAGTGCAGCTGATTTGAGCAAGGGGGAGATGCTCCTGACCTGCTACACTGACGCTAGCTTCAACTCGGTGAAAGCGGATGGCACCAGCATTGGAGGCTATGTGTGCCTGTTCGGAGGTGGTGCAGTGAGCTGGCGCAGTAAGAAGCAGAATGAGGTGGGGCAGTCCTCGTGTGAGACAGAGTACATGGCCCTGCATCATGGGGCAAAGGAGGTGGTGTGGCTGAGGCATTTGTTGGAGGAGATTGGAGTTGGTCAGAGGGAGCCGACTGTGATTTTCTGTGATAATGAGTCGGCGGTGAAGCTAGCGAAGAATGCTTGTCTTCATGGGCTGACCAAACACATCAGGCCTAAGTGGCACTGGGTGAGAAGGCTCCTGGACAAGGAGGTGCGGCTGGAGATTGTGAAGACCCATCAGCAGGCGGCTGACATTCTCACCAAGCGCCTGGCTGAATCTGAGCATTGGAAGGGCATGAAGCTTGCTGGGATGAGTGTGCATTGAGGATGCATGCTTGAGCTATGGCATGTGGGATGATGGTTGGCAGCCAGAGGGGGAGTTTGTTGAGTGATGCTACCATTCGCATTCACGTCTGTCTGCCTCCCATCATATGTTCGTGCGTTGCATGCGTGTTGTGAGTGTGTGCAAGAATTTGTGTTTTGTGCGGTTTGGTTTTTCTGAGTGTGTTTGTGAATGTTATTTGGCTTGAGCAGATATCTGAAGTGACTCCTCTGCTCAAGAGCTTTCCGAGGAACCAAGTATCGCCTCAATCGGAGCACGAACTAGAAAGTTACGAACGTTGGAGTTCGTATGCTTTTGATATTTGGTTGTGGTGACTATGGGAAGTTGTGGGGTTGACTCAATATGGGGTACAGACTTTTGGGGGTTGGGAAATTCGTCTTTTCTACTGTAGTTGCTGCCAAATGGTTGGGAGAAACCAAACCAGGTTGGCAAGTGTGGCCAAGTTGGGTTGAGGTGGATTGTGGAGGTTGGGATAGTGACAAAGGTCAAAGTTGGGTTGCCTATGGGGAAGGGAATTGTATGGCATGGGGTTTCCTTGGTTGGGGACTCTCTTGGGACCTTCCCTCTCGTCCTCCTTATCCCTTCCACCTGGTTTAGTGCTACTCTAATTCTCTTGTGTGAACTTGTGTGAACTTTGTGATTGAGTTAAGTTCTTATGGCAGCATACCCCCCTGTGCGCCGAAATTGATAAGTCGAGATTTACTTCACCTCTTGATACGTTTCAACTTGGGAATTGTAGCCACGGAGTAGGGCTACAACATATATGAGTTTAGTGAAGTTTAGACTGTGCACTTTTCGTCGACGGCGTTTCTTGTGAGCGCAACTATTCTGTCCAGAAATAGGGACCAACGATTTTGAGAAATTTAGGCACCTAATCTTCATAGACTCCGTCCTTAGTCTCTAACACGTCTGGATGCCTTTTTTAGCATTATTTCTGTCAGAAGTACGAGCAGAAGTTTAGAACAAGAAAGAGGAGGGTTCACTAGCAGCAGTTGGGATACAAATAGCAAACCCTAACTGGGTTGTACTCGCTATAGAGCACCCCACTGCAGGCTAGATAATATAACATTTTGACAATTTCTTCACACTCTTCCCTACTACATCCTATTCCCTAGCCATAGGAACTGGTTTGACCTCGTTCGCACAACTACGCAGCACGTGGCGCATGTTTGTGCGTTTGCTGGCTTGAATCTGTGCAAGGATAGGCGCCCGCGCAACATGTCAGCTCGCCAACGTCTGGATGCTTCTTTTAGCACTATTTCTTCACACAGTTCTCTACTACATCCTATTTTCTAGCCATTGGAACTGGTTTGACCTCGTTCGCACAACTACGCAGCACGTAGCACATGTTTGTGCGTTTGCTGGCTTGGATCTGTGCAAGGATAGGCCTGTGCGCAACATGTCAGCTCGCCAACGTCTGGATGCCTTTCTTAGCACTATTTCTTCACACTCTTCCCTAATAAATTCTATTCCCTAGCCATAGGAACTGGTTTGACCTCGTTCGCACAACTACGCAGCACGTGGCGCATGTTTGTGCGTTTGCTAGCCTGAATCTGTGCAAGGATAGGCGCCTGCGCAACATGTCAGCTCGCCAATGTCTGGATGCCTTTTTTAGCACTATTTTTTCACACAGTTCTCTACTACATCCTATTTTCTAGCCATAGGAACGGGTTTGACCTCGTTCGCACAACTACGCAGCACGTGGCGCATGTTCGTGCGTTTGTTGGCCTGAATCTGTGCAAGGATAGGCCTGTGCGCAACATGTCACTGCGCCAACGTCTAAATGCTTTTTTTACCACTATTTCTTCACAATTTTCCCTAGGATATCCTAATCCCTTGCCATAGGAACTGATTGGGGCTCGTTCGCACAACTACGCAGCACGTGGCGCATGTTCGTGCGTTTGTTGGCCTGAATCTGTGCAAGGATAGGCCTGTGCGCAACATGTCACTGCGCCAACGTCTAAATGCTTTTTTTACCACTATTTCTTCACAATGTTCCCTAGGACATCCTAATCCCTTGCCATAGGAACTGATTGGGGCTCGTTTGATGACCTGAAACTGTGCAAGGATAGGGCAGTACGCAACATGCCACAGTTTCATCATCTGGTTGTGTTGTTTAGCACCGTTTCTTCACACATTCAGGTAGCTCAGTAAATTACCTTGCCATAGGAACTGGTTTGAGTTAATTCGCACAACTACGCAGCACGTGACACTTGTTTGTGCGTTTGATGACCTGAAACTGTGCAAGGATAGGGCAGTACGCAACATGCCACAGTTTCATCATCTGGTTGTGTTGTTTAGCACCGTTTCTTCACACATTCAGGTAGCTCAATCAATTACCTTGCCATAGGAACTGGTTTGAGTTAATTCGCACAACTACGCAGCACGTGACGCTTGTTTGTGCGTTTGATGACCTGAAACTGTGCAAGGATAGGGCAGTACGCAACATGCCACAGTTTCATCATCTGGTTGTGTTGTTTAGCACCGTTTCTTCACACATTCAGGTAGCTCAGTAAATTACCTTGCCATAGGAACTGGTTTGAGTTAATTCGCACAACTACGCAGCACGTGACACTTGTTTGTGCGTTTGATGACCTGAAACTGTGCAAGGATAGGGCAGTACGCAACATGCCACAGTTTCATCATCTGGTTGTGTTGTTTAGCACCGTTTCTTCACACATTCAGGTAGCTCAATCAATTACCTTGCCATAGGAACTGGTTTGAGTTAATTCGCACAACTACGCAGCACGTGACGCTTGTTTGTGCGTTTGATGACCTGAAACTGTGCAAGGATAGGGCAGTACGCAACATGCCACAGTTTCATCATATCGTTGTGTTTTTTAGCACCGTTTCTTCACACATTCAGGTAGCTCAATCAATTAACTTGCCATAGGAACTGGTTTGAGTTAATTCGCACAACTACGCAGCACGTGACGCTTGTTTGTGCGTTTGAGGCCTGAAACTGTGCAAAGATAGGCCAGTACGCAACATGTCACCGTTTCATCATCTGGTTGTTTTTTTTAGCATCATTTCTTCATACATTCAGGTATTTAAATCATTTACCTTGCCATAGGAACTGGTTTGATCTCATTCGCACAACTACGCAGCTCAACTGCGACGGGTCAGCAGTAGAAGGAGCAAACCCAAGAGCAGCAAGAGTAGTCCTCAGTGTGTCGTGCCACTCACGGGGTGCCTGGCGGAGACCGTAGACTGGCCGTCGGAGGCTCCACTGGGTACCAGCAGGGAACGACCCAGTGAAGCCAGGTGTTCGGCGCAGCCAGATCTCCTCGTGCAGGCTGCCCTGTAGGAAAGCAATGCTGAAGTCAAGAGAGTGGAGCTCGTAGTCACGCTGAGCGGCGACGTGCAGCAGAACCCGAAGAGTGGTCATCTTCGGGGTCGGGGAGAAGGTCTGGAAGAAGTCAACTCCCTCTCGCTGACTGAAGCCTCGTGCAACGTAACGCGCCTTGAAGACAGGCGGAGAACCCGGCGGCCGCTTCACCCTGAAAATCCACATGCCACTGACGATGTTCGCCCCAGGTGGTGGAACCTCGTCGACGTAGGTGCCTGTGGACTTCCAGGAAGCCATCTCTGCGTCCATGGCTGTCTGCCACTGAGAGGAGTAGGGACCCTCTATCGCCTCTGCGTAAGAGCGCGGGGTCGGGATGTCTGGTGCATCCGGGTCTCCCTCAGGGGCAATCAGCATGGACACGAGATGAGGTAAAGCAGCGGCAAAGCACTCAAACTCCTCCTGTCTGTCCTCAAGGACGTCCGTGCCAAGAGCACACTCACCCCCGACGGACGGAGGACAGACAGACTCAGACTCAGCAACAAGGCTAGTGGCGTAGTCTAGACAACAGGCGGCAGCAAAGTCAACAAGCTCAGCAACTAGGGCAGACGCAGCAGTGGACTCAAAGGAAGGGTCAGTGACAACAGTAGCGTGAGAGTAGGACTGGCAGCACGAGCAAGGTCTGACGGCGGGTCAGCAACGTCAGGAAGAGAGGACGCAGGAGGAGACGGCAGAGGGACACGCTGAGGAGCAGTGGAAGGACGCAGAGTCATATAGTGAGTGCCAAGTACAGGAGGAGGACGCTGACGCGGAGCACGACGACCAGTGCGGACAGCGCGGACAGACGACTCTGGACGAGACTCAGGCAACTCAGGACGAGACTCAGGGGACGCAGGACGAGACTCAGGCTCACGACGCTCCGTAAGACCTCTAGTCGGCCCAGCGTAAGGAGAAGGACCAGGCAGCGGAGAGGCAAGCGGTAACTGTGACTGCGACTGGACAGGTGGTGGACTTAGTAGGGGAGGAGAAGGACCAGTGGAGGGCGGGAGGCCAAGAACCTGCTGAAGGAGCGGAACGTAGTACGGTCGCGGCCGCTCAGCACCTCCTGAACCAGCAGAGACAGCACCAGCACCCTCAGCCCCAGGGTCTCCAGCGACAACTCCCGCAGCACCACCAGTAACCCCAGCAGCTCCAATACCTCCAGCTCCAACCCCCGCAGCAGCTCCAGTCCCAGCAGCTCCAGGACCTCCAGAACGAGCACCTCCAGAACCAGCGGCTCCAGCAGCTCCAGCACCAGCAGCACCTCCAGCAGCACCTGCACCAGCAGCACCTCCAGCAGCACCAGCAGCACCTCCAGCACCAGCAGCGGCTCCAGCAGCTCCAGCACCAGCAGCACCTCCAGCAGCTCCAGCACCAGCAGCACCACCAGCAGCACCACCAGCAGCTCCTGCACCAGCAGCACCAGCACCAGCAGCAGCTCCAGCTCCAGGGGCCGCTGCACCAGCACCAGCTCCAGCTCAAGAGTCCAAGGCACCAGTAGCGCCACTCCGGAGACTGCAGCGCCGAGCGTACCACTCTCGGAGCTGCTGGGGAGAGGGCGGCTCCCGCCTAGGCGGGGAACCACGAGCACCAGCCCCAGCAGCACCCCTAGCCCCAGAAGCGCCCCTCCCGAGGCTGCAGTACCGCGAGTACCACTCCCGCAGCTGCTGTGAAGAGGGAGCGCCTCCAGGCGCAGCACTGTCAGTCGCAGCACCCCCAGGCTCAGTACCTTCAGACGTAGCACTCTCAGGCTCAGCACCCCCAGACTCAGCACCCTCAGGCTCAGGACCCCCAGACTCCTCATGCTCAGGCTCAGCAACCCCAGGCTCCGCACCCCCAGGCTCCGCACCCCCAGGCTCCGCACGCTCAGGCTCATCACCCCTAGCAGGACGAGAGTTGACAGCTACCTCGACAGGCTCAACTGGGTCTACCTGAAACACACCTGAGGGAGCGGCACCCTGAGGGGGGAGGGGGTCTACCACAGCAGCACCTGGTGCGAGGAAGAGAGGCGGGGGGGGGAGCGGGGCAGTGCGGTAGGGGAAGAGGCGGTAGTAGGGGACCGACTCGTCGAAAGTGACGTCCTGAGAGGGTAGGACACGGCGCGAGGTGGCGTGGTAAAACTGCCAACCAGACGCGTCCGGGACAAAGCCAAGGAAGACACAAGGGACAGCGCGGGAGGAGAGCTTGTCCGCGGACGTATCGCGGACAAAAGCACGAGATCCCCAGACCCGGAACACCGACGCATCGCCAACCTCTCCCGTCCAACGCAGTGTCGGCGAAGTCTCCGGAACGGAGACACGGGGCCAGAGGTTGAGCTGATGCGCAGCGTATCGGACCGCAAACGGCCACAGAAAGTGGGGGCAGCCGCATGGATCAAGGAGGTACGAGCGACCTCCATGACCAAGCCAATGCGGCGCTCAGCAACCCCATTCTGCTGTGGAGAGGCCGGAAGCGTGAACGACTACTCAATGCCCTCCCCACGACAAAAGTCCCGCAAGAGGTCGGAGGAAAACTCCCCACCTGTGTCAGAGTGCAGACGCAGAATAGGAAGGTCCGAGTGGAACCTCTCGCTGAGCTGGAGACGGGCAGCGCGGATCCAAGGGATCAAAACATCAGGGACTTCACCCTTGGTGCGCAAGGGGAAGACCGTGGTGTAGCGCGAGTAGTCGTCAACAACTATCAAGAAGTACCTCTCGTGACCCTGTCCACGGACGCGGGCTGGGCCCCACACGTCCATGTGGAGGGTCTGCAGGGGAGCAGTCGTCGGGGGAAACAAGGAGGAGTGAGGAGCGGCGCGCTGCCGCCCCTCGACACAGGGAAGACAGGGAGGAGCAGGCGAGGGTGGGAGGGGAGGGAGAACCCTGGGAAGACCAGAGACAAGGTACCGGGAGTGCATGCCACGAAGGCGCTGCACTGACGGGTGACCAAGGCGGTGGTGCCAGAGGACGGTCTCGTGCGACAGGGAGCGACAAGAGCAGGGGGCCGACAGCTGACCTGACGCAGACGCAGACGCGGCTACATGGGGGGACTCAGTGGTCAGTGTGTACAGGTCCGACCTCGGCTGCCGAGTGAAGGTAGCCAGGTGGCGACCCGTCCGAGCACACGTGCAGTGTGTCACGCGCTCGAAGGCAGGGGTGAACTGGTGGACACCCCCGTCCTGGAGCGCACGACCCGCCACCAAGTTCGTAGAGAACGAGGGGAGGTAGAGACCTGATAGTGTGCCCGACGGGACCGCAGGACAAGGAAGGACAGTGGAGGAGGTCGCAATGACCGGACCCCCAGAGGGGTCAGCGAGGGAGACTACAACTGGCCGAGCAAGCTGCTCAAGGGCAGTGCGGTCACGAAAGAAACAGCGGGAAGCACCCGAGTCCAGTGTGAAGGTATGCAGTGCCTCAGTAGACGCAGTACCAGCAGGCGCAAACGCACGAGCACCTGGAGCAGCAGACTCACTAGCACCTAGAGTGGCAGCCTCACTGGTCCCAATACCCGGGTCTGGCGGTACACGCAGGTAAAAGTCACCCTCAACACTAATAGTCAATGCATACATGGCCCCAAGGATAGCATCAAAGTCAAGAGCAAAGATATCAATGTTCTTTTTCATCAGATCAGCCCAGCGGGGCAGCTCAGTGGCGTCAGGAAACTGTGCACGCCAGGCGTCGTCGAGACGAAAGAAGCAGCGGTGTGCCGTGTGGAACCTCCCACAGGTCTGGCCAGTGCGGTCACCTGTGCGGATAAGGTACGGGCAAGTACCTCCACCCCCAGACCCCCCACGCTGAGAGTACCATTCACGGAGCTGCTGGGGGAACGGGGTCTCGCTGGGACGCTGCTGCTGCTGCTGCCTCTGGCCACCACCGACCCCTCCACGCTGCACCGCTCCACCGCGCCCGCCACCAGCTCCACCGCCGCCACCACTACCACCACCACCCCCGCCACCCCCACTACCGCCGCTGCCACCACCCCCGCCTCCACCACTGCCCCCCCCCCCCCACCAGCACCACTCCCACCACCGCCACCACCCCCGCCTCCTCCACCCCCTCCACTACCGCCGCCCCCGCCTCCACCTCCGCCACCCTTGCCCCCCTTGCCCTTGCCGCCCTTGCGCCTGCAACTAGGAGCAGACGCAGCCCCGACCTCCTCAGCACCGAGGTAGTCGACAGCAGCAGCAGATGCAATGGAGGGGAGAAGGGGGACGGGGGAACACCCCTCAAAGAAGGGAGTGCGAGGGTCGCCACGAGAGGCACCTACAGCTACAATACTCTTCTCAGCTGCAAGGAGCTCCTTCTCGAGCAGGTCGACAGTGAGGTCAGTGGGAGAGAGGGCGAGAAAGTGGTCCCTGACAGCGCGAAGAGAGTCAGGGAGGCGAGTGACTAGGTGGTAGAGTGTGAGGTACATCGGGGGAAGATTCTTGGCGATGAAATCAGGAGGAAGCGCGGCACGGTAGCGGAGATCACTTGTACGGAGGTGAGTGATGAAGTCAGCTACAGTGGCAAAGGCGGACAGATCGGGGAAGAGATAGGGCAGTGAGAGACGGCCTATCGCAGCAGTAGCAGGGGAGGAGTTGCGCGCAACTACAGCATCGTACAGCTCCTTAGCGGTCTTATGCTGGCCAAAGTGCTTGCGCTCATCTAACGGCAGGTGGCTGCGAACGGCTAGGCGAGCGTGAGCGTCACGGGTCTGCCACTGTGAGCGAGTTGTACTGTCAGCGGTAGCAGCAGGTACGAGAGCTACGCCGGACGTGTGGTCAAACAGGGAAACATCGTCCTTGGCAGTGATCTGGAGGAACAGGTGCACGTCATCGAGCCAAACGTCAAACTTAATCGGACGGCCCTCAGAGTCAAAAGTGAGAACGGTAGGACTGGCCATAGTGGCAGTAGCAGCAGTAGCAGTAGCAGCAGTAGCAGTGGCAGTAGCAGTAGTAGCAGTAGTAGCTGTAGCAGGAACAGGAACAGCAGTTGCTGCAGGTGGGGCGGCGCGGCTCGATCAGGGCGGCGCGACTCGGGCGGCGCGACTCGGGCAGGTAGGGCGGCGCGACGGCGGGCCTATGCACGGTGCGCGGCGGCGCCTAGGGTGCGGCTGCGCGCGGGCCGCGGCTGCGTTTGTGCGGCGGCTAAGCGCGAGCTGCAGCAGCCGACGCGCGATCGCCGCTGCGCGCGGGCTGCGACCTGCGGGCGGGCGGCGGTGGGTCGAGCGTCGGCCTAGAGGCGAGCGGGGCCTACGGGCGACGGCCTACTGGCGCGCGCGAGAAAAAACGGGCCGCCCTAGGCGGCTGACGGTCTACTCGCGCTAAAAACGCGGGGCCGCGCTCGGGCTGCTAGCGGGCTGCAAACGAGCAGCGTGAGAGGAGGGCGCGCGAGGGCACACTAGGAGAGAGGCGCACGAGGGCGCTAAGACGGTAGGGCGCACGAGGGCACCTCTAGCGGAACGGTGGGCCCTTAGGTAATCGGTCCTAGGTCCCTAACCTAGGCTCTTAATACCATATCAGAAATGAGAAGTGATTGAACTAGGAACATTGAGAGTACAAGTAGGAAACCCTAGAGTATTGTACCCCCTAAAGGCTAACCCACTGTAGCCTACACAGCAGTAACATATATAATGTTTGACACATATTTTGATAAGAAACAAGGAATGAATGAACTATGAATGAATTGGGTACAAGTACTAACCCTAATTGGGTTGTACCCCTTATGGGCTACCCCACTATAGCCTACACAATATGCATGAGCTATAATGTTCTGACATATTTGAATCACCGTGCACTTCCAGTCGCTGATTCTAACGAACTAACGTTTTTCTGCCTCTTGCTGTTGAACTCGTAGGGTCATAATTGGCTTTTGCGCATCTGTTCCTAGCTGTGGTCAGGTCAGTGTTGGAAATCCATGTGTACGCATGACTTTTAAGTAGATAAAACGGTATATGATGCCATCATAATCCATATTAATGTACCTGGTTTACTGCTGATGTTCTATTAATGTGGCTTGTCATAACCTGTGAATGAAATCATATTGATAAAGCTAAACGTAGAATAAATACTGATATTTTCAATGTAACGATATCAATAGTGCTCCTCGGTAGTGTCATAAATCAAGTGGGCAATGATTTTATTATTGTCACAAAAAATGTATTACAGATTATAGCGCTTCTATCACAGTCACTGTATTCAGCTGTAACTGTAACCCTACTTGTTACCCGTGCGGAGAATAGTATTCTACGGGAGAGCTGAATTGCGTGGGACGCACGGTCAGAGTTGTGGCAGTGATTCTTGACAGAGTGTTGGAATGCCTTAGTAGAATTCAAGCATAGTTTCACTAAGGAAAGTTGATAGAACAAGATTAGAATACAAGCAAAGAGAACCAAATAGCAGAAGACAGAACCCTGAAGAGAACGTTCTTCGGCATACACTTGACTTTGTCGAGTCAGCAACGGCAGGTGAAACGACAAGCACATGCATCTTTCACCTGAGTTGGCAGTTGCTCAGGTTTACAACATTCACAGTTGTATACGTTTTTGTAGTTAGCAAAAACGTGTTTCTTGTTCTGTTCCTTAGCAGATTCGAATTCTCCTGGGGAGTACAATTTCCGGAATTACCTGATTGGTCGAAATTTGCTGTTTCGCGATTGGTCGAAATTCGCGTACATTGCGAATTTCGGAGCCAAGTAATTCTGGTCGACCAGAATCGCTCTGCTCGACGAAACACTCGTCAAACTCAATTCTGTCGACCAGCAATCCGTCGAAACACCAATTCTGCCAATTCCGTTTATCAGAAAGGCTCATCTTCGACGCCGTTTTACTCCCGTCGACGAGCTCCTCCTAGACGAGGACTTTGATCGAGCAGAGGAAACACTTCTACCTCGACCAATTAATCTCGTCGACAAACGACCCGTCGCACACAGATAAAAGTCCCCGAAGTCTCCGATGACCACGAAACGAACACCGTCTTGTTCCGAAATGCCTGGTCGACTTCGCCCAAGCGAGGGCGGGGCCTTTTCTCTTCGACACTCCCCTGCCCAGCTCACGCTTGGGCGCCCACACAGAAGGTCCACCCAGAACCCAGAGGGATAGAATACAAGGAGAAAATTCCTTCTACGTGCACTGAACTCATAGCACGTAGATCACCGCACCAGCCGTGCAGAAAGGGCACGGCACATACTGCTGCACCTCGTCATCCCCATCGCCCACGTCGGCCAGACGCACTTGGCCGATTGCGACGGAGCACCGGTTGAAAGCCGGAAAATGCAGCGCCTTCGTCAGAAAATCTGCCGGCTGCTCGGAGGTCGGGATGTACTGCAGAGCAATCTTCCCGCGCTTCACCATCTGCTGCAGCCAGGCGTAGCGTCGCTCCATGTGCTTGAGGTTGCCCTTGAGCCCCAAGCCCTCTGCGACAGTGATCGCCGACTGGTTGTCCACGTGCAGAACAGTCGGCTTCCTTGGGTCGAGCAGTCGGAACTCTGCAAGGAGGAAGCGTAGACGGCAAGCCTCCTTGCCGGCTTCGGTGGCCGCGACGTACTCTGACTCGGTCGACGAGAGCGTCGCACTTGATGCGCTGGCTCGACCAAGAGACTGCGGCTCCTCCTAAGACGAAAACGTAGCCGCCCGTGCTCATCCGCCTCTGCTTGTCGCCAGCGTCGTCGACGTCTGCATAGCCGACCAGACACAGCGACTATGGTCCTCCACCGAACTCCAGAGCGGTGTCACGAGTTTCAGCGAGGTAGTGCAGACAGCGGTCGACCTCGCGCCAGTGGTTATCGCTCCGCACTGTCAGGCCGGATCCAAGCTTGCTGCAAGCAAAAGCAATGTCGGGCCTAGTCGTGGTGGCCGCGAACTGCAGCGAGCCGACCTTCTGCCGATACTCTGCTTCCTCGCGCGACTGAAACTCCTCGTCGTCGAACACCAGCTCTGCGTAGGCGTCGACGGAGACCGGCGTCTTCGGCACTCGCCCGGTCTGCTCCTCATCGATGAAGCGCCGACGCAGCTTGTCGACGTAGGCTTGCTGGTGAAGCCACACCTTCCTTGCAGGTCGGTCGCGCACGATCTCCAGCCCGAGATACTTCTCGACCGGGTTGATTTCGCGCAGCTCAAAGGCGGCCTCCAGCAGCTCCTTCAGCTCCTTCAGCATCGCAGTGCTGCTGCTGGCGGCGAGCAGATCGTCGACGTAGACGAGCACCCAGCACGCCACTCCGTCGTCGCCGACCTTAAAGTAGAGCGCTTCGTCTACCTGGCTCTTGCTCCAGCCAGCGCCGATCAGCACCGCGTCGAGCGCCGAGTACCACAGCAGCGGACTCTGCTTCAGCCCGTAGAGGCTCTTCAGCAACTTGCAGACACGGCCGGTGCCGTCGTTGTAGTAGCTGGGCTGGTCCATGTAGAGTACGCGATCGAGCTTGCTCTGCAGGAAAGCGTTCTTCATGTCGAGTTGCATCAGGTGCAGGTCGAGGACGGCTACGATGCTGAGGAAGATCCGCAGAGTTACGTAGCTCCCCACCGGCGCGTACGTTTCGTCGTAGTCTGCGCCGTAGATCTGTGTGAAGCCCTTCACCACCAGACGCGCCTTCTCGCGGGCGACCGTTTCATCGACGTGGTACTTCGCCGTGAGTACCCAACGATTTTTCATCACGTTGACACCACGCGGACGCTCGACCAGCTCCCATGTCCCATTAGAGATGAGACTCTTGATCTCCTCATCCATGGCGACCTTCACCGCCTTGCCCTTCCAGCTCGCCAATGCCTCCTTCACCGTCATGTTGGCGATGTCCCAGCGATGCTCTGGGTCGGCGTGCATGTCGGGGTCGAGCTCGGGAAGATCGACGTCGTCCTCTGCGTCGTCGTGCAGAGTACTGTAGGCCGTCGGCGGCAGACAAGCGTGGTAGCTCAACTTCTCCGGAGGCTTGCCGAAGTTGGAGCGGGTAGAATGCCGCTGCTTCACCTCTTCGACCGGAACCTCCACCACGTCACTGTCCTCAGACTGCTCCCCTCTCGACAGCTCCCCTTCACCGCCGGCCACACCGACGACTCCCACAACGTCGTCGCTCGACGAGTCGTCGTCGAACTGCTCCCCTGAGGTCGGCGCCTTTGCCGACGGCTTCTCTACGGTCGGCGCCTCTGCCGACGACTTCTCTTCGGCCGGCGCCTCTGCCGACGGCTTCTCTGCGGTCGGCGCCTCTGCCGACGACTTCTCTGCGGTCTTCTTCGACGTCGACGACTCCCCTATCGTCTGCCGCTTCGCGTCGATGACCTTCTCGGCGTCACGTTGGCCACCGGCGATGCAATCGGTCGGCGCCGCAGGCGACGTACCAAGTCTCCCCTCATCGCCGACGGCCGACGAGGATCCCTGAACAGGGGGAGGGGGGGAGGGGGTGACATCGTCTGCGTCGTCCTCATCAAGCTCGTCGTCCGCGGCGAGCAGTGGAGGGTGCACCGAGGAGGAATCCGTCGGCGGGGTAGAGGGCGTCCTCGTCGACGCCAGGCCGTACTCCACCTTCCACATCTCCATCGACAGGGTCTCGTAGAAGATCGCTTCGACCGTCGTGACGACCTTGTTGTCCGTCAAGTCGAGCACCTCCCAGCCCTTGCTCTCTGCCGACACTCCGAGGTGAAGACCCCAACGGGCCTTCGGCGCCAACTTCCCGCCGCGCCGCTGCTCGGGGACCATGAACTGCACCATGCAGCCCCACACGCGCGCCAGCGTCAAGTCCGGCTTCTTCTCGAACAGCAGCTCGTGCGGCGTCGTCCCCGAAGGCAGAGAAGCCCGTTCGAGGCAATTGCGCACCCAGACAGCCTGTCGCAGAGCAAGATGCCACCAGTGGTGCTTCACGCCCATGTGCAGAAGCATCGTCCGCATAGCCTCGACGACCGTGCGCATCTCCCGCTCTGCCATGCCGTTCTGCTGCGGAGTGTAGGGGCACGTCAGATTGTGGAGGATCCCCTTGTCTTCGACGAGGTTGGTGAAGGCGCGACCGAGGAACTCCCCTCCGCGGTCAGAACGAAACATCTTCACCGTCTTCGAAGTCTGCCGCTCCACCACCTTCAACCATTTGTCGAAGACGACCAGCACGTCGCTCTTCTTCGCGATCGGCCTCACCCACACGTAGCGAGTCATCCTGTCCTTCAGCAGAAGAAAGTAGAGACTGCCATCGTTGGCGGCAACTCGAAACGGCCCGCAGAGGTCGATGTGCACCACGTCGAGTGCATTCTCTGCGTCCGATCCTTGGTCGGGGAAGGTGTGCCGCGCAATCTTGCCGCCGACGCAGGAGGCACACGGCAGATCATCTGCGGTCGACTTCTTGATGTCCAGACCGGCAGCGACCTCGTGCTTCGCCGAGCTCTTGATCATGTCGACGCCGACGTGCGCAAGTCGAGCGTGCCACATGTCCGGGGTCGACTTCGTCGCAGACGCGATCGTCCGCAGAGCCACCACCTCCGTCGAAGTCATCGTCGACGTCGTCGAGCAGGGGCGCAGGTCGGTGCAGAGAATTCTGCCGGAGTAGCGTGCTCGACCAAGGACATCGCTGGAAGAAGACACCAGCAGCATCTCTCCGCCATCGTCCTGAAGCTTCACGCCGTTCTCCTTGAGCTGGCCAGCAGAAAGCAGGTTCGCGTGCACACCCGGAACGTAGAGTACGTCGTGGACGAGGACCTGCTTCCCGGCCTCCCCTTGCAGAACAACGGTGCCTCTGCCTTCGAGGCTCTGAAGTGCCCTGTTGAAGCCGCGGACGTGTCAAACGTCGCCGCTCGGCTGCATGTCGATGAAGGCCTCCTTCGTCCCCATCAAATGGTGGGAGCAGCCGCTGTCGAGCAGCACAACAGTCGGATTGGCCTGCACAGCGGCAGCGACCGCCTTGAAGTCTTCGCCAGCCTCCAGCGCCAGCGAGATCGTCGGCTCTACCACTCTGACCATCGAGCACGAAGCCTCCTCGCCACGAGCATTGCCGCCAGAGGTGTCAGCATCCTTCGTCGAAGACGTCTTCGACGGCTGCTTCTCCTTGCGCGGCTGGTTGTTACGACGACGACGTCCACCATCAGACTTTCTGCGGTTGGCGTCCCGGTCGTCGTCAGACTCGTCTCGGTCGGGGCAGTCGTACGAGAGGTGGTCGGGAGCATCGCAGATGTAGCAACGGCGTCCTTCTCGACGCGAGCCACCGCCTCCGCGATCACCTCCTTTCGCCGACTTTCCGCGGTCGGCCCCCTCCGTCGATTTCGCGTTCGACGACTTCCAGCCTCCGCCTCCGCCAGACTGACCACGCTGCCCTTGTTGGCGTCCCTGCTTCGCTGGGGCGACGTAGTTGGCCTGCGGAAGTAGTTCTACGGATCGCTCAGACTCCTGCATAAATTCGTCCTGGATTATGTGGCTCGACAGCGAGTCCTCGTTCAGAGCCTCGCGTGTGCCAGGAACCGTCAGCATTCTGCGCATGAGATTGTAGCCGGAGGGGAGGCCGCTGATGACATGGGTGACATACGATGCCACCGAGTAGTCGACGCCGGCCATCCGCAGATCGGCCAAGACTCGCCGCGCTCGATTGCAGTACTCGGTCGCCGATTCCTGCTCCCCCATGCGAATGTTGGTCAACTTCTTCTCCAGTTGACTGATGTAGAGGTCGTCGGTCGCTTTGTAGGTGCGCATGATGTACTGCCACGCTTGGTAGCCAGCATCCACTCGTTGTCTGCACGACTTCAATGCGACCTGCACCAGAGGCGAACAACACCTCGAAATGACCATGAAGGTTAGTAGATGAGCAGCGCGAAATTCCGCCCAGAGTTCGGAGTCGTCTGCGTCCGGCGTATCAACAATGCCGTCGACGAACCTGCTGCCCGCGCCGCCCAGGCCGAGCCGCGCGGCCTAGCCCGAGCTGCCCTGGCCAACCCGATCCGCCCTGCTGCTCGTGCTACTGCTGCTGCTGGTGGAGGTGCTGCTAGGAGTGCTGGAGGTGCTGCAGCCTAGCTTCACCGAGCCGCTCTGCTGCTCTTACTGCTGCTACTGCTGCTCGTGCTACTGCCTTCCCTCCGTACTGCCCTACTGGTCGCGCGCCTCCTTGCTTGCCCGCTAAGACTTCCCTTCGTAGTAGCAGTGGGAGTGGTGACGGCGGTGGTGGCAGCAGTTGGAGAGGTGGCGGCCGTAGTAGCGGGCGCTGTGGAGCTGTTCGGCGGGGAGCTTCTGGCGGTGGCCAGATCCAGCTGCAGCGGCATCCGAGCGAGACCTTTACGCCCCAGCAGCTTCGTGAGTGGTACGCCAGTAGGTGTGGTGGCTGCGGCCGTAGTAGCAGTCGCGGTGGAGCTGTTCAGTGCGGAGTTTCTGGAGGTGGCCAGATGCAGCTGCAGCGGTGTCCGCACGAGACCCTTACGCCCCAGCGGCGTCTGCAGCTTCGTGAGTGGTACGCTCAGAGTGGGGGGACTTGGAGTACTGTCCGCTGCTCGTACGTCATTCGCACAGGTGATCGGGCTGGCCAGACTTGCGGGACAGTTGGTCACACACAGGCTCGCTGCTTCGCCTGTCTGAGCGACGCCTGGCGTGCAGTGTTTGGCGACGAGGCTGAGCTCCCCCGCTGGCTAGAGCTGCTTCGGAACAAGGTGGATATCTTTGCTCTAGACTAAGACACTATCCTCACTGCCATGTATGCTTTGCCTACTAGTACTCAGGGTGACTGTTACCTCTGTGTGCCGCCCGACCCTGGTATAGCGGCTACTGCTTTAGGTGCTGGTGAGTCTGCTCTAGGTGCTGGTGAGACAGCTCTAGGTGCTGGTGAGACTGCTCTAGGTGCTGGTGAGTCTGCTCTCTCTGGTACTGCGCCTGCTGAGGCCTTGCATACCTTCACGCTTGACTCAGGTGCTTCCCGCTGCTTCTTTCGCGACAGCACCACAGTCACACCACTCGCAGCACCGGTTGCAGTCTCTCTGGCTGACCCCTCTGGGGGACCGGTTCGTGCACGTTCCTCCACTGTTCTCCCGTGTCCGGCGGTTTCGTCTGGCTCACCTATCCACTTCGGATGGGGCCCCATCTCAGGAACGCCATCTCAACCCTCCCTCCTCCATCCCGCCCCTCTCCTTCCCCCTTGCTGCACAGCCCCAGCGCAGCACCACCAACTCGTTTTCACAGCCCTCGCAAGCACCCAACCCAACCCAACCCAACCCCGTCTTCCCTTCCTCCAGCTCACAATCTCGCCATATCCCCATCTATCTCATGCTGTTCGTGCAGATCGCGATAAAAAAGCGTCAGTAGCCAGCCAACGTTAGTAGCCAGCCTAACGGCAGTAGCTAGCCATCGCCGTCCCCTACCAACCCTAGTAACAAACCGTTCATTTTGCTGCCATGTTTCCGAGCAACCATGCTTCAAGTATTAGTTACCCTTACTCCATTCAAATTAGTTTCCCGTTTTCTCACACCCTAAACTCTGCACTGCTCAAGCTGCTGGGCGATCGAGGCCATGATACGCGCGATCGACCGCCAACAACGGTGCTGGCGCCGGCAGTCAACGCCATGGCGCTCATGACGGCCCACAGCATGCAGCAGCCCCGCGTTTCGTCAGCCATTTCAGTTGCGTTACATCAGCCCTTTCAGTTGCGATTTCGTCAGCCATTTTAGCTGCACTTCGTCAACCATTTCATCTGCATTTCGTCAGCCATTTCAGTTGCAATTCGTCAGCCCTTTCAGTTGCGATTTCGTCAGCCATTTTAGCTGCACTTCGTCAGCCGTTTCATCTGCATTTCGTCAGCCATTTCAGTTGCAATTCGTCAGCCGTTTCAGTTGCTTTTCGTCAGCCATTTCAGTTGCTTTTCGTCAGCCATTTCAGTTGCATTTCGTCAGCCGTTTCGGTTGCTTTTCGTCAGCCATTTCAGTTGCATGTCGTCACCTTCCAAATCGCCGTTTTTACTGTCCGTTTTTTGCATAACTCATGCGTCAGTATTCTCTGTTGTGCAAGGTTTTCTAATCGCCGCTTCCAGCTCACATTGAGCTGCGCCGCACATGCAGCTCACAACACGAGCCTCGTATGCGCCTTGAAAAGCGCCTAACACTGTGGGTCTCGTGTGGTTTCCCTGCAGGCGACGCGGCAGACGCTCTGGCGCTCAAGGCTGCCATTGACGAGCACGCCCTGCAGCCCTCCGCTCCAAGTCACGCGCGCCGCCACTGTTGGGCGATTGCAAACGAATGAGGAAATTTGCTGCTGGCGGTGCCTTCCGCCTTTGCGCGGTGCAGTCAGCTGTGGGACGGGATCCTCCCTCCTCCCCTCCTCGTCTTATCCCCGTCCCACCCTCCTCTCCTCCTCGCCTTTTCCCCGTCCCACCCTCCTCCCCTCCTCGTCTTATCCCCGTTCCACCCTCCTCTCGTCCTCTTTGCTTGTCTCGTCCTCCTCGCGTCTCCTCGCGACTTCGTCTGTGTTGGTGGGGCACTGGGATCGTCCCGAGTTGAGTGTGGGAGGGCTACAGGCGCGGCCTGGGGGGTTATGGGTGTGCTACCCACCATACAAACATGCCCTTTTAACCCAGTCGGTAGCAGGCTGGGCCAACAGTCTGCGACATGAATCCCGACGCCTAGACAAGTCTCAAAGTCCCAGACGCCCGGCTGGTCCCCTCATCCCTCCCCCTCCTCCCCCCTCCCTCCCCCCCCAATATGCCTGCACCCCCTCCCATCCCCTCCTCACACAAGACATCAGAAGCAGCAAGGGCGTTTGATATATTTACCACGAAGCTTTCTAACCGCTCGCTCGGTAGAGCCACCATGAAGCTTCCGCGCCCCTCTCTCCTCCTGGTCCTCCTCCTCGTCTCCGTCGCGCTGCTTCCGCTCTTCGCCACCTCGCGCACTCTTCCGCCTAGGCAGCAGCCCACCGGGGGCGAGATTCCGCCGGTCATGGGAAAAAACACCACCGCGGCCCCCCGCCACCCGCACCATGGGGGGAACGCGACGGTAGCGGCGGGGAACCGAACGAAGGGCGGGCATCCCAACAAGGGCCACCATCGCGGGAACAGCACTGCGGCGGGGGGACCTTCGCCAAAGCCAGCGAACGGAAACGTGAAGAACGGAAATGCGCCAAGCGGTCATAAGAACGGCGGCGCGCAGCCGAACAAGAATGGCGGCAGCGGCGGCGGCGGCGCACAGACGAACAAGAATGGCGGCGGCGCTGGCGCCAATAAGCCCCGTCGGCCGAAGCAAATTGCCGAGGAGAACTGTAGCAGGTGGGTTGCTTCTCTTTTTTTTCCCAGTAATGCTTACGAAGGGTACCTTTTTTCTAAAACATGAAACTTATCGCATCACGGTCTATTTCCCATCACGGCCTTTACTACAAAACGGCCTATATCGCATCAAACCTACCTCCAATCTCTGTCCCTGTCCCACCCCATGCCTCTTTTCTACCCTGTCCACTATCCCCTCCTCTCCTCTCCCCTGCGATTCCTCCTCTTCTCTCGTCCCACCCCTCTCCCCTCCTCCCCGCACCTCTCCCATTTTCTACTCCTCCTCGCCGTCCTTCTCCCCCTATTTTCCGTCTCCCCTCTCCTCTCCCCTCTCCCCTGATGTACTCTTTCCTGCCGCAAGCCACACATCACATTTTTTCGGACCATTACCTTCAGAACTATCTCCCTTCCCATCTGATTCCAAAGAATTGTCTTCTCGTCTCTTACCGTTCCCTACTCAAAACATATTTTTCACTATCTTCCCGTTTTTTACCCATAACAGCAAGACATCTTGGCCAGAAGTGGTTGGATGACGGGCGAATAGGCTCGCGATTACATCCTGACATCCATGCCAGAGTGTAACTGGGACGTGCGAATTATCGCGAACAGAGGATTCGCCACAATGGATTATCCCACAAACCGCGTTCGAATCTTCGTCGATAAGGGTGGCATCGTTCGCGTTCCTCCGAGAATCGGCTAACTCTCACAGGGTGACTGTATTGTAACGGTCTCAGGGATCTCCCTCCCTGGCCTAGAGGTCAGAGGATATCACACAGTGTAGGCCAGCTCCAATAGCACACTGCCACGTGTTCTGACTCAGTGGTAGTTGTTAGAAACTTAGGCAATCGGGGTTGACTATCGAGAGAATTGGTACAAGAGAGAAACCCTAAGGGGTTATACCCCATAGTATCTACCCCACTACAGCCTACCCAAAAATGTAACATATGCATATGTTTGACACACCCCCATAGGCAAAGTGGGGGAGAGCAAGAGGTCACAAGACCAGTCAAGAAAAGCAAAGCAAGCTCAGGGTGGATCACAACGTCACCACACACACTGAGCACAAGCAAAAGGCCACAAGGCCAGTTCACATGCAGAGGTATATATGCAACAAGAACAGTACAGTGATCTCTACCTAGCAAGAGCAAGCATGCAGGTATATATATATAGATCACAGTACAAGCAGAGTCTACAGCAAGTGCGGAAACGTAGGCACAAGGCCCAACAAGGTACAAAAGCGCTGATGATCACCAGACGGAAGTGCCTTGGCGAATATATCAGCAGTGTTGGCCCGAGTGGCCACGTGAGCAAGACGAAGCCGACCCCGCTGCTGCAACTCTCGAGCCAGGAAGTAACGCAGAGCGATGTGCTTCGTTCTGTGCTCCTGACACAAGGCAATAGCTGCCTTGTTGTCGACGTACAGAACTGGAGGAGAACGAGGCCTCTCTCCCAAGTCGGTCAGCAGGTAGGTGAGCCAGCGTAACTCCTGTGCAGCCATGGCTGTGGCGTAGATCTCAGCCTCACAACTGGAGCTGAGAACAGAAGACGAGCGCGTAGACCGCCAAGAAACAGAGCCAGAGCCAAGACTGAAGGTGTAACCCTTTGACGACCGCTGCGTAGCCTGGTCGTCAACCCAAGAAGCGTCCGAGTGACCAGTGAGGACAACGTCGCCCCGTCCTCCAAGCACGAGCCCCATGCCCGATGTACTGCAAAAGTAGCGTAGTACCCTCTTAGCAGCATCCATGTGCACCTTTCGGTGCCGACCAGGAGCCACGTAGCGAGCCAGAAGGCCAAGAGGGTACGCGAGGTCAGGACGAGTGCAGGTCATCAGGTACATGAGGCAGCCAACTAGCTCTGGATAAGGACCACTCGGCTCTACGGACTCGTCCGAAGGTGGAGCTGAGAGCGAGTGACCTGTAGCCAGAGGAGTGGCCTGTGCCGAGGACCAGGTGAAGCCGAAGCGCTGAAGGACCTGCTGCACCATGTGTGACTTAGTCAGAGTGATGGTGCGGCGTGCTCTGTCCCGGGTGATCTGCAAGCCAAGGTAACTGCGCAGCTCACCCAGGTCTATGCACGTGTGTCTCTTCTGCAGCTCCGACTTCACCAGGGCGAGAGCCTCCGTGTCAGCAGTGGCAAAGACCAAGTCGTCGACGTACACGAGGATGTAGAACGGCGGCAGCGAAGTGTCGGTGCGCAGAAACAGTGATGGGTCAGCAGTCGAAGGAGCAAACCCAAGAGCCGCAAGTGTCGTCCTCAGTGTGTCGTGCCACTCACGTGGCGCCTGGCGGAGACCGTAGACCGGCCGCCGGAGGCTCCACTGGGTACCAGAAGGGAACGACCCAGTGAAGCCAGGTGGGCGGCGCAGCCAGATCTCCTCGTGCAGGCTGCCCTGTAAGAAAGCTGTGCTGAAGTCAAGGGAGTGAAGCTCGTAGTCACGCTGAGCGGCAACGTGCAGCAACACCCGAAGAGTGGTCATCTTCGGGGTGGGGGAGAAAGTCTGGAAGAAGTCAACTCCCTCCCGCTGACTGAAGCCTCGAGCAACGTAACGAGCTTTGAAGATAGGCGGAGAACCTGGCGGCCGCTTCACCCTGAAAATCCACATGCCGTCGACGATGTTCGCCCCAGGAGGGGGAACCTCGTCGACGTAGGTGCCTGTGGACTTCCAGGAAGCCATCTGTGCGTCCATGGCTGTCTGCCACTGAGAAGAGTACTCACCCGCGATCGCCTCAGCGTAAGAGCGCGGGGTCAGGATGTCTGGTGCATCCGGGTCTCCCTCAGGGGCAAGCAGCATGGCCACGAGTTGAGGTGCAGCGGCCGCAAGACACTCAAGGTCCTCCTGTCTGTCCTCAAGGACGTCCGTGCCAAGAGCACACTCACCCCCGACGGACGGAGGACAGACAGACTCAGACTCAGCAACAAGACTAGCAGCGTAGTCTAGACGACAGGCAGCAGCAAAGTCAACCAGCTCAGCGACAAAGGCAGACGCAGCAGCAGACTCAAACGACGGGTCAGTGACAACAGTGGCTAGCAGACGCATGACAGTAGGGTGCTCAGCACGAAACCGGTCAGACTCAGGGTCCGGAACGTGCGGAAGAGAAGACGCAGGAGGAGACGGCAGAGGAACACGCTGCGGAGGAGAGGAAGGACGACGGACTACGAGGTGGGTGTCGGGGACAGCCGACTGACGCGGACGAGGAACACGACGACCAGAACGGACAGGCGAGACAGGATGCGACGCAGGCGCACGACGCTCAGTAAGACCCCCTGTCTGCTCAGTGTAAGGAGAAGGAGCAGGCAGCGATGAGCCAGGCTGTAACGGAAGACCAGTAGACGAAGGGAGACTAAGAACCTGGCGAAGCACAGAGTCAGGCGGTGGCTAAGACCGCGGAGACGGTGGAGCAAAGAACAGGCGCGGCTGTGCAGCGACACCAGCACCAGCAGCTCCAGTACCCCCAGCAGCTCCAGCACCTCCAGCAGCCCCAGAACCCTCAGCGTCAGCTCCTCCAGGACCAGCTCCACCAACAACAGCACCCCCAGAACCGGCACCTCCAGTCCCAGGGTCTCCAGCCTCAGTGTCTCCAGCAGCAGCACCCCCAGACCCAGGGTCTCCAGCAGTAGCACCCTCAGGCTCAGCAGCACCTCCAGCCCCAGCAGCTCCAGTACCTCCAGTACGAGCACCTCCGGGACCAGTACCACTCCCAGCTCCAGTGACGTCAGCAGAAGTACCTCCAGCAGCAGAGCCCCGAGCTCCAGAAGCTCGACCCTGACGGCGACCGTACCAGTCGTGCAGCTGCTGTGAGGTGAGAGGCACACGCGGACGAAGGCGGCTACTCCAAGGAGACCGCGCAGCAGCAGACTCAGAACCCTCAGGTGTCGCACCCCCAGACTCAGTACCACCAGGCTCCTCACGCTCGGGCTCAGCACCTCCAGACACAGCACCCCCAGGCTCAGCACCTCCTGGGTCCTCACACGCAGGCTCCGCACCCCCAGGCTCAGTACCCCCAAGCTCCGCACCCCCAGGCTCAGCACCCCCACGCTCCGCACCCCCAGGCCCAACACCCCCAAAGACAGCACCACCCCCAGCAGGACCTGAGTCACCAGTGACCTCAACAGGCGCAGGCACGGGAGGGTCTACCCGAGAAACACCTGAAGGAGCGGGACCTGGCGCGGGGAGGGGGTCTACCTGGAGAGGACCTGGGGCGAGAAAGAGCGGCGGGGGGGGGGCGAGGGGCAGTGCGGTAGGGAAAGAGACGGTAAAAGGGGACGGACTCGTCAAAGGTGACGTCCTGAGACGGAAAGACACGGCGTGAGGCTGGGTCGTAAAACTGCCAGCCATGCGCGTCAGGGACAAAGCCAAGGAAGACGCAGGGAATGGCGCGAGCGGAGAGCTTGTCCGCGGTGGTATCGCGGACAAAGGCACGAGCACCCCAGACCCGGAAACGCGACGCATCGCCAACCTTCCCCGTCCACAGCAGTGTGGGTGAGGTCTCCGGCAAGGAGACACGGGGCCAGAGGTTGAGCTGATGCGCGGCGTACCGGACCGCAAACGGCCACAGAAAATGGGGGGCAGCCGCATGGATCATGGAGGTACGAGCGACCTCCATGACTAAGCCAATGCGGCGCTCAGCAACCCCATTCTGCTGCGGAGAGGCCGGAAGCGTGAACGTCTGGCGGATGCCATGCTCCGCACAGAAGGCTGCCAAGAGGTCTGAGGGAGCTGGAGACGAACAGCGCGGATCCAGGGGATCAAAACATCAGGGACCTCCCCCTTGCTGCGCAAGGGGAAGACCGTGGTGTAACGCGTGTAGTCGTCGACGACCAGCAGGAAGTACCGCTCGTGGCCCTGTCCACGGACGCGGGCTGGGCCCCACACGTCCAGGTGGAGAGTCTGCAGGCGAGCCTCTGTGGGAGGGAACGAGGAGGAGTGAGGAGCGGCGCGCTGCCGCCCCTCGACGCAAGGAATGCAGGGCGGCGCAGGCGAGGGAGGGAGGGCAGGCAGAGACTCGGGAAGGCCAGAGACCAGGTAGCGAGAGTGCATGCTACGAAGGCGAGGCAGGGAGGGGTGACCAAGGCGGTGGTGCCACAGGAGAGTGTCGTGCGACAGGCGGCGACACTCACACTGGGTAGCTACCTGAGCAGACGTGTACAGCTGGGGGGACAAAGGGGTGTAGCGTGACGCAGTGGTGAGGGTGTACAGACTGGACCCAGGCGCATGTGTGAATGTGGCCAGGTGGCGGCCGGTCCGAGAGCACGTACAGATCGCCACACGCTTCCCTCCAGGAGTAAAGGTGTCAACCCAATGATCCTGAAGGACGGCATTGCTCACCAAGTTCGTAGAGAACGAGGGGAGGTGGAGATCAGACAGCTCACCAGACGGGACCGCCGGACACGGAAGCACAGTGGAAGACCGTGCAAGCACTGGGCCCCGAGAGGGGTCAGCCAGCGAGACAGGAACAGGTGCAGGGAGGGGAGTGACTGTGGTGCTGTCGCGAAAGAAACAGCGGGAAGCACCAGAGTCAAGTGTGAAGGTGTGCAAGGCCTGTGCGGACGCAGTACCAGGGGGAGCAGACTCACAAGCACCTAGTGCCATAGGCGCTATACCTGGGACTATACCTGGGTCAGGCGGCACACACAAGTAGCAGTCACCCTCAGCACTAACAGTCAATGCATACATGGCAGCAAGAATAGCCTCATAGTCAAGATCAAAGATAGGTACATCACGCCTAAGCAGGTCTGCCCAGTTGGGGAACTCAGTAGCATCAGGAAACTTGACGCGCCAGGCGTCGCTAAGCCGAGCAAAACAGCGGTACTCAGTGTGAAACCCTGTGCACTGGCGACCAGTGCGGGGACCTGTGCGAATGATATAGGGGCAGCGACCAGGACCCCCAGACGCCCCACGCCCGGCATACCAGTCAAGAAGCTGCTGGGAAGTGGGGGTCTGGCGCTGACGCTGCTACTGCTGCTGCTGCTGCCCCTGGCCACCACGGGTGTCACCCAAGCCCCCACCACCGCTGCCACCACCACTCCTCCCTCCGCCACCACCGCCGCCGCCACCGCCACCGCTCCCGGCACCACCACCGCCCCCACTACCACCTCCACCCCCACGACCACCCCCACCACCTCCACCTCCCCCGCCGCCTCCACCACCCCCCCCTCCACCGCCACGTCCGCCACCCCTGCCACCCTTGCCTCCCCTGGAGCCGCTGCGCTTCCCACTAGGAGCGGAACCAGCTGCGACCTGCTCAGCACCGAGGAGGTCGACAGCAGCAGCTGCGGAGGCGTAGGAGGAGGTAAGAGGGGAGGGGGAGCACCCCTCAAAGAGGGGAGTGCGGGGAGTACCACGAGCAGCACCTACAGCTAGAATGTTCTTCTCGGCTGCTAGGAGGTGCTTCTCGAGGTCGTCGACAGTGAGAGAATGGGGGTCAAGGGCGAGGAAGTGATCCCTGACTGAGCGAAGAGTGTCAGGGAGGCGGGTGATGAGGAAGTAGAGAGTAAAGTACATCGGGGGGTGGTTCTCTGCGAGGAACTCGGCTGGAAGGGCGGCACGAAGGCGAGTGTCACTAGCGCGTAGGTGAGAGATGAGGTCCTCAGCGGTGGTAAACGAGGACAGGTCGGGGAACAGGTAGGGTAGCATAAGTGGACCGAGGGCTGCAGTGGCCAAGGAAGAGTAGCGGGCAACTACAGCTTCGTACAGTGCCTTGGCAGTCTTGTGCTGGCTAAAATGCGCTCGCTCTGTGATCGGCAGATGGTTGCAAATAGCTAGGCGTGCAGCAGCATCTCGGGTCTGCCACTGGGAGCGGGCTAGAGCAGTCTCAGTGTCAGCAGAAGCAACGGCAATGCCAGACACGTAATCGAACAGGGAAACACCGTCCTTGGCATCAGTCAGGAGGAACAGTTGCAGGTCGTCGAGCCAGGTGGCGAACTCTACGGGACGACCGTCTGGATCAAACTCTAGCACATTAAGCGTCGCCATAGTAGCAGTGCAGGCAAGGCAGCTCAAGGCAGGCAGGCACTCAAGGCAGGCAGGCGCTCTTGTCAGGCAGGCACTCAAGGCAGGCTCTCCAGGCAGGCTAAGACAGGCAGGCGCGCGGCTCACGGGCGGCACACTGGCAGGGCACGCGCGGCTGCGGGCTGCGCGTGGCTGTGGGCTGCGCGTGGCTGTTGGCTACACGTGGTGACGGGCTGCGCGCGGCTGTGGGCTGCGCGCGGCTGCTGTCTGCGCGTGGCGACGGGCTGCGCACGGCTGCGTGCTGCGTGCGGCGGCGGGCTGCGCGGGCGTGGCCTAAGCGGGATGCGCGCGGGCGGCTTAGGCGGCGCGCTGGCCGGCAGCAGGCCGCGCGGGCGGCTAACGCGGCGCGCGGGGCCGAAAACGGGCTGCGCGGGCTGCTTAAGCGGCGCGCGCGGGAAAAAAAAAAGGGCCGCGCGCGTGCAGCCGAGGCGCGCGCGGGCAGTAGGCAAGGCAGGCAGGCAGGTGAGGTAACGCGGTAACCGGTGGGCCCTAATCTTAGGTCCTAAAGACCTACTGCTCTAGATACCATGTTAGAAACTTAGGCAATCGTAGTTGACTATCGAGAGAATTGGTACAAGAGAGAAACCCTAAGGGGTTATACCCCACAGTATCTACCCCACTACAGCCTACCCAGAAATGTAACATATGCATATGTTTGACAGTAGTTAGATTAGAACGCACCATTTGTATAGAGACGCTTATGTACGGTACCGTACCTTTCTTGACCAGGGTTGAACATAGTGACCTAATCAGAGGTCAATTGGTGTACCGTACTAGGCTACTAGCCTAATGTTTAGACTTACAATATATTATTACCCTGATACAAAAAGTTCTGATCTGAATCTCCTGGTCATGACTGGACAGGGTGTCCTGACAATCAGCCTTGTGGAAATCAGAACCTCAACCCAGAACTCTCATGTGGGTTTCAGAGTGAGGCCAGGGACTCTCAGCCCTTTCTACTACAAACCAAGCCCCGACCCCCCACTTCCTCTACCGTGGTCACTCCAGCCCATATCCCGACATTTCCTCCTTTCTAGTACCGGAATCTATCCGTTCCTCGTGCCATCACTTCTCTCCAAGGTCCTGCTAGTCCTCTCCCCAACCTCCCTCCCTCACGTGTTCAATGTCATTTTTACGGTAGAATGTTTGTCCAGATCCATTTACGTTTCAAGGGGATACGGTAGTTGCTAGCTAGCTACCATCAACGGAAGCTCAGGCTTGTGGGAGTTGCAAATGATGGCTTCTGTTCTGAGAAGCATGGCAAATTGAGTGGTAATGTTGGAGAGTACAAGGAGAACAGCTAAAGTTTCAAGCAGGGTTTCAAATCTCATCTTGCGGTGCAAAATGGCAAACTTGATTGTTCTGCATGCCAGCTTCTCTATTGAGTACCGTAGCAGTAGCATCTTCCTGCAAGACAGTTGCACGGGCACACTGATTGCGCGCAACCAATCGATGTCTTAGCTGTTTGCAGATGCCAATTCTCGCCAGCATTGAATGCCGACTTTATGATTTCTTGAAGGCACACGTGCGATTCTTAGTCTTGAGACGTGACTCTGGGATTCTTAGCAGCCACTTGTTGTCTTCAAACCTGTGCGGATCCAAAAGAGAGAAGGGCAGCGGGGGCGAGAGGGAGCAGCGAAAGCAAATGCATTCAGAGGCATGCATGGATTGAATAGATGAAGCCAAACCATATGTATGGTAATTGTTCATGTTCCCCACCCATGTAAGAAACAAATGTCTGACATTGACAGCAGGCACATGAGCCTTGCATCTTGTTTTGTTACTCTACCCTGTGGTGAAGCTAGTCTCCACCCCTCTTCACTCCTCTCAACCACTTAGCACGGGGAAAAACAAAAGATATCGATTCACCTTTACCTCCACTCACCTGTGCTCGCTGCTGTCCTTGCTCTCTCACCTTGCACTCACCTTGCCAATGTTCGTCCCACTCTTCTTGCCGCTGGTCCTGCCGGGGCATGTGAGCTTGTGGGAGGGCCAGTGCGCCTTTTGGCACTCTCTGCTGCAATACGCCACCTTGCCATACCCACCGCAATTCCTCAGCTTCACACCACCCCCCCCTACCCTGTCACATCCCTCAGCACCGCACAGATACCCCTCGTAAGCAGCATGACCAGAAGCTTTTGAAACCGAAGCTTGTGCACTTGCATGGTTTGGCACTGCAGCAAAGGCCTTCACAGGAGGATGGGTGGAAGAGGCAGCAGGGGAGGCAGGGCGGTAGCACGGCTCCCCCAGCAGCATCTCTCGCAGACATGCAAGCAGGATGGTTCCCCCTGGCCATGGCTTCAGATATGCCAGCACCTCCTTCTTCTTGCCCTTCCCCTCTCTGCCGCCACTACTGCTGGCACAGCTATCCCTGTTGTTGCTGCTGCTGCTGCCACCGTCGCCGCCGCCGCCGCCGCTGCTGCCACTGCCACCAACACTACTTGTACCCGACCCATCCTGGCCATCCAGGTCAGCACAGAACCTCGTCTGTGTTGCCGCCCGGAACATGTCAATCATCATCTGCCCATTGACCTCCTCCCTCCGAGGCTCCCTGCTGCCCTTGCAAACCAAGCTGAGCCCTGCAGCGATAGACGCAGGGTCGTACCACTTGCGTCCGTCCCTCACACTCGCAGGCCACGCCATCACCGCTGTGGCGCACCACGACCGCACCTCCTCCCACGCCTTCCAAACATCCTCCTCGTCCTCCTGCTCTCCCTCTTCCTCTTTCCCCACTCCGTTCCTTCCACTCCTTGCCCTGCGCCCTTTCGACTCTCTCTGCTCAGCCTTCCTACCCTCGGCTCCCAGTTGCCCTTGCACCATGGCAATCTCCCTGGCCCATTTCAGAGCGATCACGAGCAGCAGGAGCATGGGCAGCTTTTCCGCATGATCACGAAGCGCAGGCAGGTGCAAACGGATAGGCAGGTTTGAGCAGGCGGGGTTGTACAAGCACAGCGTGTCTGCAAGCTGAGTGAGCTCCAAGGAGGGCGGTGGGAAGACATAGACGAAGCGGTTGAAGAGAACAGACGCGGGGCGGTATGCGAAGTTGGCAATGACAGCAGCAAAGGGAATGATGGATTTGTACCGCGAAAAGCACGATGCGCATTCGGCACACGCGGGCGGAGGAAACAATCTGCTGGCGACGTCCACAATAAAGTCAATATCCGCCCTGCAGCGAACAATCGGAAGTTCCTTTTTGGAAGTCGACATCCCGCCTGCAAGTGTTGGAGCATTGATGTGGATTCTCTGGGTGCGGCCACCCCAGTTGCTCCTCCCCCCCCGTCCGCCTCCCTTATGGCCAGCTGTCCTTCCACCTCACCCCTTCCCACCCTTGCGCTTGCCTCCTCCTCCTCGTCTTGCTGCCTTCACAGATGTTTCCTCACCACCCTCACCTCGCTCCTCTCCATCCTCTCTCACATCGCTCTCCGCACTCGCTTCACTCTCCTCTCTCTCCTCACTCTCCTCCACGATCCCCAGTTCAAAGCATCTTGCATTCGGATCATCAGGAAACTTCATAGCATCTTCATTGCCCTGGGGCCATTCGTCCCACTCACAGAAATGTTTGGCTCCAGCCAGAGGCTTGGGGATGGCACCGAACCTGACCAACAGGCTTGGGAGGTCGTGAAAGGGGTGGCGAATGGGCAGGTTGTGCTCCTGTGGGCTGTCCTTGAAGCATTGCTTCGCTGAGATGGAATCTGAGCCGTAGATGCGCACCCACTGCAAGATGGAGCTGACGCGATACGTGAAGGCTGCAAGAACAGAGTTGGAGTTGACAGGCACACGCACAGCGGTGGAGACTGCACTGGAGGCAGCAGAAGCTTGAACTCCAGCTGAGGGAGCAGCGCCAAGAGAAGAGGCAGCTAGCAGTGGTGGTGCTTCTGCAGCTGCGGCTGCCTCTGCAGGTGCATATCCTGCTGCCACCCCTCCGCCTGCTCCTGCTCCTCCACATCCCCTTCCCCTCTCACTTGTCTCCCTTCTCTGCCTATCCCTTCGCTGCCTCTCTCTTTCCAGCCTCTCCCTGGCCTCTTCAATAGCTGCATCTTCCACCCGTGTCTTGCTCGCGTTGTTTCCATCTAGGATGAAGACTTGCGCATCTGGGCAACTCCCGGCCTTAGATAGCAATGCGGCGACTGTAAAGGCGAAGTCAGTGGCACCCACGCCACTCACATACATGCCCTTGGGAATATCCCTGCCTTCCTTGTTGCCCCGGCAGCCAAGCCCATCAATACTGCCGCTGCCACCACCGCTGCCACCACCGCTGCCACCACCGCTGCCGCCGCCCATCTGGCAGTGGGTGCACCCGAACTGCCTCCATTCCGCTCCTCCACGCTCCAAAATCCAAGCCATCCCATCCACATACCTGTCCCACACACGCCCCTTCAAATGCTTCTTCCAATCCCCATCCTTCCCATCCCTGCCACCTTTCTTCTCCCCTGCAGTACCCTTTCCGCCATCACCTGCTCCCCTCTTCTCAATATCCCTATTTTGCGTCTTCTGAGAAGTATTTCCCTCAGCTCCCTCCTTTCTCTTCGCATGCGCCTTCTCCAGCCCGCCTGACAGCACATGCTGCACAAAGAACCCAAACCCTTCCTTCAGATCAGCACTCTCCTTCAACCCCAGCACCTGCACCAGCATGGAAGCCAAGCAGTCCGGCTGTTCTTGACGAATGACACCCAGTACGATTGCCATGCGAGGATAGGTTGTATCAGAGAGCTCCTTCTGAGCCTTCCATAGAGTCACAATGCGTGGGGAGCTCGCTACAAGCACAAGGAAGGCAGCAAAGCTGACCGCACGGCGGTATCTGGCCCAGCATCTGCTGCAGCACCAGCAGCAGGACCACACTGCAGAAGCAACTGCAGGTTCAGCTGGAGAAAGAGAAGGAGGACTGGAAGCAGCAGGAGCAGAGGCAGGTGCATCACAATCGCGAGTCAAAGGAATGGCAGGGAGGTAGGATCTCAACCTCCCCAGGTCCATGAGCACGCCCACACGAGGCTCAGCCATCCACTCGAGAATCATCGCTTCTGCACATTGGTAAGGCGCGGATGCTGCCTTCCTCTTCAGCTCCTCCACCGCTGCCATCCCCTGCAGGCGTTCAGACTCCCGCACTGGATACCTCATCTCCCACTCGAGCTCGGACCAGGATGCGCGCGGATGTGGATCAGCAGGGATGTAATCAGAAAGGGGGTTCTTCATTTCACGGCGAAAGCTGTTAAGGTCAGCCATTTCCAGAGCGCACTGTGCGCGGCTGCTCACTGCCCGGTCAAAGCAGCACTCGCATGCCTTGAGATTCCACCCACCTCTCACGTCCAAGTAATGAACCATGTCCGCTCGCGACAGCAGCCGAAGCGTCTCTCGTGCTCCATAATCGTCCGTTCCCTCTGCTCCCTCCACTAATGTTTGCTCCTCTTCCTGAACCGGTCCTTCGCAATCGCTTGGGACTTGGAGCTTCTCTAGTCTCTCCATCAAACGAGACTCCTCCCTAGGTGCTGTCTCCAGAGCCACTCTCTCGACATCAACCCTGGTCGTTTCAGTCGTACAACCCATTTGGATAAAAGATGCCAATGAAGCGAGAGAAGGTTCAGAATCCACAGAGGCGATAGGAGCGACAGTTAGCACTGAAGCCTGAAGCTTTCCTAACCCCCTACCGCCTTCTTCTCTTTCCATCTGCCCGTTCTCCTCCTCTTTCCCGCTGCTAGAAACGTTGCGATTCCGTTTGCTGCAGTCAATAGAGCTGGTGACAGCAGCAGCAAGAGGAGCAGCCGCATCAGGAAGCGCAGCAGCAGCAGGTGCTACAGCTGGAGCAGGAGAAACGGGAGGAAGAACAGTAGCAGCAGGAACCACAAAAGCAGCGGGCGAAGCGGTGGTAACAACACAAGGTGGAGCAGCAGTGACAGCAGGAAGTGCGTTGACAGCAGGTGCAGCTGCAGGAATGATCACATCCTGTTCAGCTTTAGCCTTGCCCTTATCCAGTCCGTCTATATACCCAGTTTTCGCCGGAAGCACCTTGATGATTGAAGTCGATTTGAGCTTCGCTTGTTCTACGGTTAAATCAGGCGAGAGGTATGCAACCTGGCCAAGAACCATGAAATGGACCTGCTGGGTCCGAGCCGCTGATAGATTTTCCTCCCGCGCTCTCTCACCGTCTAATGAACGTTCTTGTGCTTCGCATGGTAAGCAGTTAGGCAGGTGGGACTGAAACAGTCTGTTGAAGACTAATCGAAGCAGCTCATTTGGAGAGGCATGTATGTGAACGTCCACGTAGGACGAATGAGATGGCTTACTCTCAGGACAGCTGTCGTTACGCATGCTACTGACGACGCCATTGCTAGAGCATTCCGCTCCGTCTTTGCTGCTATGATCGTCGGATTCACGTCGAATCAGATCAGGTGGGACCCTAAACCTAACAATGAAAGACATTTCGTCAGAACTATGTATTCAGTGCTAGCTACCGCAAAAGAGGACAACGAAGTTACTTAGTGTTGGTTGTTAGAACGATAAGCCGAAGCATTTCCAGATGAGAGGAACCGAATGCAGGTAAGGAGGTGTTGCTATGGAAGGATATGGATGTCAGGATGAGTGGCAGGAGCGAGTGAGAAAGCAGAAGGGGAATGTCATTCCAGCCGCTGCTGGTTTTGTTTGTTCATGAATGAGGGGTTCGGCAACAAGGAGCTCTGCTTGGTTTCTTGGGTTCGGGTGGTCTGGTTTGGTATGGCTTGCTTTGGTTTGGCTTCGAAGAGCCGTTGGGGAAAGGTTGGGTTGATTTTGGCGCGAAATCCAGGTTTTGACAGAAGTGGCTCGACATTCTCAGGGGCTTGGTGGAAGCTGGTTGGTTGCCGAACTCCAGCCGATACAAACAAACCTGTACCGAGCCTGTGCTTGATGCGCCTGCCGAACAGGGTGGGTGAGTCGTTCCTTCGACGAAAGGATTCTTGTTGCTTGACCTTTTGGCCTGTGTCCTCCACAAATAATTTCGCCCACTGCTGGTTGCACTGCAATAGACATAGCTTCATTCAAATGCTCAAGCAGCCCGTGATGCAGTGACTTCTCTGCATCAATGGAGCGTCGCTGTCATGTAAACTCACAGCTTTTTCGGATTCAATATGTTTCCCTTACCACGCTCTTATAATGCTACTGATTAGGAACAATTGCTGAGCCTAGCCAAACCTTTGCAAACGTTTTAAAAGTTACAACAATACCCTGTTACGAAAACCTATTACGGTTGCATCAGTTTTCAAGCCAATACTTATGACCACCCCTTACACAGCTGTATCCTCGCGTTAGCGCGTGTACAGATTGGCGGAGAAGTCTCAGATACCGCATTGTCGTCATGCATTCGTGACGTAACCAGAAATGTGATATCTCTGGAATTGAGTAGGAATTTCTAAACCATAGGCACTTACTCGAGTATTGCTTGGTCTGTCGCACGTGCCGTTCGAGGATAGATTCAGAATCCCAGCTGATGTTTTGAGGCGCTCAAGATAAGGAAATCCTAATCGATAGGCGCTTCTTTAAGTTTTGAGTGCTTTTGTCCAACATGGCATTTAAGGTCAGATTTAGAATCCCAGCTGATTTGATTCGACACGGATCAGAGGACAATAGAAATGACGACAGTAGCACAGAGGGTTGCACCATCCGTAATAGTGACGTCAGCGGTCATAGTGACGTCATCAGAGCAAGCCACTACAGCTCCTCTGAAAACGCATCAGCCGCATCATCCCACACTGTCGTCTCCCTTACGGTTTTCCCTAAGGAACTTCTTGGGTCAGTCTTCAATAGACTATTTCAGACTCATCTTCCACACTGCTGCTTACCATGTGAGACACGTCATCAGCAGCTGGGAGTACCGGGAACAGATCATGTCGTTCGACCGCAGCAGCAGCAGCAGCAGCAGCACGTCCGCTTCATGATTTTTGGGCAGGTATCGTACCTTTCTCCTGAGGCAACAGTACATCGAGCCAAGCTTAAAACCGGTACAACCATCTTAGTGCTTCCGGTGAATGCAGTGGATCATGGAGAAGGCCCGGGTTGTAACGCACCACCTAACGCACCACCTAACTTCTTCCTAGTCTAGGTCGAGAAATGTCTCGACAGAAATCGGACTACGGGAGTTGAAGGTTGAGTTGGGAGAGAAAGGTTGGCTTGGTATTCCAAACCTCAACTTTGAGGCTTGGGACTTTCCAACCCAACAGAAGTGAGGATTGGGAAGTTTTCCAACCCAACCAAAGGAATGTGCAAGGTTGGATTTCCAACCAATGGGAAGTTGACAGTTGTTGTTACAATCCACACAAAGTTTAAAACAACCATACATTGTGCTAAGTTGGGTTTTCCCCAACCAAACTAAAGTGCCACATAGGCTCCAAGCCTATTAGCTACCCAACCATGGAAGCCATGGTTGGGAAGAGCCCCAAGGGGTATTGGGGAAGGGGTTGGAGCTCTCAAGCTCATTCCCACCTCCCAACTCCAACAATCTAACTTGGAAATGGGATTTTCACTCTAAGTCTTTTGGTTCTCCTAACAAGCTCTCCTACACAACTAGACTTGTGATTCTTCAAGGACAAGCTCTACAAGAAGCTACCTACCTACTTGCTAAAGCTCCATCAACCTACTTCAAGCTCTCTTGCTCATCTCAAGCTTCAAGGATATTATCAAGGCTAGATTACCCCTTGGTGGGGTTAGTTAAGCTTGGAAGCCTTGTATCTTGATTCTATATAAGTTGTCAAGGAGGATTTATATTTAACACACAGTTGCCCGTTGTTATAAGGGCCGTGGTTGTTACATTGGTATCTAGAGCTAGGGTTATCCTAAGCCTAGTGGGGATTTTGCCCCTAGAGATTTTGTTTTTATAGATCTTGGAGTTGTGGTTTCTCTTTCATAGAACACTCAAGATCTGGAAGCTTGAAGAGTTCAAGATCTACAAGATCTACAACTTCAACTTCAAGCTAAGAAGAGAGATTTATCTCTCTTGCCCACCTTTTGGTGGAAGACTCTCTACTGTTGAGTAGTGGAGTATAAACTAAGATCTGGAGGATTTGTTGAGGGTTATTCAAGTTCTCTTTATTGAGACTTGGATAGACTCTGCCCTTTCACTAGGTGATTGGGAGTGTTAGCAACAAATCTGTTACATTTGGTAACTTTGAGTTATTCTGTAGAAGAAATTTCTTTTATAAGAATTTCTTGCTTTACCATTGAGGTGGTAAAAAGACTTTAACAGAATCAACCCAGATCTCTAAAGCTCCCTTAATCCTTATGGCATCTGGCCAAGAGAAGGACATGGCAAGGGAGGAAGGGCCCACTGCACCTAATGAGGTGGTGAACAATGCTGCTGATATTGACCTCAATCAAGATGAGGCAATGGCTGACATTGAGCTGGATGACATTGAGAACCTGGACTTGGAGGATGAGGATAACTATGTTGAAGCTGTTGACCATGGTGAAGCTGATAACCATGGTGAAGCTGATAACAATGGGGAGGAGGACAACACCGGTGACAAGGAGAACACTGGTGATGACAATTACTTCACTGAGGGTGAAGGCATGAGTTATCCTGTCTCCGAGGAGATTGTCCAACTCCAGGCTAAAGTGTCAACTCAGAATATCACCATCCTGCAGCAGCAGAAGTCCATTGATGGACTCACAAAGCTGGCTAACAAGCTTAAGGCTGAGTTGGGCGTTGTCACGAAGGAGGCTTGCCAATTCCGTCGCAGCCTGGGCACTAAGAAGCGCCAAATTGAGGAGCTTCAGGATAATTGCAACAATATGCAAGCGTCAATCAACAAGCTTTATGAGCATTTGAGGGAGATTAGGAGGGAGGGCATTTACCAGCCTCCTCCTGGGCGTAGGCCCGCTCCTGCTGCTCAGACGACACCCGCTCCGCCCGCACCTCCGGCGGTAGGCGCTGCGACGGCTATGCACCAGCCACCTCCAACTGAGAACTCACCCTTTGGGTCTCTCTCGGCGCCTCTGCCTGACTTTATCCATGGCAAGACGGAGGTGGAGCCTTGGCTTGACCTGGTGGATACCACCATGACCCTTGCGAATGTGCGCCCCGAGGCTCGCGTCCCCGCAGCTACTCGTGCATTGGATGAGGTGGCACGCAGGGCGGTGTACGGCGCTAAGAAGCAGGCGCAGGGACCGTTTGCATGGCCGGAGTTCTGCACCGCGCTGAGAGAGGCGTTCATGGTCAAGAAGTCCGACCTGGAACTTCGCGGACGCCTCGAGAGTATTAAGTGTCGTGACCGTTCGGTGCAGGACTATGCGGTCGAGTTCGAAGCCGCAGCACGCTTGCTCCAGAAACCCTTGTCCGATGAGGAGATGATGCACATCTTCATGAAAGGCCTTCCTGTCAAGCTGCAGCAGGCACACGTGACAGGTGGCATGACCAATTGTGACAAGAGAAACACACAGTGATCTTCCAGAAAAGGACTCAGATTGAAACTTATGGCACGCTGAAATATCAGTGCGCCTTGCCCAAAATTGTGCCTCAATCAGTGCAAGGGATCTCTCCCAGACGGCAGTCACCTTGCACCTGCACATGGTGGGAGTCATGCAGAGAAATTGAGGGTGTAAATGATCGATGGCGCTGGTGGCACTGGTGGAAGGGCGGAGCTGGTGGGATGAACAGCAATCAATTCGCAAGAGGGGGCTATATAACAGCTCGCATTCAAAAAGCAAGCAACCTGCAGAATATCGCTAAAAAAACCAGTGTGTTGGTTCAAATGGCCACCTTCATTCATACCAGGCCTCATACTACCCAGACTTTCCTTACGATTCTCTAGCTTTCATCTCCCCAGACTTGTCCGTACTGTTCGCCAACATCCAGGTCTCCGAGGTGATTTACCCGCTTCAAGTAGCAACTACCAAGTGCTTATCTGAGTGCTTTCTCGTTGCCTGTGATCTGCACATCATGCCATGTCCATTCCGCCCACTTGAACACTGCAGGAGAGGTGATTGAGAAGCAGCATTGGGCAACCAATGTCATGTCATCCACATCATGGGTCATGCCTCACGCCTCACGCATCATGCCTCATGCCCATGGCTCACTCCTCATGCCCATGCCTCATAGCTCATGCCCATGCCTCATAGCTCATGGACCATGATGCCCAACCATGCAAATGCGTTTGAACAAAGAGAGACGGCAATTGGGAAGTGGGCAGGCAGATGGCGTTAGGCTTGGGATGGTGTGTGTACGAATCATGTACAAGGCAATGCTATGCTTCGTCCTACCCTTACTCAAACGATATGGCTGACTGCCTGCACTAGAGCGATATGGCTGACTGCCTGCACTAGAGCGATATGGCATACCAGATGGGTGCTTAGAGGGATTGAGGATAGCGTGGGAGGAGTAGGGAGAGCAGCATTAGGGGACACGGTGATCTGCTAGTGATGCCACCAGCCCAGCCCAGCCTCTCAATCGCTCAGAACGCACCTCCTCCTCCCTCACTCACCTCCACCATGTCAGCAGGTTCTAGCGTTCTGCTGTGGTGTGACCAGTGCGCCAGAGCAGCGCCGTAGAGGTGGGAGTTGGTGAGGTGGGAGTTGGTGAGGTGGGAGTTGGTGAGGTGGGAGTTGGTGAGGTGGGAGTTGGTAAGGTGGGAGTTGGTAAGGTGGGAGTTGGTGAGATGGGAGCTGGTAAGGTGGGAGTTGGTAAGGTGGGAATTGGTAAGGTGGGAGTTGGTAAGGTGGGAGTTGGTAAGGTGGGAGTTGGTAAGGTGGGAGTTGGTAAGGTGGGAGTTGGTAAGGTGGGAGTTGGTGAGGTGGGAGTTGGTGAGGTGGGAGTTGGTGAGGTGGGAGTTGGTGAGGTGGGAGTTGGTGAGGTGGGAGTTGGTAAGGTGGGAGGGAGTTGGTAAGGTGGGAGTTGGTAAGTGAGAGTTGGTAAGGTGGGAGTTGGTAAGGTGGGAGTTGGTAAGGTGGGAGTTGGTAAGGTGGGAGTTGGTGAGGTGGGAGTTGGTGAGGTGGGAGTTGGTGAGGTGGGAGTTGGTAAGGTGGGAGTTGGTAAGATGGGAGTTGGTAAGGTGAGAGTTGGTAAGGTGGGAGTTGGTAAGGTGGGAGTTGGTGAGGTGGGAGTTGGTAAGGTGGGAGTTGGTGAGGTGGGAGTTGGTGAGGTGGGAGTTGGTGAGGTGGGAGTTGGTAAGGTGGGAGTTGGTAAGGTGGGAGTTGGTAAGGTGGGAGTTGGTAAGGTGGGAGTTGGTAAGGTGGGAGTTGGTGAGGTGGGAGTTGGTAAGGTGGGAGTTGGTAAGGTGGGAGTTGGTGAGATGGGAGCTGGTAAGGTGGGAGTTGGTAAGGTGGGAATTGGTAAGGTGGGAGTTGGTTAGGTGGGAGTTGGTAAAGTGGGAGTTGGTAAGGTGGGAGTTGGTAAGGTGGGAGTTGGTAAGGTGGGAGTTGGTAAGGTGGGAGTTGGTAAGGTGGGAGTTGGTGAGGTGGGAGTTGGTGAGGTGGGAGTTGGTGAGGTGGGAGTTGGTGAGGTGGGAGTTGGTAAGGTGGGAGTTGGTAAGGTGGGAGTTGGTAAGGTGAGAGTTGGTAAGGTGGGAGTTGGTAAGGTGGGAGTTGGTGAGGTGGGAGTTGGTAAGGTGGGAGTTGGTAAGGTGGGAGTTGGTAAGGTGGGAGTTGGTGAGGTGGGAGTTGGTGAGGTGGGAGTTGGTGAGGTGGGAGTTGGTGAGGTGGGAGTTGGTAAGGTGGGAGTTGGTAAGGTGGGAGTTGGTAAGGTGAGAGTTGGTAAGGTGGGAGTTGGTAAGGTGGGAGTTGGTGAGGTGGGAGTTGGTAAGGTGGGAGTTGGTGAGGTGGGAGTTGGTGAGGTGGGAGTTGGTGAGGTGGGAGTTGGTAAGGTGGGAGTTGGTAAGGTGGGAGTTGGTGAGGTGGGAGTTGGTGAGGTGGGAGTTGGTGAGGTGGGAGTTGGTGAGGTGGGAGTTGGTAAGGTGGGAGTTGGTAAGGTGGGAGTTGGTAAGGTGAGAGTTGGTAAGGTGGGAGTTGGTAAGGTGGGAGTTGGTGAGGTGGGAGTTGGTAAGGTGGGAGTTGGTGAGGTGGGAGTTGGTGAGGTGGGAGTTGGTGAGGTGGGAGATGGTAAGGTGGGAGTTGGTAAGGTGGGAGTTGGTAAGGTGGGAGTTGGTAAGGTGGGAGTTGGTAAGGTGGGAGTTGGTGAGGTGGGAGTTGGTAAGGTGGGAGTTGGTGAGGTGGGAGTTGGTGAGGTGGGAGTTGGTGAGGTGGGAGTTGGTAAGGTGGGAGTTGGTAAGGTGGGAGTTGGTAAGGTGAGAGTTGGTAAGGTGGGAGTTGGTAAGGTGGGAGTTGGTAAGGTGGGAGTTGGTAAGGTGGGAGTTGGTGAGGTGGGAGTTGGTGAGGTGGGAGTTGGTGAGGTGGGAGTTGGTGAGGTGGGAGTTGGTAAGGTGGGAGTTGGTAAGATGGGAGTTGGTAAGGTGAGAGTTGGTAAGGTGGGAGTTGGTAAGGTGGGAGTTGGTGAGGTGGGAGTTGGTAAGGTGGGAGTTGGTGAGGTAGGAGTTGGTGAGGTGGGAGTTGGTGAGGTGGGAGTTGGTAAGGTGGGAGTTGGTAAGGTGGGAGTTGGTAAGGTGGGAGTTGGTAAGGTGGGAGTTGGTAAGGTGGGAGTTGGTGAGGTGGGAGTTGGTAAGGTGGGAGTTGGTAAGGTGGGAGTTGGTGAGATGGGAGCTGGTAAGGTAGGAGTTGGTAAGGTGGGAATTGGTAAGGTGGGAGTTGGTTAGGTGGGAGTTGGTAAAGTGGGAGTTGGTAAGGTGGGAGTTGGTAAGGTGGGAGTTGGTAAGGTGGGAGTTGGTAAGGTGGGAGTTGGTAAGGTGGGAGTTGGTGAGGTGGGAGTTGGTGAGGTGGGAGTTGGTGAGGTGGGAGTTGGTGAGGTGGGAGTTGGTAAGGTGGGAGTTGGTAAGGTGGGAGTTGGTAAGGTGAGAGTTTGTAAGGTGGGAGTTGGTAAGGTGGGAGTTGGTGAGGTGGGAGTTGGTAAGGTGGGAGTTGGTAAGGTGGGAGTTGGTGAGGTGGGAGTTGGTGAGGTGGGAGTTGGTGAGGTGGGAGTTGGTGAGGTGGGAGTTGGTAAGGTGGGAGTTGGTAAGGTGGGAGTTGGTAAGGTGAGAGTTGGTAAGGTGGGAGTTGGTAAGGTGGGAGTTGGTGAGGTGGGAGTTGGTAAGGTGGGAGTTGGTGAGGTGGGAGTTGGTGAGGTGGGAGTTGGTGAGGTGGGAGTTGGTGAGGTGGGAGTTGGTAAGGTGGGAGTTGGTAAGGTGGGAGTTGGTAAGGTGGGAGTTGGTAAGGTGGGAGTTGGTGAGGTGGGAGTTGGTGAGGTGGGAGTTGGTAAGGTGGGAGTTGGTGAGATGGGAGCTGGTAAGGTGGGAGTTGGTAAGGTGGGAATTGGTAAGGTGGGAGTTGGTAAGGTGGGAGTTGGTAAGGTGGGAGTTGGTAAGGTGGGAGTTGGTAAGGTGGGAGTTGGTAAGGTGGGAGTTGGTGAGGTGGGAGTTGGTGAGGTGGGAGTTGGTGAGGTGGGAGCTGGTAAGGTGGGAGTTGGTAAGGTGAGAGTTGGTAAGGTGGGAGTTGGTAAGGTGGGAGTTGGTGAGGTGGGAGTTGGTAAGGTGGGAGTTGGTGAGGTGGGAGTTGGTGAGGTGGGAGTTGGTGAGGTGGGAGTTGGTAAGGTGGGAGTTGGTAAGATGGGAGTTGGTAAGGTGAGAGTTGGTAAGGTGGGAGTTGGTAAGGTGGGAGTTGGTGAGGTGGGAGTTGGTAAGGTGGGAGTTGGTGAGGTAGGAGTTGGTGAGGTGGGAGTTGGTGAGGTGGGAGTTGGTAAGGTGGGAGTTGGTAAGGTGGGAGTTGGTAAGGTGGGAGTTGGTAAGGTGGGAGTTGGTAAGGTGGGAGTTGGTAAGGTGGGAGTTGGTAAGGTGGGAGTTGGTAAGGTGGGAGTTGGTAAGGTGGGAGTTGGTGAGGTGGGAGTTGGTGAGGTGGGAGTTGGTGAGGTGGGAGTTGGTAAGGTGGGATTTGGTAAGGTGAGAGTTGGTAAGGTGGGAGTTGGTAAGGTGGGAGTTGGTGAGGTGGGAGTTGGTAAGGTGGGAGTTGGTGAGGTGGGAGTTGGTGAGGTGGGAGTTGGTGAGGTGGGAGTTGGTAAGGTGGGAGTTGGTAAGATGGGAGTTGGTAAGGTGAGAGTTGGTAAGGTGGGAGTTGGTAAGGTGGGAGTTGGTGAGGTGGGAGTTGGTAAGGTGGGAGTTGGTGAGGTAGGAGTTGGTGAGGTGGGAGTTGGTGAGGTGGGAGTTGGTAAGGTGGGAGTTGGTAAGGTGGGAGTTGGTAAGGTGGGAGTTGGTAAGGTGGGAGTTGGTAAGGTGGGAGTTGGTGAGGTGGGAGTTGGTAAGGTGGGAGTTGGTAAGGTGGGAGTTGGTGAGATGGGAGCTGGTAAGGTGGGAGTTGGTAAGGTGGGAATTGGTAAGGTGGGAGTTGGTTAGGTGGGAGTTGGTAAAGTGGGAGTTGGTAAGGTGGGAGTTGGTAAGGTGGGAGTTGGTAAGGTGGGAGTTGGTAAGGTGGGAGTTGGTAAGGTGGGAGTTGGTGAGGTGGGAGTTGGTGAGGTGGGAGTTGGTGAGGTGGGAGTTGGTGAGGTGGGAGTTGGTAAGGTGGGAGTTGGTAAGGTGGGAGTTGGTAAGGTGAGAGTTTGTAAGGTGGGAGTTGGTAAGGTGGGAGTTGGTGAGGTGGGAGTTGGTAAGGTGGGAGTTGGTAAGGTGGGAGTTGGTAAGGTGGGAGTTGGTGAGGTGGGAGTTGGTGAGGTGGGGGTTGGTGAGGTGGGAGTTGGTGAGGTGGGAGTTGGTAAGGTGGGAGTTGGTAAGGTGGGAGTTGGTAAGGTGAGAGTTGGTAAGGTGGGAGTTGGTAAGGTGGGAGTTGGTGAGGTGGGAGTTGGTAAGGTGGGAGTTGGTGAGGTGGGAGTTGGTGAGGTGGGAGTTAGTGAGGTGGGAGTTGGTAAGGTGGGAGTTGGTAAGGTGGGAGTTGGTAAGGTGGGAGTTGGTGAGGTGGGAGTTGGTAAGGTGGGAGTTGGTAAGGTGGGAGTTGGTGAGATGGGAGCTGGTAAGGTGGGAGTTGGTAAGGTGGGAATTGGTAAGGTGGGAGTTGGTAAGGTGGGAGTTGGTAAGGTGGGAGTTGGTAAGGTGGGAGTTGGTAAGGTGGGAGTTGGTAAGGTGGGAGTTGGTAAGGTGGGAGTTGGTAAGGTGGGAGTTGGTGAGGTGGGAGTTGGTGAGGTGGGAGTTGGTGAGGTGGGAGTTGGTAAGGTGGGAGTTGGTAAGGTGAGAGTTGGTAAGGTGGGAGTTGGTAAGGTGGGAGTTGGTGAGGTGGGAGTTGGTAAGGTGGGAGTTGGTAAGGTGGGAGTTGGTAAGGTGGGAGTTGGTGAGATGGGAGCTGGTCAGGTGGGAGTTGGTAAGGTGGGAGTTGGTAAGGTGGGAATTGGTAAGGTGGGAGTTGGTAAGGTGGGAGTTGGTAAGGTGGGAGTTGGTAAGGTGGGAGTTGGTAAGGTGGGAGTTGGGGAGGTGGGAGTTGGTGAGGTGGGAGTTGGTGAGGTGGGAGTTGGTGAGGTGGGAGTTGGTAAGGTGGGAGCTGGTAAGGTGGGAATCGGTAAGGTGGGAGTTGGTAAGGTGGGAGTTGGTAAGGTGGGAGTTGGTAAGGTGGGAGTTGGTATGGTGGGAGTTGGTGAGGTGGGAGTTGGTGAGGTGGGAGTTGGTGAGGTTGGGAGTCGGTAAGGTGGGAGTTGGTAAGGTGGGAGTTGGTAAGGTGGGAGTTGGTAAGGTGGGAGTTGGTAAGGTGGGAGTTGGTGAGGTGGGAGTTGGTAAGGTGGGAGTTGGTAAGGTGGGAGTTGGTGAGATGGGAGCTGGTAAGGTGGGAGTTGGTAAGGTGGGAATTGGAAAGGTGGGAGTTGGTAAGGTGGGAGTTGGTAAGGTGGGAGTTGGTAAGGTGGGAGTTGGTAAGGTGGGAGTTGGTAAGGTGGGAGTTGGTGAGGTGGGAGTTGGTGAGGTGGGAGTTGGTGAGGTGGGAGTTGGTGAGGTGGGAGTTGGTGAGGTGGGAGTTGGTAAGGTGGGAGTTGGTAAGGTGGGAGTTGGTGAGGTGGGAGTTGGTGAGGTGGGAGTTGGTGAGGTGGGAGTTGGTGAGGTGGGAGTTGGTAAGGTGGGAGTTGTTAAGGTGGGAGTTGGTAAGGTGAGAGTTGGTAAGGTGGGAGTTGGTAAGGTGGGAGTTGGTGAGGTGGGAGTTGGTAAGGTGGGAGTTGGTGAGGTGGGAGTTGGTGAGGTGGGAGTTGGTGAGGTGGGAGATGGTAAGGTGGGAGTTGGTAAGGTGGGAGTTGGTAAGGTGGGAGTTGGTAAGGTGGGAGTTGGTAAGGTGGGAGTTGGTGAGGTGGGAGTTGGTAAGGTGGGAGTTGGTAAGGTGGGAGTTGGTGAGATGGGAGCTGGTAAGGTGGGAGTTGGTAAGGTGGGAGCTGGTAAGGTGGGAGTTGGTAAGGTGGGAATTGGTAAGGTGGGAGTTGGTAAGGTGGGAGTTGGTGAGGTGGGAGTTGGTAAGGTGGGAGTTGGTAAGGTGGGAGTTGGTGAGGTGGGAGTTGGTGAGGTGGGAGTTGGTGAGGTAGGAGTTGGTGAGGTGGGAGTTGGGGAGGTGGGAGTTGGTGAGGTGGGGGTTGGTAAGGTGGGAGTTGGTGAGGTGGGAGTTGGTAAGGTGGGAGTTGGTAAGGTGGGAGTTGGTAAGGTGGGAGTTGGTAAGGTGGGAGTTGGTAAGGTGGGAGTTGGTAAGGTGGGATTTGGTGAGGTGAGAGTTGGTGAGGTGGGAGTTGGTAAGGTGGGAGTTGGTAAGGTGGGAGTTGGTGAGGTGGGAGTTGGTGAGGTGGGAGTTGATAAGGTGGGAGTTGGTAAGGTGGGAGTTGGAGAGGTGGGAGTTGGTGAGGTGGGAGTTGGTAAGTTGGGAGTTGGTAAGGTGGGAGTTGGTAAGGTGGGAGTTGGTGAGGTGGGAGTTGGTGAGGTGGGAGTTGGTGAGGTGGGAGTTGGTGAGGTGGGAGTTGGTAAGGTGGGAGTTGGAAAGGTGGGAGTTGGTGAGGTGGGAGTTGGTAAGGTGGGAGTTGGTGAGGTGGGAGTTGGTGAGGTGGGAGTTGGTGAGGTGGGAGTTGGTGAGGTGGGAGTTGGTAAGGTGGGAGTTGGTAAGGTGGGAGTTGGTAAGGTGAGAGTTGGTAAGGTGGGAGTTGGTAAGGTGGGAGTTGGTAAGGTGGGAGTTGGTGAGATGGGAGCTGGTCAGGTGGGAGTTGGTAAGGTGGGAGTTGGTAAGGTGGGAGTTGGGGAGGTGGGAGTTGGGGAGGTGGGAGTTGGGGAGGTGGGAGTTGGTAAGGTGGGAGTTGGTAAGGTGGGAGTTGGTAAGGTGGGAGTTGGTGAGGTGGGAGTTGGTGAGGTGGGAGTTGGTGAGGTGGGAGTTGGTGAGGTGGGAGTTGGTAAGGTGGGAGTTGGTAAGGTGGGAGTTGGTAAGGTGAGAGTTGGTAAGGTGGGAGTTGGTAAGGTGGGAGTTGGTGAGGTGGGAGTTGGTAAGGTGGGAGTTGGTGAGGTTGGAGTTGGTGAGGTGGGAGTTGGTGAGGTGGGAGTTGGTAAGGTGGGAGTTGGTAAGGTGGGAGTTGGTAAGGTGGGAGTTGGTAAGGTGGGAGTTGGTGAGGTGGGAGTTGGTGAGGTGGGAGTTGGTAAGGTGGGAGTTGGTAAGGTGGGAGTTGGTGAGATGGGAGCTGGTAAGGTGGGAGTTGGTAAGGTGGGAATTGGTAAGGTGGGAGTTGGTAAGGTGGGAGTTGGTGAGGTGGGAGTTGGTAAGGTGGGAGTTGGTAAGGTGGGAGTTGGTGAGGTGGGAGTTGGTGAGGTGGGAGTTGGTGAGGTGTGAGTTGGTGAGGTGGGAGTTGGTAAGGTGGGAGTTGGTAAGGTGGGAGTTGGTAAGGTGAGAGTTGGTAAGGTGGGAGTTGGTAAGGTGGGAGTTGGTGAGGTGGGAGTTGGTAAGGTGGGAGTTGGTAAGGTGGGAGTTGGTAAGATGGGAGTTGGTCAGGTGGGAGTTGGTGAGATGGGAGCTGGTAAGGTGGGAGTTGGTAAGGTGGGAATTGGTAAGCTGGGAGTTGGTAAGGTGGGAGTTGGTAAGGTGGGAGTTGGTAAGGTGGGAGTTGGTGAGGTGGGAGTTGGTAAGGTGGGAGTTGGTAAGGTGGGAGTTGGTGAGGTGGGAGTTGGTAAGGTGGGAGTTGGTAAGGTGGGAGTTGGTGAGGTGGGAGTTAGTGAGGTGGGAGTTGGTGAGGTGGGAGTTGGTGAGGTGGGAGTTGGTAAGGTGGGAGTTGGTAAGGTGGGAGTTGGTAAGGTGAGAGTTGGTAAGGTGGGAGTTGGTAAGGTGGGAGTTGGTGAGGTGGGAGTTGGTAAGGTGGGAGTTGGTAAGGTGGGAGTTGGTAAGGTGGGAGTTGGTAAGGTGGGAGTTGGTAAGGTGGGAGTTGGTGAGGAGGGAGTTGGTGAGGTGGGAGTTGGTGAGGTGGGAGTTGGTGAGGTGGGAGTTGGTAAGGTGGGAGTTGGTAAGGTGGGAGTTGGTAAGGTGAGAGTTGGTAAGGTGGGAGTTGGTAAGGTGGGAGTTGGTGAGGTGGGAGTTGGTAAGGTGGGAGTTGGTAAGGTGGGAGTTGGTAAGATGGGAGTTGGTCAGGTGGGAGTTGGTGAGATGGGAGCTGGTAAGGTGGGAGTTGGTAAGGTGGGAATTGGTAAGCTGGGAGTTGGTAAGGTGGGAGTTGGTAAGGTGGGAGTTGGTAAGGTGGGAGTTGGTAAGGTGGGAGTTGGTAAGGTTGGAGTTGGTGAGGTGGGAGTTGGTGAGGTGGGAGTTGGTGAGGTGGGAGTTGGTGAGGTGGGAGTTGGTAAGGTGGGAGTTGGTAAGGTGGGAATTGGTAAGGTGAGAGTTGGTAAGGTGGGAGTTGGTAAGGTGGGAGTTGGTGAGGTGGGAGTTGGTAAGGTGGGAGTTGGTAAGGTGGGAGTTGGTAAGATGGGAGTTGGTCAGGTGGGAGTTGGTGAGATGGGAGCTGGTAAGGTGGGAGTTGGTAAGGTGGGAATTGGTAAGCTGGGAGTTGGTAAGGTGGGAGTTGGTAAGGTGGGAGTTGGTAAGGTGGGAGTTGGTGAGGTGGGAGTTGGTAAGGTGGGAGTTGGTAAGGTGGGAGTTGGTGAGGTGGGAGTTGGTGAGGTGGGAGTTGGTGAGGTGGGAGTTGGTAAGGTGGGAGTTGGTAAGGTGGGAGTTGGTAAGGTGGGAGTTGTAGAGGTGGGAGTTGGTGAGATGGGAGTTGGTGAGGTGGGAGTTGGTGAGGTGGGAGTTGGTAAGGTGGGAGTTGGTAGGGTGGGAGTTGGTAGGGTGGGAGTTGGTGAGGTGGGAGTTGGTGAGGTGGGAGTTGGTAAGGTGGGAGTTGGCGAGGTGGGAGTTGGCGAGGTGGGAGTTGGTGAGGTGGGAGTTGGTGAGGTGGGAGTTGGTGAGGTGGGAGTTGGTGAGGTGGGAGTTGGTAAGGTGGGAGTTGGTGAGGTGGGAGTTGGTGAGGTGGGAGTTGGTAAGGTGGGAGTTGGTAAGGTGGGAATTGGTAAGGTGGGAGTTGGTAAGGTGGGAGTTGGAGAGGTGGGAGTTGGTGAGGTGGGAGTTGGTAGGGTGGGAGTTGGTAGGGTGGGAGTTGGTGAGGTGGGAGTTGGGGAGGTGGGAGTTGGCGAGGTGGGAGTTGGCGAGGTGGGAGTTGGCGAGGTGGGAGTTGGTGAGGTGGGAGTTGGTGAGGTGGGAGTTGGTGAGGTGGGAGTTGGTGAGGTGGGAGTTGGTAAGGTGGGAGTTGGTAAGGTGGGAGTTGGTAAGGTGGGAGTTGGTAAGGTGGGAGTTGGTAAGGTGGGAGTTGGTAAGGTGGGAGTTGGTAAGGTGGGTATTGGTAAGGTGGGAGTTGGTGAGGTGGGAGTTGGTGAGGTGGGAGTTGGTAAGGTGGGAGTTGGTAAGGTGGGAGTTGGTGAGGTGGGAGTTTTTAAGGTGGGAGTTGGTAAGGTGGGAGTTGGTAAGGTGGGAGTTGGTGAGGTGGGAGTTGGTGAGGTGGGAGTTGGTAAGGTGGGAGTTGGTAAGGTGGGAGTTGGTGAGGTGGGAGTTGGTGAGGTGGGAGTTGGTGAGGTGGGAGTAGGTGAGGTGGGAGTTGGTAAGGTGGGAGTTGGTGAGGTGGGAGTTGGTGAGGTGGGAGTTGGTGAGGTGGGAGTTGGGGAGGTGGGAGTTGGTGAGGTGGGGGTTGGTAAGGTGGGAGTTGGTGAGGTGGGAGTTGGTAAGGTGGGAGTTGGTAAGGTGGGAGTTGGTAAGGTGGGAGTTGGTAAGGTGGGAGTTGGTAAGGTGGGAGTTGGTAAGGTGGGAGTTGGTGAGGTGAGAGTTGGTGAGGTGGGAGTTGGTAAGGTGGGAGTTGGTAAGGTGGGAGTTGGTGAGGTGGGAGTTGGTGAGGTGGGAGTTGATAAGGTGGGAGTTGGTAAGGTGGGAGTTGGTAAGGTGGGAGTTGGTAAGGTGGGAGTTGGTAAGGTGGGAGTTGGTAAGGTGGGAGTTGGTGAGGAGGGAGTTGGTGAGGTGGGAGTTGGTGAGGTGGGAGTTGGTGAGGTGGGAGTTGGTAAGGTGGGAGTTGGTAAGGTGGGAGTTGGTAAGGTGAGAGTTGGTAAGGTGGGAGTTGGTAAGGTGGGAGTTGGTGAGGTGGGAGTTGGTAAGGTGGGAGTTGGTAAGGTGGGAGTTGGTAAGATGGGAGTTGGTCAGGTGGGAGTTGGTGAGATGGGAGCTGGTAAGGTGGGAGTTGGTAAGGTGGGAATTGGTAAGCTGGGAGTTGGTAAGGTGGGAGTTGGTAAGGTGGGAGTTGGTAAGGTGGGAGTTGGTAAGGTGGGAGTTGGTAAGGTTGGAGTTGGTGAGGTGGGAGTTGGTGAGGTGAGTTGGTGAGGTGGGAGTTGGTGAGGTGGGAGTTGGTAAGGTGGGAGTTGGTAAGGTGGGAATTGGTAAGGTGAGAGTTGGTAAGGTGGGAGTTGGTAAGGTGGGAGTTGGTGAGGTGGGAGTTGGTAAGGTGGGAGTTGGTAAGGTGGGAGTTGGTAAGATGGGAGTTGGTCAGGTGGGAGTTGGTGAGATGGGAGCTGGTAAGGTGGGAGTTGGTAAGGTGGGAATTGGTAAGCTGGGAGTTGGTAAGGTGGGAGTTGGTAAGGTGGGAGTTGGTAAGGTGGGAGTTGGTGAGGTGGGAGTTGGTAAGGTGGGAGTTGGTAAGGTGGGAGTTGGTGAGGTGGGAGTTGGTGAGGTGGGAGTTGGTGAGGTGGGAGTTGGTAAGGTGGGAGTTGGTAAGGTGGGAGTTGGTAAGGTGGGAGTTGTAGAGGTGGGAGTTGGTGAGATGGGAGTTGGTGAGGTGGGAGTTGGTGAGGTGGGAGTTGGTAAGGTGGGAGTTGGTAGGGTGGGAGTTGGTAGGGTGGGAGTTGGTGAGGTGGGAGTTGGTGAGGTGGGAGTTGGTAAGGTGGGAGTTGGCGAGGTGGGAGTTGGCGAGGTGGGAGTTGGTGAGGTGGGAGTTGGTGAGGTGGGAGTTGGTGAGGTGGGAGTTGGTGAGGTGGGAGTTGGTAAGGTGGGAGTTGGTGAGGTGGGAGTTGGTGAGGTGGGAGTTGGTAAGGTGGGAGTTGGTAAGGTGGGAATTGGTAAGGTGGGAGTTGGTAAGGTGGGAGTTGGAGAGGTGGGAGTTGGTGAGGTGGGAGTTGGTAGGGTGGGAGTTGGTAGGGTGGGAGTTGGTGAGGTGGGAGTTGGGGAGGTGGGAGTTGGCGAGGTGGGAGTTGGCGAGGTGGGAGTTGGCGAGGTGGGAGTTGGTGAGGTGGGAGTTGGTGAGGTGGGAGTTGGTGAGGTGGGAGTTGGTGAGGTGGGAGTTGGTAAGGTGGGAGTTGGTAAGGTGGGAGTTGGTAAGGTGGGAGTTGGTAAGGTGGGAGTTGGTAAGGTGGGAGTTGGTAAGGTGGGAGTTGGTAAGGTGGGTATTGGTAAGGTGGGAGTTGGTGAGGTGGGAGTTGGTGAGGTGGGAGTTGGTAAGGTGGGAGTTGGTAAGGTGGGAGTTGGTGAGGTGGGAGTTTTTAAGGTGGGAGTTGGTAAGGTGGGAGTTGGTAAGGTGGGAGTTGGTGAGGTGGGAGTTGGTGAGGTGGGAGTTGGTAAGGTGGGAGTTGGTAAGGTGGGAGTTGGTGAGGTGGGAGTTGGTGAGGTGGGAGTTGGTGAGGTGGGAGTAGGTGAGGTGGGAGTTGGTAAGGTGGGAGTTGGTGAGGTGGGAGTTGGTGAGGTGGGAGTTGGTGAGGTGGGAGTTGGGGAGGTGGGAGTTGGTGAGGTGGGGGTTGGTAAGGTGGGAGTTGGTGAGGTGGGAGTTGGTAAGGTGGGAGTTGGTAAGGTGGGAGTTGGTAAGGTGGGAGTTGGTAAGGTGGGAGTTGGTAAGGTGGGAGTTGGTGAGGTGAGAGTTGGTGAGGTGGGAGTTGGTAAGGTGGGAGTTGGTAAGGTGGGAGTTGGTGAGGTGGGAGTTGGTGAGGTGGGAGTTGATAAGGTGGGAGTTGGTAAGGTGGGAGTTGGAGAGGTGGGATTTGGTGAGGTGGGAGTTGGTAAGTTGGGAGTTGGTAAGGTGGGAGTTGGTAAGGTGGGAGTTGGTGAGGTGGGAGTTGGTGAGGTGGGAGTTGGTGAGGTGGGAGTTGGTGAGGTGGGAGTTGGTAAGGTGGGAGTTGGAAAGGTGGGAGTTTGTGAGGTGGGAGTTGGTAAGGTGGGAGTTGGTAGGGTGGGAGTTTCTGAGGTGGGAGTTGGTGAGGTGGGAGTTGGTAAGGTGGGAGTTGGTAAGGTGGGAATTGGTAAGGTGGGAGTTGGTAAGGTGGGAGTTGGTAAGGTGGGAGTTGGTAAGGTAGGAGTTGGTAAGGTGGGAGTTGGTAAGGTGGGAGTTGGTAAGGTGGGAGTTGGTAAGGTGGGAATTGGTAAGGTGAGAGTTGGTAAGGTGGGAGTTGGTAAGGTGGGAGTTGGAGAGGTGGGAGTTGGTGAGGTGGGAGTTGGTAGGGTGGGAGTTGGTAGGGTGGGAGTTGGTGAGGTGGGAGTTGGGGAGGTGGGAGTTGGCGAGGTGGGAGTTGGCGAGGTGGGAGTTGGCGAGGTGGGAGTTGGTGAGGTGGGAGTTGGTGAGGTGGGAGTTGGTGAGGTGGGAGTTGGTGAGGTGGGAGTTGGTAAGGTGGGAGTTGGTAAGGTGGGAGTTGGTAAGGTGGGAGTTGGTAAGGTGGGAGTTGGTAAGGTGGGAGTTGGTGAGGTGGGAGTTGGTGAGGTGGGAGTTGGTGAGGTGGGAGTTGGTGAGGTGGGAGTTGGTGAGGTGGGAGTTGGTGAGGTTGGAATTGGTAAGGTGGGAATTGGTAAGGTGGGAATTGGTAAGGTGGTAGTTGGTAAGGTGGGAGTTGGTAAGGTGGGAGTTGGTAAGGTGGGAGTTGGTGAGGTGGGAGTTGGTGAGGTGGGAGTTGGTGAGGTGGGAGTTGGTGAGGTGGGAGTTGGTGAGGTGGGAGTTGGTGAGGTTGGAATTGGTGAGGTTGGAATTGGTAAGGTGGGAATTGGTAAGGTGGGAGTTGGTAAGGTGGGAGTTGGTAAGGTGGGAGTTGGTAAGGTGGGAGTTGGTAAGGTGGGAGTTGGTAAGGTGGGAGTTGGTAAGGTGGGAGTTGGTAAGGTGGGTATTGGTAAGGTGGGAGTTGGTAAGGTGGGAGTTGGTGAGGTGGGAGTTGGTGAGGTGGGAGTTGGTAAGGTGGGAGTTGGTAAGGTGGGAGTTGGTGAGGTGGGAGTTTTTAAGGTGGGAGTTGGTAAGGTGGGAGTTGGTAAGGTGGGAGTTGGTGAGGTGGGAGTTGGTGAGGTGGGAGTTGGTAAGGTGGGAGTTGGTAAGGTGGGAGTTGGTGAGGTGGGAGTTGGTGAGGTGGGAGTTGGTGAGGTGGGAGTAGGTGAGGTGGGAGTTGGTAAGGTGGGAGTTGGTGAGGTGGGAGTTGGTGAGGTGGGAGTTGGTGAGGTGGGAGTTGGTAAGGTGGGAGTTGGTGAGGTGGGAGTTGGTGAGGTGGGAGTTGGTAAGGTGGGAGTTGGTAAGGTGGGAATTGGTAAGGTGGGAGTTGGTAAGGTGGGAGTTGGAGAGCTGGGAGTTGGTGAGGTGGGAGTTGGTAGGGTGGGAGTTGGTAGGGTGGGAGTTGGTGAGGTGGGAGTTGGGGAGGTGGGAGTTGGCGAGGTGGGAGTCGGCGAGGTGGGAGTTGGCGAGGTGGGAGTTGGTGAGGTGGGAGTTGGTGAGGTGGGAGTTGGTGAGGTGGGAGTTGGTGAGGTGGGAGTTGGTAAGGTGGGAGTTGGTAAGGTGGGAGTTGGTAAGGTGGGAGTTGGTAAGGTGGGAGTTGGTAAGGTGGGAGTTGGTGAGGTGGGAGTTGGTGAGGTGGGAGTTGTTGAGGTGGGAGTTGGTGAGGTGGGAGTTGGTTAGGTGGGAGTTGGTGAGGTTGGAATTGGTAAGGTGGGAATTGGTAAGGTGGGAATTGGTAAGGTGGGAGTTGGTAAGGTGGGAGTTGGTAAGGTGGGAGTTGGTAAGGTGGGAGTTGGTAAGGTGGGAGCTGGTGAGGTGGGAGCTGGTAAGGTGGGAGTTGGTAAGGTGGGTATTGGTAAGGTGGGAGTTGGTGAGGTGGGAGTTGGTGAGGTGGGAGTTGGTAAGGTGGGAGTTGGTAAGGTGGGAGTTGGTGAGGTGGGAGTTTTTAAGGTGGGAGTTGGTAAGGTGGGAGTTGGTAAGGTGGGAGTTGGTGAGGTGGGAGTTTTTAAGGTGGGAGTTGGTAAGGTGGGAGTTGGTAAGGTGGGAGTTGGTGAGGTGGGAGTTGGTGAGGTGGGAGTTGGTAAGGTGGGAGTTGGTAAGGTGGGAGTTGGTGAGGTGGGAGTTGGTGAGGTGGGAGTTGGTGAGGTGGGAGTAGGTGAGGTGGGAGTTGGTAAGGTGGGAGTTGGTGAGGTGGGAGTTGGTGAGGTGGGAGTTGGTGAGGTGGGAGTTGGTAAGGTGGGAGTTGGTGAGGTGGGAGTTGGTGAGGTGGGAGTTGGTAAGGTGGGAGTTGGTAAGGTGGGAATTGGTAAGGTGGGAGTTGGTAAGGTGGGAGTTGGAGAGGTGGGAGTTGGTGAGGTGGGAGTTGGTAGGGTGGGAGTTGGTAGGGTGGGAGTTGGTGAGTTGGGAGTTGGGGAGGTGGGAGTTGGCGAGGTGGGAGTCGGCGAGGTGGGAGTTGGCGAGGTGGGAGTTGGTGAGGTGGGAGTTGGTGAGGTGGGAGTTGGTGAGGTGGGAGTTGGTGAGGTGGGAGTTGGTAAGGTGGGAGTTGGTAAGGTGGGAGTTGGTAAGGTGGGAGTTGGTAAGGTGGGAGTTGGTAAGGTGGGAGTTGGTGAGGTGGGAGTTGGTGAGGTGGGAGTTGTTGAGGTGGGAGTTGGTGAGGTGGGAGTTGGTGAGGTGGGAGTTGGTGAGGTGGGAGTTGGTGAGGTTGGAATTGGTAAGGTGGGAATTGGTAAGGTGGGAATTGGTAAGGTGGGAGTTGGTAAGGTGGGAGTTGGTAAGGTGGGAGTTGGTAAGGTGGGAGTTGGTAAGGTGGGAGCTGGTGAGGTGGGAGCTGGTAAGGTGGGAGTTGGTGAGGTGGGAGTTGGTAAGGTGGGAGTTGGTGAGGTGGGAGTTGGTGAGGTCGGAGTTGGTGAGGTGGGAGTTGGTAAGGTGGGAGTTGGTGAGGTGGGAGTTGGTAAGGTGGGAGTTTCTAAGGTGGGAGTTGGTGAGGTGGGAGTTGGTGAGGTGGGAGTTGGTATGGTGGGAGTTGGTAAGGTGGGAGTTGGTAAGGTGGGAGTTGGTAAGGTGGGAGTTGGTAAGGTGGGAGTTGGTAAGGTGGGAGTTGGTAAGGTGGGAGTTGGTAAGGTGGGAGTTGGTAAGGTGGGAGTTGGTAAGGTGGGAGTTGGTAAGGTGGGAGTTGGTGAGGTGGGAGTTGGTGAGGTGGGAGTTGGTGAGGTGGGAGTTGGTAAGGTGGGAGTTGGTAAGGTGGGAGTTGGTGAGGTGGGAGTTGGTGAGGTGGGAGTTGGTGAGGTGGGAGTTGTTAAGGTGGGAGTTGGTAAGGTGGGAGTTGGTGAGGTGGGATTTGTTTTGGTGGGATTTGTTTTGGTGGGAGTTGGTGAGATGGGAGTTGGTGAGGTGGGAGTTGGTGAGGTGGGAGTTGGTAAAGTGGGAGTTGGTGAGGTGGGAGTTGTTCAGGTGGGAGTTGGTCAGGTGGGAGTTGGTGAGGTGGGAGTTGGTGAGGTGGGAGTTGGTAAGGTGGGAGTTGGTCAGGTGGGAGTTAATGAGGTGGGAATTGGAGAGGTGGGAGTAGGTAAGGTGGGAGTAGGTAAGGTAGGAGTTGGTGAGGTGGGAGTTGGTGAGGTGGGAGTTGGTGAGGTGGGAGTTGGTAAGGTGGGAGTTGGTAAGGTGGGAGTTGGTGAGGTGGGAGTTGGTAAGGTGGGAGTTGGTAAGGCAGGAGTTGGTGAGGCAGGAGTTGGTGAGGTGGGAGTTGGTGAGGTGGGAGTTGGTGAGGTGGGAGTTGGTAAGGTGGGAGTTGGTAAGGTGGGAGTTGGTGAGGTGGGAGTTGGTGAGGTGGGAGTTGGTAAGGTGGGAGTTGGTGAGGTGGGAGTTGGTAAGGTGGGAGTTGGTAAGGTGGGAGTTGGTAAGGTGGGAGTTGGTGAGGTGGGAGTTGGTGAGGTGGGAGTTGGTGAGGTGGGAGTTGGTAAGGTGGGAATTGGTAAGGTGGGAGTTGGTAAGGTGGGAGTTGGTAAGGTGGGAGTTGGTAAGGTGGGAGTTGGTAAGGTGGGAGTTGGTTAGGTGGGAGTTGGTAAGGTGGGAGTTGGTAAGGTGGGGGTTGGTAAGGTGGGATTTGGTAAGGTGGGAGTTGGTAAGGTGGGAGTTGGTAAGGTGGGAGTTGGTAAGGTGGGAGATGGTAAGGTGGGAGTTTGTAAGGTGGGAGTTGGTAAGGTGGGAGTTGGTAAGGTGGGAGTTGGTGAGGTGGGAGTTGGTAAGGTGGGAGTTGGTGAGGTGGGAGTTGGTGAGGTGGGAGTTGGTGAGGTGGGAGTTGGTAAGGTGGGAGTTGGTAAGGTGGGAATTGGTAAGGTGGGAGTTGGTAAGGTGGGAGTTGGTAAGGTGGGAGCTGGTAAGGTGGGAGTTGGTAAGGTGGGAGTTGGTGAGGTGGGAGTTGGTAAGGTGGGAGTTGGTGAGGTGGGAGTTGGTGAGGTGGGAGTTGGTAAGGTGGGAGTTGGTAAGGTGGGAATTGGTCAGGTGGGAGTTGGTAAGGTGGGAGTTGGTAAGGTGGGAGTTGGTAAGGTGGGAGTTGGTAAGGTGGAAGTTGGAAAGGTGGGAGTTGATAAGGTGGGAGTTGGTAAGGTGGGAGTTGGTAAGGTGGGAGTTGGTAAGGTGGGAGTTGGTAAGGTGGGAGTTGGTAAGGTGGGAGTTTGTAAGGTGGGATTTTGTAAGGTGGGAGTTGGTGAGGTGGGAGTTGGTATGGTGGGAGTTGGTAAGGTGGGAGTTGGTGAGGTGGGAGTTGGTAAGGTGGGATTTGGTAAGGTGGGAGTTGGTAAGGTGGGAGTTGGTAAGGTGGGAGTTGGTGAGGTGGGAGTTGGTGAGGTGGGAGTTGGTGAGGTGGGAGTTGGTGAGGTGGGAGTTGGTGAGGTGGGAGTTGGTCAGGTGGGAGTTGGTAAGGTGGGAATTGGTCAGGTGGGAGTTGGTAAGGTGGGAGTTGGTAAGGTGGGAGTTGGTAAGGTGGGAGTTTGTAGGGTGTTGGTAAGGTGGGAATTGGTAAGGTGGGAGTTGGTAAGGTGGGAGCTGGTAAGGTGGGAGTTGGTAAGGTGGGAATTGGTAAGGTGGAAGTTGGAAAGGTGGGAGTTGGTAAGGTGGGAGTTGGTAAGGTGGGAGTTGGTAAGGTGGGAGTTGGTAAGGTGGGAGTTGGTAAGGTGGGAGTTGGTAAGGTGGGAGTTGGTAAGGTGGGAGTTGGTAAGGTGGGAGTTGGTAAGGTGGGAGTTTATAAGGTGGGATTTTGTAACGTGGGAGTTGGTGAGGTGGGAGTTGGTATGGTGGGAGTTGGTAAGGTGGGAGTTGGTGAGGTGGGAGTTGGTAAGGTGGGAGTTGGTAAGGTGGGAGTTGGTAAGGTGGGAGTTGGTAAGGTGGGAGTTGGTGAGGTGGGAGTTGGTAAGGTGGGAGTTGGTGAGGTGGGAGTTGGTGAGGTGGGAGTTGGTGAGGTGGGAGTTGGTGAGGTGGGATTTGGTAAGGTGGGAGTTGGTGAGGTGGGATTTGGTGTGGTGGGAGTTGGTGAGGTGGGATTTGGTAAGGTGGGAGTTGGTAAGGTGGGAATTGGTCAGGTGGGAGTTGGTAATGTGGGAGTTGGTAATGTGGGAGTTGGTAAGGTGGGAGTTGGTAAGGTGGAAGTTGGAATGGTGGGAGTTGGTAAGGTTGGAGTTGGTAAGGTGGGAGTTGGTGGGGTGAGAGTTGATGAGGTGGGAGTTGGTAAGGTGGGAGTTGGTGAGGTGGGAGTTGGTGAGGTGGGAGTTGGTGAGGTGGGAGTTGGTATGGTGGGAGTTGGTAAGGTGGGAGTTGGTAAGGTGGGAGTTGGTAAGGTGGGAGTTGGTAAGGTGGGAGTTGGTAAGGTGGGAGTTGGTAAGGTGGGAGTTGGTAAGGTGGGAGTTGGTAAGGTGGGAGTTGGTAAGGTGGGAGTTGGTAAGGTGGGAGTTGGTAAGGTGGGAGTTGGTGAGGTGGGAGTTGGTGAGGTGGGAGTTGGTGAGGTGGGAGTTGGTAAGGTGGGAGTTGGTAAGGTGGGAGTTGGTGAGGTGGGAGTTGGTGAGGTGGGAGTTGGTGAGGTGGGAGTTGTTAAGGTGGGAGTTGGTAAGGTGGGAGTTGGTGAGGTGGGATTTTTTTTGGTGGGATTTGTTTTGGTGGGAGTTGGTGAGATGGGAGTTGGTGAGGTGGGAGTTGGTGAGGTGGGAGTTGGTGAGGTGGGAGTTGGTAAAGTGGGAGTTGGTGAGGTGGGAGTTGTTCAGGTGGGAGTTGGTCAGGTGGGAGTTGGTGAGGTGGGAGTTGGTGAGGTGGGAGTTGGTAAGGTGGGAGTTGGTCAGGTGGGAGTTAATGAGGTGGGAATTGGAGAGGTAAGAGTAGGTAAGGTGGGAGTAGGTAAGGTGGGAGTTGGTGAGGTGGGAGTTGGTGAGGTGGGAGTTGGTGAGGTGGGAGTTGGTAAGGTGGGAGTTGGTAAGGTGGGAGTTGGTGAGGTGGGAGTTGGTAAGGTGGGAGTTGGTAAGGCAGGAGTTGGTGAGGCAGGAGTTGGTGAGGTGGGAGTTGGTGAGGTGGGAGTTTGTGAGGTGGGAGTTGGTAAGGTGGGAGTTGGTAAGGTGGGAGTTGGTGAGGTGGGAGTTGGTGAGGTGGGAGTTGGTAAGGTGGGAGTTGGTGAGGTGGGAGTTGGTGAGGTGGGAGTTGGTGAGGTGGGAGTTGGTAAGGTGGGAGTTGGTAAGGTGGGAATTGGTAAGGTGGGAGTTGGTAAGGTGGGAGTTGGTAAGGTGGGAGTTGGTAAGGTGGGAGTTGGTAAGGTGGGAGTTGGTGAGGTGGGAGTTGGTAAGGTGGGAGTTGGTGAGGTGGGAGTTGGTGAGGTGGGAGTTGGTAAGGTGGGAGTTGGTAAGGTGGGAATTGGTCAGGTGGGAGTTGGTAAGGTGGGAGTTGGTAAGGTGGGAGTTGGTAAGGTGGGAGTTGGTAAGGTGGAAGTTGGAAAGGTGGGAGTTGATAAGGTGGGAGTTGGTAAGGTGGGAGTTGGTAAGGTGGGAGTTGGTAAGGTGGGAGTTGGTAAGGTGGGAGTTGGTAAGGTGGGAGTTTGTAAGGTGGGATTTTGTAAGGTGGGAGTTGGTGAGGTGGGAGTTGGTATGGTGGGAGTTGGTAAGGTGGGAGTTGGTGAGGTGGGAGTTGGTAAGGTGGGATTTGGTAAGGTGGGAGTTGGTAAGGTGGGAGTTGGTAAGGTGGGAGTTGGTGAGGTGGGAGTTGGTGAGGTGGGAGTTGGTGAGGTGGGAGTTGGTGAGGTGGGAGTTGGTGAGGTGGGAGTTGGTCAGGTGGGAGTTGGTAAGGTGGGAATTGGTCAGGTGGGAGTTGGTAAGGTGGGAGTTGGTAAGGTGGGAGTTGGTAAGGTGGGAGTTTGTAGGGTGTTGGTAAGGTGGGAATTGGTAAGGTGGGAGTTGGTAAGGTGGGAGTTGGTAAGGTGGGAGTTGGTAAGGTGGGAATTGGTAAGGTGGAAGTTGGAAAGGTGGGAGTTGGTAAGGTGGGAGTTGGTAAGGTGGGAGTTGGTAAGGTGGGAGTTGGTAAGGTGGGAGTTGGTAAGGTGGGAGTTGGTAAGGTGGGAGTTGGTAAGGTGGGAGTTGGTAAGGTGGGAGTTGGTAAGGTGGGAGTTTATAAGGTGGGATTTTGTAACGTGGGAGTTGGTGAGGTGGGAGTTGGTATGGTGGGAGTTGGTAAGGTGGGAGTTGGTGAGGTGGGAGTTGGTAAGGTGGGAGTTGGTAAGGTGGGAGTTTGTAAGGTGGGAGTTGGTAAGGTGGGAGTTGGTGAGGTGGGAGTTGGTAAGGTGGGAGTTGGTGAGGTGGGAGTTGGTGAGGTGGGAGTTGGTGAGGTGGGAGTTGGTGAGGTGGGATTTGGTAAGGTGGGAGTTGGTGAGGTGGGATTTGGTGTGGTGGGAGTTGGTGAGGTGGGATTTGGTAAGGTGGGAGTTGGTAAGGTGGGAATTGGTCAGGTGGGAGTTGGTAATGTGGGAGTTGGTAATGTGGGAGTTGGTAAGGTGGGAGTTGGTAAGGTGGAAGTTGGAATGGTGGGAGTTGGTAAGGTTGGAGTTGGTAAGGTGGGAGTTGGTGGGGTGAGAGTTGATGAGGTGGGAGTTGGTAAGGTGGGAGTTGGTGAGGTGGGAGTTGGTGAGGTGGGAGTTGGTGAGGTGGGAGTTGGTATGGTGGGAGTTGGTAAGGTGGGAGTTGGTAAGGTGGGAGTTGGTAAGGTGGGAGTTGGTAAGGTGGGAGTTGGTAAGGTGGGAGTTGGTAAGGTGGGAGTTGGTAAGGTGGGAGTTGGTAAGGTGGGAGTTGGTAAGGTGGGAGTTGGTAAGGTGGGAGTTGGTAAGGTGGGAGTTGGTGAGGTGGGAGTTGGTGAGGTGGGAGTTGGTGAGGTGGGAGTTGGTAAGGTGGGAGTTGGTAAGGTGGGAGTTGGTGAGGTGGGAGTTGGTGAGGTGGGAGTTGGTGAGGTGGGAGTTGTTAAGGTGGGAGTTGGTAAGGTGGGAGTTGGTGAGGTGGGATTTGTTTTGGTGGGATTTGTTTTGGTGGGAGTTGGTGAGATGGGAGTTGGTGAGGTGGGAGTTGGTGAGGTGGGAGTTGGTGAGGTGGGAGTTGGTAAAGTGGGAGTTGGTGAGGTGGGAGTTGTTCAGGTGGGAGTTGGTCAGGTGGGAGTTGGTGAGGTGGGAGTTGGTGAGGTGGGAGTTGGTAAGGTGGGAGTTGGTCAGGTGGGAGTTAATGAGGTGGGAATTGGAGAGGTAAGAGTAGGTAAGGTGGGAGTAGGTAAGGTGGGAGTTGGTGAGGTGGGAGTTGGTGAGGTGGGAGTTGGTGAGGTGGGAGTTGGTAAGGTGGGAGTTGGTAAGGTGGGAGTTGGTGAGGTGGGAGTTGGTAAGGTGGGAGTTGGTAAGGCAGGAGTTGGTGAGGCAGGAGTTGGTGAGGTGGGAGTTGGTGAGGTGGGAGTTTGTGAGGTGGGAGTTGGTAAGGTGGGAGTTGGTAAGGTGGGAGTTGGTGAGGTGGGAGTTGGTGAGGTGGGAGTTGGTAAGGTGGGAGTTGGTGAGGTGGGAGTTGGTAAGGTGGGAGTTGGTAAGGTGGGAGTTGGTAAGGTGGGAGTTGGTGAGGTGGGAGTTGGTGAGGTGGGAGTTGGTGAGGTGGGAGTTGGTAAGGTGGGAATTGGTAAGGTGGGAGTTGGTAAGGTGGGAGTTGGTAAGGTGGGAGTTGGTAAGGTGGGAGTTGGTAAGGTGGGAGTTGGTAAGGTGGGAGTTGGTAAGGTGGGAGTTGGTAAGGTGGGGGTTGGTAAGGTGGGATTTGGTAAGGTGGGAGTTGGTAAGGTGGGAGTTGGTAAGGTGGGAGTTGGTAAGGTGGGAGTTGGTAAGGTGGGAGTTGGTAAGGTGGGAGTTGGTAAGGTGGGAGTTGGTAAGGTGGGAGTTGGTGAGGTGGGAGTTGGTAAGGTGGGAGTTGGTGAGGTGGGAGTTGGTGAGGTGGGAGTTGGTGAGGTGGGAGTTGGTAAGGTGGGAGTTGGTAAGGTGGGAGTTGGTAAGGTGGGAATTGGTAAGGTGGGAGTTGGTAAGGTGGGAGTTGGTAAGGTGGGAGTTGGTAAGGTGGGAGTTGGTAAGGTGGGAGTTGGTGAGGTGGGAGTTGGTAAGGTGGGAGTTGGTGAGGTGGGAGTTGGTGAGGTGGGAGTTGGTAAGGTGGGAGTTGGTAAGGTGGGAATTGGTCAGGTGGGAGTTGGTAAGGTGGGAGTTGGTAAGGTGGGAGTTGGTAAGGTGGGAGTTGGTAAGGTGGAAGTTGGAAAGGTGGGAGTTGATAAGGTGGGAGTTGGTAAGGTGGGAGTTGGTAAGGTGGGAGTTGGTAAGGTGGGAGTTGGTAAGGTGGGAGTTGGTAAGGTGGGAGTTTGTAAGGTGGGATTTTGTAAGGTGGGAGTTGGTGAGGTGGGAGTTGGTATGGTGGGAGTTGGTAAGGTGGGAGTTGGTGAGGTGGGAGTTGGTAAGGTGGGATTTGGTAAGGTGGGAGTTGGTAAGGTGGGAGTTGGTAAGGTGGGAGTTGGTGAGGTGGGAGTTGGTGAGGTGGGAGTTGGTGAGGTGGGAGTTGGTGAGGTGGGAGTTGGTGAGGTGGGAGTTGGTCAGGTGGGAGTTGGTAAGGTGGGAATTGGTCAGGTGGGAGTTGGTAAGGTGGGAGTTGGTAAGGTGGGAGTTGGTAAGGTGGGAGTTTGTAAGGTGGGAGTTGGTAAGGTGGGAATTGGTAAGGTGGGAGTTGGTAAGGTGGGAGTTGGTAAGGTGGGAGTTGGTAAGGTGGGAATCGGTAAGGTGGAAGTTGGAAAGGTGGGAGTTGGTAAGGTGGGAGTTGGTAAGGTGGGAGTTGGTAAGGTGGGAGTTGGTAAGGTGGGAGTTGGTAAGGTGGGAGTTGGTAAGGTGGGAGTTGGTAAGGTGGGAGTTGGTAAGGTGGGAGTTGGTAAGGTGGGAGTTTATAAGGTGGGATTTTGTAACGTGGGAGTTGGTGAGGTGGGAGTTGGTATGGTGGGAGTTGGTAAGGTGGGAGTTGGTGAGGTGGGAGTTGGTAAGGTGGGAGTTGGTAAGGTGGGAGTTGGTAAGGTGGGAGTTGGTAAGGTGGGAGTTGGTGAGGTGGGAGTTGGTAAGGTGGGAGTTGGTGAGGTGGGAGTTGGTGAGGTGGGAGTTGGTGAGGTGGGAGTTGGTCAGGTGGGAGTTGGTAAGGTGGGAATTGGTCAGGTGGGAGTTGGTAAGGTGGGAGTTGGTAAGGTGGGAGTTGGTAAGGTGGGAGTTGGTAAGGTGGAAGTTGGAAAGGTGGGAGTTGGTAAGGTGGGAGTTGGTAAGGTGGGAGTTGGTAAGGTGGGAGTTGGTAAGGTGGGAGTTGGTAAGGTGGGAGTTGGTAAGGTGGGAGTTTGTAAGGTGGGATTTTGTAAGGTGGGAGTTGGTGAGGTGGGAGTTGGTGAGGTGGGAGTTGGTGAGGTGGGATTTGGTAAGGTGGGAGTTGGTGAGGTGGGATTTGGTGTGGTGGGAGTTGGTGAGGTGGGATTTGGTAAGGTGGGAGTTGGTAAGGTGGGAATTGGTCAGGTGGGAGTTGGTAATGTGGGAGTTGGTAATGTGGGAGTTGGTAAGGTGGGAGTTGGTAAGGTGGAAGTTGGAATGGTGGGAGTTGGTAAGGTTGGAGTTCGTAAGGTGGGAGTTGGTGGGGTGAGAGTTGATGAGGTGGGAGTTGGTAAGGTGGGAGTTGGTGAGGTGGGAGTTGGTGAGGTGGGAGTTGGTAAGGTGGGAGTTGGTAAGGTGGGAGTTGGTAAGGTGGGAGTTGGTAAGGTGGGAGTTGGTAAGGTGGGAGTTGGTAAGTTGGGAGTTGGTAAGGTGGGAGTTGGTAAGGTGGGAGTTGGTAAGGTGGGAGTTGGTGAGGTGGGAGTTGGTAAGGTGACGGTGAGTCCACCGACGACGAAGATGTCGACGAAGCCTGAGTTGCGACGAACAGGTCGAACTCGGAAGCCGCCGGAGCGGCTGATCTTCCACGCGGTCCTGCCACCAGCTGCCTTCACCACGCTACTCGACGATGTATAGGCGGATGCTGACTTGCCTGAGCTCGACCCCGACGGTCATGCCGACCCCGAACATCGCTGGAACATCGCGACGATGACGGTGAAGGAAGTGCTGGCGAGCTGGAAGGGAAAAGCGGTGAAGGCCGCCATGGATGAGGAGATCCGCAGCCTAATCGGCATGGGCACGTGGGAGCTGGTCGAATGCCCACACGGGGTGAACATCATGAAGAACCGGTGGGTGCTGACGACCAAGTACCGCATCGACGACACCGTCGAGCGCGAGAAGGCGAGGCTGGTCGTGAAGGGCTTCACGCAGGTGTATGGCGCCGACTACGACGAGACGTACTCGCTGGTGAGCAGCTGCGGCACGCTGAGGAATTTCCTTAGCATCGTCGCTGTCCTCGACTTCAACCTGATGCAGCTCGACATGAAGAACGCTTTCCTGCAGAATAAGCTCGACCGGGTGCTGTACACGTACCAGCCAGACTACTTCGACGACAGGACTGGCCGGGTGTGCAAGCTGCTGAAGAGCCTCCATGGGCTGATGCTGTCGCCGCTGCTGTGGTACAGGGCTCTCGACGGCGTGCTGCAGGGCGCTGGCTGGAAGAAGAGCCAGGTCGACGAGGCGCTCTACTTCAAGGTCGGCGACGACAGAGTGACTTGCTGGGTGCTGGTCTACGTCGACGACCTGCTCGCCGCCAAAAGCAGCACCGCGATGCTTACGGAGCTGCTGGAGGCCGCCTTCGAGCTGGGCGAGATCTCGCCGGTGGTGAAGTACCTTGGGCTGGAGATCGTGCGCGACAGGGCGGCGATGAAGATGTGGCTGCACAAGCAGAACTACGCCTACAAACTGCGTAGGCGCTTCATCGACGAGGAGCAAGGCGGGCGGATCCCGAAGACGCCGATCTCGGTCGACGCCTACATCGAGCTGACATTCGACGACGAGGAGGCGCAGGAGCGCGAGGAGGAGGGGTACCGGCAGAAGGTTGGCTCGCTACAGTTTGCAGCAACAACGACGAGGCCGGACATGGCGTTCGCCTGCAGCAATCTGGGGAGCGGCCTCACGGTGAGGAGCGACCAGCATTGGCACGAGGTCGACCGCTGCCTCGCTTACCTCGACCCGCGACACCGCCCTGGAGTTCGGCGGTGGACCAGAGTCGCTGGAGCTGATCGGCTACGTGGACGCCGACGACGCGGGTGACTAGCAGAACCGGACAAGCATGGGCGGCTACGTGTTCGTCTACGGAGGAGCCGCCGTCTCCTGGTCAATCTCGCGCATCAAGTGTGCGACTTTGTCGTCGACCGAGTCGGAGTACGTGGCGGCCACGGATGCTGGCAAGGAGGGACGGAGTTCCCGCAGCTCGATGCTGGAATGCCGACTGTCCTCCTAGTGGACAACAAGTCGGCCATCGCGGTCGCTGATGGCTTGGGGCTGACGGGCAACCTCAAGCATATGGAGCGATGCTATGCCTGGCTGCAGCACATGGTGAGGCGCGGGAAGTTCGTGCTGAAGTACATCCCGACCAGCGAGCAGCCAGCAGACTTCCTGACGAAGGCGCTGCATTTTCCGGCTTTCAACCGGTGCTCTGTCGCCATCGGCCAAGTGCGCCTGGCCGACGTCGGCGACAGTGACGACCGTGCCCTTCTGCATGGGTGGTGCGGTGACGACGTGCTGTGTGTGGGGTGCACGCCGAGGACGAGTTTACTCCGTGGAGTGCTGCCATGTGGGCTGGGGGCCCAAGCGTGAGCGCGGCAGGGGAGTGTTAGCGGGAATGGAGTGTTGGCCCCGCCCTCGCTTGGGTGATGCAGACGTCCTGGTCGGATGTGCGGGAGAAGCAGCCGACCGTACGCAGTGAGGGAGCTGCTCGACAGGCGTCGTCTAGCTGCAGGGGATCACTGTGGTGTTGCCGTCGACCTGGGGTGCTCGACGGCCTTCTTCTACGGGTCAGGACGACAAAGTGGTCATCGACCTGCACAGGACTATCATGGGGCTGGAGCCGTCGATTAGGGAGCTCGACAGCTGTAGCTGACTGGGCTGGTCGACAGGAGGGCCATCGACCAGGAGGGACAGCTCGACGGGGAGGTCGACGGAGCAGTCCGTCTACCTGACATGTGAGCAGCGGTCGACGAGGGGAGCTCGGCGATAGCAGCTGACAATGCTGGTCGACAGAGGGGCCCGTCGACCAGGGTGTTGCTCGACAGGAGCTGTGGTCGAGAGAGGCACTTGGTGGTCGACCAGAGCACCTGGTGGTCGACCAGAGGCACTTGGTGGTCGACCAGAGCACCTGGTGGTAGACGAGGTCGACCAGGTAACCAGCTCAGCGAGTTCTGCGGAGGCACGCGAACGTCGTCGATGTCGCAGTGACAAAGGCGACTTTGGGCTGGTATTCCAAAGTCGATGTGGCTCGTCATGCGCAGACAACAGCCGATGGATGCACAACGGTGCAAGTCGGGCCAATCGTCTGCGCGCACCTGCGAGCGTGCGCACTGCTGCCATCTACGGGTGCAACGCTGGACAGCCGCACTGCTGCAGCGTTGGCACGCCGTCGACCTGCAGTGTTGGCAGGTCGCCTTTCTGCAGTAATGGCGCAGCTCCTCTACGCAACGCTGGCATGTGGTCGACCATGCAGTGCTGGCGGTCGACCAGGCTAGCTGCAGAGTTGCTAGGTGCGTGATGTAGACTTTTCTGTCATTGCTTGTTCAATATGGAATGCAATATTTGCAATGCTGAGAGACTTCCACGTCAAATATGTGTTTCAAGAGCTGAACCCGAACGAAAGACAGCTTACCTTCTACTTCGGGTCGGCGAAGGCCAGCTAAAGGATAGACAGAGTGATGTTATCGCAATCGATGATGCACTTGGTGGCCAGAACAACTCACCAGTCGATCCCGAAGGGGATCACCGACCACAAGTTCGCTGTCAGAGTCTGTCAGAGTGAGGCTGGTGTGGAAGGGACCGCAGAAGACAGGACCTGGTGTCTGGCGGTTTCCAGCAAGGTTGGCGACGCGTCCAGGTGTGGAGGCAGCGGTTGCTGAGGTGGTCCGGAAGCACTGCGAAGGAGGGAGTGGCGACTTTGACAAGCTGTCGAAAAGCCTGGGAGCTCGCCTGCGGAAGTACGACAAAGAGGAGAGGCGGAGGGTTAAGCAGACTAGACGGGCACTAGAAGAGTAAGTGGGAGCGCTGCAGCAAAAGGTGATGGCGGATCCAGGAGACGACGAGCTGCAGGCAATATTAACAAGTCGAGAGGTGATGATGCAGAGGTATTGGGACGGCCGAAGAAATCTCCTGCAGATCCGGACGGGGCTCTAAGTGCAGCTAAATGGGGAAGCGCTTATCAATTTTCAGTCGGCATTGATCAAAAGCACCATAGCCAAATCGGGGATCAAGGAGCTGGTGCGGAATGGAGTCAGTCATACATATGCGCGGGCGATCTTGGAAGCTGCCACCCACCATTTCAAGGAGGTGTTCGATGAGCACCCCACGGGGGACGGGGCAGAGTCGGTGCTGGAATGGACGCCGAGGAGAGTGATGGAGGAGGCGTCAGTAGAGATCCTGTCAAGGGACTGTACGGAAAGCAAGGTGAAGAAGGCGATAAGGGAGCTGGCCAATGACAAGTCGCCTGGCAGGGACAGCCTGCCCAAGGAGTTGTACCAGTGCTAGTGGAAGCTGTTGAGGGGGCTGGTGATGAAAATGGTCAGGCAGTTCGTCGCGACGGGGAAGCTGCCCGAAGTGGCGAACGAGGCAGTCACGATCCTGCTCTACAAGAAGGGGGAAGAGTCGGACGTAAGAAATTACAGGCCAATAACGCTGTTGACGAGCGTGTATAAAATCTTGGTGAAGGTGGTAGCGACGAGGATGAGAGCGGTGCTTGGCCAAGTGATTTTGGGCAAGCAATTTGTCTTCTTGGCGAGCAAGCGGCTTACGGACGCGTTGTCGATGGTGGCGGATATGATCGAGGCGGCCAAGAATGAGGGCAGTGACTGGTATCTCCTTCTGATCAACTTTGAGAAAGCGTACGACTCCGTGCGTAGGGGCTTCATGCTGGAGACAATCGCCAAGCTTGGTTTTCCTCCGTGTTTCGTGGGGTGGACTGAGGCCCTGCACAGTGACGTACACACGAGGTTGTGCATCAATGGGTGGACCGGGGAGCAGATACAGATGCGGAAAGGAGTGCGGCAAGGCTGCCCGCTTGCGCTGTACCTTTTCTTATGCACAGTGGAGCCCCTGAGCCGGCTGGTGGAGGAGAGGAAGTTGGGGATCGGGGAAAAGGGCAGCGAAAGGCTGGCGTACGTGGGGTACGCGGATGATACCACTTTTCTATTGGAAGGAGAGCAACGGTTGAAGAAGGCAGGTGTAATGCTGCAAGATTTTGCGGTGGTGTTAGGGCTGAGGGTGAACACTGGGAAGTCTGCGGTCCTGCCACTACGGAAGAACGTGGAGTTGCAGCCACCAGACGGACTGGGTTATAAGTGGGTTGAGAAGGATGTCGCGGAGAGGCTGCTGGGAATATGGATAACACCAGGCGGAAGCGCAGAGATCACATGGGAGAAAGGGTTTGACAGAGCGACGGGATAGTTGAGCAAGTGGCAGACCAAATATCTAACGACGGGGGTAAGGATGACCATCATCAACAGCTACGTGTTACCGGTATTCCTCTTTCAGGCGCAAGTATGTCCTCCAGATGACATGTTGTGGAGGCTGGTGGAAACGTTGATCGATAATTTTGTGTCAGGCAATCATACGGATACGGAGAAACACTTCAGGATCTGGAGCGGCGGGTTGACATACACACCGAGGGAGCTTGGAGGGCTGGGTGTGACTGACCCGAGAGGAAAGATAGACAGTGTAGCCCTGCGGTGCGTTGGGCTGGCGCTGATGCAGGATTGCCCCCTCAGACGTGGGGTGACGGAGCAAGCAGCGGGCTTACCTTTGGGCTGGGCGACGTTGTATGCACACAATGCGGTGCTAAATGGGGGTTTGATCCAAAGCAGGAGGTAGGCAAGACTGTGCAAAGCGGTGCTGAAGTCAACGGTGGTAAAAGTGCAAGAAGCAGCATCAAGATGGGAGGCGGCGGAGGAATATCTGTGTTTCAATAAAAACATCATCCATCGGGAGAAGGCCCCTTTTGGCGGACAGAAGGGCACCGAGAAGCTGCGGGGCTGGAAGTGGGATGGCACTATGGTGCTGAAGTCGGAGGAGACGCTAACGAGAGAATTGGGAGGCAAGAAAGAAGTTGAGATGGCGATTAAGGCGTTTCTTGCGGCGCGTGAACAGTGGAGGAAGTGGTTGATGGCGACACTGACGGCGGAGGAGGTAGCGGTTGAGTCGCCGGCAGTATGCACTAAGCTTCCGGGAGGGCAGAGGCGCTGAGACACTAAGGCGGTGAGGCAGTGAGGCGCACCAGCAGTGGTGGACTTGCCCACCCCGCCTTTCGTGGACGCCACAGGCACGATGTGCTTCACTCCCGGCGGTGATAATTGTCGTCGCCGCCTCTGCTTCAGCTGCCGCAGCTTCTTGAAGCCCTGCCGTTGCCATCTAGAGGCCAAATGATTACGACGGAAGGCATGGGAAGGAAACTAGTCCTGCTTGGAGCAGGCATGTGCATGCGATTTGCGAGGAGAAAATGATCAGCATGTGACTCCCGCAAAGCGGGAAAACAGCCATGCGAACCCCTAGCAGCGGATTTCCTCCCAAATCGCAGCCACTCTACGCCACAGACGTGGGACGCGTCGCTTCGACGGCGGCTCTCGCAGGGTTTTGTGCTCCAGACTTCGTGTAGCTTTAAGGCTTCGGTACAGGGTATCCACCTTTTCTCCCAAAGCACAAGATTACTGGTTTATATAACTTAGGTGGAATAGGGTGACTACATATTGCGTAATCCTGAACTCGCACTTGTATTTGAATAGATACAAAATCGGGATTGTAGGTTGAGGCTTGCAATACTATTTTTCTGGCCCTACTACACTAGTTTTGTCCCAAGGCACCTCGGAGTAGATTGTGCATCCAACAAAAACAATTTTGTTGCACACCGTACTTGCGTTAGGCTCCACTATCTGCCTCCAAGCATGCATGTGCACCAAAGGCGATTTTGGTCCTACTTTTTGCACTGCAAATGATGTCATTCCCGCCCGGACAGCACCTCCCAATGGTTGGCCAGCTTCATCCGTCAAACTACAACCACAAATTCAGCTCCAGCCTGAGCCGACACTCACAAATGATGGGAGCGCGGCTGGCCCGTGCGCCGCCGCCGGCCTACAGCCACACGTTGGTCCTCTTTCCCCCTACAGCACCCTTCATTCCCCCATCTCCGCTAATCCCCTCTTCCCCTCGTCCCCGTCCCCCTTTCGCTTACCTGTATCATCCCCACAATCATCCCTTAACCCCTATTCACTGACTCGCAAGCGCGGCCACTCGCGCATGTCCTACTCCAGCTTGCACAGCACCAAGAGGTCTGGGCACACGGTCCTCACATACCTGGCTTGGAGGAAAGGAGAGGGGGGAGGGGGGAACAACTTATTACCAGATTGTGAAGTGCCAAGCGGTCTGCTACTGCTGGCATGCGGTCCTTACACACCTGGCTGGGGGAAAAGGGGGGAGAGGGGAGGTGGGGGGATGACTTGAAACCAGCTTGCGCAGCACCATGCGGTCTGCTGGTACACGGTCCTCGCACACCTGGCGGGGTGGGAATATGGGAGAGGGGGGGAGGCGTGGGGACGACTTGACACCAGCTTGCGCAGCACCATGCGGCCTGTTGGCTCACCAACATATATTATGCCCTGTGCTTGTTGTGCGTCGGCGATCTCGCCGCGAGAGCACGCGCTTTCACGAGAAGACAACCCCCCCACCAGCGCTGAAAGCGACGATGGGGAAGGCAATGTTGATCGCCATTGGACAATATGCGAAAGACGACAAAATGTCTGCATGCGCGTGTGGTGGTTGAATGGTTGGCTCTCCAGCAGGTTGTTGTAGCCTGTGACAGGATGGCAGGTCGCATGAGGGAAGAGGGAGTGGAGAGGAACAAGGAGTGGGGTAGGCAGGTGGATTGGAGGGGAAAGTAAGGGGAAAGGGGGAGAAGGGGATGGGAGGAGGAGGGAAGGGATATTTTACGTTTTTTAATGTCTCGAAAGGGTACATAAAAAAAGGTATTTTCTATCGCGCACAACAAGCACAGAATGAGGATAAGAACCAAAACCTGGGGAAGAGGGGGGGCGAACAGGCATGGGGAGAGGAGCAGGGATGGAGAACACAATCCTCCGACCAGCATTGAAGGCGGCTGGTATAGCACTAGAATCGACGGCAAGTTGACGGCGTTGATTGTCTTTTGAAGCCATTCGATTTGCTGCGACACCTACAGTGCTCGCGACGCCGCCTCTCACAATACACGCGGCGCTACGACTCGTAGGCAACTCAGAATCTTTCGGCGTTCACGGAGCAGCTAGCCACGCCGTGACCCTTGGTCGACTTGCCATCGCTCGTAGGAGGCATTAGGGATGACGGTGAGCAGTGTTACCAGTGCTATTGCTGAGTCAACTCATACGATATCCAAATGACTGAGGAAAACTGACGTTCCTTTTGACACTATTCTATGAGATTTCTTCACAGCGGTTATGGAAGTAATTTTGGCCATTAGAGGCCCATTCTGTTGAACTGTCAACGTGTCAACTCTATTTTATCGCTAGACCAAGTGACAGTTATAGATTGCGATACGTTCGATCGCGGACTGAGCGGCTAGCTCGCAGGCCAAGCAGCTAGCTCGCCATGTCTTCAGGCGCTGGTCGCTAATGCCGTGATTCACATGTGTAAATATGTTAATAGCTCTTCGTATGCTAGAACCATTATACATCATTGCTGTAGTGGTCATTTGGGTTTCGTGTCGTTCCGTTATTGCAAAAGCGAATGAAGAGGTCGATGTTCGTCAAACACGGTCAGCCGCTGTCCTGATTCGTCTGACTCGCACGCCTGGCAAGATTTTTGGCAGCTCAACACGCCATGCTGGCATGCCACGCCATCATCGAAACTCTTGTTAGCTTGGAACTCGCGAGAGCAGGGTAACTTGACAGTATATTCGCATCTGTCAAGATCCACATTTTACGGCTGAATGGGAGGTCGCAACTCGCACATTTCTACGTCGTCAGCGATGTTGGCCAGCCATGCAGAAAATTGCAAAGTATATCTTTCGCAAGAAAAGTGGGCCTTCATCTCCCACCCTCACCCCCTGCCCCAATGTTTTCCTTTAGTAGCTTCCTTTCCTGCTAGCTTTCCTCCTTGGATTCATCATTATTTGACGTCATCTGCACTCCCTGTAACAGTAGTTTCTTTGTTTAACCGTCTACATTTTTTCTCGTGTTTCTATTGACGCTTAGAATCACTGCTACTACTTCATCGCGGAAACTACTTCACAAGTTACTTGTCATTTCCCGAAAGCTCGCAACACCACGATGGCAACGGACGGCAAGGGACGCATCATTCGGCTTGGCTTACTAGGGGGCTTGAAGGGCAAAGGGCTTTGTTGAGGGAGACGAAGGGCAGTGGGCTGCCCTGGCAGGTGGACTGGTAGCAGTTGGTGGTATTTGGGAGAGTGGTATGAGGGAGGGTGATGTGAGGGATGGTGACATGGGGGAGGGTGATATGAGAGATGGGGAATCGAGGGAGGGTGGTGTGAGAGAGAGTGGCTTGCGGCAGGGTGATGGGGTGCCTGCCCTCAGCTCTCCTCTCCAGTGTCGTATGTCAGATAGGATAAACAACCTTGTGACTCGAGCTGTTGCTGCTGGCGATAATTCTGGTGGTGGTGGTGGTGGTGGTGTTGCCGCAGCTCCTGCTGCCAATTCTTCCGGCGATGTTAACCCTCAAGTGAACCCCAAATGAACTCTCAAGTGAACACGGGCCTCCTGCAGCTGCTGCAGCTAGTGTCCTCTCGATTGGACGCTCTTCGGCCAATGCTACGGTGCCAGCAAGGCAGAATGGACACTGGTGATTGGTGGAGAGAGGACTGGAAGGGGTGGAGGGAGATGGTTTTGAAAGGAGGCAGCAGACAAAAGGCGAGAGAGGGAGGAATTGAGAAGCGGACAGAAATGGGGAAAGAGAGGGGAAGAAAATGGGAGCGAGAGTCTCTGGAAACACAGGAACGGGAGGAGGATGGTGATGGTGTTGGTGATGATGATGGTGATGGTGGTGATGATGGTGATGGTGATGGTGATGGTGATGGTGATGTTGATGGTGATAATGTTGCTGGTGACCCTACTGATGCATGTTTCAGACGGTCGGAGAATCGTCAGTCGGGAGGTCGTTCGCAATTTTCATGAGTTCAGGAGGATGATTAGGGCAAATACACAGAACATTACAGAGGAGGATGAAGGAGAAATTGAGAGCGCACGTGTATAGACGACTAAGTGGAGAAGAGTCGGCCATAAGGGGATATTCCTTTGCTAGGATGGAGGGGGCAAGAGCCACTGGTGGTGGTATGGAAAAGGTTTATGCTGCACTACAACTAGCAGCAGTAGCAGCAGCAGCGGCGGCGGCGGCGGCAGCAGCGGCGGCGGCACCAGCAACAGCAGCAGCAGCGGCGGCGGCGGCGGCAGCAGCGGTGGCGGCACCAGCAACAACAGCAGCAGCGACGGCGGCAGAAGCAGCAGCAGCAGAAACAGCAGGGGCAGCAGCGTCTGAATCTGTTAAGAGGAGCAGTGCTGCTATAGTCATATGTGCTCGAACCAGAGGGGACAGAGATTCCACCACTGCTACGGTTGCTGTAGGTGCTGCAGCCGCTACATATGCTATAGCTTTTGAAGCAGCTACATCTGCTACCCTTGCTACAGCTGCTGCTACAGATGCTACTGATGCTATAGGAGAGGCTTGTGTAATCGTATAACAGAGGAAAAAGCCTCGTCTGCCTAATACTAAGGGAGAGGGAGAGAAGCTAGTGGTGTGTGCAGATGTGAGTGGAGGGAAAGAGCGGGTGCCGATACCATGTGTAGTGGACGGGGCAGTGAGGCAGGGAATGAGGAGTAGGGGGGAGAACGGAGAGGAGGAAGGAGGGCATTGGGAGCGGTGGAGAGAGTTTGAGTACATCACACAGCGGTGCTTCGACCCCAACATTGGCCTGGATTTCACTATAAGTGGACTTTTCAGCCGCCTAATAACTCGCGTCGATTCTAACAGAAACACATTTGTACCATTCTCTCTCTCCTTCAGAGTTGGCAACTGGGCTGTGCCTGCGAGAGCACAACATGCAACCCTTCCTTACGCAGGGAGTGTGATGCGACCATGTGGAACAGTCCCAGTAGGATGCGGAGGGGGGTGGTTGCTGTGATGTGACCAGGAATGGGACTCCTTGCTCCCCTTTTCCTTCACCATTTTGCTCCCTCTCCCTCCTTCAGAGCTGGCTGCTGAGCTGTGCGTGCCCGGGCCTAGCATGCGATCCCAGGGCATGCGACCACGTGAGCAGTCCCAGCAGGACACAGAGGGGGGTGGTGGCTGTCATGTGAATGGAGTGGCTGGCAACGCATGCTTCCGTTTTCCTTCACCTCTTCGTTCCCTCTCTCTCCTTCAGAGCTGGCAACTGGGCTGTGCATGCGAGAGCCCAACATGCAACCCTTCCCTACCCAGGTCATGCGACCACGTGGAGAAGTCTCAGCAGGATGAGGAGGGGGATCAGTGTGATATGAGATGAGAAGGGAGTGGGGAACTCATGCCCTCTTTCTCCTCCTCCAGAGCTGGCAGAAGGGTTGTGCGTGTCCGGGCCGTGCATGTGATTCCAAGGTGTGCGATCACGTGGCGTGGCACACTCCCAGCAGAGCACCGAGGGTGAAGCGCGCGACGTAAATGGGGAGTCTATGCGCAGGCATTTCGCCTACGACATTAATGGCAGGATCGTGCATCAGGTACAAAACAAAGCAGGAAATCAGGTTTTCATGTGTCTTGAAACCGAGCGGAGTCTATGTAAGTATCGTAGCTAGATTTCTCTCGCATGTATTCTTTACATGGTTGCATGGAAGCATGGACGGAACCTCAACGACTGCGGTGAAATGCAACTTGCACCGAGTGTGCAGGCAGCTTATCTTACTATTTTCTTGTTGGAAGAGGAAAAAAAAAGAATGTGCTCATGTCTTCCGCCCGTCATGCCCTGCTCCCCTCCCTTCCCGTCGAATAGAGAGGGCTCCTGGTATACGACTGCAATGCTCACTGTGCAGGGAATGAAGCCAGAGAGGGAGGGAATGGGGACACCAAGGAGGGGAGCTGCGCCAGCAAGAAGGTGCAGCTGTGAAGCGCGAATTTCAAGGTCCAAGGAGGCTCTTCAAGTGTGATGCAGTAGTCGACCCAAGCGTCACCTTCCAGGAAGGTGCAGAGCAGGATAGCGACGAGGAGGAGGCGAAGGAGGCGTACAAGATGGCACGGGTGGAGGCAGTGCGACTGCTTCACGGGTGGAGGCAGTGCTCCCACGTGACTCTGCATGCAATGCCATTGCCCTTGCATGCACGCCATTGCCTCTATATGCAATGCCATTGACCCTGGTGAGTGCTGTTCAGGATCCGTCACTTTGAGAACTTACGACGGTTTCATTTCTCAACTAAACGCAAATCCGCTCGGTAGGATTGTGCGCCTTAGGCTTAGCTACCACTCTCCGATTCGAATCACTTAGAAAGATGGTCTATTGAGTGAGAACGACTTGAAACGTCCAGCAGCCGCATGAGTAGAATGATGGAGGAAGTACAAGCATTAAGGAACAGAATAGTTGGAGTTGGGGACTCCAAGTGAACCATGAGAGGGAAGGGGTTCTCCAAGAGCTAGGGAAGGATGGTAGGAACCTTTCTAGCAGTAAGGATGCAACCCTCATCATGAGGTCCTTGAGGTGTCACATGCAAAATCCAATCTAGTTGGATTTTGCCTAGGTGTTGCAACATTTGCAACCCATGCTAGAAACTTCTAGCCACCCCAATTCAAAAGTCAAAGTTGCCTTCCCTAACCACCCAACCAAAGATCCATTTATAGTCATGTCTCAATAGTCGCCCAATATAGATAATATCCCAAAATGAGATAGAATTTCTAAAGCTTGGAAACCTTGTATCTTGGGCGATCTTGGTCGATATAAAGCGGTCTTGATATCGCGGGAAAGCTCCGGATTTCTCCTTCATGATCAAGCATTTAAACTTGGAAGAAAAAACGGAGATGATAATATCCAACAATCATGCACCATGACATATGCTCATGCAAATAAAGTACGCATGAATAGCACGAACACTCGGCAGGACGTTAGGATGACATGCACTCAAACTCCCCCTCAGACTCACGGAGTGCATGCGTATACACTCACAAGCATGCAAACACCCGTGCACACAAATTCGCATGCACTCATGACACTGCTGCCCACACTAGTGCAATGCCATGCCACACATCTTTGCACACTTCCAATGTGCACTCTCGGGAAGTCTCTTGGTTAGAAAATCTGCTGCCTGCTTGCTAGCCTTCACATGGTGAAGCTCAACAATCCCCTCCTTCACCATCTGCCTCACCCATTGCCATGTGCTTGTTCAGCCAATTCAGGATAGGATTAGTGGCCATGCCAATAGCAGCCTCGCTGTCGGAGAAAAGTGGTGTAGGTCCCTCCTGTTCCGCGCCCATGTCCTCTAGCAGCTTCCTTAGGAGCACAATCTCCTTGTTGGCGTAGTACATCGACATGTAATCTGCCTCTCTCGAAGACAGGGCAATCTCACTCTGCTTCTTGGACCTCCAACTCACTGGTCCACCTCCGACCATGCAGACAAAGCTACCAACAGATGACTGATCCTCCTCCTCTGAGGCCCATGTAGCGTCGTTGAAGCACGACAGCTTCAAGGTTGCAGGCGTGATCCCATCTGCTCCAAACTGTTTCAGCTGACCGCCAGCTGAAAACTGAACACCAGCAGATGCCGTTGATCCGAGGTAGCGCACCAAGCGCTTTGCCACCTCCAACTACTCCTCAGTGGGCCGCTGCACAACTCTGGCCAGCTGCCCCACTCCGAATGAAGCATTAGGTCGCGCATGCACAGCTGCATACATCACACTCCCAACGATTGGTTGGTACTCATTCTACTGCTCATCCTCAAGCATATCACCCTCCTCAGCTGCCTTCTTCAGTTTGAAGCCTGCAGTGAATGGTGTCATTACGGTGCGACCCCGAGTCACACAATAGCGCTACATGATGCCAGAGATGTAGTGTGACTGATGCACCTTCAGCCATCTCCTCTCAACATCCCTCTCAATCTGCAGCCTCAAGTAGTAGTGGACATCCCCCAGCATCTTGCACTTGAAGTTGTCCATCAGCAGCTTCTGTGTCCTCTCAATCTGCTCCATGGAATGTGACGCACATTATGTGGTAGTATGCAGTTCGTTCATAAGCCTGCATAGATTCTTACTTACTGATTTGTAGTTTTCAAGTCGTTTACGACCTAGGAGTTTCTCGCGCTACTCTTACCTACCGCGATTCCCGCTACTCTGCTACTCTCCGTAATCCAGTCTCAAGTATGTACCGTATTACCCCGGATAGTAGCGCATATGCGCTTATAATAAAATCAGTTTTTTTAAGGGGGGCGCTTGTAATTGAGTAACGGGCATAAGCGCATGCGCTTATGAGACGGGAAAATGAAATTTATTTTTAAAGGCACCAAATCGAAGCTCTCCTTAAGGTGAACACAGCCGAACGTTCGTTCACGTGGGATCGTGCATGGAATTCAGGGGAAATCAACCGCGACTCGGTTTCCCACCACACATTCACGTCCAGAAGCAGCGCACCTGCCTTTGCTGACTTGCATTATGCCGTGCGGCCCAATCGCATTGTCATGCGCCTCATGGCAGGCGATTCCACCCGAATCCTCTAGAAGGGGGTGGAATCTTTCCTGCCAGCGCTGACGCAAATCCTGCCGTGCGGTCCAATCACAGCGGGATGCGTTGCCATGCAGGCAAATTCCACCCGAATTCACTAGAAGGTGGTGGAATCTACCATGGCAACGCAGCGTCGTGCACGCCACGCAAGTTCCTCGACGAGTCTAGGCGGGGGTTTCCCGTCGGTCATCGACGAGGACACCGTGGCGCCTTGGCGAAGGGGTCCCTCCCAAGCGCATTTCATTCCTCATTCTTGCTCGTTCTGATTCAGTTTTCCTTCCTCTCCCGCCGGGCTGCTTCAGCCATGGCGGAATTCACTGGCACTCATTTTCTCTTCAAAAGAAGAAGCCTAGTAGGCCCGCGTTTACCGTTACCGCTGACGGATGGTACTGCCGTGCCCCACCATCGCCTCCCGACCCACCACAGCCTCCTGCGCCTCCTGTTCCCCCTAATCCTCCCGTTCCTCCATCGCCTCCAGAACCTCCTGCTCCTCCACCTCCTCCTTTACCGGTAGAATCCTTGGGCAACCCACCCGTGCTCCAGCTTTGCCAGTATCTCCCGCAGACCTTTAACGAGTGGCTGGAAGAACCTGTCGCGGACAAGCCTCAAGATGAGTCCATGGAGGCTCCCGCGTCGGCTCCACGCTGGGGCGAGCCAGAAGACTGCGCGTGGGATGAATCCGCCGTGGGCGCTGACGACGATGTGCATGCCGAGAGCGCGGAGGGCGACAAGGGCGCCGAGGCTGACGACGAGACCGGCACAGAGACTGGCACCAGGGCGGGCACCGGGGCGGGCACCGGGGCGGGCACCGAGGCAGATGTGTATCCCGAGGGTGCTATGGGCGGCGACGACGACGACGGTGTCGAATACTGGTCGCGCGATGGCCTTCCTGAAAAGTTGCCGATACCGTCTTATCCACCAATTAACCGCAAGCGTCCCCACCCTTCTTCAAAGAACCGTGATGCCCGCCCCCCCTCTCCCAGGCACAAGATGTCGCAGCACAAGCGAAAGGGTTACACAGCTCAGGAAAATTTGAAGTGGCTCGCGCTGCTGGAGGTGGCGGTTTCCGTGCGCTCTCTATCTCGTGATTCTGGCATCCATCGGAAGTGCTTGACGGAGTGGAAGAAGGAGGCGGCCGCCCTGAAAGATGCTCACGGCGCACGGATGCGGATGCACGGTCGCGGCCGAGCGTCTTGGTACAGACCTATGGAGCTAAAGGTCTATGCGAGGCTTCTGGAGTGGCGGCGCAAGGGATGCGCCGTCTCCGTTGGTCGTCTGCAGGAGTGGTCGAAGGAATTCATGAAGATTCTCTACCCCGACGTCAAGTGGAAGGGCAGTCAGAGGTGGTCGGACCGTTTTCGGCGCCGCTGGAATTTGAGCGTTCGCATGAAGACGAAGGTAGCACAAAAAACCGCCGAACGTAAGTGCCTTCCTTTGTTTTACCGTAGTAACTTTTAGTATGCGTCTTCCTTGATGTTTTTACGGTTACCAGTGATCTTACATCCCTACCGCCACTCCCCCCCCCCCCTCTCTACCTCTGTCTGACAGATGTCGCGGAGCAGTGCACTAAGTTCTGGGAGTTCGTCCGCAACATCCGTCGTGAGCGCGGCATCGAAACGACGTGGATTATCAACGCCGACCAGACGCCGCTGTGGCTTGAGATGCCAGCCACCACCACCGTGGAGCAAACGGGAGTTCGCTCGGTGCCCATCAGGAGCGCTGGGTACCAGAAGCAGCGCGTCACCGTGATGCTTGCGTGCACGGCTGACGGTGTGAAGCTGAAGCCATGGGTGTACTTCAAACGCAAGACGGTCCCGAAGGGGGATTTCCCGCCAGGTGAGACAAGCTTGACATTTTACTTTGCTCTGTCATGCGACAGAGGCATGTTTAACTTGGACCCTTTGTTGCGTGCGCAGATGTGGTGGTGAGGTGCCAAGACAACGGCTGGATGGACGCCGACGGCGTTCTGGCGTGGCTTGACGGGTGTATCAAGCCTTTCATAAGGCCCCGGTTCGGCAGGCAGGCGAGGAGCTCGATGCTCGTTCTGGATTCGTACCGCGGGCATCTCACGGACGAGGTGAAGGCGAAGCTTGCGGAGCTCAACATCGTCCCCGCGGTCATCCCGGCAGGCTGTACATCGGAGGTACAGCCTCTCGACGTGTCGGTCAACAAAAGTTTCAAGGCCTCCGTCCGCGAGCAGTACCAGACCTGGTTTGAGGAGGAAGGCTTGGAAAGGCTGACAAAAGCAGGTATGGGCCGAATTATTTTACGTCCGCAATAGTCAAATTCTTCCCGTCTCTTTGTTGCGCTAATCTCCCCTCTGATCGTCATGTGGTGCAGGGAACCTCAAAAAGCCGCCCGCAGAGGTGGTCCTCAGGTGGATCTCCCGGGCATGAAGGGCAGTCCCCGCAGATCTGATCAAGAAGGCGTTCCTCACATGCGGGATTAGCAACGCGCTAGACGGGAGCGAGGACAAGCTCGCCATGGCTCACAGAAGGGGCCAGCTGTCGCACGAGGTGGACGTAGACGACGACATCACGGCCGACGGATTCTGGGGCAACAACTACCCGGAGCCAGAGTCAGACGAAGAGGAGTAGAGCTAACGGTAGAAATGCTACGGTAGAGTTGTAGCGGTAGATTCATGCTGGCAGGAGCTAGACTTGTTGCTACCATCACGGATGCCAGATTCAATCATCTGAATGTTTGATTGAGTAGATTGACTGTGACAGTAGAATGTTTGTCGAAGATATTATATAAAATGCAAGAAAAAAAACTACAGAACTAAAGGGGGTGGCGCTTATAATAAGTACAGGATTCACAAGGGGTGCGCTTCTAATCGAAGTGCCGCCATAAGCACATGGCTCCAGATAGAAGCGCCGGCGCCCTTAAACGGACGGCGCTTATATCCGGGGTGATACGGTAGTCTATTTCCTTTTGCATTAGTAAATCTATGTCTAGTCACTTTCCTGTTTCGTTTCTCTCTTCTTTTTCTTCCGTTTCCAAACACTGTCTAGTTAGGTAACAAAGTAGTCCTTGAGAAATCTAGTGGCCTTGGTCAAATAAAGGCTTGCATACCTTTGCGACTTACCTCGTTGTTAGTTCGTTGCATACCTTTTCCTTAACTGAATTCCCTATGTTTTGTGTGCATCTTCCATTCTCTCTTTCTCTGTTAAGTTCTTCTCTTCGTCTTTCGATCCATCATTTCACCCTGATTCTCTATTGTTTCGGTTTCCCAATCCATTGGCATGATCTTCTTTAGATCTTCATGTGTTTGTTCTGTACGATGTTGCTGCTATGTTAGTTTAAACGCTGCAGCATATTACTACGTGCTGTGTAAGTCATTGTGAATGTTTTTTGTATCATGTTTCCACAGGTCAAGTGCTCGCAGGTCTTCAAGTGAGTTCAAGTGTATATTAACTCTTGGCTTGTTAATATTGTAAGATCCCGTACCTCTTATCATGTTCGTTCTCGTTGTTTTCTTGTTATCTTCACTTCCTTCCGTTCCCTTCCCTCTGTATGCTCTTATTCGTTTCTTCCCTGTTTCTCTTCCGTTCCTCCCCTCTGCTTGTTATTTTGATATAACAACAAGAATAGCACTAGTTGTTTCTCTTCCATTCCTTCCATTTCCTCCTCTTGCCAACAACAGTCGTTCTCTTCCTCCTCTCTTTCCTCTTTTTTACCCTTTATACCTTCGTGATTCTTTCGAGTTGTTGGTTGATTAATTTTTTAATGTGCTTGTTCTCTGATGCTTATATTCCATGCTTCATGTTTACTTGAGTTGTGGGTTGAGTATCATGCATGGAATTTGCTACATCAGAATGTTGCACCTTCTTTTTCTACGTCTGTTGTTAGCTACTTCTAATTTCTTCTTTGATTTTCATTTCAGCTTCTGTTTTTTTCCCTGCCTCTGTTTGATGCCTATTTTGTCATAAGTCTTCTTGTTTCCTTTGTTTCTTAATTCTAGTTTGCTTTCTTCTGTCCCTTTTGAGAAGGATATCATTATTTGCTCTTCCTCCTTTCTTTCTATCCCGTGGTTTTCTCGTTTCGTTCTGCTTGCTTGCTTTTTCTTCAGCAGGCCGCACGTACATACCACCTTGCTAGTATTTCGAGGAGTCGGATTGAGCTAGAGAATAGAGAAATGATTGATAGTGGGCGTTGCTTTAGACTGCTGTTTCTTCTTTATTTGCATTTGCATCTTCTTTTTTCATTTCTTCTTTATTGCCTCTTTTTTTGTGCATTTGCATGTGCATGATTCTGTCTGAAGATGCATTCATTAACAATGCATGTCTGTGAGTTTTAAAAAGAGGAATCAATTCTAACATTCCCCAAAGGTACATTAAGTACGCTCAAAAGGGTACGCTTACTTGAACTGGATTGATAGGGTTGATCTTCTTTTTAGAACTCACGGATTGTATTGTTTCATGTGGTTGTTGATTATTCAAAAACTAAGCTATTGACTTCCCCCCCATGCTAGGCAGGGGATGCGGTAGCTTAGGGTTTGGGTCGTTAACTATCACGCATTTGAATGCACTGTCATTTGTGCATTTACTATATATTATCATCTATGCATTATACGCATCGACATAGTTTGCATGACTACATTCATTTAAGCATGTGTGTGGATTTCATAGCATGCATTACATGCACATGACCAAGTCAATTAATTAACATGAAACGGGCTAACATGTCAGAACATTATAGCTTATGCTGTTGTGTAGGCTATAGTGGGGTCTCCCATAGGGGGTACAACCAATTAGGGTTTCATATTTGTACTCACTTCATTTCATATTTCATTCATTCTTGTTCAAATCTTCTCATGGTATCGAGCAGGTTCCCCCTTGGGAACTGTGCTTAGGGCCCACCACATCGATTTTTTTTTTTTTTTTTTCCTGCCCGAAGCGCGCTCAGCCCGAGTCGCGCTTCGGGCCCTCACTTCGTCGAGCCGCCCTAGCGGCCCTGCACTGCGGCCCCGCCACCCGTCTCCGCGGCCCCGCCGCCCGTCTTCGCGGCCCCGCCGCCTCTCTCCTAGCGGCCACGCCACCCTACCTAGCGGCCCCACCGCCCTACCTCGCGGCCTCGCCGCCCCATTGCGCGGCCCCGCCGCCCTACCTAGCGGCCCCGCCGACCCATCGCGGCCCCGCCGCCCCATCGCGCGGCCCCGCCGCCCTATCTAGCGGCCCCGCCGCCCTACCTAGCGGCCCCGCCGCCCCATCGCGCGGCCCCGCCGCCCCATCGCGCGGCCCCGCCGCCCCATCGCGCGGCCCCGCCGCCCTTCCTCGCGGCCCCGCCACCCCATCGCGCGGCCCCGCCGCCCCATCGCGCGGCCCAGCCGCCCCATCGCGCGGCCCCGCCGCCCTACCTAGCGGCCCCGCCGCCCTTCCTCGCGGCCCCGCCACCTTCCCTGCGGCCCCGCCCTTACCTGCGGCCCCGCCGCCCTCTGCTGCGGCCCCGCCACCTTACCAGCGGCCCCGCCGCCCTTACCTGCGGCCCCGTGCCCTGCAGCAGCACAGCCGAGCCGCCCAGCAGCCGAGCCGCCGAGCCGCCCAGCAGCCGAGCTGCCCAGCAGCCGAGCCGCCCAGCAGCCGCGCCGCCCAGCGGCCGCGCCGCCCAGCAGCCGAGCCGCCCAGCAGCCGAGCCGCCCAGCAGCGGAGCCGCCGAGCCGCCGGGCCGCCCAGCAGCTGAGCCGCTGAGCCGCCGCGCCGCCCTCCTTCAGGGCCGCCCGACCTGCCCAGTCTGGTGAGCACAGCGCCTTTTCACTGCACTGTCCTCACCCCACTGTTTGCGCTGCTAGTCGTCTAGGGTCATGGCTACCCCTAGTGTTCTCGCCTTTGACGCTGAGGGTAGGGCCATTGACTTTGAGGTCTGGGTAGATGACCTGCAGCTGTTCTTACAGTGCGATAGGGCAGACGGCCTCTCTCTCTTTGACCTCACCTCTGGCACCTCCACTGCCCCTGCTGCTGATGCTGACGCCACTGTTCGCTCCCAGTGGGCCACGCGCGACGCTGCTGCACGTCTTGCTGTGCGTCGCCACCTCCCTACCTCCGAGCGTGCGCACTTTAGTCAGTACAAGAGTGCTCAGACCTTGTACGACGCTGTAGTTGCGCGCTACTCCTCCCCTGCCACTGCTGCACTGAGCCGTCTCATGCTACCGTACCTCTTTCCTGATCTTACTGCCTTTCCCACAGTCACTGACCTCATTACGCACCTCCGCACTAGTGACACTCGCTACCGCGCTGCACTCCCTCCTGACTTCTGCGCCAGGAACCCCCCCCCCATGTACATCACTCTTTACTACATAGTCACTCGCCTTCCTGACTCCCTTCGCGTAGTCAGGGACCACTTTCTCTCTGTCTGTCCCACCACTCTCACTGTTGACCTCCTCGAGAAGTCCCTCCTAGCGGCCGAGAAGAGCATAGTCGCTGTAGGGGCCTCTCGTGGTGACCCGCGCACCCCCATCTTTGAGGGGTGTTCCCCCTCCCCCCTTCTGCCCTCTGTTGCCTCTGCTGCTGCGGCCGACCTCCTTGTTCTTGAGTCGGTCGGTGCGGCGTCTGCCCCTAGCGGGAGACGCCGCTCTGGCAAGGGCAAGGGGGGCAAGGGTGCTGGAGGAGCGAGCGGGGGCGGTGGAGGTGGAGGTGGCGGCAGTTGGGGGAGTGGGGGTGGCGGTGGGAGTGGAGGTGGGGGTGGAGGGGTCGGTGGCGGCAGTGGAGGTGGAGGTGGCGGCGGCGGTGGCGGTGGGAGCGGAGGTGGCGGAGGTGGCGGAGGTGGAGGCGGCGGCGGAGGCGGCGGCAGTAGCGGAGGCGGCGGAGGCGTCGGAGGCGGCGGGGGTGGCGGTGGTGCTGGTCGCGGGTCTTCGCAGAGGAGTGGCTCCGGTGGTGGCTCGCGCCAGCAGCAGCAGCGTGGTCGTGACACCCTGTCCCCTCAGCAGCTTCGTGAGTGGTACACTGCGCGTCAGCGGGGTGGGGGTTTTGGTCCGTGCTCCTACGTTTTGCGCACTGGCGACCGTGCGGGTGAGCAGTGTGGGGGTGCCCACCCCACCCAGCGCTGCTTTGGCCGCCTGACGGACGCGTGACGTCACCAGTTCCCGGAGGCCTCCGAGATCCCTCGCTGGGGCGAGCTGTCTAGGGCGGGTGTTGCCATCTATGATCTTGACTTTGATGCTATTCTCTCTGCCATGTATGCTGTGTCTATTAGTGATGAGGGTGACTGTTACCGGTGTTTCCCGCCCGATCCGGGCATTGAGACTGCTGCTCTAGGTCCTGGTGAGGCTGCTGCCCTAGGTGCTTGCGACGCTGCTGCTCTAGGTGCTCGTGTGTCTGCGTCCTCAGGTACTGGTGAGTCTGCGCTCTCAGGTACTGCGTCGGCTTCGGCCTCCCTCACCTTCACCCTTGACTCTGGGGCGTCTCGCTCCTTCTTTCGGGACCGCACCACACTCACACCGCTGAGTCGACCGGTTGCAGTGTCTCTGGCTGACCCCTCTGGGGGTCATGTCCTGTCTCGCTTCTCCACAGTCCTCCCGTGTCCGGCGGCTCCCTCTGGCACCCTGTCTGGTCTCTACCTCCCCTCGTTCTCTACGAACCTGGTGAGTGGTGCTGACCTACAGGATGCGGGGGTCCACCAGTTCACTCCTGCACGTCAGAGAGTGACCCACTGTACAGAGGCTGGCACAGGCCGACACCTGGCTACGTTCACCCGTCAGCCGGGGTCGAGCCTGTACACTCTGACCACTGCGTCTCCTCCAGTTGCTGAGTCTGGTAGGGTAGTTACGTCGGGTCAGGTGTTTGCTGCGGCGTCCAGGTCTGGTCCTGAGTCTGCCCCCTGTTCGTGTCGTCTCCTGTCTCACGAGACTCTCCTCTGGCACCACCGCCTTGGCCACCCCTCTCTGCTTCGGCTCAGAGGTATGGCCTCCCGTCTTCTTGTGTCCGGTCTCCCCCGGTCCCTCCCTCCCCTTCCTCAGGGCCCTGGCCCTGCCTGTGTCCCCTGTGTCGAGGGGCGCCTGCGTGCTGCCCCTCACTCCTCCCAGTTTCCTCCGACAGAGGCCCCGTTGCAGACACTTCACATGGACGTGTGGGGCCCAGCCCGCGTCCGTGGACAGGGTCACGAGCGCTACTTCCTGCTCGTTGTTGACGACTACTCGCGTTACACCACAGTCTTCCCCTTGCGCAGCAAGGGTGATGTCACTGAGGTGCTGATCGACTGGATCCGCGCAGCTCGTCTCCAGCTCAGGCAGAGCTTCGGCTCGGACTTTCCTGTTCTGCGTCTGCACTCGGACAGAGGCGGAGAGTTCTCCTCTGGCCTTCTGCGTGCCTACTGTCGTGCACGGGGCATCCGTCAGACCTTCACGCTTCCGGACTCACCGCAGCAAAATGGGATTGCTGAGCGCCGCATTGGCATGGTCATGGACGTCGCTCGTACGTCTATGATGCATGCGGCTGCCCCCCATTTTCTGTGGCCGTTTGCGGTGAGGTACGCGGCGCATCAGATCAACCTCCACCCCAGGGTCTCCAGGCCGGAGACCTCCCCAGCCTTGCTGTGGACGGGGAAGGTTGGCGATGCGTCGGCGTTCCGGGTCTGGGGATCTCGGGCGTTTGTCCGCGACCTGTCTGCGGACAAACTATCCCCTCGTGCTGCTCCTTGCGTCTTCCTGGGGTTCCCCCCTGACGCGCCTGGGTGGCAGTTTTACCACCCCACCTCTCGCCGTGTTCTGTCCTCCCAGGACGTCACGTTTGACGAGTCGGTCCCCTACTACCGCCTCTTCCCCTACCGCACTCCGTCCCTCCCCCCACCCCCACTCTTCCTGGTACCAGGTCCCCCCCAGGTAGACCCCCTCCCCCCTCAGGGTCCTGCCCCTTCAGGTGTGTCCCAGGTAGACGCAGTCGAGCCTGTCGAGGTCACTGGTGACTCTGGTGCTGCTGAGGGTGCTGAGGCTGGGGGTGCTGTACCTGGGGGTGCGGAGCCTAGGGGTGCTGGGCCTGGGGGTGCTACGTCTGGGGGTGCTGAGCCTAGGGGTGCTGAGCCTGGGGGTGCTGAGCCTAGGGGTGCTGAGCCTGGGGGTGCTGAGCCTAGGGGTGCTGAGCCTGGGGGTGCTGAGCCTAGGGGTGCTACGTCTGGGGGTGCTGAGCCTAGGGGTGCTACGCCTGGGGGTGCTGAGCCTGGAGGTGCTCCGCCTGGAGGTTCTCCGAGTGCTTCGTCTCGCCGGGAGCCACTTTCTCCACAGGAGCTGCGTGAGTGGTTTGCCCGGCGCTGGAGGCGTGCTGCTGGTGCTGGAGGTCCTTCGACTGCTGAGGGTGCTGCGGTCGCGGGTCCCAGAGGTGCTCGTCCTGGGTGCACTGGAGCTGGTGCTGCTGAGGGTGCTGGCGCTGAGACTACCGCTGGCAGTCCTACTGGGGGTGCTCCTGGTGCTGCTGGAGGTTCTGGAGCTACTGGTGGTGCTGCTGGAGCGGGTGCTCCTACTGGGGGTACTGGTGCTGTCCCTGCTGTTTCTGGCGTCGCTACGCGGCCTCGACCGTACTTCGTTCCACTCCTGCAGCAGGTTCTTGGTCTTCCGCCTTCTGCTGGTTCTCCTCCTCCCTTAGAGTGTCCACAGCCTGTCTCGTCCCAGCTACAGTTGCAGCCTACCTCCCCTTTGCCTGCTCCTTCTCCCTACACTAGTCCTACTGGAGGTCTGGCTGAGCGTCGTGAGCCTGCGTCTCGCCCTGCGTCGCCTGTCCGTGCTGCTCGCACTAGTGGTCGCGGTTCGCGTCAGCGTCCTCCTCCTGTCCCTGGCACGCACCGGATGTCTCTGCGTCCGTCCACTGCTCCTCTGCGTGCCCCTTTGCCTTCTCCTCCTGAGTCCTCTCTTCCTGCTCTTGCCGACCCGGAGTCGGACTCTCTTCGTGCTGCCAGTCCTACTGTCACGCGTCTCCTTGCTACTGTTGTCACTGACCCTTCTTTCGAGTCTACTGCTGCGTCTGCTCTAGTTACTGAGCTCGTCGACTTTGCTGCTCGCTGTCGCTTAGACTACGCTGCTAGTCTTGTCGCTGAGTCTGAGTCTGTCTGTCCTCCGTCCGTCGGGGGTGAGTGTGCCCTTGGCACGGACGTCCTTGAGGACAGGCAGGAGGAGTTCCAGTGTCTGGCAGCTGCCTCACCTCATCTCGTGTCCGTACTGCTTACCCCTGAGGGAGACCCGGATGCACTTGACATCCCGACTCCGCGCTCTTACGCGGAGGCGATAGAGGGTCCCTACTCCTCTCAGTGGCAGGCAGCTATGGATGCAGAGATGGCTTCCTGGAAGTCCACAGGCACCTACGTTGACGCTGTCCCCCCTCCTGGGGCGAACATCGTCAGTGGCATGTGGATCTTCAGGGTGAAGCGGCCGCCGGGTTCTCCGCCTGTCTTCAAGGCGCGTTACGTGGCTCGTGGCTTCAGTCAGCGGCAGGGAGTTGACTACTTTCAGACCTTCTCCCCCACCCCGAAGATGACCACTCTTCGGGTACTGCTGCACGTTGCTGCTCACCGTGACTACGAGCTGCACTCTCTTGACTTCAGCACAGCTTTCTTGCAGGGCAGCCTGCACGAGGAGATCTGGCTGCGTCGCCCACCTGGCTTCACTGGGTCTTTCCCTTCTGGTACCCAGTGGAGTCTCCGGCGTCCAGTCTACGGTCTCCGCGAGGCGCCACGTGAGTGGCACGACACACTGAGGACTACACTTGCGGCTCTTGGGTTTGCTCCTTCTACTGCCGACCCGTCGCTGTTTCTACGCACCGACACCTCTCTGCCGCCGTTCTACATCCTCGTGTACGTCGACGACTTGGTCTTTGCCACAGCTGACACTGCTGGACTCGCCTACGTGAAGTCCGAGCTGCAGAAGAGCCACACGTGCACAGACCTGGGTGAACTGCGCAGCTACCTTGGCTTGCAGATCACCCGGGACAGAGCACGCCGCACCATTACCCTGACTCAGTCACACATGGTGCAGCAGGTCCTTCAGCGCTTCGGCTTCACGTACTCCTCGCCTCAGGCCACTCCTCTGTCTACTCGCCACTCGCTCTCAGCTCTGCCTTCGGATGAGTCCGTAGAGTCGAGTGGCCCGTACCCAGAGCTTGTTGGCTGCCTCATGTACCTGATGACCTGCACACGACCTGACCTTGCATACACTCTTAGCATTCTGGCACGCTATGTTGCTCCTGGGAGACACAGACCAGAGCACATGGCTGCAGCGAAGAGGGTGTTGCGCTACTTGTGCAGTACGTCGGGCATGGGGCTAGTGCTTGGAGGGCGGAGTCCAGTGGTCCTCACTGGGCACGCGGACGCTTCTTGGGCCGACGACCAGGCTACGCAGCGGTCGTCACAGGGTTACACCTTCAGCCTTGGTTCCGGCTCTGTTTCGTGGCGGGCTACTCGCTCGTCTTCTGTTCTTGGCTCGAGTTGTGAGGCTGAGATCTACGCCGGGGCCATGGCTGCACAGGAGCTTCGCTGGCTCACCTACCTGCTGACCGACCTTGGAGAGCCGCCTCGTTCTCCTCCAGTCCTGTACGTAGACAACAAGGCCATGCTGGCCTTGTGTCGAGAGCAGCGACTGGAGCACAGAACAAAGCACATTGCTCTCCGCTACTTCCTTGCTCGTGAGCTACAGCAACGTGGTCAGTTGCGGCTTGCGTACGTGGCCTCTGAGGCCAACACTGCTGATGTCTTCACCAAGGCACTTCCGCCTTGTGATCATCAGCGCTTCTGCACTCAGCTGGGTCTTGTGCCCGTCTTGCCTCACTTGCTCTCCTCTTGATCTTGCCTGTACTCTCACATATATATATACCTGCTCTTGCTTGTCTAGCTTTATATATATGTGTGTACTCTTGCATGTGAACTGGCCGTGTGGCCTTGACCCTGTGCTCGGACTGTGTGGTGACTTTGTGATCCACCCTGAGCTTGCTTTGCTTTACTTTGCTTGACTGGTCTTGTGACCCCTTGTTCTCCCCCACTTTGCCTATGGGGGTGTGTCAGAACATTATAGCTTATGCTGTTGTGTAGGCTATAGTGGGGTATCCCATAGGGGGTACAACCAATTAGGGTTTCATATTTGTACTCACTTCATTTCATATTCCATTCATTCTTGTTCAAATCTTCTCATAACAGTCAAAAGCATACTGCAAACAGTATGACTTGATTGCACAAAAAGAAAACGTATGGTTTATCGGTAATAGATGATTAACAGTGTTCAAATTTCCAACATGCGCACATCATGGGATACTGTAGCATCCGAATTTTATTTTCATGTTTTATTTTAAAATCATGAAAAAAAAATCGGCCAAATCGATTGTAATAGGTTGCTTCGCAACCCAAAAAAAAAAAAAAAAAAAATCCAAGGTGACACGAGTTTCGATGGTGGCGTGGCATGCCAGCAGGGCAAGTGGAGCTGCCAAGAATCTCGCCAGGTCTGCCAGTCAGACGAGTCAAGACAACCGCTGACCTTTTCATTCGCTCTCGCAATAACGGAACGAAGCGAAACCCTAATGACCACTACAGAAACGATAAATGAATGCTTTCAGCATACGAAGTGCTACTAACTGATTTGAAAATGTGAATTATGGCACTAGCAACCTGGCGACATAGCGAACTAGTAGCTGCTCAGCCCGCGGTCTAGCTTCTCGCGACATAGAACTGTCCAGTAGTCTAGTGATAAGGTAGAGCTGACAGTACACAGTTTTATCGTGCTAACTTTAAGTTGACTGGAAAATCGCCAAGATGGCAGTAGCGTGTGATGCTCATAATTTGAATCCTACTCGGTCTAAAATCCGAATTAAGGGACATCATTCTCGCACCTCTTTCCCGCCCCATCCTTCTCCTACTCTTTACCATCGCACACCCCCTGTGCGACGCCGACGCCGCTCGCAAGAAGCACGAATGCGCAATTGACAGGAGACATCTGGGAGATAAACGGCAGATACGCTTTTCTCCCGCCCCGCTGCCTACTGCCGCCTTGTTGCTCCCCCCAACGAGTGGGCCTTTAATGGCTCCTTCCTCGGCCCTTCTCCCGTAACTGCTCTGCGACGTATTCACTAAGGATGGTCTAAAAAAGGAACGTCAATTTCACCCGGCCATCTGGATTCCGTATGAGTTGACTCAGTGGTAATAGCGCTAATACTGCTGCCCGACATTCTTAAGGCTTCGTATTGGCGGCGGAGAGTCGAGCGAGCGTCACGGGCGTCCTTAGCTGCTCCGCGAGTGCCGAGAAAGTCGTAGCGCCGCGTCGCCGCAGCTGCACGTTGCGAGGCAACGTCGCGAGCATCGCAGGCGTCGGACTGCACGGCGAGTAGTTGGCGATGGGGGTCAAATGGCGATCAGCATTGCCTTCCTCGCCGTCGCCTTCAGCGCTGGTGGGAGAATTGTCTTCTGCCTCCCTGCTCTTCTCCCGGTGCATGTTCGCCCTCCCCACCAATGTTTGCTCCTTATCCTCCTACGCGTTTCAAATATCCATTACCCCCTTTGATACATCTAAACTCCCTTCTCTCCTCCAACCCCCTCCTTTTCTCCCCTTTTCCCCTTTTTCTTCCGCCCCAGTCCACCCCCCCCTCCACTTCCTCATTTCTCCCCACTCCCTACCCCCATATGCTACATCTCACCCTCTCACAGGCTACGGCGAGTTGCTGAGAACTGGGTTCTCCACCATCGTCTTTGCCGCCGATCAGACGGCCCTAACCTTCGCCACCACTAGGTAGCCGAGCAGGTGAGTCCTGCTGAGAGCACAAACGGTGTCCTGCTGTGACGTATGGCTGGGTGCTGCATGGCTGGGTGGCTTACACGCATTGCTGGCCGTCATCTTCCCGCGAATGGCACGCGCACGCCGGTCCCAATCTGGACCGGTTCCCTTCCCCTGCCTTCGGTCGCAATACTACCCACAGTAGCATAGGTACCTTCCCCCGCTGTATGACTTGCAGCAGCACGCTACTCCGCACTGTGTCTGGACCGGTGGGAGTATCTGGACTCCACATGGCAGCAGCAGCAGGGGTTTCAGCAGTGCCAGCAATGATAGAAGCGGCAGTGGCAGCAGAGGCGGTGGCGACGACAGCCTGTCGCTGGCAGGGGTGAAGCACATCGTGGCTGAGGCGTGGCTGACATTGCCCTCTTCCTCAACCCACGCGCGCATGCTGCCGCTGCAGGCGCACGGTGCCTCTGCATGTCCATGGGCTCCTCATGCCTGCTGACGTGGCGGCCGTGTGGCGCGGGCCCATGGTGATGTCGGCGGTGGCGAAGCTTGTAAGGGGGACGGAGTGGGGGCGGCTGGACGTGTTTGTGGTGGACATGCCGCCCGGCATAGTGGATAGGTCCCCTGTCAGCTCAGCTTGAGCCAGCAGGTCCGGCTGTTAGGTGCGTGGTGGTGGACGGGACGGGATGGGATGGGATGGGATGGGATGGGATGGGATGGGATGGGATGGGATGGGATGGGATGGGATGGGATGGGATGGGATGGGATGGGTGGGGAGGGGAGGGGATGGGATGGGATGGGATGGGATGGGATGGGATGGGATGGGATGGGATGGGATGGGATGGGATGGGATGGGATGGGATGGGATGGGATGGGATGGGATGGGATGGGATGGGATGGGATGGGGGATGGGATGGGATGGGATGGGGGATGGGATGGGATGGGATGGGATGGGATGGGATGGGATGGGATGGGATGGGATGGGATGGGATGGGATGGGATGGGATGGGATGGGATGGGATGGGATGGGATGGGATGGGATGGGATGGGATGGGATGGGATGGGATGGGATGGGATGGGATGGGATGGGATGGGATGGGATGGGATGGGATGGGATGGGATGGGATGGGATGGGGCAGCGATTAGACGCTACGCTTCCTGCCCACGCTCCCAGCGCTGCTGGTGGTGTCCACACACACAGCAGCATCCGGGCCTCTGTGGATGCCCACACACCCACCCAGCACCATGCCCAGTGACTCCTACCCACTGGCCCATTCTCTTCTTTTGCTCTCATCTATCCACCCCTCCACTATCCCATTCGTCCACCCTTCCACCCTCCCACTCTTCCATTCATCCACCCATTCACCCTCCCACTCTTCCATTCATCCACCCATTCACCCTCCCACTCTTCCATTCATCCACCCATTCACCCTCCCACTCTTCCATTCATCCACCCATTCACCCTCCCACTCTTCCATTCATCCACCCATTCACCCTCCCACTCTTCCATTCATCCACCCATTCACCCTCCCACTCTTCCATTCATCCACCCATTCACCCTCCCACTCTTCCATTCATCCACCCATTCACCCTCCCACTCTTCCATTCATCCACCCATTCACCCTCCCACTCTTCCATTCATCCACCCATTCGCCCTCCCACTCTTCCATTCATCCACCCATTCACCCTCCAACTCTTCTATTCATCCACCCATGCACCCTCCCACTCTTCCATTCATCCACCCATTCACCCTCCCACTCTTCCATTCATCCACCCATTCACCCTCCCCAATTCGCCCTCCCATTCTTCCATTTGTCCACCCGTCTCACCTGTCCTGTCCACCCATCACCCCCATCCCCCCCACCCCCACCACAAAGCTTCCATCCACTGGCGGATCCGCTGAATTCGCTTGCAGCGCTCCAGCCTTCCACTTGCTCACCCACCCACCCGTCCACCCGTCCCCCTCACCAGGAGCGGTGGTGGTGTCGACACCGCAGGACCTCGCACTGATGGATGCGCGGTGTGGATGAGTTGCTGGTGGAGGTGGGTATTCAGCAGAAGTGGGGTCTGGACAATGCAGGGTGTTTTCGTTATCTCAAATGTTCCTCGGAAAGGTGGGGTGGGATGATGGCAAATGTGAGTTCTTGGCAGAAGTGGGCTCATGGCATTTGCAAGGTATCTTTTACGTTTCTGGGACATGCATGTTCCTAGCAGAGGTATGTTCCTGGGTTTCATGGCAAGGATGGTTTATGTTCCTGGGTTTCATGGCAAGGATGGTTTATGTTCCTGGGTTTCATGGCAAGGATGGTTTATTTTCCTGGGTTTCGTGGCAGAGAAGGTTTATGTCCCGTTGTGTTCATTGCGGCCACGCCACCATCCCCTCTGTCTTCCCCTCCACCCACTCCCTCCCTCCCCACCCAGTGGAGAGAAGAGAGTGAGGATCACTTGGCCAGCCGTCTCACCCCTTGCTATTATCTCTCCCTTTCCGTATTTCCTTCCACTTCCCTTACCATCCATTCACACCCTGCCCGCCACCTCCCACTTCCACTGCTCTATGGCCCCAGGCCCCATACCATCCCACCATGCTCCCTCCCCTCTCGCATCTCCCCCCCCTCTCCCCCTTCTCGTCTTCCATCTCCCCTCTCCGACCTCTCACCTTCCCGCTCCCCTCTCCGACCTCTCACCTTCCCTCTCCCCTCTCCGACCTCTCACCTTCCCTCTCCCCTCTCCCTTCTTCCCTCTCCCCTCTACCCTCTTCCTTCTCCCCTCTCCCCCTTCCACCACCCCACAGCGTGATTCTGAGCTGCATCATGGGGGCTGCACAGTGGGAGAAAAGGCGGTGGTGGGAGTGGGAGGGCAGTGCAGAGAGCTGTGCATGGCAGCATGAGTATTCCGCCCCGTGCCATCTTTCCCGTCTGCCAATCGCATTCTCCCATGCCGTGTCCCTCTCGTGCTTTGCCACTTCCCATGCCCTGCCTCCTCCTATGCACGACAGGTGCACGAGTGGACTCACCTCCCTCACCTTGCTGGAGGTGAGGCGCATTGCTGCTAATGGCGCGCCTGTTAGGTGTTTTCCCAAATGGAGGCTCGGGTTCCTCCTGCAACTGCCCAGCCATGCTTTACTTGCCTGCCATGGTATGAGACCTTGTTTAGGCTTTACAGCTGAGCGCATGCTCCTTCAATCCCACCCTGCATCGAGTTTCACCTTGTGCCTATCCATCACACCCACCCGTCACCCTTTGCTCAATACCCACCACTTTCTTCTCCTCACTCTCAACTGCCGGCACTCAGATGGGGGCAGGCAATGTCCCCTCTCTCACTCTCTCAACTGTCCTCATATCCGTCCGTCCCCTCTCTCAAAAAGTTCGTCTTCCCGCTCCTCCCACGTCCGGCAGGCAGGTGGGGGCAGGCGATGGTCTGCTGGTCTGCGAGCTGCAGCAGTGCTTGCAGGAGGAGGGTCTAAGCAGGCCAATAATGACGAGAAGGGGAAGGCAATGGAGGGGGATGGGGATGGGTGGTAGCAAGTGGAGTATGGTTGGATCAGCTAGTGGCAGATAGGGCGAACTGACGAGTGCTGGAGCTGCACCCGCCAGCAGCTCGTTCACTGTCGCGTTCAGATGATCTGTCGTGGAAGGATGAACATGCAGCAAGGTGGTGCAGTGTGGTGGTGCCGTGCACTGCAATACAATGCAGTGTAGAGCGGGTTTAGGGTGCACATCACCGAAGGGTGCCGGAGTGTGATCATCGGATTGATTTCCGCGCCGACTCTCTGAGCTTCCTTCCCACTCACTGATCCCGACTTCAGTGTGTGAGGTTCAAACACCGCCTAAGTGATTGTGCCTATGTACCGTATGTCCCTTACCAAGTGTACCGTATGTGCCAATGTTTTCTTGGTACAGTTCACATCATCGACAAAGCACAAACGGTCCTGATTGGTTTATTAGTACAAAGCAATTGGCATGTTGTCATAGCACCGGTAGCAGTATTGACATACGGTACCTTGAGACCCGCTCTCAACTGTCCAATAAGATTCACAGTAATTGTATTACCCCAAACCTTGAGACCCTCTCAACTGTAATTCTGTTGAACTCCCACTGTGTTCTCCCTCAATATCCTACAACTCACGAGGTTACTGCTTACCCCAGCCTTCCTGTCTCCTCTACCCTCTCCTCTCCCCTCCCTCCCCTCTCCTCTCATCTTCGCTCTTCCTTCCCTCAACGTCGCCACCATCCTTCCATATCCTCACCAATGCTTTCGCACCTATGCCTGGCACTGTCCTTGCACCTGCCCATGCAACTGACCTCACCAATCATCTTTCCACCATGCCTCCATAATTCCTTACCACCACTGTCACCACTACCCTCACAACCACTCTCCTTCCCGACCTTCATGCAAAGATCGCTGCTCCCATCCTTCCCCCTCTTGCTGCTGCCCTGCTGGGGCATGTGAGCTTGTGGGAGGGCCAGTGCGCCTTTTGGCACTGTCTGCTGCAATACTCCACCTTGCCACACCCACCGCACCTCCTCAGCTTCACTCCGCCACCCTCCACCCTCGCACACCCTGCAGCACCGCACACACGGCCTTGGACATCTGAAGAAGCAGCAGCGGCAGTAGCAGCACTGATGTGTATTGCAGTGGGGGGAGGAGGGGCAGTAGGACGAGAAGCCATAGCAGCAGCAGAATGGGTGGAAGCAGTAGCAGGGGCGGACATTGCAGCATGGGAGGCAGGGCGGTAGCACGGCTCCCCCAGCAGCATCTCTCGCAGACATGCCACCAGATTGACTCCACCCGGCCACGCCTTCAGATAAGCCGGCACCTTCCCCTTCTTTTTCTTCTTCTCACTGCTGTTGCTGCTGCTGCTGCTGCCACCCATCCACTCACAGTTGCTGCTCCCCCTGGCAGACTCATGTTGCCCTTGCAGCCCCTCACAGTACCTCGGGGTGATTGCTGCCTCAAGAATCCATGTGATGTCACACCCCTTAGCCGGTCCCTCCCGCTTCCTGCTGCCCCTGCACTCCTCACTCTCTCCCTCGCTTCCCTTGTTGAAACTCCACACAGCCATTGCTGCACAATACCACATCCGCACCTCCTCCCACACCCCACCGTTCTCCTGATCCACCTCACCATCCCAGAGGCCTTGCCCCTTCACCCTCCCACCTTTCCCCCTTTTCTCCACACCCTTTTTCCGCGCACCTGACTGCACTGCCTGCTCGTTTCCACTGCATTGCTGCTCCAACTCATAGCTTTCCAGAAGAGGGCGAGCGCACCACACGGCCATGTGAATGAGGAAGTACAGAGGCACCTGCTCCGCCCGTGTGAGCAGCACATGCAGGTTCACAGGCCTGGGCAGGCGTGCAGGGAGGTCCAGGCACGCAACCAGCTTGTCGAAGCCAGGGGAGGACGGCGGGAAGGCTGAGAGCACGCGGGAGAACAGGTGGCTCACGGGGCGGTAGGCGAAGTTGGCGATGAGAGCAGCCATGCACACGGATTGCATGAATTCTGCAGAGCAGGTGCTGCACTTGGTGCAGGCAGGAGGGTCCATGAGATACCCGGCAAACCCCACCAGGAAGTCCACGTCTGCCTCGCAGCGAACAATGGGAAGCTTCCTTCTGGGCGGCGGTAGAATTGTCGCCCTCAGCTCGGCGGCTTGAAGTGCGTCAGCTCTCCCACGCGCTCTGCTCTGTATGGCTTCCTCCCAAGCTCCTTGCCCTATTGCCTTCGAGACTCTCCTCCTTGCACTTCTGCTGCCCCCTCCTGCTTCAGCTATCCCACGCTCTATGCTTGGTTCAGCTTCCTCGCTACCTCCTTGGCCTACTGCATTAGATCCTTTTTCCTTTCCACGCCTGCTGCCCGTTCCTGCTTCAGATGTGTACTGAGGAGGTTCCTGGGTCAGTTTCTCAGCTGCTTCACCACGCTCCTCCACTATCCCAAGCCCAAAACACCTCTCCTTTTGGTTGACAGGAAACTTCACAGCAGCTTCGTCGCCCCCAGGCCACTCCTCCCACTCTAAAGGATCGCTGCTTCCCTCCAGAGGCTTGGGGATGGCACCAAACCTGACCAACAGCCTCGGAAGGTCCCGAAGTGGGTGGTGCATGGGCCGGACGTTGCTCCGAGGGCAGTCCTTGAAGCATCGTTTCTCCGAGATGGAATCTGAGCCGTAGACTCGGACCCACTGCAAGATGCAACCGACCCGATAGGTGAGTGCAGCAACAACAGAGCCTCTATTGACAGGCACATGTACAGCGTTGATATCAGAGCTTGCAGCAGCAGCAGCAGCAGCAGGCGGGGTTCTTCCTACATCTGCTGCTGCCACTCCATTCATCCCTATTGTCTGCTTCGAGCCATGCTGCAGCAGCCTCTTCCTGGCCACCTGAATAGCCGCACTCTCTACCTGCATCTTGCTCGCAGTGTTCCCATCAAGGAAGTACAGCCTTCCATCCTTCCAGTGCTCTGGTTTGGATAAAACTATGGTGACAGCAAGGGCGAAATCGGTCGCATCTACACCACTCACATGCATACCCCTCGGAGCACTGCTGCTCTTACTGCTGCTGCCAGACATGCTGACGCTGCTGCTGCTGTTTCTCCTCCCATTGTCACTGCCGCTACTGCCACCACTGCTGCTGCTGCTGCTGCTGCTGCTGCTGCTGCTGCTGCTGCTGCTGCTGCTGCTGCTGCTGCTGCTGCTGCTGCTGCTGTTGTTGCTGCTGCTGCTGCTGCCCCCCTCATTGCAGTGGATGCGCCTGAACTCCCTCCCTTCCCCCCCTCCATGCTCCAGAATCCAAGCCATCCCATCCACATACCTGTCCCACACACGCCCCTTCAGATGCTCCCTCCAACTCAAGTCCTTTCTAACCCTCCCGCACTTGCTAGCAACCCTATCAATCTGTACCTTGCTCTCTGCCTCTTTCTCTCCGTGTCTCCCATCATCCTTCCCATGTGACGCCTCCCATCTGCCCTTCCCCTCCCCATGCGTCTTCTCAGCAGCCTTCCCCTCAGCTCCCCCCTTCCGCTTCCCCTCCTTATCCACCTTCTCTTCAGTCTTTCCCCCAGCTCCCCCCCTCCCCTCTGCATGCACCTTCTCCAGCCCGCCTGACAGCAGGTGCTGCACAAAGAACCCAAACCCTTCCTGAAGATCAGCACTCTTCTTCACCCCCAGCACCTGCACCAGCATGGACGCAAAGTTGTCACTCTCCCTCTGCCTGCTCGCCCCCAGGTCAGTGGCAATTGCTGGCCAGGCCGACGAATGCAAGACCAAGTGTGCTTTGCATAAAGTCACAAGGCGGGGGGATCTTGCTACAAGCACAAGGAACGTTGAGAAGCTGACAGCACGGCGGTAGGCAGCCCAGCAGCTGCTGCAGCGCCAGCAGCATGACCACACTGTAGAAGCCAAAGGGGCATGAGGAGGAGCAGGAACAGTGGCAGCAACAGGGGCAGCAGAAGCAGGAGACGAGACATCAGCAGCTAGAGCAGCTGTTGTAGTATCCAAAATAGCAGGCAGGCGAGATCTGATCCTCCCCAGGTCCATGAGCACACCCACACGAGGCTCAGCCATCCACTCGAGAAACATCCCTTCTGCGCAAAGGCGAGGCGCCCTCTCTGCCTTCCACGCAAACTGCTCCTGAGAAAACATTTCATGATGCTGCTGCTGCTTGGGATCTGCTGCGGGGATGCAACGAGGCTGCAGATTGCGCAGGTGGAGACGCAAGTCCTCCAGGTTCTTTATGGCAAGTGCTCGCCGTGCTCGCGGACTCACAGCACGGTCAAAGCAGCACTCGCACAGATCCGCATCCCACCCATTCGTCACGTCCAAGTAGTGAACCATTTCCGCCCGACACAGCAGCTGAAGCGGCTTCGGACTTTCCTCGGCTCAAACTTTCTCTGCTGCCCCTCCGTTTGCCTGATCGGGCTGATCCGGTTCACCCTGGTCGATCTGGACTCCAAAGCAGGGTGCCCTCTGCCGCATCATAAGAGCCTTCACCCGCTCTTCCAACTTCTGAATTGTCAGCGACAGGCTTGAGTCTCTCACAGCATATTCCTCTTCCTCTTCCCCTTCCCCTTCCTCTTCCACTTCCTCTTCCCCTTCCTCTTCCCCTTCCTCTTCCCCTTCCTCTTCCCCTTCCTCTTCCACTTGCTCAACCGCTTGCTCTGCTGCGCCTCCGTTTGCCCGAGTGGACTGACCTAGTCGACCTCGCTGAAGTGTCTCCAGCCACTTATTCGTAGCATTCAGCTGCTCTTCCAACTTCAGAAGCTCTAACACGGCGTCTTCCTCTCCCTCTTCCTTTTCCTTGCTACTGCCAGCACCAGAAGCACCGGCCAGCAGCTCTGCTCCGCCAATTCCTGTCGCGGCTCCTCTCGTCGGCTTGTGCCTCTCGTCTTCCTTGGTGCGAGGCATGATGGGGTCCAGTCGGGTGAAATAACCAACAAACGTAGCAGCAGGATTAGACGTAGTGTGAGAGAACGAAGGACGACGCACATCAGTAGCAGATCCAACACCAGGAGCTTCCCCGAACTGCTCAGCTTTCAACTCGCTTTTATCCAAGGAAGACACGTTGATGGTTGAACCTGCACTGAGTTTGGCTTGCTCAACGGTCAAGTTAGGAAAACACAAACTTTGCTGCCCAAGAGCCACGAAACGAGCCTGTTACTTCAAATTCGTGAACGCTCACTCTGCCGCTTATCATGACCTAAATGCTGCTGACGTGTCTCGCATGGCAGGCATCAGTGGTGCAGGTGGGACTGAAACAATCGGCTGTAAACGGAAAATAAGAGTTCGTCAGGAGCAGCAGCAGTAAGAGTGACATTTACGTGCACTGCAGTCATTTAATTCCGAAGGTATTGTACCAAAGGAAGGATTTTGATCTGTGACGTATCCTGCAGACTCAACACTGCTAATTGTAAGGCACGCACGATCCAGTATTCGTCAGACTAGTTGGAATCTGAAGTTGACCTCGAAAGCCATGACAGGTGATGCTGGATTCAAATCAGATTGCTAGTTCTCGGTCGAGGGACAAACTTCTAATCCAAATCTGTCGGTTTCACTGGAACGGAAAGGCCTGTAACAGGGCTCTCTCGGTCGCTGAGTGAAGTCCAACGAGACTCTGTGATCGTTGAGTAAGCTGAAGCTGTGAGATCAATGAAATATTGTCATCAGGCAACGCTTTCCCAACCGTGCGACGCTTTTCGATTCATGCGACGCTGTGCGACGCGTTCCCATCGCAAAGGAGGCTCCTTCAATTGTGATGACCAAAGTTCTGGGGAAGAGTCAAACGATCCAATCACGTTTAGTCTCATGGGATAAACAAGTGCTTGACAGTTCGTATTGATCGCATAAGCTGCTGCCATCCCAGGACCGTCGATTGTTCGTCTGAACACGCTGAATATTGCCATTGAACGGGAAACCAAGTATAATGAAAAAGCGTGATCGGACCGTCCGTTTCCGCGCAAGACTAATCAGGTGTGAGATAATACTCGACGAGGAGCCTGTAGATGTAACCTAGATGGTCTCGAGACGACCTAGATTGTTGTTCTGGGACCAGCTCTGATGTTGTCATGGCTGGACTGGAACACGATCGCCTGATGAGAGAGACTGACTAAAACCCGAATTCAGGATAGCTGATTTCCAAATCCCAAGATCCTCCTCAACCGCAGAAAGTGCTGGCGAAGGTGTTGGGAATGAAAATTTCGGCAACTTGCGCGGGGCGAAAGCGAAACGAAGTGGCGAGGAACCACAGCGGTCGCCACACAAAATTCCTTGTCACTCGTTTGCGAGTCCAACTGAAAAGAGGTTTGTGAAGATTGACACTACCAAAACTAAAATTGCGAGGCAGCAATAGCGTCCTACAGAACAAGCCCTCTCACCCTCACCCAAAATTTATGCCCTACACCCCTCAGCCCTATCACTTCCCCCCCTGGTTTTCCTTTCTCCCATGCTGTCCGTATTCTTTCGATCAGGAAGTATTTTGTTGTTTCGTTTGGCGGCACACCAGTCGCATCAAGATCGCATTTCAGAGCCACATTTCAGGGTCGCATTTCAAGGCCGCCTTTCTGGCCCTGGCAAGGTGCAATAGGACCAGCGCATCGGGGGATGTAAAGCAGAAAGATGAGAAATCACCTTTCCTTTTACCCTAGGGCATCAGCAAACAACAGATAAGAGAGGAAGAACGGTAAAAATATTTGCGGCGATTTGCGCGGCGAGGCGGAGCGCGGCAAGCGCAGATGCTGTGCTGAGAAGCGCGCAACGGTGGAGAACTGGGAAATCGCTGAGGGGGCGGCGGGGGGGATGGGGGGGGAGGGGAGGGGGGGGAGTGGGTGCGGGGAAACGAGGGAGTCAGCGGAGGCGGAATGCATGCGCGGAGACGGAATGCATGCGCGGAGACGGAATGCATGCGCGGAGACGGAATGCATGCGCGGAGGCGGAATGCATGCGCGGAGACGGAATGCATGCGCGGAGACGGAATGCATGCGCGGAGACGGAATGCATGCGCGGAGGGCGGCAGGTCGACGTGGCGATGCGCGCGAGCGGCATAATGGGCGGAGGAGCGGGGAGCGCGGAGGAGCCGTCGTTGGAGCAGCTGATGGGCGTGAGCCGATGGTGCGTGCTGCGCGCCGTGGAGGTTGGCGTGACGACGAGACTGGCGGAGAAGCTCGGGCAGATGGAGGAGAGAAAGAGAGGAAGAGAGGGAGAGAATGAGAGAGGAAGAGAGGAGGGTGAGGGACGAAGAAAGGGAGAAAGTGAGAGAAGAAGAGAGGAGGGTGAGAGACGAGAGGAAGAGAGAGAGGAAGAGTGTGAGAGGTTGAGGGAGGAAGAGAGGAAGAGAGTAAGAGAGTAAGAGAGGAGGGGAGAGGTAGTACGAAACAGGATAAGATAGGAAGAGAGGAAGAGGGTGAGGAAGGAAGAGAGGAACAGAATGAGAGGGGAGTGGGAGAGGAAGAGGCGAATAAGAAGAGAGAGGGCGACAGGAAATCAAGTGAAGCTCTAGAAACGACGGCGAAGAGGTGCGAAGAGGAGCTGAAATCAGCGTTGAGTGAGGCGGCGAGGGCGGTGGCAGGGTTGGAGGCGAGCATTGATGAGAAGGTGACCAAGATACTGCTGCAAGCAGTGATGGTTCGCCACTCCGTGGAGGCGGAGACGCCATGTCAAGCGGCTGGTGCAGGCGCAAGCGAGCTCGCACGGCTCATGGCTGTGCTGCTGCACACCGCATAAGGGAGGTGAGTGCTGTCGTGCTTACCATCCCATGCCACACCTCCGATTGCTCCCATCCCGTTCCCCCATCCCGTTCCCCCATCCCGTTCCCCCATCCGTTCCCCCATCCCATTCCCCCATCGCGTTCCCCCATCCGTTTCCTCCATCCCGTTTCCCCATCCCGTTTCCCCATCCCGTTCCCCCATCCCGTTCCCCCATCCCGTTCCCCCATCCCATTCCCCCATCGCGTTCCCCCATCCGTTTCCCCCATCCCGTTCCCCTATCCCATTCCCCCATCCCATTCCCATCCCATTCCCCCATCGCGTTCTCCCAGTCGGTCCCCCATCACTCCCCCATCACTCCCCCATCACTCCCCCATCACTCCCCCATCACTCCCCCATTGCTCCCCCATCACTCCCCCATCACTCCCCCATTGCTCCCCCATCGCCCCCATCGCTCCCACATTGTCGCCCCCAATTCTCTTTATGCGGCAGCACCTGCTAGCCCTCTCGCCCGTGCAGGCAATCTCCCCCTCCCATCGCTACCGCACTCAGCCCCTTTCCACCCCTTCGCCTCTCCCATCCACTGCGTTTCTGGAAGCACCTGGCGACGCTTTCAGTCAGCCGATACAGAGGTGGCGAGAGGGGCAGTCCCTCTCATCACTTCCCATTATTCCCATTAGCCCTTCTCATCGTTACCGATTTTTCAATCCCCACGACCCCTCCCCATTTGTGATTTTCCTGACAGCACCTGCCATGCAGAGGCCATGAGAGGGGCAGACAGGCAGCCTGAATTTGTTTGGTGGGTGTGCTTGCCTGTCTATCTCCCCCCCTGCACCCCCACTGCAACCCCTCCTGTCCAAGGACAAGAACAGCGACGGCTCACCTCTCCCACCCCTTCTCTCTCCCTTCTTCCTCTGACCCCCTCCCCCTCCAACTCCCTTCTCCTTCCACAACCCAACAGCCCACTTTGCGACGTTGGCTCGTCTCTCAATCGCATGCAGCTGAATCACTCCTGCAAGGAACGTGCAGCTGAAGCAGTGGTTACGCCACCAGTATGGCAGAAAGAGCCGACCGCCCTCCTGGGCAACGTACGATTGTATGGCAGGTGTTGCACAAACCCTTTCAACCACCCTTCTTTCCCCCTTCAACCCTCCTCCGTCCTCCGCCCTCCTTCCCGTCCTCTCTCATGTTTCTTATGTAGTCATCGCACCCTCACAAGCACCTCATCCTCTCTCCCACATAACCTACACCAGTAGCCATCGCACCTTAGCTCATATCACCTATGTCCTTGTCTATTCCCGGCTTGCCCCCTCTCTATCCATCCCATCCGCCCTCCTTTCTCTTCCCCTTCACCCGCTTTCTCGTCCCCATCTTGATATCCTGATGGTGGCAGCAGAGAGGTGCCGAACGCAGTTCAACTGCCCGACACATTTGCACTCCCTAACAACACCACCAGCTGCAGCAGTAGCAGCCCCCTCTGGTCCTCCTCCCTTTGCATTCCATGCCCCTCCTCCTCCTGCCACTGCCAATTCTCCTGACTATCCCATACCTCATTCCATACCTCATCCCAAACCTCATCCCATACCTCATCCCATACCTCATCTCATACCTCATCCCATACCTCATCTCATACCTCATCCCATACCTCATCCCATACCTCATCCCATACCTCATACCAGACCTCATACCGCACTACACATCCCACTGCACTTTCGTTTCTGAATAATTTTCTTTTCCCTTCCCTTATTGCCCTGCCCTCTAATGTATGCCCTTCACCTATGTCTGCCCCTCACCCATGCCTGTCCACCCATGTCTGCCTTTCACCCACGCATGCCCTTCACTCATGAATGCCCTTCACCCATGCACGCCATTCACCCTTGTCTGCCCTTCACCCACGTCTGCCTGCCCTACCCATGTCTGCCCTACCCATGTCTGCCCTACCCATGCCTGCCCTACCCATGTCTGCCCTACCCATGTCTGCCCTACCCATGTCTGCCCTACCCATGTCTGCCCTACCCATGTCTGCCCTACCCATGTCTGCCCTACCCATGTCTGCCCTACCCATGTCTGCCCTACCCATGTCTGCCCTACCCATGTCTGCCCTACCCATGTCTGCCCTACCCATGTCTGCCCTACCCATGTCTGCCCTACCCATGTCTGCCCTACCCATGTCTGCCCTACCCATGTCTCCCCTACCCATGTCTGCCCTACCCATGTCTGCCCTACCCATGTCTGCCCTACCAATGTCTGCCCTACCCATGTCTGCCCTACCCATGTCTGCCCTACCCATGTCTGCCCTACCCATGTCTGCCCTACCCATGTCTGCCCTTCACCCACGTCTGCCTGCCCTACCCATGTCTGCCCTACCCATGTCTGCCCTACCCATGTCTGCCCTACCCATGTCTGCCCTACCCATGTCTGCCCTACCCATGTCTGCCCTACCCATTTCTGCCCTACCCATTTCTGCCCTACCCATGTCTGCCCTACCCATGTCTGCCCTACCCATGTCTGCCCTACCCATGTCTGCCCTACCCATGTCTGCCCTACCCATGTCTGCCCTACCCATGTCTGCCCTACCCATGTCTGCCCTACCCATGTCTGCCCTACCCATGTCTGCCCTACCCATGTCTGCCCTACCCATGTCTGCCCTACCCATTTCTGCCCTACCCATTTCTGCCCTACCCATGTCTGCCCTACCCATGTCTGCCCTACCCATTTCTGCCCTACCCATTTCTGCCCTACCCATGTCTGCCCTACCCATTTCTGCCCTTCACCCATGTCTGCGCTTCACCCATGCCAGCCTTCACTCTGTCCCAGCATAATGCCCAACATGTTTTTCCGACCTTTGTTTACGATGATTTAAGACGTCTCTTCCATCTCCTCCTTTCTGCCATTTGCCTTGTCTTCCCCCTTCTGCAGCATCCCCAGTATGTTTTTGCAGTCCATGTCAACGTGCATCTCTTGCTGCCCCGTCCCCTGTTTCCTCTTCACCATATCCTCATGGCAGGCTGGTGCATCAGTAGGCCAGCTGTGGCCTATCCCCTTCCCCATTCCCCCATCCCTCATCACCCCTCCCCCGTTCCCCCCCAGTGAACCTGGCAGTGGGCCTCGCCCGCCACATGCGCCTCACAAGTGGGGCTGCTGGACGCCGATGTGTTCGGTCGGCCCCTCACTGCCCAACCTGCTCGGCGTGGACATCGCCGCCCCCCTCAGCCCCCTCTTCTCGCGATGCCCCCCTGGGCCTAGAGACTGTCGGCCGCCCCCTGCTGGCCTCGCCCTTCCCCCACGCGTCCATGCTGCCACTGCAGGTGCAGGGCGTGCGCTGCATGTCCATGAGAGGAGAAGCTTGTAAGGGGGACGGAGTGGGGGCGGCTGGACGTGCTGGTGGAGGACATGCCGCCCGGCTCGGGGGATATGTGCCGTGTCTCCGGTCAGCTTAGCTTGAGCCAGCGGATCCCACTGTTAGGTGCGTAGTGGATGGGATGGGATGGGATGGGATGGGATGGGATGAGAAGGGATGGGATGGGATGGGATGGGACGGGATGGGATGGTATGGGATGGCTTGGGATGGTATGGGATGGGCTAAGATGGGAGGGGAGGGGAGGGGGAGGGAGGGGAGGGGAGGGGAGGGGAGGGGAGGGGAGGGGCTGGGATGGGCTGAGGTCGGCAGCACGGCTGTGCCAAGCTACACACCCGCCTAGCACTATTACTGCTGACTCCTTCCCACTTTTAGATACGATTCAATTGCTCGCACTTTAATTTTTCCATTTTGGCTCTCTCAAATAATCCAGCCCCCTTTTTTAGAGCTTGGGCACCTTTTTTAGGTTTTTGGCACCCCTCACATCACTCCCTGGCTCCTTGAAACCCTCTGAAACCGCCCCTTTTGCCCCTCGGCAGCTCCCTGCGCGCCCTGGCAGAGAGCGCCAAAACGCACCGGGGAGCACCCCTCTAGGGATGAGCAAATTCCCGAACGCCTGTTCGGTTCGCCTCGAACATGTTCGAGGCGAACCGAACAGGCATTTTTTTTTGCCCAAATCGTTCGGGGCGAACATGTTCGGTGTTCGGCCGAACATGTTCGCCGTTCGCCATTGACTTTTGGGGAAGGGAATTCGAACACGAACGCGTTCGTGTTCGAATTGGGGGTCCCGCGAACACCAAAGTGTTCGCGTCAAAATTGGCCGCGACCAAATTTAGGTCGCGGCCGTTTTGAGTTTGAGCTCATTTCGTGAGCTCATACTCAAAACGCGTTTAGCGCTTAGCCCTCCCTCACACAACCGCCCTAGCCATGCGGTTTTAGTAGCCATCGCACACCGTTCCTCGTTCATCTACACGTACATTTCATCTAGGGTAGTCCGTAGTGTAGGGTGTTTTCGTGCACATTAGGGTTGAGAAGCATAGGGATCAAGCACCAAGCATAGGGATTCAATTAGGACCGTGCTAACGTGGCACGCGACCGTTACTTTGGGGGGGCTTTAGGGTTTTAGGACAAGTGTGACTATAACGAATCTCCCCCAGGGCGAACACGAACATGTTCGCCTCGAACGTGTTCGTGTTCGCCTGCAGCAGCTAATTGTTCGCCTCTTAGGGCGAACGGCGAACACAGATTTTCAGTCAGGTCGTTCGCCGAACCGAACAGTGTTCGGTTCGGCACAAGGCCATGTTCGACCGAACTCGAACACGAACATGTTCGAGTTCGGCCCCTGCTCATCCCTACACCCCTCTCATCACTCACTCGCTGCACGCCCCTACCTCCTTTGCCTTCTCCGTTACCCCCTCTCCCCACTCCCTCCCCCCTTTTCCCTTCCCACACCGACAGCAACTGTCCTGTACTAGCCATGAGGAGCCCAGCTATTGCTGAGATACACAACCGGTGGCATGGCAGAACCACGGGCTGCAGCAGCAGTAGCAATAGTCGTACCGGTGAGTTTTGAGACCAATGAGGAGATTTGTTGTGCTAAAATTGCCGTTTCCTTTTGACCATGAGTTTGCAGCAACTTGCAAGATTGTGTAACGATGTAGATGCGCAATTGACTTCAACAGTTGTTTGCATGTTTCCAGCCTATCCAACCCACATATAGCATCACCACCTAGGGCAGCAGGCGTTCACTTGCTTGCACACTCTCTCCTCCTCGTATTGTTACGAAGACTTCACCACAATGTGCATCCACAAGGATGCAGAAGTGGTAATCTTTCAGTCATGCATCCGCAGTGGGCTTTCCAATGGTCGTGAAGATTTTCTCCGGCAAGCTCTTCGCTTGCGTATGGTTTCCACGTCTAGGATCTGTGTATTCCAATTCGAACCATTTGATTCTCATAGCGATATCCGTTTCTGATAGTTCAGACCCCTGTTATTAAGACATAATGGTGCAAGAACGTCACAGATGGTTGTACTCGTTCACATTCAGTGGGTATGCTACACTGCAGTTCCACCACATACTTTCATGCTTAGCTCTAGCAATAAAATTGTCGTTCTTCGGGTGGCCCGCCTTTGCCTCTACGGAACACATTGTACTGCCAGGTTGGTACTGTAGACTTGGATGCGTGCATGAGGTATATATTCCATGATTAGTCTATAAGGTAGTGAACGACCGTTGTTTCCTTGTGTTGTTATCCTTTCCACTCCCCCTCCCCCCTCCCATCCTTCTTCTCCGTCCCCCCTTCTCACACTCACCTAGTGTGCATTGGAGCTGACAGCATGTTTGTGACCCCATGCCTGCCTTCATTGCTGCCATTGCTGTCTTACCTCTTCCCCTCCCCCCTCTTCTCTCTCGTCCTTGCTCCCCGTCCTTCCTCTCACACCCAGCTAATGCGACTCGGTGCAAACAGTGTGTTCGTGTCCTCATGTTTGTGTCCCTCATTACCCTGTTCACATGCCCCTTCCCCTCCCCCATGCATCCTTCCTTTCCGCCCTCCCCTCCCCCCTCTCTCAAGCAGCTCCTGCCCACTGGCACTGACAGTGTGTTGGTGAGAGAGCCACTGAGGCAGGAAGAGAAGCCGCAAGCAACCTTCCTCATGTGTTTTCCCGTCCCCTTCCTCACCCGGAAGTGCCCCTTCACTTAAACAGCTCATGTGTGTGGGCACCGACGGCATGGTCATAGACACTTGGCACAGCTGTCAGAGACGCCGAGGCAAGAAGAGCAGATGAGGCGAGCCAAGAAGCAACAGAGGCGGCAAGTGACGCCAAGATTCTGCATCCCTATTCATGGTGAACGGGGTGGGTGGATGGCTAGGTGCTGTGTGCATGGGCATGGTGAATGGGGTGGGTGGGTGGATGGGTGGGGGCGATGCGTGCATGTGCTTGAAGTGTCCATGCATGGTGTGCTGTGTGCATAAGTGTGCATGGTTTATGGATGCATTGTGTGGATGGTCTATGGATGCATGGTGGTGTGTGCATGGTGTGTGATTCGTATGCATGGTTTACACTGCAATGTCTTGCATGGCGGTTGTGGTGGGCATATGGCACCAGCCAACAACCCCGTTCCCCTCATCATCCCATCGCAGCCGGGTATGGCGCATGGTAGGGCGCAAGGTAGGGCATGCCTGCACTGTCGGCCTGAGGAGATCGCACGGGGTGCAGGCGGAGGGAGGGCAGAGCGGAGGGCGTGCAGCAGCGAGGACAGTACAGCTGAAGGGGGGGGCTCCCGAGGGCACTGCCATGGCGGAGCGGAGGAAGAGCACCATGATTCCTGCTGGATAGGGGACAGGGGGGAAGTGGGGGAGGGGGGGGGTTGGCAAGGGGGGAAAGCGGGAGAAGGGGTGCAGGGGTGCAGTGAGACATACAGGTGGAGCTAGGAGGAGAGTAGGAATAAGAGTGAGAAATGGCACAATCGAGCAGAAGGAGAGGGGATACAATCATGGTTACAACTTACAACACATGAAGGATCCCAGATGTTGTACATTCCATGGCCCATGCCCCATGTCACCCATGCTCTGTGCCCCATGCACCATGCCTCACACTACCACCGTGTGACATGCCCTCTCATGACCCCACCACTCACCTGCAGCACTGTCGCTGACATCCTCCCCATCCGAATGCTCCCCCTCGTCCTCCTCTTGCCCCACCGCCTGACTTAGCAGCTGCGGCCGCACCAGCTGCGGCCTGGAGGAAGCTTCCTTGCAAGTGCCGCATCTCCCGCCACACCACGGGCCAGGTGGATGAAGGATGGGCGGAGAGCAGCGCTGGGAGGGGAGGGACAGGAGGAAGAGGAAAGGAGGGGAGGGGACAAGGCGACGTGCCAAAAAGAGGCGAAGAATGAGGCGAGTAGGGAATCAGTGCATGCAGGGGCAGAAGGGGATGACGGGGAAGGGAACGAGGAGCGGGGAAGCATGGGAAGGACAAAGAAGACAAGGCCGAGAATGGGAGGTCAGACGAGATGGGAGGGAAGGGAGGTGGGGGGAGCGTGGGGCTAGACGGTTGTGATGTAAGGGAAGTGACAAACTAGGGACTCGCCTGCAAGGTAGCCAATGGCAGGCTGCCACATCATCGCAATCTTAAAAAGCAGCAGCCCCAGCACACAGAGAGTGACAGCTGGCAGCAGCTGGTTGGGCACCCGCCCATCCCCTGCGCGCTTCCCTTCCCCCCTGCACTGCTTGCGAGGCGGTTGTGAGGAGCAGGGAGAGCAGAGGGGCGGCAGTTGTTGGGATGAGATGGGTGGCAAGCAGTCGTATCACACGTGTCACAACTGTTTATGCTACGTCAGCAGTGCCAGGGACTGGAAGGAATGACAGGGGATGGAGGGCATGGGAAGGCGAGGGTGCCACGGAGGGGATCGGGAAGAAGGTTGATTGCTATGTGGGCAGCACCGTACATGCCTGCAGCCGTACATGCCTGCAGCCGTACATGCCTGCTGCCGTACATGCCTGCTGCCGTACATGCCTGCTGCCGTACATGCCTGCTGCCGTACATGCCTGCTGCCGTACATGCCTGCTGCCGTACTTGCCTGCTGCCGTACATGCCTGCTGCCGTTCTTGCCTGCTGCCGTACATGCCTGCTGCCGTACATGCCTGCTGCCGTACATGCCTGCTGCCGTACTTGCCTGCTGCCGTACATGCCTGCTGCCGTACATGCCTGCTGCCGTACTTGCCTGCTGCCGTACATGCCTGCTGCCGTACTTGCCTGCTGCCGTACTTGCCTGCTGCCGTACATGCCTGCTGCCGTACATGCCTGCTGCCGTACATGCCTGCTGCCGTACATGCCTGCTGCCGTACATGCCTGCTGCCGTACTTGCCTGCTGCCGTACATGCCTGCTGCCGTACTTGCCTGCTGCCGTACATGCCTGCTGCCGTTCTTGCCTGCTGCCGTACTTGCCTGCTGCCGTACATGCCTGCTGCCGTACTTGCCTGCTGCCGTACATGCCTGCTGCCGTACTTGCCTGCTGCCGTACTTGCCTGCTGCCGTACTTGCCTGCTGCCGTACATGCCTGCTGCCGTACTTGCCTGCTGCCGTACATGCCTGCTGCCGTACTTGCCTGCTGCCGTACTTGCCTGCTGCCGTACTTGCCTGTCACCACAAATTCACCCGTGCCCTTCATTGGTCATGAAACCTCCCCCATGCACCATCAGATCATAAACCCGAACGCACTGCCCCAGACGCCACAACCATTCGCCCTCATCACACACGTTCCTCACCACGCCACGCCGTCACTACCACGCCATGGGCTCACCTGGCTGGCCCTGCAGCAGCAGCAGCGCTGGTGGGCGCAGAGAGGAGGGCAGCAGCAGCAGGCGCAGCAGCAAGGGGGGGTGGGGGGGGGCTTGGAGTGCATTGAGTGCACGAGGCCCTTGGCTGCATGAGCGAGCAGCAGCACCACCCGCTCTCCCTCTCCTCATTCACCACTGACCTCGCCTCCGCTAGCACCCACAGCATACCCAAAGTGTTGCGGGAAGGAATGGAGGGTAGGGGAAAGGAGGGGGAGAGGGAAGTGAGGGATTGGATTGCAACGTACAATAAAAAACAGACCAGCTGGCATTAGCTGGTACATGCAACAGATGAACGGACATTAGCTGACACGCACGCTCCTGGCCTCTGCAGCCGTTCATTTGCTAATCTGCACCTCTGTTCATCTCCTCCTTACTCTGCTCCTTTGTAAATCGGCTCCCCCCCCCCTCACACCATTCCCATCTTCCAGCGACTGCCGCGCCTCTCACACTCGCACCATCACCAAGCCTACCTACCACCATCACCGACCCCCACCCCCCCCCCCTTCCCTCCAACCCTTGTGCGCGCACCTCGGGCCATCTGCTTGGGCGGGGCGGTGCGCAGCACGAAAGCATGGCTGTGCGCCACCAGCTCACGCACATAGTCCGCCGGGTAGAACCGCAGTGCCTTGGTCATCTTGTTCAACGGTGGGGGAGAGGGGAGTGGGGCGAGGGGGGTAGGGGAAGGGAAGGGGGAGGTTCTCTGAAACGGCATCCACATCGTACCTCTCCGACCTAATCATCCTCTCTTTTTTGACTTCACTGGCTCCCCGCATTGGTTCGCATGCTGTTGCGCATCCGTTTCACTCCTCCATCAAGTCTCCATCAACTCTTGCTGCTTTCCTCCTTCGTCCTCTGTGCCTTCTGAGATGGGGTGGACCCCTTTCACATCACAATGCAACTCTGCACGCTTCACCCTGTGCATAGCTTTAACCATTTGCAAATACCTGCTGTGGCTACTTGCAGATCCCGCCCATCTTGCCCCGCATCCATCCAAACCACGATAAATACTGGGCGATTGAGTATTGTACGGTAATAGTTCCATTGATTCACACTGATCACGACTGCTTGGATCATAGCAGCTAACTTTCAGCCTTTCAAAGGCCCTCAAAGTCAGATGACCATCCCATAGCACTTGAGGAAACACACACAGCACAAGTGCTCAAGTCTCAAGAGCTCTGCACAGGAGTTACAACTCGCTTCAAACAGGGCAGGTTCTTTAAGCAGTCCATGCCCCTTTCAGTCACCAGAGTGCACTCCCTCGTATCCAATTCCTCCAGGGCTGTGAAGTGCCTGACATGCTCCATGCCAGCATCAGTACTCCCATACGGCAGGGAGAGCTCTTTCGGCCTAGTCAAGCAGGTCAGGTATTCCAGCCCGGTTGTCCCCCGCTGCTGTGCCACCAAGGAGAAGCACTTGAAGGCCAGTCAGCGAGCACACACAGAGCATTGCAGCAGATCCAACAGACAAGCAATAATCAAGCTTCAGCCTCTTGAGTGAGGAGAGGCCTGTCAGATACCGCAGGCCAGCAACACTCACATCTGTGCCACTGAGGCTCAGATCCGCAAGGCTGCCTGCAGCATCGATGCCTTCTAGCCCATTGTCCAGTATGTCAGTCTCCCCCAAATCCAGCTTCTCAAGTTGTGGCAGCCTGCAGATCTGCTCGATGCCTGAAGCCGGAAGACCCGTCAAGCTCAATGCTCTTAAGGTGGGTCATAGTGCCCACGAGGTCCATGATGTAATCTAAGAGGTTGGACGCTTCTGAGATTCAGACGTGGGTCATCTGATGTACAGTTGATGGGCTGCCACACAGAACAGAGGCAGAACAGATCCAAATCGTACCCTTGCTTAACATAGAATTGAAAGAGAACATAAGATAAGCACTTGTGAAATATTGTAACTAGTTTTCCGACCTCTAGCCTGGTCAACCCAATAACAAACTGATCTGCTGCATGCACTTGTCTTCGCAAAATTCTGACCACACTTGCTCGCTTACCCGTAAAATTCTCCGTATGTCCATTTCCGCGTTCTCTCCTTTGAATACTGCCAGCTCCGCTTGATAGATGCCAGAATCTCATCGCCAGTATCTCTTCCTTCAATGCATTCACCGACTCCATCGCCTCCTCCTTCCCTTCCATCTGTCACTGCAAACCAAAGATGCTTACGCTCAGATTTTTATTTTCCTACTTCAGTTCCACTGAGAGAAGTATGGATGAGTAAGAATGATGACGAGGACACAGTGATTGGAGTGAATGGAACAGGAACCAACAGAATGATGTGGGAACCATGTGTCAAGGAGCTGCAAGCAACATACGAGGGACGCCAGGTAGTGTTATGCATATCACACTTATAAAAAACCACTCTACAAACCATCCAGACTCAAGCAAATACAAGCAAGAGAACAGAGTGCGGCAAGTGGGAGATGTGGAGAGTAGAATGACAGCACAAATAGCGGAGGATGTGTGAGGCAACGCAGGGAAGGCGCGGAAGATTTTGTGAGGCTTGGAGGGAGCAAACTTGCATGTGCACCCTTCTGGATGGTGTGGTGCGACATGGCGCTTTGAAAATTCGCCAAGGCGTGACATGGCAGGCAGAGTCACCGTACCAGATGCTGAGACTCGGCGTTAACAGTGTTGTCAGCGCGGGTGTCGTATCCTGCAAGGAGTAGTTGGAGCGCTATGCTGACATGGCTGCAGCTGAACTAACAAGGTCGTGCGAAGTGTCTGAGAAGAGACGGGGAGAGACGAGGACGAATGGAAAACGAGAGAAAGATCGCAGATCACGAGTGGAAGGGGTGACGAGAGAAACCAGAGTCGGACGAGGCAAGTTTTAGGCAACGTTGTTACCGATCCCGTTCACCATGTTTGTACAGTGCGCCCTGGATGATCCCCCTACCTGCCCGTCGCCTTTGCCTCTGCACCTGCTAAATCCAGTCCTCTGTAATGGTTCCGCTCCGTGCATTGGCGACTCGGCTTGTCCGCAAACTTTGCATCCCTCGCGAATTGATTCTTCGTGCGCAGAACGCGACAGGTCGCCCACGTGTTTCCACAGCAGCTTGGCGAAGCACGGCGACGAGGAGGGACGAGGAGAGACACCCATGGGTCACACTCGCTTCTGTCCCCAGTGTATCCTGAAAGAGTCACCCAGGAGCCTGTTGGGTCAGGGGATGATGAGTTGTAATTCTAGACGTGGACGGGTGCGAAGCATCGAATCATGTGGAATGGACAGTGGAATGAGACAATGGTGCAGCACGTCGCGTAACCAGGATTCCTCGTGATCATTCTATAGGACAACCCTAAACTGTTGCCCTGCGACGAGAGAACTGAGCAGGTGGAGGAATCGATACTTGGCCAGTGGGCAATTCAGAAGTATGCGCGCGAGCATGTTGAACCGAATGTGTCCGTCGCTCGTTAGTAGCAACGGGCGATGTGAGTTAAACGCGCCAAACTTACCGACGCTACGTAAACGGAGATTAGGGTTACTAGGAAACAACGCAAAAGAGAAGGCAGAAGAAGATGGCGAAGTTCGTAGAATGGCGACATTGGTTCTCGATTTCTGAACACAAAGCTCGTCACAAAATCGAGGGGAGCATGGGTTTAGGGTTTAGGGTCAGCGGGTGTGAACTGCGAGCCTGCCTGAATATTTGCGGTCTTCGTTCAGTTGCGCAGAGCGAAAGCTGGTTTGATCAAATCGGTCGCGATGTAACACCGTGTTACAATACAATGTGAACCATTCGAGCTATCTGGAAAAATCACTGCCAGGTATACGGCTTGAGACACAATCGAGATTCCCAACAGTTCGCCGATTACGTCATCCGAAATTAGGGACGACGCTTTCGACACAGACTGACCTAGGGAATGTTGGGAAAACGTTGCGCTTCGATTTAAATCCGTCGGACACGACGATGTGGAGAGTTAGATGAACGGCGACCTATGACAATGCGCTGCGCAGAGAGAAACTTCGTCCTTCCATTCGTACATTCCAACGACGGTTGCCCGCATCGTGGCCCTTTGCGTGCACTGAATCATGCCTCTCGTGCTCGCCGATCGTCCGCATCGTGCCGATCGGGGATGTTTTACCGCGCGACCGCAGCCGTGCCACGACGACGCCAAGTCACCCAGCCATGTGCTCCCATTCTGCCGTTCTGTCAAGTCATCGTTCGGCGTCGCACCTCGCCTCGCACACGCTACCACTGCACCCATAAAACTGTCCATCTCCCTCCCTACCCTCCCACCCACCCCCTCCGCCCTTCGGCTTCTGAAGTCCTCCTTTTGCGCAAGGACCAAAACCCGCGTTCGTTGCGGCCCAGCAGTTTACCCGATGGCAATTCCCAGCAACGAGCTGGCCATCACCCGAGCTGGCAAGCAACGAGATGGGGTGCAGCCTGGCATGCGGTGCTGCGCGCATGCAAATAGTAACGCCTAACATCGGAATGGGCTAAGCATCGGGATGGAGAGTTCTAGCAAACGTTGAGATGAGTGAACAAACAGGAGTGCGAGTCGAACGCGTAAGGCGTTGCCTCCCTCCTGTCCTCTCTCGTTCACCCCCTTTCCTCCTGCCTGGTCCTCGCCCCTTTAAAGTCAATTCTCCAATTTCTTCTGTCCGGTTTTTCCTGCCTACTAATTTCGATTTATCCCCTTTCGAGTTTATCTCCTCTCGTGGGGTCGTTCCTTTCCACCCGCTCCCCTCCGCCTGACGATCTGTCTGCTTAGAAGTGCCTTGTCTCAAACTGAATATTCATTGCTGCAATCTGGCATACCTGCGTGCCACTGCCACACACCAGCTAGGCACGGCCAGTCCACTGTGAGTGGTTCTCCACTGCTGATCCTCTTCCCACAAATCCGTTCCTGCCTCACTCTTCCCACGTCTCCTGTCTCTCTTCTCATGTGTCCTGCTCCTCATCTTTCACCCTTCGAAGTATCTCCAACTTAGAAGCTTCTTGTTTCTTTGTCTACTCTTGTTTGGTTGACCCGCACACTCATTTTTTATGATGTCTGGGTAAGGATGAATTCAAATAAATCTACTGATTTGATTGTTTCTCCAGCCTTGTTTGGCCATGTATTTAGATCATGACATGATATACGGACTGATGATCATTACATGTCGCCTTTTTCCCACTACTTAAATTACACCACTTCATTCTCGCACTCCCTGCATGTCTTGTGCGTCTAGTCCAATCCATGGCACGACCTTCTAGATTCCTGCCTCTAGTGCGCTCTCTGCTCGCCACTCGCTTGAGGTGCTCCACTCCTTTCATTCCTTTGTTCTGCACTCATCTCACGAGGTACGCATGTGTGTTCCGGGTATCCCTCCCCTGTGCGTCTGCTCCATGCTGGTGCTTCATTGTCATGCATACCTCCATCCACCTCATACCAAACTCAAAATGTCCTCATCACTTCTTCATAATATTGCCTCTGTAAACCCACCCTAAACCCTAAACCCTAAACCCTCTCTCACTCCATGCTCCTTTACGCTCTACTCTTCGCCTCTCACCACCTGAGTTTCAACGCTCCTCGTCACCTTTTCACATGGCCAACCCTGCTGTCTTACATGCCCACTTCCACGCCACGTGCCGCCCGTCACCTCACCGCCACGTCACGTGCCGCCCACCCGACCCACCTCGCAGCCACGTCATGTGGCGGGCGGCGCATGACGTGGCAGCGAGGTGGGTCGAGTGGGTGGTATGTGACGTGGCGCTGAGGAGGCGGGCGGCATGTGACGTGGTAATGAGGCGGAAGGGGGCCCGTTACGTTCTTTCATGTTATCCTATACTCCGCCGCAGCCAGATTCATATCCATCTGTCCATCTGTCCCACGAGTCTGCTCCATGTATATCCATCCGAGGCATTGTCGTCATGTTCACTGCACTCAGACGCCCCTATCTTTTTTCTCCTGCCCCTTATTGCCTCCTGTTGTCACATACTCCTTCCTTCCACTGCTGCAGCCGCTCCTACCCTCCTTCCTCTGCTAGTGTTGCTGTTCCCCCCCTACTTGCATTGGGCTCGCCCTATCAGCCATGGCTCGAATGACTGTAGTCGCCATGCTGCTGCCAGGGTTGCTGCTCACCCTCCTTCTCGCCGCCACCATCGCTGCTATTGCAGTCATCAGCATCATCAAGCCACTTCCAAGGGATACATGGCATGCCGCCAATGCAAAGGACGTGAGTCATCACTACCATGACAACCAAATACCATATGCGGGGTGTCTGATGTATGGTGGTCATTCTTTCGCATGCTGACCACTCCAACATAGCTGCAAATAGTGTCCACGCTGTGTGTTACTTGCTCTTGTGATCGTGCCTTTTCACTGTTTTCTTGTCTTGAGACTCAGCATTCCTCTTTTCCTCTTTGTTGCCTCTTGCAGCTTCCACGTGACAGCAATAGCCAGCGGGTCAACCACCCTCTCATGCTTCTCTTTCCTTCTCTGCCTCATGTACGAAAAACTTTGGCTCTGTCATGCCCTCTTTTGTGGCTCTGTCCCCTCGTTGTCTGCAGACATTCCTGTTTCCCATGCACATTCCTCTCCCATCTCGCATCCTCCTCTGCCCTTTCCTCTCTCCACCACTCGTCCCTCTTTCCCTTCCTCTCCCTCACCAAGTCGCAGCCACGTGGATAATTTCTCTGCTGCACAGCCCCATCCTGCTGCACAGCCCCATCCTGCTGCACAGCCCCATCCTGCTGCACAGCCCCATCGTTCAATCTCATCCTGGGGGGCATTTATTGTATCCACATCCTCTTGACACATTCATCAACATGTCCTCACTTCGAATAAGCCATGTTGGACTGCCTGTAGAGAAGGGCCATTCGACCGCCTCTCCTCATGTCATGCCCCTGAATCTTATCCTGTTCTCAGTGCATGTGCTCATGCCCGCGTTTTTGCCAACACTCTCATGGGGAATATGCCGTCATACCCGCAGCATGTTTCCCCATTTGTTGACATTGTGACCAGCACCTGCCTTCACATCTCCTATGCTGCGTAAACCTGAGGGCACTTTGCTGATTTCTACCTGTGTTTTCATCTCTTTAGTTCTTCATTCTCCTAACAATTCACTCGCATTTGTTTCTCCCTAACCTCCCACGTTTTCATTCCATGTGCTGCCGTGTGTTCCCATGTGCTGCCATGTGTTCCCGTGTGCTGTTGTGTGTTCACATATGCTATTATGTGATAGGAAGCATGCCTGTTTCCAGATGGAGAGAGTAGGTGAAGCTGTTAGGTCCGTCATCTCAAGGATGGCCAGAACGAGGCGATGGAGTTGAGGTGTTGAGGGCGCTTGGCGTGCAGCTGGAAGAGAGGAGGAGGGAGATGGAGGAGGCTGAGATGAGACAAGTGTCGGGGATTAGGGAGATGAGAGGGCAGGTGGAGGAGAGGGAGAGGGAGTTGGATGCAGTGAAGGGGCAGCTGGCTGAACACAAGGATGTTACGACAGAGCAGCAAGATATTGTTGAGAGAAGAAGGGAATCGGATGTGAGAAAGCTTCAAGAGGTTGGGGAGGAATTGGCAGGACAACTCTTGCCATCTCTGCCCCGTCCTCTTGAGGTTCTCTCCCTGGGGACTTTGCAGCGCCTCACCCCTTTTATAGAAATCCCTGCTCTGCCTCGGCTGAGGAGGTTGGGCCTGATAAGTGTTGCCTACATGCGGGGACTGATGGCTGGCATGACGGCTGAGTCGGCTCAAGAGTCTTGAGCTGCATGGCTCTAAGAAGCTGACTGCTTTGCCAGAGGAGATCACCCAGCTCAAGATGCTTGATAGCTTGAATATCTCAGGGTGTGATTATGACATTGACACTGATTGTCTTACTGAAATGCATGGATTGCGTTTGTTAGGACCTTCAACAAGTTTCGGACACATGGTACCGTAGTGCTTAGGCGCTGCTGATGAGGTGGTCGGATGCATCCAGTGTGCTTTAGGGGAGGACTCCTGAGTCGACTCAAAAGTCAACTAGGTGGTCGGATGCATCCAGTGTGCTATAGGGGAGGACTCCTGAGTCGACTCAAAAGTCAACTAGGTGGTCGGATGCATCCAGTGTGCTTTAGGGGAGGACTCCTGAGTCGACTCAAAAGTCAACTAGGTGGTCGGATGCATCCAGTGTGCTATAGGGGAGGACTCCTGAGTCGACTCAAAAGTCAACTAGGTGGTCGGATGCATCCAGTGTGCTATAGGGGAGAACTCCTTTCATTTCTTTCACTGCATACGGTATCACCAGTTCACGTGCATTCAGGGCATGGCATGGTAGTAAGTTGTCATGGTAGAAGTTGTTAATGGTGTAATCACCCTAGTCCTTAGCAAATCAAGAGCCCATGATTCAAGCAGATTACGGTTATGTTAGTACCGTAGATGAATTTAGTCACCACATCATAGCTGGTTATGGCTATCATCAAACTATCTAGCAGCTTGAGCTCTCAAAAATAATCAGGCAGAGCCTCCAGCTGCTCACAGCCCAACAACTCAAGGGCCTACACCTTGCTAAGCCGGGCAAGGTTGGGAGGAAGAAATTTGAAGAAGCCCTAAGCGGAGTGAGGGAATCAGGGAGATGCATGAGAGCGGGGCAGTTGGACAGACTCAGCTTGCAAATTCTGGATAAGGCTCCGATTGATTAAGGGAGTGAAGGCAGCTTAATTGGGAGCGTTTATCTCCAACTATGTGAGCTGTCGGAGCGTTGCGATAGTCACTGGGATTCCCGCTCAGTGGAAATACTCCCTTGAATTCACACACGATCCCTGAAATACCCCTTTCCTGAATACCACCTCTCAAGGTACCACCTGCCTACATGCAGCAGCCAGTGAGAATGGATTGATAGACGAGGTACCAAAAGCAGGCACAAACGCGGAAGAGAGAGAACGAGAGGAGCCTGGAGGGGCGGTAAGTTGAGGCACCTTAGCCAACAGAGCAGACGAGGAGCAGTTGTTACGACTGGAACAGGGACCACAACTGAGTCAGCTCGTTTCCAGGGACGGAGGGGAAGTGATTCGAGGAGGGTGAGAGGTGAGAGGATGCGCGTCTGTGAAAATTGAAGGAACGGAAGGGGGAGGGAAGGGGGCTGTGTTTACAGGTGCTTCCGAAGAAGGATTCGGTAGGAAGGTGGTGCTGCCTTTGGGGTTGTCAAGATAATCGTTGGGTTACTCAAGGCATGTAGTGCGTTCTTAAGAGAGGGCGTGTGCCGGAAGGTGGTCGAATAGGTCGAGATGGAGGACGAGGATACGAGGCAGGCGCAGGAAGGTCTGGCATATTCGGCTAGGTGTAGAGAGGTGACAGTGGGTGCATGCGGTGCCTTGCACTGTCCCGTCCTGGAAGTGGGGAGAAGGGATGAAAGAGGTATTAGAGGCGATTGGGAGGAAAATGGACATCAATGGAACACATGAAAATGAGACAGATGTTGTGTGGAAAAAATCAGACGCACATTGATACGGACCAGATTTACCTGGAAGAAGTGGTTGAGAGAAGATGTTTCGTTGGTAATTGAGATGAACGGAAGCACCACGGCCACTGCCACCACCCCATGGAAGTGGGTGGGATGGGTGGTAGCAGCACCGATGGTGGCAGCTCTGGAGTGAAGGCAGTGGAGCAGAGAGCAGAGGAACTCGTGGGCGTCCTGATGGGGCAGGGTACACGAGGTAGGAGGGGGGTAATGGCGAGATGGGCGAGATGGGCAGGAAAAAGGAAGGAGAGGGACAATTCAACCGCATGAAGGCGAGAACGGAACCAAGAGGAATATTTTAGACTCTTGGGCAAGGATTTCAAAGCACATGCAAACAGGTCAATGCGGACACTGCTAGCCAGCATGCATGGCGAGGCTTCAAGAAACCCCCCCTGCAATTCCACCACACCCTCATACACTCACCACAGCCTACCTATTTTACTTATCCCATCCCCCCTCTAATCTTACCCTGCCAGCATCTGCTCTGCTGCTAATCCTGCCCTTTCCCCACTAATATCACCTTCTTTTGCTGCACCGCTCTCACCTGCTGCACCTGCCCCCAAAAAATGGGATCGCTTCGCCCCACTGCCCTTTTAACAACACTTTCATCTGCCACTCATATTTCCCATTTTAGTGCAACTGCTGTTTCCACGTGGCAGGTCAGGAGCTGCCACGTCAGCCACTGAAGCTCAGTGGTTACGAGGAGGTGGAGCGCGCAAAAGGGGCGGGGAGAGGGAGGTGAAGGAGGTGGGAGAGAAAGGCTGGCTGGGAGGCGAGGGCTTGGAGTGTGGAGTTGACGTAACACATGTTGACATGACTGTATTGAATGTGCTGTTGAGGAGATGATGGTGGGGAGGGACAGGGGACAGAGAACGGTACGACGGAGGGGGGAAAGGAGGGGGGGCAAGAGGGGAACGGAGAGGGGAAAGGAGGGGGTAAATGAGGGGGAAATGAGGGGACAAATGAGGGGGTAAATTGAGGTTGAAAATGTGGGGGGGTGATGAGGGGAAAGGAGGTAGGTTGGAATAGCCCTTTGGAGAAATGAACTAGAAGCACGAGTGGACGAGGGAAATGGGAGAGCGAATGGGAAAGGAGAGAGCAACGGAGGGTGGAGGTGGAGGTGGGTGGGGAAAGAGGGGAAAGGGGAGAGGGGAAAGGGGAGAGGAGAAAAGGAAAACTGCAGAAGGTGCAGGGAAAAGGGTATGGGGCAAGGAATCCAAAGAATCGGGAGACGACGGGCCCACCCTAGTCTTGGTAGAGGCGTTTTGAGAGGGTGGTATCCATGATTCCCAGGGCTTGCCTCGTTTCTCCCCTCTACCACATAGCTCTTCACTCGCATTAGCTCCTCCTGCTTCTCCTGCCCCTTCTCGCCCCCTCCTTCTGCCACGAGGCATGGGTCCCCCCATCTCCCCTGTGCAGGCATGCCGATACCTGACAATGCACCAACACCCGTCTGCGTGTGCCTCCTCTCTCGATTCGCTCCTCACTGCTCCTCTGTTCCTCCCCATCCACCTGTCGACTCGCCTTGTATGTGCCCTGCTGGACCCCGCTGCTGCCCCATCTTCTGTGCCACGTTGCTTCACTGAACGTTTGCTCGCCTCCTGCCAACTCACATCGCCCCACTACTGTCCCTGCAGCAGTCCAAGTCAGCATCCAACTGCAGCCAACACTTGGCCGGTTGCTGTTGCTGTTGCTGCCTCGACAATTTTCGGGAACCTGCATGCCAATCATCTGCCACAGCGCCGACATGGAAAGACGAAAGTGTAACGCGGAGGGAAGGAGGAAGAGGGGCGGGAAAAGGGGAAAGGAAAGGACTAGTGTGGGCATGGCACGGAAAGGTAGTCAGGTCACGAGGTACCAAACACCTGCGATCCCGACCGACCGCCAAGAGACTTGTGTGTGGCCGATGTCACAGATGGGCAGTCGGGTCATGAGGTAAGGCAGCAAGGTGCAATGTGTCACATGTGACAGGCAGAACAGGTGCGCAAGGCAGAACAGGTGCGCAAGGCAGAACAGATGGGAACGCAACGCAGGGAGGGGGGTCGCATACTTAAAAATCTGAGAGGTGGTGCATGTGAGGGCCATTGCGACGCGACGGCACGTGCAGAACAGAGGAAGCGAGGAGATGAATGGAAGGTGTGAGGTGAAGAGTAAGAGAGACACAGGAGGGAGCGAGCTGAACGGAGAAGGGACGAGGGGCGGAAAAGGGGCGAAAGCATCATGGTGGCGTGGCGGTTCTATTAGAGGCCAACTCACCATCGCCATCCCCATCGCCAACCCATCGCCATCCCCAACGCCATCCCCAACGCCATCCCCGTCTCCATCCCCATCCCCATCCCCATCCCCATCGCCATCGCCATCCCCATCCCCAACGCCATCCCCATCCCCAACGCCATCCCCAACGCCATCCCCGTCTCCCTCCCCATCCCCATCCCCATCCCCATCCCCATCCCCATCCCCATCCCCATCGCCATCGCCATCCCCATCCCCAACGCCATCCCCATCCCCATCCCCATCGCCAACGCCATCGCCATCGTCATCGCCATCGCCATCCCATCCCCATCCTCATCCCCATCCCCATCCCCATCCCCATCCCCATCCCCATCCCCATCCCCATCCCCATCCCCATCCCCATCCCCATCGCCATCGCCATCCCCATCCCCAACGCCATCCCCATCCCCATCCCCATCCCCATCCCCATCCCCATCCCCATCGCCATCGCCATCCCCATCCCCAACGCCATCCCATCCCCATCCCCATCCCCATCCCCATCCCCATCCCCATCCCCATCCCCATCCCCATCGCCATCCCCATCGCCATCCCCATCCCCATCCCCATCGCCATCCCCATCGCCATCGCCATCCCCATCCCCATCCACATCGCCATCCCCATCCCCAACGCCATCCCCATCCCCATCCCCATCCCCAACGCCATCCCCATCCCCATCGCCATCGCCAACGCCATCGCCATCGTCATCGCCATCGCCATCCCATCCCCATCCTCATCCCCATCCCCATCCCCATCCCCATCCCCATCCCCATCCCCATCGCCATCGCCATCCCCATCCCCAACGCCATCCCCATCCCCATCCCCATCCCCATCCCCATCCCCATCCCCATCCCCATCCCCAACGCCATCCCCATCCCCATCGCCATCGCCAACGCCATCGCCATCGTCATCGCCATCGACATCCCATCCCCATCCCCATCCCGACAGGTGGAATTCTCAACAGGTGGAATTTCTGCTGGCTCAGAGAGTTGGAAAAGCTTCGCGACAGGTGGAATTCTCAACTCCCGTGACTCGCCTTTCTGCTTAGCAGCAGCGACGTGCCACTGGGATGACGATGCCCACGAGCAGCCGCTACTGCCGCCCCCTCCTCCCGCCCGCTTCATACTCCTCACAAATCCTGCTTCAGACGTGACAGTCGAGTCGACCACGAGTCAACCTTCTGTGTATCCCTATCCTGGCTTTTACCCACACCCCATGACTCTCAGCTGCCTACTCCTCCTCACCCTCCCCGTTCTCCTCTGCCTCTCCCTCCTCTTCCCTTAGATCCTCCTCAAGCATGCCCCGTGTCACTCAGCCCGTCTGCATCAATGCTCACAGCAGTCCCATCTACGAGCCAGAGCAGCGTCGCCATGATATCCCCCAGCCCCACCAGCCCATTCACTGTGACCACATTCGCCGGGTTGTGCACCAGCCCTAAGCAGCACGCGGCGATGAGCGAGACCTATGCAGCGTCCAGCAGCCCACTCACTCACTGGTGTGGTACCGCAGCTGGCTGTGCACAACGCCCGCAGTCACGTGCTCGTTGTAACGCATGAGAGCCTCGTGCCAGCTCCAGTGCGTGGGCGAGTGCGGCAGGCCCGAGATCTCTGGTCGCCATAGTCGATGATCTACCCAGCACCTATCATCTGGTTGCGCACACCAAGCTCGCCCTTCACCAGCTCCATCGTCTGACTGCCACAGCAAGGGACGGAGAGGGGACACAGAGCGCTACGATAAATCAGGAAGGCGTCAAAGCCTGGCTGTGATAGCGCTTCGTACAGAGACGGAGCAAGAAGGACTGCACTCAACAACCATTCCTCTGCGCTGGGTTGAGCTTGTCACCCTCTTCTCACGCTCACGCCGCCTACCTCGCTTACCCCTCCCCTCCTGCCCCATCCTCCGCCTCCTTGACCTCTAGGGACTGCAGGCAGGTGGAGAGAGGGAGGAGGTGGAGTACGGGTGCGTGGAGGCTGGCTGAGAAAGGGGTTGTAGGACAGGAGGCACTAGGAGTGTGGGGTGGGGGGGTTGGGTGACTGAAAGCGGGATGCAGGATGATGTGGGAAGGGAAAATGACGAGAAGGGGGAGGGGGTGGTGGCAATCGGACGTGTGGATGGGCGTGAAGGTGCGAAGAGGAGGGGGTAAAGACAGGCAGAGAGATCACATATCAAGGCGAGCAACTGGCAGGCGGTGAGGGAGAGTTGACGTGTAGGTGACGCACTGCAGACATGCTTGACCACACCCTCAGTCACGGCATGCAATGCCATGAGCTTTCTCGCACCTCTTCATTCTCTGCATGGAGCCTAGAATACCCGAATGACCAGCATTCGACCAGCGTGGAGCCTGAAAGGTCCAGCGTGTAGTTAGCTTCTGCTGTTTCACCCTTCTCTTCTCTCCCACGCCTTCCTCCAGCCCGTCTTCCTCCACTCGCTGCCACCACTGCTGCTGCTGCTGCTGCTGCCTCGGCCATGCTGCCTGGCCGTCCATCGCAGCGATAGGTTGGGCTCATTCATGAGGGCAGGTGCTGTTGGTGTGGGCAGAAGCAGGGAGTGAGGGGGAGAGAACGAAAAAAGGTAAGACCATTTCACCGAGCGAGGAGGGGCTGACAGCTGATGGCATTGCAAGGAAAAGCAGTGCTCAACATCATTCTTCCGTTAGCCAAGATAGGCAAGGGCGCGACGGGAGGGAGCCGTGCCCTCCAGCAATGGATGGAAGAATGGAAATAAGGGAGGAAACAACTTAGCTGGTTCGATACAGGCTGGTTACTCGCCTTCTCTCACCTCCGCGTTCGCACATTGTCGCCCAGTCTGCCCTCAGCTGAGAAGACATCCGCATCCCTTGCATCTGCCGCCACGACACAGCGATGTGTCCACCCGTGGTGACAGCAGCAATGAGCGTTGTACTGGAGATGCTTCGCCATCGTGCTCGCTAGACTCCGGCGGGAGTTCTTGAATCGCTGAATAGGGTTTGGCACGGTAGTAGAAGTTACCTTGTTCGTCTCTCCAGCTTCGTGTCCACCATGGGGGTTGACTGTCGGCTGCGGCGACTTCATCCCCCAGTGTCTTCAACGAATTTATACCCAGTGTGGCGTAACTACCATACGGCTGTGACTTGGATGGCGGATTAGGAACGCATAGAGAGAAGGCACGGCCAAAACATTGCTGCCTCGCTCGCCCTGCCACCTTCTGCTGCCCGACTTCACCGCCACCACGGCTGTTGCTATAACCCGTGGCTGCGGATGCTGTTGGTGCGGGAAGGAAATGGGAGCAAGGGGGAGGCGGGGGGAGTGGGGGAGAGGGGGGCGGAGGGAAAGCGCAGTTGCTGATCAAGGAGAGGAGAGTCGCCAAGAGCCAATGATTGCATTGCACGTGGAAAGACAGTGCTCACTCTCAGTCAGCCTCGTAGAAAATCAGAAGAGCCATGCTAGGCGCGGATAGGCGTGGGCGCGAAGGAAGGAAGCCAGGGTTTGCAGCATTGATGGGATGGACAGTGGGAGGGAATCATGAGGGAACCATCCAGATCCCTCGTCATCATTCTCTCAAGGCGGGCGATGGTGCCGTCACATCGCTCGGTTTCTCAACTAGGCGTTGGTACCCACCGCTATCATTAGAGAAACTGTCAGCTGAAAAGCCGTCTGCTTGGGAGTGCGCGGCGCGCATTTTAAGGTCGAATATGGCGACGCAACCGTGCGTCCACCCATAGTAATGGCGGATATGGCGACGACAGGTGCGGGTGGCAGGCGAAAACGGTGCGAGGAAGCGAGGATGCGAGTCGCGCTCCTCGGCTAATGGATGGCAAGATCTCCTTGCGTCGCAAAACTAGGGCATCGCCTTCGCCATGACTACGCATCGCGGAACCTACCAGTACGAATAATGAATAGACACATGTGGTGGCGTACATCCCAAAACATTGAGGGACTCGTACTATGTAGGTATAGGTTTTTCTACATTCAATTTACTCTGTATACCTCTGTAACTGCAATGTAGAAAAACCTATAGGTACATAGTATGAGGGTCAAACAGTTTTGGGATGTAAGTTTCTTGATTCATTATACTATTACTAGTAATGAGAATGGAGACACGAGATTCCGCAAATGCTTTCTATCGATATTGTACATAGATACATCTTTTTCAGTTTTAAATGAAAGAAAAACGGAAAACGCAGCCTCAAGAACACCCCAGTAGAACAGCACATAAGGAACCCCAAAAGACACCCCAACGAGATACCCCCAACGAGACACCCCAACGAGACACCCCAACGAGACACCCCAACAATACGCCCCATCTAACCAAACCCCCCACCCCCCTCACCTAAACCCACCCTCTAAACCCGCATGTCCACCAAATAGGGGGCGCATCCGCCCACGGAGCATCCCATCCCATCTCCTCCTCAAAATCCTCCCGCTCCACCGAAACAGCCTCTGGGCCTCTCATCATCGACGCCGCGCGCAACAAGATCACACACGCTTGAGCCCGCTGCAAAGCCACACCTATGGCCGCTTTAAGTGATCCAAGCAAGTAAGCCGAGAAACCTTTCCCCGTAGCTCTCGCCGCCCCTTTCGTCTTCGCTACCTCAATCTGCGCGTCGCCCTCTTTCTTAAGCCACCGCCCAAAACTCCCCCCCAGGCAACCCCATGTCTCAGCAATGAGAGGTGTAAACTGCACTCCCCTATGTCGCTGCAGAAGCAATTTGTAGTCCGCCGCCTTCCGCTTTTCCCTCTCTCTAGCGGCAAAACCCACCTTGCGACCAATCTGTCCATGGTGCTGCGCGGACAACGAGATAGGGTCCACCACACTAACCTCCAGCGCATGCTCCTCCCCCTCCCTCAGTCTCCGCACCGCCAGCATTCCGTTTTTAACGTTGAGATTATCGAACGTCGCGTGCGAACCGTTCAGGTATTGAGAGGTAGCAACGTCACCAAGCATGCCTCACATAGTTTTATTCCCAGCGAAGGGAAGCGATGTTGCAGCGAGGAGAATGTTGCAACAATTTTTAGCAGCTATATCAAGAGGAGAATCTTCAGTGCACAACTTCAGAACAGAATCGTTTCACACGTTCTTTACCTTTTCCTCCCCTTTTGCTTTGTACTTGCGATATGGCGCGCACGCACATCAACGACCTACCTGATAAGCTCCTCGTTGCGATCTTATGGGCGTCCCCTAAAACTCTCGAAGACGATGGGTACGGTCCCCCTCCTTCGATTTTCGTCTCCGCCGGTGCGGACGAGCCACGTACCAGCAGAGCGACACTCGGTTTCCGACTCCTCCTACGCCTCCTGCTGTGGCAGACGCCTCTTTCAACCTCCTCATCGCAGCCGTTTGCCGTCGCTGGCGTCACCTCGCAAAGCGTCACGTCGCCACGCTCCTCGTTAAGGAGAATCGCGTTGTTTCGTGCGACTATCTCATCGCTGCTACCGCGTGCTTCCCGAACCTCACTCACCTTCATTTGTGCAACACCAGCGTCGATTTCCTAGACGACGTTTTTTTCATTCGCCTTGCGACTTCATGCCCGAACCTGCAGTACCTGTACATTGGGAAGGAAATCGTGCTTAGCCAGCACTGTGACGAGTTCGGACAGCAGCTGCTGACCCGAGCTGGATTGGATATTTTCTTTCGTCGCTGCACTCAACTGCAGCATCTGACGTTGGACTTCCTGCCAAGCTGGTTTTACATGCCGCCTTCTTTCTTTCAGTTGGTGCAGCTGCGATCGCTTTCTCTAACCAGCGTTTCAGCTCTTGTACCTCGTTTCACCCATCACTTATCCTCGGAAACTCAAAAGCTTTCGTGTCTTGCTCACTTTCCAAACCTCACCAACCTTTCGTTTACCCATAAAGTTGGTGGGAATTCCAGAGTCCAGCCTCCTGGTGCCTTCTCCTTCGCGCAGTTGTCATCCCTTCGGTCTCTGGATATACCATGTCCGGATCTTCACTTCTTGTTTCCGCCAGGATCTGTCTGCTCCCGCCTGAATCGCATGCGGATCTCCCTGTGCAGCGAAATCGCGGATGACCTTGGGGAGCTGCTGCCGTGTCTCCAGGAGCTGAGAGTCGAAGATTGCTCCTTCTCTCAGCTTCCCGAGCACCTCACTTCCCTCACCTGCTTGCTGCGTCTGAGAATCTCCAATTTCAATCTGCTCGAGTTACCTGAAAAAATTTGGAGATCTGCCCGTCCTGAAGACGTTGGTGCTGGACCGCCTGGCGCTTGACCACCTCCCTGCCTCCTTGTGCCGGCTCAAGTCCCTGCAGGTGCTGATTGTGGTCAGCTGCAGCGAGCTGCAAGAACTACCACCAGGCTTTGCTGCTCTCACATCGCTCAAAGCTATATGCATCGTGGATTCGCCGCAGCTGACAATTTCAGAGGAGATCGGGGGGCTGACCAACCTACACTCGCTTTCTCTCAGGGATCAAGAGCAGCCGCTTCCGTCTTCTCTGGCCCGATTGGTTTCACTCACAAGGCTGGAACTCGGCATGTGCAAGAGAGCTGAGCTGCCAGAGGACCTGGGAGAGCTGACAAACCTGCGAGAGTTGAACATCCAGCGCTGGCCGGGAATCAAGAAGCTCCCACAGTCTGTCTCAGCGCTTGTGAACCTTGAATGCCTGAAGATTGACCAATGTGACAGCCTTCGTGCACTACCTAGGAGGCTGGACAGTCTTACCAGGCTGAAGCGGTTTGAGGTAACTCGGTTTGGGAACCTAAGGTTGAGGGGCCCGAATAGGTATAACTCTCTACCATGCATCAGTGTTAGTGTTGTCTTGTGTGGCACTTCCGCTTCGCACTCACCACATACAGTATGTATAATTTTTATGCTTCCATGCTCTGACATACTGAGAACACAGTATTAGGAACAATCAGTAACAACGGTGGATAGGGATTCGAAAGATGTATTGCCAAGTGGATAGGGATTCGAAGGATGTACTGTACAATTACCGGTATGATACCGCACTCTTTTCTTGTTCACATCAGTGCATTCAGGAATACAAACCAGACAAATAAAAAGTCCATGCAGTTACAGCAGATTGGCACGTATACACAGCAAGTTCAGCTTTTGAATACTGAAGTTTAAAAGCCAATCTTCTTCACAGTTTTAGCAGCATGGAGACGTATGTGACAGAGTGGTGACCAAGCGAGCCGGGCAAATGACATAGGTCATCTGTGGGCTTCTCACAACCAATCATTTCAAGTGCTTCAGCCTGATGAGCATGCCCAAGCGGTTGGGTACTCAATCGAGCCTGCTGCAGTCTTTGAATACTGCTGGTCACGAGATGGGGGGGGGTGAGGAGGGGGGGAGAGGGGGGGGGGGGGGGGGGGGGGGGGGGGGGGGGGGGGGGGGGGGGGGGGGGGGTGTTTGTTGGAGCAGATGGAGAATTAGTGAGGCAAGGGGGCAGTGGGTATAGTGATGCACGGACAGGCGTACATTCAGGGCTGAATCATGCCATGCCAGGCTAAATCATGCCTGGCTGAATCATGCCTGGCTGAATCATGCCTTGCTATACTATGACTGGCTGTTCCATGCCAGGCTGAATCATGCCTGGCTGTTTCATGCCTGCCTGAATCATGCCTGGCTGGATCATGCCTTGCTGAATCAATCAGGCCTGCCTGAATCATGCCTGGATGAATCATGCCTGGCTGAATCAATCGTGCCTGGCTGATACATGCCATGCTGAATCAAGCCAGGTTGAATCAATCATGCCTGGCTGAATCATGCCTGGCTGAATCATTCCTGGCTGAATCGACCCTGGCTGATTCGTGCCTGCCTGAATCATGCCTGCGTGAATCATGCCTGCATGAATCATGCTTGCCTGAATCATACCTGGCTGAATCATGAGTGGTTGAATCATGCGTGCCTGAATCATGCCTCGCTGAATCATGCCTGGCTGAATCATGCCTGGCTGAATCATGCCTGGCTGAATCATGCCTGGCTGAATCATGCCTGCCTAAGTTATGCCTGCCTGAATCATGCCTGCCTGAATCATGCGTGCCTGAATCATGCCTGACTGATTCATGCCTAGCTGAATCAATCATGCCTGCCTGAATCAAGCCTGCCTGACTCATGCCTGGCTGAATCATGCCTTGCTGAATCAATCATGCCTGGCTGAATCATTCCTGCCTGAATTGTGCCTAGCTGAATCATGCCTGCTTGAATCATGACTGGCTAAATCATGCCTGGCTAAATCATGCCTGCTCAGATCATGCCTGCCTGAATCATGCATGGCTGAATCAATCATGCCTGCCTGACTCATGCCTGGCTGAATCATGCCTAGATGAATCAATCACGCCTGGCTGAATCATGTCTGACTGAATCATGCCTGGCTGAATCATGTCTAGCTGAATCAATCATGCCTGGCTGAATCATGCCTAGCTGAATCATGCCTGGCTGAATCATGCCTGACTGTATCATGCCTGGCTGAATCATGCCTAGCTGAATCATGCCTGGCTGAATCATGCCTGCCTGTATCATGCCTGGCTGAATAAATCATGCCTGCCTGACTCATGCCTGGCTGAATCATGCCTAGCTGAATCAATCACGCCTGGCTGAATCATGTCTGACTGAATCATGCCTGGCTGAATCATGTCTAGCTGAATCAATCATGTCTGGCTGAATCATGCCTAGCTGAATCATGCCTGGCTGAATCATGCCTGCCTGAATCATGCCTGGCTGAATCATGCCTGGCTGAATCATGCATGGCTGAATCATGCATGGCTAAATCATGCCAGGTTGAATCATGCCTGGTTGAATCATGCCTGGTTGAATCATGACTGCCTGAATCATGCCTAGCTGAATCATGCCTGACTGATTCATGCCTGGCTGAATCATGCCTGGCTGAATCATGCCTGGCTGAATCAATCACGCCTAGCTGAATCATGTCTGACTGAATCATGCCTGACTGAATCATGCCTCGCTGAATCATGCCTGGCTGAATCATGCCTGGTTGAATCATGTCTGGCTGTATCATGCATGGCTGAATCATGCATGGCAGAATCATGCCTGGTGGATCATGCCTGGCTGAATCATGCCTGGCTGAATCATGCCTGGTTGAATCATGCCTAGCTGAATCATGCCTGCCTCATGCCTGGCTGAATCATTCCTTCCTGAATCATGCCTGCCTGAATCATGCCTGGCTGATTCATGCCTAGCTGAATCAATCATGCCTGCATGAATCAAGCCTGCGTGAATCATGCCTGGCTGAATCATGCCTTGCTGAAACAATCATGCCTGGCTGAATCAATCATACCTGCCGGATCATGCCCGGCTGAATCATTCCTGGCTGAATCATGCCTGGCTGAATCATGCCTGCCTGAATCATGCCTGCCTGAATTATGCCTGGCTGAATCATGCCTAGCTGAATCAATCAGGCCTGCCTGAATCATGCCTGGATGAATCATGCCTGGCTGAATCAATCGTGCCTGGCTGTTTCATGCCATGCGGAATCAAGCCTGGTTGAATCAATCATGCCTGGCTGAATCATGCCTGGCTGAATCATTCCTGGCTGAATCGTGCCTGGCTGATTCGTGCCTGCCTGAATCATGCCTGCGTGAATCATGCCTGCATGAATCATGCTTGCCTGAATCATACCTGGCTGAATCATGAGTGGTTGAATCATGCGTGCCTGAATCATGCCTCGCTGAATCATGCCTGCCTGAATCATGCCTGGCTGAATCATGCCTGCCTAAATTATGCCTCCCTGAATCATGCCTGCCTGAATCATGCGTGCCTGAATCATGCGTGCCTGAATCATGCCTGCCTGAATCATGCCTGGCTGATTCATGCCTAGCTAAAACAATCATGCCTGCCTGAATCAAGCCTGCCTGAATCATGCCTGGCTGAATCATGCCTTGCTGAATCAATCATGCCTGGCTGAATCAATCATACCTGCCTGGATCATGCCCGGCTGAATCATTCCTGGCTGAATCATGCCTGGCTGAATCATGCCTGCCTGAATCATGCCTGCCTGAATCATGCCTGGCTGAATCATGCCTAGCTGAATCAATCAGGCCTGTCTGAATCATGCCTGAATGAATTCTGGCTGAATCAATCGTGCCTGGCTGTTTCATGCCATGCGGAATCAAGCCTGGTTGAATCAATCATGCCTGGTTAAATCATGCCTGGCTGAATCATTCCTGGCTGAATCGTGCCTGGCTGATTCGTGCCTGCCTGAATCATGCCTGCGTGAATCATGCCTGCATGAATCATGCTTGCCTGAATCATACCTGGCTGAATCATGAGTGGTTGAATCATGCGTGCCTGAATCATGCCTCGCTGAATCATGCCTTCCTGAATCATGCCTCGCTGAATCATGCCTGCCTGAATCATGCCTGGCTGAATCATGCCTGCCTAAATTATGCCTGCCTGAATCATGCCTGCCTGAATCATGCGTGCCTGAATCATGCGTGCCTGAATCATGCCTGCCTGAATCATGCCTGGCTGATTCATGCCTAGCTGAATCAATCATGCCTGCCTGAATCAAGCCTGCCTGAATCATGCCTGGCTGAATCATGCCTTGCTGAATCAATCATGCCTGGCTGAATCATTCCTGCCTGAATTGTGCCTAGCTGAATCATGCCTGCTTGAATCATGACTGGCTGAATCATGCCTGGCTATATCATGCCTGCTCAGATCATGCCTGCCTGAATCATGCCTGGCTGAACCAATCATGCCTGCCTGACTCATGCCTGGCTGAATCATGCCTAGCTGAATCAATCACGCCTGGCTGAATCATGTCTGACTGAATCATGCCTGGCTGAATCATGTCTAGCTGAATCAATCATGCCTGGCTGAATCATGCCTAGCTGAATCATGCCTGGCTGAATCATGCCTGCCTAAATCATGCCTGGCTGAATCATGCCTGGCTGAATCATGCATGGCTGAATCATGCATGGCTAAATCATGCCAGGTTGAATCATGCCTGGTTGAATCATGCCTGGTTGAATCATGACTGCCTGAATCAAGCCTCGCTGAATCATGCCTGGCTGAATCATGCCAGGTTGAATCATGTCTGGCTGTATCATGCATGGCTGAATCATGCATGGCAGAATCATGCCTGGTTGATCATGCCTGGCTGAATCATGCCTGGCTGAATCATGGCTGGTTGAATCATGCCTAGCTGAATCATGCCTGCCTGAATCATGCCTGCCTGAATCATGCCTGGCTGATTCATGCCTAGCTGAATCAATCATGCCGGCATGAATCAAGCCTGCGTGAATCATGCCTGGCTGAATCATGCCTTGCTGAAACAATCATGCCTGGCTGAATCAATCATACCTGCCTGGATCATGCCCGGCTGAATCATTCCTGGCTGAATCATGCCTGGCTGAATCATGCCTGCCTGAATCATGCCTGCCTGAATCATGCCTGGCTGAATCATGCCTAGCTGAATCAATCAGGCCTGTCTGAATCATGCCTGAATGAATTCTGGCTGAATCAATCGTGCCTGGCTGTTTCATGCCATGCGGAATCAAGCCTGGTTGAATCAATCATGCCTGGTTAAATCATGCCTGGCTGAATCATTCCTGGCTGAATCGTGCCTGGCTGATTCGTGCCTGCCTGAATCATGCCTGCGTGAATCATGCCTGCATGAATCATGCTTGCCTGAATCATACCTGGCTGAATCATGAGTGGTTGAATCATGCGTGCCTGAATCATGCCTCGCTGAATCATGCCTTCCTGAATCATGCCTCGCTGAATCATGCCTGCCTGAATCATGCCTGGCTGAATCATGCCTGCCTAAATTATGCCTGCCTGAATCATGCCTGCCTGAATCATGCGTGCCTGAATCATGCGTGCCTGAATCATGCCTGCCTGAATCATGCCTGGCTGATTCATGCCTAGCTGAATCAATCATGCCTGCCTGAATCAAGCCTGCCTGAATCATGCCTGGCTGAATCATGCCTTGCTGAATCAATCATGCCTGGCTGAATCATTCCTGCCTGAATTGTGCCTAGCTGAATCATGCCTGCTTGAATCATGACTGGCTGAATCATGCCTGGCTATATCATGCCTGCTCAGATCATGCCTGCCTGAATCATGCCTGGCTGAACCAATCATGCCTGCCTGACTCATGCCTGGCTGAATCATGCCTAGCTGAATCAATCACGCCTGGCTGAATCATGTCTGACTGAATCATGCCTGGCTGAATCATGTCTAGCTGAATCAATCATGCCTGGCTGAATCATGCCTAGCTGAATCATGCCTGGCTGAATCATGCCTGCCTAAATCATGCCTGGCTGAATCATGCCTGGCTGAATCATGCATGGCTGAATCATGCATGGCTAAATCATGCCAGGTTGAATCATGCCTGGTTGAATCATGCCTGGTTGAATCATGACTGCCTGAATCATGCCTCGCTGAATCATGCCTGGCTGAATCATGCCAGGTTGAATCATGTCTGGCTGTATCATGCATGGCTGAATCATGCATGGCAGAATCATGCCTGGTTGATCATGCCTGGCTGAATCATGCCTGGCTGAATCATGGCTGGTTGAATCATGCCTAGCTGAATCATGCCTGCCTGAATCATGCCTGCCTGAATCATGCCTGGCTGATTCATGCCTAGCTGAATCAATCATGCCGGCATGAATCAAGCCTGCGTGAATCATGCCTGGCTGAATCATGCCTTGCTGAAACAATCATGCCTGGCTGAATCAATCATACCTGCCTGGATCATGCCCGGCTGAATCATTCCTGGCTGAATCATGCCTGGCTGAATCATGCCTGCCTGAATCATGCCTGCCTGAATCATGCCTGGCTGAATCATGCCTAGCTGAATCAATCAGGCCTGCCTGAATCATGCCTGGATGAATTCTGGCTGAATCAATCGTGCCTGGCTGTTTCATGCCATGCGGAATCAAGCCTGGTTGAATCAATCATGCCTGGTTAAATCATGCCTGGCTGAATCATTCCTGGCTGAATCGTGCCTGGCTGATTCGTGCCTGCCTGAATCATGCCTGCGTGAATCATGCCTGCATGAATCATGCTTGCCTGAATCATACCTGGCTGAATCATGAGTGGTTGAATCATGCGTGCCTGAATCATGCCTCGCTGAATCATGCCTGCCTGAATCATGCCTCGCTGAATCATGCCTGCCTGAATCATGCCTGGCTGAATCATGCCTGCCTAAATTATGCCTGCCTGAATCATGCCTGCCTGAATCATGCGTGCCTGAATCATGCGTGCCTGAATCATGGCTGCCTGAATCATGCCTGGCTGATTCATGCCTAGCTGAATCAATCATGCCTGCCTGAATCAAGCCTGCCTGAATCATGCCTGGCTGAATCATGCCTTGCTGAATCAATCATGCCTGGCTGAATCATTCCTGCCTGAATTGTGCCTAGCTGAATCATGCCTGCTTGAATCATGACTGGCTGAATCATGCCTGGCTATATCATGCCTGCTCAGATCATGCCTGCCTGAATCATGCCTGGCTGAACCAATCATGCCTGCCTGACTCATGCCTGGCTGAATCATGCCTAGCTGAATCAATCACGCCTGGCTGAATCATGTCTGACTGAATCATGCCTGGCTGAATCATGTCTAACTGAATCAATCATGCCTGGCTGAATCATGCCTAGCTGAATCATGCCTGGCTGAATCATGCCTGCCTAAATCATGCCTGGCTGAATCATGCCTGGCTGAATCATGCATGGCTGAATCATGCATGGCTAAATCATGCCAGGTTGAATCATGCCTGGTTGAATCATGCCTGGTTGAATCATGACTGCCTGAATCATGCCTCGCTGAATCATGCCTGGCTGAATCATTCCAGGTTGAATCATGTCTGGCTGTATCATGCATGGCTGAATCATGCATGGCAGAATCATGCCTGGTTGATCATGCCTGGCTGAATCATGCCTGGCTGAATCATGGCTGGTTGAATCATGCCTAGCTGAATCATGCCTGGCTGATTCATGCCTAGCTGAATCAATCATGCCGGCATGAATCAAGCCTGCGTGAATCATGCCTGGCTGAATCATGCCTTGCTGAAACAATCATGCCTGGCTGAATCAATCATACCTGCCTGGATCATGCCCGGCTGAATCATTCCTGGCTGAATCATGCCTGGCTGAATCATGCCTGCCTGAATCATGCCTGCCTGAATCATGCCTGGCTGAATCATGCCTAGCTGAATCAATCAGGCCTGCCTGAATCATGCCTGGATGAATTCTGGCTGAATCAATCGTGCCTGGCTCTTTCATGCCAGGCTGAATCAAGCCTGGTTGAATCAATCATGCCTGGCTGAATCATGCCTGGCTGAATCATTCCTGGCTGAATCGTGCCTGGCTGATTCGTGCCTGCCTGAATCATGCCTGCGTGAATCATGCCTGCATGAATCATGCTTGCCTGAATCATACCTGGCTGAATCATGAGTGGTTGAATCATGCGTGCCTGAATCATGCCTCGCTGAATCATGCCTGCCTGAATCATGCCTGCCTGAATCATGCCTGCCTGAATCATGCCTGCCTGAATCATGCCTGGCTGAATCATGCCTGCCTAAATTTTGCCTGCCTGAATCATGCCTGCCTGAATCATGCGTGCCTGAATCATGCGTGCCTGAATCATGCCTGCCTGAATCATGCCTGGCTGATTCATGCCTAGCTGAATCAATCATGCCTGCCTGAATCAAGCCTGCCTGAATCATGCCTGGCTGAATCATGCCTTGCTGAATCAATCATGCCTGGCTGAATCATTCCTGCCTGAATTGTGCCTAGCTGAATCATGCCTGCTTGAATCATGACTGGCTGAATCATGCCTGGCTATATCATGCCTGCTCAGATCATGCCTGCCTGAATCATGCCTGGCTGAACCAATCATGCCTGCCTGACTCATGCCTGGCTGAATCATGCCTAGCTGAATCAATCACGCCTGGCTGAATCATGTCTGACTGAATCATGCCTGGCTGAATCATGTCTAGCTGAATCAATCATGCCTGGCTGAATCATACCTGCCTGAATCGTGCCTGGTTGAATCATGCCTGCCTGGATCATGCCTGGCTGAATCATGCCTGGCTGAATCATACCTTCCTGGATCATGCCTGGCTGATTCATGCCTGGCTGAATCATGCCTGGCTGAATCATGCCTGGCTGAATCATGCCTAGCTGAATCATGCCTGGCTGAATCATGCCTGCCTGAATCATGCCTGGCTGAGTCATGCCTGGCTGAATCATGCATGGCTGAATCATGCATGGCTAAATCATGCCAGGTTGTTTCATGCCTGGTTGAATCATGCCTGGTTGAATCATGACTGGCTGAATCATGCCTAGCTGAATCATGCCTGACTGATTCATGCCTGGCTGAATCATGCCTGGCTGAATCATGCCTGGCTGAATCAATCACGCCTGGCTGAATCATGTCTGACTGAATCATGCCTGGCTGAATCATGCCTGGCTGAATCATGCCTGGCTGAATCATGCCTGGTTGAATCATGTCTGGCTGTATCATGCATGGCTGAATCATGCATGGCAGAATAATGCCTGGTTGATCATGCCTCGCTGAATCATGCCTGGCTGAATCATGCCTGGTTTAATCATGCTTGGCTGAATCATGCCTGCCTGAATTTTGCCTGCCTGAATCATGCCTACCTGAATCATGCGTGCCTGAATCATGCGTGCCTGAATCATGCCTGGCTGATTCATGCCTAGTTGAATCAATCATGCCTGCATGAATCAAGCCTGCCTGAATCATGCCTGGCTGAATCATGCCTTGCTGAAACAATCATGCCTGGCTGAATCAATCATACCTGCCTGGATCATGCCTGGCTGAATCATTCCTGGCTGAATCATGCCTGGCTGAATCATGCCTGCCAGGAATCATGCCTGCCTGAATCATGCCTGGCTGAATCATGCCTAGCTGAATCAATCAGGCCTGTCTGAATCATGCCTGCCTGAATAATGCCTGCCTGAATCATGCCTGCCTGAATCATGCGTGCCTGAATCATGCATGCCTGAATCAGGCCTGCCTGAATCATGCCTGGCTGAATCATGCCTTGCTGAATCAATCATGCCTGGCTGAATCATTCCTGCCTGAATTGTGCCTAGCTGAATCATGCCTGCTTGAATCATGACTGGCTGAATCATGCCTGGCTAAATCATGCCTGCTCAGATCATGCCTGCCTGAATCATGCATGGCTGAATCAATCATGCCTGCCTGACTCATGCCTGGCTGAATCATGCCTATCTGAATCAATCATGCCTGGCTGAATCATGTCTGACTGAATCATGCCTGGCTGAATCATGTCTCGCTGACTCAATCATGGCTGGCTGAATCATACCTGCCTGAATCGTGCCTGGTTGAATCATGCCTGCCTCGATCATGCCTGGCTGAATCATGCCTGGCTGAATCATACCTTCCTGGATCATGCCTGCCTGAATCATGCCTGGCTGAATCATGCCTGGCTGAATCATGCCTGGCTGAATCATGCCTGGCTGAATCATGCCTGGCTGAATCATGCCTAGCTGAATCATGCCTGGCTGAATCATGCATGGCTGAATCATGCATGGCTAAGTCATGCCAGGTTGAATCATGCCTGGTTGAATCATGCCTGGCTGAATCATGACAGGCTGAATCATGCCTAGCTGAATCATGCCTGACTGATTCATGCCTGGCTGAATCATGCCTGCCTGAATCATGCCTGGCTGAGTCATGCCTGGCTGAATCATGCCTGGCTGAATCATGCATGGCTAAATCATGCCAGGTTGAATCATGCCTGGTTGAATCATGTCTGGCTGTATCATGCATGGCTGAATCATGCATGGCTGAATCATGCCTGGTTGAATCATGCCTGGCTGAATCATGCCTATCTGAATCAATCACGCCTGGCTGAATCATGTCTGACTGAATCATGCCTGGCTGAATCATGTCTTGCTGACTCAATCATGGCTGGCTGAATCATACCTGCCTGAATCGTGCCTGGTTGAATCATGCCTGCCTCGATCATGCCTGGCTGAATCATGCCTGGCTGAATCATACCTTCCTGGATCATGCCTGCCTGAATCATGCCTGGCTGAATCATGCCTGGCTGAATCATGCCTGGCTGAATCATGCCTGGCTGAATCATGCCTGGCTGAATCATGCCTAGCTGAATCATGCCTGGCTGAATCATGCATGGCTGAATCATGCATGGCTAAGTCATGCCAGGTTGAATCATGCCTGGTTGAATCATGCCTGGCTGAATCATGACAGGCTGAATCATGCCTAGCTGAATCATGCCTGACTGATTCATGCCTGGCTGAATCATGCCTGCCTGAATCATGCCTGGCTGAGTCATGCCTGGCTGAATCATGCCTGGCTGAATCATGCATGGCTAAATCATGCCAGGTTGAATCATGCCTGGTTGAATCATGTCTGGCTGTATCATGCATGGCTGAATCATGCATGGCTGAATCATGCCTGGTTGAATCATGCCTTGCTGAATCATGCCTGCCTCATGCCTGGCTGAATCATGCCTGCCTGATTCATGCCTGCCTGAATCATGCCTGGCTGATTCATGCCTAGCTGAATCAATCATGCCTGCATGAATCAAGCCTGCGTGAATCATGCCTGGCTGAATCATGCCTTGCTGAAACAATCATGCCTGGCTGAATCAATCATACCTGCCTGGATCATGCCTGGCTGAATTATTCCTGGCTGAATCATGCCTGGCTGAATCATGCCTGCCTGAATCATGCCTGCCTGAATCATGCATGGCTGAATCATGCCTAGCTGAATCAATCAGGCCTGCCTGAATCATGCCTGGATGAATCATGCCTGGCTGAATCAATCGTGCCTGGCTGTTTCATGCCAGGCTGAATCAAGCCTGGTTGAATCAATCATGCCTGGCTGAATCATGCCTGGCTGAATCATTCCTGGCTGGATCGTGCCTGGCTGATTCGTGCCTGCCTGAATCATGCCTGCGTGAATCATGCCTGCATGAATCATGCTTGCCTGAATCATACCTGGCTGAATCATGAGTGGTTGAATCATGCGTGCCTGAATCATGCCTCGCTGAATCATGCCTGCCTGAATCATGCCTGCCTGAATCATGCCTGCCTGAATCATGCCTGGCTGAATCATGCCTGCCTAAATTTTGCCTGCCTGAATCATGCCTGCCTGAATCATGCGTGCCTGAATCATGCGTGCCTGAATCATGCCTGCCTGAATCATGCCTGGCTGATTCATGCCTAGCTGAATCAATCATGCCTGCCTGAATCAAGCCTGCCTGAATCATGCCTGGCTGAATCATGCCTTGCTGAATCAATCATGCCTGGCTGAATCATTCCTGCCTGAATTGTGCCTAGCTGAATCATGCCTGCTTGAATCATGACTGGCTGAATCATGCCTGGCTATATCATGCCTGCTCAGATCGTGCCTGCCTGAATCATGCCTGGCTGAACCAATCATGCCTGCCTGACTCATGCCTGGCTGAATCATGCCTAGCTGAATCAATCACGCCTGGCTGAATCATGTCTGACTGAATCATGCCTGGCTGAATCATGTCTAGCTGAATCAATCATGCCTGGCTGAATCATACCTGCCTGAATCGTGCCTGGTTGAATCATGCCTGCCTGGATCATGCCTGGCTGAATCATGCCTGGCTGAATCATACCTTCCTGGATCATGCCTGGCTGATTCATGCCTGGCTGAATCATGCCTGGCTGAATCATGCCTGGCTGAATCATGCCTAGCTGAATCATGCCTGGCTGAATCATGCCTGCCTGAATCATGCCTGGCTGAGTCATGCCTGGCTGAATCATGCATGGCTGAATCATGCATGGCTAAATCATGCCAGGTTGTTTCATGCCTGGTTGAATCATGCCTGGTTGAATCATGACTGGCTGAATCATGCCTAGCTGAATCATGCCTGACTGATTCATGCCTGGCTGAATCATGCCTGGCTGAATCATGCCTGGCTGAATCAATCACGCCTGGCTGAATCATGTCTGACTGAATCATGCCTGGCTGAATCATGCCTGGCTGAATCATGCCTGGCTGAATCATGCCTGGTTGAATCATGTCTGGCTGTATCATGCATGGCTGAATCATGCATGGCAGAATAATGCCTGGTTGATCATGCCTCGCTGAATCATGCCTGGCTGAATCATGCCTGGTTTAATCATGCTTGGCTGAATCATGCCTGCCTGAATTTTGCCTGCCTGAATCATGCCTACCTGAATCATGCGTGCCTGAATCATGCGTGCCTGAATCATGCCTGGCTGATTCATGCCTAGTTGAATCAATCATGCCTGCATGAATCAAGCCTGCCTGAATCATGCCTGGCTGAATCATGCCTTGCTGAAACAATCATGCCTGGCTGAATCAATCATACCTGCCTGGATCATGCCTGGCTGAATCATTCCTGGCTGAATCATGCCTGGCTGAATCATGCCTGCCAGGAATCATGCCTGCCTGAATCATGCCTGGCTGAATCATGCCTGCCTGAATAATGCCTGCCTGAATCATGCCTGCCTGAATCATGCGTGCCTGAATCATGCATGCCTGAATCAGGCCTGCCTGAATCATGCCTGGCTGAATCATGCCTTGCTGAATCAATCATGCCTGGCTGAATCATTCCTGCCTGAATTGTGCCTAGCTGAATCATGCCTGCTTGAATCATGACTGGCTGAATCATGCCTGGCTAAATCATGCCTGCTCAGATCATGCCTGCCTGAATCATGCATGGCTGAATCAATCATGCCTGCCTGACTCATGCCTGGCTGAATCATGCCTATCTGAATCAATCATGCCTGGCTGAATCATGTCTGACTGAATCATGCCTGGCTGAATCATGTCTCGCTGACTCAATCATGGCTGGCTGAATCATACCTGCCTGAATCGTGCCTGGTTGAATCATGCCTGCCTCGATCATGCCTGGCTGAATCATGCCTGGCTGAATCATACCTTCCTGGATCATGCCTGCCTGAATCATGCCTGGCTGAATCATGCCTGGCTGAATCATGCCTGGCTGAATCATGCCTGGCTGAATCATGCCTGGCTGAATCATGCCTAGCTGAATCATGCCTGGCTGAATCATGCATGGCTGAATCATGCATGGCTAAGTCATGCCAGGTTGAATCATGCCTGGTTGAATCATGCCTGGCTGAATCATGACAGGCTGAATCATGCCTAGCTGAATCATGCCTGACTGATTCATGCCTGGCTGAATCATGCCTGCCTGAATCATGCCTGGCTGAGTCATGCCTGGCTGAATCATGCCTGGCTGAATCATGCATGGCTAAATCATGCCAGGTTGAATCATGCCTGGTTGAATCATGTCTGGCTGTATCATGCATGGCTGAATCATGCATGGCTGAATCATGCCTGGTTGAATCATGCCTTGCTGAATCATGCCTGCCTCATGCCTGGCTGAATCATGCCTGCCTGATTCATGCCTGCCTGAATCATGCCTGGCTGATTCATGCCTAGCTGAATCAATCATGCCTGCATGAATCAAGCCTGCGTGAATCATGCCTGGCTGAATCATGCCTTGCTGAAACAATCATGCCTGGCTGAATCAATCATACCTGCCTGGATCATGCCTGGCTGAATTATTCCTGGCTGAATCATGCCTGGCTGAATCATGCCTGCCTGAATCATGCCTGCCTGAATCATGCATGGCTGAATCATGCCTAGCTGAATCAATCAGGCCTGCCTGAATCATGCCTGGATGAATCATGCCTGGCTGAATCAATCGTGCCTGGCTGTTTCATGCCAGGCTGAATCAAGCCTGGTTGAATCAATCATGCCTGGCTGAATCATGCCTGGCTGAATCATTCCTGGCTGGATCGTGCCTGGCTGATTCGTGCCTGCCTGAATCATGCCTGCGTGAATCATGCCTGCATGAATCATGCTTGCCTGAATCATACCTGGCTGAATCATGAGTGGTTGAATCATGCGTGCCTGAATCATGCCTCGCTGAATCATGCCTGCCTGAATCATGCCTGCCTGAATCATGCCTGCCTGAATCATGCCTGGCTGAATCATGCCTGCCTAAATTTTGCCTGCCTGAATCATGCCTGCCTGAATCATGCGTGCCTGAATCATGCGTGCCTGAATCATGCCTGCCTGAATCATGCCTGGCTGATTCATGCCTAGCTGAATCAATCATGCCTGCCTGAATCAAGCCTGCCTGAATCATGCCTGGCTGAATCATGCCTTGCTGAATCAATCATGCCTGGCTGAATCATTCCTGCCTGAATTGTGCCTAGCTGAATCATGCCTGCTTGAATCATGACTGGCTGAATCATGCCTGGCTATATCATGCCTGCTCAGATCGTGCCTGCCTGAATCATGCCTGGCTGAACCAATCATGCCTGCCTGACTCATGCCTGGCTGAATCATGCCTAGCTGAATCAATCACGCCTGGCTGAATCATGTCTGACTGAATCATGCCTGGCTGAATCATGTCTAGCTGAATCAATCATGCCTGGCTGAATCATACCTGCCTGAATCGTGCCTGGTTGAATCATGCCTGCCTGGATCATGCCTGGCTGAATCATGCCTGGCTGAATCATACCTTCCTGGATCATGCCTGGCTGATTCATGCCTGGCTGAATCATGCCTGGCTGAATCATGCCTGGCTGAATCATGCCTAGCTGAATCATGCCTGGCTGAATCATGCCTGCCTGAATCATGCCTGGCTGAGTCATGCCTGGCTGAATCATGCATGGCTGAATCATGCATGGCTAAATCATGCCAGGTTGTTTCATGCCTGGTTGAATCATGCCTGGTTGAATCATGACTGGCTGAATCATGCCTAGCTGAATCATGCCTGACTGATTCATGCCTGGCTGAATCATGCCTGGCTGAATCATGCCTGGCTGAATCAATCACGCCTGGCTGAATCATGTCTGACTGAATCATGCCTGGCTGAATCATGCCTGGCTGAATCATGCCTGGCTGAATCATGCCTGGTTGAATCATGTCTGGCTGTATCATGCATGGCTGAATCATGCATGGCAGAATAATGCCTGGTTGATCATGCCTCGCTGAATCATGCCTGGCTGAATCATGCCTGGTTTAATCATGCTTGGCTGAATCATGCCTGCCTGAATTTTGCCTGCCTGAATCATGCCTACCTGAATCATGCGTGCCTGAATCATGCGTGCCTGAATCATGCCTGGCTGATTCATGCCTAGTTGAATCAATCATGCCTGCATGAATCAAGCCTGCCTGAATCATGCCTGGCTGAATCATGCCTTGCTGAAACAATCATGCCTGGCTGAATCAATCATACCTGCCTGGATCATGCCTGGCTGAATCATTCCTGGCTGAATCATGCCTGGCTGAATCATGCCTGCCAGGAATCATGCCTGCCTGAATCATGCCTGGCTGAATCATGCCTGCCTGAATAATGCCTGCCTGAATCATGCCTGCCTGAATCATGCGTGCCTGAATCATGCATGCCTGAATCAGGCCTGCCTGAATCATGCCTGGCTGAATCATGCCTTGCTGAATCAATCATGCCTGGCTGAATCATTCCTGCCTGAATTGTGCCTAGCTGAATCATGCCTGCTTGAATCATGACTGGCTGAATCATGCCTGGCTAAATCATGCCTGCTCAGATCATGCCTGCCTGAATCATGCATGGCTGAATCAATCATGCCTGCCTGACTCATGCCTGGCTGAATCATGCCTATCTGAATCAATCATGCCTGGCTGAATCATGTCTGACTGAATCATGCCTGGCTGAATCATGTCTCGCTGACTCAATCATGGCTGGCTGAATTATACCTGCCTGAATCGTGCCTGGTTGAATCATGCCTGCCTCGATCATGCCTGGCTGAATCATGCCTGGCTGAATCATACCTTCCTGGATCATGCCTGCCTGAATCATGCCTGGCTGAATCATGCCTGGCTGAATCATGCCTGGCTGAATCATGCCTGGCTGAATCATGCCTGGCTGAATCATGCCTAGCTGAATCATGCCTGGCTGAATCATGCATGGCTGAATCATGCATGGCTAAGTCATGCCAGGTTGAATCATGCCTGGTTGAATCATGCCTGGCTGAATCATGACAGGCTGAATCATGCCTAGCTGAATCATGCCTGACTGATTCATGCCTGGCTGAATCATGCCTGCCTGAATCATGCCTGGCTGAGTCATGCCTGGCTGAATCATGCCTGGCTGAATCATGCATGGCTAAATCATGCCAGGTTGAATCATGCCTGGTTGAATCATGTCTGGCTGTATCATGCATGGCTGAATCATGCATGGCTGAATCATGCCTGGTTGAATCATGCCTTGCTGAATCATGCCTGGCTGAATCATGCCTGCCTGAATCATGCCTGCCTGAATCATGCCTGGCTGATTCATGCCTAGCTGAATCAATCATGCCTGCATGAATCAAGCCTGCGTGAATCATGCCTGGCTGAATCATGCCTTGCTGAAACAATCATGCCTGGCTGAATCAATCATACCTGCCTGGATCATGCCTGGCTGAATTATTCCTGGCTGAATCATGCCTGGCTGAATCATGCCTGCCTGAATCATGCCTGCCTGAATCATGCATGGCTGAATCATGCCTAGCTGAATCAATCAGGCCTGCCTGAATCATGCCTGGATGAATCATGCCTGGCTGAATCAATCGTGCCTGGCTGTTTCATGCCAGGCTGAATCAAGCCTGGTTGAATCAATCATGCCTGGCTGAATCATGCCTGGCTGAATCATTCCTGGCTGGATCGTGCCTGGCTGATTCGTGCCTGCCTGAATCATGCCTGCGTGAATCATGCCTGCATGAATCATGCTTGCCTGAATCATACCTGGCTGAATCATGAGTGGTTGAATCATGCGTGCCTGAATCATGCCTCGCTGAATCATGCCTGCCTGAATCATGCCTGCCTGAATCATGCCTGGCTGAATCATGCCTGCCTAAATTATGCCTGCCTGAATCATGCCTGCCTGAATCATGCGTGCCTGAATCATGCGTGCCTGAATCATGCCTGCCTGAATCATGCCTGGCTGATTCATGCCTAGCTGAATCAATCATGCCTGCCTGAATCAAGCCTGCCTGAATCATGCCTGGCTGAATCATGCCTTGCTGAATCAATCATGCCTGGCTGAATCATTCCTGCCTGAATTGTGCCTAGCTGAATCATGCCTGCTTGAATCATGACTGGCTGAATCATGCCTGGCTGTATCATGCCTGCTCAGATCATGCCTGCCTGAATCATGCCTGGCTGAACCAGTCATGCCTGCCTGACTCATGCCTGGCTGAATCATGCCTAGCTGAATCAATCACGCCTGGCTGAATCATGTCTGACTGAATCATGCCTGGCTGAATCATGTCTAGCTGAATCAATCATGCCTGGCTGAATCATACCTGCCTGAATCGTGCCTGGTTGAATCATGCCTGCCTGGATCATGCCTGGCTGAATCATGCCTGGCTGAATCATACCTTCCTGGATCATGCCTGGCTGATTCATGCCTGGCTGAATCATGCCTGGCTGAATCATGCCTGGCTGAATCATGCCTGGCTGAATCATGCCTGGCTGAATCATGCCTGGCTGAATCATGCCTGCCTGAATCATGCCTGCCTGAGTCATGCCTGGCTGAATCAAGCATGGCTGAATCATGCATGGCTAAATCATTCCAGGTTGTTTCATGCCTGGTTGAATCATGCCTGGTTGAATCATACCTGGCTGAATCATGCATGGCTAAATCATTCCAGGTTGTTTCATGCCTGGTTGAATCATGCCTGGTTGAATCATGCCTGGCTGAATCATACCTGCCTGAATCGTGCCTGGTTGAATCATGCCTGCCTGGATCATGCCTGGCTGAATCATGCCTGGCTGAATCATACCTTCCTGGATCATGCCTGGCTGATTCATGCCTGGCTGAATCATGCCTGGCTGAATCATGCCTGGCTGAATCATGCCTGGCTGAATCATGCCTAGCTGAATCATGCCTGGCTGAATCATGCCTGCCTGAATCATGCCTGGCTGAGTCATGCCTGGCTGAATCATGCATGGCTGAATCATGCATGGCTAAATCATTCCAGGTTGTTTCATGCCTGGTTGAATCATGCCTGGTTGAATCATGACTGGCTGAATCATGCCTAGCTTAATCATGCCTGACTGATTCATGCCTGGCTGAATCATGCCTGGCTGAATCATGCCTGGCTGAATCAATCACGCCTGGCTGAATCATGTCTGACTGAATCATGCCTGGCTGAATCATGCCTGGTTGAATCATGTCTGGCTGTATCATGCATGGCTGAATCATGCATGGCAGAATCATGCCTGGTTGATCATGCCTGGCTGAATCATGCCTGGCTGAATCATGCCTGGTTTAATCATGCCTGGCTGAATCATGCCTGCCTCATGCCCGGCTGAATCATGCCTGCCTGAATTATGTCTGCCTGAATCATGCCTGCCTGAATCATGCGTGCCTGAATCATGGGTGCCTGAATCATGCCTGGCTGATTCATGCCTAGTTGAATCAATCATGCCTGCATGAATCAAGCCTGCCTGAATCATGCCTGGCTGAATCATGCCTTGCTGAAACAATCATGCCTGGCTGAATCAATCATACCTGCCTGGATCATGCCTGGCTGAATCATTCCTGGCTGAATCATGCCTGGCTGAATCATGCCTGCCAGGAATCATGCCTGCCTGAATCATGCCTGCCTGAATCATGCGTGCCTGAATCATGCCTGCCTGAATCATGCCTGGCTGATTCATGCCTAGCTGAATCAATCATGCCTGCCTGAATCAGGCCTGCCTGAATCATGCCTGGCTGAATCATGCCTTGCTGAATCAATCATGCCTGGCTGAATCATTCCTGCCTGAATTGTGCCTAGCTGAATCATGCCTGCTTGAATCATGACTGGCTGAATCATGCCTGGCTAAATCATGCCTGCTCAGATCATGCCTGCCTGAATCATGCATGGCTGAATCAATCATGCCTGCCTGACTCATGCCTGGCTGAATCATGCCTAGCTGAATCAATCACGCCTGGCTGAATCATGTCTGACTGAATCATGCCTGGCTGAATCATGTCTCGCTGAATCAATCATGCCTGGCTGAATCATACCTGCCTGAATCGTGCCTGGTTGAATCATGCCTGCCTGGATCATGCCTGGCTGAATCATGCCTGGCTGAATCATACCTTCCTGGATCATGCCTGCCTGAATCATGCCTGGCTGAATCATGCCTGGCTGAATCATGCCTGGCTGAATCATGCCTGGCTGAATCATGCCTGGCTGAATCATGCCTAGCTGAATCATGCCTGGCTGAATCATGCATGGCTGAATCATGCATGGCTAAATCATGCCAGGTTGAATCATGCCTGGTTGAATCATGCCTGGCTGAATCATGACAGGCTGAATCATGCCTAGCTGAATCATGTCTGACTGATTCATGCCTGGCTGAATCATGCCTGGCTGAATCATGCCTGGCTGAATCATGTCTGGCTGAATCAATCACGCCTGGCTGAATCATGTCTGACTGAATCATGCCTGGCTGATTCATGCCTGGAAGAATCATGCCTGGTTGAATCATGCCTGGATGAATCATGCCTGCCTCATGCCTGGCTGAATCATGCCTGCCTGAATTATGCCTGCCTGAATCATGCCTGCCTGAATCATGCGTGCCTGAATCATGCTGCCTGAATCATGCCTCGCTGATTCATGCCTAGCTGAATCAATCATGCCTGCATGAATCAAGCCTGCCTGAATCATGCCTGGCTGAATCATGCCTTGCTGAAACAATCATCCTGGCTGAATCAATCATACCTGCCTGTCTCATGCCTGGCTGAATCATTCCTGGCTGAATCATGCCTGGCTGAATCATGCCTGCCTGAATCATGCCTGCCTGAATCATTCCTGGCTGAATCATGCCTGCCTGAATTATGCCTGCCTGAATTATGCCTGCCTGAATCATGCCTGCCTGAATCATGCGTGCCTGAATCATGCTGCCTGAATCATGCCTGGCTGATTCATGGCTAGCTGAATCAATCATGCCTGCATGAATCAAGCCTGCCTGAATCATGCCTGGCTGAATCATGCCTTGCTGAAACAATCATGCCTGGCTGAATCAATCATACCTGCCTGTCTCATGCCTGGCTGAATCACTCCTGGCTGAATCATGCCTGGCTGAATCATGCCTGCCTGAATCATGCCTGCCTGAATCATTCCTGGCTGAATCATGCCTGCCTGAATTATGCCAGGCTGATTCATGCCTAGCTGAATCAATCATGCCTGCCTGAATCAGGCCTGCCTGAATCATGCCTGGCTGTATCATGCCTCGCTGAATCATGCCTGGTTGAATCATACCTGCCTGGATCATGCCTGCCTGAATCATGCCAGGCTGAATCATGCCTGGCTGAATCATGCCTGGCTGAATCATGCCTAGCTGAATCATGCCTGACTGATTCATGCCTGGCTGAATCATGCCTGGCTGAATCATGCTTGGCTGTATCATGCATGGCTGAATCATACCTAGCTGAGTCATGCCTGGCTGAATCATGCCTGGCTGAATCAATCATGCCTGCCTGAATCATGCCTCGCTGAATCATGCCTAGCTGAATCGATCATGCCTGCCTGAATCGTGCCAGGCTGAGTCATGCCTGGCTGAATCATGCCTGGCTGAATCATGCCTGGCTGAATTATTCTTGGCACGGGGAATACAGGCACGGGGAATTCAGGCACGGGGGATCCAGGCACGGGGAGTTTAGGCACATGGGGTTCAGGCACAGGGGATCCAGGCACGGGGAATTCAAGCACATGGGGTTCAGGCACAAGGGATCCAGGCACGGGGAATTCAAACACATGGGGTTCAGGCACGGGGGATCCAGGCACGGGGAATTCAGGCACATGGGGTTCAGGCACAGGGGATCCAGGCACGGGGAATTCAAGCGCATGTGGTTCAGGCACAGGGGATCAAGGCACGGGGAATTCAAGTACATGTGGTTCAGGCACAGGGGATCCAGGCACGGGGAATTCAGGCACATGGGGTTCAGGCACAGGGGATCCAGGCACGGGGAATTCAAGCACATGTGGTTCAGGCACAGGGGATCCAGGCACGGGGAATTCAAGCACATGGGGTTCAGGCACAGGGGATCCAGGCACGGGGAATTCAAGCACATGGGGTTCAGGCACAGGGGATCCAGGCACGGGGAATTCAAGCACATGTGGTTCAGGCACAGGGGATCCAGGCACGGGGAATTCAAGCACATGTGGTTCAGGCACAGGGGATCCAGGCACGGGGAATTCAAGCACATGGGGTTCAGGCACAGGGGATCCAGGCACGGGGAATTCAGGCACATGGGGTTCAGGCACAGGGGATCCAGGCACGGGGAATTCAAGCACATGTGGTTCAGGCACAGGGGATCCAGGCACGGGGAATTCAAGCACATGGGGTTCAGGCACAGGGGATCCAGGCACGGGGAATTCAAGCACATGTGTTCAGGCACAGGGGATCCAGGCACGGGGAATTCAAGCACATGGGGTTCAGGCACAGGGGATCCAGGCACGGGGAATTCAAGCACATGGGGTTCAGGCACAGGGGATCCAGGCACGGGGAATTCAAGCACATGGGGTTCAGGCACAGGGGATCCAGGCATGGGGAATTGAGCCTTTAGTGCGTCTGGCCTGAGACTGACCTGAGAGTGACCTGGGACTGACCCGAGAGTGACCCAACAGTCAGCCAGCAATGAGGAACTGACCTTTACAGCCCACTTCCTTTTCTCTCTGCGTGCCTTGCAGGAGGACACGGCAACAGGACATCCAACAGCCCAGCCATGCCTCGCCTCACCCGTTTCCCAGACTCGCAAGTGCCTACCAAGCAGCCGAATAGCTTCACTCAAAAATACCCCTCAAAACACCCACCTCCTTCTCCCTCTGCTCGTCCATGCAAAATAGCTGCCATGGGTCAACCAGCAGCCCACCTAGCTTCGCTGGCTACTGACCAGGTGACCCATGACTCGCCCAAAAACTTCTCATCACGCACCTCCTTCTCCCGCTGCTCGTCTTTCAAGAGGGAGACGACCACGGGGTAACTGGCAGCCCAGCTTCGCCTGCACCCTCTCGCGCACCTCCACCAGCGTGCAGATGTGGGGGTGAAGAGTGCAGATCCCGTTCAATTCTGGACCCATGATAGTACTTAGGTGCTGCTGATGAGGCTGTCAGGATGTTGTGGGAAGGGGTGGAGGGGGGTGATGAAGAAGAGGAGGCAGAGCATTTTTCGGCTCCAAGGCCCAAGGTTCCCTTGTAGGCCTTTCAAGTTCTGATCCCGCATGGTGAGTTATGTAAGAAGGTTGTGGTTTGTGGCATGCACACGCCCTGCCGCACTACTGTAGCACTACTCATTGCCACACCCGTGACTGGACCCATGCCCATAGTACAAATATAATATGTTCATAGCATTGCATACCCCAACTACAGCATTACTAGGGCACTCATACGGGCACCAAACCAAATGCACCACATACTCACTATTCACCTCAATTCCGCCTGTACCTTTGATGTTATGCAAGCACACACGCGTGAGACTTATTCTGCTTCCCTAGTGCCCAAAAATCTGCACTTCTCTATTCCGTACACTCTTGTTATGGCACCTGAGCTGCCCACCCGAGCTACCTACCTGAGTCACCCACCAGAGTCACCCACCAGAGTCACCCACCTAAGTCGCCCACCTGAGTCACCAACCTGAATCACCCACGTACCTAACTCGCCCACATGAGTCACCCACCTGAATCACCCATGAGAGCCACCCACCTGAGTCACCCACCTGAGACACCCACCTGACTCACTATTTGAGTCATTTACTTGATTTACCAACTTGAGTCACCCACCTGAGCCACCCACCTGATTCACCCACTTGAGCCACCCACCTGAGTCTCCCTCCTGAGTCACCCACCTAAGTCAACCACCCGAGTCACCCACCTGAGTTTCTATCCTGATTCGCCCACCTGAGCCACCCACATGAGTCACTTACCTGAGTCAACCACCTGAGTCACCCAACTGACACACCCACCTGAGTCGCCCACCTGAGCCACCTACCTGAGTCACTCACCTGAGTCACCAACCTGAGCCACCCGCCAAGATCACCTGATTTGTGCTGCTATGGTTGCCCATGGCATTGCCGCTCCTCAATCACCCCCCCTGCAGTGATCAATTGGGCGGACTGGCCGTTGCATGTCATGAATCATGATACTAAGATCATGGAAAGGTAGGGCGGTATGAGGAAAGTACAAGGAGTATGAAAAAATTCTGGATAAGATGAGAATATTCAGGGAAGTTTGGTCAAATGGTAACCCTGTAATGGCTAGTTTGGATCTTGCCAATCCGAGCAACGCTTCTGATTCCGAAGCGGGAAGTTGCAGGTTGCTTGTTTCTTAAGTGCAAGCTGCCCTGCAGCCCCTTCAATGCAGACGTTGCATCACAACGGCTCTGTCCTACCACCAGTGCCACCACCACCATTTACCGTATCATCAACACCCCCACTCTCTTACTGAATGTCTCTGTGCCAGGTGCAAGGTGGCTGCCCTCCGGGAGAGCTTCGCAATCTAATTCGCTTCAACTCGCTTCTCGTAGTGCCACTGCAAAGTGAAGCTGTGTGCAAACATCCTGCATGCGTTGGTATGCTGAAATGTTATTGGAAGAGAATGTACAAAACAGCTTTCCTTGCCACCATGCGCGAGGTGTCGGATATGGTACATGTTTTCTATTTGACAATAATAGTTGCTTGTTGTGCTGCAACATCTGATACTGGAAGGTTTGGTACTGCCTTCCAGTATTGCTTGTCACGGATGTTGCTGTTGATTATGTGCTGAGTAGTAGGCATCTCACGATCCAAAGAGACTATTATCTACAGTACCTACAAACTGATGGCTTAGATCTGTCACTAGAATTATATCGTTCTTTTTTCAGCATCCTCTAAGGCAAGTGTCAGAGGTTCATTTCTGTAGTATGCAATGGAGGTGAGGAGAGGAGGAGCACCGAGGTGGCAGAATCAGATCATGGCAGATCAACTCGACACCGCCAAGACAGCAACGCCAGCTGGCACAACTCTTGAGGCATGCGTATTACATACATCCCAACACCAGATTCAGATGCTCTAGATGATCATGTCTCAACAGTTACTAGAAGCTAATCTCATGTCCGATCCGATTCAAGTGCCGGCCTCCGTTGGAGTGGCGGCACTGCACTGAACGGCAGTCAACCTCGTGCTCTCGCACTTTCGCCCCACAGTAGCACGTTGTGCAAGCCCCGAACATTTCAGGCACATGATCGTAGATACACACCCTTAGACCTGTGGAGAGCAATTGAGGTTAAGGGTGCCAGTGCAACAAGCGGGAAGGGAGAGCGAGAAAAAGTGGGGAAATGTCAGAAGGAAAAAGAACGAGAAATGAAAGTCATTGTATAGTTGTCTTCCTCAAACAAAGTTGAGCAAGGCATATAGTATGGCCATACGCAAGCTACTGCTGCACAAGGTGAATGACCGGCAGCATGCACAGCAACCCGCATACCAAGTACAAGCAAAGAGAGGGCTTTCACACACCCTCTTTGCTTGCAATCATGGTCCGTACCGAGGTGACTTTTGAGTTGATTCAAAAGTAACCACCTTGCCTACCCACCTTGCCCACTTACCTTGCCAATCGCCATGCCACTACTGCCACTGCCATCCTTGCTCCCATCCGTCCCACTCTTCTTGCCGCTGGTCCTGCCGGGGCATGTGAGCTTGTGGGAGGGCCAGTGCGCCTTTTGGCACTCTCTGCTGCAATACGCCACCTTGCCACACCCAGAGCAGTTCTTCAGCTTTACAGCACCACCTTCCACCCTCCCACACCCGACAGCACCACACACACTCTCCCCACCACCAGCAGAACCAGTGCCCCCTGTAACTGAAACGGGTGCATTTGCATGGTTAGGCGCAGAGACAGTGGGTGGAGCAGCGGGGGTGGAAGGGGCAGCACGGGGGGCAGGGCGGTAGCACGGCTCCCCCAGCAGCATCTCTCGCAGACATGCCACCAGATTGACTCCCCCCGGCCATGCCTTCAGATACGCCGGCTCCTCCTCATTCTTGTCCTTCACATCATCTCCCCTTCGTCTGTCACTTTCGCGACTAAAGCTGCTGCTCCCAAAGCTGCCGCTGCTTTTGCTGCTTCCACTGGCACCTCCAGAAGGCCCACCATCATCCTGCAAGTCTTCACAAAACCTGGGCACGGCAGCCCTCTTCCAGAATTCACGCCACTTCTCACTCGAAATCTCCTCTCCCTCCCCTCCATCCTGACCGGACCGCTCCTTTCTTCCCTTGCACGTGTCACTCAATGCCTCAGCCTCGAGCTTCATCCCACCCGTCCAAGCAAACAGCATCGCAAGGCACCACATTTTCACCTCCTCCCACACCCTCCCGTCTTCTTCCTTTCTTTCTCGCAGCATGTGTACGTATTTCAGGTCCGTCATTCCCAGGATATGGAGAGGCCAGTTGTAAGCCACTTGCAGCAAAAAGGCGATCGGGACCTGCTCTGCCCGCGCCTGCACCACAGGTAACCTTAGAAAGCCAGGCAGGCTGGCAGGGAACGGCGGCAGACCCATATGAGTAGCGAGCCGGTCGAATTCGGGAGAGGGAGGAGGGAAGATGGATACAAAGCGGTTGAAAAGGGTGGTGACAGGTCGGTAGGCGTAGTTGGTGAGGACCATGAGGAAGGGCATGCGACGGCTATAGACACCAAGGCACTGCTTGCAGTGAGCGCATGCAGGTGGCTTGACCAGATACCCGGCGAACTCCACTAGGATTTCGGCATCAGCAATGCAGCAGACGATGGGGATTTTCCTCTGCACTAGCGGCACCAGTCCTGTGAGCGGCTGATGTAGCAGCCTATCGTCTTCGCTCCTCCCCAATCCCTTAATTCTACCTTCTTCCCCACTCCCTCTGCTCCTTCCCTCCCGATTGCCCCTCCTTTTGTCTCCTCCTTTCCCCTTCGCGGTCTCAGTCTTGCCTCCTGCATTTGACCCCTGTCCGCCCTTCTCTCCTGCCCCACGCTCCCATGCTGTCCCCCTCGCTTCCTCCACAATCCCCAGGTGAAAGAATCTCGCATTGGCGTCATCAGGAAGTTTCCCGGCAGCTTCATCGCCACGAGTCCACTCTTCCCACTCCAAGGGGAACTCACCTTGGTCCAGAGGCTTGGGGATGGCGCCGAGCCTGACCAGCAGGCTCGGAAGGTCCCGAAGCGGGTGGCGCATGTGCCGGACCTTCTCCTGGGGGCTGTCCTTGCAGCATTGACTAGTGGGGATGAGTTCAGACCCATAGGTCCGGGCCCACTGCAATATGCGGGCAGCACGATACGTGAAGACTGCAACGACAGGGTTTGTATTCACAGGAGTGTTGGCAATTGCTGCTACCACTGCAGGGTGTGATGCTGATGCTGTTGTTCCCACACCTCTGCTTGCTGCCCCTCCTTCACCCCGTGGACTCCGTTGCAGCCTCTCCCTGGCCGTCTCAATAGCTGCATCCTCAACCCTTGTCTTGCTCGCAGTGTTCCCGTCTTGGAAATAAAAGTCACTCTCCTTGCAGTATTGTGGCTTCGACAGCACAGCAGCAACGGAAAGAGCAAAGTCGGTCGCACCCACGCCACTCAAATACATGCCCTTGGGAAATTTCGTCGCACCCACACTGCTGCTGCTGCCACCGCCACCAGTGCTGCTGCTACTGCTGCCCTCCTCACTGCAGTGGCTGCACCTGAACTCCCTCCGTTCCCCACCTCCATGCTCCAAAATCCAAGCCATTGTCGGAAATTCCCTTACCTCTCTCTGTCCCTGTGCCTCTTCCATGTCTCTCTGGTGCTTCTCCCCTCCCTGGTACTCTGTTCCCTCACTCCTTGACCCCTTCTCAGTCATGTCTTCTGTAATGCTTACTTCCCTTATCTCTGGCTTGGTGTAACCTTCCGGCTGCCTTTACTCCTACATGTATGGGTATTACAGTTTACTCCTACTTCCGGCTCAAGTATGTAGGAAGCTCGTTCAGCTTACTCACATCTGCTAACGAGAGCTGCCCACATCGCTTCCTACATACTTCCAGGGTTTGTTATGGCCTGACGCTAACTCACACGCGACTTCTGAGGAAATCACATGAGTATTACAGAACATACAAACAATACAGAGTTTAACACCCGTACCCCCCTATATCCAAGCCTGCCTCCTCCCCCTATTGCTATGCCTCTAGAACCCCTTGAAGGTGATGGCCTTCTGCCAGAGCGAATGGCCAACCTTCCATCCTCTTGCCACTGCCACTTAGCCGCCCTGCTGCCTGACCTCCAGCTCGTGCCTGTAAATCCAGCTGGCTCGGGCATTCAACCTGCAAGGAAACGAAACATGCACGCTTCACACAAAACAAGAGCTCCTTCCAGCTGTCACCCCTCCCCACTCTCCTCATGCGACGGTTTGCTGACTTAGCAGCCCTCCTCGCCGAGCCATCATCCGAACCTCGCTCCCCGTCCTCGGTGTTCAAGTGCTGCGATACCTGGACAAATATACAGTATATACACTCCCTTCTCTGTTCAATAGAACTCGCGACACCATGCCATCCACATAACTCTCCCACACACACCCCTTCAGATGCTCCCTCCACTGAGCACCCTTCCCATTCCTCCCATCCTTGCCACCGCCGTCCATGATCCTCCAGGACCCTTCCAAATCCTTCTCCATCTGCTCCGCTCCTCCACCCCCACCTCCTACAGCTCCTCTCCCGCCTCTCCCTTTTCTCTCTGCGTGTGCATTCTCCAACCCGCCTGACAGCAGATTCTGCATGAAGCTACCACATCCTTCCTCCATGTCCCTGCCTGCTCCCCCCTTCCGCCCTGCATGCGCCTTGTCCAGCCCGCCTGACAGCAGATTCTGCATGAGAATACTGAATCCTTCCTCAAGGTCCCCGGTTTCTTTCACCCCGAGGATTTGAACCAGAATGGAAGCGAAGGTGTCAGTCTCTTTCTGCCTGCCTGCCCCTAGCGCAGTCACAATGGCTGGATAGGCCTTTGAAACTGACGCATGGGCTCTGCATAGAGTCACAAACCGCGAGCTCCTTGCCACAAGAACGAGGTAGGCAGCGAAGCTGACAGCACGGCGGTAGGCAGCCCAGCAGCTGCTGCAACGCCAGCAGCAAGACCACGCTGTAACGGCCGCAGCAGCAGGAGGGGCAGCAGCAGCCGGGGGAGCAGCAGGAGGAGCAGCAGCTTCAGCAAGCGGAGGAGGAGGAGAAGCAGCAGGGGCAAAAGCAGCTAAAATCCCCGGGCAGGTTGTAGCCTCTGTTGGTGCCACAGAGGCAACAACAGCAGGGGAAGCTTGAATAGCTGAGCAATCTGTAGCAGCCATGATTGCAGGCAGGCGGGATCTGATCCTCCCCAGGTCCATGAGCACGCCCACACGAGGCTCAGCCATCCACTCGAGGAGCATCGCTTCCACACAGAGCAAAGGGGCCATTTCGCACTTCAGTAAAAATTGCCCATGAGGGGACACCTCCAGCTTCGCTGCTGGCTCCGGCAGGGTAACCTTCAACGAAAAATCATAAACACCCCGGGCCTGGCGGTTGGGAGCGAGCGGGACAGACGCAGGCTGTTGCGATTGCACGTAGGAGCGGAAGTCTTTAAGGCTGCTCATGATGAGGGCGTGCTGTGTGCGCTGGCTCACAGCACGGTCGAAGCAGCACTCGCACACAGCCACGCCCCATGCGTCCCTCACGTCCAAGTAGTGGACCATGTCGTCCCGACACAGCAGCCAAATCTTCTCTGAGTCCTCAGCTCCTGGCCTCTTTGGTCCCTCTCCTTTCCGCCCTTTCACAATTGCCGCTCTCCCCGGCTCCTCTTGGGACTCTTGAGCGTTTTCAATCCTCAACCCATCCCATGGCGTTCCAACAAGCTGAGGTACCCAAGTGCCAGCGCCAGCAGAAAAGATGTGGACATTGGCCTTCCCCCCACCATTGCTTCTACTACCCTGTTTTCCTTCTTTCTTCCGCTTCTCCTGCTCCTCCTCCTCCTCGTCGCTGCTGGACGGGAAATGGTCCCATTTGCTATAGTCGATACGGCGAGTGGGAGGAGCACCTGGTGCTGCCACGGCAGCAGCAGCAGAAGGACGCAAAGCAGCAGCCGGTAAAGCAGCGTTTGCTCCGAAGGGTGGAGCAGCAGCATCAGTAGCCGCAGCAGGAGCAGCAGAAGTAGCGGCAACAAGAGGCAAGTCCACCGAAGGCGCTGCAGCTGGGCCATTCATACCTGCTGCATCGCCTGCTGATTCAACTTCACCGAAGCCGACTCCATGATCCACTGCTTTCACGGGGAAAACTAGGATGGTTGTACCCGTTTTTAACTTGGCTCGCTGTACTGTTGCCTGAGGAGAAAGGTACGCTACCTGCCCAAAAACCATGAAGCGAACTTGCTGCTGCTGCGTCCGAGCAACAAGATCCATCCCCGGTTTCACCCCAACGTCTGCTCCCGGCTGCAGACGCGTCTCGCATGGTAAGCAGCATTGTGGCAGATGTGTCTGAAACAGTCTGTTGAAGACTGATCTAAGAAGCTCCGTAGGTGAAATTGTAACAGCAACGACAACGTGTGACGTGGATTTGCTATTTTCAGAGTCTTCCTCGGATGACGTGACTGACCGCTGACGTCACTACGGCTGCTGCACCCACCCCTGCTAATGGCGTCATTTATATTGTCCGATCCGCGTCGGATCAGATCAGCTGGAATTCGAAATCTGACCTCGAACGCCATATGCGACAAGAGGATTCAAAACTTGAGGAAGTGCCTATCGATTAGGGTTTCCTGTTTTTTTTCAGAGTCGCATTGAATGAGGTCAGTTGGGATTCTAACTCTAGCCTCGAATGCCATGTGCGATAGAGCAAGAAATACTACTCGATTAGAAGATCCTACTCGATTTTAGTGATAAACATTGTCTTACGAGATTCTGGTTCCGTCACGAATGCTGCATCTTGAGACCTCTCCGCCAATATGTACACGCGCTATCGCAAGCCTACCGCTCTGTAAGCGGTTGTGATACGTATCGCCTTGGAAACTGATGCAACCAGAACAGGTTTTCGTGCAGAACTTCCTCTGAAGGCGGTTTACCCATGCTTCCCTCAAGGCCGCCTTCTTCCATCAGAAAAATGTAGAAGGCGTATTGTGTCGTAAACGCCTTCTTGTGCCTCGTTTGTGCTGTGGTTACCGTGATTGACCCCCCCGGCAATTAACCACCAAGGGTATTGCCCTTTGTGTTTGGAAAACGGGGGGGTGTCGGAACCAGCATATATCCCCGATTGTTCAGCTACAGTGTCCGAGCGTTAACCGGGGTTGACTGGGTTTGGGCGGTAGTTTACGACAGTTCGCGAAAGGGGAAGGTTGAGTGGGAAACGAGCTGAGGGGCCAACCGCGATCCACGTCACCCCCAATATCTGGCGAGTTGGTGGTAGTAAACGGCTGCAGACGACCGTTTACGATCGTCAAAGTGGTGGAATACGAAAAACGCTGAGCGCGAATGTTACCATCTGTAACTGTTATAGAAGTACATGGTTACTTTTCAATCGAGTATTCTAAACCGAACTTCATTTAAATTGTGAAACATTTAGATTATGAAAGTAACTTGGTAACATGAGTTGTAACTGAATATGAACATAACCCAGTAACAAAGTTACCATGTATTGTTACAGCAACGGGGTTACGATTTATCCACGCAAAAGCAGATTCATAAACATGTATAGATCTCAATTAAATCTCAATTAAATTAGAAAACTACAATAATTAGAAATAGTACAAACGGACGTTCAAATTAGCACTACAAACCCTATACCGGTACTACACCTACAAGAAACCACTACAGAAACACACGCTCCCACCCCTCAATGAGAATACGCACACACCCAGAACCAAGCACCAACCCCTTGGGCTCATCACGCTGCAAGATTGTGGGGTTGTTCTGCATCGCATCGTGAAGCGCCCCCACGATCACATTAGTCTTGGCGCGGACGTAGTTGCTATTGGTAGAGCCTACCCCATCCAGGGAAGGCTGGCCCCTCCCCGGCCTGAAGCTTTGCAGGGGGGCTTCGACCTGCATGTATCAGTGGGTAAATGGTTAGCTAATGTTTGTGACAGGTGGGAAAAACACATAGAAAAACAATGTTGCTGAACATGCTGAACTTACCACAACACACAGGTATGCCAGCATAGGGATCTTCAGCAGCACCAGATTGGACGTAACAGTGGAGAACGCAGCAAGGGCTGCCTTCTCAAAAGCGATGTTGGCGAAGGGAACACCTTCACCATTGACATGCCATGAAAAGCCAAGTACAGCTGCACATAACAGATCATGAAAGTTTGTCAGCTTCGTTTAAAAAATAGAAGAAAAAACATTAAAACAGAGCTCCTTACCATGCCTGAAGTCTTCCAGCCACTTCGCTACCGAGCGTTTCATTGACGGGATGATCATCTCCACCGCTAGCAACGGCCACTTGCTCTCGTCCAACAACCCACCCGCACCCCATGCGTAGAGTCGAATCTTCTTGTGCGTGTTGCTGCGTTTTGTTTTGATTACCTTCGTCGCCAGCTTCTCGAACTCGATTCTGCCGCCAGTCGCGTAGAAGAACTCGTCTCGATTCACTCCACACAGTCGGTACTTCGTGATGAGATGAGGTTGGAAGACTTCCCACGTTGGGAAGAACTCCATGCACTCGACTGGCGCGTCCGTTATGAGCCACGTGAAGGTCTCCAGCGCCTTCACCTGCAATCGGGATGAGATACAAAAATCAGAGAGGTTAGAAATCAAATATAACCGCGTATAGGTTCACAGGCGATAATCACCCACAAAATAAGCATGAACAAAGAGTAGGGGAAGTATGACGCGCACCGGGGGGAAACGTTACTTACAGCGTACTCCTTCGGAAGTAGGCTTGTCTTCGGAATGACATTACCATCCTTGTCTTTGGTGAGCATCGCCTCGTTGACCTCGGGGTCGTTTGGAGGCCTCTCCGGTACCTCCGCCGCCTGTTGCGCCTCAAGCTGAGCCAGTCGTTGGCGCAGGATTTCGCACTCGGCCTCGGCGGCGGCGAGTTTCTGCTGCGCTTCGGCTTGTGAAATTTGCAGGATGTCAACAGTTTGGCGAAGATCTTCAACCTGCGCCTGCAGTGCGCGATTCCTTCTGACCCAGTGCGCATTGATACCTGCAAATAGGAACCCACGACGAGTTAATTATGAAATAACAATGAAACGAAAACATAACATCACAGCTGGAAGATTAAACAAAAGTCAATTGTTTTAAGAACACACTCACCTTCCGACCGTGTTCCGCGGACGGCACCATTTTGTTCGACGACCGCCTGTTGCTGCTGCTGAGCAAGCTGCTGCTGCTGAGCAAGCTGCTGCTGCTGAGCAAGCTCCTGCTGAGCAAACTGCTGCTGCTGAGCAACCTGCTGCTGCTGCTGTTCGGCACCATCTTCCTCATAATCCTCTTCCTCATCCTCGTCCTGCTCGTCGTCCTCCTCCTCGTCCAGCTCATCGTCCAGCTCCTCGTCGAAGGCGGAGCGGGCAGCCGTCAAGAAATCCTCAGCCAGCGCGCCGGTGGTTGCGTCAGCCAGAAACTCAAGGTTGTGCTGCTGCTGTTGCTGGGTAGTAGCAACAGGCGGCTGCTGCTGCTGCTGGGAAGCAACAGGCGGCTGCTGCTGCTGCTGGGAAGCAACAGGCGGCTGCTGCTGCTGCTGGGAAGCAACAGGCGGCTGCTGGTGCTGCTGGGAAGCAACAGGCGGCTGCTGTTGCTGCTGGGAAGCAACAGGCTGCTGCTGCTGCTGGGAAGCAAAAGGCTGCTGCTGCTGCCGCTGGGAAGTTGTAAAAGTCTGCTGCTGGCGAGTCGCGGGAAGAGGTCGGTTCGGGTGAGAGCTCGAAAGAAGCTGCTGCTGGGAACTCACGGGCAGAGCCGTCGAGCTCGTGAAAAGCTGCTGCAAGAAACTCGCGGGCGGAGGGTTCGGGTTCGTAACGGCCTGCTGCTGCTGCTGGAAACTTGCGGGCAGAGGGAGGTCCGGGAGCGCCTCTGTGACAAGCTCCTCCTCGGTAGTTGCGGGAGCAGGTAAGTCAGCTTGACTGCCTTTAGTAGATCCTGCCTTCTTTCCCTGCTTGCCTTTCTGCCTACCGGACGACTTAGCGGCACGGGATTTTTTCTTAGGTGCAGGCACACCTGAGAGAGTGTTGGTATACTTCTTCTTGCCGGCGTTGCTAGCAATAGTCTCACGGCGCTTGAGAGCGTGCTGCAAGAGGGCACGCTGGCTGTTGACGAGTTCGTCTGCTTCAGCTTCTGTCATTTCTGTTGCAAATGGCGATGGAAGCGTGACCCCCTCCAGATCCTCGCCAACTCCCTGAACCCTTCTGGTCAGCCCATTGCCTGCCCGGTAATCTGTTCCTTCTACTTCCCCCATCTTAAACGACGATATATTGTCATCTGTGGAAAAAACCGCTTCATATACCAGGTTTAGGTCGAATTTGGAGGCCTCAAAACTTGCACGAAAACGTTTCGACCGCCTATTGCTCGTCGGGGGTGCGATTTCAGCATAAAAAAAACGCGCAAGGACGTGTCGGAATCCATTGATTGGTTGGCTTGCGCGAGGTCGGCTGGCCACGCCGCGTGCGGTGCGAGCATCTTGACACCTCAACGGTCCAGAGCCGTCAGATGAATATGACGGCGTATGATTCTGCTGCGATGAACGTACGATAACATCGCAACCGTCACTGCGAATGTTGTCAGCTGGTTATGTCGAGACCGTCAGATGATCACGACAGCAGAAATGTGGCTCTCGATCGATCCACACCGTCGAGATGGAATCTTCACCTGTCCAGCACACCATCTAATTGGAAGTTTCGAGAGTGGGGCACAACAACTCAGCACAGAAATTGACCACGCAACCACGCAACCAGGTTCATTGCACGTGACGTAGCCACGCAAACAAAGCCACGCGGCAACTACTCGAGGGTGACACCCCTAACCCTATCCAGCACAGCGGCGGTTCTATGAACGTGGCTGGGTTAGTGCGCTGGTTCGCCGCGGCGATTTCCCATTGGCCACTAAAAGGTGGGTTTTGCCAGCTGTTGGCATACGTGACGTGGCCACCGAAAGGTGTTTCCAACATAGTAATGCTATGTAATTTGCCTCTGTTGGCGCGATGTACATTATGTAACACACGCACGAATAGCCTGGTTAAATTATAATTATTCAGAGTAGTGCCCAGCACTTACATAGTATTTGTATACTTTGGTTGCACCTTTTCTGTGTTTTGGATATCATTTTTAGCAATTCGAGAATCATTAGACCTATTGAAATGTAGGTAATCCACTAAATATAGGTGTTAAGCGATATATAAGTGACATTAACACGACACATCAAGCTGCGAAAATAGTGTCCGGTACAACTTCCTTTTGGCGGAGCAAAAGATGGCTGGGAAATATAATGTTCTAGGGAACTGTGTCAAGAAATATAGGTAAAAACAAGACCCGGACGTTGAAACGGTGACATGTTGCGCACAGGCCTATCCTCGCACAGATTCAGTCCAGCAAACGCACAAACAAGCGCCACGTGCTGCGTAGTTGTGCGAACGAGGTCGAACCAGTTCCTATGGCTAGGTAAAAGAATATACTAGCGATCTGTGTCAAGAAATAGAGGTAAAAACAAGACCCATACGTTGAAACGGTGACATGTTGCGCACAGGCCTATCCTCGCACAGATTCAGGCCAGCAAACGCACAAACATGCGCCACGTGCTGCGTAGTTGTGCGAACGAGGTCAAACCAGTTCCCATGGCTAGGGAATGGGTTTTACTAGGGAACTGTGCGAAGAAATAGTGCTAAAAAAGACATCCAGACGTTGGCGCAGTGACATGTTGCGCACAGGCCTATCCTTGCACAGATTCAGGCCAGCAAACGCACAAACATGCGCCACGTGCTGCGTAGTTGTGCGAACGAGGTCAAACCAGTTCCTATAGCTAGGGAATATGATGTACTAGGGAACAGCCAGAAGAAATAGAGGTAAAAAAAACACCCAGACGTTGAAACGGTGACATGTTGCGCACAGGCCTATCCTTCCACAGATTCAGGCCATCAAACGCACAAACATGCGCCACGTGCTGCATAGTTGTGCGAACGAGGTCAAACCAGTTTCTATAGCTAGGGAATATGATGTACTAGGGAACAGCCAGAAGAAATAGAGGTTAAAAAAACACCCAGACGTTGAAACGGTGACATGTTGCGCAAAGGGCTATCCTTGCACAGATTCAGGCCATCAAACGCACAAACATGCGCCACGTGCTGCGTAGTTGTGCGAACGAGGTCAAACCAGTTCCCATGGCTAGGGAATGGGTTGTACTAGGGAACTGTGCGAAGAAATAGTGCTAAAAAATGCATCCAGACGTTGGCGCAGTGACATGTTGCGCACAGGCCTATCCTTGCACAGATTCAGGCCAGCAAACGCACAAACATGCGCCACGTGCTGCGTAGTTGTGCGAACGAGGTCAAACCAGTTCCTATAGCTAGGGAATATGATGTACTAGGGAACAGCCAGAAGAAATAGAGGTAAAAAAAACACCCAGACGTTGAAACGGTGACATGTTGCGCACAGGCCTATCCTTGCACAGATTCAGGCCATCAAACGCACAAACATGCGCCACGTGCTGCATAGTTGTGCGAACGAGGTCAAACCAGTTCCTATAGCTAGGGAATATGATGTACTAGGGAACAGCCAGAAGAAATAGAGGTTAAAAAAATACCCAGACGTTGAAACGGTGACATGTTGCGCAAAGGGCTATCCTTGCACAGATTCAGGCCATCAAACGCACAAACATGCGCCACGTGCTGCGTAGTTGTGCGAACGAGGTCAAACCAGTTCCCATGGCTAGGGAATGGGTTGTAATAGGGAACTGTGCGAAGAAATAGTGCTAAAAAAGACATCCAGACGTTGGCGCAGTGACATGTTGCGCACAGGCCTATCCTTACACAGATTCAGGCCATCAAACGCACAAACATGCGCCACGTGCTGCATAGTTGTGCGAACGAGGTCAAACCAGTTCCTATAGCTAGGGAATATGATGTACTAGGGAACAGCCAGAAGAAATAGAGGTTAAAAAAACACCCAGACGTTGAAACGGTGACATGTTGCGCAAAGGCCTATCCTTGCACAGATTCAGGCCATCAAACGCACAAACATGCGCCACGTGTTGCATAGTTGTGCGAACGAGGTCAAACCAGTTCCTATAGCTAGGGAATATGATGTACTAGGGAACAGCCAGAAGAAATATAGGTTAAAAAAACACCCAGAGGTTGAAACGGTGACATGTTGCGCAAAGGCCTATCCTTGCACAGATTCAGGCCATCAAACGCACAAACATGCGCCACGTGCTGCGTAGTTGTGCTAACGAGGTCAAACCAGTTCCTATGGCTAGGTAATAGGATGTAGTAGAGAACTGTGTGAAGAAATAGTGGTAAAAAAAGCATCCAGACGTTGGCGCAGTGACATGTTGCGCACATGCCTATCTTTGCACAGTTTCAGGCCAGCAAACGCACCAACATGCGCCACGAGCTGCGTAATTGTGCTAACGAGATGAAATCAGTTCCTATGGCTAGGTAATAGGATGTAGTAGAGAACTGTGTGAAGAAATAGTGGTAAAAAAGGCATCCAGACGTTGGCGCAGTGACATGTTGCGCACACGCCTATCCTTGCACAGATTCAGGCCAGCAAACGCACAAACATGCGCCACGAGCTGCGTAGTTGTGCTAACGAGATGAAATCAGTTCCTATGGCTAGGTAATAGGATGTAGTAGAGAACAGTGTGAAGAAATAGTGGTAAAAAAGGCACCCAGTGCGCAGTGACATGTTGCGCACACGCCTATCCTTGCACAGATTTAGGCCAGCAAACGCACAAACATGCGCCACGAGCTGCGTAGTTGTGCTAACGAGATGAAATCAGTTCTTATGGCTAGGAAATAGGATGTAGTAAAGAAGTTTATGAATAAATAGTGGTAAAAAATGCATTTAGACGTTGGCGCAGTGACATGTTACGCGCAGGCCTATCGTTGCACAGATTCAGGCCTGCAAATGCACAAACATACACGAGCTGTGTAGTTGTGCTAACGAGATGAAATCAGTTCCTATGTCTAGGGAATAGGATGTAGTAGAGAACTGTGTGAAGAAATAGTGGTAAAAAAGGCATCCAGACGTTGGCGAACTGACATGTTTCGCACAAGCCTATCCTTGCACATGTTCAGGCCAGCAAACGCACGAACATGCGCCACGTGTCGCGCAAACCTATTCTTGTTGGTAATTCTCTGCTAGAGTGTTCTAATCAACATAACCACGATGTTTATGGGTTTGAAAAATATATACTATGCTTTCATTATAGTCAACATGTTATATTTTAATAGACAGTGGTACGAGATATCGGACCCCCCACATTTGTGGCTGAGCCCTAATAAAGGTTTGTTTAGAACCCTTAAAACATACAGCTAATGGGGCTGGAGTTGATCTTTACGTCACTTATTTTTTATACCTAGCTATTATCACATTTCAAAAAGAACATAACAGACACAATTCTCAAAATGAGGTTTGTAACATGTTACTATTCTGTCTCTTCAACAGCAACCCAAACTGAAATGACGTGGCCAGAATCTTCAAACATTTCCACGCGAAGGTGAATCAGGGTGTGAAGTGTTGGTTGCCAAGCACTCTCCACATATCTCGCGATTGATTCTCGTTTGTGTCTGGAACAAAACGACCAATGGGAACGCACGTAAGCACCCAACCAGAAACGCCACGTAAACCATGGTTCGTGGTCCACCTGTACAGTGCTCGTCTGTAAACAGAGGTAAATTGGGATCGAGAGGGGGGGGTGTAAACAAGTAGAAAGGCTCTCGACAATCTGCAGGAATAAACCCAGCACAATCGATGGTAAACTGCCGCGAAGCAGGGCAATGCGAATTTCGCCTCATTAACTATGGAAAACGACCTGCCTCCCAACTCAAAAAGGGACCCCTTCCCCCCCCCCCCCAATACTCGCCAGTTTTACATTTTTCTGATGTCGCCGCTTCAAAGAAGAATGACGGAATCGCGAGATGTCGAGACGCGTTCTTATTACCTTTCCGCTCTTATTAAGAAACAAAGTATCGTCGTAATTTTGAAGTTTTTGCGAAACGTCTCATTTGGTTTAGTGGCTGTCGCGAATCAGTCGTATTCGAAGAGCGTAATAAGGAAACACCGTATAATCTGCAACGTACTAGCTTACATGACAAACGCCGCTATGCCAGCTTCACTAGCGCAGAGAAGACTCAACTGAATCGTGTCTGAACAATGAAGCTAAAACGAACGCAGTGCAGAGAGCGGGTGGGAAATCTCTTGAATCAGAGTCAGGGCCCAGTTCGGCAGGCATTAAAAAAACGGTTTCCCCTGATGGGCTACAGTAAACCGACCACCCTGGAACCTTCTTTGATAAGCGCGTGAAGGGTTATCTAGGCGTGTTAGCACGGATACACGCTGGAATCAAGGTCCCGTCTACCGCACCGAGGGCGCCTCGAAAATGTGCATACTCAGGGCGTGATCCGAGGAAGTCGGAGTCTTCCTCTGATGGCATTCTAATGAAGCTCGGTTTTAGCCGGATAATGGCAGTGGTCACCTCGGCAATTAGCGCACTGATCGTTGAACCGCTGTGTTGCCAGCGCTCTTGCAGGTCGCGATTAGAGGCTGCATGCCCTACAAAACTCATGAAGATCAAGAGCTTTTCGGGAAGGCCTATATGCCTCCCTGGCGTCAACAACTCCCTACAGGTGATGAGATTGCACAATCTGAAAAATAAAGAAGGTTCCATTCGTGCGGCAGTACGCATTCGCGCCGGGTGTCCCGTCTGTAACTCATGAGCATAAGCTCTGCCACGCAACGCGGAGGTATGGCGAGGCTCGTACATGTATCTGCTAGCTGCTTTGGCTATTAAGTCATACATAATTATACGAAGCGCGGCGAGACGACCGTTTACGATGTGCTCTACCTGGCTGTATCGGGAATCACTGCCATATCCGAGGGTGATATTTGATTTCGTGAGGCTTAAAACCCAGGGTCCACAGGTTTCAAAGGTAGGAAGGTTGGTTGGACTTAGTGACAAAACCAAAGGTAGGAAGCTTGGTTGGACTTTGTGACCCAACCAAAGGTAGGAAGGATGAGGCAACTTCGGGATACTTGAGACTCCGGTTTGAAGGGATTGAAGGAACCAGCCATTCTGGTCGAAAGCTACTAGGATGGTCGTGCTGTTCTATGTGGAGGATATTTGTGTTCCATGGCTAGAGACTGAGCTTGGGCGCTGGGTGGTTGTGTCTCCCTAACCATGACGAGGAAGAAGGAGGGCCAAGTCCGAAAATTTCCGACGTCCACCACTGGTTTGCAGGGCTGCCCGGGCTGCCAGTACAGTGATTCTGGGCTCTTTCAGCGCAGCTGCATGCGAGCTTCTGCGAAGTATGATTTTGGGTTGATGCCATTAATCCAGGCCCATTTAATGCCAACCGAACAGTCGGGCCCATTCTTCCGAAGTTGGACTGCAGCTACAGTCTGACTTCGCAGCTGTTTCGAGGGGCCATTTTTTGGGGGCCCGTAAAAAATGCCCAAAATGGCGATAATGGCGAGAATGCCTGCCGAACTGGGCCCAGGACTCCGAGCAACAAGAAAACTCGAATCAATGTGAAGTTTGTTTGGCAACGAAGGGGCTCTGATTGGTTACTTGGGTGGTCTGGAGCTAGTATGGTTTGCTTTGGTTTGGGAGACATTGGGGAGGTTTGGTTGGTTTTGGCGCGAAATCAAGGTTGAGGTGAAGTGGCTCAACTAGCTCAGGGGTCAAGGGGACAAACAAAACGACACACACGAACGCACGAAAGTGGATGCGCGAATTTCATTCAAGTTGAGCTGCTTTCGCCAAGCACGTCTTCCATGAAACGAAGTTCCAATTTTTCTCGTTACTGGCAAAGCTGTTTCCAGGTTGCCTAGCTCATTCGTTGATTTTGTCCTCCAAGCCCATCCAGCTACCTGGCAGAACCTGGACACACCGCACAAACAGCTAGATCTGCGCTACTCCACATTGTACAGCTGGTAGTGCTGTCAAAGTCGTGAGAAATATGCATGACCGTGCGTCGAACGCGGCAACTGGATCCAAGTGACTCGAGATCGCTCTCGCCAGTCTCCCATAGCGCGCTGTGAGGGCAATTTCGCCGTTTTATTGCATTGCTGGCGTGCGAGAATCAACGACGTCGCAGCGCGCTTTGGGACCCACAGACCTCTCTTCGCGATACCGTTACCCTTTCAGCTTACTTGCGTGTGATGTAGTCGTTGCAATGTTAGACGAAGGCGAGGAGCGTGCCAAACTCTTTCCTGCCATTGTTTCGCGTACTCCCGCAACTCCATCACTTCGTCGCAACGCCTCAAATCGCAAAACTCACTGCGGGTGGACGCGCCGCTGCGCCGTGGCAGCAGTCGGAATGCGCGTCATCGCCGCCCGGTATGTCGTTTCTGGCGCTACTCCGCGGACGCGGCAGAGTGAATCTGAGAACAGCTTTCCCATGCGTGCCATTCCCAGCGCTGGCTCTCATCGCCGCATTTTCCGTGGCAGGATGCATGCATCTGGCACGAGAACCCGCCTCGCGGCGCCTCGTGGAGGCGGTGCTGGTGGCGGTTGTGCCCTCGTGGAACTCCTGGCAAGAGGAAAATGGGGGAAGAGGAGAAGTAGGGCGGGCTGGGCGAGGGGGAGGAAGGCGTGGAGGCGTGGGTGGTGCAGTGTGTGCTGCGACTGCTGGTGTAGCGAACGTGCGTCATGCGGCGGGTCAAGGTGTGTCACGCAGATCAAGGTGTGGTGTGTTACGCGGGTCAAGGTGACTGTACACAGGGACCGGGCATGGGGGCACCCGGAAAACCCCCCCTTTGCTCGCATCCTTGACACGTTCGAATCATTTGGCTACACCGCGCCAACTGTCACATTCTTATGCCTTCTCCCCTGTCCCCTTGCGCTCCGCCCTTCCGCCGGCTCCCCTCCGCTCCTTCCCCCGTTCCCCCAACCCACGCTATCCTGCAGGTTCTTGCCGCCTTCCACGTGGAAAGGGCAGCGCAGGGCGGAGCTGGGCAGTTCACATTTCCCACAGCAGCAGCAGCATGCCAAATTGACGCCGCGCGCGTGTACCTGCCATCCGACACCTCTTCACCGCATCCCACGCGGTCGACTCCGCCGCAGAATCCGCCGCTTGTCAAGATCCACAGGTAACAGAGTCGCCCCGCGCAGCCCTCGAGCCCCCCCCCGTCTCGCCTGCGCTGATCCGCGCGCTGCTGCCTCCGCAATGCGCGCTCCCCATGACCGCCTCCGTCCACGATCAGCCCCATGGGGCGAGAATGAACGTGTGTGAAGGGGAAGGGTGGGACCAGGCCTCGGCGATGGCAGTGGCGGGTGCGAGGGTTAACGGCGGTGGCAGGTCGCGGTGCCTTCCATGGCGACCTGTTCCTGTCGCTCTCTCGCACCACGGTAGCTGCTGGTGGCGATGTTGGTTGGTCGAAGTGTTGCTGGTGGTTGCGGTGGTGCTGTGTTTATTCTGGTGGTGATGCTAGTGGTGCCAGTAGTGGTGACGGTGGTGGTGGCACTGGTGCTGCACGTGTCGCATTGGGAGAGGAAGGGGGACAGCGGTAACTCTCTGGTAATTCTCTGCCTGCTGCCATCACACGGTCTCGCTCACAACAGCCGACCCCACAGGGGCAGACGATACGGCAAAGTCAAGGACAGGCGCAGGGAGTGGGGAGAGACGCAGGCGGAAGCTGCGCAGGGTCAGCGGGGAATATTGCTTTTGCGGAGCAGGTGCAAAGGACGCAGGAGGAGCAAGACGCGGTGATGAGAGGTAAGGGCGGTGATAGGGTGGGCCAGGGGAAAGCGATGGGAAGGTGGTGGGGGGGCAGGGCGGAAGTGCGCAGTGGCTCTTCCAAAGCTCCGTCATGCCGCTGCAATGCCGTGGGGGGAAGAGGGGCGCTTCATGGCGTCGTTGCGCGGAGGGGGCGCTCGATGGCGCCACTGCTCGTAGTGTCGGCCGGGAACTGCCTGTGCAAGGGAGCGTGTTAGCGGACAAGCAGTCGTTCGCGGGAGCGCGCCACTGTCGGCTGGGCAAATAGCAGAGTGCGTGCGGAGAGGAGGGGGCGCTGGTGGAGCAGGGCAGGAGCGGAGAGGAGGGGAGGGCGTGGGATGGATTTGCGGGGGTACGGGTGGGGAGCAGGGTGGCAAGGGTGGATTAGTGAGAAAGGCAGGCAGCGCTGGGCAGTCGTAAGGGTGCGTGCTGTTGGGGGCCGGGGCCAATGCAGCTGCAGGGTGGTCGCAGCCTGGGGTGGAGCAGAGGAAGGGTAAGAGGGAGCATGCGAGGTGGCAGGGTGTGTTAGCGGGATTGGGCAGTGGAGAGGCATGGCCGGGAGTGGCGGAGGTGGATTTGCGGTTGACGCAGTGGCTGTTGGGGAAGCCGGTGCTTGCACCCCTGTCCCCGTCCGATCCCCCGTGCTCTCTCAGTTTGTCAGCGCAAGCCACGGTATCACGTCGCCCCTCTTCCTCTCCGCCCCCGCCTACCCGCTTCGCACCCGCCAGCCACACCATGCTGGTAGGCCCGTCTGCTCTCCTGGGCCACGCCATTCCCCCCTCTGTCTCCGCTCCCCCGGGTGCTCCCGTGCCCGTTCCCTGTGTGGCTATCACGTCCACCGACTCTCCACACACAGCGTGTTACAGGGCCGGGCAGTTGCAGCAATAGCAGTAGGTGCAGTGAGGAGAATATACCTGTCAATACCGCAGCAGCTGCAGCAGGTTCTTCTGCAGGCGAACAGCATACCACTCTCCCGCCGCCGCCCCTCCTTCTCTTTCCCCTTCCCAGTCGCCCCTCAACCCACCTTCCCCCCCCCCTCACCTTCCCTTTTCCCCCCGATCCCCCTGATCTCTCCCGCCGTGCACTGTCCGCCTCCGCGCCGCCGTCTCGCCCATGATCCAACAGGCCGCCATGTCTGCACCTCCAATCCCCTCTCCGAGGGTTGCAGCGTTCTCCGCGCCGCCGCGCCGCGCACTGTTGGACGAGCTGGCGGCGCTAGGCGTGGACAGCGGGGAGGAGAGGGGTTTGGAGGGGGAGTGGGAGGATGAGGGGGAGGGGGGAGGGGAGCGCGCAAGGGAGAAGGGTGCGCGGGGCGTGCGGGTGAGTGGGACGGAGAGGTGCGTGGTGAGCAGGCGGTCATCGACCAGCGAGGCAAACGAGGTGAGTACCTGCTGCTACTGCTGCTGCTACTTGTATGCGCATCTGCACCTTGCCCCCTCCCCCTCCCCTTCCTCCTGGTGCCTTCTCTCTCGGTCGGGCCCACGCACCACACACATACTCACTCCTCGGCCATGTCTGCACCTCCCAACCCCTCTCCCCCACTGCCGCTGCTCTCATCTCACCTTCCTCCTACTTCCCTCCCTCCTTCCTTGCCTTTAATCTCCGCTCCCTCCTCCTCTCGCTTTCCTCGTGTCCCTCCTCCTGCGCCTTGCTCTCCCTGCAGCGCCACTCCGTGCTGCCTCCGCCCGCCCAAGTGAAACCCGCAGAACCTGCGCCCCGCCATCTGCCCTTCTCAGGGCCATTTCGCCTAGGCGCCGCGGGTAAACGGGTGGTGGCCGCAATGGAGCGGCAGGGCAATGCGGGGACAGGCAGAGGGAGGAGTGAGAGTCAGCAAGCGTGGGTAGGGGCAGCAGGGGGGGCGGGCAGGGAAGGGGAGGAAGGAATGGGGAGTCAAGATCTGCAGGGGGGCATGCGGATACTGGTGGCCGTGGTGGCGCAGATGGTGGCAGGGGTTGTGCCCAGCACGTTGCTTCAGAGCGGCCGCCCTCCCCCTCGCTCCTTGGGTATCTTTCGAGCATGCACGACGGCTGTGACTGCCCCCCACAACATGCTATACGGCACAACGTATCTGCAGTCTACTCAATGCCACTTTCTCCTCGGCTTCTCACATTCGCACCACCAGGCGGGAGCAGTGGGGGTGGGGGGGGAAGGGGAGGGGGGGCTTCTGAACATGGGAGGGAGAATGAGCGGCAATCTTGATCACTACGAACATGCGCGCAGGCACAGGGGCGGCGGGTGGGAGGGGGATAGCTCGTGTTTCCACCATGATTGGTGAAGCGACTGAAGGAGCTGCTCAGCCTCCTGGGCGGCGTATGACAGCTCGACAGGTTCCGTTGCAAGGTACCACCTCATAACTCTCCACACTATCCGCACTTTCTTCCCTTCGGTATTGATGGATTCAACTGTGATTCTCACTTTCGACTTCATTTCTTGCAGCTCCAGTGATTTACCTCCTCACACAATGTTCACAGTCTGCTTCCATTCACAACAGTTTCTTGCGTAGCAGGCGCTGCTTGGTAGATGGTGTGAGAAGCGGTGAGGGGCAAACGGTGCAGTGGGAATATGCAAGCCTCGTCAGGGGTGTTGCAAGCAGGGGTGGTTGATTGGAGCTCAAGTGTGCAGCAGCATGCATCCCATCTGCCCTTCTCCCCATGCACACACAGGCTCAATTCTTCCAGCTTCACCTCTGCCCTCATGCATATGCTACCCACCCCAGCCAACAGCATGCTTTTATTATGCCCTCTACCCTCAGCACGTCCTCTAGTCCTCTAGCAAGCCACTGCCACTTGTCTTAACCACCTTCAATGGTGAGATGTGGCTTTGAGTAATACACTGTTGTGTGTACTGCATTCTCTTCTGTATCTAGTCTAGTACCGTAATAGAAGTTAATGATTCATGCACATTAATGGACCTCATTAAACAAACATGTTGGGTGTACTTTTATAGAACATGGTCAATCATGCTTATCCAAGCAAGGTGAACAACTTAGAAAAGCAGAGCCTTATAAGCTTCACACACAATGCCCTCAGCTTCTACTTTCCCACTCATGCATCTATCTATGGGTAGTCAGAAACCCAAAGCCAGAAACTCATGCCGCCTCCATTCATGCACAAGAGAACAAACAGAGCCAGCCATGTGCCATCTTTAATCCAAATGCGAAGTACCTTACAAGTTCACCATCTAGCCGTGCACAACCACCATTCCATGCCTTCCTCCTCCGCATGCATGGCTCCCCTCGTTCTTCACACAACTTGCCTCCACGCATCTCATCCGTCTCCCTCAGACAGTGACAGCCAACTCTTGCCTCACCTCCCTTTTATCATCACTCCCTGCCATCCTACCTGCCTATCCGCTTGCGAAGATCATCGTTCATAAGGGAACGCCCTTCTCGCGGACAGAGAGCTCTCAGCTTGGTCAAGGCAGTCAGCTGCTGCAGCCCTTCATCCGTGACTGCTGTGCCATAGAGCCGAAGATCATCAAGCCCTGTCAGCCTCCCCACATGCACCATGCCAGCATTTGTCACAGCATCGCATTCAGAAAGGCTCAGCAATCTGAGAGAGGAGAGGTCTGTCAACTGCTGCAACCCATCATCCGTGACCGCTGTCCGCCTCAGAACAAGGTTCTCAAGCCCAGTCAGCTTCCCCACATGCACCATGCCAGCATCTGTCACAGCCGTGCATTGGGAGAGGTCTAGCTCTTTGAGAGAGGAAAGCCCTGTCAAGTGCGCCAGACCAGCATTGGTCACATTGGTATCCCAGAGACGAAGAATCTTGAGGCTGGTCAAGGACCCAATGCCTTGCAAGGCACTGTCGGACACGCCTGACCATCTAAAGTCCAGCATCTCCAGCTTTGGCAGTTTGTAGAGGTTCCTGACGCCCTCTGCACTGAAGCCCGAGGTCTCTTTCAGGTCGATCCACTTCAGGTTGGTCAGCGTAGACAAATGGCTGAGGATAGAGTCTGAGAGGCCCTTGAGGCCCTTCAAAACTAGAAAATCCGTTTCTTCTGATGCAGACTTGATATGCTGGCGGTGATGGGTAAGGAAGGAATGAATGACAAGGGAGGGAATGGCAATCGTGACAATAGCAAACACACACGTGCTGCGAAACCATGCATGCCATGTCAAACAGTGCATGCCCTGTCAAACCATGCATACCCTGTGAACCATTCATGTCCTGTCAAATAATGCATGCCCTGTCAAACCATGCATGCCTTGTGAAGCAGTTAACTCAACACTCACCTCCCATGCAACCTTCTCAAGGCCTTTACTCTGGTTGACTCCCTTCTGAAAATTCACCCAATTTCTGCAGGCTGCCAAATCCTCCATGGCACGAGGCCATTCTAGCTCCTGCAATTCCCTCTTCCTCTTCTTCCTCTCCCTTGCCAACTCCTCTCTCGCTTCATCTCTCAACTCTCTCATATCACATTCTCTCCTTCTTTCAGCATTCTTGAGTTCAACCACTTCCCCTTTCAGTTCAGCCAGCTCCCTCTCCCTCTCCTCCACCTGCCCTCTCATCTCCCTCATCTCCGCCACTCGTCTCCTCTCCGCCTCCTCCAGCTGCAATGCAGTTGACTGCTTGTGTTCAGCCAAGTCCCCCTGCACTACTGTCAACAAGTGCCGCAGCTCATCTACCTCTCTCACTGCTGCCAGCACCGCATCTTTCACCACGTCCATCAGTGGCCCCATCACTCTCTCAGCAGCCATTTTACCCGCTCACTCCCTCCAAACGACCCTAATTCAATGGCAGATCCTTTCCTTCTTCCTCCTCCTTGACTGCAGCCTGGCGAAAGAAAACACAGACGGAAAAGAGCAGCTTCAAGTGTCAGAAATCGGGGCAGAATTAGGGGGCAAGGCATACGAGATTGAACGCATATTTGGGTCAGCCGTTAGAGGAGAAGCTTGTGCAGACACACATGCATTTATCGCATGAAGCCTGGCAGCAATGGAACAGGGGAAGGCCAGGACGAGAAAGAAAAAGTGCTGAGGGTGAAGGGCAGCGAGCCGCAGGGGACTGCATTGGGTGGTGGTTGAACGGAGTTCACTTTGACTGGCAAGGGTTGAAGGCCAAGCATAGGAGGAGGAGATAACACAACAGGCAGAAATTTGCTGTAAGAGTGAGACGGAAGCACAACAAACGAGGCAGTGAGGAACCAGGTAGAGGAACAAGGGGACTTATGACCAGGTTGGAGAGGTGCACAGAGTGCTAATATGAATGTGGGTTGGCGTCAAACAGATAACAGTAACCTGAAGGAGCAGAGCAGCAAGAAAGCCCGAACTACGATGGTGGTAAGGACAAGGTAGCTCCTGAAAACGAATAGTCGGGCAGAAAAATGCGAGAAGAGAGCAAGAAAGGAACAGATAAGCGAAGACATCTGTCTTTCTTACGATAAGACGTATCCAATCCAATGTATGAACTGATAATGACACTTGCACCACGAATTAACATCAGTGTAAGAAGGTGAGGAGGGTCACAAAACGCAGCATATGGGAGAAAGGAAGCCAGACGGAGGAAGGGAGCTCCTCCCTTCCTCCGAAAGGTAGCCAGACAGAATGCTGCATGAGGAGGCGGAGCAGCAACGACGACAAGGCGAAGAGCTCAGCCTGACATCGAATATGCAGTGTGGCCCTGCCTGCTGTTCTCCTTACCACAATCGCATATGTGATGGAAGACGGGGCGGACGCACAATGAGATTTGAAAATAAACGGCACGGGCGACAAAAATATCAAGTTATGGCTTCTCCGTTCAACCCGCCTTTCTTCGAACCGAACTTTTGAAGTCAACACGCGACATGTTCAGAGTCCGTTCGGCTCAAGCACGACGCGGCCGCAGCACATAAACATGACCAAGTCGTCAGAAGCCAGTGCGACTTGTCTCAGGTCGCATCCGCTATATATTGAACATATTTTCAAGGCCATACCATACCTCAAGACCATATCGATTGTCGGTTGTCGACCAGTCAATCACAGGCTCTAGGTTTGTCACCAGCCAGGTCAGCCACATGCCAGGTCAGCCACATGCCAGGTCAGCCACATGCCAGGTCAGCCACATGCCAGGTCAGCCACATGCCAGGTCAGCCATATGCCAGGTCAGCCAAAGCCAGGTCAGCCAAAGTCTAGATCAGCCAAAGGCCAGGTCAGTCAGAGCCTGAGTGAGTGACAGCGTGGGCGAATGAATGAGGGAGAGGAAAAGCATGGGAAGGGGCATGGGCAACAAAGTGTCGAGGGGCACTCTTGGTATTGTGCTGAAACCATAAGGTGACTCAGAAACTTGAAGCAACACATCGGGGTGTTACAACTATGCTCGTGTGTAGGCTGTGACTGTGAGCCTTCCAATGCGGAAGGCTGAGAACGGGGAACTGCTAGGGGGGCTAGTGTAATGACTTGATTAAAGATGAAGGCAGACAAGCATACCTGCACTTAAGGTTTCCAAGACGGCCGTGCTTTCACAGCAGTGCGTGGTGTGTGAAGGCGAGGCTTGTCGATTCCGAGAGTATCGTGCACTGGATGAGAGACAAGGCCAGGGATGGAGAGAAACAGAATATATGGTCATGGGAACCAGGTGAATGCCAATAAGACTGGTGGCGATTGACACAGGATCACATGAATGGGCGAAGCAGGAATGGCTGCGCGGAGTGAAGGTGCAATGAAGTGGAAGAGGGCAGCGGGGGTAGCAGGGGTGGCAGGGCGAAGAGGCGACGAGGAGAGGTGACACGGCGAGGGGTGGGAGAACGACTTGATGGGAAACGATGGTGTCGGGTGGAGCGCACATGGACAGACGAAGGTGGACAGGGGCACGCATTAAGAGGGTAAGAGAGCGGAGCAGGGTGATGGAAGAGGATGAAGGAGATGCACTCAGGGAATGGAGCCAGCAGCAAGCAAAGCATGCGGAGGAATGGTGAGGCATGCTGAAGGGCAAAACAGGGCAGAGAGAAGAAAGTAAGAAGGCAGAGAGACTGAACTCTTGAGGTGAGTGGCGAGCGAAGAAATGGATGGCGTGAATTGGCGCACCCAAATCGGAAATCTAAGTCAGTGGCATGAACAGATAGGAGTACAGGTAGGGAGGAAGCAGTGGAGAAAGCTGATAAGGGCACTGGGCCTGGCGAGGTGGATAGATCTGCGCGGTATTGAAGCAGTGGCATGAGAAGGACGGAGAGGGATTATCCACGCAACCTCTGAAGTAAACAAACGCCAAAGGATGCCCACCTCACAGGGTGATGGCAGCACGACGAACGACTGACGGATCGGATAGCGTGAAGCACGATTTAGCGGCAACAAGGAATGGGCAGCTGAGGAGGTGGGTTGAAGAAGGCACGGGGATGAGATGCAGGAGGCATGGGAGAGGGAGGAAACAATGACTTCAGCAGGGGAAAACGGTGGCTTGGCATGTAATTGCAATGTTTTAGAATACATTAATCCGTATGGCAATAGAATGAAACAAACAGCTGGTTGATGATGTGTGGGACGAAGAAGAAACGAAATCGGTGACAGAAGTAGTAGCACAAAGCTGAAGGAACAGATGAGGCGAGTCAGATTGGAGATGGGAAGAAGTGTTTAATGAATGGTGAGGCAAGCTGAACTGAACAGAACACATGCAACGTGCAGAGAAAGGCAAGGGCGGAAGGGGCGGAGCAGAGAACATAGGTCAGGTGAGGAAGGGAAAGCAAAGCAGACGAGGGTGGCAGCACCGACAACACGACAAAGGGGGAACAGACGAACTATGTTTTGTCGCAGCATGCGCTTCCCGGCAGCGGATTGACAAAGGTCCGCAGCCAGGGGAGAGAACGGTTGTGACGAAGATAAACTCTACACGACGACGAAGCGCGGCGCGGATACCCACCTCGCGGGATGATAGCCGAGCGACAAACGACTGGGGGAACGGCTGAATTATGCTGCACGTGGTGACGAGGGTGTCTCGTGAGATTAGCCTTTGGGACAACCGAGTGAGAGCAGGGCTGATGAGGGATCGGGCGATTCAAGGGATGGCAGAGGCATGCGAGCAGGTCGGTCGGTCGGAGGGTATGCAGACTTGGGTGATCCGATAGTGAGTAACGCGATCCGCTCAGTATAATCGCCGAAATTCGCTCAAAGCGACGCTAATTCAGACTGAGATGAGGGTTACTTGAAAACGACGGCGGCAGACGACTACTATGCGACATTCACGTCTCAGTCCAGATAGTGAGCCATAAATTTGGCAAGCATACATAGTCGGTTGAACCAGTGCACATTCGGCACAAGCGGTCGGAAACCACAAGGTTCGTCTAGGTGCGGATGTGAATATGAACTTTCGCCGTGCTTGTTGTAGAGCACCGCGAATTCAAAGCTCAGCAAACGAATCAATTTGGAATGTAACATCGTGTTACCTAAGAATCCCAAACCAAACCAACCCGGAAAGGTATAGACCGGGTGTGAGACTCGCCACACAATCTAGAAGCTCAACCCTAAATTGACCTCGCCAATCATGCCACGAGACAGACATAGGCGTCTCCAATTACAAATACTCCCATATTACCGCGTCGCTCGATTCGAATTCTTCGTTCGAAAGGACGATGCTCATGGTTATAAGAACAGGCGCCATTCGCACAACACCGAGCTGCGCAATGGAATACGTCGTTTTTTTTCCTTCGCGCAGTCCGACAACCATAGTAGCCCGCACGCTGCTCGATTCCGAGGAGGATTCGACCGCGCGAGCGCCGCCATGCGTCACGACGACATTATGGCGGCTATGTGCTGCCATTCTGCCACACGATACTTCGTTCTCGTCGCACCTCGCCGCGCACATACGGCATGCACCCAGCAAAACAGTCAATCTCCTTCCTGACCCCCGACCTCCCCTCTCCCCGCTCCGCTCCTCGGCCTCTGAAGTCCTTCACTGCTTACAAGAATCGTAACTAGCACCCTCGTTGCGTCGTTACAGCCTAGACGTTAATACCCGATGCATCGCGTTTGCCCACGTGGCGTCGCGATTAGCAACAACGAGGTGGGGCGCAGCCTGGCATGCGGTGCCGCTGCTTGACGGGCTGGAAGCGTGCGACAGTGATGCTTGATTACTAACAACGGGGACGGGCTAAGCTCTGGAATGGAGAGATTTGATAAATGGTGAGATGAATGAACGGACGGAAGTGCATGATGTGATGCCTCCCTCCTGTCATCTCTCGTTCGCCCTATTCCTCTGCCTGCTTCTCGACCCCTTGAGCCCAGCCCCCAGAAGTTGTTCCTCCACTTCCAGAGTCTGCCTCCTCCCGTGGCGTCACTCCTCTCTGCTCCGCCCCCTAGCGCAAGGAATAGAAAAAAAGCTGATAGCAGTCGGTCTGTTGAGCAGCGCTTGTTTCTGACCATCAGCTCGTCGCAGCGATCTAGCGTTTTTTCGCTAAACACCAGGTACGCACGGTCAGTGTGCTAACTGATTGGTCATCCATTGCTGCTGCATCTCTCCTGCCTCACTCTACGACCCGAACACATCCTGTCTCCCTTCCCGTGAGTCCTGCTCTTCTCCTCCTTTTTTCAACCTTGCCTGAGTCCAATTGTAACTCTTTCCAACTTGCGTGCTCTGTGTGTTGCGTGCGTGCTTATGCTCGTCGTGCCGTTTTTCAGTGCGGCTTGGGTTTACCATGATTATCATATCAAGTCCTTGTGCAGTCTTAGTGTTATCAGCTTCGCTTTTTGTTATTCCTTGTTCTCCCCTCTTGCTTGGCCCACCAGTGACATTCCTTTTTTTCTCTCTCTCTTGTTCTTCACTCTTGCTCGGCCATATATCTCTAGGGATACTCATGTGACACAAGAGTTGAAATCATTGATTTCGCCTCATGTTTAACCACGCTTGAAACCCCACAATTGTGTTTCATACTCTGTGTGCCTCGTCCTGTGCCCCAATTTGCATGATAATCTGCCGCGCTAGGTTCTGCTTTTACTTGAGGTGCTCCACTCTTCACTCTATTCCTTCATTCTGCACTCATCTCACAAGGGTAACGCATCTTCGTTCAGATCACTCTCTCTCCTGCGTCCTTCTTGTGGTGCGGCTTCAGTGTCGTGCATACTTCCTCCATCCACCTCTCACCGGACTCAAAATGCATATTCCTCTATCCTCATCATTATCACCGTCATCTGTCCACCCTTAGCCCTTCCGTGCTTATTCCACTCGTAATCATCCCTCTCTCTAGTCTCCGCCTGTCAGGTCATACCTCCTTGCCAGCCCTGCTGCCTTTTTTTCCCAAAGCCTCTTCACTGTACCTTAGCTCTTTTCATGCTGCTCGGCCTTAGCTGTCACCTTGTTCGTCCAAATGATCCTGTTTTACTCACCGCCAATCCCATCTCCACACCCACCTTGTCTGTTCGTCTCCATCCCAGGCCTGGTTGCATGCTGTGCACTCAAACATATCTGTCAATCTGCCTCCAGCATTCTCTTCATCCTCATGCTTATCTTCAATTCTAGCTAATTTCCATCGTTGTCCCTTTCTGCTCGTTTCACCCAGAATTGTCCCCTCTCTCTACTCTCTGTCTCTGAGCACCTCAGCCTCGCCTTATTACTTCCCCTCGCAACCTCATTTTGTTGCCATCCTTGCTGCCCGGTTTTCCTGCTTCCTCTTCGCTGCCCCATTTCTCGTTGGCTGCACTTATTATTAGCTCTGACCATCTTGTCATTCTTCCATGCGATTCCACTTTACTCGCTCCAGTCTCATTTCCTTCCGTTGACCATCTCGGTCGTTGTTACATGATGGTCCATGTGTTTCCATCCCAGACCCAGCCCTCCTCTCGCCTCCTTACTGTCTTCATTCTCCTCTCCCGTATCCTTTCCCTTCCCCTGTTGCTGCTGTTTGTGCTGTCCTTCACTGCTGCCGCTTATCCCCGCCTCCTCCTCCTGCCTCCCTCCCTTTCCTGATTTTTCCGCTGCACCCTCTCTCCTCTTCTCCTGGTGCATCTCGCTTCTCCTTGCCCACCTTTATGCACTGTGGCCCCGCCGTGCTCGAACCGAGCTGACTATGAAGCACAGCCTTTGACTCAGCCAAACTCTCATAGCTAATATGACATTGACTGCCATTTTTATTCTCCCTTGCCCTATCCTTTCAGATCTTCTCATTCCGTGCTTGCTGCGGCTTCCCTTACATGCATGACCGTGGTAAGGGGTAGTGCTTGCAGGGCCACTTTGCATGTCATCGCTGTCAGGCCTCATCATTTTAGGCTGAGCTATTCAGCTTGTTGTCATGGCTTTGCCGCGTCCTCATCTAGTATCTTATCACCGTCCTTTCCTGTTGCTCTAGCCGGTTCGTTTGTTGCTGTGCTTCTGTTTCATTCTTTGACATGCCCTTCATGACTCGCCAGTGGAAGTGAACCCCTCTCACATCACCACCCTATCCATTCTGCTGCTCTCCGCCCCTCAACCTCTGCATACGTTTAGTCCTAGCTGTAATAACTTAAAGTGTCCCTTTTTGGCAGTCCCCACTCACATTTCGTGTCTTCTGCCTATTTTCTCTGGTCCTCCTGACCTTCAGTTGTTCCATTGCCATCTGAAATGTGGCACAAGCTTCTATTCTTAGTGCTTTGCCATCACGTCTCTTGCTTGTTATGGCCGTTGTCTCCTCTCATATTCACACGGAACTTATTGCTACGCAAATAAATTAATTCCTTTTTGTGTGCACTCTTTCCCCCTTCTTTTGCATTCCCTTCAAGACATTTGACCCTACCCTACTCAGGCCGTGTCTAACCTGTCTGCAGTGAAGAAGGCCGCTAAACACAAGGATCATTCATAGACTGAGGGTCTTTGAAGGGGAGTGAATAAATGGCTGCTGAGAGAGCGATGGGGCCGCTGATTGACGTGGTGAAAGAGGCGGTGCTGGCAGCGGTGAGAGAGGAGCTGGCTGCACACAAGGAGGAGGTGGATGAGCTGCGGCACATGTTGAAAGCAGTGGAGGAGAGGAATGGGGTGATTGCTGCTACGATGGAGGAGAAGGAGAGGGAGCTGGTAGTTGTGAAGGGGGAGTTGGCAACAACAAAAAAGGAGTTGGCTGAGCACAAGCAGTCAACTAAGTTGCAGTTGGAGGAGGTTGAGGAAAAACGAGTGGCAGAGATGAAGGATATGAGAAGGCAGGTGGAGGAGGGGGAGAGGGAGCTGGCGGAACACAAGGAGGCTGTGAAAGAGAAATGGGATGTGGCTGAGAGTAAAAAGGATTTGGATCTGAGAGAGCTGAAGGATGAAATGCGAGCGGAGTTCGCAAGGGAGAGGGAGGAGAGGAGGAAGGAGGTGCGGGGGTTGAATTGGCCACGTGCCATGGAGGAATTGGCAGCCTGCAAGGAATGGCAGATGATACAAGACGTGAAGTCGAATATTGATTTGGAAATCCAGCAGAGCGATGGCATTTGGAAGGTTGCATGCCAGGTGGGTGGTGACTGATTGGGCATGCATTATTCTTTTTTTTTTCCTATTCTCCTTATCATCCCGTTCCCTGTCATCTAATACCTCGTCCTATATATCTTCCAGAAAATCAAGCCAGCACTACACGAGACCCGTCTCGATTTGAGTCGTTTTCCCTTCCCATCTAAAGGACATTAACTTGGAATATAGCTCAGGCTTCAGTGAAGAGGGCATCAGGCACCTCTACAGACTGCCACAGCTGGAGATTCTAAACCTCAGAGGCACACACGTTGCAGACAGTGACCTGGAAGGGATTGGTTCCATGATTAACCTGAGTAACCTCTGCCTCACCTGGACCTATGTTACTGATGCTGGTCTGCGACACTTGACAGGCCTCTCAACTCTCAAAGTGCTGTGGCTTTCGGAATGCAAGGGTGTGACAGATTTCGGCATGGTGCATGTGGGGAAGCTGACAAGGCTTGAGAGCCTTTTGCTGTTTGGTACAGCTGTCACGGATGATGGGCTGCGGAAGCTGACTGCCCTGGCCAAGCTGAGATCTCTCGATACTCCGGAAGGACAATGCCTTTAAAATGCGGACGCACGCTATAGGATAGGTGTGTAGGGTTTGAGGATGTGTGATGGAGGAACGGTAGAGCATGCCTGGATAGGGGAGATTGACAAGATGGGAGCAAGGTGCGAGGCGTACGTGGTAATTTGGTAAGAGTTATTATTCCAACAGCATACAATAGGAGAAGTAAGCACAAACACTTGGGCCTTTTGGTCATGCCAGACCTGTGGCTCTGGTTGAAAGCATCTTCCGTATGTGATAGCCACAATAGGTTGTGTAGTTGATTCAATAATGTTCACTAAGTACACCAGTACTTTTGCATTTGAATTAAGGATGCACAGAATAGAGTGTTGCATGGCAAAGCGCAGAGATTATGCATCCATCCAGCTGCACAGCCCACCTAGAGTCCATTCTTACCTCATCACCTCCAAAACCAACAATTGTTGCCGTGACAGCAGGCGGCAACACGTGAAGGAGGAGGTGAGGTTCCCTGGAAGGGATGAAATCGAGAGGGCAGAGCACTGCTGATGCCGGGACTCGGAACGTGAGAGATGATTGTGCAGTGGGATAAGTGGTATGCGTGATGTATGGAATCAGCTGTGGGTTAAGGAATGTTACGAGGTATGGGATGAGGTACATAATACGATGCAGTACGAGATGTGCTCGCACAGCTGTCACAAAACTAGTATGTATCCAACTATGATGCGTAAAATTGACTGTTCATGTAGTTCACAAATGAAAAACTTCACCAGACGATAGAATATATAAAATTCTCACCCAAATGGATGCTCATGCTCTCACTCAACTATATACATCTGCCTCTTCTTTGACCTGCCAACACCACCTTGCCCTGGTTCCCCACTCCCTCCCCTCCCACCCCCATCCGCCCCCCCTCATTCCCATCATGCAATTCTCCTCCACAGCCTCCCTTCCCCGCTCCATTCTCACTGTGCATTCAGCCAGTTGTCCTGATGCCATTGCTGTTGCCACTGCCGCTGCTACAGCTGCTTTTGGTGCTTCTGTCCGCCTGTGCTGGAGGGGGTTGGAGAGGCTGGGAAAGGGGGGAGGAGCAGGAGACAGAGACAGCAGGAAGAAGGGGAACCAGGAGCCGGAATGAGGGAACGGGGCAGGAGGCCAAGGAGTAGGAGACCGCAGGAGCAGTGTACACGAGCAAAGCGGTATGAGTGCAGGAGATAATAAGTAGTATTCAGTATGCACTGCACAACGCCCGCTGGTTGGCACATGCTGTGCGTTAATCTGATTCAAAATGCAAGGCTGAAACACAGGAAGACTTTAGTCACACCTGCATGGCATCGCTATAATTAGACACACCTGCATGGCATCGTTATAATTAGACACACCTGCCTGGCATCGTTATAAATAGACACACCTGCATGGCATCGCTATAGTCACACCACATGCCTGCCTGGCATCGCTATAGTCACACCACATGCCTGCCTGGCTGGCTTCACTATAGTCACACCAAATGCCTGCCTGGCATCGCTATAGTCACACCACATGCCTGCCTGGCATCGCTATAGTCACACCACATGCCTGCCTGGCATCCCTATAGTCATACCACATACCTGTGTCTAGCATCATAGCCCAGAGCCCGGCAGCAGAGGCTGTGGGCATTGGCCCACTCGCCACAGCGGCCCTCCCTGGCGTCCTCTTGAGTCAACTCAAGAGTCACTTTAATCTGGAGGAGAGAGGAAAGGAAAGAGGAGGGGAGGAGGAACAAGAGGGGCGAGTGTGCTTCAACTCAGCCCTGCACACTCCCCACAGCGGCCCCTTCCTTGTGTCAAGTAACTGTGTAATGTGTGCAGGGAGAAAAGAGGGGGGGAAGGAGAGAGAACTGGAGAAGAGGGACTCTGAACCAGCTCAGTCCTGTACGCAGAGGCATGAAGAGAAGATGGCTCAGAGCCTCAGAGCGAGCAAGGAGTTGAAAGGTGAGACGAAGGGAGTGACAAGTCGTCAGAACGAAGTGCCATATGTGGAAGGCGGTAGTGGGTGGTGAGTACGGAAGAAATGATGGCAGATGTTCCTGGTGAACTGAACAGTTGGAATGTGGAAGCAATAAAACACATCCTTTGAGTAACAGTCTCATTTCGAGGCGCCTCAAAAATAGTGAGGGCCTCGCTTGTCCCAGTCCCTGTGCATGTGCCTCCTTGCAAGTTACCTTGCCAGGGCCGTTGTATTGCGCAACGCGAGCCACCTCCCCTCCTCTCCCCTCCCCTCCCCTCCCCTCCCCTCCCCTCCCCTCCCCTCCCCTCCCCTCCCTTCACCTCCCCTCCCCTCCCCTCCCCTCCCTTCACCTCCCCTCCGCTCCCCTTTCCTCCCCTCCCCTCCCCTCCCCTTCCCTCCCCTCCCCTCCTCTCCCCACCCCTCCTCTTCCCTCCCCTTCGCTCTCCTCCCCTCATCCTCTCCCCGCTCCTCCCCTCGTCCGTCTCCCTTCCCCCTCTCCTCTCCCCTCACCTCCCCCCATCCCTCTCCCCTCCTCTTTCCCATCCCTCTCCCCTCCTCTTTCCCATCCCTCTCCCCTCCTCTTTCCCATCCCCCCTCCCACCCTTCCTCCCACTTCTTCTCCTTTCCCTCCGCCATGCCCCCCCTTCTCCCCCCTCCTTACCTGTGCAGATCCACATACTGCCCCCCCAAGCGGTCCTCAGAGGAAGGCGAGGCACTGCTGTGGAAGGCACAGGAGGAGGTGCAGCAGCTAAGACACTCCTAGCACTCAAACCCATGCCTCACAACCCTCCTTTCTGCTCCCCTGCCCTTCGCCCCTCACCTGTGCAATTCCACCACGCGCCGCCTGCCAACAATTGATCTTCAGTGGAAGGCGAGTGGTTGCCGTGGAAGGCACATGTGGGAGTGGTTGAGTGGCAGCAGAAGCACTCCTCTCACTTTGAACTATGCCTGACACAAGTATCCCCTCTACTCTGCCGCCCCCGTCGCTCAACTGTGCAGCTCGACACACTGCACCAACACCATCACCACCAGCAGCTGCAGTAGGTCATCAGAGCAAGGCGAGCCCTTGCCGTGGAAGAGGCACCGGAGGAGGTGCGGCTGTGGCGGCACTTGCCTGTGTGGGGAGAGCGGGAGGGCAGGAGCGGGTGGAAGGGAGGGCAAGGAAAGAGAAGGAAAGGCACTGGCAGATGGATTGAAGGGTGATCACAGGTGTGAGGGGTGCAAGGCACAGGTGGGGGGTGCCGCAGCGGGGGCACAGCAGGAGGGCGAGGGGGCAAGGAGCAGGGGAGAGAGTGAGGATTAGCAGACGGAAGAAGGAGAAGGCAGCAGAGAGAGGGAGTGGTCAAAGGGAGTGGCGGACCGGAAGAGGCAGATGGAATTGTGGCAGTGAGGAGGGGACACGACGACAGGGAGTTCACCCATTTGAAAGAAGAGTAGGGAGGGTTGATAGAATTGGAACTGAACTGATTGATTGATAAGGAAGGCATGAGGCCTTAAGTACAAACACGGTTGGGTTGAGCAAAGCTAGGGAAAGGATGGGATGGGAATCCTAGCAAATCTCCAATTGGTGAGTTGGCAGATTTGCAGGATTACGAGGGAATCCCAACCAGATAGGGTTGGGATTACAAATCTACACCCAACCTACAAAGTAACCTAACCGATATAGAATATAGTACAAAGTGTTGACTGACTATTTCTAACACACCCCCTAGGCTGACAACACTTCAGCCACATGGCGGTCCAACACCCATGGACGAGAGGAGGCGGTAGTGGTCTTGACGAACAAGAGACTTGGTAAACAAGTCAGCAAGGTTGCAGTCGGAGGCAATGTGTTCAGCCTTCAGCTGCTCGCGCTGCACCAGCTCACGAAGAAAGTAGTGACGGACTTCAATGTGCTTGGTGCGGCCGTGGAAGACGGGGTCCTTGGTGAGATGAATGGTGCTCTCGTTGTCACACCAAAGCGTTGGGGCTGGTTGAGGATACCCAAGTTCTGCCAGCAAGAAGGAGAGCCAACGGGCCTCCTGGGCAGCCATGGTCCCGGCATACAGCTCTGCCTCACAGGTCGACAGTGAGACGGAAGACGACCGAGTGGAGCGCCAACTGACAACCCCACTGCCGAGGGTAAAGCAATACCCTTGGGAAGAGCGCCGATCACTCTGGTCATCAGCATAGGACGAGTCACTGTACCCCTCAAGGCAAACAGGGGAAGAGCCGCCAAGAGTGAGCACATAGTCGTGTGTGCCTTTGAGATAGCGGAGGACCCGCTTGGCGGCAGACCAGTGGTGGCTCGTGAAGCGACCAGGTGCAACGTAGCGAGACAGGACACTGACTGGATAGGCCAAGTCTGGTCGAGTGCACATCATCGCGTACATGAGGGAACCAACGAGCTCGGGGTAAGCCTCATCGCAGGGCTCAGGTGAGGGAACAGAGGGTGCAGTGAGTCGGTGCTGCAGAGAGAGTGGGGTGGGCATTGAAGCTGCTTCCTGCATCTTGAACCTTGTCAGAACGTTGTTGATGTAGAACTTCTGCGAGAGGGTGATAGTGCGGGCCGTGCGATCACGTGTGATTTCCATGCCCAGATAGTTCGTCAGCTTCCCAAGATCCTTCATGGCCAGCTTCTCACCAAGTGCGGTTTTGACTGCTGCCAGCTCAATCTGATCCTTGGTGACAAGGATCATGTCATCGACATAAACCAAGATGAAGAAGCGGGATGGTGTTGCTCGGATGAAGAGGCTGGGGTCAGAGGTGGATGGGTGAAAGTCGAGGGACCCTAAGATGCTCTTGAGCTTGTTGTGCCATTCCCGGGGTGCTTGCTTGAGGCCATATACAGGTCGATTCAGGTTCCATACAGTGCCTGGTGGAAAAGGAGCTGGAAATCCTTCGGGCCGCTCCATGTAGATTTCCTCTCGAAGGATCCCTTGCAGAAACGCAGAAGACACATCCATGCAGTCAACCTCCATGTCATCTCGAGCGGCCACATCGAGAAGGGTTCGCAGTGTGGGAGGTTTGGCAGTGGGAGAGAATGTCTCAAAGAAGTCCAGTCCACGCTTTTGGGTAAATCCCTTGGCACAGTACCGGGCTTTGAAGACAGGAAATTCGCCTGGAAGTTGTTTCACCCGGAAAACCCATTTTTCCCTTCACAATGTTGACGCCGGAGGGAGGAATGATATCTGTGAAAGTCCCTGTGTGAATGAAGGCCTCACACTCTGCGATAATGGCCCCTATCCACTGAGCGGCGTTAGGACCAGAAACTGCTTCAGCATAGGTGAGAGGTGTGGGGATGGAGGGGTTGTCTGAGAAGTTGAGGGTGGGAGATTCTGCGATATCTGGAAAGAGAGAGCAGAGCGCGTGTATGGCTGAGTCAATGTCAATCAACTCCTCATGTCTGTCCTCAAGAAGGGAGGGCATGAGCGAATAATCACCCCCGACAGGAGGAGGATTGAGAGAGACACGAATGGAAAGGGAAAGAGGCTTGGGAGCTTTGTGCGAGCGGGTGCGGCCAGCGATGGGGGAGGGAGGCGGAGCTGGAGGAGGAGAAGCAGGAGGTGTAGTGGCAGCATCAGGAGCAGTAGCTGAATCAGGAGCAGGAGCCAGATCAGGAGCAGGAGGTGGATCAGGAGCAGGAGCAGCAGCAGGAGGACGGCGTTGGTAGGTTTTGAGAGGAATGGGCTCGGGGGCGGGAAGGAGCTGGGGAGACTGCGTGGTGCTGGATGGGGAAGCGGGTGACGGGGGGTCGGAAACTGTGGAGGGAGCGGGAAGAGGAGGAGATGGAGTGGTGGCAGGAGGAAGGCTGTCAAAGTCAGCCCAAGTTAGAGAAAGAGGAGGAGGAGAAGGAGAAACCGTGGAGGAGGGGTAGAATGGGTGGGATTCATCGAAGAAAACATCTCGGCTGCGATAGAGTTTGTTGGTGGTAGGATGGAGGAAGAGGTAGTCTGGTGAGTCCAAGTTGTGCCCGAGGTACACGCACGTGATTGTTTTTGGAGCAAGCTTGCCGCCAGCTGCACGACGGGCTTGGGAGTTGAGGAGGACATAGGAAGTGCACCCCCATACACGAAGAGGGCGGACGGACGGCTTGTGACCCGTCCACAGCTCTGCGGGGGTGGTGTGGGTGTGGTGAGGATGAGGATGGAGATTGTGGAGGGCGGCAGCATGGAGCATGGCATATCCCCAAAGAGAGGGAGGGGCGGAAGCATGAGTGAGGAGGCAGCGAGCAATCTGCACCAGGATGCGGTTTCGGCTTTCAGCAACACCGTTCTGTTGAGGGCTGTCTGGGAGAGTGAAGGTCTGTTGGATACCCTCAGTAGAGCAGAAAGCTTTGAGAGTGTTGTTGCGGAATTCACCGCCACCGTCAGAGTGAAGAAACTTGATTTTGGTGTTGAAGTGTGAATGAGCCTGCCTGGCCCATTCCATGATGATGGCTGGGGCTTCAGACTTGGCGGTGAGAAGGTGAACAGACACATAGCGGGAATAGTCATCAACGATGACAAGGAAGTAGAAGTGTCCGCCACGGGAACGAACAGGAGCTGGACCCCAAAGGTCCATGTGTACGCGATCGAGAGGTGCGGTAGAGATGGACTCAGTGGGAGGATGGGGCTGTTCCCAAAGCTTGCTCTGTGCACAGTCAAGGCAAGGCGGTCCAGAAAGAGAGGGGGGTTGTGGAAGTGAGGCGGGCAGTCCATGAAGGAGTTGCTTGGTGGCAAGGTCGGAAAGTGCGCGGAAGTTGATGTGGCCGAGGCGGTTATGAAATAGCATAGTCTTGTCAGTGAGGAGGCGGCAGTGACATGAGGGGGAGTCTGAGGATGGAAGCGGAAGGTTGGTGAGGGAGCATGTTTGAACGGGAGGTACAACTAGTGTGTACAGGTTGTTGGAGTTGAGGGTGAAGCGGGCAAGATGGAGTCCGGTTTTGGCGTCAAACATGTCACAGTAGTCAACATCATTGGGAAAGATGGTGATCACGCCTGCGTGTTGGATTTCCCGCTGTGCAAGAAGGTTGTAGCGGAGGGTTGGGGCACAGATGCCAGTGACTGTGCCAGATGGGAATGCTGGACAGGAAACTGTGGAGGAGCCATGGCATTGGATGGAGAAGCTAGAATCTGCTCCAAGGAGTGAGGTGGGAGCCTGGTAGGGAACGAAGGCGGTTTGGTGTTTAAGCACTGTGTGGGTGGCACCACTGTCTAGTATGAACTCGATTCCCTGTGTGGTTGAAACAGCGATGTACTGCGACCCCTTCTCATTAATAAGACCAGCACCAGAGAACAACAGGTTAAGGCGAACATCAGATGGGGCGCTAGCAAATGCCTGAGCAGGTTCCTCCACTGCCTCGACCTGGTTCACGCGACGGGGTGGTGCCCAGTTGGGAGGGCGCTTGTCCTTGGAGACACCATGGATGTCATACCACTCGTCATCTCGCTTCTTGAAGCAAGTGGCCTCAGGGTGGTTGGTGCCGTTGCATTTCTGCCCCGCACGTGGACCCTTCCTAATGAGGTACTGGCATGGGGGAAAGGAGTTGCGCCTCTGGCCCTGGTGGGAACGAAATGGAATGCCAAGGGAGTAGCGCACAGCATTGACTGATGCCTGGGCTGCAAGGTCCTTTTCCGCAGAGAGAAGGGCCGAAGTGACTTTCTCGAAGGTGAGTTCCTTGGTGGGGAGCTGCTTGAGCATGGAACTGGTGACGTTGTAGGCCGGGGTGAGTCCGACGAGAAGCCCAGCAGCAGGTGCCTGTTCGGGGAAGGTGATCCCAATGTCCTTGAGCTCCTCATGGATGTTGCGGATTTCAGAGATGTAGTCTGCCATGCCCGGGCATTCCTCAAGGCGGATTTGGAACATGCGAGGAATGAGTAGTAGCCTTTCAGTACCTTTCTGGTTTCCAAACAGTAGGCACTAGGTATGTTTTAGATTTCCTGATTGTATCTTTTTCTATTGAAGTTTGGACATGTTTTTGTTGGACAAAAAGTACCATTTTCTTATATAAACAATATGATTCTGGCTTCTGTATGTTAATTATTCCCAGCGTCTTATTCGTATGCTTTCGGCAACCAATTTCCAGCGTTTTATTGCCAAAAAACATTATTGAACCTACAATACATTACTACCACCTACTCTACCATACTACGCTACACTCAAATAAGCACATTATTGCCACATAGCAGTCATCATCACCAATAAACCACCACATCACCCATGCACTCAATACTCATCATCCCCTTCATCCATCCAATTGCCTTCCTCGTCATCCTCGTCATCACGACCATCACTCTGCGCCTGACGACTTTTCTTGGCCTCGTCCTTGGCGGCCTGCATCCTGCAATACTTCACCAGGACCTCTGCCTCCTCCTTGTCCCTCTTGTCGGGATCAGCGCCGTCGGGGATGTGATTCGGAAAGCCGCTGCCCGAGATGACAACGGTGCCCGTCGGTCCAAATACCCATCCCTGGTAATGCTCATCCCAAGACGGCAGCTGGTCGTCAGGTGTGTCATCCAGATACTTCTTGATCGCCGCCTTCACCTTCCTGTGAAGCGAGAGGATTTGGTCGTGGTTGACGCAGGCATCGGTTGAAACCTTCTTGCCGTTGGTGGTGTGATGCTGAATGCCATGCTCAACCTGCCAAATAGCATGCAAAAGAGCATGGGATGGCAATAAATACAATGAATAGAGTTACAGACCGCATTTATTCATGAGTCACAGCCAAGCTGGTCACTAGGAGGACGGGATCACTGCACTAGTTACAGCGTGTGCCACAGCCTGTCCAAACAGCCAAGGCCTACACACGCTGCACCTGCACTTATACATGTGCATTGGCACGAGCCGAGCAAAACTCGGCCCGTCGGGTCAAGCTCGTGCGAGCAATGACACGAGCCGGGTTTTGCTAGGACGAGCTTTTCCTGCTAAAAGCCATACTCGTCACTCGTCTAGTTTGACGAGCTTTACAAAGAGCTCGGCCTAGTTTTTTTAAAAGCTCGGCCGAGTGGATCTTACATGGGTTTTAAACTTTTAAGTATCTTCACAAACGAACAGTTCAGGTCGACAAACGAACGCAGTCCTACATTACATGGACGCGCTAAGTAAGGCATATCGGGGGGGGAGGGAGGGGGGTTGTGCGATGGGCTATAGGCTGGTGCCAAGAACGACGGGATCTGAATTTGGAGCTGCAGGTTGGGTTTTGTAGATTCAGTGCGGTGCACCGAAGTAAGTGGTGGCGAATAGGTTGGGAACTCAGGTGGCAAATTTGTTGGAGGCATCTTGGTTTTTCTCGACCAAAAGCAACACCTCCCCCGATCTGCGCAGCGAAAATCGCCGATCTGCGCACGTCGGCGGGCAAAATCGCCAATTCATGCGGACTGACGGGCAAAATCGCCAATTCGCGTGGTTTGGTGGCCAAAACCGTCGATCCGCAAGGTCGACGAGTGAAAGAAGCTCGCGCGATTGTTAGAAAGGCACGTCGAAGTGACGAGGGCTCGGCGGAACTCTAAAACTCGCCGAGCAAAACTCGGCTCGGCTCGGACGAGTTTCCCACACTAAACAAACTCGTCACTCGTCCTTGAACGAGTCCACCGTACGAGCCAAGCGGAGAAGCTCGCCTCGTTGCACATGTATACCTGCAGTTGCCAACGAACCACCGCTCGTTTCGGTTCAGAAGCAATCAGCACTGGCCAAGCACTACACAAGGCTCAATGCCCACACTATACCTGATTCTGGTGGCTTTCAGCGCACTCGAGAGCAGAAACGATGAGCGGCAAGATGGTGTCCTGGTTCTGAGCCACGAGCGCCACGATGTAGTCGTTGCTCCACAGGCGCAGCGTGCGCTCCACCACCTGAAGCAAGAAGGGGAATGGAGTTGGGGGGGGGGGAGGAGGGGGGGAGGGGGGGAGGGTGGAGGGAGAGACATGTTCGTTCAGCACCTGCATAATAGTTCCCTTCCCTTCCCTTCCCTTCCCCCTTTTCAGTGGCGAAATGCCATTGTGTCGGATTGAAGCTCGCGAGAGCATGACGAAGCAGCATGCGCTTCGCCACCTGCATAATAGTTCCCTTCCCTTCCCCGGCAAGTACAGCGGACGTGGAGGGGGTTGAAATCCCTCCCACTTCACTTTCGACGGGGAAAAGGGAAATGGAGTTCGCGGGGGGAGGAAGGTGGAAGAGAGACATAATAGTTCCGCGCCAGAGCGTCACGATGCATCGAAGCAGTGTGCGCTTCGCCACCTGCATGGGGGAAAGGTAAATGGGGCGGAGGAGGGGGAGGCTGGAGGGGTGGTGGGGTGTATATATGGGGCATGGAATGTGAACTGTGACATAGGGGGGGTCTAAGGTAGGGTGTCACATGACACGTCAGACAGACAACGGACCATCGCATTGGTCAAAGCCTAATGTCACACCCATAAAGACAGTAAAAATCGCGAGCCCCACTCACTTTATCCCAGCTCTGGTCGCTGTCGGTTCGTTTCTGAGAATGCTTAAAGCCTCTCCAACTTGGAATGCCATACAATACGTATTCAAGCATCGAAGCTGAATTATGAAATAATGTAAGTTTGAGGAACATAATGGCGAGAGCGTTGTAGGCATTGGACGCCAGAAGAGCGGCATCATGCTCCCCTGGAGCTCGGAAGCTTGCATGATGTGCCCCACTCCATCACACCCCGTCACACCTCCTCACACCCCATCACCGTATCACGCCCCTTTGGTCCCTGTCACAACCCGTATTCTCTGCTAGAACAGCCGTGTCACGACCATTTGACAGCTCATGTTCTTGAGCCAGAACGCATCGCACCCCGTCACACCATATTACACCGCATCACACCATACCTGTAATTGGGTGGGAGCTTCGTGCGAGGAGCTGTGACACAGCTGAAACAGCTGCATCATGACCAGCGGCTTCTGCATGAAAATGCATGCCATGATACCCATTCACACGTCCTCACACCTAGCCACACCCTCTCGAACCGACCACCGTGTCACATCCCCACGAACAGCATCACACCCGGACACCCCCCCATACCACCGTACCTGGAAGTTAGAGGAGCTGAGGCAGAGCGCGATCTGCTGGAACAGCGGCGTCATCACCAAGTGGAACTCGAGCTCCTGCGTGAGCTCCAAAATCTTCTCCAACTCTTCCAGGAAAAGCAGCTCATTCTGGCTGTTACTTAATGGCCAGAACTCAAGCAACCCGACCAGCACCGAATCCGCAAGATTCGGGTCTTTTTCCACAAACTGAGTGATGCAGTACGACAGCTGCCGGTGGTACATCGACACGCACTTAGGCTTGTGCAGCGGAACCAGCGCTCGCTCCAGGATCTGCTTTCTCTCCTCCTTACTAACCGGCATCACAAATCCTTTCAGAATATCCCCTAGAAACTCCAACAGCTCCGCGATACCATTATGCCGCTCCGACTTTATAAACTGGTAAAAAATCCTGTTTATCGCTTCGCGGATGAAAAGCCGATGAACCATGAATTTCAAGTAAATCTGGTGCATAATAGTCTTCAAATAGCCCCGCTCGCGAGGGTCCTCCGAGTCGAACAGGTTTGTTGGAGTGGTTCGTAACAACCACCCACGACTTTCAACTGGCTGAGGCATTTGGAGTTAAGGTAATTTGTGTTTCATGAGATGGGAGTTTCTGTGCTTTAGGTTTGAGCGTTTACGGTTCGTGATTCGCCTTATCGGTTCATGAGTTATGAGAGTTTTCGTGAAGGTTTGAGTATGTGAGAGTTCATGTGTGTTCGGATGTGTTCGTGTTATTTCATGTGTTCTGCGAGTCACGAGTGTTCGTGAAAGTGTCATGAATGTTCATGAGTGTTTCGTGAAGTGTTCATGTATTTCCGTGTGAGTTCATGAGTTTTCAGGTAAAGTTTGTGAGATGCGTTTTCGTGTGTTTTCATGAGTGCGTTCGTTATTTCGTGTTTGTTCATGGGAGTTCGGGGAATTTCGCCCCTGGTCAAGGTATTGAAGGGGTGCCGAGCACTGTACTGATTCTGGCGCAATTATGGGAGTGGCGCCAAGTGGTAGTAGTGTGCCAGCATGTGCACACGCGAGGCCTGAGGCTGTAGATGGATTCGCCACACGCGCAAGTGGGGTGTGCAGGTGGCGCGAGGGAAAAGGCCGAGAAATCGTGGGTCCAGGTTGGATTACGTGGGACCCTCGAGCCTTTTGTCTGCATTATCCGAGGAGAAAACTCACCAGGGTGTTTCACGAAGTGCGCGATTAATTTCGACGCAGGTGCGAATTGTGCGACGAGGATTTCGACGACTTCGCAATTCCGTCACGTAACTTCGCGAAATCGTCAGGTGTTTCCGTGAGCTGTCACGAGCTGTCGCCACGAAACACCACGAGCGTCCACGAGCGTTCGCGAGCAAGTATGGCCCATAGGAACAAGTGTGGGCGAGCATGTTTCAACTCATTTCGCATGGTGAAAGCTGGCATTTCGAAGTATGTTTCCAGCTATCATTTCGGTGGGCTGTTAGCTTTTGATTTCGGTGGGTTAGTATAAGATTGTGCTTGTGTTTCTTTGTGATTAATCCTCAACGAATTATCATTCCTCTTTCAACGTATTGACGTGAAGAGTATTTCTGGAGACGTGACAATTGATCAACAAGACGCTGCGCAATTAAGTGTGGGACTACTCTAGTGCGTATACACTTGGAGAACCGTGGGCCCGAGGACGAGGCCAGGTGGAGATCACTTAGTGTGACTTAAGTGGTGCACATAGAGCAGACTAAGGGCTAATAGTAGCCAACAAGTGGTATCAGAGCTGGTTGAAGTGGCGTTTTAGCATTCTTAAGAGCGGACGAAGCCTTCAAGATGACGGGTGGTCAATCGGAGGCTAGTTCGGGCTCCTCTGTGAGCATTGGAGATCCCCAAGTGAAGGCTCTTCTAGAAATGCTAGCGCACGGATCGGTAGTGGCGAAACCTACCATAGGGCTAAGCGAGGCTCAGCGTTTCAACGGGAAGAACTACAGCACGTGGCGTTTGAAGTTTATACGGAGGGCGAAGGAGGTCGGCTTCTGGGAGCTCTACCGTGCGGTTGAAGCAGGAAAATAAGCTTCATGGGCGGCAAAAACGGATGAAGAAAAAGCGGCATACAAAAGGAGGAGTGAGCAAGCATTCTTTCAGTTGTGCCACTCAGTTTCTGATGGAATTGCTGTGGGTATGGATCAGTTTGCAGAACATGAAGACCCTGCACGGCAAGCATGGGCGTACATGGAGTCGGCCTACCTAGGCCAAATGGAGAGCAACATAGCTGCGGTACGAAGGAAATTGCTGCTGATGAGCATGGAGCCGAATCAGAAGATCATTGACTACATCAACCTTGCTAGGAGCTACAATGACGACTTGGCTGCGATGGGTGCGGAGGAAAGTGAGTGGGCGATGATGGGATATATCATCAACGGGCTACCAAAGGATTGGGCGGGAGAGAAGCCGGCGCTGATCTGCAACCCGCCTGCAAACATGACGAGGCTACTCGAGATGCTTCAAGCGTTGGAGTTGTCACGAGAAGATTCCAAGCGGAGGGAGAAAGCTGTTGACGGCATGGAGCAGGAGAAACCTGTATTGGTGAATGCGGCAGCTGCGGGAAGAACCTCGGGAGTGTGTTACCAGTGTGGTAGGATGGGGCACCGTGCGTTTGAGTGCGTGGAGAACCCAAGAAGCAGAAATTACAAGGGGAACGGTGCGGGATGGAGCGGAGCACAGCATAGTGGTGCTGGAAATGGAAGGGGACCAAAAGGGAAGTTTGGTGGAGCATGCCACCATTGCAAGAAGATTGGGCACAGGGCGATTGACTGCTACTCTAATCCCAACAGCCGAAGTTATAAGGGACCACAGCAGCAGGGAACAACGCCTCCTAAAGCGAATGCAGCAGCTGCAGCGGAGAATGACAAAGAGGATGTCATTCTGGGTGGTGCACACAAGGCAAATGTGGCGCATGCATCAGAGGTGTGCATGCTGGCAAAAGGAGGTGGAGACGCTGCGTGGTTCATGGACAGCGGGTGCACTCAGCACATGACGAATCATAGTGAGTGGTTGACTGGAATGAGGGAGTCAAGTGTGCCTTATGTGATATTGGGCAATGAAGGGAAATTGCCTGTGAAGGGTGAGGGAGAGCTGGTGTTGCAAGGACAGTATGGGGAATTGAAGTTGGAGAATGTGCTGTTTGTGGATGGATTGGCTTTGAATCTGATAAGTCAATCACAGTTGGACAGCACCGGGTGTAAGACCTTCAGTGACAAAGGGAAGATGTGGGTGTTTGATCATGCATGGAATGTTATTGCTGAGGGGATGAGGAATGATGGGTTGTACGAGATGAAGCTGAATGAGAAAGTCTTGGCTGCTGAGAAGGCTACCTACCAGCCACCACCGAAGGAGGGAGTGATGGCGAGGGAGGAGTTGAAGGCGAAGCTAAAAGGAGTACTGGTAGAGGAGCTACAGGTGGAAGCTGTTGCAATGGTGGCAACAGCTGCAAAAGTGGATCTAGAGACCTTGCATAGGCGTCTAGGACATGCGGGGATGGAGCGGATTAAGGAGCTCGTGAAGAAGGGCATGGCAGCTGGTGTGGAGCTGAAGGAAGGAGATGGGAGTAAAGGGAGGTGCGGCAAGTGTGTGGAAGGCAAGATCTCAAAAACCCCCCATCCCATACACCAGGTTCAGGAGCCCTACGGCGCAATGGAGATAGTGGCAGCTGATGTGTGCGGGCCGTTGAGGGAAACTTCTAGGCATGGAAGCCGGTACTTCGTCACTTTCACTGACCTAGGAACTAGGCACACGTGGGTGACAGAGATCAAGGATAAGACAGAGGTGTTTTCCAGTTTTCTGGACTGGATGGCGGAAGCTGAAAGGCAGAGTGGGAAGCAGCTGAAGGTGTTAAGGACTGATAACGGTGGGGAGTTTGTGAATGCGGAGTTCAACAGTTTTCTGCGTACGAAGGGGATACTGAGGCAGCTAACGGTACCATACACCCCACAGCACAACAACATTGCAGAGAGGGTAAACAGGTCACTATTGGATAGTGTGAGGACCATGCTAGCTGATAGCGGTCTTCCACTGAAGTATTGGGGAGATGCCTTGGGGGTGGCATGCTGGGTGAAGAACAGATTGCCTACCAAAGGCCTTGCAGCAGATACTACTCCGCATGAGGCTTTCTATGGGAGGAAGCCGAACATGGGGTTTGTGAGGGTGTGGGGCTGCATGGCTCAGTATAGGGAGCCAGCTGGACCGGACCACAAGCTCCTACCAAGGAGCAAGTGGGGAATCAACCTTGGGATGTGCAAGGTGAGCAAGGGCTGGGTGATAAAGGATGTGGAGACGGGGAAGATGGTTGTGACGAGGGATGTGATTTTCTACGAGAACGTCAACTATCTACAGTGGAAGGGAGTGAACAAGGAGATAGCAATGGGAGCGGCAGCCGTGCTTGATAAGGTGGAGAAGCTGCTAGAGGAGAAGGAGATTGAGGGGATAGGAAGTGATGATGACGCGATAGGAGATGACGTGGAGCAACCAGCAGATGGAGTTCTTTGGGCATTGGATTCACAGGACAAGAGGGTTGTAGAGGAGGCAGCAGTAATGGAGAAAGATGGGCATCAGGAAGTAGAGCATGGAGAGACGGGTGCTGAGGAGGAAGATCAATGTGTGGAGCTTGGGGACAGCAGTGAAGGGTCAGCAAAGGGTGATGAGCATGATCCGTGGAAGCTGATTGAGAGTGATTCTAGCAGTGAAGCTGCTAAGGAGATTGATGAGCTGCTGGAGGATGGAGCCATGGTGCTAGGAAAAGAACGAGGGCTTGACGAGATATATGCAGCGACAAAGGACGTGAGTAAGGACGAGTCAATTGCTGAGGAAATGGGGCGCGGTATGAGGGTTAAGAAGAGAACTCGCAGATTTGTTTCCCTGGTCATGACCCCTCGGAAGGATGTGAAGACCCATCTTTTATTCACAGCAACAGCAACGGCGCTGCTGACACAAGGACTAATGGAGAAACATGACCTGCCTAAGGAGCCCATGACGGTAGAGGAGGCCTTGGCAGGACCACAAAAGGAGCAGTGGATGGCTGCAATTCAGGAGGAGCTGGATACACTAGCAGAGAGAGGCACTTGGGAGTTAGTGCCTATGCCGGAAGGAAGGGCAGCAGTGGGGGTGAAGTGGATATTCAAGATTAAGACAGGGGACATGGGGCAGCTGGAGCGCTTTAAGGCAAGGCTGGTGGCAAAAGGGTATACTCCGGTCGAGGGGATTGACTACACCGAGACTTACGCCCCCGTGAGCAAGCTTACAACTGCAAGAGCATTTCTAAAGGTGGTAGCGGCAAGGGGCTATTTCTTGGTGCAGTTGGACATCAAGAATGCGTTTCTGCATGGGGTAGTGAGGGAGGAGCTGTACATGGATCAGCCAACCGGGTTTGAGGATGGCACGGACAGGAAGTGTAAGTTGTTGAAGGCGCTATATGGGCTGCAGCAGAGTCCACGAGAGTGGTACAAGGCGATGGATGAGAGGCTGCTGAAAGGAGGGTTTCAGAAAAGTGAATGTGACCGAGCATTCTATTGGAGGGGAGAAGGAGAAGAGAAGGTGTACTTGCTGCTCTATGTGGATGATATCCTCATAGCAGGAGCATTACCGACTGAGGTGGAGAAGGTGTGTGAGCACCTAGCTGAAGTTTTTCAGGTGAAGCAGATTCCTAGGACGACACTGTTTCTGGGGATGAACCTGGAGCGGAACATGGAAGAGAAGAAACTCTTCTTGTACCAAAAGAAGTATTGCAACCGGGTGCAGCAGAGGTTCGGCCAGGGTTACACCAAGGAGATTACTACACCACTCAGCGGCATGGCAACCAATGATACCGAGCAGGAAGAGGATGTGAAGCAATGGGGAGGAGAAAAGAAGGCGCTGCAGATGTACCAGTCGATGGTGGGATCGGTGATGTATCCGGTCTCATGCACAAAGGTCGACATGGCGTATGCGGCGAGCTATTTGGGGCAGCATGTGCAGCAGGGAAGGAAATGGAGGGAGATGAAGCGAGCACTTAGTTACTTGGTGCAGCATGAAGACGAGGGTCTTCTCTTTGAGGGAGGGGAGGAGACTTTGCAGCTGGTGGGGTATGCAGATGCCTCGCATGCATCGGACAAGAAGACAGGGAAAGGTGCATATGGTTATGTGTTCCTTCTTGGGGGCACGGCCATCATGTGGCAAGCAAAGAAATTGGCGGACATAGCACTGTCAACTGCTGAAGCTGAGTATATGGCACTGTTCTTTGCGTGCCAAGAGGGAGTGTGGCTGAGGAGGTTGCTGACAGAGTTCGAGATCGCTGTTGAGGGGCCTACTATTGTGAGGTCAGACAGCAAGTCAGCCATTGACTTGGCCAGAAACGACAACTGGCACGGGAGGACGAAGCACATGAATGTGAAGTTTCATTGGGTGCGGGAGCAGCTTGAGAAGCAGCAATTCAAGTTTGAGTTTGTTCCCACTGATGAGCAACCAGCGGATTTCTTGACCAAGGTGTTACCTAGGTCTAACTTCGAGTACTGCAAGGAGAAGGTTGGGATTCGTCAGTTGAAGGAGCTGCAGGGGAGTGTGAAGCTGAGTTAGATGTCAAGGAGCAGAGGAGCATGGTGGCGTGTGTGGTTGCCGAACCACAGGGGAGATTGTTGGAGTGGTTCGTAACAACCACCCACGACTTTCAACTGGCTGAGGCATTTGGAGTTAAGGTAATTTGTGTTTCATGAGATGGGAGTTTCTGTGCTTTAGGTTTGAGCGTTTACGGTTCGTGATTCGCCTTATCGGTTCATGAGTTATGAGAGTTTTCGTGAAGGTTTGAGTATGTGAGAGTTCATGTGTGTTCGGATGTGTTCGTGTTATTTCATGTGTTCTGCGAGTCACGAGTGTTCGTGAAAGTGTCATGAATGTTCATGAGTGTTTCGTGAAGTGTTCATGTATTTCCGTGTGAGTTCATGAGTTTTCAGGTAAAGTTTGTGAGATGCGTTTTCGTGTGTTTTCATGAGTGCGTTCGTTATTTCGTGTTTGTTCATGGGAGTTCGGGGAATTTCGCCCCTGGTCAAGGTATTGAAGGGGTGCCGAGCACTGTACTGATTCTGGCGCAATTATGGGAGTGGCGCCAAGTGGTAGTAGTGTGCCAGCATGTGCACACGCGAGGCCTGAGGCTGTAGATGGATTCGCCACACGCGCAAGTGGGGTGTGCAGGTGGCGCGAGGGAAAAGGCCGAGAAATCGTGGGTCCAGGTTGGATTACGTGGGACCCTCGAGCCTTTTGTCTGCATTATCCGAGGAGAAAACTCACCAGGGTGTTTCACGAAGTGCGCGATTAATTTCGACGCAGGTGCGAATTGTGCGACGAGGATTTCGACGACTTCGCAATTCCGTCACGTAACTTCGCGAAATCGTCAGGTGTTTCCGTGAGCTGTCACGAGCTGTCGCCACGAAACACCACGAGCGTCCACGAGCGTTCGCGAGCAAGTATGGCCCATAGGAACAAGTGTGGGCGAGCATGTTTCAACTCATTTCGCATGGTGAAAGCTGGCATTTCGAAGTATGTTTCCAGCTATCATTTCGGTGGGCTGTTAGCTTTTGATTTCGGTGGGTTAGTATAAGATTGTGCTTGTGTTTCTTTGTGATTAATCCTCAACGAATTATCATTCCTCTTTCAACGTATTGACGTGAAGAGTATTTCTGGAGACGTGACAATTGATCAACAAGACGCTGCGCAATTAAGTGTGGGACTACTCTAGTGCGTATACACTTGGAGAACCGTGGGCCCGAGGACGAGGCCAGGTGGAGATCACTTAGTGTGACTTAAGTGGTGCGCATAGAGCAGACTAAGGGCTAATAGTAGCCAACAACATCCCCAAAATGTTCTGACCCAAAAGGGGCCCCCAGGTGACTTCCCGGCAATATTCGGGACATCTCGGAATATGTCCCAAAAGTTACTTTTGGGAATGACACTTTAGGCTAGTTTGAGGTCAGAATGGGTAACCCAAAAGTGACTTTCGGGTCAGGTACGGGTCAGTTACGGGTCGGGTACGGGTCAGAATTTGGCGGGAAAAGTCAGGTACGGGTCAGATAGACTGACCCAAAAGTAACTATGAGGGCAGATTTAGGTCACACGTGTCTAGCACACAATCCGCCTAAACCCCGTCATTGAGTGCGCCGGTTCCCGTTACAAGTTTTACGTTTATATCGGCTACAATATATTTTGCGTGCACTGTACACACTCGGAATGATCCTCGTTATAATTTAGTCCATTATAACATTGATTTATGTGAAAATACACTTTGCAAAACCTATATTTACAGAGCAAACAATTACTACATATTGCTACCAGGTCCATTATAACCTCTTTACAGGGTGTCCATTTTCGTAATTAGCTTTCATTTGTAAAAATGTATAATATATATATTAGAAAACAAACGCCATACCACAACTACATCATGACTACGTAAGAAACATGGCCTTGTACATTTGCTCCAGAAAATATATAAATCAAAGCACAGCACAGCTAAAATAACCTGACAGCACAAAACCAACACACATTAGAGGGTGAAATGCCATATTCAAGTGATACATCAGCTTTAAAAAAAACCAGCATGTGTTTTGACATAATCACCTTCACTGCAGTGAACTAGAATGACATTGGGCATGTCTGAATAATGAAAAGATCTTCACTTCCATGTAATCTCGAATAAAAAGTCCCCCTGCAAGTAGACACTCTGAAATCATCACGTTTAATACTCAGTGAACCAAGAGAGATTTAGGAATGGCATAATTAAAAAAGCTTCACGTGCGTACCTCCATTATCTCCACTTTCCGTTCTGCGAATAAGCAAAGGAAAGACTACAAAGTTATAGGGAAAATGAAACAACATCGAGCGGATGAAAGACGACTTTGATAAATCGCAATGGCGGAGAGACAAGAGACGGAGTATAACAGATTTAGGAATGGCATAATAAAAATAAACTTCACGTGTGTACCTCCATTATCTCCACTTTCCGTTCTGCGAATAAGCAAAGGAAAGACGACGAAGTTATAGGGGAAACGAAACAACAATCTGCTTGGAAAGACGACTTTGATAAATCGCAATGGCGGAGAGACAGAGTATGTTAGAATATATATGTAACTGCCTGTAGCTGTAGTTTAGTGTAGTTATTATAAACTGTTGGTGGTGCACCTTCTTTGCATCCTCTGTTTGCTATATGTACCCTAGTGCTATAGTGAACACCATTCCCATTCTCGACTTCCTCTCTTGGCACAACTTTCTCGACTCCCCCTTGGCCTAGGCTACCAAGCCTAGGCCCTAAACCTAACTTCTACTTATTCCACTATTCTCATCATGGCATTAGAGCCTGTTACGTCCTGGCCTGTGGGCCTGCCTCAAGCTTCCGCTGCTGTTTTTCCGGTCGCACGCCGCGGGCGCGTGGCGAATTTCCTTCTGTCCGGCGCCCGGGTGGCGCGTGACGTTTTACCTGCTCGTCGTGCGCCCCGTGGCACGCGACGGTGCCCTGAACTGCCCGTCGCGTGCCCCGTGGTGCGCGACGGTGCCCTGAGCCGCCGCGGAACCGCCCCTGGCGCCCGCGACGGTGCCCTGAGCCGCCGCGGACCCGCCCCTGGCGCCCGCGACGGTGACCTGAGCCGCCGCGGACCCGCCTCTGGCGCCCGCGACGGTGCCCTGAGCCGCCGTGGAACCGCCCCTGGCACCCGCGACGGTGTCCTGAGCCGCCGCGGACCCGCCCCTGGCGCCCGAGGTGGTGCCCCTGCCTCACCCGCGCCTGCACTCGCTGCAGCCGCCCCTGCACCACCCAGCGCCTGCCCTTGGAGCAGCCGCCCCCGCTCCTGCACTCGGTGCAGCCGCCTCTGCCTCACCCCGCGCCTGCACTCGCTGCAGCCGCCCCTGGCCTACCCGCGCCGACCCTCTGTAGCCGCTCTGCGGCTTTCTCCCCGCCCACCCCCTCCTCCTTCGTCTCCCTGCAGCCGTGGGGGGGAGGGTATGGGGGTGGCGGGTGTGGGGGTGATGGGTGGTGTGCTTCCCTTCCCCTCCTCCTCCTTTCATTCCCACTGCTGCAGCTGCCGCTGGGGGGGAGGGTGTGAGGGTGTGGGGGAGCCGGGGGAGTGGCACTGGGGTGGCGGGTGTGAGACCAACCAACAGCCGTCCCTCCACCTCTCCTCTCTTCCCCCCTCTGCTGCTCCTGCAGCAGTGTGGGGGGGAGGGGGAGGGGGAGGGTGAGGGGATGGAGGGGGTGACCAGCCAGAGCCAGCCCGCCTCCTTTCTCTCCCTGCTGCCCCTCCTGTGGTCGGGGGGGGAAGAGAGTAAGGGGGTGGCAGGAATGTCTTGCTGTCGCCTGTCCCTTTGCTGCTGTACCTGCTCTGTTACCGTGCCTGCTGTTGCTGTTGCTGGTGTACCCCTGCAGGTTGTGTTCTGCACAAACTCCTGCTGCAGGCAGTTATGGGGGAGTGTTAGAATATATATGTAACTGCCTGTAGCTGTAGTTTAGTGTAGTTATTATAAACTGTTGGTGGTGCACCTTCTTTGCATCCTCTGTTTGCTATATGTACCCTAGTGCTATAGTGAACACCATTCCCATTCTCGACTTCCTCTCTTGGCACAACTTTCTCGACTCCCCCTTGGCCTAGGCTACCAAGCCTAGGCCCTAAACCTAACTTCTACTTATTCCACTATTCTCAACAGAGTATAACATATCTAGGTAACAAAATCAGATCCGCATAACCGTACGACTCACCATGATTGATTATCATTCTGTCGGCGAAGACTCTCATGTTGTGTTGACACTCGTTTTCTGCCAGAGGAAGGTACATAACGGGAAGCAATAAAATATATTAGAAGCGTATAGATTTAAGAAAACTGACAGGCGGCGCGGTAACTGATAGATCTGTAGAAACAGCTCATCGATGGCGAAGTTTAAGGGTTAGGGAGCGAACAGATAAGGACCAGGGAACGCCAAGATAAGGACTCCTTGAAGATAGGGAAGGCTGAGCTACTAGCTGGCAAGATAATAGCGAGATTAAAACATGGAACACGTAGAAGTGAAACAGAAATGCTGAAGTGAGTGGACAAGAAGGGGGAATGTCGAGAAGGTGGGGTTGTGGATGGTTAGTCGAGGGCGCGTCAACTGAACGGCGACCCTGCGGTCGATCCTACGCAGGTTCGGTTCTCAACGTGGTTAAAAGAAATGTCCAGATGTTTTAAGTGCAATGCGCGAGGTTTTGTTACGGTGCTAGATCGATTTTTGCATGATCTAGCCAGAGAGAACGCGTCCTGATGCGATGAGGTGTTTGTATGGCAGGTGGCGCGACAGGTGGCGACAGGTGGCGCGATAAGGATAACAAACAACATCTCGATTTTCCTGCTTCGAGGTCAAATTCTTTAAAACCAGGGTGCACATTCAACGCGGTTCGGCTTGAGATGTTGGGAAGGGGGTTGGAGAAAAACAGTGATTGGCTCACGAGGGGCGACAAAAAAATGATTCCGCTAGAGCTTCGGGCATTTCGTAGGTGGCGGGAGGGGGTGAAATGGCGGGAGTGGGTGAAACCAAATGGCGGGAGGGATGAAACAGATTGGCGGGAGGGGGGGGAAACGAAATTGCGGGGGAGGGGGGAAACAAAATTGCGGGGGAGGGGGGAAACGAATTTCGACGGGGAGGGGGAAATGAAATTGCGGGGGCGTGGGGAAACGAAATTGCGGGGGAGGGGGGAAACGAATTTCGACTTGAAGGGGTTGAAAGCACACCTCGTAACCCACTCAGTCAAGGGATAACCTTTGATGCACATTCAGCTGAATGTGCACCCCGGTTTTAAAACCAGGGTACACATTCAACGCGACTCCAGGCTAAATTTTGGGCGGCATGTTTGCGGGAACTGCTGATTGGTTGACGAGTAGCGAATAAATAGTTGAGAATGGGCGAGCATGGGGCTTTTCGTCCGTGAGAGATGAGGCTTGGCAGGGGAGAAATTGATAACACTTGGATCTAGAAATTGGGGATCAAGGGGAGGGCAACTGGGTTGGCGGAAAGGGGAAAGGGGGTGAGACGATATTGTGGGGGAAGGGGAAACAATTTCGGTGGGAGCGGAATAGGTATGGGGAGGGGGGAAACGAATTGGCGGAAGCACATTCGATGACTTCGGTTTACATTTGCCAAATCTCGAGGGTTCAAATGTTCACCTGCTGAAGCGAACACTCCCCCCAGATATTCCTAAATCACTGAGTAACCCCCAGGTCAAAGGTTAACCTTTGACAGAAATCCAATTGAATGTGCACCCTGGTTTTAAACAAACAACACCGACAGAGTTGTGTGTCCAGTGGTTTAGAGTTTCATTTCACGATTGGAAGGCCACGGGTTCGAGTCCGCAATATTTATGGAAGTGAGTAGTTCTTAAATTAAGTCAAATAATTGATCCACGGTGGTTTAGCACAGTGGTGGATGAGGCGGGTTTCGATTCGAGAGGTTAGGGGTTCGAATCTCCAAGGTGCGACGATCGGGAGGTTTTGTTTCTTGTTGCATTTTCCAGGCTAGGCATAGTGGTTCAATGTTGGATTGTTAATCCGAAGGTAAGGAGATCGAACCCCGTCACAGCGCTGCTAAATTTTTTGTTTTTTACAAACAACATTTTTCTAAGTCAATAGAAAATTGGAGTCGACAACTGCCAGCGACAAGTATCGAACCCGCATCCCCAGATCCCCAAGGGCTGTGCAGGGCAGGTTACTTTTGGGTCAAAAAACTCACTGACCCAGAACTGACCCTGTTTTGACCACTAACCCCAATTTGACCCCAAAGAAACTCTGGGGGCATTTACAGGACAGGCTTGGGTCAGGCCGGAAGGTGGGTCACGCTAGGGTCAGAAACATTTTGGTGATGAAGGTTCAGCAGCTTTAAGATGAACTCCTGGTCTATGTAACGCTTCGCCGCGTCGTCCGCGTCGGTCTCGCTACTAGAGACAACATACCAAAGCAGGAACTCGTATACTAGTTGCAGATGCGGCCACGCGGCTTCCATAGTCCGCTCCTTTTCCTCGTGCGCGGAATCATAGTCCAAGGATTCCGACCCGGACGCGGACGATGGTAACGGCCGGAAGAGATTAACCTCCAACATCCGCGTGATGCCTTTGAATACCGCCTCGTTGTATTTCCCCGTTCCGGATTTGACGTAGTCGACTAGCTCAAGGAGAGTTTGCCGCTTAATCTCCTTCCCCTCCACGTTTTACATGGGGTCGTTAATATCAAAGAGGTAACTGCAGAGGTGCAGCTTTTGGATAACTGCCTCCTCCGCGAAATGCGACAAATCCGCCTGCGCAATCTCTTCGTTCGGGATGCGGCAAACGAGAGCCGTTGGATTCGCGACGCCTGTAGGCGGATGCGGGCTTCCCACAGCGTCCGCTCCCCCCGAAGCGGCACTTGCTGCAGCTGCTCCTGCATTGCCTGCATTGTGCGACGCTGCGTGTGTGTGATTTTTCCGACCCCCTACAAACGTCTTCTTAAATGACTGAAGCATGTTAAGCCGCTTCCTGCGCGTGGAACCCTAGTACTAACCATTAACTAATATTGACACGAAATCTTGAACGCCAGGGTTTCTTGAAGTATGTTCGAAGTAAGAAGGTGAACTGAGTGGAAGAAGGTACTTTCGACGCGTCGCGTGGAAACGAAATCAGGCTGAACAGCTTCGGAACTTCCGAAAGGGGCTGGACACCGTGTTTGGCAGCCTTGGAAAACGACTGATTGGTTGGAAAACTTGCTGGCTGCTTCGGCAGGACATCTCGGCACTACCAAAATCGGGTGCGACCCTCTTGCGATAAGGGCGGGGTCAGCGCGTTCGTTTTCCTGGCAAAACCCGAAACAGTTACCAGCTTCTGCGGTTTGTAACCCTGATTTAGGGTAACGCGTGGACACGACGGAGTATACAGTGGATGAACGGTGTTAGTTTTCCGTGCCGTCTACCGAAAACAACACGTACATTACACGCCCGCGAACACCCCGCGCAACATTCGAGAAATACTGTACGCAGATCGCGAAACCGCACCACGACTTCGTGAAGCTCGTGCGATTCTCGCAAATTCAAGGGTACACAAACACAGATTGGAAATCCGCCCCGTCGCCAAATCCACCAGCACAAAACCACCGAGTCCCACTCGACATATGTGAGCCTAGAAACCCTGCTGCAACAGGGTTACCTCATTGACAGTTACGACTGCGGATGTATCTATATTTGACAATATATTTACAAAAAAAATACAAAAAGGGTTACCTCATTGGGTGCACAGGGTTACCTCATTGGGTTTTCGGTTAGCCAAAAGTGTGGCGGGACCTGTGCCTACTTTTGGACGCGCGTGTCCCACCCTGGACACTAACAAAGCAGGGTACAGTAATGCTACAGTGTTTTCCTGATTCGTGGGGTGTCAAATTTTTGGAAAAGGGGCGAAAATGAACGCGCTGACCCCGCCCTAAGTAGAGATTCCAAGCTTTTGTACTATATACATTTGAAAAGGGGTCGTTCAAAAGTTTTTTATTTTGAAAATTTGGTAATCCCAAACCCTAGAGTCCCTCGTCCCACAACGGAGGTGATCCCGCCAACACTGTTGGAATAACCGAAGGGTTATTATTGTCGAAGAGAAAGGCCCCGCCCTCGCTTGGGCGCAGCCGATCTCGCCGTCGACGAGAAGTTCGCGACGGATTGGTCGACGAAATGGGCTTCTGCAGTTCGACGGAAGTTGTGGTCAAGCAGGCTCTGCTCGACAGAATCTGGTCGTCGAGCTCTGCGTGACGAGCTCTGGTCGACGATCTCTGCGCGACGAGCTCCCGTCGAAGAGCGCTGGTCGACGATCCTGGTCGAAGAGTTCGGGTCGAGGAGCTCTGCTCGGCGAACTTCGTTCGACCGAGCGATGTTGAGCTGATCGACCGAAGTTGCAGAGTTGTGCGAAACTCTGCGGAGGCGTGCGAACTTTCGCCCAGGAGATTTTGGCGAAGTTCTACCTGCGGAACGGCAGAACGTGCTCGACGGTGCGCACCTGGCGAAACCGACGACACGTTTTCTACCTGGCACCTGCGCAATGTGCCTGACGGTGAAACCGCCAACCTGCACCTACTTGGTAGGTGCGCACATCTGCGCAGATAGACAACCTGCGACTGCAGATAGTTACCTGCGACTGCAGATAGTCACCTGCGACTGCAGTGCTGGCAGACCGCGCACAGTGCAACGTTGGCAGACAACTCTGCTGCAACGTTGGCAAGCCGCTCTTCTGCTGCGCTGGCAGATTTCGCCCTTGCTAGGTGTTGAATGCCATCCTAGTCTTTTCATTCTGCATGCCTCAATTGTACTTCCAACTTTTCATTGCAAATTGTTCTTTTCCTTAGTGGAATTCTTGCCAAACTCCTGTGTGAACACAAGCAAGAAGTAAGAACGCTACTAGAGCGCTACAATCACTCGCACAACCCCGTGCCCTCCACCGTAGTCCACTCCCGTTGTGTAGTGACTCTTCGCAATTATAACGTTCCCGAAGGTTCTCCTTAGTGCACAGCTTCATAACGAATCAGCGCACCTGTATCAGTATCGCGCACCTGTATCAGTATCGCGCTAGCTCAGATAGATCACGCGAATGTCAAGAGTCACGAGAAGGTCAATAGTCGAAGGAAGTCAACAGTTGCGACTGTTGACCACCCCGCAACTGTTGTCAGAGGTTCCACGCTGCAACCCAGTAACTGTCGATGATAGCAATAGCTGCTGTTACTGTAGCAATGCAAAACAGTTAATAATGGAATGTACCTCTCAGAGTACAAGACGGCCTTCTTCGCTCACGCGCCGTCCCAACTGCCTCGACCTCTGCTCCCGGCGATACTGGACCTGCATCAATGGAAGAAGAAGCAGACAGCGGGGCGTTAGCAACTGCAATACAAATCGACACTGGAGGATGGGGAAGTACAGAAGTCCTCGCCCTAGGATGGACCAACACCAGTGTCACCTTTAGTGGCTGGGGGAGTGCCCGAAACACCAACACCGGGAGTTTCCCCTGGAGGCGGATGGGGAACATCAACTTCTCAAGGTGGCTGGGGACCACCATGTCCTTGTCCCGAAGCTCCGACACTTCCTCCAGAAGCCGTGGCAGAAGTTGACCCATACTGGGCGACGCGAGGCACCAGCTGGGGTGGACCTCCTCTTCCGGATCAATATCCTTACGAAACTGCAGAGGGAGAACAAGAGGAGTCAGAGGGCATGAATTACGATTTCGGAGAAGCAGCAGAGCTACTCGAACCTACCGAGGAGCCGTCGCCGCTAGAAGAAGGACCACAACTGATCCCAGTCACCGGAGACGAGTACCTCTACCATCAAGTTCCACTGGAAGGACTCCCCGCTTCCGAGTGGCCAAAAGCAGCGCCACCCCCAACTCAACTGCTCATGCCAATCACCGACGACTCAATTCACATCGCTGACACGGACGACGTCATTGGCATCTCCGAAGCTGACCTTCACCAAGCATCGGTCAAGCCTTTGCTGCCGACATGCGCACCGCCGCCGACAAGGAACCTGACACAAGAGGAAGAAGAGAGAAATAAATATTACAAAAGGACTGTCGGCTATCGCTCTACTCCCGAAATCTGGCATCAACGACTCGGACATCCGTCGCACGACACACTCAAAAACTCCATCGAAGCTGAAGTCTTTGACACAAGTGGAATGCTCCTACCCGGTGGTGAAACACTTAAAACAACATCCGACAACCCACTGTGTATCATCTGCCCAACAGCATCACTCGCTCACAAGCCCTTCCCGGACTTACCTCGAGGCTACGAACGATATCAGCCGCTCGAAAAGGTGTACATCGACTTCATGATTCTGAGCCAAGAAGGATTTAACGACGAATAAAACACCATGACGTTCATCAACGCCAGCACACGCTACGCTGGGCCATCAACATCGACTACTTTTCGTGCGCCTTCGACTGTTTCGTTACCTGGATGAAATGCGATGAGCGGCAATCAGGAATAAAGCTAAAGAGCTTTCAAACAGACGGAGGTTTGGAGTACTTCTCCAACGAGTTCAAGGAACTCTTCGCCAAGAGGGGGATCGAGCACCTGGTGTCCCTGCCATATGCCCACGAGCAGCAAGGAGTAGCAGAACCAATAAACAGGAGTCTCGCCACGAGGATGAGAGCCCTCATGAAGCAGTTAGCCATCCCAACTAGGTTTTGGCCGTTCGCGATGAACCACGCTGTTCGGCTGCACAACTTGCTGTTATCTCGAAGCCTCAAGAACAACACCTCACCTTACAAGGCTTGGACGGGCAGAAAGGCTGACACATGTCTGCTCCGAGTATTTGGCTGCATGGTACAGTACAGACCTCACACGGCGATAACGGGAAAATTTACTGACCGAGCACGGTGAGGCATTCATCTCGGAATCAAAAAAGAGTTCAAGGCTTGGATCGTGCTGGACTACGCGACACATGAAGTGACAAAATCACGTGACTGCATATTCTACGAAAAGCTGACTCTGCCACTGTTCAAGGAACACCGCGAAGCTGACAAGGCATCGAAAACAATTTTCGCAGGACCCCACAGCTTTGCCACCGCACACGATGAAGCTGACGGGGCAGAAGTGTCAAACTTATGTTATAGCCTGTTTATGCTGTAGTGGGTTAGACAATAGGGGGTACTACATTTCTAGGTTTCCCTATTTGTACCCAACTCATTTCTAGTCAATTCATTCCTCGTATTATTCTCACATGGTATAGAGCGGGTTCCCTAGTGGGACCGTTTTTTTTTCCTAAGGGCCCACCACTACGAATGTTTCTTCCTTACCTGCCCGAAGCGCGCTTCGCGCCTGCCCTTAAGCGCCCCGTCGCGCCCTATAACGGCCCCTCGCGGCCTCTTTGCGCCCTTCGCGGCCCCTCGTACGGCCCTTCGCGGCCCCTTTGCGGCCCTTCGCGGCCCCTTCGCGGTCCTTCGCGGCCCCTTTGCGGCCCTTCGCGGCCCCTTCGCGGTCCTTCGCGGCCCCTCTCACGGCCCTTCGCGGCCCCCTCGCCGCCCTTCGCGGCCCCTTCGTGGCCCTTCGCGGCCCCCTCACGGCTCTTCGCGGCCCCTTCGCGGCCTTCGCGGCCCCCCTTCGCGGCCCTTCGCGGCTCTTCGCCGCCCCTGCAGCAGCTGCCGTCGCCGGCTCCCCGCGTCGACCCGCCGCTGCGGCCCCGCCCTGCCCCCCTCGCCGGTTGCGGCCTCCACCTGCAGCAGCCGCCGAGGAGCCCTGCAGCAGCTGCTGTCCCTGCCGCCGCCGCCGAGCCTGCCTCTGCCGCCGAGCCGCGGCCCTGCCGAGCCGCGCCCTTTAGCCGAGTCGCGCTGCTAGCCTGCTGCCGCTGCCGCTACTGCTACTAGCCTGCTGCTGCTGCTGTCATGGCTAGTCCCAATGTGCTTACCTTCGATGCTGAGGGTCGAGCTGTCGACTTTGAGGTCTGGATCGATGATCTGCAGCTTTTCCTGCAGTGCGATAGCAAGGACGGTATCTCACTGTTTGATCTCACCTCTGGCGCCTCTGCTGCACCTGCTGCTGATGCTGCCAGTACTGTTCGCTCACAGTGGATCACGCGCGATGCTGCTGCCCGTCTTGCTGTCCGTAGTCACCTGCCATCTGCTGAGCGCGCACACTTTAGCCAGTACAAGACTGCTAGCACTCTGTACACTGCTGTTGTTGCGCGCTACTCCTCCCCTGCCACTGCTGCCCTTAGCCGCCTCATGCTGCCGTACCTGTTCCCTGACCTAGCCGCTTTTGCCACAGTCGCTGACCTCATTACGCACCTTCGCACTAGTGACACCCGCTACCGCGCTGCGCTTCCTACCGAGTTCTGCGCCAAGAACCCCCCCCCCTATGTACATCACTCTCTACTACCTCGTTACCCGGCTCCCTGACTCCCTTTGCTCGGTCAGGGACCACTTCCTCTCTCTTTGCCCCACCACGCTCACCGTTGACCTCCTCGAGAAGCGCCTCCTTGCAGCTGAGAAGATTATAGTCGCTGTAGGAGCCTCTCGTGGTGACCCCCGTGCCCCTTTCTTTGAGGGGTGCTCCCCCGTCCCTCTTTTGCCCTCTGTTACCTCTGCTGCTGCTGTCGACCTCGTTGGCACCGAGTCAGTCGGCACTGCGTCTACCCCTAGTGGCAAGCGCCGCAACAGCAAGGGCAAGTGGGGCAAGGGGGGTGGAGGGGGCGGCGGGGGCGGCGGTAGTGGCGGTGGAGGAGGAGGAGGAGGGGGTAGGGGTGGAGGTGGGAGTGGTGGCGGGACTGGGGGCTTAGGTGGCGGCGGTGGAGGTGGAGGCGGCGGAGGCAGCGGGAGTGGGGGTGGAGGTGGCGGCGGCGGCGGAGGAGGTGGGGGTGGCGGGGGTGGTGGTGGGCAGCGGGGAGGCTCTAGCGGTGGCCAGCGCCAGCAGCAGCAGCGCTCCCGTGAGACCCCGTCGCCTCAGCAGCTTCGTGAGTGGTACGCTGGGCGTGGGAGGTCTGGGGGTGCTGGTCCCTGCACCTACGTTCTTCGCACCGGCGACCGCAGTGGAGAGACGTGCGGAGGCCCGCACACCACACCACGCTGCTTCGGCCGCCTGACTGACGCCTGGCGCACTCAGTTCCCTGGCTCTTCGGAGATCCCTCGCTGGGATATTCTGCTTAAGTCGGGTGTTGCTATCTTTGATCTTGATTATGATGCTATCCTTGCTGCTATGTATGCTGTGTCTATTAGTGATGAGGGTGACTGTTACCTGTGTGTTCCGCCCGACCCGGGCATTGAGGCTGCTGCTCTAGGTGCTAGTGAGTCTGCTGCTCCAGGTGCTGGTGAGGCTGCTCCAGGTGCTGGTGAGGCTGCTGCTCTAGGTGCTAGTGAGTCTGCTGCTCCAGGTGCTGGTGAGGCTGCTCTCTCAGGTACCGCGTCGGCTCAGGTCTTGCACACTTTCACCCTTGACTCGGGTGCCTCCCGCTCCTTCTTTCGCGACTGCACCACCCTCTCGCCGCTCAGTCGGCCGGTGGCAGTCTCTCTGGCTGATCCCTCTGGGGGACCAGTTGTGGCCCGTTCCTCCACTGTCCTCCCGTGTCCTGCTGTTCCGTCCGGCTCGCTGTCTGGTCTTCACCTCCCCTCGTTCTCTACGAACTTGGTGGCGGGTGCTGATCTTCAGGATGGGGGTGTTCACCAGTTCACCCATGCCCACCAGCGTGTGACGCACTGCACGTGTGCTCAGACGGGTCGTCACCTGGCCACGTTCACCCGTAGGCCAGGGTTCAGCCTGTACACCCTTACCACTGAGTCTCCTCCTCGTCAGGTAGCCGCATCGGGTCAGGTGTTTGCTGCAGCGTCCCGGTCTGGCCCTGAGTCTGCCCCCTGCTCGTGTCGCCTCCTGGCCCACGAGACTCTTCTTTGGCACCCCGCCTTGGTTACCCCTCCCTGCCTCGTCTTCGAGGCATGGCCTCCCGTGTCCTGGTCTCGGGTCTTCCTGAGTCCCTCCCTCCCCTTCCTCCGGGGCCTGCCCCTACCTGCGTTCCCTGCGTCGAGGGCCGGCAGCGCGCCGCTCCTCACTCCTCCGAGTTTCCTCCGACAGAGGCCCCACTGCAGACTCTTCACATGGACGTGTGGGGCCCAGCCCGCGTCCGTGGACAGGGTCACGAGCGTTACTTCCTGCTGGTCGTTGACGACTACTCGCGTTACACCACGGTCTTCCCCTTGCGCCGCAAGGGTGAGGTCACTGAGGTGTTGATCGTCTGGATCTGCGCTGCTCGTCTCCAGCTCAGGAAGAGCTTCGGCTCGCACTTTCCTGTTGTGCGTCTGCACTCAGACAGAGGTGGTGAGTTTTCCTCTGACCTTCTGCGGGCCTTCTGTCGGGCGGAGGGCATCCGCCAGACGTTCACGCTTCCGGCCTCTCCACAGCAAAATGGGATTGCTGAGCGCCGCATTGACATGGTCATGGATGTCGCTCGTACGTCCATGATCCATGCGGCTGCTCCCAATTTTCTGTGGCCGTTCGCAGTTCAGTACGCGGCGCATCAGATCAACCTCCAGCCCCGGGTCTCCATGCCGGAGACCACCCCCACTCTACGGTGGACGGGGAAGGTTGGTGATGCGTCTGTGTTCCATGTCTGGGGATCTCGAGCTTTCGTCCGCGACTTGTCTGTGGACAAGCTGTCCTCCCGTGCCGTTCCCTGCGTCTTCCTTGGCTTCCCCCCTGACGCGCCTGGTTGGCAGTTTTACCACCCCACCTCGCGCCGTGTTCTGTCCTCTCAGGACGTCACGTTTGACGAGTCGGTTCCTTACCGCACTGCCCCCCTCCCCCCCCCGCCGCTCTTCCTCGCGCCAGGTACTCCTCCGGTAGACCCCCTCCCCCCTCAGGGTCCTGCCCCCTCAGGTGTGTCTCAGGTAGACGCAGTCGAGCCTGTTGAGGTAGCTGTTGACTCTAGTGCTGCTAGGGGTGCTGAGCCTGCGGGTGCTGGGTCTGGGGGTGCTGAGCCTGGGGTTGCTGAGTCTGGGGGTGCTGAGCTTGGGGGTGCTGAGCCTGAGGGTGCTGAGTCTGGGGGTGCTGCGACTGGAGGTCCTCCGAGTGTCTCGTCGCGGCGGGAGCCCCTCTCTCCACGGCAGCTTCGTGAGTGGTACGCTCGGCGCTGTAGCCGTGCTGCTGGAGCTGCTGGTGGTGCTGCTGGAGGTGCTGCTGGTGCTGGAGCTGCTGGAGGTGCTGCTGGTGCTGGAGCTACTGGAGGTGCTGCTGGTGCTGGTGCTGCTGGAGGTGCTGTTGGTGCTGGAGCTGCCGGAGGTGCTGCTGGTACTGGTGCTGCTG